>CM066032.1:84993649-87393649 GCA_033557465.1 Ichthyophis bannanicus | reverse complement strand
TTTTTGTGGTGGTGAGAAGCGAGGAGGAATATGACAAAGTCTATCTACCCTTTTGATGTCTAGGACATCTGTACCTTGTGCACTCACAATCTTAAATGACAGAGGTGTAAGGCAGGGGTCTCCCAATCCAGTACTGGAGGGCCACAAACCAGTCAGGTTGGGAGGATATCTCTAATGCATATATATCTCATGCATATTCATTAGGGCTATTCCAAAAACCTGTCAGGATTGTGGCCCTCCATGACAGGTTTGAGGACCCCTGATCTATATGGTGGGGTAAAATATTTGGTTGCGCCTGCAGTTGGGGCTTGAACCTGTGACTTTCAACTCCAGGTCACACTGGCTGTGTGTGCTGCACCACAGAGTTGCCACAGAGTTACAATGGGCCCTGGCGCTACCTGTATGTCTGCTCAGCCAGATCTTTTCTGGTGTTGTGTTTTATCTACATAGTGGGGTCAATTATCGTGGTGTACCTTTACATCTCCTCAGCCAGACCGTTTCTGGTTTTCTGTTCTATCTATGTGGTGGGGTATATTATTGGGATGGACATTTCCTTCTCCTTAGCCCGAGCTTTTCTGTTATTCTGGTCTCTGTACATGGTGGGGGAAAATTAGTGGGATGTACCTTTTCTTCTCCTCAGCAGGACCTCCTCTGGTTTCTGATCCATCTACATAGTGGGCTAAAATATTTGGATGTGCTGTGCTGGGCCCACAGCTGGGACCTGAACCTGTGATCCTCTGCTTAGGGACACACTGGCTGTGTGTATTGTGCTACAGTGTTGCCACAGGGTCACATTGGTTCCTTGGGCTAGCTGTATGTCTCTTCAGCCATAACTTTCATATTGCACTGCACACCACGTACTGGTGCAGGGCATGGCTTGAGGCCACTGCAGGCAGGTGCCACTGCCCCCTCCAGCACTGACACCCCCCCCCCCTCTGTCATGCTGACATGGGCATATGTTGTTGGTGCGCCATCACAGGTCATACACTGCATGGGTAGGCGGATGCCTGGGTTGGGGTGTCAGGGAGGAGGGGCATACATGGCCTTCTGCACGCTCCCCACCCCCATCACAGCCTACCAACATTTTGCACTTTCCACAAGGAGGATGGGTGGCTGGGAAGATGTCCGGTGTGTGCCCTGGCAACTATTGGCTAGGGTAGTCGGGGTATTTGTGGTTTGTGTTTTGCTTTGGTCAGCGGCTGTCTTGCTGATTTCTCATGTCTATGTTCCTATGTGTCACCTAGGCTTCTGCCTGGTCAGCCCTGTGCCCCAGCTGCCCCCACTATATGTCCCGCCTGCAGCACCCTATGCCCCATTCGCACTGTCACCATAGTGGCTTTTCATAGTTGTCCGCTATGCTGTTGGTGCAAATGTATCACTACTGTCACTTTTCTGGGGCTCCCTGGCTATGCTGTACATTGCTGATACAGAACTGGTTTCTCTCTCTTGCAAATGTGTGCTAACGCCAGGTTTTCAGTTGCATTAGGATTCAACCCTTACTTTCTCCGTGTTAGTGTGAAAGGGGCCTCTCTCCCCGCCCACTCCCCGCCCATTGACCCCTTCTCTCCGCCATCTCTCCACCCTTTTCTGGACTTACCACGGCCGGGAACATTAAGGCGCGTTATGTAATGTTAAGGTGCCTAACGTTACCACAGTTTAGAAAACATACCCCTTAGTATGTTTTGTTAGCAAAATGTTGAACTGTTCAATTGTTAAATGTTATGCTATTCCTTGTACAACACATGTTTACTGTAAAATTTTCTGCTCTCTGGAAACCTCTTTGACTCGGTTAAAAGCGGTATATAAACATAGCTAAATAAATAAATAAAATAAATTAATATGCGCCATAGCAGCGAATAGCAATCCCAGAAGAATATTGGGCCCAAAGATGATAATATGCATACATTAGCGGAAGGCAGGATAGAAGAGCTTTGATAGAGACATTTAAATACCTTCATGGTGTAAACGCACAGGAGGAGAGCTTCTTTCAATTGAAAGTAAGCTCTGCAATGAGGCGGCATAGGATGACGATGAAAGGACATAGACTTAGGAGTAATATGTAGAAATATTTCTTTATGGAATGAGTGATAGATGCATGGAATAGTCTACCAGTGGAGGTAGTAGAAATGAGGACAGAATCTGAATTCAAGAAAGCATGGGAGAAACACAGAGGGGGTTATTCTGAGCCAATGGGATGACCATCCCCGCTATTTGTGCTGGCTCCTGCCTCCAACTAACCCCACTGGTTCTGCAGGGAAGTTAGATGGGGAGGGGGGGGAAGGGGTGGCCAGGGGGCGGAGTCTAGGGGAATCAGGGCAGTCGCCGACCCTGGATGTACATGGCCGATTCTAATGTTGGCCATGTACGTCCGGGGCTGGCGACATGTGCGGGGAAGTTATTCCACCTCTGAGGTGGAATAACTTCCCTGGCCTTTTTTTTCTTTTTGCTGCTGGGGCGCGAATAGGACGGTGGTGGGAGGGGGACAGGGGGGCTGGAGGACATTCCCCATAGCCCGACCCTGGCCTTAGAAGGTCAGATCAGGGGTCAGGCTATGGGGAATTAACTTTATTCTCCGGCAGCCAGCATTGTGGCTCTTCAATGGAGCTGCGGTGCCATGGCAATATGACGCCATGGTACTGCGGCTCCATTGAAGAGCCTTGACTGAGTTAGCCAGGTGCAGTCCTACATGTGCAGGCCAGACAGAATCGGAGTCCCGGCCTGCACATGCAGGACTGTTCGCGATTCTGATATCACAGAGCTAGATGTGCCCTGCGGGATCAGAATCGTGATCCCCTCTGTACGGCCAGTTCAAACAGGATGCACAGATGGGATCTATATCTGGAACAGAATCGGGCTCAGAAGATCTCTAAAGGAAAAAAAGGGACTATAGTAGTTGATAAAGAAGGGCAGACTAGATAGGTCATATGGTCTTTTTCTGCTGTCATATTTCAATGTCTCTGCATTTTACCACAGCTCAATTTATTGTTAAGGCTAGTAACTTGTGCAGTAAATTGAGCTTGTGGTAAAATGAGCCATTTTACTGCAACTTTGTAACTACCCTTCTAAGTTACAGAAGGGCTGTGGCATTCCTACGGCTTTGCTAAAATTATGTGGACACTGGCCAGTGGTGGTATTTAGCAGCTATTTAGTTAGGTTTAGCTGTATAAGTCAACCAAAGAAATAGCTGTTCTAACTTTAATGACTAGTTTATTCACAGTAGTCCAACTTATGTGGATAGGCTGGCTGGAAATCTGCAAAAGGATATCCAGATAAAATATGAGGCAGCAGCCCCATTGAATATTACCCTCATTGAATCCTGTTGAGCCAGTATTCACCCTTGGCGATTGGTGTTTTTTTTAAATGATGACAACTATGGATGAAAAAAATTTGGGTATTTAGTGCCAGTATCTGGATAGTGGCCAATGCTGAATACAGTATATGGATTCAGTGCTGACCACCAGGCTATCTGAATAATAATAATAATAAGCCTGTTATACAAATAAATTTAGGATAACCTTTCAGATGACTTAAATTTAGCTGGATAACTTATCCAGACAGCAGCTGAATATCATCACATTCATGATAAGTACCAACTCTTTCTAAGTTTGCCCCACCCCCCCCAACTGCCACAGCATTATCTGGATAGTGCCAATGTGATCCGGATAATGCTTCTGAATATTTTGCTGGCTGGCATTTATTCAGTTTGCAAATGCTGCTACCCGGATAAGTCTTTTGAATATCGACTCCTGCTGGGGAAAATTTTCAGACTGTTTGCATAAGTGCAAAGTGTACAGGTAGTTGTTCAACATAGATTCAAGACTGATTTTCAAAGAAGCCTTCATCTTTAGAAATAGATTCAAGAAAAGTAAGCACACAATTTGCATTCATTATTGGTGTACATACTTTTACATTTTAAACTTATGCACATACTTTCAGTTTCTCCACAAAATGAAATGGTTGAAGAACTGATACTCACTCATTACAAAACAATAGCATTGTTTCTCTTTTCACAATTGCAATAGCTGAAGCAACAATGACAGGAATTCCAACACCAAATATAATTCCCAAGATCTGCATAGTTTTCTCCTGTTTTTTGGAAGCTGTAATACAAAATAAGTTGTTTTTAATATATTGAATATGTGCTTCATATTATTCATCTGACAATGTACTTTCTTTATTAGAAATTTTAGTTTAAAAAATTGTGGGCCTGATATTCAAAGGCATTTACCAATTTGCAGACCTGCAAACCGTGTAAATGCCTGTTAGCGGGATATTCAGCGACACTAAGGGGTATGTTTACTAAACAGCGCAAACGTAGCAGCTATGACGTTATCGCACGATACGTGATGTTATCACGCGATAATGGCGCGTTACCGTGTGATAATGGCGCATTACCATGCGAGAACGTCACGTATCGCACGATAACGTTTCCTGCAGTGGTAAGGTGCGCAGAGGGTGGAGTAAGGCTTCCCAGAGGGCAGAGTAAGGTTCCCCAGGGGCGGAGAGGAGGGGTCAATGGGCAGAGAGTGGGCGGGGAGAGGCTCCATGCACACTAATGCCGTGAAATGAAGCTCTGAAAACTAGCGCCAGTGAAAGCCTCGCTCTAGAGGCACATTTGCAGGGGAGAGAGACCATTTCAGTCAGCAATGTGCAGCAAAGGCAGCAAACCAAAAAATGTGGTAGTAGTGATACATGTGCAGCAACATCATAGTGCCCAAGTACAAAAAGGCACTACGGTGAGGCTGCAAATGGGGTACAGGGGGCTGAAGGTGGGACATGCAGTGGAGCAGCTGGGGCACAGGGTGGACTAGGCAGATGCCTAGGTGACACATAGGAATGTAGAAGCGGAAAAGCAGCAAGACAGCAATTGATCAAGAGCACACATGTCCACGAGTGTGCGCCCCACAGTGTCCCAGGGGACAGTACCCAGTAAGTACCCAAAAGAGCACATAACAATAGCAGATGGTGCCGGGGAGAAGCATGGATGTCTATGCAGGCACCCCTACCCCATATCATGCACCATAGGCAGCCACCTACCGGCACACTGGATGGCGTGGGACTGCGCACCACCAGCACAAGGGCATGTCAGCATGGTGGTGGAGGGGTGCTGGTGGCAGAGGGGGCAGTGGCATCTGCCCACAGCAGACCACGGCCAAGCCCCATTTAGGTGGATGCCGTGCACTGCAACAGACAAGGTCTGTCTGACGAATAGTCATGGTATCCCCAGGGACTGATCTAGCCCTGTGGCAAGAGTTTGGTGCAGTACACAGAGCCAGTGTGTTCAGGGGCAGAAGGCCACAAGTTCATCCCAGCTGTGCCTCCTGTAACCCATGTCCCTATATTTCACCCAGTACTAAACCGTGGTAAGAACGACAGAACCGTTATTGCAGATAAAAGAAACACGCCATACACGCCTATATTTTACCCTACAGAGCACAGACACAATAAACATGTGCAATCCCTAGAGCAGAGTTTCTCATCTGCAGTCCTGGAGGGCCAAACACCATTCAGGTTTCATGCTGCCCCTAATGAATATGCCTGTGCTACATTTGTATGCGCTGCCCCCATTGTATCCAAATGTATCTCATGCATATTCATTAGGGAGAGCATGAAAACCTGAACAGTGTTTGGCCCACCAGGACCGGAGTTGGGAACCTCTGCCCTAGAGCAGCGGCTAACAGGGGCACAAACACCCACACCCACAGGCCCCACTATCCAAAGCCTCATGGGGAGTCAGGCTGTTGGGCCCTGCACGGAGCAGCATCTCTCAATACTGGCACCTGCATACCTTAGCAATGCCGTCCTAAACTTGGGAACACGTTATACAGATATCAAAAGGTTGCTATGATTAATGTCAAATAACAAATCCTAGGTTAAACACGATTTGTTGTCAGAGATTCATCATAGCAACCTTTCTGATATCTGTGGAGTGTGTTTCAGTTCTTGCTTCTGACAGTGTTTACCACCCCGGGGAGTGACCCCATGACAATGCCCGCACTGTGGCCAGGACTGGTGTGGCGGCCAGGGCTGCCACAAACCTCTATAGTTGCACAAAGCTAGCATAGGTGTGGGAGTGTGTGTATGTCTATCCAGTGTGTTGTGGCTGCCTACACCTTACTGAGCCCACACTGCTAGCACTGTTTCTAGTGTTAGCCTGCCAATGTGCATAATGAGGGGCAAGGCACTGTGGGTATGGCTCGGACAAGGTGGCCTGTGCAGGATGCATCTGAACAGGGCATAGGGCAATGGCTGGACATTGTAGTTCCTGACCACCACCTGCACAGACAGGGTGGCCACGGCATGTCATAGAAACATAGAAACATAGAAATATGATGACAGAAAAAGACCACATGGCCTATCTAGTCTGTCCTTCCATAACAACTACAACAGTCCCCTTTTTACCTTTAGAGATCCTCTGTGTTTGTCCCATGCTTTTTTGAATTCAGTTACTGTCCTCATCTCTACCACCTCCACTGGGAGACTATTCCACGGATCTACTACTCTTTCCATAAAGAAATATTTCCGCATATCACTCCTGAATCTATCTCCCTTCACCATCATCCCATGTCCCCTCGTAGCAGAACTTGCTTTCAATTGAAAGAGGTTCTCTCCCTGAACATTTATGCCACGGAGGTATTTAAACATCTCAATCATATCACCTCTATCCCTCCTTTCCTCTAAGGTGTACATATTAAGATCCTTCAGTCTGTCCTCATATGCTTTATAATGAAGACCACTAATCATTTTAGTAGCCACCCTTTGCACTGACTCCATCCTGTTCACATCCTTTTGAAGGTGCGGTCTCCAGAATTGCACACTATACTCCAAATGAGGTCGCACCAAAGACTTATACAGAGGCATTATCACCTCCTTTTTTCTGCTAGCCATTCCTCTCCGTATGCACCCAAGCATCCTTCTAGCTTTTGCCGTTGCCTTTTCTACCTGTTTAGCTACTTTAAGATCATCAGACACAACCACGCCTAGGTCCCGGTCTTCTTTAGTGGACAGAAGTACTTCACCCCCTATACTATATTGCTCCCTTGGATTGCTGCAGCCCAAATGCAAGACCTTACATTTTTTAACATTAAATCCCAGCTGCCAAATTCTAGACCATTCTTCAAGCTTAGCTAGATCCCTCCTCATGTTATTTACACCTTCCTGGGTGTCTACTCTATTGCAGATTTTGGTATCATCCGCAAAGAGGCAAACCTTACCCAAAAGCCCTTCCGCTATATCACTAACAAAGATGTTAAAAAGAATCGGACCAAGGACAGATCCCTGGGGCACACCACTGGTAACATCCTTCTCCTCAGAGTGAGCTCCATTTACTTGCTGGGGGGGGGGGGGGGTCCCTCACACCCCGACTGATCAGTGGCCATGGCATGGCTAGGTTCCCCCATAGTGCTATACAGTATTTCTGTATGGTTGGGACACCTTGCAGGGTGCAACATGTGGAGACTGACTGTGCCCTCTGCTGGTGAATGTCAGCTAGTGGTGGGGGGCAGGTGCGCTTTTCCAGCATTCTGCCTGTCTACCATTGCCTCATGTGATGCGTACAGATCTGCATTGACCGCCCTGTAGGGTGCCTGTTTCCCAGCAGGACTGGGGTTGATGGTCCCCTCTACTGCCACCATTGCAGAGATGTAGTATGTGGCTCTGTTGGTGGGAGATTCTGTCCTCCACCTTGAGGCACAGCGGGTGGGTTAGGTGGTACTACATATTCCGCTTTTGGGTCCAAACACTCCCCCCTTCACCTATAACATGTGACCATGGAACCCCCACAGGATATGCACTATTCTGGGTGCATCATAGCCCACAAGGTCTAGACATGATTGGGAAGTACAGATGGACACAGGTGCATCTGCAAGGACTACCTATCGTAGACTGGCACTGTTGAAGACCTGCAGCATAGCCTATCTCAACCAAGCCAGGTGCTGCGGACATGGTGCTGGGCACCCCACCTCACCTTCTGGGTGTGCACAAGACCCGCACAATGTCACGGTCTATAGCTACTCTGTGCCAGTAACACACACGGTCAGTTCTTCCTACCAGACCTAGGTGCTGTGGGGGTGCATACCCCATCTTGTGATCAACTGTAGACTGCTGATCTGCATGTGCAGTGCATCATGGGTACCGGTGGGTTTACCCTATCCTGGTAACCACAGCAGACAGTTTGTGTGGTGACCTGCGGTCTTTCTGTAGCCAGCCAGCAGCATAATAGTAGCTATAGAGGTGTAGCCCACTGGTTATGTCAATGACTGTGGAGGCAGAGGTCATGGGTTTGATCCTGCAGTGGTGTCATTTAATAAGGCTGTTTGAGGCTTTTCCTTTTACTTTAAATCAGTGCTGCCAGCAACATGCATCCTCACAGTGCTGTAACCTTAAGGTGCCTCATAAGGCGCACTATAAAGCACCCTATAGGGCACATTAGAAGGCGCCTTGGCAGACAAGGCACTTTTTAATGTGCCCTATGGAGTACCTTATAGGGTGCCTTATGCAGCACCTTATGTTACGGCACTATGAGGGTGTTTTTGCTGGCAGCACTGATTTAACTTAAAATAGGAAATGCCTCAAACAGCACTGATTTAAATGAATTACAGGAACTGTCTCATACAGCACTGATTTAAATGAATTACAGGAACTGTCTCATACAGCACTGATTTACATTAAAAAAGGGAAATGCCTTCTTACATACCACCACTGCAGGATTGAATCCATGACCGCTGCCTCCATAGTCATTGCAGTAACCAGTGGGCTACATCTTTACAGCTTCTAGCAGTGTGCTGGCATGGACTTAGGGTTAATGTGTGTTAACGTGCCACAGTGCCCACTATCGTGTGATACATATTCTTGCTACCTTGACGCCGGAATGCCCACTCCTTATATGGCATTCTTCACATTATCGCTGCAACTAGCGCCGGTAACATTAAGACGGTTTAGTAAACATACCCCTAACTGTGTTAGTGCCGCTGAATGTCCATGTGTGTTGCTGCTACATGCCCCGATGCTACGCAGTTAACATTGGGTCGTGTCATGGGCATTCTGGGGTGGAGCAGAGGTGGCACCTATTGCTAACCAGGCATCAATGATATTGGAGAAATTCAGGTGCAGCAAATGCTGGCCTAACTATTCACAGGAGCTAACTAAACAGCTGCTCAATACCACTGCTCCCCAGTTAGCTTTTGGGGTCTGCAGCTACCCCAGATATTCAATGGCGGTGGCCGGATATGGCCCGGCTTTGAATGTCTGGTGTTTGTCTTCAGCGGCTATGGCTAGCTGCCGCCACTGAATATTGGGCCCTATGAGTTCAAATATTCAGAACCCTTAGCCGGTCTTCCAATGGGAAACTAGCCAACTAAGGATGCTGACCATGATCTCCCCAGATTGCTCTGGCACTATTCAGTTAGTGAAGGAGTGGTCTATGGGTGGAGCGAGAACAGTTTCAGCACTATCTGTATAATTGGTGACATTTATCCAATTAGTGGATTTTTAGTCAGACCTAACTGGGCAACTTAGGCCGCATGAATAGTTGGATTAAGTTGCAGACCAGATATGATGACTGAAAATTTGCTAACTGGATAAGTGTTGATACTTATCCGGATAGCACTGACATCGCTCAGCCCCATTATTCAGTGACAGCTCTTAACTGGATACTGCTGCTGAATATTCCATTGATATTTAAGCATGTGGAGGAGTAGCCTAGTGGTTAGAGCATTTGCTTGGAAACCAAAAGAGCAGCATTCAGTTCCCACTAGCACTCCTTGTGGCCTTGGGCAACTCACTTAACCAGGGGCAGCTCAAGGCAATCTGCTGCCTCTCCTTGTGGCCTTGGGCAAGTCACTTAACCAGGGGCAGCTCAAGGCAATCTGCTGCCTGAGGCAAAGAATGAGATGGTGCCCCCCCCCTTAGAGGTGGGGGGGCGGGGCTTTTTCAGAACTCCAAACAGGGACTGAACCAAACCAAAAAGCCAATTAGATTATAAGGAGGGAATGCAAGATGTCTGCACACAGGGCCATACCAAGCTGCAATAGCACCCTGTGAGACTTGCAGCTTGGGTGCGCGCCCCCCTCCCCCCCATACCTCCGTCCAGTGCTGCTTGCTCTTTCCCTGCTGCTGCTGCCCTCTGTTTTTTTCATGGCGGCACTGGCAACAGGGAAAGAGCAGGCAGCGCTGGACAGAGGTATGGGGAGGAGGAGGGGGGCATGCGCCCGATCTGAAAGACGCCGGTACTTTAAGTAGATCTGTCCCTCCCTGCTCTGACATCCCGTTGGAGGAGGGAGGGACCAGACCTGCTAAATGTGCTACAAAAAGGCTTGGGGGGCACATTTTGGCTGCCTGCTATTGTCTTGCCAGTGGCAGCAGGGCAACAGCAGACAGCCAAAATGCGCCCCCCCCCAAGCCTTTGCGCACTGTGCGGCTGCACCACTTACACAGGGCTAGGTAAGGTCCTGTTTGCACACCAAGGAACTAAAAGAGAGCAAGAATCAACAGCACAGTTTATAAAACTAAATTATAACTCACTTATATTTTGTTGTTATAAATTGCGTTATGGTTCTTGCTTTTTCTTTTTCAACATATATTTTGCATCCACAGTGGGTGCAGAGAAGAACCAGAACATTCACCCACAGAACTCAATATTTAAAAAAATAAATTAATAAAAAATGGGGGGCGCTCTTGAGCCCGTGCGAAGATGGCCGCATCTTAGTGTAGCTCCAGTCCCAGTCCTCCCTGTTAACGAACAAACTGGGGGAAAATGCTGGAAAATACCCTGCTTCTCTAAAAAAGAGAACTCTGGGGGCAAGAATGCAGCAGACTAACCATCTGGTGTCGCGGATCAGCGGCCCCTTAGCTAACAAAGATTCGGAGAAGTAAAAGCCCCTAACGCCACCAGCCCTGATGTGGCGCCGGCCGGCCTGTGGAAAACTACCCGTTGCAGAACCCACGATGAAAGTGCCCAAAGAAGAGTGCCAAAGCTTGAGATATCGCAAGGAGCACATCCAATCTCGCTGCTGGTGCAACTGACAATCCTCTGAGAGGGGAGCAGCCCACAGGAGACGCAGGAGAGGAAGGGGTGCAGAGAAACACTTCCCCGATGGCCCGGTGAGCTGTACTACAGCGATAACAGGTGCGGAAGGTGGGACAACGGCGGGGCAAGGCGGGAGAACCAGAGGGTTGTTTCAGAGCTACTGACCTGCAAGACGCTGGTGCGTGTGGATTTGGAGGAGTGGTGGCCATGACCAGGTGGCAGTGAAACACAGGATCGCTCCTGCGTTCCACTCAGCAGTTGTGGAAGTGGAGAGGGACAATCCCCGATGGAGGCGTAGAGCGCCTGGGACACCCGCCGGGAGTTCGGGTGACAGCTCCTTCTGACTTAATCTGCCAGCTTCAAATTGGCAGTGACGAGACGTGGGATCTTTTCCAGCGGGCAGAGTAAGCATTGGATGCAGCTGGAGGAGCTAAGCTTGAGCTGGCAGCTTTACTTTTAGCTGTTGGGAAGAGACTGGTCTCATTACTCTGCCTAGAGCTTCACCTAGTGGATCATCGTGTAACTTCTTCTGACAGTTTTTAAAGAAATCTGGCTCGGAGGTCTGAGAAGTGTTGGGTGCTTCTGAAAGTGAACAGGGCTGGCATTGCGACCCCTTTGACCTCAGAGATCTTGTGGATGCCCCAACTAAGTAAAAAGTAAAGTGATATGATGATAGATAGTGGCAAGATCAATGCAACAAATTGTGAGTTATAAATTGCAGTATATAATGAAGGCAGCCCGCCGAGACCGTGAGAAAAGCACAACAACCCCAGCCCAAACAAAGACGACTGACGGACCTTCCTCACTAGGACAGACAATGATGTCCACTGAAGAGGTGACCAATGCAGTGGTGAGTGCTCTGAGTGGAAGGCTGGATGGTATCACTGGACAGCTGGAAGGGATTAGTAAACAATTGGAGACAGTGGGCACGTGGATACAAGCAGCAGAGGGTCAGATATCGACGCTGGAAGATGACCTGCTCAAAGCAGGCAGAGAGATCCTTATATTGCAAGTGGCAGTTAGTAAGCAGGGCGAAAAACTTGATGACCTAGAGAATAGAGGCCGCAGGAAAAATCTACGAAGTATACCGGAGGCCATAAAAGATGCTGAACTACGCAGCTACTTCCTGGACATGCTACACATATTACAACTTGTGATGCAGTGGCAAATGCAGAAGCCATGGAAACTGATACTGACCCTCTGGTAGGTACAGGTACTGCAAGAAAAGACAGAGTTTTCCATTCTCAGCACAACCTACAGGCAACCAATCAGCTCACCTCAGGGGAGGAGAGAAGCAGAGCTGTGGATTGGGCACGCCCTAGTAGGAGGCGGGCTTCCCAGAGCAGGGACCCCTTGTTAAGTAGAGAGAGGGAAGACACAGATAGATTGGGATTGAGAAGGAGAGTGAGGAGGACGAGTAGAATGAGAAGGAATGGAGAAGTGAGCACTACAAATGAATTGAGAAGAAAAGGTGGTTTGAATCCACAAGAGAGAAGGCAAAAGGCATTGGGAAGGCAAGAAGCTCTTTTGATTGCAGAACCCTTTGACCCTGCTACAGAAACACTGCCCAGCTGCAACAGAAGGGAAACTGATTCAGAACCAGGAGTAAAGCCTACATTGTGGGGAAACAGTTTTTACCCTTGGAGAGAAAGGCATGCTGGCAAGGCATTTTCTGACCGGCCTCCTTCTAAGGTACCTGCTGCTCTTAATTACTTTAATAAGTTTTACCAGCCAGAAAGAGAGAGTCCTGATTTTAAAGTACAGGATAGTTTTAGGCAACGTGAGAGACGTTGGTTACAGCCTGAAAGCTCTCTAAATAAGCCAAGCTTTTCTCAGCCAGTAATTCCTGCTTTTAACAAGCAAGCTGACAAAAGTAACTCAGCCAAACTGTTTACAAAAGGTTTAGGCTATACTGATACTGAAGGTCCTACCTTTGAAGCTTTTCTTAAGAGCAGAGCTTGTGCAAAGGAACCTGTGATTACACCACTCACTAACGGAGATGAGTGGGGGAGGGGTAACTCCACCACGGGCACAGAGTGTCTAAAGAGGGAGAGCAGTGTTTGCTTACCAGGAGCAGATAATTACCTGCCTAAGCAAGGAGAAGATTTACCCAATAGTCTTGCTAGGAGACAGGCAGAACAACTCCTGAATGAATTTAGACAATTCTTAAATAAAAGAGCTGTTTCAGAAGAGGCTAGCATTCAATCAGGGAGTAATCCTGGAATAGGAATTCCCACACCGGCTCCACGTCCCATGATTGAAATTAACCAGCCGATGGACTGCTCAATTGGGTTAATTGAGAAAACTGATAAGTGCAAAGCTTGAATGATTATACCTGACAGTTCATTCTGGTAATGCTAACCCAGGATATGTGAAAAGCATATGAAAGAAATACTGTTTTGAGCAATTGAAAGGGAAGCTTATTGAAGCTTTAAAATAAGCTGGACTGTATCCTAATTGCAAAAGAAAACAATATTATTTCTTACCAAAGCATTTTTGTAAATACAGCACAGAGAAGACACATGAGGTAATGTGTTTTCCTCAGAGAAGAATAAGCTGAAGCATAGCATTGAAAGCCTCTGTTTTGTATAATTCCTGATTGCTTAACCTTCTCACCTGTTCCTGACCATCAAGGAGCGGGGAAAATAAAATCCTTGTGAATATAAATTTTCTTGTTCCCGACTTTAATTGGCCCCCACAACTACACAAGGCCCATCCCTCCTTAACCCTCAAGGTTAGGGAGTGGGTGTAAGGGTGACAAGTGGCGTAGTTGGCAGGATTTCAGCGCAGGTGCAGAAGGAGCTGCATCAGGAGCTGCAGAGAACCTCTTCTTTGAAGTGGACCCCGGCTGAAGAGCTGACAAGGCCCAGCAGAGGAGGAGGGATCGCAGAGGGCTGCAGGAGCCATTTCCTGAAGTGCTTGATACACACCTGAGCCAGGTAACGGGTACACACCCTGGGGTTGTGTGGATACCGAGGCAGAGGGTGACCCCTAGTGATAGCTGGGGAGAGAAAAAAGTTTATTTCTGGAGCAATCCCGGAGAGAGTCTCAGAGATACCGCACTTGGGTTTCTGTTTGTTTCTGTTTGCATTTCAGTGAATCCCAAGGATGGCGATGGATCCAAAAGACATCATCCAGTGGATGGCGACACAATTTGAGCGCCAAGCCGAGCTAGCGTTGGAGGCGCAGCAGAGAGCCAACGCGTCTTTAAAGGAGCAGCAACAACCGCTTCTAGCTCTGTTGGAGGAGTACGTGAAAGGAAAGAAGCAGGACACTGTTCCAGCGTCGGAAGCAGGTTCCTTAGATGCTAACACGATGCCAGCTGTTAACATGCCAACAGGGACTTTGTTCAATTTTGGACCTTTAACTAGTCAGGATGACATAGATGACTACTTAGAGAGTTTTGAGAGGGTGGCACGCCTGAGCTTATGGCCAAGAGAGCATTGGGCCTTAAGGCTAGCTGCGTCCCTTACAGGTGAAGCGAGAGCAGCATACAGAGCCATGCCTCCAGACTTAGCTGGAAACTTTGAGGAGTTAAAAAAGGCCATTCGGGAGAGATTGGGTCTCACTCCACTCGTATATCACACTCGTCTAAGGAATGTGAGACTCGGGCTGAGTGAAACTCCCAAGTCCCTATACCACCGAATAAGAGCTTTATTGTACAAGTGGTTGACTCCCGAAGGGAGATCTGTAGAATCTATATTAGACGATTTAATATTAGAGCAATATATGGAAGCACTGCCACAGGAAATTCGCACCTTCCTGATCCTGCAGAACTGCAAGAACCCCCAGGAAGCGGTTTGCTCTCTCAGAGAGATATATGGAGGCAGAGTTAATGGCCCAGAGAGCTAGCACCCCATTCTCTGAATATGGCAGCAGCGGATCAGAAAGGCGGCGGAGGGTCCAAGAGGATCCAGTAAAAATGTCCATGCCTGGTAGAAAAAGTTCTATAGGTAAAATGAGATGTTTTAAGTGTGGGCAAGTAGGCCATATGCAAAAGCATTGCTTGATAAAGAATGCCTTAGTAGCTGATACCTATGTAGAGGACAGGCCAGGTTTTCTATTAGCCGTTTGCGTGCAAGGTATAACCACTCAAGCTTTGCTGGACTCGGGTGCTGAGTTAAGCATGATATCCGAGGAATTCTGGAAGGCCATAGAAGCTAGAGAAGCCCCAGAAATAATACACCCCATAGATGAGGTAAAGATAAGATGCGTTCATGGGGGAACATCTTCTTACCCCGTCTACAACCTACATATAGCAGGCTTAGGGGCACAAAGAGATATCCCACTTGCTGTTGTCCCACGCCTCCCACATGCAGTGATTCTAGGCAGGAACTGGCCCCAGTTTTATAGGGAAATAAAGAGAGAGTTACAGGAGAAGGGAGCCATGGTCTCCACAAGAGCCCAGACCTCAGCCCTAGATCCACAGGAAGGTACATCAGAGGATACGGGAGAAGCCCTTCCTGCTGATGACGAGTTAGTGACCCCTCCTGATCCCAGGGTGAAGAAAGGCAAAGCAGAGAAGTGGAAAGGAAAACAGTCCCGTTCTAAAAATAGGTCTGAAGTGCAGGCAGGGCAAGAGCTGCCATGGGTACCGGAAGAATTGATGCAAAAGTTTCCATCATTCCCAAAAGAGCAGCAAGCAGACCCCGCTCTCACATATGCTTTTAAGTGGGCCCAGGACCCTAGAGATACACTGCCTAGGTTTCTCCTCACGTCAGGGATCCTTTATAGGGAAAGTAAGAATCCTTTTACGGGGGACACTAGAAAACAGTTGGTAGTACCCACTACTTTCAAGAATATTGTACTACGGTTGGCCCATGACCATCCGGTAGGGGGACACAAGGGCAGTCAGGGGACCCTTGATCAGATTCTGGCCCGATTCTACTGGCCGGGGGTTTTTAAAGAGACGACCCGGTTCTGTGAGGCTTGCCCCACGTGCCAACGTGTCTCCGCAAGCCATCCCATGGATGTCCCAATGATACCGTCACCGGTGATCAAAGACCCCATCCAGAGGATAGGGGTAGATATAGTGGGACCATTGATTAAAACTCCGAGAGGTTTTCGTTACATCTTGGTAGTAGTGGATCATGCCACACGGTTCCCGTGGGCCATGCCACTCCGCTCCACTTCGGCAAAAATAATAGCTACTGAGCTGATCAAGCTATTTTGTGAAGTCGGGTTTCCAAGGGAAGTCCTCACCGATAGGGGGAGTAACTTCCTCTCGAAGTACCTCACGCAAGTATGGGATGCCTTCGGCATCCAACATATTAAGACAGCCGCATACCACCCCCAGACGAATGGTTTAGTTGAAAGACAAAACCAAACAATTAAACAAATGCTACGCAGGAGTCTGGAGGGTGAGTTGGACCAGTGGGATATAATGCTCCCTTTTGTTCTCTACGCTTGTAGGGAAAGGAAACAGGCTTCATTGGGAACAGCACCCTATGAGCTGTTGTATGGGAGGTCTCCCCGGGGGATTTTGGATATCCTAAAGGAACAGTGGGTAGAACCAGATGCCAGGGAGGTAGAGGTCCCCGAGTTCCTAAGGGACCTGAAAAAGCGGCTGCGCCGAACCTCAAAGGTTGCGGTGGAAAATTTACAAAGAAGTCAGGGCAAGCAAAAATCCTATTACGATAGGAACACTAAGGAAAGACAGCTTTTGAGTGGAGATAAAGTTATAGTGATGGTGGCTGGGACAGAGCCCAAATTTGAAAGCCAATGGAAGGGCCCATGTCGGGTCATACTTCCCGTAGGACCCGTTTCTTACTTGGTGGAGAACAGAAAGGGTCGAAGGCAAGTCCACCACATTAATCTGTTAAAGCCCTGGCATGATAGGGTAGCTTTAGCCCAAGTAGCCACGATAGCTTCTCCGAGACAAATGCATTCAGTGCCCCGTACAAGCCCGGAGATTATAGGCTGTATCGCGTGCTGTCCGGATTCTCCTAAAACAGCTCGTGATATCTTAAGGGGGGGGATCTGTGACGCAGTGGCAAATGCAGAAGCCATGGAAACTGATACTGACCCTCTGGTAGGTACAGGTACTGCAAGAAAAGACAGAGTTTTCCATTCTCAGCACAACCTACAGGCAACCAATCAGCTCACCTCAGGGGAGGAGAGAAGCAGAGCTGTGGATTGGGCACGCCCTAGTAGGAGGCGGGCTTCCCAGAGCAGGAACCCCTTGTTAAGTAGAGAGAGGGAAGACACAGATAGATTGGGATTGAGAAGGAGAGTGAGGAGGACGAGTGGAATGAGAAGGAATGGAGAAGTGAGCACTACAAATGAATTGAGAAGAAAAGGTGGTTTGAATCCACAAGAGAGAAGGCAAAAGGCATTGGGAAGGCAAGAAGCTCTTTTGATTGCAGAACCCTTTGACCCTGCTACAGAAACACTGCCCAGCTGCAACAGAAGGGAAACTGATTCAGAACCAGGAGTAAAGCCTACGTTGTGGGGAAACAGTTTTTACCCTTGGAGAGAAAGGCACGCTGGCAAGGCATTTTCTGACCGGTCTCATTCTAAGGTACCTGCTGCTCTTAATTACTTTAATAAGTTTTACCAGCCAGAAAGAGAGAGTCCTGATTTTAAAGTACAGGATAGTTTTAGGCAACGTGAGAGACGTTGGTTACAGCCTGAAAGCTCTCTAAATAAGCCTAGCTTTTCTCAGCCAGTAATTCCTGCTTTTAACAAGCAAGCTGACGAAAGGAACTCAGCCAAACTGTTTACAAAAGGTTTAGGCTATTCTGATACTGAAGGTCCTACCTTTGAAGCTTTTCTTAAGAGCAGAGCTTGTGCAAAGGAACTGTGATTACACCACTCACTAACGGAGATGAGTGGGGGAGGGGTAACTCCACCACGGGCACAGAGTGTCTAAAGAGGGAGAGCAGTGTTTGCTTACCAGGAGCAGATAATTACCTGCCTAAGCAAGGAGAAGATTTACCCAATAGTCTTGCTAGGAGACAGGCAGAACAACTCCTGAATGAATTTAGACAATTCTTAAATAAAAGAGCTGTTTCAGAAGAGGCTAGCATTCAAGCAGGGAGTAATCCTGGAATAGGAATTCCCACACCGGCTCCACGTCCCATGATTGAAATTAACCAGCCGATGGACTGCTCAATTGGGTTAATTGAGAAAACTGATAAGTGCAAAGCTTGAATGATTATACCTGACAGTTCATTCTGGTAATGCTAACCCAGGATATGTGAAAAGCATATGAAAAAAATACTATTTTGAGCAATTGAAAGGGAAGCTTATTGAAGCTTTAAAATAAGCTGGACTGTATCCTAATTGCAAAAGAAAACAATATTATTTCTTACCAAAGCATTTTTGTAAATACAGCACAGAGAAGACACATGAGGTAATGTGTTTTCCTCAGAGAAGAATAAGCTGAAGCATAGCATTGAAAGCCTCTGTTTTGTATAATTCCTGATTGCTTAACCTTCTCACCTGTTCCTGACCATCAAGGAGCGGGGAAAATAAAATCCTTGTGAATATAAATTTTCTTGTTCCCGACTTTAATTGGCCCCCACAACTACACAAGGCCCATCCCTCCTTAACCCTCAAGGTTAGGGAGTGGGTGTAAGGGTGACAAACTGGGAGAGGAAAGTAATCCAATTGTCATCGAAAGGATTCATCGGCTGGGAAGAACCCGACCAGAAGACACACGACCCCGAATAGTGCTGGCCAGATTTCTGAACTATTTGCAAAAAGATTAAGTTTTGTGGGCAATGAGAGTCAAAGGGGCTTTGATTCACGAAGGGGCACGCATACATATTTTCCAGGACTATTCAGTACAACTGGGTTTAAAGCGGAAGGCGTACGCTACTGTATGTCAGAAGTTGGTGGCAGCGCATCTGAAATTTGTGGTACAGTACCGGCGAGGCTGCGTATTTTCTATAATGGGAAGACAGTGACAATGGAGATGCCTGAAGAAGCACATAAATGGATCCAGCAACACATAGATAGCGCAAAGGGTAATACCTGAATCCAGTAATGTGAAGCTTGGTTGGAACGTATGGAAAAGAAGCTGGAGGGCAGTAACATGAGGGAAGTTACAATTGCGGATGGTTACAGAAAAATGACTCTGAAGCAGAAAGGGGACTAAAAGTTAATAATTTGATTGTGTTATGGTTGCATTTTTTCTTGTGGTTTAAACTGTTCCAATAATTTTGTTGGCTGAAGAGGGGTAAGGCAGGAGTGAGTTAATTAACAGGCCTAACCACTAGAACAAGGTGAGGACAGGGAAGCTGAGGAGGGTAAAGGGGCGAGTGATGTGCCAATCAGGGAAGAGGAGGAATGCATAGGAATAGTAGGGGAGGATTGGAGAGGGCTTAACACTAAAAAGGCCATGGGGAGGGAGTGGGAGATGTGTGTGTGTGTGGGGGGGGGGTAAGGGGTAGGAATAGAGGGGGGGCTAAGGGAAAGGGACAGGGAGGGAGATATAACTGGTCTGAAAGGGTATTATATAGTCAGAGTCACCTTGGAGCTCAGAGGGGAAGAACAAAAGAAGCAGAAACGGGAAGAAGGGGGTCCTAGGCTGGGGGGCCCTCCGGCCCTCCCAATACAAATAGGAAGAATGTATACACAGCTAATCTGTTACAGATACTAAAGTGGGGGTACGAACAATTTCGTGGAATGTTTGTGGACTAGTGAACCCTTTTAAAAGGAACAAAATTTTGCACGCATTAAGGCGACATAAAGGGGACATTATTTTATTGCAAGAAACTCATCAAGCCATAGGAGACTTGGCCAGATTAAAGAGGAAAGGAATAGAACAAATCTATGGGGCATCAGCACGGGGGAAGAAAGGGGGGGGGGGGTAGCAATCTTAATCAAGACAGGGGTAGGATTTAAAGTGGAACAGATTGTGGCAGACCCAGAAGGGCGGTTTGTACTAATACAGGGAGAACTCAAGGGGCGGAAGTTGCTAGTGGGGAGTGTGTATGCCCCAAATGTGCCAGACTCAAATTTCTTTGCTAGGTTAGCAGCGGAAATTGACACACTACCGGAATCCCCAATGATTCTAGAGGGTGACTGGAATGGAGTCATTGACCCTAGCATAGATGTGTCGGAAAGACATGGGGGTAATCATCTTAGTGCCACAAGGCACTTGAGGAGGTATTACCAAAGGTGCCAACTCATAGATGTATGGAGAGCCCTACACCCAACTGAGCGAGATTATACTCATCTGTCCAGAGCACACATCACAAGCGCAAGACTTGATGGCATATTAGTTTCTGAAGAAATATTTCAAATAATGAAGGATGCGGAAATAGGGCCATACGAAATCTCAGACCATGCTCCCGTATGGACAGACTGGGATAGTGGACAGCTTGGTGGGGGCAGAGGACCATGGTGCTTGCTGCTAGATATATGCCATCACAATGAGTTTCAAGGGTATTTGATAGACAAGTGGAAGGAGTATGAGGATCATAATCAGGCCCATAAAGGAGAACCAGAGCTGTTCTGGGAGGCATCTAAAGCGGTCCTATGGGGGGATATAATAGTTTACAATGCCCGCTGGAGACATATGATGGCAGCTAGGATCTTAAGAATGGAGAAACAGATTTGCAGAGAGTGCCGGCACCTAGCTAGTAACCCCACTACAGCTAATAGGGCATAGCTGCTGACAACACAAGCAGCTTTAAATATGTTGTTGTACCAGAGAGTCAAAAAGTCTATAGTCTATTATAAATACCAGTTGTACCGATATGGGGATAAGGCAAGGAGGTTATTGGCTCGCTGTCTAGCCCGGAGTCAGGGGTCCTGATTCATGCCACTTTTGAAAGATGAGGCAGGGAGGGCGCACACAGAGGCTGCAGATATTGGGAAAATCTTTGTAAAATATTATCATAAACTGTACACAGGTGAGGATGCCTCCCGTTCGAGGATCAGGAGGTTTTTGGAGGAGGTGAATTTACCTCGCCTTACGCAGGAGCAACGGGAACAGCTGACAGCCCCAATTACAACAGATGAGGTACAAAGGGGTATTGAAAAAGCAACAACGTGCAAAGCCCTGGGATTAGATGGATATAGAGCTGAATACTATAAGTTGCTGAAGGCACAGGTTATTCCGGTATTAGTGGATCTGTTTAACAAGTGGAAGGATTCTGGAGTATTTAAGTATAACAATAATACAGCTCATATAGTGGTCCTTCCAAAGCCGGGTAAAGACGCAACAGAAGTGGGGTCATACTGGCCAATTTCATTAATTAATTATGACCTTAAGTTGTTTGCAAAAAGTTTAGCAGATTGTTTGGCTGTGCACCTGCCCAGTTTATTACATGCAAGTCAGACAGGATTTGTGCAGGGGCGTTAGCCTACCAAAAATGTTAGGAAAGTTTTGGGAGCCTTGAACTGGGTCCGGAAACAGGGCGCCCCTTCCCTTCTGGTCAGTTTTGACGCTGAAAAAGTCTTTGACAGGGTGGGGTGGGCATATTTGTTTGGGACCCTGAAAGCATATGGTCTGGGAGGAGTGTTCATACAAGGTATTCGAGGATTATATCAGAAACCAGCAGCAGTAGTGGGAGTAAATGGGCTGGTCACACCTAGTTTTAACATAGCGAGGGGAACACAACAGGGGTGTCTGCTGTCCCTGTTATTGTTTGTGCTCTCTTTAGATCCACTATTTATTTATTTATTTAGCCACATTTATATACCGCCTTTCGCCGGGTCAAAGCAGTTACAATCAACACATGGAGAGTACATTGAACAGATACAAGTGAGGGGGGATGCCATTACCTGAGGGGGGGGGGGGAGGTATAGCATATTTACAAGAATTAATTTTTTTTGTAAACCGCTCTGCTTACCAATGAAGGGCGGTCAATCAAGCTAATAAACATAAACATAAACATACAATGATAGTATGTTATTTACATTCATTGACATTACTGTCCTCTTCAGTCATATTCGCATTTCAGTACTATTTACATTTCAGGTTCTCTCTGTTATCTCAGCCTGTTTTGTGTAGTTTTTTTCTGTGTTGTCCCAAGATGCTCCCTGAAGAGGAGAGTTTTTATTTGCTTTCTAAATGCAGGGAGATCCTTATTGTTGCGGATTAGGTTTGGGAGGGCGTTCCATAGTGAGGGTGCATAAAGGTCAAATGCATGGTTACAGGTTTGAGTATTAAATTTTGTTCTGTCATGAGAAACAAGAGTATTGTTTGAGGTCTGCTGAGTATGCCTTCCAGAGTTCATCTGGGATAGCAGGGTTTGCAGGTGAAATAATGGCTGTTGGTGGCTTGCTTTATGTATGAGGGTCGGTGCTTTATATTTTATGTGTATTTCTAGTGGAAGGATGTGCAGACCTCTTAGGACAGGGGTTATGTGCTTGTGTTTCTTTGTCCATTGTATGATCTGTGCTGTGGTGTTAAGGCAGTCTGTGGTGGATTGATGGTGGTGGTGAGTCCTTGGTATATTGCATGGTAGTAGTCTAAGTGAGGTAGTATCATTGTTTTTTTAGACAGGTTTGTATACCACCTTATCCTTCAATCAAAGTGGTCACAACACAATTGGGGGATGCATTTAACATGAGGGGATATGAGACACATACACTAATACTTACAGGGAACATGGGCAATGGAGGGTTAAGTGACTTGCCCAAGACCACAAGGAGCACCTGTGGGACTAGAAGCCCCAGTCCTTCCAGCCCAAGGTTGCTGTCCTCTAGTGGGATTTGAACCCCCAACCTTCTGGCCTGAGGTAACGTGCCCCAACAACTAGGCCACTCCTCCTTCCATTGCCTGCATAACTGTATGGAAGTCTTGTGGGTTGAGACTATTAAGACTAATTTATGCCCGAGATGACATTCGGGGGGTGAAGGTGGGATTTTGAACATTTAAGATTTCGGCCTTTGCAGATGACTTATTAGTCATGCTGATGGAACCCCGAGATTCCTTGCCCAGTCTTCTGGAGGTGATAGTAAAATATGGAGAGATAGCAGGTTTAAAGATGAATGTGACTAAATCAGAAGCCCTAGATGTAAACGGAGGGCTACAGGAAGATTGGGGCGGAACATTTCCCTTACAATGGGCAAAAAATAAATTTAAGTATTTAGGAATATGGTTACATTGAGACCCGAAGAAAATGTATCATCAAAATGTCCGGCCTTTGTTGCAAGAGATTCAAAATAAATTGAGGGACTGGATACCCTTGCCCCTCTCCCTCAGCGGCAGGGTGGCTGCTTATAAAATGATAATCTTTCCAAAAATTTTGTATATCTTGCAGCTCCTTCTGCTGCAGCTGTAGAGGCAGGATATTCAAAAAATTGAGAGATCCCTACAGAGTTTCTTTTGGAGAGGGAAAAAGACCAGACTAAAAATTGATCGATTATATGGTCCGTGGCAACAGGGGGGACTAGGACTATCTAGATTAGAGCAATACAATTTGGAATGTTTACTCCGACATGTTCGTGACTGGGCAGGTGGGACATCGGTGTATAGCCCTATGATTTTGAGTCAGCGCTGGCTGCCCCTTACTCACTTTTTTCTGTGTTACATGTGATGCGGGGGCAGTTACCTGAAAGATTTCGAGATAATATCCTATGGAAAGGGGTTCGCTGGAATTGGAAGGTTTTATGTGGCAAATTAGGCATCCCGTACGAGGTATCAGGATATGTACCGCTACAAGGCAACATATCCTTCAAACCAAGCACAATGTCCAGCTTCTTTAGATGGTGGGCACTAAAGGGCCTTCAACAGATGAGACAAGTAATTAATGAAGAGGGAGAACTCAAACCTTTTTGGGAATTGAAAGAACTCCATGACCTCCCCAATGGGCATTTTTATGCATACCTGCAGTTAAAACATTATGTGGCATTGATGGGGGAGGGCAGGCGTGGTCTGAGACAGGAAAACTTTAGGAAGTTAGTGGAATGGTTTGAAATGGAAGATAAAGAACGGATAACAGTTGCTGGTTACTGTAGGGCCTTGAATAATATTGCTCAAGATAAGTGCTATGACAAGTTGAGGATACAATGGGGACGGGAGTTGGGAGCCAATTTTGATTCATTTGCCTGGGAAGCGGCAACAGGCAGAATCCCCCTATTAATAGTTAGAGCAAGGCTTCGAGATATGCAATTTAGAATCTTACAGTGTGCATATATTTCACCATACAGGGCGTGGAAGGCAGGATTAGCGCAACACAGTGGTTGTCCATGGTGCGGAGTTGGCGGAGCACATTTGGGGCATATGTTCTGTGAATGTGGGAAGGTAGGGAAATTTTGGAGTAGGATCCAACAATTCTTGGGGGGAGTGCTGGGGCAGGAACTGACGCTGACTCCGGGTTTGGCTATTTTGGATGCCCCTGATCCCCTAGGAATTGCCACAGCAGGGAACAGAACGATGGTGAGAAAATGTTGCCTACTAGCCAAACAATGTATTCTCAGTAAGTGGAGTGAGGTAGGAGGGCCAGAATATTGGGAGTGGAGGAATATCTTGCACCAGTTGGTGTTATGGGAGGGAGAGGCTTCCAGACGATATGTCTGGAGGAGAGCAAATTTTTTGATGATTTGGTCCCCATATTTAGAAGGTCTATCAGCCAGGGCATGGAATGATATCTTAACAGTATAAGTTGGCTAAAATAAATACAAGGACCCTGTAAAGACAAAGGGGGGAGGGAAGTGGGGGGGAAGGATTAGAGGGAGGGGCGGTGGGGCTGAATGGGAGGGGGGAGGAAGGGAGGGGGAGGGTAAGAGATGATACAATAAGGAAGTGCTAGATAAAGCTTAAAATACCACTGTCTCATTGGACCATTTGGGGGAAAGTCAATAAGGTGAGTAAGATTGGTGTAGATTTAAGTGTTCTGAGTCTTCGGATGATGGTTTGGACAACTCTAAGTAATGCTTCTCCGGCGGGTATAAGAGCACCTGCTCGCCGGAAAAGCTGAGGAGAATACTAACACCATATGCTAAGGAGGCCATTATA
Source organism: Ichthyophis bannanicus (assembly GCA_033557465.1). NCBI lineage: Eukaryota > Metazoa > Chordata > Amphibia > Gymnophiona > Ichthyophiidae > Ichthyophis > Ichthyophis bannanicus. The sequence continues at coordinate 87,368,705 of CM066032.1, read as the reverse complement.
GGTGGGAGAGGGGAGAAGAGAAGGGGGTGGTGAGGGAAGGGGTAAAAATACAAAATAGACATATCAATCAGTAGATGGTTTGTGTATTACCAGTTGTGCTGTTTGAATATTTGCAATGATATATTTAAAGCCAATATCTTAGAACAGTGGACTGTTCTGGTTAACAATAATAAAAAGATTTAAACATTAAAAAAAAAATCTGATTCTGATCATCTCACTAACAACAACAACAACAACCAATATTCTCCAGTACCAGGCATATTTTCACTGCGTTTGTATTTCTTGTTAAACCGCTTTGATTGTTTGATAAGGCGGTATATAAATACTATTAAATAAATAAATAAATAAATAAATAAACTAATACAATGCCCTACAACAAAGAGCAAATTTACCATACCATACCATATCAGCACAAACTTCCAAAACTCACATAAGGAGCCCATCCAAAAAAAGTGTCACTGTAAATAATACAGTGGGCTCTTGAACATCCATACACCTATCTGAAAAGCTGAACAAGTCAAATTACTGCAGTGCAGTATAGATCTTTATGTACAAACTCCATATTATCAAAACACCTGGCCTCAGTCACACACTCACAACATTGACCCTCACCAAGTACAGAATAAGTAAACATAATCTAAAGTAAAAATAAAAATATGTAGACAAAATTTAAACTGAAACCCCCAAAGAAGCCAGACTCTGCAAGCACTGCAACATCAGATAAATAAGAGATGCAGTTCCCTAACACTGTGTACATAAGAACATAAGATATGCCATACTGGGTCAGACCAAGGTCCATCAAGCCCACTATCCTGTTTCCAACAGTGGCCAATCTAAGTCATACATACCTAGCAGTTTCCCCAAAAGACACAGGTTCCGCAATGCTTGTACTGTGTCAAGCATTGATATCCTGGGTCCCTTCTTAATAATGGTTTATGGACCTTTCCTCCAGGAACTTGTCCAAACCTTTTTTTAAACCCAGCTACACTAATAGCCTTTACTACATCCTCTGGTAACAAATTCCAGAGTCTGATTACACGTTGAGTTGAAAAATATTTTCTTTTATTAGTCTTAAATAGTTTACCCTGTAGCTTCATTGCATGTCCCCTAGTCTTTCTATATTCTGATAATGTAAACAATCGATCTACGTTTACCCGTTCTACTCCGTACATTAATTTATAGACTTCTATCATATCTCCCCTCAGCCGTCTCTTTTCCAGGTTAAAGAGTCCTAACCTTTTTAGCCTTTCTTCTTAGGAGTATCCTTCCATCCCCTTTACCATTTTGGTGGCTCTTCTCTGAACCTTTTCTAATAATGCTATATCCTTTTTAAGATACGGCGACCAGAATTGCACACAATATTCAAGGTACGGTCTCACCCTGGAACGATATAGAGAAATTATAATATCTTTTGCTTTATTTTCCATTCCTTTCCTTATGATACCTAGCATTCTATTTGCTCTCTTGGCTGCTGCTGCACACTGGGCCGAGGGTTTTAACATGTTATCCACAATGACGCCTAAATCTTTTTCCTGGGTGGTGGTTCCTAATGTGGAACCTTGCATTGTGTAACCATAGTTTGGGTTGTTCTTCCCTAGGTGCATAACTTTGCACTTGTCCACATTAAATTTCATCTGCCATTTTTATGCCCAGTCTTCCAATTTATCAAGATCTTCGTGCAATTTTCCACAATCCTCTTGGGTTTTAACAACTTTAAATAGTTTTGTGTCATCTGCAAATTTGATAACCTCATTCGTTATTCCACTTTCCAGGTCATTTTTGAATATGTCAAAAAGCAGCGGACCCAGCACAGATCCCTGGGGTACACTACTATTCACCTTTCTCCATTTGGAAAATTGGCCATTTAGCCCAACCCTCTGCTTTCTATCTTTTAACCAGTTCTTGATCCACAGTAGTACACTGCCTCCTATCCCATGACTCTTTAGTTTTGCTAAAAGTCTCTGATGAGGACCTTGTCAAAGGCTTTCTGAAAGTCCAGATACACTATATCAACCGACTCACCTTTGTCCACCTGTTTATTCACACTTTCAAAAAAACATAACAGATTAGTAAGACAAGATCTTCCTTGTCTAAAGCCATGTTGGCTGTCTCCCATTAGGCCATGACTATCTACATGCTGAGTAATTTTATTCTTTATGATGGTTTCTACCATTTTTCCCGGTAGTGACGTGAGGCTCACCGGTCTGTAGTTTCCCGGATCACCCCTGGAACCCCTGTAAAATATAAAGATAGCACAAAGTCCAATCACTAATATGAAATAAAATTATTTTTCTACCTTTGTTGTCTGACCAATTTATTCTCTGATCATGCTGGTCTCGATCTGAGGCTTCTGCTTTCCTGTCTTCTCTTAGCGCTCTCTCTGTGGTCTATGGTCCATCTGCCATTTCTTATCTCTTCTTTTATTTTCTTCACTTCTTTCCATCAGCCTATTTCCAGTCCCTGTAACCCTTCCCAGTATCAGCCCCTTTCCAGTCCTCCCTCCCAGTACCTTTCAATGTCAACTTGCATTCCCATGATTGCCACTGGTGTCCATTCCCTTCCAGTCCCCCTCCTTCTCCACTGTCCAGCTCCTTCTAGTCCAAATACCATGGCAGCCCCTCTCAGCATCCACTCCCTTCCAGTCCCATTCTCCCATCCCCTCTTATCAGCCAATTTGTAGCCCTAGCCCCCAGTTTTCTTCCAAAGCCAGCAGCTCTATCCTCCCCTTCCCACCATCAGCCCATTTCCAGGTGAAGACCCCCCAATCAGCTCACTTCCAGTGCTAGTCCCCCCTCAAACCCATTACCAGTGCTAGGCTCCCCTAATCAACTCATTACCAGTCCTGGCCTCCCCAATTAGCTCATTTCCAATGCTAGCTCCCTTCAGTCCATTACCAGTCTTATCCCCCTCAGTCCATTACCAGTCCTACCCCCCCATCAGCCCATTACCAGTCCTAGCCTCCCTTAATCAGCTCATTTCCAGTGCTAGTCCCCCCTCAGCACATTACCAGTGCTAGCCTCCCCTAATCAGCCCATTACTAGTCCTACCCCCTCATCAGTCCATTACCAGTCCTAGCCTCCTCTAATCAGTCCATTTCTAGTCCTAACCTCCCCGATCAGCTCATTTCCAATGCTAGCCCCCCATCAGTCCATTACCAGTCCTACCCCCATCAGCCCATTACCAGTCCCAACCCCCCCGATCAGTTCATTCCCAGTCCTAGCCCCCCTGATCTGCCCATTAACAGTGCTAGCCCCCCCATCAGCCCATTATAATCCTAACCCGCACTGTCTCTCCCCTCTTTCCAGCATTTATCCCCTGTCTGTCCAGTATGTCCCCCTGTCTCTCCCCTTTGTCCAGCATTTTCCCCCGTCTCTCCCCTTTGTCTAATACTTGTCCCCTGTTTCCTCCTTTGTCCCCCATCTCTCACCTTTGTCTCTCCCTGTCCTCCTCCTGTCCCCACTCCCTCCACCTGCACCTCTGATCCGGTGGTGGCAGGGGCACGCTGGCTGTTTTAATTTTAGATTTTGCCGCCTCTGCCTTCCCACAGCAAAAAAAAAAAAGCGGCAGGAAGGCAGAGGCAGGGCAGATGCGGCAAAATCTAAAATGAAAACAACCGGTGTGCCACCACCTCACAAATTAGCCTGATGGCTTGCAGCGATTAGGCTGATTTGTTCAATACCGGTTGTTCCTGCTGGATGTGAGGGAACCCTTGCCAGTTCCCTTCCAGCCCCCTTCCCCCTCCATACCAGTTCCCCCCTCCCTCCATCCATATCAGCCCCCCTCCCCCTCCCATGTCAGTCCCCCTCCATGTCAGCTCCTCTTCCCTCCCCCCATGTCAGCCCCTCCCTCCCTCCCTCCCTCCCCCATGTCATCCCGCTCCCCCTCCCTCCATGTCAGCTCCACTCCCCCCTCCATGTCAGTCTCCCCTCCCTCCATGTCAGCCCCCCTCCCTCCAGATATGTCAGCCCCCCCTCCATCCATGTCAGCCCCCCTCCCTCCATCCCTCCATCCATCCATCCATATCAGCCCCCCTCCCACCCTCCCCCCCCATGTAAGCCCCATTGCAGGTTCCCTGCCCCCTCCTCCCCTCTCCCCATATCTGCCTGCTACCGCCCTGTGCCTCCTTCTTCTGCAGTCGTGGTTCCCTGTCTCTTAGGAAACCGCGGCTGTGCCTGTGAAGCCGTTGCAGAAGCTTTCTGTCTCTCGACGGGCTTTGTGCAGCATTGTCCCGCCTCCAAAGAAAGTGGTAAACAACTTCCTTTGGAGGTAGGACAATGCTGCACAGAGCTCATCGAGAGACTGGAAGGCTCCGCAATGGTTTCACAGGCACAGCCACGGTTCCCTAAGAGGCAGGGAGCCGCGGCTGCAGAAGAAGGGAGGCAGTGAGTTTGCCGCTGCCGAGAAGCGGACTCGGCAGCGGCAACAACTTGTGCGCTTTTTTATTATAATTTTTTTTAACTTGAAGGCGAAGTGAGGAGGCTGTTTTGGGGGCATTTGCCGCCCTCAAAACTTTGCCGCTTGAGGCAGCCGCCTCACTTTGCCTCATTATAGAGTCGCCCCTGCACTTAACCCTCCATTGCCTCAGAAGAATCCAAGTTATCAATGCCCCTGTTTAATGTACATTACCAAGTTTAAGTTATAATGTAAACCGCTTTGGCTAAAATGATAAAGCGGTATAAAAAAACAGTTAAATAAAAATAAATAATTGCCATAGCATTTGAATATTGGCCCCTGTGTTTTTATTGGGGCATTCTGTTGATGTACTGAACAAAACTATTGCAATCACATGAAATTCATATCAATCCCTTAGTCAAATTTCTTTCCTTTTCCACTATTTTATGAACTTATCTGCTCTACACATGTATGAAGATTTGTGCATGCATTATAGCCCTGTTATATAGGGGCATTATACCATAAAACCTAAAACATCCAGAGGGGAAGCGCCCCCCCCTCCCAAATATGGATAGGCTGAGTAGCAGATGATGAAGATTGTCCTATGCATTGCAGCCACCCCCTTTTCTTCTTCACCCACTACCCACCAAACATTTTGACTAATTTTTCTGAAAAGATCTCAACCAGCTTAAGACACAAATCTCAGAATTACTACAAATAAAATACTACAACTTACAACAATGGCAGAAGGGAAATACCCTACATGGGGGTTGGAGAGTCAACTTTGCAAGGACTGGCATAGAGAATTTTTGTGGTTTAAACAAGGCTACAGCTTTATTATCAAATGACAAACAAGATAATGCACAACAATCAGAAGAAAGGGATGGGGTCTCTGAGTCTACCTGAGCCAATTGCCATTATTGCTGCACAGTCTGTGTCTGCTGAAAGGGTGGCTGCCTTGAGCCAGGCTGGCCGATATGTGAGACTGAGTTCACTGGGCACTCCAACTTGCAGGTAGATAGAGTACCTGATCTCTTGCTAGTTCATTGACTGTTTGAGTCCAATTTTTGGCTCGGGTGGCCGCACAAGCTGTGATAAGTGGGGAGAGATGTATGTCATCTGATCAGCAATGTACAGTTGTTTGGTCATGATAACTAATAGGTTTCGCTAACTATTTGAGACAGTGCACATTCCGAATGGGAAGGAGGGTTGGGTGAAGTTGCCTTCCAAAAAGAGGGAGTGCTCTGGCCACATACCTTATATTGTTTCTGGACTATGGCGATTCCGCCCCATCTCCCCCGGCTTCTCCCTAATCGCAGCTGCTGTTGCAATGTCAGGGAGAAACAGTGCACAATTTTCACACCACTTTGGGAAGAAGTCGGTGGGAGGGGAGAGTGGCCTGATGGCAAGACACCCCCATGTTGTCTCAGGTGTCACAGAGTCTGGCAGTGCCCGGTCCTTTTTTGTTTTAATATCAATCAGTTTAACTCGATGAGGCGGAAACCAGAATAAGTGAGTACTCTCTTACTTTATCAAGAATGAAAATTAATGTTTTAGAGAGAAGAGTCTGTTTTCTCAATGAGTACCATGAGGGCCCTGAGTACAAGAGCTAGCAGAGCAATATCTAGATTGTCAAGTTGCTGGGGGACCTTAGGACCCAAAAAGCTTTGAACTAGCTACATACAGCCTTGATCTGAACTTTGTATGCCAACAAATCAAAGAAAATGAAATCAAAATAGTTTTGACACACAGGAGCCCTTTTTACTAAACTCTGCTAAGAGTTTGCACTTAACATACATTAGCAAACATGGTAAGTGCAAAACCTCCATGTTAGCTGTCGGGTGATTGACCTGTATTATCCTGGCAACTAACGTGTGTTGGGGTACTCTCATGAGGTGGGAGCACCTAATGTCACTTACAGAGCTGTCCTTAGGTGAACCTTTCCTACGTACTACTGTTTTGGCCATGCCCATGATCTGCTTATACTCACTCACTGTCCATTCTAGCATGGAAGTGCAGTTAACGTGTTTCAGTGATCAATAGCTGTCCTGCCTGAACATTAAAGTTTACTATGGCCAGTTACCACACCCTTGACTGTCAATGGTGTTTAGTAAAAGTGCCCCACAGAGTTCTTCCTTGACGCCAAGCCCCAGAAGTACACCATGTGCATGATAACTTGACTTCATCAATTTAGTAATAAAAGTTACATTCTGGATGCAGTGAGCCACTAAGGAGATCCACTATTTAATAAATACAGGGTCTTTTTCCTTTCTGAACATCTCTAATGCATTGCAGAAAAAGTAGCAGAATTTCATAAAAATCAAATCTACCCTTAAACAACAAGATTTAACATTCATCATGCTTAATTCTGCCACACTGTTGGCAGACCTTTGGATATGTTTATTAAAGGGCATGGCAGTAGCATGCGTTTGAACAGCAAAACTAGTGAAGAAACCCCCACTAACTCTAGGCAGCATGAGTTTCCATCCTTCTGTTGTTTGCATGTTGCTAATGCACCACACCATGCTAATCATTACATGGATGTGCATCTTGCCACACCTTGAGATGATATTAGTGCACCCACACTAACAGTGGCATTTGTGATTAGCATGTACCCATAATGCTCATGCTAACCATTATGTGCCATCAATGACCATGATACATTGCTAACTCAGCCAGTCCTTGCCCAATGGTGCGCTACCCAGTTAGTGTGGGATTTTTAGCAGTGAGCACCATGATATTAGTGTGAAGTGCTTACAGCATGGCACACCCATGCAAACTGTTAGTGCACATTAGGAAACATGCCCCCTTGTCTTCTACTCCCTCTTGTGATAACTGCTCTATTTTAGATATTTTCTTGTTACCCTTGCAGTTTTGTTATGACTGGCACTGAATTGGCCAAAAAAACTGAAGAAATTCCAAAAAGATAAATGTCAATGATTTTAATTAATACAAAGTGGTATCTATCACATCAAATTATAACATATACATATTAATCTAAATGAAATTGTACACAAAATATACAGCAAAAATACAAAATTAACAAAATGCAAAATACAAAAAATCATATAATAGAAACATAAATCATACTATCAATTGTTAAAACTCACATCAGATATTTCACAGCATTTACAAATTTATACAGAAAGAGAGGATCAAAAAAATCTAAATTTAAAAGATGAAATTGGTTAATATATAAAGTCTACATGGAAATATATATTCTGCACCACCTATGAGGGGAGGGGATGGGTTGGAGTAGAGGGTAGGGAAGGAAGGGGAAGGGTGAGGGGTTGGAAGGAGGTGAGAGAAGGAAAGTGGAAGGAAGGAAGGTTAGGGGGTTGGAGGGAAGGTATAGAATAGAGATGAAGTAGTAGTGGAAAATACTGCAAAAATATCTTACCACAGGACCAAAAAATTTAATAAGCCTCAAAAAATACATATAATAAAAAAACAAAAAGGGGGTATATTCAAAGGGATAAATGCAATTAGCACACTTGCTAATGACGCTAATCCCATTGAGAGGGATATTCAGTGATACATACCTGGTTTCTGCTGTTGAATGTCCCCTCTTACGCTAGATGAATGCCTCGATACTAACCGCTTAGTGTTGGGGCATTCCGGGCACGAACCAGGTTTTGGCACCAACAGTTAACCAGACAGCAGTGGTGAAAGTTAAGATAGCCATTACTGTGCCTGACATTTGCTGTGTCGCTATAACCAGGCAGTGGCTCAATTTGCCACTTTACCCAAGGATATTCAGCGGCACTAACCAAGTTAACAATTATCCTGGATAAGGAGATTAACACAGTTAGCAGGTCTGCTAACTATATTAATCCCTTTGGATATTGGGTTCTATGGGCCTGATATTGAGTTGGGCAGGTTATGTGCCCCTAGGGTGCATAGCCCTGCCTGCAAACCATTAACCCTGGATATTCAATGCTGGGGTCATATCGGCACAGCATCGAATATCCGGGGATCACTGCATACGCCGGAAGCCGCAGTACCTAACTGTGCAGCAGCGATATTACATGCTGCCTGGTAAGCTCCTGTGTCTACGATTGTGAGACTGCTTCAGTTAGGTTTAGTGGTGACATGCTCTAGAGGAGAGTGTTATTTATTTAGTTTTGACAATGAATATCTAAAATATGAATATTTGACAATGAAAATGACTTTGTAAATGATTAGTCCATAAGAGGAGTTTTTTTCTGGCTGCTGATGTGCTGGATGTAGGCATAGGCGTGTTCAGATGCCCTAGCTGAATCCTTGTATTCTGAGGCCTTTTTCTCCTCTTTTAATGCCTGTGAATGAGATGTTTTTGACATCTGACATTTAGTTAAGTCTGTGATATAGTAGAGTGATTTTTTTGTCTATTGGACTTAGCATTGACTCGAAGGTACACATTGCATTGTAAAGTGGCTAAACAGGTAGAAAAGGTGACAGCAAAAGCCAGAAGGATGCTTGGGTACATATGGAGAAGAATGGCCAGTAGGAAAAAAGGAGGTGATAGTGCCTCATGTGGAGCATTGTGTGCAATTCTGAAGACCACACCTTCAAAAGGATATAAACAAGAAGAGGATGGTGCAGAGGGTGGCTACCAAATTGCTCAGTGGTCTTTGTTATAAACCATATGGCGACAGACTAAACGATCTCAATATGTATATTTTAGAGGAAAGGCAGGATACACAGGAGGAGATACTCTTTCAATTGAAGGAAAGCTCTGCAACGAGGGGACATAGGAAGAGGGTGAAAGGGGAGAGACTCAGCCTAATATGCAGAAATATTTCTTTATGGAAATAGTGGTAGATGTATGGAAGAGTCTCCCAGTGGAGGTAGTAGAGACGAGGAAAGTATCTGAATTTAAGAAAGCATGGGACAAACACAGAAGATCTCTAAAGATAAAAAAGAGATTATAGTAGTTGATATGGAAGGGCAGACTAGATAGGCCATATGATCTTTTTCTGCCATCATGTTTCCATGTTTCTTCTATGTTTCTATGCCAGTTAGCATGGTGTGGTGCGTTACCAATGTGCTATCGGCAGGGGGACAGTCGTACATGCCCTCAAAAGTTAGCGCAGGTCTCTACACTAGTTTTGAACCACAAACGCATGCTACCGGGATGCCTTAGTAAACATGTCCCAGTGTTAGCATGTTATTGGCAGTGTTTATTTATAGAGTAACACCACTTTGTCTCTCATTAGGGAATGCAGTGACAGCATGATGATAGCATATTGGAATGACAAAATCATTTTTAATTTTAATTGGACATGGGGGTATTTTACTAAGCAGTCTTAATGTGCGCCCAGCGATAGTGTGCTGGCTGCCATAAAAGGAGTGGGCGTTTCGGTCTTAACGTAGCAAAACGGGATAACCACGTGCTAATGTGCGCGGCGCACATTATCGGGTGAAACGCCGCTAAGCGCGTTAACGCGTGGTAATCTTAAGTAGGCGCGCAGACATGCAAACATAGAAATAGAGCTTAGCACAATGGTTAATACACTGACTGATGGTACAGTGGTCATGAGTTTGATCCCCCAGTGTGCCCAATGCATATGGCTGGCTGAGGTATTAGCTGTTATGTGTAACTATTGTTTTTTGAGGCATGTTATTTATATTTCAATTAGTGCTGCCAGCAAACACACCCTCATGTGCTGTAACCTAAGGTGCCACATAAGGCACTCTATAGGGCACATTACAAAGTGCAGTGTCTGCCAAGGCACCCTATAATTTCCCCAATGGGGCACCCTATAAGGCACTTCACATTCTACCTCCCTGCAATGGTGGCAGTAGAGGGGACCATCAACACCAGTCCTGCTGGAGAACAGACAACCTACAGGGCAGGCAATGCAGAGCTGTACACATCCATAAAGCAATAGCAGACAGAAGGTCTGGAAATGCTCAGTTGCCCCCCACCACTATCTGACATTCTCCAACAGCAAGCCTCCAGCCACTGCACGGTGTTCCAGCAAGACACATACTAGCTGCAGACAGTCTGCAAGCTAGTCCATAGTGCATGCTCCTGGAGAAGATACATGTACCCAGAACTGGGATATCAGCACACACACCAAGCAGATACATCAGTGATTGGGCCCCAAAAGAGAACCCACACATATCACATGAGAGAAATGCTATACAGTACTATGGGGGACCCTAGCCATACCATGGTCACTGCTCAGTCAGGGTGAGAGTGACCTCCCAGCAGGACATGCTGTGGCCACCCTGTCCGTGCAGGTGGTGGCTGGGCACTACAATGTCCGAGCCATTGCCCTATGCCCTGTCCAGATGCATCCAGGCCAGGCCACCCTATCCAGGCTATTCCCACAGTACCTTGCTCCTCATTATGCACATTGGCGGCCCAATACTGGCAACAGTGCTAGCAGTGTGGGCTGTGGAGGGTGTTTGCAGCCACCACACACTGGATAGACAGACACACACTCCCCACACCTATGCCAGCATTGTGCAACTATAGAGCTGTTTGCCAGCCCGGCCACTGCACCAGTCCTGGGCTCAGTGCAGGCATGGCTGTGGTACGCAATACTGTTGGGGTCACTCCCCGGGGTGGTAAATACTGTCGGACACAAGACCTGTAGCACACTCCACAGACATCAGAAGGGTTGCTATTATGCAGCTCAATCAGTAAATTGTACTTAACTGCAGAATTGCTATCTGCCAGTCATCATAGCAGCCTTTTGATAGATGTGTACCGTATTCCCAGGTTTAGGGTGGCATTACTAAGGTATGCAAGTGCTAGTATTGGGAGATGCATGCAGGGCCCAACATCCTGTCTCTCCAGGAGGCATTGGATGATGGAGCCTGTGGGTGTGGGTGTGTCTCCTCCGGTTGCCGCTGGTTTAGGGGAGAGGTTCCCAACTCCAGTCCTGGTGGGCCACATACTGTTCGGGTTTTCATGCTGTCCTTCATCAATATGCATGAGATACATCTGCATACCATGGGGGCGGCGCATAGACATGCAGCACAGGCATCTTTCTTAGAGGCAGCATGGAACCTGAATGGTGTTTGGCCCTGCAGGACTGCATTTGGGAAACTCTGCTCTAGGTATTGCACATGTCTGTGGTGTCTGTGCTCTGTAGGGTAAAATGTAGGCATTTTGGGCATGTTTACGTCATCTGCAATAAAGGTTCTGTCTGTATTAGCAGTGGGTAAACTATGGGGACTGGGTTGGCAGGAACTTGAACCGGTGACCTTCTGCTTCTGAACACACTGTCTGTGTGCACTGCACCATTGTGTTGCCACAGAGACAGTGTATTCCCAGGTGATACCATGACTATTCGTCAGACAGGGCCTGTCTGTTGCAGTGCACGGCACTCACCTGAACAGGGCTAGGCCACGGTCTGCTGTGGGCAGCAGCCACTGCCCCCTCCACCACCAGTACCCCTCCACCACCATGCTGACATGTCCTTATATTGGTGACAGCATAAGACCTGAATGATTTGTGGCCCTCCAGGACTGCATTTGGGGGACTCTGCTCTAGGTAATGTGTATGTTTCTGGTGTCTGTGCTCTGTAGGGTAAAATATAGGCGTTTGACACATGTTTATGTTCTCTGCAATAAAGGTTCGTCTTTTCCACAACGGTTTAGTAGTGGGTAAAATATGGGGACTGGGTTGGCCGGAGCCACAGCTGGGGCTTGAACCTGTGACCTTCTGCTTCTGAATACACTGTCTGTGTGTACTGCACCACACTGTGGCCACAGAAGCAGTGCATTCCCTGGAGATACCATGACTGTTTGTCAGACAGAGCCTGTCTGTTGCAGTGCACGGCACCCACCTGAACAGGGCTAGGCCACGGTCTGCTGTGGGAAGCAGCCACTGCCTCCTCCACCACCAGTACCCCTCCACCGCCATGCTGAATGCCCTTCTGCTGGTGGTGCTGGTGTTGCGCAGTTTCAGGCCATCCAGTGTGCCGGTAGGTGGCTGCCTATGGTGTGGGTTCTGGGTAGGGGGTGCCTGCATAGATGTCCACGCTTCCCCCAGCACCGCCTGCCAATGTTCTGTGCCCTTGGGGGTACCTGCTAGGTACTATCCCCTGTGACACTGTGGGATGCACACTCGTGCCCATGTTGAGCCCACATCAGTTGCTGTCTGGCTGCACTACTGTTTCAGCATTCCTATGGGCTACCTAGGCATCACCCTAGTCCACACTGTGGCCCAGCTGCACCACAGCATGTGCCGCCTGCAGCCCTCTGTTTCCCTTTTTCCAGCATCTGTCCAGTTGCCCGTTCCGACATGCCCACCCTGCTGTTGCGGAAGATGTGCACGCCATAGGAACCCTGGCCAATGGAGTCGGAAACCCTGCTCAGCACAATTTCACTGTGGGCTCATTCACCTTGTATGGGGATGGAGCATAGACCCTTCCAAAATTTATATCTTTTTTTTGGAGGTTCCTTGGGAGTGTTTTTTGATGTTTCCCAGTGATATCACTATTACCCAGTTTGGTTATGTTTTTTTTACATTTTCTTCTGTTCATTTTCAATGTTTATTTGCCCTTTTGGTCTGTGCACATGTATCACACTTATCACTTTTTGTAGGTTTCCCTGATTTTGCTGTACATTGCTGATGGAAATGGTTTCTTTTCCTTTTAAATCGGCTCTAATGCCAGGGTTTCACTGGCGTTAGTTTTGAGCCTCGGATTTCACAGCGTTAGTGTGCGGGGAGCCTCTCCCCTCCCACTCTTTGCCCATTGATCCTCTCTCTCCACCCCTGGGGAGCCTTCCTCCGCCCCTGGGGAGCCTTCCTCCACCCTCCGGGAGCCTTTCTCCGCCTTCAGCGCTCGTTTGCGCCGCTGCGCACGTTATCGCGTGCTAAGGTACCTTACCACCCGGGAACGTGCCTTCATCGGGCGATAAGGTACCTTATCGCGTGATAACATGGCAGAGCGCACATTAAGACAGTTTAGTAAACATACCCCATGGTTTCATATAACATTGAATATGCTGCATATTGTCAACATGCACATTTTGCCTGCCAATTAGATGTCAAGCTTGCAGTGCCACTATGTCATACAAAATATATTGAGAATGTGATTACATCATTTTGATTTTTTTAACTATTGATTGGCTTTAAGTAATTAGAACTTTACTGACCAATCTGCTATGGTTTTGTGAAAACCAGTGGGTCGATATTCAAAGCAAGTTATTTGAGGATGGGATAAAGGTGTGCTAAAAAATGATCTAGTGAATAGTGATATTAAGCTGTTATCTGGATAAGTTATACATTTAGGGGCTGATATTCAATAGCCTTTAGTCAGTTAGCAGCACATACTAACTGGATAAGTGCCAGCAAGCGAGATATTCAGCAGCACTATACAGAGAGTGCCACGGAATATTTCCTCTGACTATCATGACACTTTCCAGATAGTGCCAGGGTAGTGTGTTGGTGGAGTCGGGGTGCAGTTCAAAGCTATCCAGTTAGTGGTGATATTCAGCTCAATAATGAAATAACTCACTACATAAAGTAAGGCCAGAAAAAAGACTGCCCTAACTTTATACAATTAGCTACTTGGAAGGTGAACTGAATATTGCCATTATCTGGTTAGCAGTGCTGGTCACCACTGAATCCAGATATTCAGCGCTGGATACTATCTGGATAATGATGCTGAATATCTGGACTTTTTTTTAGATGCAGCAGTTGGTGTTTTAAAAAAGTGCTGACTGCCATGGCTAAATACTCACTCTAACTAAATGAAAGGGCCAGCACATTCACTGCAGTTTCCAAAAAGTCATCACTGCTGCCTATATAGATATTGGTGCTGTATTTAGGGACTAAAGAAAAAGATTCTGACCTCTGTTACAATTTTTTTGTTGGAGCTGCCTTGACAAAGTGGGCAGAATAAAATCTGTCCCACTGCTGTGGCTCCTCCATTTTTTTTTTTTTTTTTTTTGTGTTACTTTTTTTTTTTTTTTAAACTTTTATTTTCATTTTGCAACAAACAAAAGAAACAACACACCAAAGGAGACAAAACAAGTATACAATAAGGAAAAGCAAACCCTATTACCCCCCACCCCCATGCTTCTTCTCTAAGCCGACAGTATCAGCATGTGAGCGCTTCCAAACAACAGTGATTGTACATCAAAACGAACATAGATAGCATCTGCGATACAGAATGATCATGTGACAGAGATTTATACAAATTTAAACAGTCAGATGAGAGCATTTAGCGGTGTAAACATAGTCATTGAGCATCTTCCATTTAGACAGATGATGGGGGGTCTGAACGGAAGAAGCAAACATACGAGGTATTTGTTCATATTTACTGTAGAGACAGACATGATTCCACCATTCAATGGGGCTCAGATGGGAGCTATTTTTCCAGTATTTCGTAATTAGGGAAATAGCAATGCCCAGCATAAGGTCTAAAAGGAAGTAAGCCGATTTTGGAAGAGAGGGGATCCCCGCAGCTGAGCGGAGTCCCACTATCCTCCAAGACAGGGGCTCTTGAAAGTGCAAAATAGATTGGATACGACCCCAGACCCGACGCCAGCAATACTGTAGTGCGGGACATTCATACATAACATGAGTTAGTGAACCAATGGCCGCATGGCATGTCCAGCATCTATTGCCCTGGGAGGTGTTCCATTTGGCTAATCTGTCAGGAGTATAGAAACACCGGTGGGCTAGAAAGAAGAGTGTCTGAGTGAGTGAGGCGGATCTGGAGACCCGTGTCACTCTACTCCAGACAAGGCTCCATTGCTCCGGGGTCAAAGTTACATGCAGTTCCCGCTCCCATGCTTTCTGTGCTATAGGGGTACCTCTATTTACAGCATTACTTAAGGTTTTGTAAAAGTTAGATGCTACACCCGGTGAGCTCCCGATAGATCGGATAGTCTCCGACAAGTCTTGGGTATGGGATTCCGATGGCGGGAGCACCTTAGCACTCCGAAGACAATGCTGTAGTTGCACCAACTGAAAGTAGTGTTTCGCTGGAAGACCAAATTCAATTTGCAATTCACTAAAAGTTTTCCAGCGATCATCATGGAACAACTGGTTAGGGGTCCAAATGCCCCTAGTGTACCAGGGGCTCCACGCCATCGGTTTATTTTGTATTTGAAATCGAGTATTGTACCAAAGCGGGAGTCTGTCTAACGGACAGAATCGGGAGTCTAGAGATTGAATAAGAGTATTAAAGGCACCTAAAGTGTCTAAAAGCATTGGTGGATAGTGGGAGTCTGATGGGAGAGTCATACCAGGGAGATAAGTAAGAGGAAACGGTTTGCAAAGGTTCTCCTCTATGTCTAGCCACACAGGTCTACTCGGTGCTAGATCTTCCAGCCAACGAGCGCCTTGTTTGAGAAGAAAAGAGTGGTGATATTTCAGGAAATCAGGGAATCTGACACCCCCATTTTCCTTATCTGCTTGCAACTTATGCTTCGCTATCCTAGGTGTCTTGTTTTGCCATAGGTATCTAGTCAGAAGGCCCTCTAAATCTTTATATGTACGTCGAGGTAGGAGACAGGGCAACATTTCTAAAATGTAATTCACTTTAGGAACAATCATCATTTTTATGGTTTCTAGGCGACCCCACCAGGTAAGTGTTAAAGGAGTCCAACGGTGAGTAAGCGCCCGGACTTTAGAGGTTAAGTCTTTGGCATTAAAGGAGATAGCGTCTTCCAAAGGAGAGCAATAGTGAACCCCAAGGTATTTGACCATGCGAGGTTGCCATAAAAAGGGAAAGGATTGCATATCTGCTTGATGAATCAGAGGATTTAGTGGAAAGGCTACCGATTTGGTCCAATTTATCTTATACCCCGAGAGTTGTGAATATTTACCGATTTGCTCTAGGACAGACGGCACTGAGTCTAGAGAGACAAAGAGCATAAGGTCATCAGCATATGCTGAAATTTTGATTTCCCTATGAGAGAAGGGGACTCCATGAATCTCCTCCGATTGCCGGATTAGTAAAGCTAAGGGTTCGAGTGCAAGATCGAAAAGAAGTGGAGACAGTGGGCATCCCTGGCGAGTACCGCGTTGAAGGGGAAATGGCTGAGACTTTAAAGCATTAGCACAGATACTGGCTGTAGGCTGTGCGTACATGGTGTGGAGACAACGGAGAAAACCTTCTCCGAATCCGTACCAGCGGAGAGTTGCAAACAGGAAGGGCCATTCTAAGCGATCAAAGGCCTTCTCAGCATCAAGTGAGAGGCCAACAAATGGTCGATCAAGATTAACTGCGGTAGTCAGTACATGACATAGAGTCCGAGCATTGTCAGCAGTTGATCTACCGGGAATGAAACCGCATTGATCTGGGTGTATTAAAGTAGACATCCTATCAGAGAGCCGGGTGGAGAGAATGGTGGCAAATATTTTATAGTCCGCGTTTAGGAGGGAAATTGGACGATAATTAGCTGTTAGTTGCGGATCTCTCCCCTCTTTCTCAAAAACTACTACATTTGCCATTGAAAAGGACCCAGAAGGAGATCCCTCCTCGGCCAGAGCAGAAAAATAAAGTTTCAAAACTGGAGCTAAGTCAGCGTTAAAGGTTTTGTAGAATTCAGCAGGGAGACCGTCCGGGCCTGCAGCTCGACCTGTGGCACATCTCTTGAGAGCAGAATGAATTTCTGATAAAGTGAATGGTTTGTCCATGGCCTCTCTATCTTCGTCAGATAGGGTCGGTCGTTGTACCCCTGAGAGCAATCGTTCAAATACTTCTGGCTCAAAATCACATTCAGATTGATAAAGCCGAGTATAAAAATCACGAAAGAGTTCTAAGATTTCTGTATCTTTAGTGACCAGGCCCCCCCCCCGACGGATTACGGAGAGCGGTAACACGCTTGGCTTCTTTTTGACCTTTCAGGGCATTTGCTAACAATTTGCCAGCACGGTTATTTTCCCGGTAATACAACCCTTGTTGTGATTCAATATTTTTAGCAGCAGCAGTATATAAAAGCTGATTGTATTGAAAACGAAGGCGTTGTAAACGGAGTAAAATACATGGGTCAGTACGGGACGTGAGGAGACGCTCCCCAGCTTGTATCTGTTGCTCTAGAATCAGTAAGTGTTGCTTTCTTTGTTTCCCCTGTCGAATTTGATAGCTGGTTATAGTAGCCCGGATAGATGCCTTAAAACCCTCCCACCAAGCCCAGCTCGCTGTGTCATGGGGTGAGTTAAAATGAAAATAATCTTGGATAGCGGCCTTTATGTCAACCTGAAAATCTTTCTGATCTAGTAGGGATCTATCAAAAAACCAAGCACGGGGATGATCATCTCGCGTAGTGACATGCAATGAAAAAGATATGGCAGCATGATCTGAAATATGGAGAGGATGAGTCCTAGCCGTGTCCACTTGAGAAATCAGTGCTTTGGAAAGAGAAAGAAATCTATTCTAGATTGTGAGTGATGGGGGGCAGAAAAAAAGGTGTACTCTAAGTCGGAGGGGTGAAGCAGCCTCCATATATCTACTAGCGCAAGATCTTGCATCAGAGCTGTAAGGGTAGCAAGACTCTTGGGTGGACTACTCGTTCTAGGCGGTTGTCTATCTATCAAAGGGTCTAGCACTTGATTGAAATCGCCACCAAGTATTAATGGAGTATTGGCAGAGGCCTGTGCCAACTGCGCAATACTTGCATAGTAAGCAGGGTTATCCACATTCGGGGCATAAATACAAATACACGTGAATTCACTATCTCCAACCTTAAAGTGTGCACGGGCCCATCTACCCTCCTTATCAGAGCTAGTATCTATTACAGTAGCTTGCAAAGACTTCTTAACCAGAATGGCTACCCCACACCGTTTGGAAACGGCGGGAGAATAGGCAGCCACCATGTAAGGTTTAGCATTGAGTTTCAGTGTTTCAGCGGAGTTTAGATGCGTTTCCTGAAGAAACACTAAATCAGCATGCTCATGGTTAAGATAGCTAAGAATTTTCTTTCTTTTGATTGGACTATTGATGCCTTTTACGTTAAGTGATAAGATCTTACATAAGGCCATTTAGAAAGGTTAAAATTCTGAAATAGAACATGATAACGCACATAATTTCACAATGTCCCTCATAGTAACTGTATCTGGCTGTACACATGACATGATAGAAAATAAGCTAATGTAATACAATGAAGCGCCCCACATTAAAAAATAAGAACCGCAGTGCGGTAGAGAAGAAGCAGAACCCCAGAAATTACTGGCGACCATGTGTCTGCGGGGAGAAACCCCAGAGAAGGCCGAAATTGAAAACATATAACCTGTATAACTGTGCGTGCTCCGAATCCAATCGGGGCACACATCATGGAGGGATAGGAGACCAAGAAAGTCATATAAAGACAGAAGAAAAGTCCAGGCAGTCTCTGTGCTTGGCTATGACCACTGCGTCGGGCCCTTCAAAATGGCGGACAGAGCCGGCAGATAATAAGTTCAAGTTGTTGGGTTAGCGCATCTGCTCTGCTTCTTTGGAGTCTAAAAATGTTGATAGTAGATCAGGATCTTCGAATGTCCTGGTTTGGTTGTGGAGAGTCACTCGGAGCTTCGCTGGATACAACAGGCCAAAGCGAGCCTGTAGCTGTTGAAGTCGAGGGCGAAAAGCAAGGAGTCTCTTCCGACGGTCAACTGTGGGCTTTGCCAAATCAGGGAAGAAGGAGACTTTATGACTTTCAAACTCCAGATGACGATTCGCCCGGGCAGCATTTAGAATTTGTTCCACTTGTTGATATCGTAGTAATCGAAAGATAATAGGCCGGGGGATCGTTCGGTTGAGCGCCATATGGGTAGGAACACGATGTGCTCGATCAATTTCCAGATCTCTATGAAATGTGATCTTCAGCAAGGAGGGAAGAGTTTTGAGCAGGAATTCTCTTATATCTCCTGCTTCCGCCCCCTCCGGTATTCCAATGAGCCTCACATTGTTGCGACGGGCTCGATTATTGCTATCTTCTAACTCTTTTTGAAGATTCTGTATCTGGCGCTCAGCCTTGTCCAGTTTGACCAAGCGCACCGCGTGCGAGTCGAGGACCCCCGCCATGTTGTCCTGCCGTAATGAAAGACTTTCAAGTCGGTCCTGGAGCACACCGAAGTCTTCTCGCATGGCTCGAAGCGCTTCTCCGTTGGACTACACCAGTTCCTTCACGCCGCGTATTTCCTCCAAGATCTCCTGATGCATTTCGGGGTTTTCCCGAAGTGGAACCATCTTCTGTGGGGAAGACACCTCTGTTTTGGAGCGTTTTCCGTGTGAAGAAGAGGGAGACCCGAAGTCCAAGCGCGCTGGTTTATGGGCCGCCATCCCCCCCGAGGTACCCCGGTAAGTTCGGAGCAAAAAATTGAGTTTATGTAGGTATTAAGTCAGGATTCTGAGTAGGCCTCTCGGGAGCTTCAGCGCGAAGCGTCTAACCCGCTGGACATCAGGCTCCGCCCCCTCCATTTTAATTAATGATTTCTTTGAAACAAGCAGAAAAGACTTTGAAGCCTGTATTTTACTTAGCTTTTATCGAGTTTGTGAGAACCGCCAAAAAAGTCCAGAAATGACGACATGTCATGTTTCGGGTTAGTAATCTTCAACCCTGCCTCAGGTCGATATGATACGGTAGTTGCAAAGTTTCAATTTGTTCCATTGAGAAAAGGCTCCTTAAAAAACATGGAACAGCGTCTGACATCACTTATGACAAAAACAACGAACATGCTGAACCAACCAAAGTGGTTCTATCATAGAGGCTAATCAGAAAGGAGGAAGCCCACTGTCAAGGAATCCTCCTTAATCGAGAAACCAACCAGATGCAATTACAATGATTGACAGATGAAGCAAGCCAATCCTGGGTTTTTTTGATGAAAATCTGCTAAGATATATAGATATAATATTCTTAAGTGTCAGAACATAAAGATTTTTATTTCGATGATCATATGCCAGTCTATTTGGGCATTTAAGCCCGCTGGATGAACAGTGCCCAAAGAGAAAATCCATCTTTGTTCCAGTTTTTGAAGTTTTTGAACCCGATCTCCTCTTCTAGGGTCAATCGGTACATGATCCAAAATGCGCCAGCATAGATGTTCAAAAGTATGTCCATTCTGACTACAGTGCTGTGAGAGTTTTTGTGCGAAAACGGGACGCATGTTCACTTAAACATACTTTTATAGATCTCACAGTGCAACCAATATAATAAAGTGAGCAAGGGCAGATTATCAGATAAACCACATAAGTGGATAAACAAGTTGTATGCCATCTGGAGCGATCTGGAGCGATACCACCATCTGGAGCCATCTGGAGCGATACCACCTTGATTATTAAGATAAGGCGGTTTAGAAATACTGTTAAATAAATAAATAAATAAATAAATAAATAAATATATCATTGATGTATGAATGTCAGGCCATTCAATACCCATTATAGATGTCTCACAGTAACGGCAGGCTCCACAGTGGTAATGGCCTCCATTATTCTGTGTAACATCTCGGCGATCAAGTGGGGAGGTGGTTTTAACAACATAGTCCCGAAGGTTTGCTCTACGTGAATAGGCTATCTGTAGATGTTTTCCATGAAAACAGGCATGTAATCCCAAAATGGGCCAAAAATGATGTAAGATTTTTACTATTTTTGAAATTCCCTTAAAATAAGGGAAAACCCCCGTAATCTTATCCTCATGTTCTAAAGACACCTGTGATGAAAACAGCCATTCACGATGTATAAACCAAGCCCTTTTGTAGGCTGTTTTAATTAATCCATATGGATAACCCCTGTCAAGCAACCGCTGTTTGAGGCCAACAGCATGTATATGAAACTCATGTAATGTTGAGCAATTTCGCCTTAGACGCAAAAACTGTCCATAGGGTAACCCCCGTTTTAATGACACCGGATGATAACTATCATAATGCAAAATAGTATTGTGCTGCACCGGTTTTCTGTACAGTGAAGTAATAAAGCCTTGAGCAGTCAATGTAATGGAAATATCTAAAAACTGAATACTGACAGCTTCTATTTGGCCTATTTTGGGATTACATGCCTGTTTTCATGGAAAACATCTACACATAGAGTAAACCACTGTGGAGCATGCCGTTACTGTGAGATATCTATAACGGGTATTGAATGGCTTGACATTCATACATCAATGATATATCATTCCAGATGGCATACAACTTGCTTATCCACTTATGTGGTTTATCTGATATTCTGACCTTGCTCACTTTATTATATTGGTTGCACTGTGAGATCTATAAAAGCACGTTTAAGTCAATCATTGTGATTGCATCTGGTTGGCTTCTTAATTAAGGAGGATTCCTTGACAGTGGGCTTCCTCCTTTCTGATTATCCTCTATGATAGAACCACTTTGGTTGGTTCAGCATTTTCGCTGTTTTTGTCATAAGTGACATCAGATGCTGTTCTATATTTAAGGAGCCTTTTCTTAATGGATCACATTGAAGCTTTGTAACTACCGTATCATATCGACCTGAGGCAGGGCTGAAGATTACTAACCTGAAACGTGACACGTCGTCATTTATGGACTTTTTTGGCGGTTCCCACAAGCTCAATAAAAGCTATGTAAAATACAAGCTTCAAAGTCTTTTGTGCTTCTTTCAAATAAATAATTAATTAAAACGGAGGAGCCACAGTGGTGGGACAGATTTTATTCTGCCCACTTTGTCAAGGCAGCTCCAACAAAACAATTGTAACAGGAGAGAAAGCTTTTCCTTTTTTCATATGAGGTCAGAATCTCTTTCTTTAGTTGTTTGTTTTATTCTGACAGAGGGGTATTGTTGTTCTGATTTGGTATATTATAAACCCTGAATTTTCATGGCTTCAGATATGTCTGACATGTTTGCATAAGCTGATGAACAGCTAAAACAACATAAATCACTTTTTGATGATTCTTTGCCTACTTCGGACAAATTTCCACCTACCGTCCTTGAATTGAAAGATTTACATAAACGGCTTGTTCGTGCGCCATTACATGGCTCTGCTATGACACAATATTTAAAATCTTTAATTATCCCTAGGGGTTTAAGAGTGTTAAAACCCCCGCAACAGTTTACAGATGACACCACTTTTTTAGCAAAATGGAATGCCATCCTTAATTAATTAATTAATTAATTTATTTATTTGCAGTCTCTTTTATCCGCGCTATTCGACATCAGTGCGGTTTACAATGAACATAAGAGTTGCACATCTCAATTTCGTGATTTGTGCTTACAGTGAAACAGGTATAATAACTTGGGTATACATTAAACAGGAAAATTAAACTTGGGTATGCATTAAGCAGGTATAACAGGTAAAATAGGGTATAAATAACCAGTCCCTTAACAAGGAGACACGATGAATAAATACAGTCTACTTTATGCAACAATATAATGAGTTATGCGGCACTGCATAAGTTTCTCATGGTGGTTGGAGGGGAAGGTGTGATTGCGAGTGATCAGTCTGGGAATGTGACGTGCATGAGTTTGAGGTGCTGCATTGAGATGTGAGAGTGGGTGAGTGTGGGGAGAAGACTGCATCATCGTAGTGATGAAGAAAGAGGTGCCGTTTCAGTGCCTTCCTAAATTGGGAGAGTTCACTGATGGTTCTGATAGTTGCTGGTAGTGCGTTCCAGCAGGATGGAGCAAAGAAGGAGAAGGCTCTGGATCTAGTGAATTGAGAACATTTCGTGCTTGCCTTAGGTAATATGAGAGTATTTGCGGCATTCGATCTCCTTGCTCGATTGGGAGGTGTGATTGAAATTAGATCAGTAATGGCAGTAGCAGGGTATTTATTGATGGCTTTATGGGTCATAATTAGGATCTTGAATGAGATCCTGGCTTGTATGGGTAGCCAGTGCAATTGTTTTAGTATTGGGGTAATATGAGAACTTCTTGAGGCTCCATGAAGGATTCTTGCAGCTGAATTCATTGCAAGTTGTAAGGGGTTAGTCGTGCACTTAGGTAGACCATACAAGATCGCATTGGCATAGTCAAAGTGAGGCATTATTAGGGCCTGAAAGACAGTTCAGAAGTCATCAGGTTCTAACAGTTGATGCAGATTGCGGAGGGTCCGGATTTTATGGTACACCGACTTTGTTATGTTTTTGATATGAGCCTTCATATTAAGTTGCTGATCAAGCATTACACCTAGGTATCTTACTGTAGTCTTGCATATGATCTCTGCGTCGCGAACCTTGATAGACAGGGGTGGAGTAAAAGCCGGATTCCTGGTTACGAAGAGGGCTTCTGTCTTTTTGAAATTTAACTTAAGCATTTGTGCATTTAGCCAGTCTGTGACAGCGTCAAAGCACCTGATAAGTGGGGATAGTTCAAGATGTTCTGTCGAAATTGGCATGTACATCAAGACGTCGTCAGCATAGATCAGGCAGTTGATATTAAATGATTGGATGAGATCACAAATGGGTTGCATATAGACATTGAATAGCCAGGCGGATAGAGATGAGCCCTGTGGAACACCTTTAGTTTGGGGGAAGGAATCGGAGTTGGAGGGGCCAGAACGGACATGTTGCCAGCGATCAGTGAGGTATGAAGCGCACCATGACAAAGCTGAAGCTTGAACTCCCTTCTCTCTGAGGCGTAGCAGGAGAACTTCGTGGTCTACGGTGTCGAATGCGGCAGCAATGTCCATGAAGATCAGTGCAAAGCCTTGTCTGATGTTATCGAGACCTAAGGTTATGGTGTTGAATAAGGTTGTGAGTAATGTTTCAACACCATGTGCTTCGCGAAATCCATGCTGGCAGGGATGCAGGGGTGCATTAGTATCTATGTGATCTTGTAATTGGCGTTGGGTAATCTTTTCAATGATTTTCGATAGGAGAGGTATGCTGGAGATAGGCCTGTAGGATTCCATCATCAAAGGGTCCAACTTACTGTTTTTTAGGAGTGGTCTGATAGCCGTCTGTTTCAGGCTTCGAGGAAATGTTCCAGTAGAGAACGATACATCAATCAATTTGGATAGGAATGGGCTGAGCTCGGCACGCAGGGCCTTTATCCAGGGAGCTGGACACGGATCGGAGGGTGCTGTTGTAGTGTTTATGTTTAGGATAGTGTCTTGAATGACTCTGTCAGATGGAGTAGAAAATGATGTGATAGTGTGTTGGGACCCACTCAAGAAATGACCAAGAGGAGGTTGTGGGATGGAGAAAGGTAGGCTGGCTGGTATGGGAGGCTTAGCAGTGTGGGCAAGCTGATTACTTTTCTTACGCAAGTAATAAGCATATTCTTGTGAGTCTGGGTAGGGTAAGTTCTCTTGAGATGGCTCCTTTGCTAGAGATTTCACAATTTGGAAAAGCTCGTGGGGTTTGTTCAAGGAGCGTTGTAGTCTTTTTGCATGATATTGTTTCATACTTGATGCTACAGATAACCGATGTTTTCCTAATTGTGCTGTGAATGCCTCATGGCTCTCAGCTGTTCTTGATCGTCGCCAGCATCTCTCAAGTCATCTGAGTTGAAGGAGCGAATTACGTAGTTCTTGGGAGTACCATGGGGCATTCTTTTTCTTATGTGGTGCTTTGTTCGTGGTAGGTGAGTGGATCACGGCATCTAGGCTTGAGTTCCAAGCGGCGACCATGTCATCGAGGCTTTGAAGAGGAGGGTCAAATAGATTCTGTGTCCTCTTTAGAATATCTTCTCTGTTAAAAGGGTGGAAGCGCTTTAAATGTTCTGATATGGGTTTATCTTCAGGTATGGATTTGGAGGAGTTGGTGCAAATTGGAATCTGGAATCTTATCAGGAAGTGATCTGACCAGGGAACCGCACTTACGTTTAGGTGAGACTGGTGCAAATGTGTGAGGGCTGTTTGTGGTGCAAAGATAAGATCAAGTGAGTTGCCTTTTATATGGGTAGGGGTATCAACAAGTTGAACATAGCCTAGATCACTGAGAGCATCAATAAAGGCATTGGTGTGGCTGTTAATAAATGTAGTTTTGATTTAATAGCCCTTTTAATAGAGCGTTC
The DNA here is from genome assembly GCA_033557465.1 of Ichthyophis bannanicus. NCBI lineage: Eukaryota > Metazoa > Chordata > Amphibia > Gymnophiona > Ichthyophiidae > Ichthyophis > Ichthyophis bannanicus. The sequence goes on along the minus strand of CM066032.1, from coordinate 87,343,455 downwards.
TATAGTGGAACAGGGCAAACTTACATCTCAGACTGAAGAACTGAAAAAAAAGATCTTAGAAACGCAGGAATCCCAAAGTTTTCAAACACAATGGGCAGAAGCGGAGAAACAGTTGGATGACTTTCGTGAACATATACGGGGGCTTAAAATTAAAACATTTAAACGGGGGGGGGGGGGGGGCGGAGCCTGATGTCCAGCGGGATGGTCGCATAACGCTGAGGCTCCCGAGAGGCCTACTCAGAATCCTGAATTAACACCGTACATACTTGGAACTTCTACTCTGATCTTGCCGGGGCACATTGGTGAGATGGCGGGGACCAAACCCACGCGCCTGGAATTTGGATCTCCAGCGGCTTCTCACGGCAAACGTTCCAAAACTGAACCTCCGTCTCCGCAGAAGGGGCTGGCCTTGCGCGAGGGCCCCGAAATGCAGCAGGAAATCCTCGCAGAGATTAGAGGGGTCAAAAACCTCGTGCAGTCAAACGGTGAAGCACTCCGAGCGCTGCGGGAAGATTTTGGTGTGCTGCAAAGCAAGCTAGAAGGGCTTTCTTCGCATCAGGACAAAATGGAGAGCATATTGGACTCCCATGCGGCCCGGTTGTCCAAACTTGACAAAGTTGGGGCGGAGCCTGATGTCCAGCGGGTTAGACGCTTCGCGCTGAAGTTCCCGAGAGGCCTACTCAGAATCCTGACTTAATACCTACATAAACTCAATATTTTGCTCCGAACTTACCGGGGTACCTCGGGGGGGATGGCGGCCCATAAACCAGCGCGCTTGGACTTCGGGTCTCCTTCTTCTTCACACGGAAAACGCTCCAAAACAGAGGTGTCTTCCCCACAGAAGATGGTTCCACTTCGGGAAAACCCCGAAATGCACCAGGAGATCTTAGAGGAAATACGCGGCGTGAAGGAACTGGTGCAGTCCAACGGAGAAGCGCTTCGAGCCATGCGAGAAGACTTCGGTGTGCTCCAGGACCGACTTGAAAGTCTTTCATTACGGCAGGACAACATGGCGGGGGTCCTCGACTCGCACGCGGTGCGCTTGGTCAAACTGGACAAGGCTGAGCGCCAGATACAGAATCTTCAAAAAGAGTTAGAAGATAGCAATAATCGAGCCCGTCGCAACAATGTGAGGCTCATTGGAATACCGGAGGGGGCGGAAGCAGGAGATATAAGAGAATTCCTGCTCAAAACTCTTCCCTCCTTGCTGAAGATCACATTTCATAGAGATCTGGAAATTGATCGAGCACATCGTGTTCCTACCCATATGGCGCTCAATCGAACGACCCCCCGGCCTATTATCTTTCGATTACTACGATATCAACAAGTGGAACAAATTCTAAATGCTGCCCGGGCGAATCGTCATCTGGAGTTTGAAAGTCATAAAGTCTCCTTCTTCCCTGATTTGGCAAAGCCTACAGTTGACCGTCGGAAGAGACTCCTTGCTTTTCGCCCTCGACTTCAACAGCTACAGGCTCACTTTGGCCTGTTGTATCCAGCGAAGCTCCGAGTGACTCTCCACAACCAAACTAGGACATTCGAAGATCCTGATCTACTATCAACATTTTTAGACTCCAAAGAAGCAGAGCAGATGCGCTAATCCAACAACTTGGACTTATTATCTGCCGGCTCTGTCCGCCATTTTGAAGGGCCCGACGCGGTGGTCATAGCCAAGCACAGAGACTGCCTGGACTTTTCTTTCTTTCTTTATATGACTTTCTTGGTCTCCTATCCCTCCATGATGTGTGCCTCGGTTGGATTCGGAGCACGCACAGTTATACAGGTTATATGTTTTCAATTTCGGCCTTCTCTGGGGTTTCTCCCCGCAGACACATGGTCGCCAGTAATTTTTGGGGTTTTGCTTCTTCTCTACCGCACTGCGGTTCTTATTTTTTAATGTGGGGCGCTTCATTGTATTACATTAGCTTATTTTCTATCATGTCATGTGTACAGCCAGATACAGTTACTATGAGGGACATTGTGAAATTATGTGCGTTATCATGTTCTCTTTCAGAATTTTTAACCTTTCTAAATGGCCTTATGTAAGATCTTATCACTTAACGTAAAAGGCATCAATAGCCCAATCAAAAGAAAGAAAATTCTTAGCTATCTTAACCATGAGCATGCTGATTTAGTGTTTCTTCAGGAAACGCATCTAAACTCCGCTGAAACACTGAAACTCAATGCTAAACCTTACATGGTGGCTGCCTATTCTCCCGCCGTTTCCAAACGGTGTGGGGTAGCCATTCTGGTTAAGAAGTCTTTGCAAGCTACTGTAATAGATACTAGCTCTGATAAGGAGGGTAGATGGGCCCGTGCACACCTTAAGGTTGGAGATAGTGAATTCACGTGTATTTGTATTTATGCCCCGAATGTGGATAACCCTGCTTACTATGCAAGTATTGCGCAGTTGGCACAGGCCTCTGCCAATACTCCATTAATACTTGGTGGCGATTTCAATCAAGTGCTAGACCCTTTGATAGATAGACAACCGCCTAGAACGAGTAGTCCACCCAAGAGTCTTGCTACCCTTACAGCTCTGATGAAAGATCTTGCGCTAGTAGATATATGGAGGCTGCTTCACCCCTCCGACTTAGAGTTCACCTTTTTCTCTGCCCCCCATCACTCACAATCTAGAATAGATTTCTTTCTCATTTCCAAAGCACTGATTTCTCAAGTGGACACGGCTAGGACTCATCCTCTCCATATTTCAGATCATGCTGCCATATCTTTTTCATTACATGTCACTACGCGAGATGATCACCCCCGTGCTTGGTTTTTTGATAGATCCCTACTGGATCAAAAAGATTTTCAGGTTGACATAAAGGCCGCTATCCAAGATTATTTTCATTTTAACTCACCCCATGACACAGCGAGCTGGGCTTGGTGGGAGGGTTTTAAGGCATCTATCCGTGCAACTATAACCAGCTATCAAATTCGACAGGGGAAACAAAGAAAGCAACACTTACTGATTCTAGAGCAACAGATACAAGCTGGGGAGCGCCTCCTCACGTCCCGTACTGACCCATGTATTTTACTCCGTTTACAACGCCTTCGTTTTCAATACAATCAGCTTTTATATACTGCTGCTGCTAAAAATATTGAATCACAACAAGGGTTGTATTACCGGGAAAATAACCGTGCTGGCAAATTGTTAGCAAATGCCCTGAAAGGTCAAAAAGAAGCCAAGCGTGTTACCGCTCTCCGTAATCCGTCGGGGGGTGGGCCTGGTCACTAAAGATACAGAAATCTTAGAACTCTTTCGTGATTTTTATACTCGGCTTTATCAATCTGAATGTGATTTTGAGCCAGAAGTATTTGAACGATTGCTCTCAGGGGTACAACGACCGACCCTATCTGACGAAGATAGAGAGGCCATGGACAAACCATTCACTTTATCAGAAATTCATTCTGCTCTCAAGAGATGTGCCACAGGTCGAGCTGCAGGCCCGGACGGTCTCCCTGCTGAATTCTACAAAACCTTTAACGCTGACTTAGCTCCAGTTTTGAAACTTTATTTTTCTGCTCTGGCCGAGGAGGGATCTCCTTCTGGGTCCTTTTCAATGGCAAATGTAGTAGTTTTTGAGAAAGAGGGGAGAGATCCGCAACTAACAGCTAATTATCGTCCAATTTCCCTCCTAAACGCGGACTATAAAATATTTGCCACCATTCTCTCCGCCCGGCTCTCTGATAGGATGTCTACTTTAATACACCCAGATCAATGCGGTTTCATTCCCGGTAGATCAACTGCTGACAATGCTCGGACTCTATGTCATGTACTGACTACCGCAGTTAATCTTGATCGACCATTTGTTGGCCTCTCACTTGATGCTGAGAAGGCCTTTGATCGCTTAGAATGGCCCTTCCTGTTTGCAACTCTCCGCTGGTATGGATTCGGAGAAGGTTTTCTCCGTTGTCTCCGCACCATGTACGCACAGCCTACAGCCAGTATCTGTGCTAATGCTTTAAAGTCTCAGCCATTTCCCCTTCAACGCGGTACTCGCCAGGGATGCCCACTATCTCCACTTCTTTTCGATCTTGCACTCGAACCCTTAGCTTTACTAATCCGGCAATCGGAGGAGATTCATGGAGTCCCCTTCTCTCATAGGGAAATCAAAATTTCAGCATATGCTGATGACCTTATGCTCTTTGTCTCTCTAGACTCAGTGCCGGCTGTCCTAGAGCAAATTGGTAAATATTCACAACTCTCGGGGTATAAGATAAATTGGACCAAATCGGTAGCCTTTCCACTAAATCCTCTGATTCACCAAGCAGATATGCAATCCTTTCCCTTTTTATGGCAACCTCGCATGGTCAAATACCTTGGGGTTCACTATTGCTCTCCTTTGGAAGACGCTCTCTCCTTTAATGCCAAAGACTTAACCTCTAAAGTCCGGGCGCTTACTCACCGTTGGACTCCTTTAACACTTACCTGGTGGGGTCGCCTAGAAACCATAAAAATGATGATTGTTCCTAAAGTGAATTACATTTTAGAAATGTTGCCCTGTCTCCTACCTCGACGTACATATAAAGATTTAGAGGGCCTTCTGACTAGATACTTATGGCAAAACAAGTCACCTAGGATAGCGAAGCATAAGTTGCAAGCAGATAAGGAAAATGGGGGTGTCAGATTCCCTGATTTCCTGAAATATCACCACTCTTTTCTTCTCAAACAAGGCGCTCGTTGGCTGGAAGATCTAGCACCGAGTAGACCTGTGTGGCTAGACATAGAGGAGGACCTTTGCAAACCGATTCCTCTTACTTATCTCCCTGGTATGACTCTCCCATCAGACTCCCACTATCCACCAATGCTTTTAGACACTTTAGGTGCCTTTCATACTCTTATGCAATCTCTAGACTCCCGATTCTGTCCGTTAGACAGACTCCCGCTTTGGTACAATACTCGATTTCAAATACAAAATAAACCGATGGCGTGGAGCCCCTGGTACACTAGGGGCATTTGGACCCCTAACCAGTTGTTCCATGATGGTTGCTGGAAAACTTTTAGTGAATTGCAAATTGAATTTGGTCTCCCAGCGAAACACTACTTTCAGTTGGTGCAACTACAGCATTGTCTTCGGAGTGCTAAGGTGCTCCCGCCATCAGAATCCCATACCCAAGGATTGTCGGAGACTATCCGATCTATCGGGAGCTCACCGGGTGTAGCATCTAACTTTTACAAAACCTTATGTAATGCTGTAAATAGAGGTACCCCTATAGCACAGAAAGCATGGGAGCGGGAACTGCATGTAACTTTGACCCCGGAGCAATGGAGCCTCGTCTGGAGTAGAGTGACACGGGTCTCCCGATCCGCCTCACTCACTCAGACACTCTTCTTTCTAGCCCACCGGTGTTTCTATACTCCTGACAGATTAGCCAAATGGAACACCTCCCAGGGCAATAGATGCTGGACATGCCATGCGGCCATTGGTTCACTAACTCATGTTATGTATGAATGTCCCGCACTACAGTATTACTGGCGTCGGGTCTGGGGTCGTATCCAATCTATTTTGCACTTTCAAGAACCCCTTTCTTGGAGGATAGTGGGACTCCGCTCAGCTGCGGGGATCCCCTCTCTTCCAAAATCGGCTTACTTCCTTTTAGACTTTATGCTGGGCATCGCTATCTCCCTAATTACGAAACACTGGAAAAATAGCTCCCATCTGAGCCCCAATGAATGGTGGAATCATGTCTGTCTCTACAGTAAATATGAACAAATACCTCGTATGTTTGCTTCTTCCGTTCAGACCCCCCATCATCTGTCTAAATGGAAGATGCTCAATGACTATGTTCACACCGCTAAATGCTCTCATCTGACTGTTTAAATTTGTATAAATCTCTGTCACATGATCATTCTGTATCGCAGATGCTATTTATGTTCGTTTTGATGTACAATCACTGTTGTTTGGAAGCGCTCACATGCTGATACTGTCGGCTTAGAGAAGAAGCATGGGGGTGGGGGGTAATAGGGTTTGCTTTTCCTTATTGTATACTTGTTTTGTCTCCTTTGGTGTGTTGTTTCTTTTGTTTGTTGCAAAATGAAAATAAAAGTTTAAAAAAAAAAAAAGAAAAAAAAAACAAACTTGACAAAGTTGAACGTCAGGTGCGGGCCTTGCAGAGAGAAGTGGAAGATGGCAATAATAGAGCGCGCCGCAACAACATACGACTTGTGGGCATACCGGAGGGAGCGGAATCGGGAGACATGAAAGAGTTTTTATGCAAAATCCTCCCTTCCCTGCTCCAAATCACCTTTACCAAAGATTTGGAGATCGATCGCGCTCATCGTGTACCCACAAGCATAACGCTCAACAGGAAGACCCCGCGGCCTATCATTTTTCGACTTTTGAGATATCAACACGTTGAGCAAATTCTAAATGCCTCTCGGGCAAAGGGCCATATGGAGTTTGAGAGCCACAAGATCTCCTTCTATCCCGACTTGGCTAAACCCACGGTCGACCGCCGAAAGCGCTTTCTGGAATTCCGGCCGAGGCTTCAACAACTACAAGCACGCTATGGCCTGATGTACCCGGCCAAGCTCCGAGTCACGCTTCACAATCAGACAAGAACATTTGAGGACCCTGATCTACTAGCGGAGTTTTTGGATTCCAAAGAAGCCGACTTGATGCGCTGACTTCCAGAATATTCCTGCAAGTATTCTCATATCCGCTGTACCTGCCATATTGGATCTGCCGCAGCCCAGCAAAGAGTCTGGCGAGGGCAGTTTGTTGCCTTACTTTTGATGATATCTGTGACCCGACTCCATCTACCCACAGTAGCCTCGATGAGTATCAGAGACAGTGTTAATTATGGACTCAGGTGTTTCTTTTCTTTTTTTTTCATGTCTTTCTATTTCCTCTCTAGGGCCTCCTCCCGCAGACATATGGTCGCCATATTCTTTGGGGGTTTTGCTTCTTCTCTAAGATACTTTGGTACATACTTTTCAATATGGGGTGTATTAGCCAGAATACTCGGTGATTATGTCATTGTTGCACAGATTCTGATTATGTTGTATGTTTTCAAGCGCCCTTACCTAAAATGTCTATTACTGATTGATGGCACCATGTAAGATTTTCTCATTGAACGTAAAAGGAATCAATAATCCGATAAAACGGAAGAAAATCCTAAGCTACCTAAGTCAGGAAGCTGCGGATCTGATTTTTCTCCAAGAAACGCATTTAAATTCGAAGGAAACTCTTAAACTCAATATTAAACCTTACATGGTGGCCGCCTATTCCCCAGCCGTTTCTAAGAAATGTGGGGTTGCCATACTGGTTAGGAAATCTTTGCATGCTACTATTATTGCGACTAGCTCAGATACAGAAGGTAGATGGTCCAGAGTTCACCTCAAGATAGGTAGCCTTGAAGTTACATGTATATGCCTTTACGCTCCTAATGTGGATGACCCTGCCTTTTTTGCTACCATTGCTCAGGTTGCGCAGGCCTCTGCTAATACTTCATTGATAATTGGGGGGGATTTCAATCTAGTCCTTGATCCCCTGATTGACAAACAGCCGCCTAGGACAAGTGGTCCCCCCAAGAGTCACACCACGCTTACCTCCCTGATCAAAGATCTTGCTTTAGTTGATCTATGGAGGTTACTACACCCCAATGAGCTTGACTTCACCTTCTTCTCTTCCCCTCATAAATCCCAGTCTCGCATAGACTTCTTTCTACTATCAAAACTGTTAGTTCCTCAGGTGGACACTGCAAAGATTCACTCCCAACATATTTCAGATCATGCTGCCATTTCCTTTCAATTACACACTACTGCACCCCAAGGGAATTCGGGGGCCTGGTTCTTTGATAGAGCCCTGTTAACTCAGCCAGAGTTCCAGTTAGAAATTCGAGCAGCCATACAGGATTACTTCCATTTTAATCTACCCCAGGATACTGCGAATTGGGCTTGGTGGGAGGGCTTCAAAGCGGCCATTCGAGCAACGATCACTAGCTATCAAATCCGCCTGCGAAAACAACGCAAACAGCAGCTACTCATACTAGACCAACAAATAAAAGCAGGCGAACGAGTTCTAACTTCACGTACTGATCCATGTGTATTAATTCGATTACAGCGTCTCCGTTTTCAATATAATTCAATCCTCTCAACTGCAGCTTCTAAGAGTATTGAGCTTCAGCGAGGGACATATTATCGTGAAAATAACCGAGCCGGTCGACTCTTAGCCAACGCCTTGAAAGGTCAAAAAGAAGCCAAACGCGTAGCGGCCCTTCGAGCTCCACAGAGAGGGGGCATAGTGACCACAGACTCCGACATTGTAGAGCTCTTTCGGGATTTCTATACCCGCCTATATCAATCTGAATGTGAGTTCTCGTCAGAGACATTCGAGCGATTGCTTTCTGGCATTCAGCGGCCGACCCTCTCTGAAGATGATAGGGATGCGATGGATGAACCCTTCTCTACTTCAGAGATCCAATCTGCCCTAAAACGAACAGCCTCGGGCCGTGCCGCTGGGCCCGATGGTCTCCCGACCGAATTCTACAGAACGTTCAGTGCAGATTTAGTTCCCTATTTAAAACTCTATTTTACTGCCCTTGCGGTAGATACATCCTCTTTGGGATCCTTTTCTGCAGCTAATGTGGTAGTATTTGAGAAAGAAGGCAGAGACCCGCTACTAACCGCCAACTACCGTCCAATCTCCCTACTTAATGCCGATTATAAGATCTTCGCAACGATCTTGGCCACCCGGCTATCTGACAGGATGGCCACCCTAATTCACCCTGACCAATGCGGTTTTATACCCGGCAGATCAACTGCTGACAATGCTCGGACCTTGTGCCATGTGCTATCCAGTGCTGCCAATCTAGATCATCCATGGGTGGGTCTTTCCCTGGATGCCGAAAAAGCCTTTGACCGCCTAGAATGGCCCTTCTTATTTGCAGTTCTCCGATGGTATGGCTTTGGGGAGGGCTTCCTCCGATATCTCCAAGTCATGTACACTCAACCCGTCGCCAGTATTTGTGTAAATGCTATCAAGTCTCAGCCATTTAATCTCCAAAGAGGCACGCGTCAAGGTTGCCCCCTATCACCAATGCTCTTTGATCTAGCTCTTGAACCCCTAGCCCTCCTTATTAGACAGTCCGCACGTATTCGAGGTGTCCCCTTCAGTCATAGGGAGATTAAACTCTCTGCATATGCAGATGACCTTATGCTTTTCGTATCCCTCGATTCGGTTCCAGCTGTCTTGGATCTGATTGACGGATACTCACAATTATCGGGCTATAAAATTAACTGGACCAAATCTGTAGCATTCCCACTGAACCGCTGGGTACATGAGGCTGACATGCAGGCCTTTCCCTTCCTTTGGCAATCCCGCATGGTGAAGTATCTCGGGGTCCATTACTGTTCTCCTTTAGAAGACACTATCAGTTTTAATGCCAAAGAGGTAGTCTACAAAGTCCGTGAGCTCACGAATCGTTGGTCTCCCTTATCTCTTACATGGTGGGGCCGCTTAGAAACTGTGAAAATGATGATAGTCCCCAAAGTGAACTACATTTTAGAAATGCTGCCATGCTTACTCCCGCTACATACTTATAAAGATATTGAGGGCCTTCTCGTCCGTTATCTCTGGCAGGACAAGCCACCAAGGATAGCTAAACAAAAACTACAGTCTGCAAAGGAAAGAGGGGGTACCAGATTTCCTGATTTCCTTAGATATCATCAAGCCTTCCTACTTAAGCAAGGTGCCCGATGGCTAGATGCCTCAACAGACAGCAGACCAGTTTGGCTTGACATAGAAGAGGAGCTTAGTAGCCCAATTCCGTTGACCCATCTCCCCGGTATGTCCTATCAAGTAGACACCCGCCTTCCACCAATGATTGTCGATACTCTTGCGGCCTTTAACACTCTCATTCTATCACTGGGCCCGAACGTATGTCCTCAGGACGGACTCCCGCTATGGAATAACCCCAGAATTCAAGTCCTAAATAGAACGATAGCATGGAAACCCTGGTACTCAAGGGGGATCTGGACACCCCAACAGCTTTTCTCTGCAGCTCGTTGGAAAACCTTTTCTGATTTACAAAAGGAATTTGCGTTACCAGCGAAACACTACTTTCAATTGATGCAGCTTCAACACTGCCTCAAAAGTGCTCGAATCATGCCGCCCTCTGCCCCTACTGAGGACGGGCTATTAGAGATAGTTCACTCTATTAGTAGTACACATGGGGTAGCCTCTAACTTTTATAAAATATTATGTCAGGGTACAGACACGGCCACTTTTAGAGCCCAACAAGCCTGGGAGCGCGAACTGCAAACCACTTTAACCCCTGTGCAATGGAGCGTTTTCTGGAGCAAAGTAGTGCGGGTTTCCCGGTCTGCCTCTGTTACCCAAACTCTCTTCTTTTTTGCACACAGATGCTTTTATACCCCAGAAAAAATAGCCAAATGGAACACAAATGCTAGGGACCAGTGTTGGTCTTGCCATACTGCTGTGGGAACCTTCGCTCATGTTATTTATGAATGTCCTCAACTACAGGTTTATTGGGGGCGGGTCTGGGGTTGTATTCAATTTATCTTACACCTTCACGAACCTCTCTCTTGGAAGATCGTGGGACTCCGCTCTGTGGCGGAGGTCCCCTCTCTTCCTAAGAAGGGTCGCTTTCTCCTTGATTTCATGCTGGGTATAGCCATATGCTTAATCACGAGGAATTGGAAGGATAGCTCTCGACTTACTGTCAATGAATGGTGGAACCTCGTCTGCTTATATAGTAAATATGAGCAGATACCTCGGAGAGCTATTCCCCATGCCCAACCTCACTCTCGCTTGTCTAAATGGCAGATGCTTAATGATTATGTACAATCTGCTCATTGCTCCAACATGCCTGTATAATGTGCACTCATCATGTTTCAAATCACCGTTAGGTTTTGTAACACAATAATGTAAGTACACGCCCGCTTCGGGAATGATTAGTTTTCTAGAGAAGAAGCAGGGGGGAGGGGGGTGGCAGGGGTTTACTTTGGTGTATGTATTACACTTTATGTATCTGTCTTTTAGCTGTATGTCTTCCTTTTCCTTTGTTGTTATAAAACGAAAATAAAGAATTTAAAAAAAAAAACATTTAAACGGGATAAATCTGATTATGACAATAATTGTGTGTACAAATGGACATCAGTTAAAGAGCAGAGCTCTAGTAAGAAAGTCACTTTTGCATCTAGTTCTGACGATTCTACTGATACAGATTCTGTGACAATGGGGCAACAGGGTCATACTCGTTCTTACTACGGCTCTTCTGAAGGCCGTAGGGATAATTCTTACCGTGGGTGTAGGTCTCTCAGAAATTACCAGCAGGATTTTTGGGAGGGACCGGACACCAGATCCAGAACCAAGAACCGACAGTTATCAACCTATCGGGACAGTTATTAACCCCACACCAATTACAAGTTTTGGAATTAGGGCTATCATTTGTGCCTGTCCCTAAATATGACCGCTTTGAGTCATGGGTGGCACTTTATATGTTTTTTAGGAAACTATGAGTAATTCATTATTTTTCACAGATCCCCAGTACTTCTGACGGATCTCTGGTCAGGAATCCCTCTAGATGGATACCTCCGGGGGAGATTAATGCTATGTTATCTACGTTTCAAGATCTAGTATTACAAGAAGTAACAAATATGGAAAAGCTAACGCTAAATCCTTATTCCAACTTGTCTCGTGAACAACATGAAGCTATTAAACAATTATCTACAGCCAATTTAGTTATTAGACGAGCGGATAAGGGTGGAGCAGTTTTTGTTTTATCAGAAGATCAATATGAACGGGAAATCGATATTCATTTAAATAATCATACTAATTATGTTCTTTTGCCTATTGATCCTGCAGCATGTCTTTCAGAGAGGGTTCAGTCTCTAATATCACATGCACTTCAAAATAACTGGATAACCAAGAATGAATTTGATTTTTTGGTAAATAAGCATCCGAAGACTCCAATTTTTTATTTGGTACCTAAGATCCATAAATCATTGCAAAATCCACCTGGACATCCCATTGTGTCTTGTCGGGATTCCTTGATGGAGCCACTTTCCAAATATTGTGACATTTTTTTACAGCCTGCTGCGGTTCGAGTATCATCTTACGTAAAAGACTTGGGGGACTTTATAACACAGTTGATGAGATATACAGATTATAGTGCATATAAATATTTAGTAACCCTTGACGTACAATCTCTTTATACGAATATTGATCAGGCAGAAGTGCTCTCTTGTCTTACAAATTTCCATTGGATCTCCTTTTGCGTATTCCTAGGATCTTTCTGTTAGATTTGTTAGATTTGGTTCTGAATAATAACTTTTTTCTTTACAAACAACAATATTATTTACAAATTTTCGGTATAGCAATGGGCTACAGTTGCCCCTTCAAATGCAACCATCTATATGGCTCAATTTGAGGAGCGGTATATCTATTCGGATTCAATGTTTAGCCACATTCCTTTTTGGTGGAGATTTTTAGACTATGGGGTATGTTTACTAAACCGTCTTAATGTTACCGGTGCTAGTTGCAGCGTTACTGTGACCAATGCCATATAAGGTGATGGGCGTTCCGGTCTTAAAGTAGCAATGGCGGGTTATCGCGCGATAGAGGGTGCATGTCCATTATCGCGCGATAGAGGGAGCCGTGGCACATTATTGCATGTTAACCTTAACTTTGCGCGCTGACCTGCAATCACAGCAACCGAGGTGTAGCACACTGGTTAATGCAATGACCGTTGCAACAGAGGTCATGAGTTCAATACCTCAGTGGGCTCAATAAGTAAGGGTGCCCAAAGCAATTCCTTCTCCTGCTTGTAACAGTCAGACACATTCCAATAATCTGTGCTGCAAGCTAAAAATATCTGGACCCCAGTGCCATAACCTAATGCACCTTTTAGGGCACATCATAAACCACCACATCAGCCAAGGCGGGTCATAATGTGCCCCAGAGGGCGGCACGAAAGGTTGGCAACCCCCAAGGCACCATGTAAGGTGCACCATAAGCTGTCAGAATCTATGGTGCCACCAAAGATGCCCCAAGGATGTATATGTGACTCAAGAAATGGTGGCCAAGGGCAGTAAGGAGCCCCAAGCTGACAAGCCAGAAGGTTATGGCCCAAACACAGATGTAACCCTAACACTACATAGAGCAACAAGGAAAGGCAATGCATAAGAGATGGAAGAAAGTAGATCAGAGCTGATGGACCAGACAAATCTGCGTCCAGCCCATGTGGCAGCTGGTAAAGTGTACAAACATATCGGGGGCAGCGGTACAGAACTTTCGATTTGCCACTGGAGATTCGCCCTTATGCGTGTGCACATCGCTGTCTATTCCAGTTTATTTCTGCAGAAAGGGATCCGTCTACAATGAGTAGTGAACGATTCTGTCGGATGCACACACCCGGGTCGAACATAATCTGTGGATGTGAGAATTGCCTATTAAGCCTGCCCCTGAGGAAGAATACGAAACACGGCCTGTGTCGGGCCTAGGCTTATCAACCTTGTATCAATAAAGTTTATCTTCCAGTCGTTTTCCACGTTATTACTGGGTGTCCTTTAGCACGTGGATCTGTGCCTTTTGTTGGTACCAATAATGTGCCAACAGCACAGATCTGCCTGTTACAAGAATGAAAGGTAGCTGTGTAGGACAGACATACAAATGAAAGAGAACAGAGAGGAATCAAACCCATGACCATCAGCACAAACATCAATGCACAAACCAGTAGGCTACACCACCAATGTGAGTGCCTTAGCAAAGGCTGCATACAAGAACACTGCAGGGCACCACACAAAAAGCCTGCTGTCTGCCAGGATAGGGCAACCCCCAACAGAAACTATGATGGAATGTACATGCAGAACTGATGTGTACAGCTCAGATCACAGTCTGTAATTGGGACGAGAGCCACATATAGCTATATGCACACACACAATGAAATGTTATGCAGTGGATACAGCATGCAAAAGAGGAAAGAACCTAAACCCAAAAGGCAGCAGGGGATGCTCTGTGGAGCAGGGCAAAATGGGGAACAGAACAGAAACATGTGAGAATTGAACCTGCGAACAGGTGTGGCCCAGATCAGCTGAACAACAGCAGTGCCAATCCCCCAATTGGACTGCCTACATTGACAATGCAAAGAAAGAGACATATGTAACAGCTAATTTGGGATGGATAGGCAGCACAGAGGGCACACTGTGGTGTACAGTGAAGAGATGGAAGTATGTGTGGAGAGATGACGAATCTGCAGGCAGCTCATGGTCAGGTTAGCACACCCCACCCCCCCCAAAAAAAATCCATGTGGGAATCAAACCTGCAACCTATGGCATTCCAACACATGCCCATAACCACTATCCCAAACAACCACTGCAAGAATAATGCAAAGATATTACCTCAAAGGGAATGTGTGTAGGGAAACCCATAACACCCAGTGATGTGGCAGATGGCTTGCAGATAGACAGCTGGCACCGTACAAGGATGTGAGTACAGGTGGGACATGTACCTGACCAGAAAATCACTAAATACGTGTGTTAGTGTGGTCAAGCAGCAGTAGAGACAAATGTACGTCCAACACATATTTTTATTTTGGTTAACCATGAGACATAGCGTAGATACCACCTTACATAATATCAAGGGGTATGGATAACAGCGAAAAAAGTGAAAACACTTTTGGCAGGGCAGCAACCCACATGTCACAGAAAAGTCACTGGGCCGTCTACAGATGGTGGGCTGGAAAGATAATAAGCAGTAGGTGCATGGTGTGCACTACGCATTAGCCCCCCACCCCCACATGCTGCCGCACGCTCCAAATGCCTCAGTCACATATGTGTGCATGTAGACAGTAGGTGGTGCATGATGAGGGCCCAACACACATCAGTCATGATTTTTCCCCAAAAACATATCTGTGCGCAAATACAGGAGGCACAAAAATGAAACAGCATACGTTGTTAAAAGTAAGCAAGTGTAAACACAGATATCGAAATATATGTTACAGCTATCACATAATGCCTGATATAGGAATCAAAGCGGCAATAATGTAACCCAAAACAATCGTCAAATGCAAAATGAGGATGTGGTAACAGGTACAAGAGGCACATGAACACAGAGAATTCAAACAAAATCAACCGCAGACACATGCAGAGATAGCACTATGCAGAAGGTCCCCTGCAATGGGTGGTGTGCATACAGTGTCTGTACACATATATCACGGTACATGGAATTCACAAATGAGGAAGAAAATGGACACCCACACTGCCACACTCCAAATATAACGGGGCAATGTGAGTGCTGGAACCTCAGGGGATAAATAGGACTATGCAGACATGCAATGCTAGGTTTGTAAATCAATGTAGAGCGACATGTCTGTACAGTAAACAAACACAATGACCTGTCTATAGAGATTGAAAGAAAGGTCAAACATGTTCTAGTAACCCACACAGAAGCCATTTTGTCCCATGCTGTGTTGCACCAACATATTCAGTCACATGCACATGCGCTGTGTACATTGAAACATGATACAGTGATGCCACACATGCACTGTAACACCCTTGTTGAGGGCAAACATCAATCCAAGATGTTGGTGTGCAGTAAAGTGGTATGGTGGTAAATACTGTCTTATGTCCAAGTGGAGGGTAGGCCAACATGGACAAGAGGACCTCTCCAATGTGCCCCCTGTGCCACATGCATGGTTGTATGCCTCTGCTGAACTAAACAGATGAGGGTATCCTGTGGTTCAGGTCACACACATGGGCAAAACACACCAACACAATGTCAGATGGATGTACAACATACAGCGACAATGTCAGTCTCTGCTGCACACGTAGGGACCAGTACACAGTGTCCACAGTGCAAAGGATGTCTGCAACCCAACAAGTCCTGTTAAGACTGTCCTTGAAGCCATTGGCATGCATAGTCAAGTGTGACATTTCAGTATGCCACAGTACTGGAGAAGTCATGTGCATCTCCTGCGATGAACACAACACCCAACCAGAGCACGGTAGCAACAGTGTGTTGGACAGGCCTGTTATGCTCAAAGTAGCAGGCCAACAATAATGTCCATCCAAGGCAGGTATCCCACTCGCAGAGGTCAAACATCCTATGGCACCTTCTCCCAGGGATAGTTGCATGGTGTTGTTGTGTCCACCAACAAGTGGGTGATGGTGACCGCGGATGCACTGTAGTAGATGTGCTGTGTGTGTCCTCTGCCCTATGAAGAAGAAGGAGAAACAATGTATTGGTATGCTACTCGCAACATCAGGCCAAATTGCAGGGAGTCAAACATAAATATGTACATAATGAAACATCACACAGGCAAACATAACATGATCACAACACAGAACACACTGCATGTTGTGGACATTTGGAAATGAAACCGCAGATGAGGGTGTCACATGGATATGGTCATGTCCATGCCCATGTCACACAGGTGTTGCAGAGCTACACCCCATGTGCATCAGCATTGGTGTACAGAGACTCAACAGGAAAGGTCCATGAAACAAACAGCAAATCACTAACATGTAAAGGGTGATGTCATTCCCAAAAGACCCAAAGTGCAACCTACCATGTGTCTGCAGCAAGTGTCTGCTCAGGATCCTCTGAGGCTGGTAAAGGCCACAACACATCACAGTGAAGGGAGAAGATGTCATCAAAATGTGTAGAATTACCATGTCCCCATGTCCAGCCACTGTTGATGCATATCCAAATTATGGCAATATCTGTGATACATAAATGCTGTTGCACAGTGGTCTGTCAGCACACAAGAGATAGATCAGCTTACAACACACAACACATGCCCACAATGTTCACAAGGTCAACAGCAGTAAGGTAGAGATAGCACAGTCACCACTGCTCCACAGGTGTACAGACCCCTCACACCACATGATAATGCAAAATGCCTGCAGACTGTATCATCACACAGCCAACCCAAAAACACACACACACACACACACACACACACACACACACACACACACACACACACACACACACACGCACACACACACACGCACACACACACACACACACAGTCTGCTAAGGTGAGAGTGCCACCAGTAGCATATGGCCTGTATGTGCACAATTGGAGATTAGTGGAGATAAAGGCTTGTCAAATGTAATGATACACTGCTGTTGGCTGATGCTACAATATCAGGGAAAGGTGTATGTACAGCCCACCACCAGAACACCTAGGACCTGCAGACACATGCAGCTCTGTTGGATGTGTCCCAGAGACAATGCTTGAGATGACAAACTGGCCAGGCACACATGTGGATATGTGTGCCAACAGCAGCATATGGGGTTTTGGGGACAGCGCAAAGAGGTGAACAACAACATATGTGCACTACGACAGATTACCTCAGACATGTGCTCCCCCTGATTGTCCTCACAGACAAATTACCTGTAGGTCCACCTACCCCAGACTACAGCATGTTGAATAATGTACAGTCAGCTGGCACTGCACCACAGCACCAGGAGGGTCACTAAGGATGTCCTGTGGATTGAGAAACACAAGAGAAACATACATATGTCATGTTGGAGCTGTGCAACACACACAGCACCTTCATGTTCTCAGCTCTCATACCCCCCAAGATCCTTTACAGACTGGCTGTTCTCCATCACACTGTACTGACTCAATTCATTTGTTTATTTTCATTCTCTTATATACCGTGCTATTCTGCATCAGTGCAGTTTACATTGAACAAACTGAAATTACATTGAACAGGGCATTATAACTTGGAGATAACTATTTTACAGGGAACATGGGCTATGGAGGGTTAAGTGGCTTGCCCAAGACCACAAGGAGCACCTGTGAGACTAGAAACCCCAGTCCTTCTGGCCCAAGGTTGCTGTCCTCTAGTGGGATTTGAACCCCCAACCTTCCAGCCTGAAGTACTTTGCCCCAACCACTCCTCCACTCCACTTCATGCTAAAGTTCTCACTGAAGTATGTGTGGCAAAATACAAGGGCCCCTACTCTGTCTGTCCCCATCCTGACCTCTCTGCTGCCTCCAAAACTGTTGAACACAACCGTCTCCTCCCTACTGTGTGCCTGCTCATCTCTAAGGCCTCTGTACTATCCTGCGCCCCCCATATCTCTCCCACTGCCCCTTAAGTGTGTGTTCTGGTGGCTCCATGTCCTCTGCTACCCTGCTGCCAGTTCCTGTACTACAGGGATATATCCAGGGGCTTCTTCCTTTCCTTCTCTCGATATCCAGTTTCTTTGTGTGGCTATCTCATCCCTTGACTTACATTACCAGCTGTGTGCTGATGAGTTGCAAATATATCTCTCCACGCCTGAGCTATTTATGCCAAACCACACACCGATGTTTGCTTGCCACCTGACATTGCTGGCTGCATGTCATCCCACTGCGTGAAATTTACAATGGCAAAGAACGGATATCCCAGATTTCCACCTAAACCCTACCCTCCCATTACAGCGTCTGTGTGTTGGTGGCCACACCTTCCTTTCTCCAGGGTCCCCAATGTAGGGGTTGTCTTGGACTCCACTTTCCTCCTCTCCACACATACCCAGCTTGTAGCTGAGGCTTGGGGTTTCTTTATAGATGACATCAGCTATATTTCCCCAGTCTCCCCTGAACACACAACTAAAACGCCAACCCACCCCTTAATCAGCTCCTGGTTTGCCTACTGTAATCTACATCTTGCTGATCTTCCTTTGAAATATGGAAATATGCAACACTGCACTGCATGGCCAATCTACCGCCAGACACATAATGGCAATAATAACCCCCTGTCATGACACCTCACAGGCTCCCTATCCGTCTCCGCATCCATGTCAAGGCTCGCCTGCTGACCTATACATGCAGTCACACTGTGGCTTTGCAGTACCTTTCCTTGATGATCTCAAATACCACTAATACAACCACTACTGAGCATGTATATGGTGCTACCTGTCATATGTACAAATGTTCACCAGTAGTAGTAGTAAACACATATGTAAAGAAATATATGTTCTAACATATGCAGTACTTACATGAGAAGACCTCCTCAATCACCCACCGCCTGACTGCTGTGCCTTCACATGTGTCACCACGGCCACGTACAGGAGGGCACAAAGGATCATCTTCCAGATCCTCATTAATTTGGACATGGAGATCATGCCTGAGAGCAATGTTGTGCAGGATGCAACAGACTATAATGATTTCTGCCACAGTCAGGGGTGTGTATTGTAAGGCCCCGCCGGTCCTATCCAGACACCTGAAACGACTTTTCAAAATGCCAAAGGTGTGCTGTATGACAGATCGGCTGGAGGCATGGACCTCATTGTACCTCATCTCTGCAAGTGTCTGTGGTTGATGCACAAGGGTCAGCAACCAGGGGCGACACCCATATCCTGCATCACCTGCAGAAAGAAATGTGGAACGTTAAAACAGGAGCTGATGTCCACACACATGGTGAAAAGTATGTACGTGCAAACCAAAAGCACAAACAATTCTGACACAAACATATGACATCACATGATGGGACACCACAACTATGCAGCAGCGTTTGAAGGTCTGACACACAAAACAAGGGATAGGTGTAAAGATTGCAATCAACATAATCTGTAACCACAACACATATGCTAGCGTGCATTCTACCATCAACACACAGCACCGTAGCAAGGAAGAGCTGGAGGGCACTCTCCCCCCCCCCCCAATGTTAGATCACACACAGACAGATGAGACACACACACAACTAGGGATATACTCCAAAGACAGACATGTGCACATACGGTTAGTCAGAGGATCACCATGTGCATGTCAGAGATGCGAAATACCCACCCAGCAGTGTACAGTCCTCATACTGTCCTGCCTCAAATTATCTGAATAGTGCCGAGTGATGCAGGATATAGGTCATGGGTGGACCCTGCAAACCTAGGGACCACATTCAGAATATGCATATCTGCATCACATACAACCTGAACATTCAGGGAATGATAGTGTTTGTGGTTGCAGAACACTGCCTCCCTGTCTCTGGGCGGAACCAGGACAACATATGTGCAATCAATAGCTCCCATCACGTGTGGTATCCCGGCAAATGCCTCAAAGGCCTGGTTCAGGGTCCCCCACTGTTGCCTAGTGTTGGGAATGGCAATGTAATTCCCCACCCGGCTGATCATGGCACGCAGTATCTGGTGGAGACAGCGTGAGAAGGTGGGGCGGCTCATGCCTCCCACTGCGGCCACAGATGACTGGAAACAGCCAGAGGCAAATAAATGTAGGGCACCAAGGAGCTTGACCAAACCCGGCATGGTATGTGACTGACCAGTCAGGGACTCGAGGTCAGGTCTTAGATCCTCACAGAGCTCCCTAATAGCCCCTGTGCTCAGGTGATAGAAGGAAATGACCTGTTTATTTATTTATTTAACAATTCTTATATACCGTGCTCTTTGTTATCAGTGTGGTTTACATACAACAAAATTTTACTCAGACAGATAGGACCTGTCTTAAGTTTACAGATAACAGGGAGGATAACATGGACTTAAACTGGGGGAAAACTATTTACATTTTAACAGATATCGTGATGGTAATTCTATTTACATTACGGTAGCTCATGCATAGATACAGAACTATATGGTCTATGTTACGTATTCTGTAGGAGGTGTATTTGGTTTGTCATCATGAGAGCTTGAGATCTTGGGGGTAGGCGGGGAGTCGTTGATGAGTTTAGTGAAGTACATAGTGAACAGATGGTGTTTTATGGCTTTTCTGAATTGCATAAGGTCTCTGACTGATCTGAAGCTAGGGGGGAGTTGATTCCAACATATTGGGGCATATGATGTAAATGCTCTGTTATTAGTTGTTTGGGACCATTTTGTTGATTCACTAGGGATAACTAGTGTATTTTCAGCTGTTGACCTCCTGAGTCTCTTGTTCAGGGTTTGCATGAGTAGATCAGAGATTGAGGATGGCGATAATTTATTTATAGCTTTAAAAGCGGTGAGAAGGGCTTTATATGTGATCCTGCAGCTTATCGGAAGCCAGTGAAGCTCCATTAATATCGGTGTTATGTGGTCTCTTCTTGTTGCTCCAGAGAGAATGCGAGCTGCAGTATTCATGGCTAATTGAAGAGGATACAGGGTATTCTTGGGTAGGCCGTGTAGTGTGATATTCTCGTAGTCAAAATGGTCCTCACGCATGTCCTGGACCTGGGCCCTGGGCCTGTAGAGGTGAAGCTGGCGAGCCTGCAACTCCACACGCCTCCTGTGCCATGCCGGCACAGGCCCTGCCTGGCCTGCCCCCACAGCTGCAGATCTGTGTTGCAGCGGGGCTGCACCCATGCCCTGTGCCTCAGCTCCATGGACATTATCCCCCCCGTCAGGCAACCGCAGTCCCTGCACACCTCCCAGTGCACATGCAGCAACCACAAAGCCCGCCATACACTCAACCCCCCTCACCTCCTCTAACTCACACAAACCCAGCCACTCACCTCACCCACCACTCACCAACCCAGCCACACAACTCCACCAGCACTCACCAACCCAGCCACTCTCCACACCAAACCTCCCACTGACACTCTCCTTGCTTCACCAACAACCAACACCGCACGCCTCGTCTCCCTCGCCTACACAAACCCCTCAGTGTGTACCACGTGTGCGTGTGTAGTTATGTTTTTTTTAACATCTGCACGTCCTTGCGCGCCCATGCGGTTGCGCGTGGTACGCATGCGCAGGGGAGATGCGGAAGATGCGTGCATGGGACCCATGTGATGAGTGCCGCTTCGCGCATGTGACGTGAGGCTGGCCGCATGCGTGTAATGGCACGCAGCACATGTGCACGTCTCATGCTCACACACATGCACAGCGCATGCGCAATGTGGTGTCCCTGTGCACACAACTCCCGCATCTCCCCTGCACATGCGCAACATGCACAGCCGCCATGCTCACATTGCTGTGCATGTGCAATGTGCACAGCCGCCACGCTCGCATCGCTGCGCATGCGCAATGCATGCAAGGACACACAGATGTAAAAAACCACATAAATACACATACACACGTGGTACACACTGAGGGTTTTGTGTAGGCGATGGAGACAGAAGGCAAGTGTAGAGCAGGCGAGGGTGAGGTCAGGACTATAGCAGGTGAGGAGAGGTGTGTTGTGGAGCAGGTGAGAGAAAGGAGGGGAGGTGAGGAGAGGCGAGAGAAACAGGAGGTGAGTTGAGGAGTAGGCGGCAGGGAGGGGGGAGGGGAGGTGAGGAGCAGGCATGAGGTGGGGCAGAGGAGCTGAGGGGCAGGGGAGGGGAGATTAGGTGAGGAACGTGAGGGGTGAGGATGTGTGACAGGGAGGGAGAGGGCACAGAGAGCAGGGAGATGGAGTGACAGGACATGGCAGGAGGGGAGGAGGGGGGGGACACATGTTCAGCAGGATCCAGAGCCGTCAGGGAGAGGTGGGCCTGTGGTGTGGGCTGCAGGCCCATCAGGTGTGACACAGCCCACCCAGGGGCCATCTAGTGCCAAAAGTAGGCGTATACTGGTGCCAGCTGAGGAACGGAGGAGGGCTGTTAGATTCAGCCAGCAGGAAAACAACATCCTGCTGACCAGTGTGTTGGAGCGGTATGAGGTGCTCTACGACCGGCTGAGCACCAGCACCACTGTGGGCACACGCATACACATGTGGGAGGAGATCCAGGAGGCCATAGCCCAGGCAGGGGGACCATCTAGGGACCTGGATAGCCTGAGGAAAAGATTTAATGACATTAAGCATGGTGTCCATGCACACATGGTGATGGAGAGGCGACATGCCATGGGCACCAGAGGGGTGCCCCCTTTGCCCCAACCCTGACACCCCTGGAGCAGGAACTTGCAGACCGTCTTGGCCCCATCTACCTGTGTGGACTGCCTGAAGCGCTGGTCACCACCCATCCACAGGCAGGTAGGTCAGAGATATGCAGCACACGTGGGGAAGGTAGGGGCCTATATCCTGAGAACATGTGTGCCCTAACACAGGCAACTGGGGGCCACAAATCCAGCAAATCATGGCTGGGTAGGTACAGGGTGGGTGTGACAGGTACCTGGGGCTATGTGCATGATAGCCACAGTCCTGGACGTCGTAGAGCACTGCACAGGTGTACAGAACTGGGGGTGGGGGCATTCCCTCAGCCAGGTGGAGTGCCACCCCCCTCCACTGCGCATGAGTGGGGAGGATGACCGTACATACAGGGAGGCCCAACACCGTCCACCCCATGAACCCAGCACATGCAGCAGCTATTCGTACCTGGCATATAGGTCACACAGAACATAGTACATCTGCAGCCAGGCACGCACCACAATATGACAGGGAAACACAGACAGGAGGGACATACAACTAGGCCAGAACACATTGACCTGGGGGGGGGGGACCCACACACACCACCTATAACAGCTATGATGTGTGTTTGAGATTACCTGTCCAGGGACATATCCCAGACCAGTGACAGAGGAAGACCTATCACACTGTGATGGCGAGGTAGATGCAAACATACCCCGATGACCACATCACACAAATGTCAGACACATAACACTCTGTCATTGGCCAACATACAGTGGAGATCCCCCACCCACACTCACAAGACTTTGGGGTGCACATTGCCACAGCCATACCAACTGCACCTAGCCAAAACCCCACACCACCTGGGGTCAGCACTTATACAGGTACCGCAGTGCCACAGATACATTCCCATGACCCCCACCCACAGTGCAACCACATGCCCAGCATCGCTCCACCCATCCCCCAAAACAACCCACCACACACACTGAGTATGTGATAGCTGTCCACCCACACCGTACAGTGGCTACCAAGGTGGCAGTTCCCACACACGTCTGGCTGACCCGGACGAATGCTGCAACACCTAACGTGCATACCACTCAGACCAATGAATACACATCGCTCACACACACTATGACAGGCCACAATCCCACTCAGGGCTCTCAACGCACCCTGGCCACATATAGCGCTGAGCCCACATCCAAGGTCACACGCACAGTGCATACCTAGTGTTGCATATAGTGGGCCCAGAAGTCGCCGCCCCATCCCCCCAAACATAACAGCAAATGTGTCACAGCTCCACCAGTGCAAGAGGTCGCCCCTCCCCCCGTCAGGTACAGCTCACTGTAAGCACATGTGCTGTCCCCATTGTAGACACAGTAACAACAGGTACAGGCATACACCACATTGCTGTTGGCGGGGATGTACTACACAGGTGTACATATGTTTCCTGTGCAAACTCATCTTTGCTGTGTACCCTGTTCCACCCCCCAGGTGACATCCAGGCCATGGAGGTATATGAGGAGGAGGATGTGCCGGCGCCAGAGGATGCTGAGGGGCCAGAGACCGGCGAGTCCAGGGATGTGGCCATCACTGGCGGGGAGACCCCAGGAAACAATGTGGTGCCCAAGGCAGAGGACAGGGCAGCGGATGCCGGCCAATGCACAAGTGGGGGCCAGTAGCAGCAGCACACAGGCTGTGGAGGACATGGAGTCAGAGGGGAGTCGTCACACAATGCAGGCGCTGGGGACATCAGGCATCCCACACACCAGCATAGATGTCATCCTTGCAGAGCTGCGGGCTCATACTGCCTCATCAAGGCATGATGCGGAAGGTGTGTAACAGAATACACAACAAGCCCCCTGTGGGTTGACGTAACATCCACAATGGCATTCCATGTGCTCCCTAATATTATGACACCATAGCACGTAGGTTCGTATGTTTAGTGGGGGTCTGTGCCATGTGCACTCCCCCCCTTGTAGCATGGGTCGTCTGGTGTCATCATGTTAATGAGCTCATACATCCGCCCAGTATTCACCACCAAATACCCCAAGGAGACTACAATGGTACACACCCACCCCAGATCACCTATACAGCTTACTCGGCGGACCCCTCTCCCTGGGTAATGGTACCTAGCATAGACAGTTGGGGTAATCAGTACTGTGCATCAGGTTTAGAGCAAACAGCGCCCCCCAGATATCTATCTGTGTGCCATGAATCCCCATGTTATCCGGCCTATCCCATATGACCAGTGCGCAGATCAAGCAGTGACACAATGAACTGCAACACAGTAACATGTGTCATATCTGTGATTTCCAAGACCCCTCAGCAGGATCATTTCCTGGCCTGAGGATGGATCATGGGACACACACAGATGTAAACATGGTACTGCGTTTCTAGTTGTCGCATACATGATTGCTCTGCAGACCGGTCTGTTGGGATATGCCAGACATGTGCATGAGTCACGGTGGGAGGTGCAACACATGTCTCACATATCACCTTGTGTCTCACCCACAGCCACTCGTCAGGCTCTGATGGCCATTCGGGAGGAGGTGAGCCAGCTGCACACCACAGCTGAGATGATGGCAGCAGTGCTAGTGCGCATTGCGGATGCCCAGGAGGCCATGGCTCAGCATCCCCAGCAACCAGCACCAGCGCCAGAGGCGGCACCATCAGACCCGGCACAGAGGGGTGGGTTGGCCCGTGGGCGCCATGGACGTGGGCAGAGACACAGGATGTGAGGTTGGGGAACAGGTCACCACATCTGTTACAATAAAAACATCATAACCTATGTATACCTATGTGTATGTCTCCAGTGTGTGCCACTATGCTCCCCTGCGTACCCTGCAACCCATGTTATCACCCTGGCCACATGTGCCACCGCATTTCCCATAGGGATGTGGTTTCTGCACTGCCACCAATCACCGCACATACGTTATACCATTCCCTGTGTGCCATGCAATGTGCCATGTGAGTGCCCTTCTACCTATGCGTGTGGGTATGCCCTACCTCTCCCGTCGACCAGCAATATATTTATGGTGGTACATGTATGATTTTCGGATCTGTCACCCTCTCACAACCCATATGCTCTCCATTAGTCTACCCACATGTGTGACCATCCTCTCTGCCCACACCAGAGCCTACGTGGCTTACACACATATGCTTGCGGGGGCACAGGCAGACAAAGGTATCTACCTACAGTCAGCTGGTTACTCATCCCCGGTGCTTGTAGTGAGTTGTCGCTCATCCTCCTGACCAACACCCACCTGTCACAGACTCACCAGCTATCCCCCTGTGCAGCTCCTGAGTATAGCAGTCCCTCCTATCCTTCCTGCCACATATCTGCTGCTAGCCTTTCCCTCCATTCCCCCCAAGCATGGTGCATCAGATATGCAGCCTACACATCATAGGCAGCATGCATGTGACCATAGCTGCTGGGACACACAGCACATTGGTACATCACAGGGGCACCAGGGGACACAGACGCCTATGCAAATGGGCAGCCCCCACACCTGAGTGTGGAGATGGTCCATGTATGTTACCTATGTCTAACACGCATACACATAGGGATCTACACACATGTTCCATGCTCACGTCAACAGTCTGTAAGGGAGACACGTGACCAGTGTGCTGTACTTACAAACTAGTTTACTTTTACATTTACAATGGGTAATATGTACATAGAACTCCATGTTCTGTCCCGGGTGACAGGACAGCATAGGGCACGTGTGTGGGCACCCCTGTGGCCCTCAAATGCTCCTGGGATGCTGATCAGGGGATGGCTGTCGAGATGCACTGCCTATACCAGCTGCACGCTGCATGTGCATCTCGGCAGCTAGCCACTGAATGGCACCTTCCAGCCACTGGATGGTGCGGTCCTGGAACCGCTGGCATTGCAGCACACCATCCACTACCACAGACAGGTCCCACATGCACCTGCCACCACATCCACACCAGGTGCCCAGTGTTTGTATGGTGGCATGTGCATGGGCCCTATCTGTGGCAATGGGTGGTGACGCTACACCCAGGTGGCCACCATCA
Organism: Ichthyophis bannanicus; assembly: GCA_033557465.1. NCBI lineage: Eukaryota > Metazoa > Chordata > Amphibia > Gymnophiona > Ichthyophiidae > Ichthyophis > Ichthyophis bannanicus. Next base: position 87,316,698 of record CM066032.1, on the reverse strand, counting down.
CCACACACATGTGGCAGCTGGCAGGGACCCACAGTGCCCTGTGTTGTTCTGTGTCCCCTCCCACCCACAGGGCCACCCTCCCCCCTCCACACCCCCTCCTCCCCCTGCTCCTCCATGACACCTCCCACCCACCCTCTCCCTTTCCCCCCTCCCCACTCTCCTCCTCCTCCCCCTCTCCCTCCTCACCCCCTGCCGCATACAACACACCCTCCCCCTCCCCTCCCTCCCACTCCACCCCATCCTCCACCCCCTCCATGTTGTCTTCTTCCTCGTCAGCCTCTGCCCCCTCCTCCTCCTCCTCTGGCTGGACTGGAGCTGTGGGGCCTGTTCTGGGGGGCCCTGATGTAGATGGGCCCTCACCAGCAGCAGCATCCTCTGTGGGGGAAGACAGTCATTAGCACACCATCATGTGAGTCACACACCACATAAACATAGTTTGGCCTCCCACAGGCTGTTGGGCCACTGTGACATGCTGTACTGCGCTGCAGAGGCCGCAACACTCACCGCCACTTTGCTCCACTGCCCTCCTTTGGAGGTGGGCAAGTATGTCCGGGCAGTGCATCCGCAACTCCCGTCCCTTTTTCCGTAGGTCCTCTACCTGGGGGGGGGGGGGGGAGAATGCAATGGGTGGGAGCATTAGGGGCCAGATATCTCTGGTGGGTACCCAACGCATATCATACATCACTGTGAACAGCAGGGTGCTGCTGCTGCTGCTCTGGCCAGTGTGTCCTCTACTACCTGTTGCCAGTGCCGCCTGCATGTGAGGCTGTGGGTCTGGGCATGTGTGGAGTGCCACCTATGTGTACTGTGCCAACCCCCCGGACCCCCCATACCCTGTTCCTACATTCTCCTTGCATGACATGGCAGCACCATGCCATGTGTGGGTTGGGCATTCTGGTCTCCAGGGGAGGTGTTTCCTAACTCCCTGTGTGGTCTGGCACACACCTGTGTGTTTGCTTGACCTACACACATCAGCCGACACACCCGCCATGGCATCATAATATCTTTACAAAACATGTGTGATGTGTTCTGAGATAGAGTGCGAAGTGAGTAGCCCTGAACACATCGCTAGGAGCCACTGCCATGACACCAGGCTTTCTACTATACCTCTATGGTCAAGACTAGGGCCTCCTGTGAATAGGACAGTTGTGGGCGAATGCAACAGGAGCATGGACCACCACACCTAGCTGAGCTATTAACATCTGTGATCTGGTCTGGGGCCTCCTGGAGTTAGGGCAGAGCTGTGAAACCCCAAAAGATGCAGGTACCCTAACACCAGCATCTATAATGGTCCTCTGCGATCAGATAAGGGCCTCCTGGGGATAGGGCAGATGTGTGAACCTTGCAACAGCAGCAATTACCATACCACCAGGATGACTAACAGACCTCTGTAAGCAGGTCGGGGCCTCCTGGGAGTAGGGTGGATTTAGACAATTCAACAGCAGCAACTACCATACTAACAGGACTTATTACAGACCTCTGTGATCAGGTCTGGGCCTCCTGGGGATAGGGCAGATGTGTGAACCTGAACCTGCATAAACTACCATAACAACATGCTGTTTAACAGACCTCTTTAGGCATGTCTAAGGCCTCCTGGGGGTGGGGTGGATTGGAACACATCAACAACAGCACCTACCATACCAACAGGATCTATAACAGACCTGTGTAATCATGTCTGAGCCACCTGGGAATAGGGCAGATGTGTGGATCTGCAAATGCATAAACTACCATAATAACTGGATTTATTACAGACCTTTGTAATCAGGTCTCAGGACTCCTGGGGGTAGGGTGGATTTGAACACATCAACAGCAGCAACTACCATAACACCAGGGTGACTAACAGACCACTTTCATCAGGTCTCAGGCCTCCTGGTGGTAGGACAGATGTGTTAACCTGCAACTGCATAGATGACCATAACACCAGGATGAATAACAGACCACTTTTATCAGGTCTCAGGACTCCTGGGGGTAGGGTGGATTTGAACACATCGACAGCAGCAACTACCATAACACCAGGGTGACTAACATACCACTTTCATCAGGTCTCAGGACTCCTGGGGGAAGGGTGGATTTGAACACATCAACAGCAGCAACTACCATAGCACCAGGGTGACTAACAGACCACTTTCATCAGGTCTCAGGACTCCTGGGGGTAGGATGGATTTAAACACATCAACAGCAGCAACTACCATAACACCAGGGTGACTAACAGACCACTTTCATCAGGTCTCAGGATCCCTGGGGGTAGGGCAGATGTTTTAACCTGCAACTGCTTAAACTACCATAACAACAGGATTTATTACAGACCTGTGTAATCAGGTCTCAGGCCTCCTGGGGATAGGGCAGATGTGTTAACTTGCAACTGCATAAACTACCATAACACCAGGATGAATAACAGACCACTTTAATCAGGTCTCAGGACTCCTGGGGGTAGGGTGGATTTGAACACATCAACAGCAGCAACTACCATAACACCAGGGTGACTAACAGACCACTTTAATCAGGTCTCAGGACTCCTGGGGGTAGGGCAGATGTCTTAACCTGCAACTGCATAAACTACCATAATAACAGGATTTATTACAGACCTCTGTAATCAGGTCTCAGGACTCCTGGGGGATAGGGCAGATGTGTGAACCTGCAACTGCATAAACTACCATAATAACAGGATTTATTACAGATCTCTGTAATCAGGTCTCAGGACTCCTGGGGGTAGGGTGGATTTGAACACATCAACAGCAGCAACTACCATAACACCAGGATGAATAACAGACCTGTGTAATCAGGTCTCAAGCCTCCTGAGGATAGGGCAGATGTGTGAACCTGCAACTGCATAAACTACCATATCAGCATGTTGTTTAACAGACCTCTTTAGGCAGGTCTAAGGCCTCCTGGGGTTAGGGTAGATTTAAACACATCAACAGCAGCAGGTACCATAACACCAGGATGACAACTAGACCTCTGTGATCAGGTCCACAGCCTCCTGGGGATAAGGCATACTTACACACAGCAGCATACGCAGCTACATTCAGCACTGGTTGGCCCACAGACTGGTGTTTATACCATGTTGTACATGTGTGATGTGTGTTCATTGCTGGATATTGTGTTGCACACCTTGCATTGTGTGACCTGTCCCCATACACTTACCTCACGTGGGTAGTCCACAATACAATTGTATTGCCTCATGATGCACTCCCATGCCCTCCTAATACAGCAGAGGTCCTGGCATTTGGAGGAGCCAGGGAATAATTTGTGCTGCCTAGCGCAGATTAGTCCTGCAAAGTGTCACAGCTCCTGACGGGTGAAGGCAGGCTTCCTTGACCATGTCGCCATTTTCTCAGATGCCTTGCTGACACATACACTTCACTACAGCACACTGCTGCACATCACTACAGTGTGCTGCCACGCATCACTACGGAACGCTAACTGCATGCCAGTGCCACACCCGTTACATGGTGAACAACAGTGGCACCGCCAAGATACACAGTGTAGCAGGCTTTCTGCCATTTGTCCAGGCTGCTTCATAGGGCACCTTATGACACACTTTCTGCCATGCCATGCTGTGAGGCACCTTGGGGCACACGGCTACGGTGAAGAGTTTTATGCTGAAGACACACATTGTAGAGATGCGTCTGACTATTCTTGCCACGATATACATCTTAGGCATTTATCTTGATGTTGACACACTGGGGTCTCAAATCCATCACTACTGGCTGTGAAGGCATTGTATTAACCAGTGTGCTATGTCTTTTAACATAGCAATGGCTGGCTACACAGCAACACCAGGTCATCTGCACACACTTTCTGCTCTGCTTACCGGGATAGTGTAAGGCCACAGCTAAGGCACTTTACAGGGCACCTTAGGTTGGGCAACTGAGGTGAGGGTGCTTTGAGGTGTTAACACTGATTTCAGATCTATGTCAGACTGTTACAGGCATAAACGGGCGTAGCCTCGAACAGTTTTACTAACGGATGCATTTTATATATAGCTCACCAGCAAATCAAGCAACCTGCAGCCCACACCACTCTTCCAACATACCCACTGCATGCGACTGGTCACACTTTTAAAAATTGTTTCATGTGCTAAAACACTTTGATGTAATGATAATGCAGTATATTATATCTGTCCAGATAAATCAATATACAGGCCCACTGGGGTATTGAACCCATGATTTCTCCCATTGAGGTCATTATATTAACCATTGTCCTACATCAATATTGGTTGTAGCTAAACTATGGCTAGCTACTGAACCAGTGCAGGTCATCAGACACACTGTCTGGTGTGGCTACCAGGAAAGGATAGCACCAAGAGTACCCATGATGCAATTCACATGCAAAACAGCATCTACATCTACTCACCAGATGGGGTTTTCACCTCTACAGCACATCAACTGGGTAGGGGGACTGACCGTGCGTGTTACTGGCACAGTGTACCTACTGACCATGCCATTGTGTGTGTTCTGTGATCACCCTGAGGGTAAAGTCATGTGGCCAGCACCAGGTCCACAGTACCCGGGTTGTTTGCGGTAGGTTTTGTTGTAGTTCACTATCACTGCCAGTGTGTGAGGTAGTGGTTTTTAACCAGTCCTCCTTGAACCCCTAGGCCAGTTGGGTGTTTGGGATAGCCATAATGAATATGCATGAGATATATATGCATTAGAGATATCCTGCCAACCTGACTGGTTTGTGGCCTTCTAGGGCTGGATTTGGAGACCCCTGCCTTACACCTCTGTCATTTAAGATTGTGAGTGGGCAAGGTGCAGATGTCCTAGACATCAAAAGGGTAGATAGAATGTGTCACATGCCTCTTTGCTTCTCACCACCACCAAAATATTGTCTATTAAACAACTTTTTGGGGGTGGTGAGAATTGAGGAGGCATGTGACACATTCTATCTAACCTTTTTGATGTCTTGGAGATCTGCACCTTGCCCACTGTGACACCAAAGTTCTGCCCTATACCTTTAAAACACAGAAAGCTGCTGAGTTTGGCACAGATTCTGACAGGAAGGGAGATCAAAAGCTTCACAGTTACCATAGGCAACCAAAGCAGGCTGAGACACGAGGTCTGAGGGCACGCCTAGCCAACAAACACTCCCCAAGCACTGAAGAGAACAGTTTGCACATGTGCAGGAAAACGCCCCTAACCATGTATAAGAAACGTGGTAGGCAAACAGAGTTAGATGGAGGAAGAAAGCTGGTAGGAGACCCAGCAGGAGTTGCAGTGAGAGAGGCTGAGTTGGATTCATGTGCTGATTCTGACGGTGGTTTTGGAGACTCAGAAGTTGAGAGTGATTTGGAAACTTGGCAAGTAAGGGAAGACTTGCAGCTCTCTAACAGAAGGTCAGAATACTCTCAGCCTAATGCTGTTTCATTGGAGTCTTGGAATAGAAAGCCAAACAGGGCTTTGAAAAGAGACAGAAAGCCGTTTACCAGCAGAGGGATTAACTGCAGGAAACCCTCACCTGTGATGCAGGAAGAATTTCCCAGACACAGAGGTCAGTGGGGAGAACGGAGAGCAGCTGGTAAGGAACTCTGTATTACTGAAAGGCAGAATGGCCTAAGATATTTACAACCTTGGGAAAAGGAAAGTAAAGTGATTGAGGACATATGTATGAGTGAAGAAGATGATTGCATGTATTTAAAGCCTGGCAGAAAACTGCCAAGAGAGAGACCTATTAGAAACAGAACAAGGCAGTTTTACAAACTATCTGATAATTATTTGCCATACTGTGGAGAGAGTGGTGAAGAGAAGCTAGGGACTGATTGGAGAAGGTTCCAGACTCTCTGCCCTAAAGAAGATAAGATAGTTGATGAACCGATGTGCACGGAGCAAAGTGAATGCTTTCCCTATGTTGAGGACATGGACTGTTCTTTATTAATAACTGATGAAACTTCTCTATGCTAGTAGAAGATAAGTGTGCCTGAGAGAAAGATAAACGTGCACAGAGGGAACTGCCAACGTTGTTAACTGATTTCTGTTTGTTATAATTATTGGTTCTGTTCAAGCAAGAAGCTGTGTTTTCCTTTCACTTTTGTTTTTGCCAGAAGCATGGCTGCCTCTTAAGTTTGGTATTTTTGTACTGTTTTGAAAATCCAGCAAACCCCGGGAGGGGAATACATCCTTATTTAAACCTGACCACTCCGTCTCAACTACACTTTCTTTCATAGAAGGGTCAGGCCCAGCAGTGTGCCTAGCTATCCACTACTAGTTCAGCCACTGCTGGTGACACCACTCACATTCTTAAATGACAGAGGTGTAAGATAGGGGTCTCCGAATCCAGCCCTAGAGGGCCACAAACCAGGTTGGCAGGATATCTCTAATGCATATATATCTCATGCATATTCATTAGGGCTATCCTGAACACCCGACTGGCCTAGGGGTTCAAGGAGGACTGGTTAAGAACCACTGGTGTGAGGTATTCTTTGCAGACAGCCTTAGGAGTTTTCTATGTCCATTTCTATTTGCCAGTAATGTGTAGCCTGTGTGGACCATGATGCTCACAACATAATGCATATTCAGTGAGGTTGGCATGGACACTTGTTTTTGGAGCAGGGGCGTGTCTGGACTCACATGACAAAGATATATGTAGCAAACCCACCCTCTCTGGGTCAGGGTAGGGAACATGACCTGCAAGCAACAGACACACACTATCACCATTTGCAATAGGGGCAGTGGAGGTACATGATGATGGACTGTGGGATCACCAACCCCCATCCAACTGGCAAACGGAGAGCTGATGCAGATCTGCACATGGAACTGGACCACTGGCAGACAGATAGTGTGCATGGTCAGCTCAGCTGGCCCCCCACTATGATCTGACATGCACCAGCAGAGAGCAGTTAGTGTGCACCTGCTGCATCCTGCAAGGTGTTGCAGCCATACACATGCCAATTGCAGTCTACTAGCACATACATAGTACATGTTCTAAAAGGAACAATGTGCACCCAGACATGGGATCTGGCACACACACCAAGCAGGTTTGTCCGTGATTGAGCCCCAAAAATAGGAACCCACAAATATCACTTACAGAAACAGTGTATAGCATTATGTGGGAACCTGGACATGCCGTGATCACTGCTCAGTCAGAGTGGGAGTGACCTCCCAGCATGTCATGCTGTGGCCACTGTGTCCTTGCAGGTGGTGGACGCGCATTACTATATCCCAGCTATTGCCCTATGCCCTGTGCACATGCATCCTGCCCAGATCGCCCTGTCTGGCCCATACCCACAATACCTTGCCCCTAATTATGCACAATGGGAGGCTAATGCTGGAAACTGTGCAAGCATTGTGGGCTCAGTAAGGTGTAAGCAGCTGCTAAACACTGGATAGACATATACACACTCCAACAAGCATTGTGGGCTCAGTAAGGTGTAAGCAGCTGCTAAACACTGGATAGACATATACACACTCCAAAACCTATTTCTGCATTGTGCAATGATAGAGGTGGCTGCCAGCCCTGGCCGCCACACCAGTCCTGGGCATTGTGCAGGCAGTGCGAAGGAACGCAATACTGTTAGGGTCACTCTCCGGGGTGGTAGACAGTGTCGTAAACACATATGGCAGCACACTCCACAGATATCAGAAAGGTTGCTATGATGAATCTCTTTTACCAAATTGTTAGGATTTGTGGTCTCACATTAATCATAGCAAGCTTTTGATACATATATGGAACGTGTTTCCATGGTTCTGACCACATTGCTAAGGTATACAGATGCAGGTGGTGGTAGCTGCTGCTCCGCACATGGCCCAAAAGCCTGACTCTACATGAGGCTTTGTATAGTGGAGCTCGTGGGTGTGGGTGTTTGTGCGTCTGTTGGCTGAAGCTCTGGTGCAGAGGGTCCAGACTCCAGTCCTGGTGGGCCAAACACGATTCCGCTTTCCTGGATGTTGCTAATGAATATGCATGGGATACATTTGCATACAATGGGGGCAGTGCATGTAAATGCATCTCATGGATATTTCTTAGGGACATACTGACAACCTGATTGGTGTTTGGACCTCCAGGACTGGAGTTGGGAACCTCTGCTCTAGGCAGTGGACATGTTTATGGTGTATGTACTCTGTAGGGTAAAATATTGGGACATGGTCTGCAGGGGCCCCAGCTGGGACTTGAACCTGTGATCTTCTGCCTTTGGGCACACTGGCTGTGTGTGCTGCACCAAACAGGCAAGTCGTTCCTTGGGGATCCCATGACTGTTCCTCAGACAGACCTTATCTGTTGTACTGCATGCTACCCACCTATACAGGGCTTGGCCTTGCTCTGCTGTGGGCAGCTGCCACTGCCCCCTCCAGAGCTGGCACCCCTCCTCCACCATGCTGACATGCCCTTATGCCAGTGGTGCGCAGTCCAATGCCATCCAGTGTGCCGCTAGTTGGGTACCTATGGTGTGGGGTCTGGGGTAGGGGTGCTGACATGGACATCAACACTTCCCCCCGGCACCGCCTGCCAATGTTCTGTGCCCTTGGGGGTACCTGCTGGATGCTATCCCCTGGGACACTGTGGGATGCACACTCATGGCCATGTTGGACCCTGGTCAGTTGCTGTCTTGCTGCTTTTCAGTTTCTGCATTCCTATGTGTCTCCCCTGATATCGTCTCCCCCGATATCACCCCCTTCAATGACTGTCTTTCCTCAGTAGCTTCCTGGTTCTCCTCCAACTTCTTACATATCAATCTCTCTAAAACCTCAGCCATTTGGTTCACCGCCGATAGCCCTGCCCCTTCCCTCACTCCTCTGCTCTCTTCCGCTCCAATACCCATTGTCACCTCTCTACGTTACCTTGGTGTGACCCTTGACTCCTCCCTATCGTTCAAAGTACATATCTCATCTGTTGTCCAACGCTGCTTTCTCATACTAAAACAACTCCGATCTGTACGCCCTTTCCTCTCTTTCTCCGCTATGACCACCCTCCTCATCTCCCTCATTGTTTCCCGCCTTGATTACTGTAATGTCTCTTTAGCTGGCTTCCCCCAATCCCAACTTCAACGTCTGCAACGAGTCCACAACACTGCTGCCCGTATCTTCACTTGCTCTTCCCATTTCGACCATATCACCCCTCTTTTCATTCGCTTGCACTGGCTTCCGATTCCCTTCCGTATTCAATATAAATGTCTTCTCTTTGTCCACAGGTCTATTCACACTGGCACTCCCCTTTACCTTGACGACCTGATCCACCTGCACACTCCTTACCGTTCCCTCCGTTCCATCCACATGAACCGCTTAACCCTTCCCTCCCCATCCCAGGCCCACCTAGAAACCACCCGTTCCTCTGCCTTTTACTTCCTCGGTCCCCGTCTATGGAACTCGCTCCCCACAGACCTTCGCTTGGAACCTTCATTTAAAACATTCAAGGCAAATCTGAAAACACACCTCTTCTGTCTAGCTTTTGGCCTCTCTCCTCCCCCGCACCCCTTTTCACCACCCCCATGATGTTGTTTCCCCTGTTACTGTTACTTGTATTCTAACCTCAGCCTTTTACTCTTCTCTCCTCTTTCCTATCACACTATGGCGTTCCTTTCCTAACTTTCTAAGCAGCCTTTGCACATTGTAAACCACCCAGACGCTATTGTGATGGGCAGTCTATTAAATTCTCAATAAACAATAAACAATGTGCCAGGTAGGCATCTGCCTAGTCCACACTGTGCCCCAGCTGGCCCACTGCATGTGACGCATGCAGCCCCCTGTAACCCATTTATACCATCACCATAGTGTCCTTTCCCACGTGCCCACTCTGCTGTTGCTGCACATGTGTAAGCCACAAAAGCAAGCTACCCCATACACACCACAGAAAACCCTCATCAGCACTATTTCTATGTTGGAACATTCACTTTGTGGGGGAACTGAGAATTGAACCTTCCAAAAGTGAGCTTGTCCTTTTTATTCTTTATAGGTTGTGTTCATTACCGTTTGTCATTATTTGTTCTATTGGCCAGCTCGGTGTTTTGCATTTCACTTTTGGTTCTTGTCATTATTTGTGGTTTTTGCCTTTTTGGTTGCTGCACATGTATCACTACTATCACTTTTCTGGGTCTCCCTGCCTTTGCTGTACACTGCTGACTGAAATGGTTTCTCTGTCCTGCAAATGTGCCTCTAGCGCGAGGTTTTCACTGGCGCTAATTTTCAGACCTTCATTTCATGACATTAGTGTGCATGGAGCCTCTCCCCGCCCACTCTCCGCCCATTGACCCCTTATCTCCACCCCTGGGGAGCCTTACTCTGCCCTCTGGACAGCCTTACTCCACCCTCTGTGCACCTTAACGCCACCTGAGACATTATCACACGATACGTGATGTTCTCGCATGGTAATGCACCATTATCGTGCGATAACATCACGTATCGCGCGATAATGTTGCAGCTGCGCCGTTTAGTAAACATACCCCTATGTCTTTTTTCTCTGGACTGGAACAAAGCTGGAGCTAGATTCTTTCCTATCATCACTTAACACTCATAAGTCGAACATTCAATTCACAGCCCAAATAGAAGCGGTCAGTATTCAGTTTTTAGATATTTCCATTACATTGACTCCTCAAGGCTTTATTACTTCGCTGCACAGAAAACCGGTGCAGCGCAATACTATTTTGCGTTATGATAACTATCATCAGGTGTCATTAAAACGGGGGTTACCCTATGGACAGTTTTTGCATCTAAGGCAAAATTGCTCAACATTACATGAGTTTCATATACATGCTGTTGGCCTCAAACAGTGGTTGCTCTCCAGGGGTTATCCATATGGATTAATTAAAGCAGCCTACAAAAGCGCTCGGTTTACACATCGTGAATCGGTTTTTTCATCACAGGCGTCTTTAGAGCATGAGGATAAGATTACGGGGGATTTCCCTTATTTTAAAGGAATTTCAAAAATAGTAAAAATCTTACATCGTTTTTGGCCCATTTTGTGATTACCTGCCTGATTACCATGCCTGTTTTCATGGAAAATGTCTACAGATAGCCTATTCACGTAGAGCAAACCTTCGGGACTATGTTGTTAAAACCACCTTCCCACTGGATCACCCAGATGTTACACAGAATAATGGAGGCCATTACCACTCTTGAGCCTGCCGTTACTGTGAGACATCTATAACGGGCATTGAATGGCTTGACATTCATACATCAATGATATATCGTTCGAGATGGCATACAACTTGTCTATCCACTTATGTGGTTTATCTGATAATCTGCCCTTGTTCACTTTATTATATTGATCGCACTGTGAGATCTATAAAAGTACGTTTAAGTGAACATGCGTCCCGTTTTCGCACAAAAACTCTCACAGCGGGGACATTTTGCCTACAATTTTTACCTTAAAGTTGGATCCCGGTGCGGTGCTACAGGTGGAGGAGGAGCCCGGAGTCCCCACCCCCTTCTGGCCACTATTTCACCGTCGGCCAGCCGCTGACCTGGTGGGACATTTTGCCTGCAACTTTTACCTTAAAGTTGGATCCCGGTGCGGTGTTACAGGTGGAGGAGGAGCCCGGAGTCCCCACCCCCTTTTGGCCGCTATTTCACCGTCGGCCCGCTGCTGACCTGGTGGGACATTTTGCCTGCAATTTTTACCTTAAAGTTGGATCCCGGTGTGGTGTTACAGGTGGAGGAGGAGCCCGGAGTCCCCACCCCCTTTTGGCCATTTCACCATTGGCCTGCCGCTGACCTAGTGGGACATTTTGCCTGCAATTTTTACCTTAAAGTTGGATCCCGGTGCGGTGCTACAGGTGGAGGAGGAGCCCGGTCCCCACCCCCTTCTGGCCGCTATTTCACCGTCGGCCCGCCGCTGACCTGGTGGGACATTTTGCCTGCACTTTTTACCTTAAAGTTGGATCCCGGTGCGGTGTTACAGGTGGAGGAGGAGCCCGGAGTCCCCACCCCCTTCTGGCCGCTATTTCACCGTCGGCCCGCCACTGACCTGGTGGGACATTTTGCCTGCAATTTTTACCTTAAAGTTGGATCCCGGTGCGGTGCTACAGGTGGAGGAGGAGCCCGGAGTCCCCACCCCCTTTTGGCCACTATTTCACTGTTGGCCCGCTGCTGACCTGGTGGGACATTTTGCCTGCAATTTTTACCTTAAAGTTGGATCCCGGTGCGCTGCTACAGGTGGAGGAGGAGCCCGGAGTCCCCAACCCCTTTTGGCCGCTATTTCACCGTCGGCCCACCGCTGACCTAGTGGGACATTTTGCCTGCAATTTTTACCTTAAAGTTGGATCCCAGTGCGGTGCTACAGGTGGAGGAGGAGCCCAGATTCCCCACCCCCTTCTGGCCGCTATTTCACAGTCGGCCCGCTGCGGAACGCGACCCGCGGGCGCGTACCCGTGGGTGCGTGCCCGAAGGGGCGTGACCTAAGGGGCAGGTAACGCCACTTTGGAGCCCCATCGGAGCTTTGAGGAGCCTTCTGCATGGTCTCATGGGCAGACGGAGGAAGAAGGCATTTCCAGCTGTCCCTGCCAAGTTAGGGAAAACGGTTGGCCCTATGGATCGACATTTTCTAGGAGCCGGAATATCATCTTCAGAGAAAGAACTTTCGGAGGAGTCCGTGAGTACTGTGTTTGATGTGTCCTCACATACGTTGGGGGTTGTCCACCCCGGAAAGGAAGTGGTTGTTGATGAGGATGTTTCTGCCAGGGAGAGTGTTCCTGGTGGAAGTCCTTTAAGTGAACAAGGTGCCCCACCTTTAATAGCATTGGGAGAACAGAAAGTTAAAATGCCTTCCCCGGTGGTTTTTTCCTCTGGTGTATCAGAAGTGTGTGTACCAGCCGAGGTTTCTTTATGGGATATTTGGGAGTTGGTCGCGCGTATGGAAGATTCCTTTTGCACTTCCTCCTCCCAAGTGGAGCAGTTTTCTTCACAGGTGGTACAAAAGCTTTCAGAACATGAGGCGTTGTATGTTAAAAATAATAAATTCTTGTCTAAGTTGGAGGGTCGTTTTTCCGTAATGGAAGCTGCAGTTTCATCATCTATCAAAGATAGTACCTCTGTTCATCATCAGTTAGAAGCTCTTGAAAATGTTAATCGTTCAAAAAATTTGCGTTTCTTGAATTTTCCCCGTACTCATTATTTGGCTCCCTTGATACTGTTACAAAAATATTTTAAGGAGGTGCTGTTAATTAAGGATGTGGATTCTATTAAGATTTCCTCATTATATTATGTTCCTTTGCGTTCTCTTGGTATGACCTCTTCTCCAGATAGTGCACAGAAAGGGAACCCCAATGGTGTTGAGTCCTTAGATCTTTCACAGTTTTTGGAGTCCTCTACCGATATGATTTCTCAGCGTGCTACTTTGGTAGTTTCATTTTTGTCACTTCAGGATAAAAGTTTGATCTTGCGATCATATTTTTCAAAAAAGGATCAGATTTTTTGTGGAGATTCTATACAAATTTTTCCGGATGTTAATAGGACTACTCAGATTCGTCGGAAGGCATTTCTGGCTTTGAAAGATCGGATTTTGGCCATTGGGGCTTCCTTCTTTTTAAAATATCCCTGTAAATGTATTGTGGTGTTAGAGGATATTAAGTGTTTTCTTTGATGTCGGGCAATGTGAGGCATTCTTGATTAGTAAGGAATCTTCGTGAAGTTTTTTTTTCTCTTTATCCTTTTCTTTCCATGTATAATTGTGCTAAAATGTGGAGTTGCTTTGTATTTTGTCTTTGGATCAGGTGATTCTCCTCTCTTTATCCTTTTCTCTTTATCCTTTTCTTTCCATGTATAATTGTGCTAAAATGTGGAGTTGCTTTGTATTTTGTCTTTGGATCAGGTGATTCTCCTCTTGATGTAGACTTGATTTTGTATTCCTACTTTATTTTTATAATAAAGATTTATTCAAATTAAAAAAAAAAAACCTCTAACAGCACCTATGGTTCAGCACTGTATTCAGAATGGACATACTTTTGAACATGTATGCTGGCGCATTTTGGATCATGTACCGATTGACCATAGAGGAGGAGATCGGGTTCAAAAACTTCAAAAACTTGAGCAAAGATGGATTTTCTCTTTAGGAACTGTTCGTCCAGTGGGCTTAAATGCCGAAATAGACTGACATCTAAATAACAATCTTTATGTTCTGACACTTAAGAATATTATATCTATATATCTTAGCGGATTTTCATCAAAAATACCTATGATTGGCTTGCTTCATCTGTCAATCATTGTAATTGCATCTGGTTGGCTTCTCGAGTAAGGAGGATTCCTTGACAGTGGGCTTCCTCCTTTCTGATTAGCCTCTATGATAGAACCACTTTGGTTGGTTCAGCATGTTCGCTGTTTTTGCCATAAGTGACGTCAGACGCTGTTCCATGATATTTAAGGAGCCTTTTCTCAATGGATCAAACTGAAGCTTTGCAACTACCGTATCGTATTGATCTGAGGCAGGGTTGAAGATTACTAACCCGAAACGTGACACGTCGTCATTTCTGGACTTTTTTGGCGGTTCTCACAAGCTCGATAAAAGCTAAGTAAAATACAAGCTTCAAAGGGGTATGTTTACTAAACCGTCTTAATGTGCGCCCGGAGATAGTGTGCAGGCTGCCATAAAAGGAGTGGGCGTTTCAGTCTTAAAGTAGCAAAACGGGATTATCGCGCGATAACGCGCGCTGCTGCGCACATTAACGGGCTAAGCGCCGCTAAGCGCCTTAACGTGCAGTAATCTTAAGTAGGCGCCCAGACATGCAAACATAGAAACAGAGGTGTAGTACAATGTTTAATACACTGACTGATGATACAGGGGTCATGAGTTAGATCCCCCAGTGTGTATAAGGCTGGCTGAGGCATCAGCCTTGAACTGTAAGTATTGTTTCTTGAGGCATTTTATTCGTATTTTAATTATTACTGCCAGCAAACACACCCTCACGTGCCATAACCTAAGGTGCCACATAAGGCACCCTATAAGGCACTCCATAGGGCACATTATAAAGTGCACTGTCTGCCATGGCACCCTATAATGTCCCTTATAGGGCACCCTATAAGGCGCTCCATAGGACAACTTATAAGGCACCTTATATAGACTGTAACCATAAGGTGCCTCAGAAGGTGCTTTATAGGGCACCCTATAAAGCGCCTTCTGAGGCACCTTATGGTTACAGTACTCTGAGGGTGTTTTTGCTGGCAGCACTAATGTACATTAAAAATTGACAATGCTCTGGATAGCCCTATCAAATAACCCCACTGTGGGTTTGAGCCCATGACCTCTGGATTCACAGGCAGTGAAGTAACCAGTGGGCTACAGCTATTAAAAAGCCCCTGGCTGGCTACAGAAGGACTGCATGTCACCACACAAACAGTCTGCTGTGGTTACCAGGATAGGGTTAACCCACCCGTACCCATGATGCACTGCACATGCAAATCATCAGTCTACAGATGATCACAAGATGGGCTATGCACCCCCACAGCACCTCGGCCTGGTAGGGGGAGCTGACCGTGTGCACCCCCACAGCACCTCAGCCTGGTAGGGGGTACTGACCGTGTATGTTACTGGCACAGAGTAGCTACAGACCGTCACATTGTGCGGGTACTGTGCTCACCCTGAGGGTGAGGTGGGGCACCCTGCACCAGGTCCACAGCACCTTTCATGGCTGAAACAGGCTATGCTGCAGGTCCCCATCAGTACTAGTGTGTGTGATAGGTAGTTCCTGCAGATACATTTGTATTTTTCAGTCATGTCTAGCCCTTATGGGCTATGATGTACCCAAAATAGTGCATATCCTGTGTTGGTACCATGGTCACATAGAAGTAGGTGAAGGGGGGGTATTTGAACCCATAGGTGGATTATGTACCACCACCCAAACCATTCTCTGTGGCTCAGGGTGGGAAACAGGATCTCCCACCAACAGAGTCACACTCTACCTCCTTGCAATGGTGGTAGTAGAGAGGACCATCAACCCCATTCCTGCTGGGGAACAGACACCATACTGCGCAGGCAATGCAGATCTGTACACATCCATAAGGCAAGGCAGACAGAAGGCCTGGAAATGCTCAGCTGCCCCCCACCACTATCTGACATTCTCCAGCAGCAAGCCTCCAGTTGCTGCACCCTGCAAGATGTTCCATCCAGACACTGTCAGACGGCTGCCTGGGTGAGAATGTTCACAGTCTTGGCAAAGGCATATATTAATAGGATTTGCAAGGGATTGTGGGAAATGTAGTCCATTCATTCCAGACACAGCCGTTCACAATAATTAGTTGTGCTTGAGTGTAAAGCCAATAAGATATTTATTTATGGGGTTATTTCTCCCAACACAGATATGCTTGGTAGCACATAAAACAGGATACTTGCTTTCAGTGTTAAACTTAGAAAAACAAAATCAGGAAAACAACAGCTGAACTTGTCAGGCAATCAAAGCAAAAGAATAAAGACCTGGTTGGTAACAAACTGGTCTTTTCTGTAGGCTCTAGCTAATATTTTCTTAGCAGTGCTTTAATCAACAAACAAAACCCACAAAGTAGGGAAAAACTGTTCTTTTCAGGTTAACTTCTTATATCTTCACACATAGACTCAGAAGTGATTTCCTCAGAGCTCACAAGCAATTAGGTAAGGCTCAATTGCTAGCAGTTACCCAGCTGAAACCCCTTAGCTGGCTTGCTTTCTACTGCGTGGCTCAAATCCTACTCAGGAGCTTTTCTGAGTAGATTTAAAGAACAAGTTTGTATTTCTTTGTGATGGTTGTTGTACTTTGTAACAGTAAATTACCAAAGGAGTTTAGACAGAGAGCAATCCATGTATTCACAGCCTGTATCTATAACCTCTCCCCCTTCTTCAACAATCATGGGTTCAATATCATGGATTGGCAAAGAGGAATTTCTCAATGGAGCACTCTCAGGAGAATACTTGTTTCCCTGCTGTCTTTCAAGGGTATAGCTAGGGCATAGATCAGTGTTCATACCTGAGCTTCCATTGCTGTTAGAGTTCCTCTCTAAATAGCCTGGCCAGTATGTAGTCCAGTTCTTATGTCCAGCCTTCCAATCCAGATCCCTGGACACTGGATCTCTCTTCACATACCTTCTGGCACGGGTCCTAGGGTCCCTTCCAAGTGCAGCCGTCTCCCTCACAGGTACCGTCTGGAGATTCCTAGCTCTGCAGCACCACTCCTCTGGTTTTCCCCAGTCCAATGGTGTATGCTGGCCTTTTGAATGTCTCCCAGTATACGTACTGCTCTGGACTCCTTTAGACCTCCCAAATGCTTTTCTCTTCTTTCTTCCAAAGGGTTTCTTGCCCTCTCTGTCCTTCCGCTCTGGCTTCTGCTTCTGATGATCCTCCAGATGATGAAGCTGTACAAGATCATGAAGATGAAACTGAGGATGAGGATATCCAAGCTGAGGATCTCCAAGAATCTGAGGATGATTCTCTGTAGAATAAACTCTACCTTTATTCTGCTTAGATGAGTGCTCCACCCTATCACAGCGCAGCTGTGCTGAATCAGGCCCTGCCCTTTGAGATGAGTGCTTGGGGATTACCTCATAGCCCTCCTGATTGAACACACGTTTCCCCACTTCAGCTACTCTAATGGCTATTGGAAACCTGGTGCATTCTGGGACTGGTAGTCTTTTATGGAAAAATTCTGTTTTCTTATTTCTACCAGAACTGACAGGTTGCTTGTTCAGAGTCACTTCACCTTTTCTATAGCTCCTTCCTGAGCTATGATAAGCTTCCTTATCACAACACATACTAGCTGCAGACAGTCTGCTAGCTAGTCCATAGTGCATGTTTCTGGAGGAGATGCATGTACCCAGAACTGGGATGTCAGCATACACACCAAGCAGATAAGTCACTGATTGGGCCCCAAAAGGGAACCATAAACAACACATGAAAGAAACCCTAAATAGCACTATGGGGGAACCTAGCCATGCCGTGGTCACTGCTCAGTCAGGGTGAGAGTGACCTCCCAGCAGGACATGCTGGGCCACCTTGTCCGTGCAGGTGGTTGTCAGGCACTACAATGTCCGAGACATTGCCCTATGCCCTGTGCAGATGCATCCTGGCCAGGCCACCCTGTCCGGGCTATACCCATGGTACCTTGTTCCTCATTATGCACATTGGCAGGCTTACACTGGCAACAGCGTGGGCTGAGGAAGGTGTTAGCAGACACCACACACTGGATAGACAAACACACGCTCCCACACCTATGCCAGCATTGTGCAAATATAGAGGCTCTTGGCAGCCCTGGCCACCGCACCAGTCCTGGGCACAGTGCAGGCATGGCTATGGTATGCAATACTGTTGGGGTCACTCCCCAGGGTGGTAAACACTGTCAGACATCAGACCTGAAGCACACTCCACAGACAGCAGAAAGGTTGCTATGATGCAGCTCAATCAGCAAATTGTGCTTAACTTAGGAATTGCTATCTGCCAGTAATCATAGCAATCTTTTGATAGATGTGTACCATATTCCCAGGTTTAGGGTGGCATTGCTAAGGTATGCAAGTGCTAGTATTGGGAGATGCACACAGGGCCCAAAATCCTGCCTCTCCAGGTGGCTTTGGATGATGGACCTGTGGGTGTGGGTGAGTTTGCCCCTGTTGGCTGCTGCTCTAGGGCAGAGGTTCCCAACTCCTGTCCTGGTGGGCCAAACCCTGTTGGGGTTTTCATGCTGTCCCTAATGAATATGCATGAGATACATCTGCATACCATGGGGACAGTGCATAGAAATGCAGCACAGCCATAGTTATTGGAGACAGCATGGGACCTGAATGGTGATTGGCCCTCCAGGACTGCTTTTGGGGGACTCTGCTCTAGGTAATGCACATGTTTATGGTGTCTGTGCTCTGTAGGGTAAAATGTAAGCGTTTTGGGCATGTTTACGTTATCTGCACTAAACGTTCGGTCTGTATTACCGCATTTTAGTAGTGGGTAAAATATGGGGACTGGGTTGGAAGGAACCCCAGCTGGGACTTGAACCTGTGACAGTCTGCTCCTGAACACACTGGCTGTGTGCCCTGCACCACCATGTTGCCACAGAGACACTGCATTCCCTGGAGATACCATGACTGTTTGTCAGACAGAGCCTGTCTGTGCAGTGCACGGCACCCACCTAAACAGTGCTGGGCCATGGTCTGCTGTGGGCAGCAGCCACTGCCCCCTCCACCACCAGTACCCCTCTGTCACCATGCTGACATGCCCTTCTGCTGGTGGTGCTGGTGGTGCGCAGTCTCGGGCCATCCAGTGTGTGAGTAGGCGGCTGCCTATGGTGCGTGTTCTGGGGTAGGGGTGCCTGCATAGATGTCCACGCTTCCCCCCAGCACCGCCTGCAAATGTTCTGTACCCTTGCGGGGTACCTGCTGGGTACTATCCCCTGTGACACTGTGGGAAACACACTCTTGCCCGTGTTGGGCCCTCATCAGTTGCTGTCTGGCTGCTCTACTGTTTCAGCATTCGTATGGGCCACCTAGGCATCACCCTAGTCCTCACTGTGGCCCAGCTGCACCACAGCATGTGCCGCCTGCAGCCCTCTGTGTCTCCTTTTCCAGCATCTGTCCAGCTGCCCGTTCCGACATGCCCACCCTGCTGTTGCAGGTCATGTGCATGCCATAGGAAACCTGTCCAGTAACAAGGGAAAGCCCTGATCAGTGTTATTTCACTGTGGGATCATTCACCTTGTATGGGGACAGAGCATAGCCCCTTCCAAAATTGATATCTTTTTTTTGGAGCTTTATCGGTAGTGTTTTTTGATGTTTCACATTGATATCACTATTGCCCAGCTAGGTTATGTTTTTTTCCAGTTTGTTCAGGTCATTTTCAATGTTTATCTGCCCTTTTGTTCTGTGCACATGTATCACACTTATCACCTTTTGTAGGATTCCCTGGCTTTGCTGTACATTGCTGACGGAAATGGTTTCTCTTCCCTTTAAATCTACTCTAACGCCAGGTTTTCACTGGTGTTAGTTTTCAGCCCCAAAATCCACAGCGTTAGTGTACAGGGAGCCTCTTCCCTCCCACTCTCCACCCATTGACCCCTTCTCTCCGCCCCTGGGGAGCCTTCCTCCGCCCTCAGGGAGCCTTTACTCCGCCTTCAGCGCTCGTTTGCGCTGCTGAGTGCCGCTGAGCGCGTTAGCGCATGATAAGGTACCTTATCGCGTGATAAGGTTCCTTATCGCGCGCTAACCTGTCAGAGCGCACATTAAGATGGTTTAGTAAACATACCCCAAAGTCTTTTCTGCTTGTTTCAAAGAAATAATTAATTAAAATGGAGGAGCCATAGCAGTGGGACAGAATTTATTCTGCCCCCTTTGTCAAGGCAGCTCCAACAAAAAAATTGTAACAGGAGAGAAAGCTTTTCCTTTTTTTCATATGAGGTCAGAATCTTTTTCTTTAGTTGTTTGTTTTATTCTCACAGAGGGGTATTGTTGTTCTGATTTGGTATATAGGGACAAAGCAATGGTAACAGCGCTTACCCGAGGACTGTCACTGTACCAGCAGAAAATCTGGTCTTTGATTACAGCTGCAAATAAATTTGGTCAATACATTCTGAAAGTGAAAAGTATCACCACATTCTGGACTTAAAGGTTCAGTTAACATTGTTATTAGTCACAAAGTGATCAACTCCTCTGTTTTTAAACAATTTTTTCAGAGGACTGTTAAGCTTTTAGTTCACACAGGCACAAAATTTAGAAATGCCCTCTTGGTGGGAAGAGGAGAGACTCTTAAGATTAAGAATTAAAGGCAAAATGCCCACCTATGTCAGGCATCATTTTCCCCTTCCTTACCACCCGACTTCCCTCTGCCAGGACTGCTTCTGCCCTTTGTTGTCACTGCTGCAGTGCCTTGTTTTCTCTCTCCCCAAAAGCCCCAGCCCAAAACCCAATTCTCCCTTCCCCTTCCCACACATATTTGTGTTTTTCTTCCTTCCACTCATATATCTATCTCTCCTATTTCCTGTCATCCAAATCTTTCTCCCAGGCACCCCCCTTTGTCCGCAGCATCCTGCCATTCCCATTCTCTTTCCATGAATTCATCATTCTATAATCTGTGAACTATCATTAAAATCATCCGTAATACCTGAAGATTGGAGAATGGCCAATATAATGGCAATTTTTAAAAATGGTTACAGGGGTGATCTGGGAAACTACAGACCGGAGACCCTGACGTCAGTACCAGGAAAAATGATAGAAATCATTATAAAGAACAAAATTACTGAACATGTAGATAGTCATGGCTTAATGAGAGAAAGCCAACATGGATTTAGCCAAGGAAAGTCTTGTTTTACTAATCTGTTATGTTTTTTTGAAGGTGTGAATAAACAGGTAGATAAAGATGAGTCGGTTGATAGTGTATATGGATTTTCAGAAAGCCTTTGACAAGGCTCCTCATGAGAGACTCTTGGCGAAATTAAAAAGTCATGGGATAGGAGGCTGTGTACTATTGTGGATCAGGAAATGGTTAAAAGAAAGCAGAGGGTAGGACTAAATGGCCAATTTTCCCAATGGAGAAAGGAGAATAGTGGAGTACCCCAGGTATCTGTGCTGTGTCCACTGCTTTTTAACATATTCGTAAATGACCTGGAAATGTGAATAATGAGTGAGGTAATCAAATTTGCAGATAACACAAAATTATTCAAAGTTGTTAAAATACAAGAGGATTGTGAAAAAAATTGCAAGAGGTCCTTGATAAATTGGAAGACTGGATGTTCAAATGGCAGATGCAATTTAATGTGGACAAATGCAAAGTTATGCACCTACGAAAGAAAAACCCAAACTATGGTTATACAATGCAAGGTTCCACATTAGGAACACCACCAAGGAAAAATATTTAGGCATCATTGTGGATAACATGCTGAAACCCTCTGACCAGTATGCAGTGGTGGTCAAGAAAGCAAATAGAATGCTAAGAATCATAAGGAAAAGAAAGGAGAATAAAACAAAGGTTATTATAATGCCTCTGTATCGTTCCATGGTGCAACCACACCTTGAATATTGTGTGCAATTCTGTTCAACATATCTTAAAAAGGATATAGCATTATTAGAAAAGGTACAGAGAAAAGCCACCAAAATGGTAAAGGGGATGGAAGGATACTCCTATGAGGAGGGGCTAAAAGGTTTAGGGATCTTCAACCTGGAAAAGAGAAGACTGAGGAGAGATATGATAAAGGTCTATAAATTAAAGAATGGAGTGGAACGGGTAAAACTAGATCAACTGTTTATGCTATCAAAATATAGAAAGACTAGGAGACATGCAATGAAGCTACAGTGTAACCTATTTAAGACTAATAAGAGAAAATATTTTTTCACTCAACCTGTAATCAAACTCCAGAATTTGCTACCGGAGGATGTAGTTAGTATAGTTGGGTTTAGAAAAGGTTTGGACAAGTTCCTGGAGGAAAGGTTCATAAACCACTATTAAGGGGAACCTGGGAAATTCACTGCTTGCCCCAATACAAACATTGTGGAACCTGTGTCTTTTGGGGAAACTGCTAGGTACTTGTGACCTAGATTGGCTACTGTTGGAAACAGAATACTGGGCTTATGGACCTTGGTCTGACCCAGTATGGCATATCACATGTTCTTATGTTCTTATTTATTTATTTATTTCTCTTTTTTCTTCCCAGGTATCACAGTGGCCCATTGGTTGTCCTCCTTCCAACAGATCTCTGAGATGGCAATCCTAACCTTTCATTTAGTACTATATATTCTAGCTTTCCCATCTTAATTTTTAGACTTCTAACAATAGGAGAAGATTCAACTCTAGATGTGAAAATGATATTAGTCTTCACATTTATAACTAACTAACTAACTAACTAAATAAATAAATAAAAATAAATAATGTCTAAAAATTCAGTAGCAGACAATTCAACTCTAAACGTGAAAGTGATGTTAGTTTTAACATGTATTTAGCCACCCCAGAAAGTCATCCGAAAGAGTCCTCTGGCTGATGAAAAAAACCTTGTTTAGAAAGCACTTTGATATCAATATATGCTTGAAGCATTGTGAATGATAAATGTAAGGGGTATGTTTACTAAACTGCGGTAATCGTAAATAACGCGCGTTATGTAACGTTAACGATTGCAAGTGCATCATAATGCGCGTTATGACATGCTTACGATCGTTAACGTTACATAACGCGCGTTAACCGTAGTTAATGATCGTAAACTCCCGCGGCGCGGTAAAACACCGCAGAAGGTGGAGAGAGGGCGGAGAGAAGGGGTCAATGGGCGGAGAGTGGGCGGGGAGAGGCTCCCTTCACACTAACGTGCTGATCTGAAGAGCTCAATTCCAATGCGAATGAAAACCTGCCGTTAAATGCACATTACAGGGGAGAGAAACCATTTCAGTGTCAGCAATGTACAGCCCAGGCAGGGAAACCTAAAAAAAGTGATATGTGTGATACATGTGCACAGAACAAAAGGGCACATAAACACTGAAAATGACCTCAACAAACTGGAAAAAGACCATAACCAAGCTGGCCAATAGTGGTAGCAATGAGAAACATCAACCCCTCCCCCCCCCCCGGGTAAGCTCCATAGAACAGATATAAATCGTGGAAGGGTCTATACTCCGCTCCCATACAAAGTGAATGAGCCCACAGTGATATAGCGCTGCTCAGGTTTTTCCCCACCATCGGACAGGGTTTGTATGGCGTGCACATGTCCCGCAACATCAGGGCGGGCATGTCGGAACGGCAACTGGACAGATGCCGGAGAAGGGGATACAGAGGGCCGCAGGCGGCACATGCTGTGGTGCAGCTGGGCCACAGTGCGGACTAGGGCGATGCCTAGGTGGCCCATACGAATGCTGAAGCAGCAGAGCAGCCAGACAGCAACTGCTGAAGGCCCAACATGGGCACAACTGTGTTTCCCACAGTGTCACAGGGGATAGTACCCAGCAGCTACCCCCAAGGACACGGAACATTGGCAGGCGGTGCTGGGGGGAAGCGTGGACACCTATGCAGGCACCCCTACCCCAGAACCCGCACCATAGGCAGCCGCCTACCTGCACACTGGATGGCCTGAGACTGCGCACCACCAGCACCACCAGCAGAAGGGCATGTCAGCATGGTGGCTGAGGGATACTGGTGGTGGACGGGGCAGTGGCAGCTGCCCAGAGCAGACCGTGGCCTATCCCTGTGTAGGTGGGTGCCGTGTACTGCAACAGACGGGCCCTGTCTGACGAACAGTCATGGTATCACCAAGGAATGTACTGACTCTGTGACAACAAGGTGGTGCAGTGCACAAAACCAGTGTATTCAGAAGCAGCAGGTCACAGGTTCAAGTCCCAGCTGTGGTTCCTGCCAACCCAGTCCCCATATTTTACCCACTACTACAACATGCTAATACAGACAGCACCTTTATTGCAGATGATGTAAACATGCCCAAGACACCTACATTTTACCCTACAGAGCACAGACACCATAAACATGCACATGACCTAGAGCAGAGCCTCCCAACTGCAGTCCTGGAGGGCCAAACACCATCCCGGTTCCATGCTGCCTCTGGTAAAGATGCCTGTGCTGCATTTCTATGTGCCACCCCCATGGTATGCAGATGTATCTCATGCATATTCATGAGGGACAGCATGAAAACCAAAACAGTGTTTGGCATCGCAGGACTGGAGTTGGGAACCTCTGCTGTAAAGCAGCAGCCAACAGGGGCAGACGCACCCGCACCCACAGGCCCCATTATCCAAAGCCTCCTGGAAAGGCAGGTCTTTGGGCTCTGCGTGCATCTCCCAATACTAGCACTTGCATACCTTAGTAATGCCACCCTAAACCAAGGAATATGGTACACATCTATCAAAAGGTTGCTATGAGTACTGGCAGATAGCAATTCCTAGGTTAAGTACACTTTTCTGAGTGAGCTGCATCATAGCAACTTTTCTGATGTCTGTGGAGTATGCTACAGGTCTTGTGTTTACCAACCTGGGGAGTGACTCCTACAGTATTGCGTACCATAGCCATGCCTGCACTGTGCCCAGGACTGGTGTGGTGGCCTGGGCTGCCCAACAACTCTATAGTTGCACAAAGCTGGCATAGGTGTGGGGAGTGTGTGTCTGTCTATCCAGTGTGTGGTGGCTGCCAACACCCTCCACAGCCCACACTGCTAGCACTGTTGCCAGTATTGGCCTGCCAATGTGCATAATGAGGAGCAAGGTACTGTGGGAATAGCCTGGATAGGGTGGCCTGGCCTGGATGCATCTGCACACGGCATAGTGCAATGGCTCGGACATTGTAGTGCCTGGCCACCACCTGCACGGACAGGGTGGACATAGGATGTCCTGCTGGGAGGTCACTCTCACCCTGACTGAGCAGTGACCATGGCATGGCTAGGTTCCCCCATAGTGCTATATAGCATCTTTCTCATGTGATATTTATGGGTTTCCTTTTGGGGCCCAATCACTGACTTATCTGCTTGGTGTGTATGCTGGCATCCCCATTCTGGGTACATGCATCGTCTCCAGGACCATGCACTATGGACTAGCTGGTGGACTGTCTGCAGCTAGTATGTGTCTTGCTGGAACACTTTGCAGGGTTCAGTCGCTGGAGGCTTGCTGCTGCAGAATGTCAGATAATGGTGGGGGCAGCTGAGCATTTCCAAGCCTGCTGTCTGTCTGCTATTGCATTATGGATGTGTACCGCTCTGTCTGTTCCCCAGCAGGATTGGGGTTGCTGGTCCCCTCTACTGCTGCCATTGCAGGGTGGTAGACTGTGGATCTTTTGGTGGGTGATCCTGTTTCCCACCCTGAGCCCCAGAGGGTGGGTTGTGTGGTGGTACATAATCTGCCTATGGGTCCATACACCCCTCCCCTTCACCTACAGCTGGTAACGATGGCACCAACACAAGATATGCACTATTCTGGGTGCAGCATCACCCATAGGGACTAGACATGACCGAGACATACAGCAGAACACAGATGTATCCTAGGT
The DNA here is from genome assembly GCA_033557465.1 of Ichthyophis bannanicus. Classification (NCBI taxonomy): domain Eukaryota; kingdom Metazoa; phylum Chordata; class Amphibia; order Gymnophiona; family Ichthyophiidae; genus Ichthyophis; species Ichthyophis bannanicus. Next base: position 87,290,871 of record CM066032.1, on the reverse strand, counting down.
GTGTCTAACTGAACTACCTAACACACACTGATGGGGACCTGCAGCATAGCATATTTCAGCCATGAAAGGTGCTGTGGACCTGGTGCTGGGCGCCCCACCTCAACCTCAGGGTGGGCACTGTACCCGCACAATGTGACTGTCTGTGGCTACTCTGTGGCAGTGCCGCACACGGTCTGTTCCCCCTACAAAGCCGAGGTGCTGTGGGGGTGCATACCCGATCTTGTGCCCATCTCTCGACTGCTGATTTGCATGTGCAGTGCATCATGGGTACGGGTGGGTTACCCCTATCCTGGTAACCACAGCAGACAGTTTGTGTGGTTACGTGCAGTCCTGCAGCCAGCCAGGACTTTGTTCACATCCTTATAAGGTATCCTATAGGGGACATTATAGGGGACCTTGGCGGACAGTACACTTTATAATGTGCCCTATGGAGTGCGTTATGGGGTGCCTTATACGGCACCTTAGGTTATGCCACCGTGAGGGTGTGTTTGCTGGCAGCACTAATTAAAATACACATCACATGCCTCAACAATCGTTACTTAAATGTAAAGGGTGCTGCCTCAGCCAGCCTTATACATTAGGCCCACTGGGGAATCGAACCCATGACCCCTGTACCATCAGTCAGTGTTGTAACCATTGTGCTACTGCTCTGTTGCTGTGCTTGTTTGCCTGCGTGCCTTCTTAAGATTAACGCGCGGTAACGTGCCCTGTAGCGCTCGTTCATTTATGGCGCCTTGTAACGCGCGTTCTCGGTGTGTTCTCGGAAACGATGTACCGCCCATGTCCTTATTTGGGGTTTCTGTCTCTACCACGGCTCCTAACGCGAATCGCACTAATGCAGTTTAGTAAACATACCCCTATGTTTCTGATTATGTGGTGTATTTGTTGATTTGTTTGTGTGGTCTAAAGTATGTGGAATGCATGACTCGCCTGATAAAGGTATGTTTGGCAGAACATACATCCCAGATTAAGACCCATACTCTTACTGCTCCTTTGGTGGCCAATTGTGTAGAACACACTCATTCTTTTTCTCAGTTCAGATGGCGGGTTATAGCTCAGGTACAGCCTGATTGGCAAGGTAGTGATCAACTAGCTCACCTCCAAACTTGTGAACAATAATGGATTTTTAATTTGGGCATGGTCAATCCTAGTGGCCTGAACTTGGACATTGAATGGCATTTATTATTGTAACTATAGTACTTTCTTTTTGACCACTGTAAGGTTGGATGCTATGGCTGCAAAATGTTGGTTGTTGATTGATCATGGACAACCAGGAAGTCAGAAGTACGTCAGTTTAAAGTCCTGTAATATGGGACGCCGATAGGAGTGGAGAGCACCATGTTACTCATCTCAGCAAGTTCGCAATATTGAAAGTTTTTTTGCAAATGAGAGGCACCATATCACTGAAAGCTTTTGAAGTTTTGGACACTTGAAGAGAATGAGCTCATTTTTGGGACTTTTATTATTGTGAGCATCTTGACACAGAACCTTCTCTACATCTAATAGTTTGAAATGCAGTACTATGTCAATGAAAACATTTTTGGATTGTATCAGTTTTGGTGAGCTGTGGCCCATTTATTGATTGTATCTCTCCTGGTTATTGCTGTTTCAGATGAGCGACTCATTTAAGTGATTTATAGGGATATGTTTACTAAAGGGGTGCTATTTGCGCTACTGCCACGTTATCGGGCTATAAGGTACCTTATCACCCGATGAAGGCGTGTTACCGGGCGATAAGGTACCTTAGCGTGCGAAAACGCGTGCAGCGGCGCAAATGAGCGCTGAGGGTGGAGAAAGGCTCCCAGATGGCGGAGGAAGGCTCCCCAGGGGCGGAGAGAGAGAGTAAATGGGCGGAGAGTGGGAGGGGAGACGCTCCCTGCACACTAACGCTGTGGAATCCGGGGCTGAAAACTAACGCCAGTGAAAACCTGGCGTTAGAGCAGATTTAAAGGGAAAAGAAACCATTTACGTCAGCAATGTACAGCAAAACCAGGGAAACCTACAAAAAGTGATAAGTGTAATACATGTGCACGGAACAAAAGGGCAAATAAACATTGAAAAGGACCAAAAGAAAATATTAAAAAAACATAACCAAGCTGGGCAATAGTGATATTAATGGTAAACATCCAAAAACACTCCAGAGAAAGCTCCAAAAAAAGATATGAATTTTGGAAGGGTCTATGCTCTGTCCCCATACAAGGTGAATGAGCCCACAGTGAAATAGCACTGATCAGGGTTTTCGCTCCCCATCGGACAGGTTTCCTATGACGCGCACATGTTCTGCAACAGCAGAGTGGGCATGTCGGAATGGGCAACTGGACAGATGCTGGAAAAGGGGACACAGAGGGCTGCAGGCGGCACATGCTGTGGTGCAGCTGGGCCAAAGTACGGACTAGGGTGATGCCTAGGTGGTCCATAGGAATGCTGAAACAGTAGAGCAGCCAGACAGCAACTTATGAGGGCCCAACATGGGCATGAGTGTGTTTCCCACAGTGTCACAGGGGATAGTACCCAGCAGGTACCCCCAAGGGCACAGAACATTGGCAGGCGGTGCTGGGAGGAAGCGTGGACAGCTATGCAGGCACCCCTACCCCAGAAACTGCACCATAGGCAGCCGCCTACCCACATACTGGATGGCCTGAGACAGCGCACCACCAGCACCACTAGCAGAAGGGCATGTCCGCATGGTGGCAGAGGGGTACTGGTGGTGGAGGGGGGCAGTGGCAGCTGCCCAGAGAAGACCATGGCCTAGCCCTGTGTAGGTGGGTGCTGTGCACTGCAACAGACAGGCCCTGTCTAACGAACAGTCATGGTATTCCCAGGGAATACACTGTCTCTGTGGCAACACAGTGGTGCAGTACACACAGCCAGTGTGTTCAGGAACAGTCACAGGTTCAAGTCCCAGCTGTGGTCCCTGCCAACCCAGTCCCCATATTTTACCCACCACTAAAACATGGTAATACAGACAGAACCTTTATTGCAGATAACGTAAACATACCCAAAACACCTACATTTTACCCTACAGAGCACAGACACCATAAACATGTGCATTACTTAGAGCAGAGTCTCCCAAATGCAGTCCTGGAGGGCCAAACACCATTCAGGTTCCATGCTGCCCCTAAAAAATATGGCTGTGCTGCATCTCTATGCACCGCCCCCATGGTATGCAGATGTATCTCATACATATTCATTAGGGACAGCATGAAAACCCGAACAGTGTTTGGCCCACCAGGACCGGAGTTGGGAACCCTCTGCCCTAGAGCAGCGGCCAACAGGGGCAGTCACACCCGCACCCACAGGCTCCATTATCCAAAGCCTCCTGGAGAGGCAGGATGTTGGGCCCTGCGTGCATCTCCCAATACTAGCACTTGCATACCTTAGCAATGCCACCCTACACCTGGGAATACGGTACACATCTATCAAAAGGTTGCTATGATCACTGGCAGATTGCAATTCCTAAGTTAAGCACAATTTGCTGATTAAGCTGCATCATAGCAACCTTTCTGATGTCTGTGGAGTGTGTTTCAGGTCTGGTGTCTGACAGTGTTTACCACCCTGGGGAGTGACCCCAACAGTACTGCGTACCATAGCCATGCCTGCACTGTGCCCAGGACTGGTGCGGTGGGCAGGGCTGCCAAACACCTCTATAGTTGCACAATGCTGGCATAGGTGTGGAGAGTGTGTGTCTATCTATCCAGTGTGTGGTGGCAGCCAACACTTTCCTCAGCCCACACTGCTAGCACTGTTGCCAGTATTGGCCTGCCAATGTGAATAATGAGGAGCAAGATACTGTGGGTATAGCCTGGACAGGGTGGCTTGGCCTGGATGCATCTGCACAGGGCATAGGGCAATGGCTCGGACATGGTAGTGCCCGGCCACAGCCTGCACGGACAGGGTGGCCACAGCATGTCCTGCTGGGAGGTCACTCTCACCCTGACTGTGCAGTGACCATGGCATGGCTACGTTCCCCCATAGTGCTATGTTGCATTCTTCTCAAGTGATATATATGGGTTCTCTTTTCTGGGGCCTAATCACTGACTTATCTGCTTGGTGGGTGTGCTCACATCCCAGTTTTGGGTGCACACATCTTCTGCAGGAGCATGCACTATGGACTAGCTAGCAGACTGTCTGCAGTTAGTATGTGTATGGCTGGAACACCTTGCATGGTGCAGTGACTTGAAACTCACTGTGATTGCTACTGGAGAATGTCAGATTTTGGTGGGGGGCAGCTGAGCATGTCCAGGCCTACTGTATGTCTGCCACTGCCTTAGGGATGTGTACAGCTCTGCATTGCCTGCCCTGTAGGGTGTCTGTTCCCCAGCATGACTGGGGTTGATGGCCCTCCTCTACTGCCACTGTTGCAGGGAGGTAGAATGTGGATCTGTTGGTTGGGGAATCCTGTCTCCCACCCTGAGCCTCAGAGGGTGGGTCGGGTAGTGGTACATAATCTGCCTATGGGTCCAAACACCCCCCTTCACTTACATCATGTTACCATGGCACCAACACAGAATATGCACTATTCTGGGTGCATCATAGCCCATAAGGGCTAGACCTGATTGACAACGTCAGATGGACACTAATGTATCTTAGGTGTGTACACACGCGCACACACACACCTGGTGCTGGCCGCCCCACCTCACCCTCAGGGTGAGCACAATGTGACTTTCTGTAGCTACTCTGTGCCACTAACACACACCATCGGCACCCCCTACCAGGCTGAGGTGCTGTGGGGTGCATACCCCATCTTGTGATCATCTGTAGACTGCTGATTTGCATGTGCTGTGCATCATGGGTACGGGTGTGTTGCCCCTATCCTGGGAAGCACAGCAGAATGTTTGTGTGGTGACGTGCAGTCCTTCTGTTGCCAGCCTAGGGGTTTGTTAGCAGCTGTAGAGCTGTAGCCCTCTGATTACTTAACTGCCTGTGGAGCCAGAGGTCATGGGTTTGAACCCACAGTTGGGCCCTTTGATAGGGCTGTCGGAGGCATTGTCTGTTTTAAATGTACATTAGTGCTGCCAGCAAAAACACTCTCACAGTGCTGTAACCTTAAGGCGCCCTATAAAGCGCTTTATAAGGCGTCCTATAAGGGACATTGTAGGGTGCCTTGGCGGACAGTGCACTTTATAATGTGCCCTCTGTTGTGCCTTATGTGGCACCTTAGGTTACGCCACTGTGAGGGTGTGTTTGCTGGCAGCACTAATTAAAATAAAACTAAAATGCCTCACAAACCACTACTTACACATAAAGGGTGATGCCTCAGCCAGTCTTGTTCATTAGGCACAAAGGGGGATCAAACTCATGACCCCAGTACCATCAGTCACTGTATTAACCATTGTGCTACACCTCTGTTTCTGTGTTTGCATGTCAGCGCGCCTACTTAAGATTACCACGCGTTAACGTGCTTAGCGGCTTCTCTCATGATAATTAGTCAACACTATAGCAACCTACAACCTGGAACCAAATTTACTACACAAAAACATGCAACAAACCAAACACAGGTCTACCCCACCTAATGCCGGACTTCATTTTCTCATCCACCCAAGTTAGTCTACTCCCAATACTTTATTTATGATCACAAATAACTATTATAGTCTCTTACTAACCATGTAAATCTACCCTTCTGGTTCCTTGTAACATAGTTTTATGACTCCTTGTAACATAGTTTTATATTTCCTTTTATGTTAATAACCCTCACATTGTTTTCCATTTAACCTAGTTATTATGTAACCTAGTTTATGTTCACCTAATATTTAATGTAATTCAATATTGCACTGTTCTGCTATATTGTTGTTTAAGTTCCTTGTTTTTTGCTCAACTAATGTTTAATGTAATTCAATATTGCACTGTTCTGCTATATTGTTGTTTAAGTTCCTTGTAAACCGCCCCTGATCTCTGGAAGGGGCGGTATAGAAAAGCACTCAAATAAATAAAAATAAATGTGAGCAGCGCACGTTATCGCACGATGATCCCGTTTTGCTATGCTAAGACCGGAACGCCCACTCCTTTTATGGCAGCCTGCACACTATCGCCGGGCGCACGTTAAGACTGCTTAGTAAACATACCCCTTAGACTTTAGGAAGACTAACTTTGCGAAGATGGGCCAATACCTCAGGGAGTCGTTAGTGGGATGGGAACAGCTGGGGGATGTAGAAAAACAGTGGGCAAAACCGAAAGGGGATATTTTAAGGGCAACCAACCTTTTTGTTAAAATGGTAAATAAAGGCAAAAGGAACAGGAGACCGCTATGGTTTTCGAAGGAAGTAGCTGAAAAAGTGAAGAAAAAGAGGGAGGCCTTCATGAAATACAAAGATCACAGAGAGAGGAAGACAGGCATCTGTATTTGGAAAAACTTAGAGAAGCTAGCAAAGTAGTCAGGAAGGCAAAGATTCAAAAGGAGGAGGAAATAGCCAATGCAATAAAATGGGGGATAAGACATTTTTCAGATATATTAGTGAGAAGAGGAAGGGCAAAAGTGGTATTGTCAGACTCAAGGGTGCAGGGGAGGAATATGTAGAAGCTGATAAGGATAAAGCGGAATTGCTTAACAAATATTTCTGTTCTGTGTTCACAGATGAAGAACCAGGAGCAGGACCTCAGAAAACACCCACAAACAGGAACAGAAGTGAGGGACATCTTGAACAATTTTCAGAAGACATTGTTAGTGACAAACTAGCTCAACTTAAAGTAGACAAAGCGTTGGGACTGGATGGGATACACCCTAGAATATTGAGGGAACTTGGGGACGTTCTAGCAGCTCCACTGACTGACCTTTTCAATGCCTCGTTGGAGTCAGGAGTAGTGCCTTAGGACTGGAGAGAGGCTCATGTGGTGCCTTTACACAAAAGTGGAAGTAAGGATGTGGTTGAAAACTAGAGGCCGGTTAGTTTAACTTCGGTGGTGAGTGAATTATTGGAAATGCTGCTGAAAGAGAAAATAGTGAAGTTTCTGGAGTCCAGTGGATTACAGGATCCGAGGCAGCATGGATTCACCAGAGGCAGGTCTTGTCAGACAAATCTGATTGATTTCTTTGACTGGGTGACCAGGCAGTTGGAATGAGGGAGAGCCCTAGATGTGGTGTATTTAGATTTCAGTAAAGCCTTTGACACTGTTCCTCACAGGCGACTTATAAACAAACAGAGCACCCTAGGGATGGACCCTAAAGTTACTGCTTGGGTTAGAAATTGGTTGGGTGGGAGGCGACAAAGAGTACAAGTAAATGGAGCTCACTCTGAGGAGAAGGATGTAACCAGTGGTGTGCCCCAGGGATCTTTCCTTGGTCCGATTCTTTTTAACATCTTTGTTAGTGATATAGCAGTACGGTTGTCGGGTATGGTTTGCCTCTTTGCGGATGATACCAAAATCTGCAATAGAGTAGACACCCAGGAAGGTGTAGATAACATGAGGAGGGATCTATCTAAGCTTGAAGAATGGTCTAGAATTTGGCAGCTGGGATTTAATGTTAAAAAATGTAAGGTCATGCATTTGGGCTGCAGCAATCCAAGGGAGCAATATAGTATAGGGGGTGAAGTACTTTTGTCCACTAAAGAAGAGCGGGACCTAGGCGTGGTTGTGTCTGATTATCTTAAAGTAGCTAAACAGGTAGAAAAGGTGACGGCAAAAGCTAGAAGGATGCTTGGGTGCATACGGAGAGGAATGGTTAGCAGAAAAAAGGAGGTGATAGTGCCTCTGTATAAGTCTTTGGTGCGACCTCATTTGGAGTATAGTGTGCAATTCTGGAGACCGCACCTTCAAAAGGATGTGAACAGGATGGAGTCGGTGCAGAGGGTGGCTACTAAAATGATTAGTGGTCTTCATTATAAAGCATATGAGGACAGACTGAAGGATCTTAATATGTTCACCTTAGAGGAAAGGCAGGATAGAGGTGATATGATTGAGATGTTTAAATACCTCCATGGCATAAATGTTCAGGAAGAGAGCCTCTTTCAACTGAAAGCAAGTTCTGTTATGAGGGGACATGGGATGAGGGTGAAGGGAGATAGATTCAGGAGTGATATGCGGAAATATTTCTTTACGGAAAGTGTAGTGGATCCGTGGAGTAGTCTCCCATTGGACGTGGTAGAGATGAGGACAGTAACTGAATTCAAAAAAGCATGGGACAAACACAGAGGATCTCTAAAGGTAAAAAGGGAACTGTTTTAGTTGTTGATATGGAAGGACAGACTAGATAGGCCATGTGGTCTTTTTCTGTCGTCATATTTCTATGTTTCTATGTTTCTATGTTAGGGCTCTTCAGCTTGGAAAAGAGATGGCCGAGGGGAGATATAATAGAGATCTCTAAAATAATTAGTGGAGTGGACGTGTAAACATAGATCAGTTGTTTATTCCTTCAAAAAGTAAAAAGATTAAAGGACACACAATAAAGCTACATTGTAGTTCATTTAAGAATAATTAAAGAAAATATTTTTTCACTCAGTGCATAATTAAACTCTGTTCTTCGTTGACAGAGGATATAGTAAAAATTGTTAGTGTAGCTGGTTTTAAGAGAGGTTTGGATAAGTTCCTGGGGGTTAAAAATAAAATACATTTTTGCCTTGCTAGGTTGGGGAATTGCTGTCCAGCGTTATCTGTGGCAGCTGGATTTGTTTTGCTTATCGCTCAGGGAGAGCTTTGCACACTCTGGAGCTGTGTGTTTAGGGAGGGGTGGTGCAGGGAGCTAAGTAGTGAGCAGCTTTGTTGGGAAAAGGAAACTGAAGAAGCTTAAGGGAGAGGGAAGTGTAACAAATGCAGCAGTGTGGGGCAGGAGAACACAAGTGTAAAGGTAAAGTGTGAGCCTGATTTGAGGTTTTAAAGTACCGATGTAGAGAGGAAAATAGTTGACAAGACATTGGCTGTCTTTAGATTGACTTGAGTGAGAAAAACTGGGGTTAGAACTGCCTGTTACAGGAACTGCTGCTTGGAAAGTAATCCTATTCACCCTGATTTTACTGAGCACTGCAGATGAGTGTTTGGGTTTAGCCTTGAGAGCTTTTGTGGGAATATTTTGACTTGATTTATTGTTGAAAAATCTTAAGCTTCTGCAGATTTTAAACAAGAATCTGCGACTATAAAAAAAAAAAAAGCTCTGTGTGTTTTAAAAATTGCTGATCCTGGACAAAAGAAAGAGGTTTAACTTTTTTACTGGTAACAATCCTGACACTGTATACTAGTGTCAAAAGGAGAAAATTGTTTGGAAAACTGGAATAACTACGTTGGAGAGAAATAGAAGAGGCCCTCCATTTGTTGGAATTTGTTGAGGCCTGGAGCTCTGGACTTTTTATCATAAGAACTTAAACAAAGCTTACATCCAGGAATGTGGAAGAATATTTTCTGAATAAAACAAAATAAGTTTAAAAACCTGTCTGAGCTCTGAATAGGCAGAAACCAGAAGTAAAGGGAATGTTGATGAGCTGACTGGTTGGTACTGCTATGTGATTCTCAAAAGCTTTGAATTGAAAAGTAGGTGCTTTTGTCAGATTGCACTTACCAAATAATAGCTTCCTGGCAGGAAAATATTAAAGATAAGGATTTCCCTCCAGAACTAGTGAATTGTTAGAATACCCAGGAGAGTGTTTGAGTGAGTGAATGTCAGGGTAAGAAGAAATAGATATAAAATTGTAATTATCTTTTTATTTCCATCTAGTTACAGACCATGCCTGGTTCTAAACACTCTGAATTTAAATACCTTCCTGGCTGCTGAGAGGCCCCCATCTAGATAAGGTTTTGCTTTATTGATTTTGGTAAAGATAAGGAGTAGGAACTAAAATCCTGGAGAGAGTTGAAGAACTGAATTGGACCCTGAAGAGTCTGCAGTCACTGAATTCATTGGGCCCTGATGCAAGATAGCAACAAGGATGCGTGAGGCATATGTGCATCAATAGCTGGACTGAGAAAAAATTTGTGAGCTCATGACACTTAACTTTTTTAAAAAAAATACAGAGTACTCTGATTTAATGGAATACTTACCTGTTAACAGGTAGTTTCTTTAAAAATAAAATAAAACTTCTGTGAGAAATAAATTAGATTAGAGAAAGGATGAAAAAGTATTTAAACCAGAATATACCTGAATTGTAAAGAAGCTGTCCCTTTTGAAAAGAATGGTAGTTTAGAGGAAATTCTGCGTGAAAAGACTTGTGAAACAGTAATAGAGAAGTATTGTCCTTGAATGTTAGTTGCAATAAGTTTCGAGGGTCCTAGTGAAAAAATCCTAGGATTCTCAATTCATTTCTGATAGTTGTAACTAATCAGAACCTGTTAATAAATAGTTAATAACTTGTTTAGCAATAATAAATTGAATCTATAACTACTCTTTAGATTGAGAACTTGATTATTTAAGTATATTCCAATATCATTCAACTTGTGTAAAATCACCCTGGCAGTGGGTCCTATATCCAATCCTCTTTTTAGAATTTATTTTCCTCTTATGCTTCTCTTCGCTTCACGGTGGAGGAAGATAAGATGAGGTTCTGTTCATCCCTCACCTGAGAGAGAGAGACAAAGACTCCTCCCTCGGCTACCCTGACTACACTTGAATTATATCTACACTGTTGTAGGAGTCTGATGGTATATATCCGCTCCCTCCTGGTGGTGGGGGGGGGGGGGGGAGGGTTACATTACCCCTGGGATAAGCAGCATGGAATCTGTGTATCTTTTTCGGAACCTGACAGGTGTTTGTGACCTGGATTGCCCACTGTAAGAAATAGCATACTGGGCTTGATGGATCTTTGGTCTGACCCAGTATGGCATATCTTATGTTCTTATAAGGACCATCAGAATATACTTTTCTTGTGGGGAGGGTGGACAGTTTTTCTAATAGCTGATTTCTTTTGGTTAAGTAGTCATTTACCTGAGTAAATGGCTTTTGGCTTCTTTATCTCTATATACACATAAAAAACAAATCTAAATATTTACAAGTATAGAGGAGGGAGGTAATTTTCACATGCAGCACCCAGTCTATTTATTCAAATTCTGGTTGCATTGTTTAAATAATTAAGTATATTCAGTACTACTATACATTTGGAGGCACATTCCAAATGGGACATCCAAGTGCAATCTGGGATGTCAAAGCCAGAACGTGGACATGCCCAATATGCACATGTATTAAAGTCTATATAGACATCCCCAGGAGAGCACTGCAGAACCAAAATGTCTAATAGTGTAATGATTAGCGTAGTGGCTCCAGAGTTGGGTAGCTAGGGTTCAAATCCCAGTGTGGGACTTTGTAATCTAAAGCTAGTCACTTAATTCTATACTTCCTGGATATTTTAAGGTAAAAACAAACATTATCCTGATACCTATTTGTGCCTGGAGCAGGAATAAACATGCACATGCCTGCAGATGGCTTGACTGCTTCTGGGATCCAACATGTAAGTCCATTGCCCCTCCCCAGACATGCCTCCTCAACACCCCTATGCCTACTTGAACATTCCCATACAGGAGATGTCTGCAAATGGCATTTGTGGAATGATTAAGGAGACATTTCTGTGATTTTGATGTCAACGTGCATGTCTGCAGATATCCAAACCACAACTAAACCATTAGTATGACCCTCATAAGAACTGATGCAGAAAGCCGGCATTAAATTTGTGCGCTAAATACCGTATACATGGTTTTCTAGTGTGAAAGTAACACAGACGTTATGTGTATGTATGCAGTCTTTGCTAAATCAGCAGGCACATATGCACAGGCATGTTCGTTAGCAGTGCCTAGATCCCATGTACAAAAAGGCACTTGTGGGCATGTGCTGGAATGCTATTTGACACATATCTCTTTTCAGAAGTTTTACTCTGAACAATATTGGTGTCTTTCAATGCTGATATATCAGCAATATCCCAAGAAGAATAGTTACTGCCAAGTGCCACATACAATTCCATCATATGCACATACATTCGTTCCAGCACATTTCTCCTGCCTTTCTTTTTCAGAACTATTTTCTGTAAAACCCAGAAAATACTGCAGGGGGTTGTCCCCTCACAAAACAGACATAAATTCCTACTCGGCATTGAGCATAGACCCCTTAAGTCTCCAAGTAGATATTAAAGTTCCAGCATTAAGTAGTCTTTGCTCTTATGCACACTTCTCTGCATCTGGGCGGAATAGTTTATTGCTTCATTATCATGTCATTTTAGTGGATTTACATGGGTTTGTACTAGTATTGGCTCTGGCATTTTCTGCATTTTCTGCATTGCAACTGACATCTATACATTAAAAATATATGTGCAGATGTTTTGCTACCTATGCCTAGACCATGTGCTACTGTTTCTGCATCAGTTTCCTAGTCAGTGTCACTGAATACATGTATTCAGCTCTGACTGCTGCTGCCACTATCCATTTAGTAGGATAGTTTTGGATTGCCACCCTTGCTCCAGCCTAACTCCACTCCATTACTATATGGATAGCAATAGAGTGGTTAGACAAATCTTCAGTCCACTACTAATTGTATAAGGGCTGAAAATCTAAGGACAAGAAAGTTATATTTTTATCAACTTCCAGTAAATAAGTTATGTATATTGCAGGATTGTTCTGAGAGAGGTGGCATGATTCTTGAACTTAATTATCAAAACCTTTAGGGGGGCATGTTCTCTATAAGTTAATTGAAGGAGGAAGTTGGCAAGCCTGAAGGTTCACTAGACACCTAATACCCTTGGAAGAGTTGGATTTTGTGACTCTTCCACAAGTATGGAGTCACAGAAGACTAGGGCACTGTATATCCTCTGCAAAGCTACTTTTTCCCCCCCTATAAAATACTTTAGCTGTATTATGTTCATTAAAGATTCTTTCCCAATAAAAAAGTGTTTCTTACCACTATCATTGGCATTACCACCATCGCTGACATCACCACCATCATCGCCATCTCCGCCATCATCGCCATCACCACCACCATTGCCATCACCACCATCATCGACATCACCTCCATCACCGCCATCACCACCATCACCGCCATTACTGTCATCACCACCATCACCGCCAGCACCACCACTATCATCATCATCATCATCTTCAAAGTCATCACTCTCTTCTTCAGGAGGATAAAAATGGCTAATGAATGAGTCTTGAGCTAAAGGTCCACTGTCAACACTTCCTCCAAATCCTGACTTAACGCAGTCTGGAGGAGCCCACTCCTTATTGCAATGGCAATTTTTCTTATTGTTGCAGACCTGAATAATACAAACACAGAGCTAAAGCATGATGAATGCACTATATTAAATATACTTATTAAAAAAACAGGTAGCTAAAACTTTCATATAAGAGGTGTTCTCTGTGGACATCAGACTATCAATTCCTACAAATGAGTGATGTTATTCAATGAAACTCAAGGTTGCAGCTGTTACTGCTGCTGGAATTCTGCATACACTATTCAAAATTCCTTGTCAAAAGGTCTGAATTCTGCAAAATTCTACAAGTCTTGTCTGTCAAAATAACAAAGCATATTGCTTTTGAATGATTCTTAATTTAAAATACAATACAAAAATAAAATACCATAAAAAAGTGCAAATTTTGAATGATTATGTGTAGAATTCCAGCAAGAGTAAGCTAAACATGTTTCAGAATTCTGGTGCAGGGCCATCTAAGCTTTGTTTCTAGCTGAAAGAAGGTTGTAAAGGTGAAAGAGTTTTATGAGCACTCATAGCCTACTGTCCTTGGAGAGAGTTGTTTTTTCTAAGGGCAAGCAGGAAAGAAGCCCTCACAAGGGGGAATCTCTAGTTACAGATGCCTTTAAACAAAAAGGGGGAAAAATAAACTCCATACCAATGGACAAACAAGATTTTTCTGGTCAGAGACCACCATGAACATTTTAATTAATGTATTTATTTACCTATGCTTATATACCGCTTTTTACCTGGTCAAAGTGGTGTACATTCAGATATTGTATATATTTCCCTTGTCCCTGAAGGGCTCACAATCTGTTTTGTACCTGAGGCAATGGAGGGTTAAGTGGCTTGCCCAAGACCACAAGGAGCACCTGTGGGACTAGAAACCCCAGTCCCGCTGGCCCAAGGTTTTTGAGAAAAACCATCTGGAAAAAAATTAAAAACTGGACCTCTGTAAGGGGAAGGGGGACAGAGGGAAGGTTGTGGAGTTTGATTTAAATCCTCAAAGACCTTGCAGGTCTGAGCAAAATGTTTCATCAAAAGTCCTCGACCAGGCGATAATCAGATGTGAATGGGTGAAAGGAACACTGCAGAACTCTACCATTGAGGTTGATCTCAGCTGGGTCTCAACATCCCCATAGTTATAACATTATGTGAATAATTTTTGTAAAGCATGCCTAGGTTAACACACATTTTCATGTACATATTTGGGGCCTATTTTAAAAAGTCAAGTGAACGTGTACTTTATAAAATAAGGACATAAGTGCAAAAGTATGTGCAAGTATTTAAACTGTGAACACTCACGCCAGAACTATGGCTGATGTAAATGTCAGGCCTTACTTTTTCCAAGAAAGAGTAGTTATTCACCTGCAACAGGTGCTCTCCAGGAGCAGCAGGAATCAGTCCTCACATATGGGTGACATCAGCGCCGACGGAGCCCTTGCGGAGCAATTTCCCCAGCTTTCAAAGAAAGCCTTTGGGAACTGCAGCGCGCATGCGCGGTCCCCTTCCCGCCCAAGGGTGCCATCTTGCTCAGTCTGATGACATAGCTAAAAGACAGCAAAAAATTAGCAAAAACGAAATGAGAGGACTGCAACTCCAAGGGGAGGAGGGAGGGTTGTGAGGACTGATTCCTGCTGCTCCTGAAGAACACCTGTAACAGGTGAGTAACTACTCTTTCTCCAGGACCAAGCAGGAAGTCAGTCCTCACATATGAGACTCCCTAGCTTAAGGCTACCGGAGACCTCAAGTGGAAAAATGAGCTCCCTCTAGCTCAGTAGCACAGAAGGAAGGAATCTTCTCTGAAAACGCCCCCGACCGGTAGCCCAACACCAGGGCCGGAGGGTAGGAGTTGCCTAAACCTCAAAGAGATTATGGAGGACCGCCTGACCGAAAGCACTGTCCCTGCGGGACTCCCTCTCCAGGCAGTAATGGGCCGCAAAAGTCTGTCTTGAAGACCAAGTAGCGGCCCGGCAGATGTCTGCCAACGGAACAGAGCGGAGATGAGCCACTGACGCAGCCTTCACCCTAACACGATGAGCCGTGACTCAACCCTCCAACGAGAGGCCGGCTGCCCCATAAGCCCAAGCGATACAGTCAGCAACCCATATGGACAAAGTACGCTTGGAGACAGGCAGCCCCAACTTATTGGGGTCAAAAGAAACAAAGAGCTGAACAGCTCTCCTATGCTCTCGCGTACGGTCAAGGTAGAAGGATAAGGCCCTCCTACAGTCCAGGGTATGCAGGACCATCTCAGCTCGGCTGGAGTGGGGCCTGGGAAAGAAGGTGGGGAGAACTACCTCCTGGTTGATATGAAATGGAGAAACCACCTTTGGAAGAAACTTAGGGTGAGTCCGCAAGACTACCCTATTCCTGTAGAACCTAGTGTAAGGGGGATCAGACACTAGGGCCTGTAGTTCACTAACGCGCCTAGCAGAAGTAAGGGCTACCAAAAACAAAGTTTTCCAGGAAAGAAAACGAAGAGGGCAGGTAGCCATAGGCTCAAAAGGCGGACAGGTAATCCGCTGCAAGACCACATTCAGATCCCATTCAGAGGCTGGAGGCCGCAAAGGAGGCTTAAGGAGAAGGAGGCCTCGGAGAAAATGAGCCACCAAAGGGTGGTTGGAAAGAGGCCTGCCATCCACCTGTGCGTGATGCGCAGAGAGAGCACTGAGGTGGACTCTGACAGAGTTGGACTTAAGGCCCAGATTGGAGAGGTAAAGCAAATATTGCAAGACCACTGCCACCAAGCAGGAGAAGGGATTCTCAGACTGCTGAGCACACCAAATGGAGAACCGACGCCACTTAAGAGCGTAGGACTTCCGGGTGGAAGGCCTCCTCGAGGCCAAGACAACTTCTTCCACCTCCCGAGGCAGCTGGAGGGGAGCAAGGACTACCCTTTCAGCAGCCAGGCCATCAGATGAAGGGACCGGAGGTTGGGGTGTAGGAGAGACCCCTGATCCTGTGTCAGGAGATCGGGTTGAAACCCCAGAGGAAGAGGAGTGTCCACCGCCAGCTGCATTAGAAGCGGGAACCAAGGTTGTCTCGGCCACCGGGGAGCCACTAGGATCATAGAGGCTTTGTCTCTGAGAACTTTGAAGAGTGTCCGAGACACCAGTGGCATGGGAGGAAAGGCATACAAGAGGCCTGTGGACCATGGAATCAGAAAAGCATCCGCTGCTACTCTGAGAGGGTGCGGTTTTCGAGAGCAGAATCTGGGAAGTTGCTGGTTCAGAGGACTGGCAAACAGATCCATGGTGGGGAGGCCCCACTTGAGAAAGATCCGCTGAACCACCAATGGATCCAATCTTCACTCGTGTGGTTGGAGGATCCTGCTTAGCTTGTCTGCCAGGTAATTTTCCTGACCTGGGAGATAGACAGCTTTGAGGAGGATGCTGTGGTGGACGGCCCAAGAGCACAGTTTTTGTGCCTCCTGACAGAGAAGGAAGGAGCCTGTTCCACCTTGTTTGTTCACGTAGAACATTGCAACTTGATTGTCCATCTGGACCAGCAAAAACTGGTGAGAAGTGAGGTGGGAGAAGGCTCTCAGAGCTAGGCGGATGGCTCTGAGCTCCAGGAAGTTTATCTGCTGAGCAGACTCCCAAGGAGTCCAGAGGCCTTGAGTACATGTCCCTTGGCAATGTGCTCCCCAACCCAGGAGAGAAGCATCGGTTGTCAGCACCTGAGAAGGCGGAGGAGATTGAAAATCCACTCCCAGCAGCAGGTTTGGCAGATGAAGCCACCACCGCAGAGAAGAGACCAGCAGGTCGGATACCTGTACTGAGTCCGCCAGGCTCCCCGTGGCCTGATGCCATTGAGTGCGAAGGCACCACTGAGCAGGTCGCATGTTCAGGTGGGCATTGGGGGTCACATGGACCGTGGAAGCCATATGGCTGAGCAGTCTCAGAAATTGCCTGGCAGAGACCAGGGAATTGCTGTGAAAGTGGCTGGCGAGATCCATGAGCCTGTGTGCTCTGTCTAGAGGCAGGAAGGCCCGCGCCTGAAGTGTGCTCAACCTTGCGTCGATGAATTTGAGATTTCGAGAGGGGAGCAAAGTGGACTTTGCGAAGTTTATGACAAAGCTCAAGTGCTGGAACAGAGTCACAGTGCGATGAGTGGCCTGAGTGGCCTCTTGGGAAGACTGGGCCCTGATGAGCCAGTCGTCCAGGTATGGAAACACAAAAAGGCCTTGAAGTCTTAGATAGGCCGCCACTACTGCTAGGCATTTGGTGAACACCCTGGGGGCGGAGGATAGGCCAAAGGGCAGTACTCTGTACTGGTAATGATTTTCTCCCACAACAAACCTGAGATATTGTCTGTGGTCTGGATGAATAAGGATGTGAGTATAGGCATCCTTCAGATCCAAGGAGCATAGCCAGTCTCCCTGCTGGAGGTAGGGCAGCAGGATTCCAAGGGTAAGCATCTTGAACTTTTCCCTGGCCAGGAACTTGTTGAGGTTTCGCAAGTCCAGGATGGGTCTGAGGCCTCCTGTTCGTTTTGGTATCAGAAAGTACCTGGAATAAAAGCCTTGACCCCTCAGGTGGTGGGGCACCGGTTCCACAGCCTGTTCCTGAAGAAGACTTGCTAACTCCTGAAGGAGTAAGTCCCTGTGCAGAGGGAGTCTTTGAGGCTCCCCTGGAAAGTAGGAGGGAGGTACCTGGTGAAAGTGTAGAAGATAGCCTTTTTGAACTATATGAAGCACCCAGGTATCTGATGTGATGGCTGACCACCTGTGGGCAAAGTGGACCAGCCGGCCTCCTGTGCTGAGAGAAACCAGCGGAGGGGAGGAGGCTATGCTGATGGAGTCAAAAACCCCCACCCTGCTGAGCAGGGGCCGGTGTTGTGGGCTTGGGGGCCTGCTGCCTACGGGACCCATTACCCCGTCCCTTGGCCTGCGGACCCTGTTGGGGAGCTGCTGAGGCCTGATAATGAGGGTATTGTGTATAGGCAGCCGCCTTCCTCGGGTAAAAGGGCTTTTTCCCTGAGCCCTTCTTCTTCTGAGAAGGGGCAGAGGTTTTTCTGGACAGCCTAGTCCTGGTCAGAGTCTCGGTCTCGATCTGTGCAGCCTTTTCAGCCATGGGCTTGCCAAAGAGGTTTTCACCTCTGCAGGGGACATCGACCAACTTGTCCTGTACCCATGGCTCGAGGTCGGATGACTGAAGCCAAGCCTGTCGGCGGGCACCGATG
Organism: Ichthyophis bannanicus; assembly: GCA_033557465.1. Taxonomy (NCBI): domain Eukaryota; kingdom Metazoa; phylum Chordata; class Amphibia; order Gymnophiona; family Ichthyophiidae; genus Ichthyophis; species Ichthyophis bannanicus. The sequence continues at coordinate 87,272,596 of CM066032.1, read as the reverse complement.
CTGGCTCTGGCTACTCGAGCCGATGCTTCGAAGCCATCGTAGGCTGCTCGAGAGATAAACTTCGAGCACTCTCGAATACCAGTGGACAAGGCCTGGAACCTCTGCAAAGGTTCCTCGGAGAGACCAGCAGAGAACCTGGCAATTTCTTTTGCCAGGTCTCGGAGATACATGCCCATATAGAGCTGATAGGTCTGGACTCGACAAGCAAGCATAGAGCCCTGGAAGCACTTCCTACCGAGGGCATCCAGGTTCTGGGCCTCCCGGCCGGGAGGCACCGAGGAGTGCATCTTCTGACTCTTGAGTCGATGCATGGCCGATTCCACCACCATGGAATGGTGCGGTAGTTGTGCCTTTTGGAACCCGGGGCTCTTGCAGACTCGATAAATGGAATCGACCCGCTTGCTTAACACCGGCGCCGACGCCGGGCTCTCCCACATGCGGAAGAGAAGTCGTTCCAGCATCGGAGGAACCGGTACAGTAAAGGCCTCCTTTGGGGGAGAGTCATACTGGAGGGCATCGAGCTCTTCGGCTCGAGGCTCCTCCTCGGGATCCGCGGGGAATGCCAAGGCCTTGGCCATATCCCGCACGAAGTCCGAGAACCGGGTGTCCACCGGGGGGGGCACCGTCTCCGAGGTTCGGACTCGGGTGAGTCTGATGGGACACACCAAGTTCGAAAAGTACCAGGTGACTCTTCGTCCTCCGTTTCCCAGGCTGACTCCTCGGAGGAGGAATCGAGCGGCTCCGGTCGGGCGGGCACCAATGTCCTCCGCCCCGACGCCGAGGGTGTTGGCGTCGGCGACCTCGGTCCCGAACGGGAGGCCGAGGGAGACCGCGACCGAGGATCGACTCGAGCTCGCATGGACTCGAGGATCGACTCGGTCTCCGGGGTCGACTTGGACGTCGACGTCCCGGTGGCCGGGGCAGATGCACTGGCGAGGCCAGCGATCAATGCCCGCTGCTGGTCCATGAAGGCAGCCAAACTGCTCTCCAAGGCCGTCAACCTGAGTCCGAGCTCAGGAGACCCAGCAGCCCCCGACTCGGGCCCCGACGGCGTCGGGCCCGACGTCGGCTCCTTCGGAGGTGAGTCCAGGAGGTCTACAGTACTCACGTGTCCAGGCGACTCCATTTCGAGACGAGGATGTTTCGAAGGCCTCTCCGACTCCGAGGATTCGGGACGGCTATCGGGGCTATGCGACCTGGCCCTCGAGGAACCAGGAGCGTCCACCGACGCTGCCCTCGCGGGTTTCTTCTTCCTATGATGTTCCCGTGCAGGAGACCCCCGCTCAGAGGAACTCCAACGATGCTCAGGACCGGAGTCCCGGGACGTCGAAGCCTCTGGCGAGGTCCGGGCCCGGCCAGACGCGGAGTCAGAGAAGATTCGTTCTCTTTGATGCTGCCGACTCCTCAACGCTTTTGAGGACATCTTGCCACACGGACCACAGATCATCGGGTCACGATCGGGTCCGAGGCAGCGGAGGCAGCAGTCGTGTGTGTCGGTAAGAGACATAAGTTTCTTACACCGATCACACTTTTTAAACCCGCTGGCAGCCATCAGGGGAAAAAGGGCCCCTGCGAGGTCAAAAGACAGGGCTGCCAGTGAAAAAGAAAAAATGGCACGAACGCTTGTCGCGAAGGACAAAAAACCGAAAAATAAAGAACGGACCCGTTACCGGCGTAGCGGGTCCAGGCGGGAAAAGGATCCGGCGTCGAACCGAGAAAAGAAATAAGAAATAAAATCAACTTTTTCTGCGGCGAACACAAACAGCTTCTGTAGGGCTCCGCGAAAAAAAGAAGACTGAGCAAGATGGCACCCTTGGGCGGGAAGGGGACCGCGCATGCGCGCTGCAATACCCAAAGGATTTCTTTGAAAGCTGGGGAAATTGCTCTGCGAGGGCTCCGTCGGCGCCGACGTCACCCATATGTGAGGACTGACTTCCTGCTTGGTCCTGGAGAATGTATAGTATTTTATTATTTATGCATGCTATTTTGCATTCCATACATGCTCCACCCAAATTCTGCCCTGTACTTATCTACAGTGAAAGTACATGCAATTGGCCCATGCACATACTTACAGATAGTGTCTACATCAAATATACATGTACTTGCCATTTACACACATACAGTATGGGGGGTTATTCCACCCTGCGAATAGTGGGGATGAATGTCCAGTTTGGACTTTCAATTCTCACTAGTCGCAGGGGGCCGATTCCATAGCCACAGCTTCCCGCATGTACAGAGGAGCAGTATAGTGTGCTATGGATGGGGATGGGCCAGAGGAGGAGCATGGGTGGGGCAGAGGTGGGACCCAGACCCTGGACGTACAGGGCTGATTCTGGTCATTGTCCTGTATGTCTGGGGAGGCAGGAATGCATGGGAAACTTATTCTACCTCAGAGGTGGAATAAGTTTCCCTGATGAAGCGAATTGGCAGCCAGTAGACCCCCCAGAATCAGTAAGGAGCACCTAGAGGTTCCCTGTAGCCCAATCCCAGCCTTGGCAGGCTCTTTCGAGGGTCAGACAGCAGGGAAACGTACATTTGAGTAGTGGGGGGAACTGGGGCTCCTGCATGGCATCCCAGTGCCATGGTGACGGGACACCGTGGCACCGAGGCTCCATGCAGGGGCAGTGGGTGGGTTGGAGGGGGTTTTCTCTGTACATCTAGGCCCTCAGAATTGGGCAAGGCCGGTCCGTCCAAGTCCTCTGCACTGATTCTGTTCTCGTGGGAATGTATGCTCCCGTGAATGCAGAATTGGGTGCAGATCCATGCCATCCAGATTTTGGATGTCTGGATGGCCTGGATGTACTCCATTTGGAATTGACCTCCACATGACTAAAATATCTAAAGTTGTGTGCATAAACACCTACACCTTGGTTTTAAGTTACTCACCCGTGGCTGGTGTTCTCTGTGGATAGTAGGATAAGTTCTCACATATGGGTGACATCATGACAGAGGCCCTGCATGGGAACCTTGCTTAGGTTTTTCTAGAAGCTTTTAGATTGGTCTCTCTGCTGATACGCACATCTTACCACCTGCTCCCACCACATCTTATCTCCTCAGTCTGATCATCAGCTTTTGCCATAATGCAACGTCAAGTAGAGGTGGGAGAGTTGTGATGACTTATCCTGCTGTCCACATAGAATACCACCTACAGGCGAGTAACTTTGTTTTCTCTGTGGACAACCAGGATAAGTGGTCACATATGGAACTCTCTAGCTATGGCTGCCTCATAATCAAACAAGGGAAGGTAGTCTAGCAACCATCAGAAACCAAGAACTGAACAATTATATCTCTTTGTTTTATAGAACAAGGTAGTGTGGATCAGAAGAAATAAAGGTCTGAGGAGATGGAGTTGAATTCTATTCCCTGAACAGATTCCAAAGAATGAATTGGCTGAATCTGCTGTTGTGGCAGGAGTCCCATTTCAAATAATAGTGAGATGTGAATGTGTGGACAGAAGTCCAAGCTGCATCCTTGCAAATTCCTGTCATCGAGGCTGGATACAAGTGAGTCACCAACACAACAATGGCTCAGATATTATGAGCCATGACACGACCCTCAATCATCAGCCCTACCTGGGCATAAGAGAAGCAAACTGCCAGCCAAATTGAACAAGTATATTTGTTGATGCAGTTCCTAACCTATTGGGGTCAAAAGAAACAGAAAGATGGGCTTTAGTCTGCTCCAAAGAAATAGACAAAGCTCTCTTGCAGTCTAAGATATGCAGCATGCTGTCCCCTTTGTGAGCATGAGGTCCTGGGACAATTGCCTGATTAAGGTGGAAGCCCAGCATCACTTTCAGAAGGAACTTGGGATGAGTATGTCATAATACGCCATCATTGAAAGATTTTGTAAGGGGTGCATTGACTGGAGCTTGCCAATTGTGTGTTGAAGTTACCACCACCAAAAAGAAGACCTTCTAGGTCAGGAACATCAGAACACAGGTATCCAGAGGCTCAAAGGAATCTTTCTTCAGCTGACTTAAAACCATACTAAGGTCTCAGGATACTGTGGGAAGCTTAAGGGAAGGCTTCATAAGAAGTAAACTCTGCATGAGGTAAATGATTTAAGGATGCAGAGAAAGCATAGTTACTTACCTGTAACAGGTGATCTCCGGGAACAGCAGGAATCAATTTTCACATATGGGTGAATGTCACCAACGGAGCCCATGTAAAAACGCTTGCTAGCATCCGATAGGAAAGCCTTTGGGAACACTCCACTGTGCCTGCATGCCTGCCTTCCCACTTTCCCAACTCCTCTACTCAGTTGAGTTTGTAGCTGAGAAGAAGAATAAAATAAAAGAACTCTACAACTCCTAGGGGAGGAGGGTGGGTTGTGAAGACTGAGTCCTGCTTTTCCCAGAGATCACCTGCTACAGGTGAGTAACTACCCTATCTCCAGGAACAAGCAGGAATGCAGTCATCACATATAGGTCTCACTAGCTCCCAGGTACTAGACTGGTATGGGGTGGGGGGAGGGGGGGGAGCAGTACGATCCCTGAGGCAAAAAACTGAGAGTCAAAGGGTATGGAAGGGCTTCATAAGAAGTAAACCCTGTATGAAGTAAATGACTAAAGGATGTAGAGAAAGCGTAGTTACTTATCTTTAACAGGTGATCTCCGGGAACAGAAGAAATCATTCTTCACATATGGAAGATTTGTGGGCCATTGGACTCTATTCCAGGAGGTGATACTCTCCCAATGATAGTCTGGTATCTTGTAGAAGTCCGGGACAGAGGGTAGGAGTTGAATTTAAGTCCCAAAGAGGTGCTGCAGTACAGCCTGATCAAAGACAGCATCCTGACAGGAGTCTCTGTCCAGACAGTAGTGTGCAGCAAAAGTATAAATGGAGGACCAGATAGCTGCCCAGTTGAGGGGGGCCAAAAGGGGGCTATGAGAATCATCGAGCCACTGTTGTCCTGTAACTTGAAAAGCGTTTTGGGTATCAAGGGGATGGGTGGGAATGCGTAGAGCAGTCTCTGTCTCCAGTGGAGAAGGAATGCATCCAGGGCCTGATGGTGCAGCGACAGAATCCTGGAGCAGAAAAGTGGAAGCTGTGTGCTTTGCAGAGTGGTAACAAGATCTATGAGTGGAGTTCCCCATATCTGGAAGATCCAAACAGCCATCTCCCGATGCAAGATCCATTCGTGTTGACAAAGGATATGGCTTAGCTTGTCTGCTAGTACATTGAGTTTGCCCGGGAGGTACACTGCTCTGAGGTGAATGTAGTAAGAGATGGCAAAGGACCACAGGTGAACCGCTTAGTCGCAGAGTGGACTGGATCCTGTTCCCCCCGTTTGTTCGCGTAGAACATGGCAACTTGGTTGTCTGTCCTGATTAGAAAAGGTTGCCTCGAAAGTTGGGGTTGAAAAACCCAAAGAGCATTTATCAGTTCCCATAGTTCTAGCAGGTTGATCTGCAGGGCAGACTCCTGTTGTGTCCACAGTCCCTGTGTAGTTAGGTCATTCAGATGCGCTCCCCAACCCAGTTTGGAAGCATCCGTCGTCAGGGTACATCGAGGTGGAGGCATCTAAAAAGGTGACCCGGCGAATAGGTTTGGTGGGAAACACCACAACTGAAGGGATTTGATCAGTTGAGGAGTGATATGGATCTTGTCTCTGAAGCACTCCTTTACTTGTGTCCATTGAAAAAACAGAGTCCATTGTGCTTGTCGCATGTGTAAGCAAACCTAGGGGATGACATGGACCGTGGCGTCTCTCAAGCTGTTACTCGGCTTTGCTTTTGTACCTCATTTACAAGCTCAATGAGGTGGGCACAGGCTTGGGCCTGTTGAGTATCTCAGATGAACTCCAGTCATTGGGTTGGAGCAAGGTGAGACTTTGGGAAGTTTATGACAAAGCCCAGGTGTTGGAGCATCGTGATGCTGCAATGAAGAGATAGTCTTATCTCTTGAGGAGATTCTCCCTTGATCAGCTAATCTTCTAACTAAGCAAAGATGAATACCCTCAAGGTGCATTGTGTGCAGACCTTTGGGGCAGAGGCTAGACCGAAGGGGAGAACCTGGTATTGATAATGGTTTCCCTGAAACCTGAAACGCATATACTGTCTTTATAAGGGATGGATCAGTAAATGCATGGACATGTCTTTTACGTCTAGAGAACATAGCCAATCGTGTCTCTGGAGGTATGGTAGAAAAGTTCCTAGGGAAACTTGTTTAGGTCTCTGAGATGTAAGATGGGCCTGAATCCTCCTGTTTCCTTTGATATGAGAAAATATGGAGAATATAAGCCCATCCCTTCTTTAGGAGGAGGAACTCTTTCTATGGCACCCTGGGGCAACAGGGAGGTCACCTCTTCTTTTAAGAGGGTGCTTTGAAGGAGTGCTGTGAAGCTGGTGGGGGGTAAGATTTTGAAGTGAAGCTGATAACCCCTTTGGACAATCTGGAAACCACTTTGGACACTACTCTGATGTTATGAGGTGCACCTGTGGGCATAATGACAAAGTCTGCCTGCTATATGAAGGGACTGGAGGCCCTCCAAGGGCAGACTGGCAATTCTGTCTAGGAAGGAGTCAAAAAACAGGTGTAGATTGTGTCTTTGCAGCTGGTTGGGGCTTAGGAGCCTTGGGCTTCTTGGGTTAATGGGGGCCCTGCTGTCTCTTTTGAGGCTACTAAGATTGATAGGCAGCAGAAGGTGAGTAAGAAGGATACTATCTCTTTTTCTTAGAATAGAAAGATTTCTTAGGACCAAGTATGTCTTTTTGGAAACGTCAGCTTTGGAAACTTTTCTTTTGACGAGTTCTACGCAGGTTAAATAGTTAGTTTCTAGGTTAAATTTTCTTGTCATCAGATGGAAAAAAAAGAGTAAAATGATTAGACTAGCTTCCTCCTTTCTTTCAGTTTTCTTGTGTAACAGGTTTTCTTGTTATTATCTTGATCAGTTGTCGCTCCTCATGACGTGGACTGTAATTTGTATGTCTATTATATGGTAATGTTTCTTTTGGAATGTTTGTATTCTTTGAATTTTCTCAATAAAATATTTTGAAATTTAAAAAAAAAAAAAAAAAGAAAAAAAAAAAAAGAAAGATTTCTTAGGAAGGGCTTTCTTTTTGGATGGGTCAACTGTTTTCCTGGAATAGCTTTTTAGGGTGAGATTATCTGTTTCAATCTCACCTGCTTTTTCCCTCCAGTCTTTGCCAGAAAGAGTTTTTCCAATACATGGGATATTGGCCAGTTTATCCTGGACCAATTGCTCGAGGTCTGATGCTGGCAACCAGGCCATCCTGCGAGCCCCAATGCAGACTGCTTGAAGATCTGCTGATGGACTAGAAAAGGGGACTGTTACTTCTGGAGAGAGATCTGCAATTGTGAGTATATACTTCTGGGAATTTTCTGAAAGGAATTCTTTCTATTAAAGCTAATTAATCTGTGAACCCACTATTTTTTGTTAAATCAGTCAGGGCCTAGCCTAGTAACAGCAGTTTAAGTTTAATTTTAAAACACAGAAGAGAACTTTCTGGTTACATTTCATACCCAGCAGAGAGCTTGTAGTTTAAATAAAATAGTCACTCAAGGCCTAGTATTAGCAAAGTACTTTTAGTTTACATTTAAAACACAAAAGAGAGCTTTCTGGTTAAAGTTGGAACCCAGCAGAGAGCTTGTAGCTTAATTTAATAGTCACTCAGGGCCTAGCATCAGCAAAGTACGTTTAGTTTAAATTTAATACTCAGGGCCTATCAGTCAGGGCCTAGTAGCAGAAGTTTAAGTTTAAAGTTAAAACACAGAAGAGAGCTTTCTGGTTAAAATTTAGAACCCCGCAGAGAGCTTGTAGTTTAAATTTCATAATAAGTTAGAGCCTAGCAGCCGCAAAGAGCTATAATTTAAATCAAATCAGAACATAGCTTACCGCAGCAGCACAGGAAAGGGAACTGTGTAGCAGCCCAATTTTAATAAGTGTTATTTCCCTCCCTCCCTCCCCAACACCCACCCACCCCTGGGATAATCATAGCTTTATAGGTACTTACACATCTCAAAAGACAGGAGGTGCTCTCAGGTGAAGCTCGTTACCCAAATCATTCATACACTAAGAACCTGAGATTAATTAAGCTTCAGGTGAACAAGGTATATTAAACATATTAGGTACAGTCTTATAAATATCCATAGCAGCCCTTAGTAAGTAAAGAACTTAAAGATCTAAACACAAACTTAAAACTAAGATGCAGACAGCAGTCCAGCAGCGAGATGGGGGCTTTCCAGTCTTTTGCACTGATTGTCACATGATTTTCTCCCAGTTGGTGAGAGGTCTTACGTGTGCACTAAATGCAAGGAGCTCTTTGCTCTCAGGGAATGAGTCCATTCTCTAGAGGCTAGAGTAGCAGACTTGGAAAACATATGAAAGTCAGAGAGGTACATAGACGAGACCTACAGGGATATAGTCCTGAAGTCCCACCTCCAGTCTGGCAGGATCCTTGTTGCCAAGGAGGAGAGAGGTCACGTGACAGGAAAGCATCACCCTGGTGTGGCAGGAAGTGATCCTTTAACTAGGACCTGTCCTCCAGGTGATGTAAAACCCTCTCGCACCGAGGAAGTTTCTCCAGGGCCATGTGCCCATGAGGGAAGGGTTAGGGCAGCCGTTATAGTTGGTGATTCCATCATTAGGCATGTAGATAGCTGGCTGGCTGGTGGACGTGAGGATTGCCTGGTAACATGCCTGCCTGCTGCGAACGTAGCGGACCTCACGTGCCACCTAGATAAGGCCTTAGATAGTGCTGGGGAGGAGTCTGCTGTCTTGGTACATGTCGGTACCAATGACATAGGAAAATGTGGTAGGGAGGTTCTGGGGGCTACATTTAGGCTTTTAGGTAGGAAGTTGAAATCCAGAACTTCCAGGGTAGCGTTCTCTGAAATGCTTCCCCTTACACGCGCAGGACCCAAAAGGCTGGCAGAGCTCCAGAGTCTCAATGCGTGGATGAGACAATGGTGCAGGGATGAGGGTTTTGTATTTGTTAGGAACTGGGGAACATTCTGGGGAAAGGAGGGGCTCTTCCGAAGGGATGGGCTTCACCTTAACCGGGATGGAACCAGGCTGCTGGCATTAACCTTTAAAAGGAGATAGAGCAGCTTTTAAACTAGATGATGGGGGAAAGCCGACAGTCGCCCAAGAGCGGATGGTTCGGAAGAATGTATCCTTGAAGGATACTACCAAAAGCAGAGAGGTTCCAAAAAAAAGAGTAAAGTAGCCTAAATGCCCTTGAGTATGGAGCAGACAAAGCTTAAAGATCCCAAATTACCCATGTCTACCAATAGCCAAATTAATATGAATAAAATACACTCTAAAATGCTTTTATGCAAATGCTAGAAGTCTAAAAAATAAGATGGGAGAGTTGGAATATATAGCACTAAATGAGAGGTTAGATATGATTGGAATATCAGAGAAATGGTGGAAGGAGGACAACCAGTGGGACACTGTGATACCTGGGTAGAAACTATATCGTAATGATAGAGCTGATCAAATTGGTGGAGGGGTTGCACTCTATGTTAGAGAGAGGGCATTGAGTCAGAAAGGATTAAAGTTTTGCAGGAAACAAAATTTGCTGTAGAATCTCTATGGTTTGAAATTCCATGTAAAAAGGGGAAGGCGATGGCAGTGGGGGGGGGGGGGGGGGGGTAATAGCCACCGCCTGGCCAGAATGAACAAATGGATGATGAAATGCTCAAAGAAATCAAGGAAGCTAACAAAAGTTACAGCGCAGTAATAATAATGGGTGATTTCAATTACCCCGGTATCGAATGAGTCAGTGTCACGGCAGGACATGCTAGGGAGATAAAGTTCCTAGATGAAATAAATGATTGCTTCTTGGAGCAGCTGGTTCATGAACCGACCAGAGGGGAAGCCATATTAAACCTAGTCCTTAGTGGAACACCAGATCTAGTGCAAGAGATAAGGGTGTTAGGGTCACTTGGCAATAGTGATCATAGCATGATCGCCTTTGATTTTATTAGTGGAGGAGGGATAGTAAGGAAATCCACAGTACTACCTTTTAACTTTCGAAAGGGAGACTATGATAAAATGAGGAAAACAGTTAAGAAAAAAGTAAAAGGAGCAGTTGCAAAGGTTAAAGACTTACATCAAGCTTGGGTGTTGTTGAAAAATACTATCTTGGAAGCCCAGACCAGCTGTATTCCACGCTTTAAGAAAAGTGGAAGGAAGTCCAAAAAACTGCCAGCATGGTTTAAAGGTGAGGTCAGAGAGGCTGTTATTGCCAAAAAAGCATCTTTCAGGAAATGGAAAAAAGAGCCAAACGACGAAACCTGCAAACAGCACAAGCATTGGCAAGTCAAATGCAAGGCATTGATAAGGCAGGCAAAGGGAGAATTTGAGAAGAAGCTTGCTGCGGAAGCAAAAACGTGAAATAAAAACTTTTTCAAGTACGTTCGTAGCAAAAATCCTGTGAGAGAGTCAGTTGGTCCATTAGATGATAGAGGGGTTAAAGCGGCACTAAGAGGCGACAAGGCGATAGTGGAGAGACTGAATGAATTCTTTGCTTCTGTCTTTACTGAGGAAGATGTAGGGATGTTACCCATGACTGAAGTGGTATTTAAAGGTGCGGAAGAATTGAAGGAAATATCGATACATCGGGAAGATATATTACAACTATTAGATAAACTGAAGAGTAGCAAATCACCTGGGCTGGATGGCACACATCCAAGGGTGTTGAAAGAACTGAAATATGAGATTGCAGACCTGCTATTAGTAATCTGTGAACTATCATTAAAATCATCTCTAATACCTGAAGACTGGAGGATCGCCAATGTAACACCAATTTTTAAAAAGGGTTCCAGGGGTGATTCGGGAAACTACAGACCGGTGAGCCTGATGTCAGTATGGGAAAAATGGTAGAAACCATCATAAAGAATAAAATTACTCAGCATGTAGATAGTCATGGCCTAAAGGGAGACAGCCAACATGGCTTTAGACAAAGAAGATCTTGTCTTACTAATCTGTTATGTTTTTTTGAAGGTGTGAATAAACAGGTGAACAAAGGTGAGTCAGTTAACATAGTGTATCTGGACTTTCAGAAAGCCTTTGACAAGGTCCCTCATCAGAGACTTTTGGCAAAACTAAAGAGTCATGGGATAGGAGGCAGTTTTCTACTGTGGATCAGGAACTGGTTAAAAGATAGAAAGCAGAGTGTTGGGCTAAATGGCCAATTTTCCCAATGGAGAAAGGTGAATAGTGGTGTACCCCAGGGATCTGTGCTGGGTCCGCTGCTTTTTGACATATTCATAAATGACCTGGAAAGTGGAATAACGAGTGAGGTTATCAAATTTGCAGATGACACAAAACTATTTAAAGTTGTTAAAACCCAAGAGGATTGTGGAAAATTGCAAGAGGATCTTGATAAATTGGAAGACTGGGCATCAAAATGGCAGATGAAATTTAATGTGGACAAGTGCAAAGTTATGCACCTAGGGAAGAACAACCCAAACTATGGTTACACAATGCAAGGTTCCACATTAGGAACCACCACCCAGGAAAAAGATTTAGGCGTCATTGTGGATAACATGTTAAAACCCTCGGCCCAGTGTGCAGCGGCAGCCAAGAGAGCAAATAGAATGCTATGTATCATAAGGAAAGGAATGGAAAATAAAGCAAAAGATATTATAATGCCTCTATATCATTCCATGGTGAGACCGCACCTTGAATACTGTGTTCAATTCTGGTCACCGTATTTTAAAAAGGATATAGCGTTATTAGAAAAGGTTCAGAGAAGAGCCACCAAAATGGTAAAGGGGATGGAAGGATACTCCTATGAAGAAAGGCTAAAAAGGTTAGGGCTCTTTAACCTGGAAAAGAGACGACTGAGCGGAGATATGATAGAAGTCTATAAATTAATGAACGGGACGGGTAAACTTAGATTGATTGTTTACGTTATCAGAATATAGAAAGACTAGAGGACATGCAATGAAGCTACAGGGTAAACTATTGAAGACTAATAAAAGAAAATATTTTTTCACTCAATGTGTAATCAAACTCTGGAATTTGTTACCGGAGGATGTAGTAAAGACTGTTAGTGTAGCTGGGTTTATAAAAGGTTTGAACAAGTTCCTGGAGGAAAGGTCCATAAACCATTATTAGGAAGGGACCCAGGATATCAATACTTGACCTAGTACAAGCATTGTGGAACCTGTGTCTTTTGGGGAAACTGCTAGGTACGTATGACCTAGATTGGTTGGAAACAGCATACTCTGCTTGATAGACTCTGATCTGACCCAGTATGGCATATCTTATGTTCTTATGTTCTAAAAGAGGACCTGGTAGAAATGTAGAAGTGTTATGGCCCTGTTTGATTAGGGTCTGGAAGGCACTCCTTTTCCTCAGGAAGCATGGGGGCAAAGGTCTCCAGATCCTTGGTGACATCCTTCAGAAGCATGCCCATGTACTGCATGTAAGAGTTAATTCTGGAGGCCAAAATGCAAGCTTGGAAACATTGACACCCAAAGGCAGCGAGTGTCCTAGAGTCTCTGCCAGGTGGTGTGGAGGAATGGTTCTTTGAGCTCTTTATTCAGTGCATCATCCATTCCGCCACCATTGAGTAGAGGAGGAGCTGAGATTTTTGGAAGCCTTGAAAATTCTGGTACTCGGTACATAGTATCAAGTCTCTTGCTGACAGGGAGAACTGTGAGCAGAGCCTCCCACATGCGGAGCATAAGATCCTTCTTGCCACTTCTTTGGGTATGGGAGGCTATTGGAGTATCTCCAATTCCTCTGCCTTGGTTCCTTCTCTATGATGGAGATTCCCGCTGCCATGTCACGGATGAAGTCCTGAAAGGACATGTCCTCTGGTGGGGACCAATGCCGTTTTTGAGGTAGCGAAGGGTCTCAGGAATCGAGTGATCCTCCATCAGAATCTGAAGAAGTTGAGAAAGAGACTGGTAAGAAATAGAAGCATTGACATTCCTGGGTTTGACCTTGATGCTTCATGGACATTGAAGGTCGATGTCGATACCAATACTCAGAGGTATTGAAACCAAGAGCAATGGCAGTCTGAGTCTGTTAGATACTGGGGGCATTGACAGCTCCAACGAAGGTATCGACCTTGGGGGTTCTGACGATGCTGGTTCGAGGGTAGGCATCAGGCCCAATACGAATGACTGTAGGCACAGTGCCGAAGCCTGCACCCCTGAAGCTCTCAATGTTATTGATATCAAGGCTTCCAGGAGTGCTGTCAAACTCCTCTCGTGAGCCAGCATGAACTGGTCTAGGGATATGACTGGAGTCACCTACGGGGCTTTGAGCCACTGTCCCAGAACATGGAACCAGTAGCTCTCTGGAGGTTGATGCCTCAGGAGCATCCTGGAGCCCCACCTATGCTTTGAAGGACAGATTCTCCTACCAGGGCTGTTTGGCTGGCCGAGCTGCATCGGAAGCACCGCTAAGGGAGTCTCGGTGCTTGTTCTGGGACTTCTCTCTGGCCTCGGTATCAGTCTCCGATGTCGTTTGGACTTTGAAGAAACCTAGGATCCATGAGAGGAAGTCCAAGGTGAACAATGATCCACGTTGTCTCGCTTGGTTCTAGAGGCCTCTTTTTGTCATTTGTTGGCACAAAGAACAAGAATTGGGCTGGTGATCAGGACCCAAATATTTTAGACACCAGTCATGTTTATCAGTGACCGAGATGGTACCGGCATACTTGGTATACTTTTGAAAACCACTGTGTTTTTACCATGCCTTTAAAATGTCTTTGAGACTGAAGAGAAGGCGATGGAGGCCTAGAGGCCTAATCTGGTGGTGAAACCGTGATGAAAATGAAAAGAAAATTGAAAATTTGAAAAGAAAAAATGAAAGATTTATTGGGATCGGTGTCGGATTTGATGGAACTGGCATCGACGGGAAGGAATAAACATGATGTTCCACAAAAAAAGAGACGTTTTTTGGAAGTCACAGGACTAAGTGTCCTGCTGGCTCCGTGGAAAATGAAGGAGAGGATTGGGAAGGCGGGAAGGCGGGAAGGCAGGCATGCAGGCACAGTGGAGTGCTCCCAAAGGCTTTCCTATTGGATGCTGGAGAGTGTTCCCACAAGGAGTCCATCGGTGATGTTCACCCATATGTGAAGACTGCATTCCTGCTTGTTCCTGGACATTTGGGTTTATATTTTACATCATGGTGGTAAGTGCCAATTGCTCTGAGTTGAACCCTGATGATGTTGTTCTTTAAATCACACTCAGGAAAATGTAGAAGATATTCAAGCAATTTTTGTGTGGGACATAAGAAAGGGTCTATGGCCTGTCCCCCACACCAAATGGCAAACCTTTTCCATTAGAAACCATATATCTTGGAGTGGAATCTCTTCGGGATACCAGGATGACAATGGTAACATTAAGGGGTATGTTTACTAAACCGCGGTAATCGTGAATAACACACGCAATGTACGATTACCGATCGTTCGCACGTCACAACGCGTGTTCGGACGTGCGAATGATTGCTAATCGTACATTACGCGCGTTAACCGCATTGAACGATCGTAAATCCCCGCAGCGCGTTAAAACAGCGCAGAAGGCGGAGAGTGGGCGGAGAGAAGGGGTCAATGGGCGGAGAGTGGGCGGGGAGAGGCTCCCCCCATACTAACGCGCTGAATTTCAGAGCTCAATCCCAACGCGAATGAAAACCTGCCGTTAAAGGCATATTAAAGGGAAGAGAAACCATTTCCGTCAGCAATGTACAGCAAAACCGGGGAAACCTAAAAACGTGAGCAGTGTGATACATGTGCACTGAACAAAATAGCAAATAGAAATGTAAAAACAACATAACAAAAGCCAAAAGAAAGTATAAACCAGCTGGGCAACAGAGATATTAGTGGACACACGTAACAAACAATTCCTGGAAAGCTACAAAAAACGAAATAGGATGTTTGTAAGGGTCAACGGAGCGTAGACCCGTCCACAAATCATTCCCCAGTCAGTTCTGCCCTGAGCTCACCTGGGAGTGTCTGCAATGGTTGCCCATTACTATCACCATTGGCCAGTCTGGTGAGGGTCTATCCCTTTTTCCCGAGGTCAATTGTGGGGTCGATGTGCACGTGTATCGCCATACAAGGTGAATGAGCCGACAGTAAAAATGTGCAGAGCAGGGTGTCTGACTCACTCTGCCAGGTTACCTATCTCCAGGAATCTCACTGTCTCTGTGGCTACAGTGTGGTGAAGCAGACACAGCCAGTACCTATAAGATCAGAGGGTCATGGGTTCACATCCCAGCTGGGGCACCCACCAACCCTGTCTCCCTATTTTACTCACCACACAACAGAGATAGTACAGATACCCCTTCACCCCAGAGAACATGGGACAAAGAACTATATTTTACCCTCCCCCCCTAACAATGGGCAGTTCCCACAGCCGAGTTCCACAAATGCATTCCCGTAGTGCGACACCCTAGTAGCTCATAGGCATTTGCCAAGATAACGACATGTCATCATGTCGGTGGAAGGGTACAGGTGGTGGAGGGGCCAGTGGCGTTTAGCCACAGCAGACAGTTGCCCAGCCATGTTTAGGCTGGCACGCCCACCGCAACACACAGGCCCTGTCGGATGTACAGTCATGGACTCCCTAGGGGGTGCAGCCTATCTGTGGCAACACCATGGTGCAGTGCACACAGGCAGTGTGTGCAAGAACAGAAGGTCACAGGTTCAAAGCCTAGCTGGGGCTACTGCCAACCCAATACCCATATTTTCCTCACAATTAAACCGTGATAGTAAGGAAAACAATATTTTGCTGATAAGATATGCATGGTTAATATGCCAATTTTTAACCACACCGAGCACAGACACCAAAAACAGGCACATAACCTAGAGCAGAGTCCCCAAAATGCAGTCCTGGAGGGCAACACAACGGTCAGGTTCAATGCTGCCACAAATAATGCATAATGAGGAGCAAGGTACCATGGGTATAGCCCAGACAGGGTGGCCTGGCCAGGCTGCATCTGCACAGCGCATAGGCCACTGACTATGACATAGCAGTGCCTGGCCACCACCTACACAGACAGGGCGACCGCCGTATGTCCTGCAGGAAGATCAATCTCACCCTGACTGTGCAGTGACCACGGCATGGCTAGGCATCCCCATAGTGCCATATAGTACTTCTATTATGTGATATGTATGTGTCTCCTTGTGGGGGCCAGTCACTGACTGATCTGTGTCCTGTCTCTGCTGCCATCCCATGTCTGGGTGCACGCAAGTCCAACAGGAACATGCAGTAATGGACCAACTAGCAGACTTTATGCAGCTGGTATGTGTCTTGATGGAGCGCATAGCAGGGGCCAGCTGCTGTAGGAAAATACCAGATAGTGTCTGGGTTCAGCCTAGTATAGACAGGCCTACCATCTGTCTGCACCTGTGCTATGGAGATGTAGAGCGCTGCAGTGACTGCACTGTAGGGTGTGATATCCACAGTAGAACTGAGGTTGATGAACCCCCCTACTGCCCCCATTGCAGGGAGGCAGAATGTGGATCTGCTGCTCAGAGAAATGGTTTACCACCAAAATCCCCCTAGGGGTCCATAGAGACAACACCTGACAGAGACAGGCAGATATATCCAAGGTGTTTTGGCAGGCACCACCTATCTCACACATTATCACTGCTGTGGACCTCCAGCATGGCCTATGTTTACCATGGATGGTTCGGTGGACGTCATGCTGGGCGCCTCACTGCACCCTCAGGGTGAGCACAGCAACCACACAATGTGACGTCGTGTAGCCACTGTGTGCCAGTAAAACACACGGTCAGTGCCCCCTAGCAGGCTGAGGTGCTGTGGGGGTGCACATGGTCAGTTACCCCCACCAGGCCGAGCTGCTGTAGGGTTGCATTTCACATCTTGTGTCAATCATTGGACAGCTGATTTGCATGTGTAGTGCATCATGGTTGTGTCTGCTCCAATAAAACACTGCGAATCACAGCAGATGGACTGTGCGGTGAACTGAAGTCGCTCTGTAGCCAGCTAGGCATGTAGAAGGAGCTACAGATGCTTACTCCACTGGCAAATGCACTGACTGTGCAGTCAGAACCTATGGGTATGAGGCCACTGTGGTGATACATGGCAGGACTGCCAGGTGCAGCTGCATTTGGAGTAGTGGTGTCTGTAACCCAACAATATCAAAGGTCAGGTACAGACTGCAAGCCGTCTTTTGACAGCAAAGAGCAAGAGATGACAGAGAGAAAGGGTGTAAGGTCACGCATGAGAAGGCTACAAATAATGATATACATATCAAAATAAACAGATAAACAGATGCTCTACAGTGGTCCAGATGCCACCTCCACAGTATGCCAATCAGGGACACTCACTGTGCCCTGGTCCCCATCCCCCCCTCAACCCATGTAAACAAAAGGGACATTACAAATGTCATAGACATCTCTTTATCAAGGTCAGCCCTCTACAAAGCAATGTGAAATATCCATAATGTGAGATGTCAGAGGCAGAAGGTATCAGAACACATGCTGCTGACCCTGCAAGAAATAGCAGTAGGCCAACAATGTGGGGGATGTAAAACCCAGCCCATGCCCACAGGCTAGGATAAGCCATAGGCCAACACATGTATAGATGGTAGTGTTAATGTGAGTTGCAGTACACCATGAGGATATAAAATCAAACATGCCAACGCATGAGGCAACGCACGAGGCAACGCCCATCTGCCGACATCAACGCACATAGGTACGCGCCGTGTCATGGCCTCTGAACGCTGTCGCAACGCACATAGCCACGCCTCCATGAACGCACGTAGCGATGCCCTTATGAACGCACGTGGCTACGCCTCCATGAACGCACGTGGGTACGCCCTTATAAACGCACGTGGCCACGCAGCTAAAACACATTCTGAGCAGATGGCAGCCATGTCACGGAAGCCTGCATTCACACAAGCAGACTTGTACCTGCTGACAGAGCTCTTCTGTCTCCGCCAACAACGCCTCTTCCCTGGCTCCTCCAGGAGGCAGAACCTAACAAGGGTGAGGAGGGCCTGGGACTGCCTCACAAATAGATACAACAGGAGCTCTGATTACCCACGTGAGGTAAGTGTCTGGGGACAGGCACCCCAAATGAGGACGTGGTGAAGAACAGCCTGTAACCAAAGCACCATTTGAATCTGCACTGCTGGAGTATGTCTGGTGTTATCGTCGGCTGCTTGTAGCTGGGTCATCAACACACCCAATAGCAGAACCCACAAGCCCACAGGGGTTAGAAGCAACCATGGCAGAGATGAACAAATGACCACATTGGTATGCTACGGGGCGCAGTTGCATCCTCAGTGATGTGGGCAATCAACAGAAAACCACAGGGTCAAAACGAAGGCAAAGATACACACAGGGGTCTGTCATATGCTGCTGTCAGCTATCACACAGCACAAGGACATTCCGGAATTCTGCAGGCCCCTAAAGGGTGTCCATCCCCTGTCCCTGTGCTATGGATACAGTCCTTGTTAGTGCTACCAAGGATCAGGCCATAGCCCCAGGATGCGGAGGGTCCCATATGAGGAGCCCATCCCCTGTCCCTGTGCTATGGATACAGGCCTTGTTAGTGCTACCAAGGATCAGGCCATAGCCCCAGGATGCGGAGGGTCCCATATGAGGAGCCCATCCCCTGTCCCTGTGCTATGGATACAGGCCTTGTTAGTGCTACCAAGGATCAGGCCATAGCCCCAGGATGCGGAGAATGCCATATGAGGAGGCCACCCCCTGTCCCTGTGCTATGGTAGCTGGGCCTGGCTGTGACTACAGTAACAACACACATCCCCAGGATGCAGTAGGCCTCACCTCAGAGCCCTACCCCTCAACCTGGTGGTGTGGGGAATGCTCCAGACAGTCAACACAGGAGGCAAACCAGATCCCCAGGATGCAGTAGGCCTCACCTCAGAGCCCTACCCCTCAACCTGGTGGTGTGGGGAATGCCCCAGACAGTCAACACAGGAGGCAAACCAGATCCCCAGGATGCAGTAGGCCTCACCTCAGAGCCCTACCCCTCAACCTGATGGTGTGGGGAATGCCCCAGACAGTCAACACAGGAGGCAAACCAGATCCCCAGGATGCAGTAGGCCTCACCTCAGAGCCCTACCCCTCAACCTGGTGGTGTGGGGAATGCCCCAGACAGTCAACACAGGAGGCAAACCAGATCCCCAGGATGCAGTAGGCCTCACCTCAGAGCCCTACCCCTCAACCTGGTGGTGTGGGGAATGCCCCAGATAGTCAACACAGGAGGCAAACCAGATCCCCAGGATGCAGTAGGCCTCACCTCAGAGCTCTACCCCTCATCCTGGTGGTCTGGGAAATGCACAGGTTCGTGCCCCATCGTGTCAAACCATATTGCACAGTGATAATTGTAGATGTGTAGCGGCAGAGGCCACCAAAGGGTGTTTGACAACTAATGTCAATATGTGTTTCCACCCCGATAGGTCGAGGATCTCCGCAAGAAGGCACGGGAGCTGCGGGCAAGATATCCCCGTTTTGTGCGCCGGGTTCAGAGGGAGCGGCTGGCCCAACAGGACGGTGAGTGATGTGACATGGCCCTGTGGACCAGTGGCTGACATGACCACAGGATGTATGTTACTGCTGTGGCACATGTGTGAACATGGAAATGATACGTGTCCCCCTCTCCCACAGTGGATGTACGCGCTGCGGAGGAGCAGGTGGTGCAGGATGCCGGGCCTGGTGAACCGCAAGGGGCCGAAGAGCTGGATGTGCTGCCTGAGCCTGCGGAAATGGTGGTGGAGCACCACACACCACCTCATGGGCCTGAGGAATCCTCGGACGCAGAGGGGGAGGAGGCGGATGTGGGGCAGGGTGGGGGTCTGGCTGAGGACCACATGCAGCTACCCAGTGCGTATACGGTGGGGGAGGAGGCGGTGGAGGGGGTGAGGGCAGAGGTGCTGGGGGGGCAGGGGGAGGAGGGGCGGGCGCAGGTGGGTCGGGCGGGTACGGGCCCTGCTGTGGTGGGACAGGGGCATGAAGGGGGTGACCTTCCCAACGTGGCGCTGGTGGGGGATGGGTTGGGTGGGGGGTTTGGGGGGGCATGTGTGCTGGGTGGCCAGCTACATGAGCTGTCACAGGGCTATGGGGCGCCAGCGACCTGCACCATGGTGATGGCAACGCACACCCCCTGGACGTGGGCATGGCACACATAGCCGAGGACATGCGCACCGTGGATGCAGCCACACAGACACGGGGAGACCTGTGTCTGTGTGGCTGCATGTGCGGGCTGCGAGTGGCCGCGGCTGTGCGTGCGCATGCACACGCCCAGAGGCAGAACGCCCTTATCATGGGGCAGGTCCTGGCGACCCTGACCATGGTGGCTGACCGCCTATGCTTGCTGGAGGAGCGCGTAGCTGGGGGCGTGGCGGAGCAGCCACCATGTGACAGGGGTCCCCGGGGTGTGTAGTGCGTGGATACGCAGTACACACCTGCCCTGTGACAGCCCATGCTATGGCCTACCCCACACACGGAGGGCATCAGAGCTGTTTGACAGCGAGGGTCGCATGTGGGCCAATGAACACCCCCACCCCCAGTTTGTTATGTAAATAAAGTTTGACATTATTACCATTTAACTGTGCTGTCCAGATATCACTCTGTGCTTTGTGTCAGTGTTGTGTGAGAGACACATGAGGACACCCACGTGTGTCGGTGTGAGATACAACGGGTGCGTGCAGGGCACTCTACATGTGTAATGCATCCAGCCATACTACGGCCATTACATGGGCTGGTGCCACACATGTAGCAATGCACAGACATGTGACTGTGCCCAGGGGTCAGCAGTGGTGGCACCTGCAAGGCTATGTGCAGCATCTGTGATGGGTGCAGAACAGGGCGGTGGATGGCATGGACACAGCAGGTGGGCTAATGGACACTGCCCATGTGAAACTCATTGCAAACCCACTGTATCCTACCAGCAATACCAGGACTCACTACGCACCATACTCTACCAAACTAAAGGTAACACTGCAAATACTACACCAACACATTTCTCAGGGCCACAATACCTGAACCACTGGGGAGAGAGAACATGTGGCAATGCCACATTGGAATCATTTAAACAGAACTCATCCGGCCACGTACACATGCAGAACATAGACCCTCACCAAACAGGTAAGCACTAATTCGAAACCGGAAAACAACCATTAAACTGGGATTCACAACAGACTAACTTGGAATGTACATCCCTGTAACGATATAAATATACATTGAGTGGCTCCTGTATTAAACAAAGCGCAGACGTTAATGATGCACATTTACCAGAGCTGACCTATGCCAGATAGGAAATGCAATGGAAATGCAACGGCTGAGGGGAGATATGATAGAGGTCTATAAATTAATGAATGGAGTGGAACGGATAAACGTGGATCAATTGTTTACGCTATCAGAATATAGAAAGATTAGGGGGACATGTAATGAAGCTACAGGGTAAACTATTTAAGACAAATAAGAGAAAATATTTTTTCACTCAACGTGTAATCAAACTCTGGAATCTGTTACCGGAGGATGTAGTAAGGGCTGTTAGTATAGCTGGGTTTAAAAAAGGTTTGGACAAGTTCCTGGAGGAAAGGTCCATAAACCACTATTAAAAAGGGACCCAGGATATCAATGCTTGACCCAGTACAAGCATTGTGGAACCTGTGCCTTTTGGGGATATTGCTAGGTACGTAGGACCTAGATTGGCCACTGTTGGAAACAGGATACTGGGCTTGATGGACCTCGGTCTGACCCAGTATGGCATGTCTTATGTTCTTATGTTCTTAAGGGATATGCGTCTACCCATTGTGCACTTTCGTCAGCTGCAAGTGTCCCAGCCATTTTCTCCTGGCTTCCTTGTGTCCTCTTCTAACTCTCCAGCGACTGCTGTCCATGTTTCCTCCCCTCCATCCTGTAGTTGATTAGCATACTAATCCCTCTCATTATTCCCCTTCCGCATTCCTAGTCCATACACTCACCTCTTACCCCTCCATCCCCAACCCCCAGGTACTCACCCAATACCCGGCCAATTGGAGATGTTGGACCCCTCCCACCCGAATTATTTTCCACCTCTCCATTGTACACCTCCAGCCCCATCCCATTCTGATCCACCCCCACCATCAGCTCCCTCCTAGTTCCAGCCCACACAGTATCCATTCCCCTCTAGTCCCTGCAGCAGCACATATCCATTCCTAGCCACCCATCAGCCCAGTTCCAGTCCTAGCAACCCCCAAACGGCAGACCAGTCCTAGCCCCCCCCATCAACCCACTCACTGTCTTAACCCCCATGATCCCAGTTCCAGTCCTAGCAACCCCCAAACCGCAGACCAGTCCTAGCCCCCCCCATCAACCCACTCACTGTCCTAACCCCCATCAGCCCAATTCCAGTCCCAAACCCATCAACTCATTACCAGGCAGCCCCCCATAGCCCATTGCCAGCCCTAACCCCCCCCCCAACAGCCCCCAGCCCATTACCGCTCCCCCCCCATCACCCACAGCCCACCTTATGTCATGCCCTTCACTCCCCCTAGCCAAGGACCGGATGTCGTCCCCCCCCCCCTGCACACAGGGATGGGATGCGGGGAACAGGTGCAAAATCTGGGTAGTGTGTGCCTGCTGGTGTGCGCCCAGGAGCAAATGGGGCATCCCATGCTGGGCACAGCAGTGTCGGTGTCTACACCGTCTGGCATAATAGTTCCCATTGGGCACGCCCCAGGGTCATGCACGTGTGGGCTGTGCGTACCACTGTCCCCTCAAGCAACACAGGAGACATGACATGTGCATCATCCACATGTTATGCGTTTTATTTTGCACGCCCCCTGCCCCTACCACGCCTTGCATGGCCCCTCCCACCCTGTGATGATGGTGGCCCTGCTGCCGCCATTGCTGCCGCTGCATCCTCTGCTGTTGGTGGAGGAGGAGGTGGTGGTGGTGGTAGTGGTGTCACCCCCATGTGCGCTGCGATGATATGCAGGCTTTCTGCAATGCTCTCAGTGGCTACAACGAGCCTAGGGACCCCCAGCATTACCCTGGACATCATGCGATTGTGCCTGCATTGCGCATGCCTCTGCCGCTGCAGGTCCCGCAGACATGCATGCAGTAAATGCCGTATACCTGTGGAGACAGCAGGTAGTGCATTGGTGTTCTGAAACTACTCCTCCACCTTTGCTCACGCTTGGTCAACATAACACAGTGTGGTCCTCACCCTCCGCATCCCTGTGTGCCTCAGCGGTGTGCGCCTGCATCTGCTCAATCATGTTCTCCACTTCAGACAGCGCCGCAGCACTGTTGTGCTGCCCTGCCTCAGCAAACTCATTCCCGGTGGCACCATCCGTGTGCATGTCCCCTGCACAGGCTGGCTGATGGATGGTCCCACCGTCCTCACCGGGGGGGGGGGGAGGTTGGGGGAGCTCCTGCCTCCACGTTCAACACCTCCGGTACTGTGTCCCTGGGGGTGCACGGCCAGGGCTGGCTGTCCCCATGCGCTTCCTCAGCTGCATCTATGGCAGCTATGTTGCCTGTGGGACACAAGATCATATAGGTCATATGCGGCAGGGCTGCCTGTCTGCACCCATCCCACTCCCCTGACAGCACATGTGCGTGGGTGAGCCACATGGGTCCTGGTGGGGGCCCCTCGCCCCCACCCCCCCTCACCTATTCCCCATTGGCGAGAGGGGCCATTGCCCTGCGACATCAGGTGACCACCCCCCTGGGCATGCTACCACGCCTCCCATGAAGCGCCGGCAACGCTATCAGCCCTGCATACACAGTCCTTGTTCAACCCAGGTGCATAGTGCTGTCCTATTGTCCCTGTCAACACCTGTGTGTCTGTGCTGCCCCCACCAGCCCTACACCCTACCCACTGCTACACGTTGACAGCCCCTGCTGATACTGTTGGACCTTTCCCCTTGTCACAGCACACATCCACTGTTCCATTCCACTCCCTGACCATCATGGACATCAGTCCCCGAATGGGCCACGTCCCAGGGGCTGGTTGTATGCCTGTGCTGCCCCCTGGGTCTTCATATTGCACAATCATGCCACCCACACCCCTGTCCACCCTTGGTCACCCACACACATGTGCGCTTGCAGGCTCACACTGGTACAGATCACTCAAAAACTTACCTGCACCTTGGTGCGCTGTGTCCAACTCTGGGGGAAGGCCATGAATATACATTGGGCCAAGGCGCTCTGCCAAGCGCCGCTCTAGGGGACTCAGGTTGGCGACATGTGCTGGGCCCCCTCCTGTGCCTTGTGCCCCTCTCCGCTCTCGTCCAAACTCGGTCCTGATGTTCCTCTTTATGTGGCAATAACGTTTGCGCAAGCTCTCCACATCCCTGTGTGGGCCGTTAGAGGTTGCGACCTCTGCTTGTACCTCCGCCCATGCACGAGCACGTGTCGCACCAGTTGTGGTTGAGCTAAGCTGTCCAAACAGGAGGTCATAGCGCTCCAGAATGGCGGAGAGGAGTAGCTCATTCTCCTCCTGGCTGAACCTTATTGCTCGTTTGCGGAGCTCGTCAGGGAGGGTGGGCCTGCGCCTCTTCTGGTCCATTGTGGCAGTGCCCTGTGCACATGCTGTTCCCTGTGCACCTGATGGGCCTGGCCTCTCACCATCGTCATTGGGGGGTGCCATTGATGGCGCCTGTCCTGCCCCGGCACTGTTAGACATCTGGCTTGTCATAGTCCACGAGAATGTGTGCTGAGGTGCGTGCCATTTTGTCCTCCCCAGCTTTATATAGGTCCCGTGTGGGTGTGGCTCTGGGCGCGTTGCGTGGGCGCGTTATACCGCGCTCTCCCCTTCCACACGCACAGACGTAAGGCGGATATGTGCCCTATGTGACGCACTGTGCATGGTTATCGCCTGTTCTCCAGATATTCGTCCTTCTATGTACTCTTTACACCTGGTCTCTCCCTACAATTCATGTGGTGATGGTAGGTACGACATATGTTTTTACTTGGGGTACCCGTGTATATTTGTTCTGCGCGTAACCACGCGTGTTGGCTGGTGGTCACGTATAGCGCATTATGTGGTACGCACGTGTGAACACGGTGGGCGTGTCTGTCACATCTTAGCGTCTTCCTTATTTGGCAGGGTGTATAGCTCGCAGTACCTTTACACTATGCTGCGTCACAGGGAGTTGGTTATTATCGCAATGGCTCCTCTCGGGCTCACTGCGGGGGTACGTGCCCTCCTACACGCGCTCCTTCGTGTGCTACGTTGCTGACTACAGCATTGTGCTGATTCCATGGTTTTGGGTGTGGTTGATGTTCTTGGTTGACCAGGTGTGTATTGTTTGTGTGATTTGTGTTCCCACCCTGTACCCTATTTCACAGCCACCTGTCCCACATCCTGTGTCTATCATGGCTCAGACTGTGAATGCAGGTGGTGCAGTCATTGCATTGCTGGAGCTA
The DNA here is from genome assembly GCA_033557465.1 of Ichthyophis bannanicus. Lineage (NCBI taxonomy): Eukaryota > Metazoa > Chordata > Amphibia > Gymnophiona > Ichthyophiidae > Ichthyophis > Ichthyophis bannanicus. The sequence continues at coordinate 87,247,248 of CM066032.1, read as the reverse complement.
GCTGGTCTGTGTTTTCCGGCTGAGGGAGATGATGGTCCTGGGGCTGAGGCCCTGGGCATGGGTCCTCACCCGCTGCAACACAGGCCAGCTGTGGAGGGTCCACAGGCGGGTGTGGTGGAACTACGGCGCCGTAGGCGTCCTGAGGGGCGGCCATGCCTGCAACGCCTCTACAGGCCCAGGGCCATGCTGCAGAACATCAGGGAGGACCAGGTGATCTCCCTCTACCGGCTGGACACAGGGGCTATTAGGGAGCTCTATGAGGATCTATGACCTGACCTCGAGCCCCTGACTGCCCAGTCACATGCTATACCGGGAATGGCCATGCTCCTTGCTGCCCTACATTTCTTTGCCTCTGGCTGTTTCCAAACCTCGGTGGCCGCAGTGGGTGGGATGAGTCGGCCAACGTTCTCTCGCTGCCTCCACCAGGTACTGCGGGCCATGGTCAGCCGGGTTGGGAATTACATTGCCATTCCCAACAGTAGGCAACATTGGGTGGCCCTGGGACGTGCATTCCAGCAGATTGCAGGGATACCACATGTGCTGGGTGCAATAGATTGCACACATGTTGCCCTCATCCCGCCACGCGACAGGGAGGTTGTGTACCGGAACCGCAAACACTTCCATTCCCTCAATGTGCAGGTTGTCTGTGATGCAGGAATGCGTATCCTGAATGTGGTCCCACGGTTCCCAGGGTCAGCCCATGACTCCTATATCCTGCAGAACTCAGCACTGTTTGGCCTGTTTGAGGCCGGGCAATATGAGGACTATATCCTGCTGGGTAGGTATTCCCCGCATCATGTGTGTAACGCACATATGTGTTTCACGGGGGCACCATTGTCAACTGTGTCCTCTGCATCCATGACATGGTGCTGTTGTGTACTTGTGCTGACTATTCTGGGATTGTGCCCACAGCATGCCCTGTCACCTGGACTGTGCTCACGTACCTCTGTGTGGCAACACACATCCCCTTGCCTACCATGTGCCTATTCTTGCTCATCTGTGTCACGCCGCACCCATGTGATGTCGTCTCTAACCTGCCTTAGCTGCTTACTTGGCTATCATCCATTTTTCACGGTCATTCGGGGCATGCATGGTGCAAAGGTTTCACATATGTCGGCCTGTGTGTTGTGTCCATCTCATGCCCAATGTGCCACGGGATTGGGCATGTGCCAGCGGGGGGGGGGGGGGTGGGCTTTGGGAAACTCTGGGAACAGGACCATAGACCAGCTGTACAGTGTGTATGTGGCCTACTCATCCGCCATGTAGGTGTTGGCACGTGTCAGGGTGTATGTGCGGACCTGCTATCACACATGCCTGCTGCATGACAGTTTGCTTTTGCCTGTCTGCGCTGACACCCCCGCCTTGCCCACCCGGGTTGTGGTACACTGACATATCCCCTGTGTGCCATATCACACCATGTCCCAGCGACCTGCCCACCTGACCATCTTTTTACCGGCCAGTGTTATTTTGATCTCCCAGATGCAGACTCTGGTGCACCACAAATGTGTGCAATGCTGTGCTGTCATATGTGTGTGACCATGTTTCCCTGCTGTCCATTTGTGCATTGCTACATCATGGTTTCCATAGGTTTGTCTTCGCACATGTGCCTTAATTCCATTTCTGTTTGCAGGTGATGCAGGATATGGGTGTCGTGCCTGGCTGCTGACTCCTGTGCGTCTCCCTCGGACAGGTGCAGAGATGCGGTACAATGAGGCCCATGCCTCCAGCCGCTCAGTCATTGAGCGAACCTTTGGCGTTCTCAAAAGTCGCTTCAGGTGTCTGGATAGAACTGGCGGGGCCTTACAGTATGGGCCCTTGACTGTGGCAAAGATCATAATAGCCTGTTGCATCCTGCACAACATTGCTCTCAGGCACAATCTTCCAGTCAATATTAATGAGGATCTTGGGGTGGATCCTGTGTGCCCTGCATCTGGCCATGTTGACACATGTGCTGGGATGGCGGCCAGGCAACATCTGATCGGGGAGCTCTTCTCCTGTAAGTTCTGCTTCTGCTGGTGACGTTTATCTGGGTTGCCCATGTGTGGGCTGGTGTATGGATTGTGCAGCAGTACCGTGTCATGTGTCAACATGTTTGATGTCTTTTTGCCTCCCCAGGATGGGCTTCTGCTTTCCGGGCCCCCAGGACTTTGCAGATCATACTGGCCGATGCTGCGCTACATGTGGTGTTGGTGTGTAAACAATTACAACAGGCAGGTGACTCAGGTGAGTTGCAATATAGTGCGGTTTGCATTGCTGTCGCCATGGTCTGACCCATATATGTTGCTTACTCTCCGCTGCACCTATGGTGCTGCACTGCTCTCTGGCCCACTACCCCATCACCCTTGGCTTCATTTTGTCACACATGTGGCGGGGCATGTGACAGGCCTGCCTGTTTACTGGAGCCGCTGCTGCTGCCGTTTGGTCCGGCCGCCATCACTCAACTGTTTGGTCAGGCACATGCTCCTCTTACGGTCGCTTGTCCCTGACCACAGCCTATCCACATGGCTCTCTATTGCCCTGACCCCCTCTGTCCCTTACTTGTCGCTCCCATGATATATTGTATTTGGTTTGCACTGCATGATATTTCGTGGGTCGTGTATGGACCGGTTCATATCTACCTCCCATCCCACCTGTGGACTGTGATGTTGGCTATGGACCCCTGCTCTGAATGTGTGGTGCATCTTGTTTGGTCTTTGGGGTGCCCTCACCTTGCACACAGCTGTGGTTATGTATGGGGACATGCTGTGGTCCTGTCTGCATCCATTTCTGTATGCCTACTGGTGTTACGGTAGTTATTCTTTTCCTGAAGCGCCCTCCATCCTAGTGTTCATGGCTTTTCGCTCTCTCTGTTCCCCTGTTTTTATGTCTTTCCCTCACTGGTACCTGTAGTCACTGTAACAGTCATCTCTTTGCTTTTAGGTCCTGCCCGCTCTTATCATCCTCATCACCGTTGGGTATCATCCTTTGGTAAATCTGTCTGCATCAGTGTGATGTGACATGTCCTGTATGTTGCTGTGCACTGTCACCCCTATCCTACGCTGCTACCCTTGTCTGCATTGCATCTCTGTGTTCTTGGCGGGCCTGTGCCTGCTCTGTGTGGCAGGGCCACTCCTCTGGCCACCTCCGCCTACACAGGTTGACACATTTTCCCCTCAGTTACCACACACTTTTGTTCTAGTACTCTAGGTTGCCAACACCCTTTGTTGTATTGATTTTGGCAGCAACATGTTTGTCTGCGCTGCTTTCTGACACATGAAATGTCCACAGGGATGTGGGTCCAGTAACTCCCTACTGTCCCTCGGTCAGTCACCTATCCATTGTCTTCACCGTGGGTTCTGTGTGGTGTTAGTACTACATCTGTCTCTGTTGCACGCTGGTTCCGCAGGACCTGCAGACACCACTGGTAGTCCCTAGGGCACACTGACGTTGTCCCACATACCCTTTTTGGGGCACCATGCCACATGGTTCTGTGAGCCAGGGTTCCATCTGACCTCTCGTATCCGTGTGTACCTCATATGTCACTTTGCATGGGGTACCCTTCTCAGGACCATGATGGTCATCTTTCTCATACTTCTTCTTGGGCACACTGTTGGGCTACTGTCTTTTCCTGTTCTATTGCAGTGACGCACACATTCATTTGCCCATTCATGGGACGGCGCTGTGTGGGTACCTACCCCTCATATGTTCCTCTAGAGACTGATGATGTCCATGTGCAGTGCACCATGAATGTTTTTGCTTACAACCATATCATTACCCCCCAGCTGTCACTTTGGGTGGTGACATGGTGCACTTTCTTTGCACAGTCTGGGGGTTGTGGGTTTTGGTGGTACAGCCATCTGCATATTCTTTCTGCACATATTCATAGTATTTTTGTGTTTGCTTTTCATTTCGCCAGTGGCTTTCAGGTAATGAAACAGGTCTGTGATGTTAATGGGCCCTTTATATTTGGTAATGATCTTGACCTTGGTCTGGGTTGTGTTTGCCATATGCCCTTGTTTGCTGAGACCTTGTTTTGTTCCATTGACAGGCTTTCTTTGTATGTGCATCGGGCAATTACTGGGGGTCTGGTGTGGTGATTTGTAGCATTTCACAGTTCTGCTCCATGAGCTGGCCACCTCATTCTTGGGACTGGGTAGTTTTCACAGACATTATGGGCGTCTAGCTGTTTCATTACCTGTGGGGGCCCCTATGTCATGGATTTCAGATCACATATGGAGGATTAGGTGACCCTTTGGGGGGCATCTTGTAGTTTTACATGACAGTGGTGCTGACAGCAGCACCACCTTCACAGTGCAGACTCCTCAGGGTGCCTCATTGGAACCCCTATGGCATGACCTGTGGGGCTCTATGTGACACGCTCTATAGCAGGGGTGGGGAACCATAGTCCTGGAGAGCCGCAGACCAATCAGCTTACCGGAATATCAATAATGAATATGCATGAGATATAGATGCATTATGGATATCCTGCCAACCTGACTGTTTTGTGGCCCTCCAGGGCTGGATTTGGTGACCCCTGCCTTACACCTCTGTCATTTAAGATTGTGAGTGGGCAAGGTGCAGATGTTCTAGTTTTATTGGTATAAATATCTCTAGCAACCCTTAGCAAGTAAACAACTTAAAGATCTAAACAAAAACTTAAAACTAAGATGCAGAGAGCAGTCCAGCAGCGAGATGGGGGCTTTCCAGTTTTTTGCATTGAGTGTCACATGTATGATTTTCTCCCAGTTGGTGAGAGGTCTTACGTGTGCACTAAATGCAAGGAGCTCTTTGCTCTCAGGGAATGAGTCCATTCTCTAGAGGCTAGAGTAGCAGACTTGTAAAACATATGAAAGACAGAGAGGTACATAGACGAGACCTACAGGGATATAGTCCAGAAGTCCCACCTCCAGTCTGGCAGGATCCCTTTTGCCATGGAGGAGAGAGGTCACGTGACAGGAGAGCATCACCCTGGTGTGGCAGGAAGTGATCCTGTAACTAGGACCTGCCCCTCCAGGTGATGTAAAGCCCTCTCGCACCGAGGAAGTTTGATAGAGCTGATCAAATTGGTGGAGGGGTTGCGCTCTATCTTAGAGAGGGCATTGAGTCAGAAAGGATTAAAGTTTTGCAGGAAACAAAATTTGCTGTAGAATCTCTATGGATTGAAACTCCATGTAAAAAGGGGAAGGCGATGGCAGTGGGGGTGTACTATCGACCGCCTGGCCAGAATGAACAAATGGATGATGAAATGCTCAAAGAAATCAAGGAAGCTAACAAATGTTACAGCACAGTAATAATAATGGGTGATTTCAATTAACCCGGTATCGACTGGGTCAGTGTCACGGCAGGACATGCTAGGAAGACAAAGTTCCTAGAAGACATAAATGACTGCTTCTTGGAGCAGCTGGTTCATGAACCGACCAGAGGGGAAGCCATATTAGGCCTAGTCCTTAGTAGAACGCCAGATCTAGTGCAAGAGATAAGGGTGTTGGAGCCACTTGGCAACAGTGATCATAGCATGATCGCCTTTGATTTAATTAGTGGAGGAGGAATAGTAAGGAAATCCACAGTACTACCTTTTAACTTTCGAAAGGGAGACTATGATAAAATGAGGAAAACAGTTAATAAAAAACTAAAAGGAGCAGTTGCAAAGGTTAAAGACGTACATCAAGCTTGGGTGTTGTTGAAAAATACTATCTTGGAAGCCCAGACCAGCTGTATTCCACGCTTTAAGAAAAGTGGAAAGAAGTCAAAAAAACCGCCAGCATGGTTTAAAGGTGAGGTCAGAGAGGCTGTTGTTGCCAAAAAAGCATCTTTCAGGAAATGGAAAAAAGAGCCAAACGACGTAACCTGCAAACAGCACAAGCACTGGCAAGTCAAATGCAAGGCATTAATAAAGCAGGCAAAGGGAGAATTTGAAAAGATGCTTGCTGCGGAAGCAAAAACGCGAAATAAAGATTTTTTCAAGTACATTCGTAGCAAAAAACCTGTGAGAGAGTCAGTTGGTCCATTAGATGATAGAAGAGTTAAAGGGGCACTAAGAGGCGACAAGGCGATAGCGGAGAGACAATGAATTCTTTGCTTCTGTCTTTACTGAGGAAGATGTAGGGATGTTACCCATGACTAAAGTGGTATTTAAAGGTGCGGAAGAATTGAAGGAAATACATCGGGAAGATGTATTACAACTATTAGATAAACTGAACAGTAGCAAATCACTTGGGCCAGATGGTATACATCCTGCTATTAGTAATCTGTGAACTATCATTAAAATCATCTCTAATACCTGAAGATTGGAGGATCACCAATGTAACACCAATTTTTAAAAAGGGTTCCAGGGGTGATCCGCGAAACTACAGACCGGTGAGCCTCACGTCAGTACCGGGAAAAATGGTAGAAACCATCATAAAGAATAAATTACTCAGCATGTAGATAATCATGGCCTAATGGGAGACAGCCAACATGGCTTTATACAAGGAAGATCTTGTCTTACTAATCTGTTATGTTTGTTTGAAAGTGTGAATAAACAGGTGGACAAAGGTGAGTCGGTTGATATAGTGTATCTGGACTTTCAGAAAGCCTTTGACAAGGTCTCTCATCAGAGACATTTGGCAAAACTAAAGAGTCATGGGATAGGAGGCAGTGTATTACTGTGGATCAAGAACTGGTTAAAAGATAGAAAGCAGAGGGTTGGGCTAAATGACTAATTTTCCCAATGGAGAAAGGTGAATAGTGGTGTACCCCAGGGATCTGTTCTGGGTCCGCTGCTTTTTGACATATTCATAAATGACCTGGAAAGTGGAATAACGAGTGAGGTTATCAAATTTGTAGATGACAGAAAACTATTTAAAGTTGTTAAAACCGAAGAGGATTGTGGAAAATTGCAAGAGGATTTTGATAAATTGGAAGACTGGGCATCATAATGGCAGACGAAATTTAATGTGGACAAGTGCAAAGTTATGCACCTAGGGAAGAACAACCCAAACTATGGTTACACAATGTAAGTTTCCACATTAGGAACCACCACCCAGGAAAAAGATTTAGGCGTCATTGTGGATGACATGTTAAAACCCTCAGCCCAGTGTGCAGTGGCGGCCAAGAGAGCAAATCGAATGCTAGGTATCATAAGGAAAGGAATGGAAAATAAAACAAAAGATATTATAATGCCTCTATATTGTTCCATGGTGAGACCGCACCTTGAATATTGTGTGCAATTCTGGTCGCCGTATCTTAAAAAGGATATAGAGTTATTAGAAAAGGTTCAGAGAAGAGCCATCAAAATGGTAAAGACGATGGAAAGATACTCCTATGAAGAAAGGCTAAAAAGGTTAGAGCTCTTTAACCTGGAAAAGAGACGGCTGAGGGGAAATATGATAGAAGTCTATAAATTAATGAACGGAGTGGAACGGGTAAACGTAGATCGATTGTTTACATTATCAGAATATGGAAAGACTAGGGGACATGCAATGAAGCTACAGGGTAAACTATTTAAGACTAATAAAAGAAAATATTTTTTCACTCAACGTGTAATCAAACTCTGGAATTTGTTACCGGAGGATGTAGTAAAGGCTGTTAGTGTAGCTGGGTTTAAAAAAGGTTTGGACAAGTTCCTGGAGGAAAGGTCCATAAACCATTATTAAGAAGGGACCCAGGATATCAATGCTTGACCCAGTACAAGCATTGTGGAACCTGTGTCTTTTGGGGAAACTGCTAGGTACGTATGACCTAGATTGGCCACTGTTGGAAACAGGATACTGGGCTTGATGGACCTTGGTCTGACCCAGTATGGCATATCTTATGTTCTTATGATAATGATTCATCTACCATGATAGGGGATCTCAAAGTGGAGAAGTGACATAAATAATGTCCTTGAGCTTGTGAGTAGATTGCATCAACTGCATATTCAGGGTCCACTGAGACTGTCTCATTTTGAGACATTAACACAAAGCAAAAATTAAAATCTGTCACAAATTATGGCAATCACAAAACCAAAAAGAGGCAGTAAAACCTCTATTAACAAGATAAAACACAATAATTTATTCATAAGTTACTTCAAGTACAAATTCTTTATAAAATTATTTCTTTAAAAGCCCAACATGTTTCAGAGTATCTCTTGTGTCAGGGGCACATACATATAAACAACTTGTACAAAAAGATAAAACATATATAAAAAGCTCTGTACATCAAGAAAGTGCAAGAATTCCTCCAGGATCTTCAATATACAATCTACACACAAAACAAAAAAAAAAGAAACTGGCACAATATAAATACAATTCATAAAACCTTAGTCACCATTTAAAATTCAGAATGTGAAAGTTAAAAAAGGAACGAAGAAGAGAGAACCCAAACCTTCCCAGGAGACATTGATGCACACGCCACTGAATGGAATATAAATAAAAAAAAATATTCACCTTCAAATTTAAAACATATGCATATAAATATGAATATGAAACCCACTTACTGTAAGATATTCAAATACAGGAAGTATTAATTGCAAAAACTATGGGGGGATTCTCAAAGACATTTATATGGTTTGCAGGCCTGCAAACTGTGTAAATGCCACTTAGCAGGAGTTTCAGTGGCTAGTGCTGCAGAATATACCCAGGTGCCACTGCTAGCCAGTTAGCATTAGGGCATACCAGGAGATATTCCAGGGCAGCACTCATTGATAACTAGGCAGCAGCAATTTCAATTAGAAAAATATAAGACTGATTTGAAGAATTTAAAAATAAAGAAATTATTTAAGGATGAAAGGAGGATGAAAGAAGGTTCTATATATAATTGGTCAAGACAAATGGATAATTTTAAAAAGCAGATTATGGAGACCGTTCTACATATTCATCTGATTCTAGTGTAGATATTGGGCATTCTGAGCCCCATTTTCAATCTGGGAATAAAAAAAGTTACCGTGAACATCAGTCAACTACTTTGCATTCTAATCAAGAAAATGTTTCCAGGTTACCCACGAGATCACGGCGCAAAAACGAGACAGTGACTTTTCAATAATGGATACAGTGATTAACCTTTCTCATGTAACATTGAGTGTAATGCAATATAGAGTTTTAGCTCGTGGTTTATCTTTTATTGATGGACCGCAGTATGATGACCGCAGTATGATGGCTTTAAGAGCAGAATAGCCATAGAACGATTGATTCGCTCTCTACAGTTAAAAATTTTCTTTCATGAAAAACCTACTATGACCAATTCATCTTTGGTTACCTTAAAATCAGACTGGATACCCCCTGGTTCCTTAGATCCAATGATATATACATTTAAACTGTCTGATTTGAGTAAGATGGAAAATATAATAAATAATTCTCCTAAAAATTTGTCTGCTGTTGAGTTTCATGCATTACAAGAACTTTTGAGTATGGACGATATTACAATAAAACGTGCAGATAAAGGAGGTGCGGTCGTGGTTTTGAGTACTTCTAGCTATGATGCTGAAATTTTATCTCAATTAAATAATGTTACCTATTATGTACGTATTGCTACGGACCCGACTGAAGAATTACAGAAGATCGTTTTAGAGGTTACTACAACGGCTGTTGCTGAAGGTTATCTGACCGTGAAAGAGAAAATATTTTTGAATCCTCCATATCCAAAATTTCCAGCATTTTATATTCTTCCAAAAGTTCATAAAAATTTGAAGAGTCCATCAGGACGTCCCATTTTGTCCAGTAATGATTCTTTGTTAGAACGAGTAGGCATTTATTTAGACATGTTTCTCAAAGATGAAGTTCCTTTGATTCCTTCTTTTATTAAAGATACCATGCATTTTTTGACCATTTTAGAAGATTATGGTTCAACTGAACAAGTTATCTGGATGGCAACTTTAGATGTGGCAGCGTTGTATACATCTATTCCTCAAGATGAAGCTTTGCAAGTATTAACTCACATATGGGATGCTAGACCGAGACCACACACTGTTCCCACCAGATTTCTAGTGACATTAGCTGAATTGGCATTAAAGAGGAATTATTTTGTGTATAAACAGGAATTTTTTCAACAGATTTCGGGAACAGCTATGGGGGCTACATTTGCACCATCATTAGCCAATTTATAACTTTCTACCTCTCACCGTCCATACTGTCTACTTCCAAGGAAGACAATCCCCCCTCTTCCCACCAAAAAAGCTAAAACCGCTGAGACAAAGTGTAGCCATAAAAATTCCATAGAACACTTACCAAATCACTGGGGTATGTTTACTAAGCAGCGGTAGCGGCTCTGATACTGCACGGCAGCCTCTACCGCTGCTTAGTAAACATAACCCACTGTCTTCTTCGGTGTACCACATTGAAATAAGTGTGATCCAGCTGCAGATTTCCATTTATAGAGGTTTTCCAGATGAAACAACCTATCTGGCAGTAGCATGAAAACAAGGCTGCCCAGAACTCAAAAATGAAAAACTACAATTTTTTTTTCTAAATCGGTGCATCTTTTACATTATTTTGTTTCATTTTTACTTGTTTTTAATTTTTGAAGTCTGGGCAACCTTGTTTTTATGCCGCTGTCAGTCAGGTTGTTTCAGCAAGAACACCTCTATAATTGGCAGTCTGCAACTAGATTGTACCCATTTCAGTGTGGTACACAGAAGAAGATAGCGGTTTGGTAAGTATTAGTGAGAAAAGAAACGAGTGAAGAAGGCTGGTGTAGCAAATGTATTAGGAGTTCTGCAAAGGATCCTGTGTCAACTTTGGAGACCCCCACAGATACTCCATCCCTCCCCAGGTCAACAGATTTTTTTGTATTAGGAGAACAGATCCAAAGATGGAGGGACAGGGAAAAGGGATTATTGGAATACGAAACATCACAATTACAGAGGAAGAGGAAGGGAGAGGGGGCTGCCTTAGAGACAGTATCTGAGGTGACCTCCCTATTGTGAACTTTTCAGATATTCAACACTCCCCTGTAGAGAAGAATAGTTTTAAAGAAAGGTCTATCCTTCGTTCCCACAAAGAAAAATGTGGCTTTCCAAACCAGAGTTGACTTTTTAAATTTATAGGAAAGATTAATATCAAACAGTTTTTTTTCAAAATCTACTATAGAGTGGTGACTAGTCTGTAGTAAAGGAGACTTCAAAGTGGGTTCCTCTGGGCCCTAAGATTCCCTTTAGTCTCACTTTTCAAGAATCAGTCTTAAAAGAACAAAAATATGTAGCCCCTTTTTAAAGCTGACCAAGAAAGAGAACCTTGCAATTAGGAGTTTGAGATCAAATAAGGACATTATAATTTGTCCAGCAGATAAGGGTGAATTGATAATGATTTTAAATACTTCTGACAACATAAGAAAAATTATGCAGCAATTGAAAGATGAATCTTAGTATGTTCCTTTGAAGGGAGATCCCATCAAGAGCTTGCAGCAAGAAATAAAAAGTGTAGTAGATGTGGGTCTTGAATCAGATTTTATTACAGAAAAAGAAGACTCATTTTTGAAGCTACAATATCTGGTAATTCCTACTATCTATGTATAGTGAAAAATTCACAACTCTTTGTCCTCTTCTCCAGGCAGACCCAGCATGTCAGCTATTGGGTCTGTCCTGGAGCCATTGTTGAAGTTTGTGGACTTCCTTTTGAAACCATTTGTGCAAAATATAAGTTTGTATGTTAGGGACTCCATGCAAATTATCAATCTGAAAGACAGACCCAGAGACTGTAAATCTGGTGATGTTTGATATTGATTCACTATATATGAGCATTCCACAAGATCAAGCTATTGAAATTTATTTATTTAGACAGTTTTGAATACCACCTTATCCTTCAATCAAAGTGGTCACACACAACTGGGGGATATGAGACACATACACTAATACTTACAGGGAACATAGGCAATGGAGGGTTAAGTGGCTTGCCCAAGGCCACAAGGAGCACCTGTGGGACTAGAAACCCCAGTCCTTCTAGCCCACATTTGCTGTCCTCTAGTGGGATTTGAGCCCCTGACCTTCTGGCCTGAGGTAACTTGCCCCAAACACTAGGCCACTCCTCCCCATTGATTGGCAGATCTACTTTGAATAATAGAAATGGAATGAGAAGGGTCCCAACAGAGTTAGCACATTTGGCTTTATCAAAAACATGTTTCTATTTCCAAGGCAAATTCTATCAACAAGTTAAAGGTTCAGCAATAGGGGCCACGATGGCACCTGACATCGTGAATCTCTAGGATTATGAGGAAACCTTTTTGAAAGAACATTATTTTCAGAACTGTGTAATGTTGTGGAAAAGGTACATTGATGATGTTTTCATGCTATGGAAAGGAAATTTGTCTGATATGAACATCTTTTATGCATGGCTGAATCAATGTGATGCTAATTTTAGATTCAAAATGGAAATACTGTAAATAAGGTAGAGATTGCATTTTATGATATAATGATTAAGAAAGAAAAGGAAGGATTTTTGTACTAACATCTATCGAAAACCTACAGATAAGAACAAATTACTACATTATGAAAGCTGCCATGTAGGATGCCTCAAAGACAATCTACCAGTAAGCCAATTTCTTAGACTAAGGAGATTATGTTCTGCTAAGAAGGAGTTTGATAGATAGACAAGCAAAATGACGAAGAGTTTTGAGGGAAGAGGCTACCCCAGGAAGTGCATATTGAAGGCAGTTTTTAGAGCCTGAAGTACCCTGTAAAAAGTGGAAGGCGATGGCAGTGGGGGTATACTACCAATTGCCTGGCCAGAATGAACAAATGGATGATGAAATGCTCAAAGAAATTAGGGAAGATAAGTTACAATGCAGTAAAAAGAATGGGTGATTTCAATTACCCCAGTATGGACTGATTCAGTGTCACAGCAGGACATGCTAGGGAGATAAAGCGGTATGTTTACTAAACCGTCTTAACGTGCGCCCGGCGATAGTGTGCAGGCTGCCATAAAAGGAGTGGGCGTGTCGGTCTTAAAGTAGCAAAACGGGATTATGGTGCGCTAACGTGCGCTGCGCACATTATTGGGTGAGACGCTGCTAAGCACGTTAACGCGTGGTAATCTTAAGTAGGAGCGTAGACGTGCAAACATAGAAACAGAGGTGTAGCACAATGGTTAACACACGGGCTGTTGGTACAGGGGTCATGAGTTTGATCCCCCAGTGTGCCTAATCAATAAGGCTGGCTGAGGCAGTAGCTTTTACGTGTAAGTATTGATTTTTGAGGCATTTTATTTGTAGTTTAATTAGTGCTGCCAGCAAACACACCCTCACGTGCCGTAACCTAAGGTGCCGCATAAGGCACCCTATAAGGCACTCCATAGGGCACATTATAAAGTGCACTGTCCGCCAAGGCACCCTATAATGTCCCCTATAGGGCACCCTATAAGGCGCACCCTATAGGGCACCCTATAAGGCGCTTTAGAGGACACCTGATAAGGCACCTTATAAGGCACTTTATAGGGTGCCTTATGGTTACAGTACACTGAGGATGTTTCTGCTGGCAGCACTAATGTACATTAAAAATAGACAATGCCTTGGACAGCCTTATCAAATAAGCCCACCATGGGTTTGAACCCATGACCTCTGGCCCTACAGGCAGTGAAGCAGCCAGTGGGTTACAGCTTCTAACATGCCCCTGGCTGGCTGGCTGCAGAAGTGGAGGGATGCAGTTTTTTCTAATTAGACAATTAATACCCTCTGACAGTCGACCTAAATTGTAGTGTTGCTACACAACTATGGAAGGTCATCTTTTGTGGAAAGAAGTCCACAGTTACAAAGATAATCACATAGCAAACCTGTGTAAAGAAACAACCCCCTTCACTCTGGATGTGATTGGGGAAACTGAAAAAACAGCGGCTGACTGGGAAGAAGTAGGTGTTTTGGGCATGTTTACGTCATCTGCAATAAAGGTTCTGTCTGTATTAGCATGTTTTAGTAGTGGGTAAAATATGGGGACTGGGTGGGCAGGAACTTGAACCTGTGACATTCTGCTTCTGAACACACTGGCTGTATGCACTGCACCACTGTGTTGCCACAGAGACAATGCATTCCCTGGTAATACCATGACTGTTCGTCAGACAGGGCCTGTCTGTTGCAGTGCATGGCACCCACCTACACAGGGTTAGGCCACAGTCTGCTCTAGGCAGCTGCCACTGCCCCCTCCACCACCAGTATCCCTCTGCCACCATGCTGACATGCCCTTCTGCTGGTGGTGCTGGTGGAGCGCAATCTCAGGCCATCCAGTGTGCCGGTAGGCGGCTGCCTATGGTGTGGGTTCTGGGGTAGGGGTGCCTGCATAGCTGTCCATGCTTCCCCCCAGCACCGCCTGCCAATGTTCCGTGCCCTTCGGGGTACCTGCTGGGTACTATCCCCTGTGACACTGTGGGAAGCACACTCATGCCCATGTTGGGCCCTCAGCAGTTGCTGTCTGGCTGCTCTACTGTTTCAGCATTCCTATGGGCCACCTAGGCATCACCCTAGTCCGCACTGTGGCCCAGCTGCACCGCAGCATGTGCCGCCTGCAGCCCACTGTGTCCCCTTTTCCAGCATCTGTCCAGTTGCCCGTTCCAACATGCCCGCCCTGCTGTTGTGGAACATGTGCACGCCATAGGAAACCTGGCCAATGGAGTCAGAAACCCTGCTCAGCGCAATTACACTGTGGGCTCATTCACCTTGTATGGGGACGGAGCATAGACCCTTCCAAAATTCATATATTTTTTTTGGAGCTTTCTTGGGAGTGTTTTATGATGTTTCCCATTGATATCACTATTGGCCAGCTTGGTTATTTTATTTTTACATTTTCTTCTGTACATTTTCAAAGTTTATTTGCCCTTTTGTTCCGTGCACATGTATCACACATCACTTTTTGTAGGTGTCCCTGGTTTTTCTGTACATTGCTGACGGAAATGGTTTCTTTTCCCTTTAAATCAGCTCTAACGCCGGGGTTTCACTGGCGTTAGTTTTGAGCCTCAGATTTCACAGTGTTAGTGTGCGGAGAGCCTCTCCCCTCCCACTCTCCACCCATTGACCCCTTCTCTCCGCCCCTGGGGAGCCTTCCTCCGCCCTCCGGGAGCCTTTCTCCGCCTTCAGCGCTCATTTGCGCCACTGCGTGCGTTATCGCACGCTAAGGTACCTGTGCACCCGATAAAGCGCCATTATTGCGCGATAAGGCACCTTATTGCACGATAACGTTGCAGAGCACACATTAAGACGGTTTAGTAAACATACCCCAAAGTTTCTAGATGAAATAAATGACTGCTTCTTGGAGCAGTTGGTTCATGAACTGACAACAAGGGAAGGCATTTTGGACCTAGTCCTAGTGATACACAAGATCTGGTGCAAAAGAGAAGGGTGTTGGGGCCACTTGGCAATAGTGATCATAGCATGATCACGTTTGATTCATAAATGGAGGAAGGACAGCAAGGAAATTCACAGTAATGCCTTTTAACTTTCAAAAGGGAGGTTATAATAAAATGAGGAAAATAGTTAAAAAGCTAAAAGGAGCAGCTGCAAAGGTTAAAGATTTTCATCCAGCATGGGTGTTGTTTAAAGAAACTATCTTGGAAGCTCAGAATAGCTGTATTCCACACTTTAAGAAAGGTAGAGGAAATTCCAAAAACTGACAGCATGATTTACAGGTGAGGTCAGAGAGGCTGTTGTAGCCAAAAAAAACATTGTTCAGAAAATAGAAAAAGGGGCCAAATGACAAAAATTGGAAACAACATAAGCACTGGCAAGTTAGATGCAAGGCATTGATAAGGCAGGCAAAGAAAGAATTTGAGAAGAAGCTTCCTGTGGAAGCAAAAATGCATAATAAAGACTTTTTCAAGTAGAGTCATAGCAAAAAACCCATGAAAAAGTCAGTTGGACAGATAATAGAGGGGTAAAAGGGACACTAAGGGGTATGTTTACTAAACTGCGGCAACGTAGCAGTGGCTACGTTAAGTCACATTATGTAACGTTAAAGCGCCTTAACATTTCATTCTGTAATGTTAAGGCGCTTTAACGTTACATTCTGTAACATTAAGGGGTCTGTTTACTAAAGGCCGGTGGTGTGCGGTCCGCGGTGCAGAGCGGGTGCCGTAGAAGGAGTGGGCGTTCCGTCGGGAAGCTGTGAGTGACAGATGCGCGAAGGTGCGCGGCGCCCGTGTGGTAAGTGCCCTGTGCAATTAACGAGGTTGATCTGTGCACATGGGACACACTGCTCACGGATTTGGGCTTTCCAGTATTGTGCTGCACATTGCTGACGGAAACGGTTTCCTTTCCCTTCCCAGCACCTCTAACGCGACTGTTGGACTCGCGGTATATTTCTTTGGAGATTCGGGCACGCTCCTGTGCGGCGAGTCTCCCCCCTCCCACATTCCGCCCACTGACCCCGTCTCTCCGCCCCTAGGGGGCCTTCCTCCGCCCTCATTTCTCCTTTCCACGCCTGTTTCGCACATTACCGTCCCGCAAATGTGCGCGTTGTCGGCGCACGCTTGCGGGACCCGTTAATGTGCCGCGCACTCGTACGGGGCGCTTAAGAGCACTTAAATACCTCTTTTAGAGCGCTCATGTGCGCCCCGTACAAGTGCGCCGTTTAGTAAACAGACCCCTAAGGCGCCTTAACGTTACATAACGTGTCTTAACGTTCCCAGTCACGGTAAGTCCAGAAAAGGGTGGAGAGAGGGTGGAGAGAAGGGGTCAATGGGCGTGGAGTGGGCGGGGAGAGGCCCCTTCTGTCTTGAAGGACTAGAAAAAGGGACTGTTACTTCTGGAGAGAGATCTGCAACTGTGAGTATATACTTTGGTAATTTTCTAAAAGGAATTCTTTGTATTAAAGCTAATTAATCTGTGAACCCACTATTTTTTGTTAAATCAGTCAGGGCCTAGTAGCAGCAGTTTAAGTCTAAATTTAAAACACATAGGAGAACTTTCTGGTTACATTTCATACCCAGCAGAGAGCTTGTAGTTTAAATTTAATAGTCACTCAGGGCCTAGTAACAGCAAAGTACTTTTAGTTTAAATTTAAAACACAGAAGAGAGCTTTCTGGTTAAATTTGGAACCCAGCAGAGAGCTTGTAGTTTACATTTAATAGTCACTCAGGGTCTAGCATCTGGAAAGTACTTTTAGTTTTAAAACACAGAAGAGACCTTTCCGGTTACATTTGGAACCCAGCAGAGAGCTTGTAGTCTAAATTTAATAGTCACTCAGGGCCTAGCATCAGCAAAGTACTTTTAGCTTAAATTTAAAACACAGAAGAGAGCTTTCTGGTTAAATTTAGAACCCAGCAGAGACCTTGTAGTTTAAATTTCATAAGAAGTTAGAGCCTAGCAGCAGCTAAGAGATATAATTTAAATCAAATCAGAATATAGCTTACCTCAGCAGCACAAGACAGGGTACTGTGTAGCAGCCCTCTTTTAATAAGTGTTATTTCCCTCCCTCCCTCCCCACACCCACCCACCGCTGGGATAATCATAGCTTTATAGTTACTTAAACATCTTAAAAGACAGGAGGTGCTTTCAGGTGAAGCTCCTTACCCAAATCAGTCATACACTAAGGACCTGAGATTAATTAAGCTTCAGGTGAACAAGGTATATTATACGTATTAGGTACAGTTTTATTAGTATACATATCCATAGCAACCCTTAGTAAGTAAAGAACTTAGATCTAAACACAAACTTAAAACTAAGATGCAGACAGCAGTCCATCAGCGGGATGGGGGCTTTCCAGTCTTTTGCATTGAGTGTCACATGTATGATTTTCTCCCAGTTGGTGAGAGGTCTTACATGTGCACTAGGTGCAAGGAGCTCTTTGCTGTCAGGGAACGAGTCCGTTCTCTAGAGGCTAGAGTAGCAGACTTGGAAAACATAAGACAGACAGAGAGGTACATAGATGAGACCTACAGGGATATAGTCCTGAAGTCCCACCTCCTGTCTGGCAGCATCCCTGTTGCCATGGAGGAGAGAGGTCACGTGACAGGAGACCATCACCCTAGTGTGGCAGGAAGTGATCCTGTAATTAGGACCTGTCCTCCAGGTGATGTAAAACCCTCTCGCACTGAGGAAATTTCTCCAGGGCCATGTGCCCATGAGGGAAGGGTTAGGACAGCCGTTATAGTTGGTGATTCGATCATTAGGCATGTAGATAGCTGGGTGGCTGGTGGACGTGAGGATCGCCTGGTAACATGCCTGCCTGGTGTGAAGGTAGCAGACCTCATGCGCCACCTAGATAAGGTCTTAGATAGTGCTGGGGAGGAGTCTGCTGTCTTGGTACATGTCGGTACCAATGACATAGGAAAATGTGGTAGGGAGATTCTGGAGGCAAAATTTAGGCTTTAAGGTAGGAAGTTGAAATCCAGAACTTCCAGGGTTGCATTCTCCGAAATGCTTCCTGTTTCATGCGCAGGACCCAAAAGGCAGACAGAGCTCCAGAGTCTCAATGCGTGGATGAGACAATGGTACAGAGATGAAGGTTTTGGATTTGTTAGGAACTGGAGAACATTCTGGGGAAAAGAGGGGCTCTTCCAAAGGGATGGGCTTCACCTGTGACATGGTGGGTCCCTCCAGCCCTTTAGAAAGAGCCAAAAAGGAAGAACTAGAAGCAGTGCTGGGTGGTAAACAAAAGCACATGGCTTGTAGTCGCCACAGAAACCAGAGACAAGGGGGAGAAACACGCCCTTGCTGCCAGTTAGCTCAAGAGTCACGAGCTGAATTAGAGCACCTGCTAGGAGGAGGAGTCAGGCACTGCCCTAGAAGTCAGACACATAAAGAAGCCTCAGTAGAAAGGAAGGGGGGGGGGGTCATTAGGAGCTCCACAAAAAGCTCCATCACAAGCTCAGCTGGGAGTTCAGCTACAAGGCCAGCCAAGGGTTCCGGTAAGAGGCCAGCCAAGTGAGCAGTTAGCAGATCAGCTAACAGACCAAGAGGAGGACCAGGGAGGAGTCCGAGTTCCAGGCCAAGGCAGAGCTACATGCAGAGTCCCAGTCCAGAACCGGGGGAGAGAAACCGTGGCATGCCTAACGGAACGCTCAGTAAGGCAGAAAAAAAGCCCAGAACCAGAGCCAAGTTTAAGGGCAGAGAGAGAGCCATTTATAAAGCTGTATTTCAGAGAAGAAGATAGCAGAAGCAGGCCCGACTGTCTGCAGTATTGTAAGAATGACCAGGAGAAGAGAAAGCCAGGAAGGCAATTCCAACACTCATTTCACAAACCAGGTTTTGAACCCACAGCTGTTTCAAAAGTTCAAAGAAAACAGTTTGCAATCAGGCAAAGAGGTAAGCCCAAAGACTGGGTTTTAAATAGGGCTGTTGACAACCAGTGTGATATTAGTTATCCAGAAGGTTGGGACTGTGTTTATAATACCTGTACTGATAATGATCATTTGCAGCAATACCTGATTCAGGAATATGATATAAAGCCCAAGACAGAGAGGAGGGGCGTGGCCCCAGAAACAACGTTACAAACATTCTTACCTAACTCCCATGAGGAGCTAATGGAAACGGAGCCAGGGCTAGGAAATGTATCCAAGGAATTGATGGATTGTACGATTACATGGTCAGATGAAATATATTCCCTGCGCTGAATTTAAGCATTGCAGAAAACTGCATAAGTTTAAGATAAAAAGCACAGAGCTGTGAGGAACAGAACTGTTTTACTCTAATTGCTGGGAAGCAAATGTTTGTAGCTGAAGTTAAAAGCTATTTCTGTTGGAGACTTTTATTTTGTCCTTTGCCAGAAGTATATGGTTTTGTTACCTTTTTTTTCCACGCTGAAATCCGCCCGGAAGGGAAATAAATCCTGTTTGCTGAAACCATTTTGAGTTCACACTACTCTTCATTGGACAGTGAAAAACTACATTTCCCAGGGGGCTTTGCCTCCTGAAAAAGTCAAGTAGCTGTTCAGGAAGGATAACAGGTCGCTTAAGCCCTACATGCTTTTGCTGGGGGCACTATAGGCGCAGTTACAAGTTACACACCTTAACCGGGATGGAAACAGGCTGCTGGCATTAACCTTTAAAAAGGAGATAGAGCAGCTTTTAAACTAGATATTAGGGGAAAGCCGACAGTCGCCCAAGAGCGGATGGTTCGGAAGAATGTCTCCCTGAAGGATACTACCAAAAGCAGAGAGGTTCCACAAAAGAGTAAAGGAGCCCAAATGCCCTCAAGTATGGAGCAGACACAGCTTAAAGATCTCAAATTACCCATGTCTAACAATAGCCAAATTAATATGAATAAAATACATTCTCTAAAATGCTTGTATGCAAATGCTAGAAGTCTAAAAAATAAGATGGGAGAGTTAGAATATATAGCACTAAATGAAAGGTTAGATATGATTGGAATATCAGAGACATGGTGGAAGGAGGACAACCAGTGGGACACTGTGATACCTGGGTACAAACTATATCGTAATGATAGGCTGATCAAATTGGTGGAGGGGTTGCTCTCTATGTTAGAGAGGGCATTGAGTCAGAAAGGATTAAAGTTTTGCAGGAAACAAAATTTGCTGTAGAATCTATATGGATTGAAATTCCATGTAAAAGGGGGAAAGCGATGGCAGTGGGGGGTGTACTATCGAGCACCTGGCCAGAATGACCAAATGGATGATGAAATGCTCAAAGAAATCAAGGAAGCTAACAAAAGTTACAGCGCAGTAATAATAATGGGTGATTTCAATTACCCCGGTATCGACTGGGTCAGTGTCACGTCAGGACATGCTAGGGAGATAAAGTTCCTAGATGAAAGAAATGACTGCTTCTTGGAGCAGCTGGTTCATGAACCAACCAGAGGGGAAGCCATATTAGACCTAGTCCTTAGTGGAACAGCAGATCTAGTGCAAGAGATAAGGGTGTTGGGGCCACTTGGCAATAGTGATCATAGCATGATCGCCTTTGATTTAATTAGTGGAGGAGGGATAGTAAGGAAATCCACAATACTACCTTTTAACTTTCGAAAGGGAGACTATGATAAAATGAGGAAAATAGTTAAGAAAAAACTAAAAGGAGCAGTTGCAAAGGTTAAAGATGTACATCAAGCTTGGGTGTTGTTGAAAAATACTATCTTGGAAGCCCAGACCAGCTGTATTCCACGCTTTAAGAAAAGTGGAAGGAAGTCCAAAAAACTGCCAGCATGGTTTAAAGGTGAGGTCAGAGAGGCTGTTGTTGCCAAAAAAAGCATCTTTCAGGAAATGGAAAAAAGAGCCAAACGACGAAACCTGGAAACAGCACAAGCACTGGCAAGTCAAATGCAAGGCATTGATAAGGCAGGCAAAGGGAGAATTTGAGAGGAAGCTTGCTGCGGAAGCAAAAACGAGAAATAAAGACCTTTTCAATTACATTTGTACAAAAAACCTGTGAGAGAGTCAGTTGGTCCATTAGATGATAAAGGGGTTAAAGGAGCACTAAGAGGCGACAAGGCGATAGCGGAGAGATTGAATGAATTCTTTGCTTCGGTCTTTATTGAGGAAGATGTAGGGATGTTACCTATGACTGAAGTGGTATTTAAAGGTGCGGAAGAATTGAAGGAAATATCGATACATCGGGAAGATGTATTACAACTATTAGAAAAACTGAAGAGTAGCAAATCACCTGGACTGGATGGTATACATCCAAGGGTGTTTAAAGAACTGAAATATGAGATTGCAGACCTGCTATTAGTAATCTGTGAACTTTCATTAAAATCATCTCTAATACCTGAAGATTGGAGGATCGCCAATGTAACACCAATTTTTAAAAAGGGTTCCAGGGGTGATCCGGGAAACTACAGACCGGTAAGCCCGACATCAGTACCGGGAAAAATGGTAGAAACCATCATAAAGAATAAAATTACTCAGCATATAGATAGTCATGACCTAATGGGAGACAGCCAACATGGCTTTAGACAAGGAAGATCTTGTCTTACTAATCTGTTATGTTTTTTTGAAGGAGTGAATAAACAGGTGGACAAAGGTGAGTCGGTTGATATTGTGTATCTGGACTTTCAGAAAGCCTTTGACAAGGTCCCTCATCAGAGACTTTTGGCAAAACTAAAGAGTCATGGGATAGGAGGCAGTGTACTACTGTGGATCAGGAACTGGTTAAAAGATAGAAAGCAGAGGGTAGGGCTAAATGGCCAATTTTCCCAATGGAGAAAGGTGAATAGTGGTGTACCCCAGGGATCTTTGCTGGGTCCGCTGCTTTTTGACATATTCATAAATGACCTGGAAAGTGGAATAACGAGTGAGGTTATCAAATTTATGGGAGGAGCACTCATCCTAACGAAACAAGAATTACAATACCAGATTACCACAGCCAGCAGTACTACAAACCTCGATTCCATCACTATATCAAATAAACACAGCAACATCAGCTTATTCTATAGAGCCCCATCTTCCTCCCCAGATGATTTAGCCACCATCATTGATATTGCTGGAAACCCCCAGAATCTTCGTGCTCAAAACTGGTTGATGGGAGACTTCAACCTCCCAGCTCTTCACGACACTTACGTTGAGGCCTTCACAGAAGCGCTTACTGAATTAGGTTACGTCCAACTACACACACATAAAAGGAAACAAGCTTGACCTGATATTTGCCCCAAAAGATACAGCTGTTGCCATGCCTAATCAGGACCTTTTTGTAATCCCTGTACCTTCGTCCAACCACAGTCTAATAAAGTTCCAAATACCATCACCCTGCCTAAAAGATAGTTCCATGGTCCCAAAAGAATCTACGAAGTCACACGAAAAACGGTTTCGGCAATTCAATAAGGAGGACATCATCGACAAAATCCAACCTCTTCAAAACCATCCAGCTAACTGCCTTGAGGATATGATTGCCGCATGGAATTCAAACCTTGACGCCTCCATTGAGCGAACTCTCACAAGGAAAACATCGAGAAGAAGGATGAATGCACCCTGGTTCTCCCCCGAACTCTGAACATCTCTTATTAAACTTAGAAAGCTCGAAAGAGGATGGCGCCGTTCTCCATCAGATGATAAGTGCGAATTATACATTCTCCACCTGAAAAGACACCGAGACGAAGTCACAAAAAGAATGAAACAATACCATGCTGAGAAGCTGCAACGATCTCTAAACAAACTGCACGAGCTATTCAGCCTAGTTAAGACCTTAGCAAAGGAACCCTCTCCATCACAACCATACCTTCCTGACCCACAAGAATATGCTAACTACCTTCAAACTAAGGTAAACCAGTCTTACACATCTACTATTGCTAGCTCTCCCCCAACAACTCAATTGCATACCACATCAGTGTCTACAAATGGATGCAAACCTACAATCTCCATGTTTTCTGCTCCATCAGATAGAAACCTTCAAGACATCATTTCCTCCATAAACACCACTACAGCTCCCAACGACCCTTGTCCAGCATTCTGGATAAAATCCCTGCGGACAGAACTTAGTCCCTTCCTCTCCAAACTCATCGGGCTATCCTTCACAACCGGGTCATTCCCCAAAAAGTTGAAGCAGACAGCAATAAGACCGCTGTTAAAAAACAGCAAGCTAGACCCAGTAAAGATGGAATCATACAGGCCAATATCAAGCATCCCTCTACTGGCTAAGATCATCGAGAAGGTTGTACATTATCAACTTCAACAGCATATTGAGATCAGTGCACCCCTTGACCCCTGCCAACACGGCTTCCGAGAATCTCACGGAGTCGAAACGTTGCTAACGACACTAATTAACACCCTAACCATTGGAATGGATAATACCAAACAAAGTTTTGCACTGATTTTCCTGGACATCGCTGCTGCCTTTGACACTGTCTGTCATGAAGTGCTCCTCTCCTGTCTCAGCGAGAAGGGAGTACAAGGAAAGGCCCTCTCATGGTGTAAGTCCTACTTGTCTGATCGATGGCAACATGTCTGTTCCGGTCCCTGTACCTCAACACATTTCCTTCAAGAAAAAGGAGTTCCACAGGGATCTTCGTTGTCGGCCCTGCTATTCAATATCTACATGCAGCCTTTATGTAATCTCATCCGCTCATTCAACGTAAACTGCCTAATTTATGCCGACGATGTTCTGCTCTACACGCCTTTCCTATTAGACAAACCAGACCTATCACCCCTAACCACATGTTTCGATGCAGTTGCAGATTGGTTACATTCACAGAAACTGAGGATAAACTTTAACAAAACGGAGGTCCTCTTCCTCACAAGAGACTCAACCTTCATACCACCTAGCTCCATCAAAGTCAGGGACGCTGAACTCATAAGCAAGCCTACAATTCGGTACCTCGGAGTAATACTTGACCAACAGCTCAATATGAAGGCCCAGATAAGTAATATGGTCAAATCCGTATACAATAAAATAAGATCTCTTCGTCACTTGAGACAGCTGCTTGATCCTAAGGATTTTCGTACTGTGTATCAAGCTCTTGTCACCCCTCATTTTGATTACACAAATGCCATACTACATGGCCTCCCAAAGAACACAATAAACCCTCTGCAACTAGCCATGAACTCAGCTGCTAGAATTCTACTTGGTGCATCTAGGAGGGACCATATAACCCCCATCCTCAAAAACCTACACTGGCTCCCAATCCAAAGTAGGATTACCTTTAAAGTATTGACGATGACCCATAAAGCTATTAACAACTGCTCCGCTACCTCACTAACTGACCTCATTCAGCCTACTCCACCTAACAGGGCAAGAAGATCAGTAGCCATCAACACCCTGATACTCCCAAGGCAGATCACGAAATGCTCACAAACATCCAGGAGCAGAGCATTTGCACTGTATGCACCCACGTGCTGGAACGCCCTACCTCCAGCCATCAGGGCTATTAAGGACCTCTACCAATTTAGGAAAGCAATTAAACACCACCTTTTCCTGCAGCACTACGCGGAACAAGATCACCTTTTACACCTTGGCACGCCCAGTACTACACACAGACAAAACCTAAGCAACAACCATGCAGAATTGAAACCGGGTACTCTAGACCCTGCTCCACCCGACTAATAGCATTTCCCCCACCCGAACCGACTGCAATTCCCAGATAGCCATCATGTAAATAGTTAACTTCTCCTCAACATAAGTTATGTGTAAAGTAGCTATTCTGTTTAAAATTGTATATTCCTGTTATATTGTAAGTTAAAATTGTACATTTCTGTTATATTGTAAGTTCAGTGTAGATTGTCTTCACTGAACAGTTATTGTTACATGTAAACCGCGCTGATGCTGAATAGCGCGGTATATAAGAAATAAAAATAAGAAATAAAATAAATGACACAAAACTATTTAAAGTTGTTAAAACCCAAGAGGATTGTGGAAAACTGCAAGAGGATCTTGATAAGTTGGAAGACTGGGCATCAAAATGGCAGATGAAATTTAATGTGGACAAGTGCAAAGTTATGCACCTAGGGAAGAACAACCCAAATTATGGTTACACGATGCAAGGTTCCACATTAGGAACCACCACCCAGGAAAAAGATTTAGGCGTCATTGTGGATACCATGTTAAAACCCTCGGCCCAGTGTGCAGCGGCGGCCAAGAGAGCAAATAGAATGCTAGGTATGATAAGGAAAGGATGGAAAATAAAACAAAAGATATTATAATGCCTCTATATCGTTCCATGGTGAGACCGCACCTTGAATATTGTGTGCAATTCTGGTCGCCGTATCTTAAAAAGGATATAGTGATTTTAGAAAAGGTTCAGAGAAGAGCCACCAAAATGGTAAGGGGGTTGGAAGGATACTCAGGGCCGGCCCGTCCATTGAGCGAGAATGTTTTTTGCACAGGGCCCCGCGTTTCAGGGGGCCCCGTGCAAAAAACATTCCGATCCAAAAGTAAAATTAAAAAAAAAAAAAGCTGTCTGCTGCCGCTTCCGGGGCCGCTGGGGCAGAATTGAGTGTGCCGCGGGGCCCCCCCTGTGCCCGGCAGAGCCTGCCCTCCCCGGTATCAGCTCTCTGTTTCCAGCTTCAGTCACACGCGCTGGCTTTCAGAGCGCGAGGGGAGAGTTTCTCCCTCGCTGCTCTGTTAAGCCCGCGGGGGCTGATGGGAAGTTCCCATCAGCCCCCACGGGCTTAACAGAGCCACGAAAGGGAAACTAGTCCCTTCGCGCTCTGAAAGCCGGCGCGTGTGACTGAAGCTGGAAACAGAGAGCTGATACCGGGGAGGGCAGGCTCTGTCGGGCACAGGGGGGGCCCCGCGGCACACTCGATTCTGCCGCGGCGGCCCCGGAAGCGGCAGCAGACAGCTTTTTTTTATTTTAAATTTTCCCTGGGCTGGGCTGGGCTGGGCTGGGGGTGGGGGGGATAGGAGTGGTGATGGGTGATGGGTGATGGGGGCTGGGGGTGGGGGGTTAGGAGTGGTGATGGGGCTGGGGCTGGGGGTGGGGGGGTTAGGAGTGGTGATGGGCTATGGGGGGCTTAAACTAAAAATTGGGTGATGGGGATTAGGACTGGAAATGGGCTGGTGGGATTAGGACTGGAAGTGGTTTGATGGGGGGTTAGGACTGATAATGGGCTATGGGGGGGCTTAAACTAAAACTGGGTGATGGGGGATTAGGACTGGAAATGGGCTGGTGGGATTAGGACTGGGAGTGGGCTGATGGGGAGGTTAGGACTGGTAATGGGCTATGGGGGGGCTTAAACTAAAAATTGGGTGATGGGGGATTAGGACTGGGAATGGGCTGGTGGGATTAGGACTGGGAGTGGGCTATGGGGGGCTAGGACTGGTAATGGGTTGGGGGGGTTGCTAGGACTGGAAATGGGCTGAGTGGAAGGGGGCTTGAATTGCAAATAGCTGATGGGGAGGGGGGCTTGGAATGGAAATGGGCTGAGTGGACGGGGGCTTGAACTGCAAATAGCTGATGAGGACGGGGCTTGGAATGGAAATGGGCTGAGGGGAAGTGGGGGGCTTGAACTGCAAATAGCTGATGGGGAGGGGGACTTGGAATGGAAATGGGCTGAGTGGAAGGGGGCTTGAACTGCAAATAGCTGATGGGAAGGGGGGCTTGGAATGGGCTCTTAGGGGAGGGAGCTAGGACAGGAAATGGGCTGATGGAGGGGCTAGGATAGGACTGGGAATTGGGTGTTGGGGGGAGCTAAGATTGGAAATGGGCTGTGGTGGGGGCTTGGATTGAAATGGACTCATGGAGGGGCTAGAACTGGAAGTAGGCTCATGGGGGGCTTGGATTAGAAATGGGCTGAGTGGAGGGGAGCTAGGATTTAACATGGGCTGATGGTGGGGCTAGGAAAGGACTAGAAATGGGCTGATGGGAGGCTGGTATTGGAAATGAGCTGATGAAGGGACTCGGATAGGACTGGAAATGGATGGGGGAGCTAGGACTGGAAATGGACTGATGGGGGGCCAGGACTGGAAATGGGCTGATGTGGGGACTAGACGGGAGCGGATACTGGGGGGGGCTGGAACTAAAAGGGAGCTGATGTTGGGGGAGATTAGAAGGGGATGGGGCTGGGAGAGTGAAATGGAGAGGGGAAAAATATTTTGTGTGGGAGGGAAGAAAAATGTACAATTGGCCGGGTATTGGGAGACTAAGTGGGGATTGAGGATGGAGGGGTAAAATTTGAGTGGATGAAATAGGAATGAGGAAAGAGCTAAAGGAGAAAGATTATTATGTTAAAGCAGATGTAGAGAGAGAATCCAAAAAAAAACTAGAAGAGAAGAACGGACCAATGGACAGCAGACGATGGAGAGATAGCAGAAGACACAAATAAACCAGAAGAAAGTGGCTGGAACAATTGCAACTGAAAAAAAATGCACAAAAGGTACAAAGATATCTCTTTATTTTGAATTTATTAACTGGAATATGTCAGCTCTGGGAAATGTGCATTATTAATGTCTGTGCTTTGTTTAGTACAAGAGGAAATTAATTTATAGTTGTATTTCTATATTGTTGTACATTCCAAGTTTGGTTTTTAGGGTTCCCAGTTTAATTATTGTCTTCCTGTTTTTAAATTGTGATTCCTTGTTTGGTGATGGTCTATGTTCTGCATGTGTAACTGAGCTGAGGTATTCTGTTTATGTAATTACTATTTGACATTGTCACTTGTTCTCTTTCCCCAGTAGGTCATGTATTGTTATTCTCTGAAATGTATTGGTTTAATATTTGCAGTGTTGCCTTTTGATAGGTAGGATATGGTGCTTTATGAGTCCTGGTAGTGCTGTTAGGATACGGTGGGTTTGCTATGGGTTCTAAATGGGCAGTGTTTGTAGTAGTTCCTAAAGTGCCTGGCGGTTGGCACTGGATTATAGTAATGTAGAAATCTTTGTCTTTCTTTATCCATACACTCATGAAGAGGCATGTTTACTAAAAGTTAGTGTATGGTAACATTATGCAAATATTTATGCAAATGAGGCCCCTTATGCAAATGAGGCCCTGCACCGAGTCTCCGCACATGGCCCCGCACCCCCCCTTGGGCCGCCCCTGAGGATACTCCTTTGAAGAAAGGCTAAAAAGGTTAGGGCTCTTTAACCTGGAAAAGAGACGGCTGAGGGGCGATATGATAGAAGTCTATAAATTAATGAACGGAGTGGAACGGGTAAACGTAGATCGATTGTTTACTTTATCAGAATATAGAAAGACTAGGGGACATGCAATGAAGCTACAGGCTAAACTATTTAAGACTAATAAAAGAAAATATTTTTTCACTCAACGTGTAATCATACTCTGGAATTTGTTACCGGAGGATGTAGTAAAGGCTGTTAGCGTAGCTGGGTTTAAAAAAGGTTTGGACAAGTTCCTGGAGAAAAGGTCCATAAACCATTATTAAGAAGGGACCCAGGATATCAATGCTTGACTCAATACAAGCATTGTGGAACCTGTGTCTATTGGGGAAACTGCTAGGTACATATGACCTAGATTGGCCACTGTTGGAAACAGGATACTGGGCTTGATGGACCTTGGTCTGACCCAGTATGGCATATCTTATGTTCTTATGTCCCTTTCACACTAACGTGGAGTGATTAAGGGCTGAATCCTAACGCAACTGAAAACCTGGCGTTAGCACACATTTGCAAGAGAGAGAAACTATTTCAATGTCAGCAATGTACAGCATAGGCAGGGAGCCCAAGAAGGTGATAGTAGTGCTCCATTTACAGCAACAGCATAGTGCCCAGGTATGAAAGACCACTATGGTGATGGTGGAAATGGGGCATGGGGGCTGCAGGAGGGACATGCAGTGGAGGCTACTGAGGCACAGGGTGGACTAGGCGGTTGACGAGGTGGCACATAGGAACGCAGAAAATGGAAACCAGCAAGACAGCAACTGACCGGGGTCAGACATGCCCATGAGTCTGTGTCCCACAGTGTCCCATCCAGGAGACATTATCCAGCAGGTACCCCAAGGGGCACATAACATTGACAGGCGGTGCCGGGGGAAGCGTGGACATCTATGTAGGCACCCCTACCCCAGAACCTACACCTTAGGCAGCCGCCTACCTGCCCCCTGGATAGCCTGGGAACATAAGGGTAGCCCCAGGGAAACTATGCTGCTGTGGCAACAGTATGGTGCAGTACACCCAGCTAGCATGTCCATAGAGCAGAGGGTCAGATGTTCGGGTCCCATCTGTGGATCCTGCAGAGCATCTCCCCATAGTTTTAGCCCACAATGCAGTCACAACAACAACATGGGCAAACCCCAACGGAGTGGTGCACAGGGGTACGGACACCCACTCAAAAGGGCTTCACTATCCACAGCTTCATGGAGTGTCAGGCTGTTAGCCCCAGCACAGAGCTGCAGTTATCACCAGAGCACTACTTCTACCCCCTGCACAGATTAGCAATGTCGGCACTGTGATCAGGACCAGTGCGGCGGGTAGGGTTGTCAACCACCTCCATCTCTGCACAATGCTGAGATAGGTGTGGGAGTGTGCGTATGTCTCTCCATTGTTTTGTGTCTGCCAACACCTCACTGAGCCCACATTGCTCACACTGCTTTCAGCGTTAGCCTGCAAATGTGCATAATGAGGAGCAAGGTATTGTGGGTATGGCCCAGACAGGGCGGATTGGCCAGGATGCATCTGCACAGGGTGGAGGGCAATGGCTGAGACACTGTAGTGCTCGACCACCACCTGCATGGACAGGGTGGCCACAGCATGTCACGCTGGAGGGGGGGGGGGGGTCACTCTCACTCTGACCGAGCTGTGACCATGGCATGTCTATGTTCCCACATAGTGCCACACATTATTTGTTTCCAGTACTACCTGTGTGTTCTCAGTTCTGGGGTTCAATCACAGAGATATTTGCTTGGTGTTTGTGCTGTGCATCCCACCTCTGGGTGCACAGGGTTCCCTTGTGAGTCTTTACTGTGGACAGGTTAGTGGGCTGTCTGCAGTTCACCAGTGCATGGTGGGAACACCTTGTAGAATACTGCAGGTGCATCTGACTGTGCTGTTTGTTGATGAATGGCAGATGGTAGTGTGGGGCAGTTGAGCCTTCCCCTGCCTACCCCAAGCATCATTGCTGGTCTGAAATGGTCACAGATATAGCACTGGCCCAGCAGCCCTGGAGGGCTGTCATCCGCCAGCAGGACTGTGGCTGCTGGTACTACAGCCATTCTGCAGGGTGCAGGCACCTGTCCCACTACACCCTGATCTACAAAAGGGGTGATTGAGGCCCCTTGGCGCATATAGTGCATACCACTTAGACCCCATAGTGGCAGTGCTACATAGACCTCATACGAGTCTAGACACCCCACTGCCATGATAACAGGTATCCATGGCAGCCAGACCTTAACACCGGATATGCACTAATCTGGGTGATGTCTGGTCCCCCAGAGCCATGTGTGACTGCAGAACACAGCTGGAACAGATGTACCTTCAGTTGCACTGCTGGGGACACCTGTCACACACTGTCAGTGCTGAGAATGTGTAGCAGGACCTATCTCTAGCACCACATGTACTGTGGACATAATGCTGGGCGCCCATCCTATCCCTCAGAGTGCACATGGAACCTGCACAATGGCATGGTCTGTAGCTACTCTGTGCTAGTATCACGCACCTTCAGTCCGTCTTACCACGCTGCAGTACCAGAGAGGTGCAGACCCCATTTGGTGGTCAGAAGTAGGCCTCTGTTCTGCATGTGCAATGCATCATGGGTGCTGATGGGGTTACGCTATCCTGGCACACAGAGCAGGGGTTTGTGCGGTGACCTGCAATACTTCTGTACCCAGCCATTGCTATGCAACAGGCCATAGAGGTATAGCCTACTGATTAGTACACTGACGTTCTAGGTGGAGGTCATGGGTTCTATTCCTCATTGTTCCCTTCTGTCCAAGGCAGATATTTTGCTTGCCTGTGACAGTCATATCTTTGCAGATCTGTGCTGCCAGCCCATAGTACCCTCACCATAGTTGCCAGCAATCCTTATAAGGTGTTATAAGGCTCCTAATTAGGCACAGTACAAGGCACGTTACAAGGCACCTTATTAGGAATAGTACAAGGCACCTTATTGGGCACAGTACAAGGCACGTTATAAGGCACGTTATAAGGCACAGTACAAGGCACGTTAAGGCATGTGCCTTGTACTGTGCCTTATAATGCGCCTTATAATGTGCGTTAACTGACATGGCTTGCCATAATGATTCCCCGCCCACGCCTTTATATGGGCATCTGTACCTTGACCAGGGAACCTAACACGAATGACATTACCGCAGTTTAGTAAACATGCCCCTAAGAGGGGACAATGTCTTAGAGGAGAAACTGAATGAATTCTTTGCTTTGGTCTTTAATGAAGAAGATGCTAGCTAAACTTAAAGTAGACAAAACAATGGGACCGGATGGGATACACCTTAGAATACTGAGGGAACTTGGGACGTTCTAGTAGCTCCAATGCCTTACCTTTTCAAAGCCTTGTTGGAGTCAGGAGTAGTGCCAAAGGACTGTAGAGAGGCACATATGGTCACTTTACACAAAAGTGGAAGTAAGGTTGTGGTTAAAAACGATAGGCTGGTTAGTTTAACTTCAGTGGTGAGTAAATTATTGGAAGCGCTGCTGAAAGAGAAAATAGTGAGGTTTCTGGAGTCCAGCAGATTACAAGATCCGAGACAGCACGGATTCACCAGAGGCAGGTCTTGTCAGACAAATCTGATTGATTTCTTTGACTGGGTGACCAGGGAGTTGGACAGAGGGAGAGCCTTACATGTGGTATATTTAGATTTCAGTAAAGACTTTGACACCGTTCCTCACAGGCGACTTATAAATAAACTGAGCACCCTAGGGATAGACCCTAAAGTTACTGCTTGGGTTAGAAACATAGAAATATAGAAATATGATGACAGAAAAAGACCACATGGCCTATCTAGTCTGTCCTTCCATATCAACAACTACAACAGTCCACTTTTTACCTTTAGAGATCCTCTGTGTTGGTCCGATGCTTTTTTGAATTCAGTTACTGTCCTCATCTCTACCACCTCCACTGGGAGACTATTCCATGGATCCACTACTCTTTCCGTAAAGAAATATTTCCGCATATCACTCCTGAATCTATCTCCCTTCACCCTCATCCCATGTCCCCTCGTAGCAGAGCTTGCTTTCAATTGAAAGAGGCTCTCTCCCTGAACATTTATGCCACGGAGGTATTTAAACATCTCAATCATATCACCTCTATCCCGCCTTTCCTCTAAGGTGTACATATTAAGATCCTTAAGTCTGTCCTCAAATGCTTTATAATGAAGCCCACTAATCATTTTAGTAGCCACCCTCTGCACCGACTCCATCCTGTTCACATTCTTTTGAAGGTGCGGTCTCCAGAATTGCACACTATACTCTAAATGAGGTCACACCAAAGACTTATGCAGAGGCATTATCACCTCCTTTTTTCTGCTAGCCATTCCTCTCCGTATGCACCCAAGCATCCTTCTAGCTTTTGCCGTCGCCTTTTCTACCTGTTTAGCTACTTTAAGATCATCAGACACAACCACGCCTAGGTCCCGCTCTTCTTTAGTGGGCAAAAGTACTTCACCTCCTATACTGTATTGCTCCCTTGGATTGCTGCAGCCCAAATGCATGACCTTACATTTTTTAACATTAAATCCCAGCTGCCAAATTCTAGACCATTCTTCATGCTTAGCTAGATCCCTCCTCATGTTATCTATACCTTCCTGGGTGTCTACTCTATTGCAGATTTTGGTATCATCTGCAAAGAGGCAAACCTTACCCGACAGCCCTTCCGCTATATCACTAACAAAGATGTTAAAAAGAATCGGACCAAGGATAGATCCCTGGGGCACACCACTGGTAACATCCTTCTCCTAAGAGTGAGCTCCATTTACTTGTGCTCTTTGTCGCCTCCCACCCAACCAGTTTCTAACCCAAGCAGTAACTTTAGGGTCCATCCCTAGGGTGCTCTGTTTGTTTATAAGTCGCCTGTGAGGAACAATGTCAAAGGCTTTACTGAAATCTAAATACACCACATCTAGAGCTCTCCCTCGGTCCAACTCCCTGGTCACCCAGTCAAAGAAATCAATCAAATTTGTCTGACAAGACCTGCCTCTGGTGAATCCATGCTGCCTCGGATCCTGTAATTCGCTGGACTCCAGAAACCTCACTATTTTCTCTTTCAGCAG
Organism: Ichthyophis bannanicus; assembly: GCA_033557465.1. NCBI lineage: Eukaryota > Metazoa > Chordata > Amphibia > Gymnophiona > Ichthyophiidae > Ichthyophis > Ichthyophis bannanicus. The sequence continues at coordinate 87,213,845 of CM066032.1, read as the reverse complement.
CGTTTCCAATAATTTACTCACCACCGAAGTTAAACTAACCGGCCTGTAGTTTTCAACCACATCCTTACTTCCGCTTTTGTGTAAAGGCACCACATGAGCCTCTCTCCAGTCCTTTGGCACCACTCCCGACTCCAACGAGGCATTGAAAGGGTCAGTAAGTGGAGTTGCTAGAACGTCCCCAAGTTCCCTCAGTATTCTAGGGTGTATTCCATCCGGTCCCATCGCTTTGTCTACTTTAAGTTGAGCTAGTTTCTCACGAACACAGTCTTCTGAAAATTGTTCAAGATGTCCCTCACTTCTGTTCTTATTTGTGGGTGTTTTCTGAGGTCCTGCTCCTGGTTCTTCATCTGTGAACACAGAACAAAAATATTTGTTAAGCAATTCCGCTTTATCCTTATCAGCTTCTACATATTCCCCCCCCTGCACCCTTGAGTCTGACAATACCACTTTTGCCCTTCCTCTTCTCACTAATATATCTGAAAAATGTCTTATCCCCCATTTTATTGCATTGGCTATTTCCTCCTCCTTTTGAATCTTTGCTTTCTTGACTACTTTGCTAGCTTCTCTAAGTTTTTTCAAATACAGATGCCTGTCTTCCTCTCTCTGTGATCTCTTGTATTTCATGAAGGCCTCCCTCTTTTTCTTCACTTTTTCAGCTACTTCCTTCAAAAACCATAGTGGTCTCCTTTTCCTTTTGCCTTTCTTTACCATTTTAACAAAAAGGTTGGTTGCCCTTAAAATACCCCCTTTCAGTTTTGCCCACTGTTTTTCTACATCCCCCAGCTGTTCCCATCCCACTAACGACTCCCTGAGGTATTGGCCCATCTTCGCAAAGTTAGTCTTCCTAAAGTCTAAGATCCTCACCTTGGAATGGATTCTAACAGCCCTAGTCCTAATACTGAACCACACCATCTGGTGATCACTGGATGCAAAATGATCTCCCACTACAACATCAGAAACACTTTCACCATTGGTAAGCACCAAGTCCAGTATGGCCCCTTCACGTGTGGGGTCTGTTACCAATTGCCTGAATAGTTCTCCCTGTAGAGCATCCAGGATTTCCTTACTTCTAGATGATACTGCAGCAGGAATCTGCCAATCAACATCTGGCATATTGAAATCTCCTATCAGTAGTACTTCCCCTTTCCTAGCAATGCTGTGTATGTCTTCAATTAACTCTCTGTCCACCTCTTCCTCTTGTGAGGGAGGTCTGTATATCACACCAATGCAAATAGATTTCTCTTTCCCTCTTTCTAGTTTAACCCACAATGCCTCCTCTCTACCTTTTAAGCTCTGTAATTCCAAAGCTTTAATAGTAGTTTTTACATATAGTGCCACTCCTCCTCCCCTTCTTCCTACCCTGTCCTTTCTGAATAAAGTATAGCCAGGTATAGTTACATCCCATGTTTCTGTAACTGCCACTAAATCCAAGTCAGCCACTCCCACCAAAGCTTCAACATCAGGGATCTTATTTCCCATGCTACAGGCATTTATACACACTGCTTTCCATATGTTACCCCTGTTACCCATTTCCATAAAGGTATTTAATGTATCACTACCTGGGGGCTTTCACTTACCTGGGGGCTTTCTTCAGCTATCCCCAACGAATCTTGTTTAAAGCCCTCTTCAGTAGATTAGCCAGTCTACTACCGAAGATGCGTTGACCTTTCCTGGACAGATGGATGCCATCTCTGCTCTGCAACCCTTGGAACAGCATCCCATGGTCTAGGAAACCAAAACGCTCTCGATGACACCATCCACGAAGCCATGCATTCATCTCCAGGATGCGAGCCTCTCTGCCTTGGCCTTTACCCTCAACAGGGAGGATTGAAGAGAACACCACCTGTGCACCTAACTGCTTCACCCTCTGTCCCAGAGCCATGAAGTCACTTTTGATACGTTCCGAGGTATACCTGGCAGTATCATTTGCTCCAACATGGATTAGCAACATTGGGTAAAAGTCAGTGGGCTTGATGAGTCTCAGCAAACTCTCCGTAACATCTTGGATTTTGGCACCAGGCAGACAGCATACCTCTCTGGACATCAAGTCTGGTCGACAGATGGACGCCTCAGTACCCCTCAGAAGAGAGTCTCCAACCACCACTACCCTTCGTTTCCTTCTGGTCACTGATTCTGCAACTTTGGGGTACTTGAACTCTGGTTCTTCCCTTTCCAGGGATGCTTTCACCTCCTCCACTTCCAGGGCTGCATAATGGTTCTTCATTTCAAGGGCTGGGGGAAGTTGGATTGGTGATTTTGCAGGCCCTGGTGACTTGTGTCCAACCATCGACATTCTGTTGGCACCCATCTTCTGCTGTGCTGGAGAGCTTGGTTGCTGCAAGAAGCATCTCATCAATGCACTTCTCACTGTCTTGAATGTTGAGTGAGTGGTGACAAAGGGTACAGGTAAATGGAGCTGACTCTGAGGAGAAGGAGGTTACCAGTGGTGTGCCCCAGGGATCTGTCTTTGGTACGATTATTTTTAACATCATTGCTAGTAATATAGTGGAAGGGCTGTCAGGTAAGGTTTGCCTCTTTGCAGATGACACCAAAATCTGCAAAAGAGTAGACACCCAGGAAGGTGTAGATAACATGAGGGATCTAACTAAGCTTGAAGAATGGTCTAAAATTTGGCAGCTGGGATTTTATGTTAAAAAATGCAAGGTCATTCATTTGGGCTGTAGCAATCCAAGGGAGCAATATAGTACATAAGAAAATAAGAACATAAGATATGCCATACTGGGTCAGACCAAGGTCCATCAAGCACAGTATCCTGTTTCCAACAGTGGCCAATCTAGGTCATGCGTACCTAACAGTTTCTCCAAAAGACGCAGGTTTCACAATGCTTGTACTGGGTCAAGCATTGATATCCTGGGTCCCTTCTTAATAATGGTCTATGGACCTTTCCTCCAGGAACTTGTCCAAACCTTTTTTAAACCCAGCTACACTAACAGCCTTTACTACATCCTCTGGTAACAAATTCCAGAGTTTGATTATACGTTGAGTGAAAAAATATTTTCTTTTATTAGTCTTTAATAGTTTACCCTGTAGCTTCATTGCATGTCCCCTAGTCTTTCTATATTCTGATAACGTAAACAATCGATCTACATTTATCTGTTCCACTCTGTTCATTAATTTATAGACTTCTATCATATCTCCCCTCAGCCGTCTCTTTTCCATGTTAAAGAGCCCTAACCTTTTTAGCCTTTCTTCATAGGAGTATCCTTCCATCCCCTTTACCATTTTGATGGCTCTTCGCTGAACCTTTTCTAATAACGCTATATCGTTTTTAAGATACGGCGACCAGAATTGCACACAATATTCAAGGTGCGGTCTCACCATGGAACGATATAGAGGCATTATAATATCTTTTGTTTTATTTTCCATTCCTTTCCTTATGATACCAAGCATTCTATTTGCTCTCTTGGCCGCCGCTGCACACTGGGCCAAGGGTTTTAACATGTTATCCACAATAACAGCTGAATCTTTTTCCTGGGTGGTGGTTCCTAATGTGGCACCTTGCATCGTGTAACCATAGTTCTTCCCTAGGTGCATAACTTTGCACTTGTCCACATTAAATTTCATCTGCCATTTTGATGCACAGTCTTCCAATTTATCAAGATCCTCTTGCAATTTTCCACAATCCTCTTGCGTTTTAACAACTTTAAATAGTTTTGTGTCATCTGCAAATTGATAACCTCACTCGCTATTCCCCTTTCCAGGTCATTTATGAATATGTCAAAAAGCAGCGGATCCAGCACAGATCCCTGGGGTACACCACTATTCACCTTTCTCCATTGGGAAAATTGGCCATTTAGCCCTACCCTCTGCTTTCTATCTTTTTACCAGTTTCTGTTCCACAAAAGAACACTGCCTCCTATCCCATGACTCTTTAGTTTTGCCAAAAGTCTCTGATGAGGGACGTTGTCAAAGGCTTTCTGAAAGTCCAGATACACAATATCAACTGACTCTCCTTTGTCCACCTGTTTATTCACACCTTCAAAAAACATAACAGAATAGCAAGACAACATCTTCCTTGTCTAAAGCCATGTTGGCTGTCTCCCATTAGGACATGACTATCTACATGCTGAGTAATTTTGTTCTTTAAGATGGTTTCTACCATTTTTCCCGGTACTGACGTCAGACTCACCAGTCTGTAGTTTTCCGGATCACCCCTGGAACCCTTTTTAAAAATTGGCGTTAGATTGGCGATCCTCCAGTCTTCATATATGAGAGATGATTTGAATGAAAATTCACGGATTACTAATAGCAGGTCTGCAATCTCATATTTCAGTTCTTTCAACACCCTTGGATGTATACCATCCGACCCAGGTGATTTGCTACTCTTCAGTTTATCTAATAGTTGTAATACATCTTCCCGATGTATCAATATTTCCTTCAATTCTTCCACACCTTTAAATACCACTTCAGTAGTAGTAGTAGTAGTACTTCATTCATGGGTAACATCTCTACATCTTCCTCAGTAAAGACCAAAGCAAAGAATTCATTCAGTCTCTCCACTATCGCCTTGTCGCCTCTTAGTGCCCCTTTAACCCCTCTATCATCTAATGGACCAACTGACTCTCTCACAGGTTTTTTGCTACAAATGTACTTGAAAAAGTCTTTATTTCACGTTTTTGCTTCCGCAGCAAGTTTCTTCTCAAATTCTCCCTTTGCCTGCCTTATCAATGCCTTGCATTTGACTTGCCAGTTCTTGTGCTGTTTCCAGGTTTCATCGTTTGGCTCTTTTTTCCATTTCCAGTTACCTTTTTTACTAAACAGTACCAAAAGAGAGCAACAAGTACCTGCACAACAGATAAGGAACTAACCAAGCAGGTACGCAAGGACTGACATTTTCATTTTGAGCAGAATAGCAGTGCAGTGTGCGTTCAACGTTTTTAGTGTACCACATGACAGATTTAAGGTGTGCTCTTTTTAAAGACCCCCTGAAGAAGGGGCACAATAAAAAAGATTCTTCACCTATATAACTGTCGTCAGTCCTTGCGTACCTGCTTGGTTAGTTCCTTCCAGTTCCTTTTTTGGCAACAACAGCCTCTCTGACCTCACCTTTAAACCATGCTGGCAGTTTTTTGGACTTCCTTCCACTTTTCTTAAAGCATGGAAATACAGCTGGTTTGGGCTTCCAAGATAGTATTTTTCAACAACATCCAAGCTTGATGTAAGTCTTTAACCTTTGCAACTGCTCCTTTTACTTTTTTCTTAATTATTTTCCTCATTTTATCATAGTCTGCATTTCGAAAATTAAAAGGTAGTACTGTGCTTTTCCTTACTATCCCTCCTCCAGTTATTAAATCAAATGTGATCATGTATGATCACTATTGCCAAGTGGCCCCAACACCCTTATCTCTTGCACTAGATCTGGTGTTCCACTAAGGACTAGGTCTAATATGGCTTCCCCTCTGGTCGGTTCATGAACCAGCTGCTTCATAAGCAGTCTCTATTTCATCTAGGAACTTTATCTCCCTAGCACATCCTGCCGTGACACTGACCCAGTCGATACCGGGGTAATTGAAATCACCCATTATTATTACTGCGCTGTAACTTTTGTTAGCTTCCTTGATTTCTTTGAGTATTTCATCATCCATTTGTTCATTCTGGCCAGGTGGTCGATAGTACACCCCCACTGCCATCGCATTCCCCTTTTTACATAGAATTTCAATCCAGAGATTCTACAGCAAATTTTGTTTCCTGCAAAACTTTAATCCTTTCTGACTCAATGCCCTCTCTAAGATAGAGCGCAACCCCTCCACCAATTTGATCAGTTCTATCATTACGATATAGTTTGTACCCAGGTATCACAGTGTCCCACTGGTTGTTCTCCTTCCACCATGTCTCTGATATTCCAATCATATCTAACCTCTCATTTAGTGCTATATATTCTAACTCTCCCATCTTATTTTTAAGAGTTCTAGCATTTGCATACAAGCATTTTAGAGCATGTATTTTATTCATATTAATTTGGCTATTTGTATAAATGGGTAATTTGCGATCTTTAAGCTCTGTCTGCTCCATACTCGAGGGCATTTGGGCTACTTTACTCTTTTTTGGAACCTCTCTGCTTTTGGTAGTATCCTTCAAGGATACATTCTTCCGAACCATCCGCTCTTGGGCGACTGTCGGCTTTCCCCTATTATCTACTTTAAAAGCTGCTCTATCTCCTTTTTAAAGGATAATGCCAGCAGCCTGGTTCCATCCCGGTTAAAGGTGAAGCCCATCCCTTCGGAAGAGCCCCTCCTTTCCCCAGAATGTTCCCCTCTTCCTAACAAATCCAAAACCCTCATCTCTGCACCATTGTCTCATCCACTCATTGAGACCCCAGAGCTCTGCCTGCCTTTTGGGTCCTGTACGTGGAACGGGAAGCATTTCAGAGAACGCTACCCTGGAAGTTCTGGATTTCAACTTCCTACCTAAAAGCCTAAATTTAGCCTCCAGAACCTCCCTACCACATTTTCCTATGTCATTGGTACCGACATGTACCAAGACAGCAGACTCCTCCCCAGCACTATCTAAGACCTTATCTAGGTGGCACGTGAGGTCCGCTACCTTCGCCCCAGGCAGGCATGTTACCAGGCGATCCTCACATCCACCAGCCACCCAGCTATCTACATGCCTAATGATGGAATCACCAACTATAACGGCTGTCCTAACCCTTCCCTCATGTGCACATGGCCCTGGAGAAACTTCCTCGGTGCAAGAGGGTTTTTCATCACCTGGAGGACAGGTCCTAGTTACAGAATCACTTCCTGCCACACCAGGATGATGCTCTCCTGTCATGTGACCTCTTTCCTCCATGGCAACAGAGATGCTGCCAGACTGGAGATGGGACTTCAAGACTATATCCCTGTAGGTATCGTCTATATACCTCTCTGTCTTTCTTATGCTTTCCAAGTCTGCTACTCTAGCCTCTAGAGAATGGACTCGTTCCCTGAGAGCAAAGAGCTCCTTGCACCTAGTGCACACGTAAGACCTCTCACCAACTGGGAAAAATCATACATGTGACACTCAATGCAAAAGCCTGGAAAGCCCCCATCTCGCTACTGGACTGCTGTCTGCATCATAGTTTTAAGTTTTTGTTTAGATCTTTAAGTTCTTTACTTACTAAGGGGCATGTTTACTAATCCATCTTAATGTGCGCTCTGCCACGTTTCGCGCGATAAGGTACCTTATCGCCCGATGAAGGCACGTTACTGGGCGATAAGGTACCGTAGCGTGCGATAACACATGCTGCGGCGCAAACGAGCGCTAAATGCGGAGAAAGGCTCCCGGAGGGCGGAGGAAGGCTCCCCAGGGGCGGAGGAAGGCTCCCCAGGGACGGAGAGAGAGGGTCAATTGGCAGAGAGTGGGAGGGGAGAGGCTCCCCGCACACTAACGCTGTGAAATCCCAGGCTCAAAACTAACGCCAGTGAAACCCTGGCGTTAGAGCCGATTTAAAGGGAAAAGAAACCATTTCCGTCTGCAATGTACACCCAAACCAGGGAAACCAACAAAAAGTGATAAGTGTGATACATGTGCACAGAACAAAAGGGCAAATAAACAGTGAAAATGAACAGAAGAAAATGTAAAAAAACCATAACCAAGCTGGGCAATAGTGATATCAATCGGAAACATCAAAAAACACTCCCAAGAAAGCTCCAAAAAAAAAGATATGAATTTTGGAAGGGTCTATGCTCCGTCCCCATACAAGGTGAATGAGCCCACAGTGAAATTGCGCTGAGCAGGGTTTCCGACTCCATTGGCCAGGTTTCCTATGGCGTGCACATTTTCTGCAACAGCAGGGTGGGCATGTCAGAACGGGCAACTGGACAGATGCTGGAAAAGGGGATACATAGGGCTGCAGGCGGCACATGCTGTGGTGCAGCTGGGCCACAGTGCGGACTAGGGTGATGCCTAGGTGGCCCATAGGAATGCTGAAACAGTAGTGCATCCAGACAGCAGCTGTTGTGGGCCCAACATGGGCATGAGTGTGCATCCCACAGTGTCACAGCGGATAGTACCCAGCAGGTACCCCCAAGGGCACAGAACATTGGCAGGCGGTGCTGGAGGAAGCGTGGACATCTATGCAGGCACCCCTACCCCAGAACCCGCACCATAGGCAGCCGCCTACCGGCACACTGGATGGCCTGAGACTGTGCACCACCAGCAGAAGGGCACGTCAGCATGGCGGTGGAGGGGTACTGGTGGTGGAGGGGGCAGTGGATGCTGCCCACAGCAGACCGTGGCCTAGCCCTGTTCAGGTGAGTGCCGTGCAGTGCAACAGACAGACTATGTCTGACAAACAGTCATGCTATCTCCAGGGAATGCACTGTTCCTGTGGCTACAGTGTGGTACAGTACACACAGACAGTGTGTTCAGGAGCAGAAGGTCACAGGTTCAAGTTCCGGGTGTGGCTCCTGCCAACCCAGTCCCCATATTTTACCCACTACTAAACCGTGGTAGTAAAGATGGAACCTTTATTGCAGAGAACATAAACATGCGTCAAACGCCTATATCTTACCCTACACAGCACAGACACCATAAACATGCGCATTATCTAGAGCAGAGTCCCCCAAATGCAGTCCTGGAGGGCCACAAATCATTCAGGTTTTATGCTGTCTCTAATAAAGATGCCTGTGCTGCATTTCCATGCACCGCCCCCATGGTATGCAGATGTATCTCATGCATATTCATTAGGGACAGCATGAAAACCTGAACAGTGTTTGGCCCACCAGGATTGGAGTTGGGAACCTCTGCCCTTGAGCAGCGGCCAACAGGAGCAGAAACACTCGCACCCACAGGCTCCATTATCCAAAGCCTCATGGAGAGGCAGGATGTCGGGCCTTGCGTGCATCTCCCAATACTAGCACTTGCATACCTTAGCAATGCCACCCTAAACCCGGGGATACGGTACACATATATCAAAAGGTTGCTATGATTACTGGCAGATAGCAATTCCTAAGTTAAGCACAATCTGTTCATTGAGCTGTATCATACCAACCTCTCTGATGTCTGTGGAGTGTGTTTCAGGTCTGGTGTCTGACAGTGTTTACAACCCCGGGGAGTGACCCCAACAGTATTGCGTACCATAGCCATGCCTGCGCTGTGCCCAGGACTGGTGAGGTGGCCAGGGCTGCCAAAAGCCTCTATATTTGCACAATGCTGGCATAGGTGTGGGAGTGGGTGTGTGTCCATCCAGTGTGTGGTGGTTGCCAACACCTTACTCAGCCCACACTGTTTGCACTGTGTCCAGTGTTAGCTTGCCAATGTGCATAATGAGGAGCAAGGTACTGTGGGTATAGGACGGACAGGGCGGCCTGGGCAGGATGCATCAGCACAGGGCATAGGGCAATGGCTGGGACATTGTAGTGGATGGCCACCACCTGCACAGACAGGGTGGCCACAGCATGTCCTGCTGGGAGGTCACTCTCACCCTGACTGTGCAGTGACCACGGCATGGCTAGGTTCCCCCATAGTGCTATTTAGTGTTTTTCTCAAGTGATATATATGGGTTACTTTTTCTGGGGCCCAATCATTGACTTATCTGCTTGGTGGGTGTGCTCACATCCCAGTTTGGGGTGCAAACATTTCCTCCAGTAATATGCACTATGGACTAGCTAGCAGACTGTTTGCAGTTAGTATGTGTATGGCTGGAACACCTTGCAGGGTGCAGTGGCTGGAGACTGTCAGATAGTGGTGGGGGGCAGCTGATCATTTCCAGCCCTACTGTCTGTCTGCTATTGTCTTATGAATGCGTACAGGACTGCATGGACTGCCCTCTAGGTTGTCTGTACCCCAGTCGGACTGAGGTTGATGGTCCCCTCTACTGCCACCATTGCAGGTATGTAGAATGTGGATCTGTTGGTGGGAGATCTTGAGCTCCAGAGGACAGGTTGGGTGGTACTACATAATCCACCTGTGGGTCCAAACAGCCACCCCCCCCTGCCATGCACCTAAATCATGTGGCCATGGCACCCACACAGGATATGCATTATTCTGGGTGCATCATAGTTCACAAGGGCTAGATGTGACTTGGAAATAAAAATGGACACAGGTGTATTCCTAGGTGTGTCTGCAAGGACTACCTATCACACACTGGCACTGATGGCAATCTACAGCATAGTCTATCTCAGCTAAGTCTGGTGCTGTGGACATGGTGCTGGTCGCCCCACCTCACCCTCAGGATGAGCACAGTACCCGCAGAAATGTAACGGTCTGTAGCTATTCTGTGCCAGTAACACACACGGTCAGTTCCCCCTCCCAGGCTGAGGTGCTGTGGGGGTGCATACCCCATCGTGTGATCATCTGTAGACTGCTGATCTGCATGTGCAGTGCATCATGGGTACAGGTGGGTTAACCCTATCCTGGTAACCACAGCAGACAGTTTGTGTGGTGACCTGAAGTCCTTCAGTAGCCAGCCAGGGGCTTGCTAGTAGCAATAGAGATGTAGCCCACTGGTCACTTCACTGCCTGTGGATCCAGAGGTCATAGGTTTGGTCCCACAGTGGGGTTATTTGATAGGGCTGTCTAAGGCATATTCTGTTTTTTAATTTAAATTAGTGCTGTCAGAAAAAACACCATCACAGTGCTGTAACCTTAAGGTGCCTTATAAGGCGCTTCATAAAGCGCCCTAGAAGGTGCCTTATAAGGCGCCCTATAGGGGACATTATAGGGTGGCTTAGCAGACAGGGCACTCTATAATGTGTCCCATGGAGTGTCTAATAGGGTGCCTTAAAAGGCACCCTAGGGTACGGCACTGTGAGGGTGTGTTTGCTGGCAGCACTAATGTAGACCAAAGAATAAAATGCTGCACACAGCACTGCCTAAATGTAGAGGGTAATACCTCAGACAGCCTTATAGATTTGGTACACTGGGGGAATCAAACCAATGACCCCTGTACCATCAGTCTGTGTATTAACCATTGTGCTACACCTCTGCTGCTGTACATGCATGGCAGCGCGCCTACATAAAACTAATGTGCATTAGCCTGGCACGGCTCCCTCAATGGCGCAATAATGTGTATGGCGATAACACGCGATTGCCATGTTTAGACCATAGGACCATCCTGCACATTATGGCTGGCCGGACATTAACACGGTGTACTACACATACCCCCTTGTGTAACAGTTTAAGTAGCCATTGCTATGTGAAAAGGCATAGCACACAGGTTAAGACAATGCCCTCACAGCTAGTGGTGATGTGTTTGAGTGCTTGAAAGCCCAGTGGACCAACACCAAGATAAATGCTTCATAATTAAACTGTGTTCAGACACATTGCTGGAATGTGTGCTGGCAGCCTTGATCTTTATTATATACTGATTGCGCCATCAGTTCCTGTATACCAGCCATGGCACAAGCACGTTGCTAGTGCGCCGTAATGACAGGCGCTGCGCGTGGTGCTGCGGGGAACGATGCGAGGCGCATTGCAGCATGCATGCATGCGCGTGCGTGTGTGTGTGAGCAAGGCAGTGCAGAAAATGGCTACCCGCTGCAGGAAGCCAGCTTTTAGCAGGCAGGATCTGAGGCACCTTGCAGGGCTTATCTGCACTAGGCAGAGCAAGCTATTTCAGGGCTCCTCGAGGCATCAGGACCTGGCACGTGTGCATAGGGCCTGGGACCGCATCACCTGGCGCTATAACCGTATGGCAGAATACCCACATGAGGTAAGTGTGTGGGGGCAGGTCAATATATGCATATACATATCCATTGTGTATTGTAGGTGTGCATGCTGCTGTGTGTAGCCATTCCTACCAATGTATGTTTATTAGTTACACCCACGTGATATACCGCCTAGGTATCATATCAAAGTGGCTTGTCCCATCCCCAGGAGGCTAAGGACATGATTACAGAGCTGAAGATGCCATCCTGGTGTCACGGCAGCTGCTGTTGTTGATGTGTTAAAAGAAACCTTAACCCAAGGAGCCCCTAGATCTGCCTAAAGAGGTTTGGGAAACATCATGCTGACATGGTAGTTTCTAAGGTTGCAGGGTCACACATCTGCCCTACCCCAAGGGGTCCTGAGACGTGATCCAACTGCTCACACACTCACCCTGGTAACATGGCTGTGAGAGGGGTTTCAGTTTAAAACATCCTCCTTATCCCCATGAGTCCCGAGAGCCCATCAAAGTGGGTTCTCAGTCACCCTGGTGATAAGGTTGTTTGTGCCTTTGCAGTGTAAAACATCCTCCCTATCCCCAGGAGTCCCGAGAGCCCATCAAAGTGGGTTCTCAGTCATCCTGGTGATAAGGTTGTGCCTTTGCAGTGTAAAACACCCTCCCTATCCCCAGGAGTCCCGAGAGCCCATCAAAGTGGGTTCTCAGTCACCCTGGTGATAAGGTTGTTTGTGCCTTTGCAGTGTAAAACATCCTCCCTATCCCCAGGAGTCCTGAGAGCCCATCAAAGTGGGTTCTCAGTCACCATGGTGATAAGGTTGTTTGTGCCTTTGCAGTTGAAAACATCCTCCCTATCCCCAGGAGTCCCGAAAGCCCATCAAAATGGGTTCTCAGTCACCCTGGTGATAAGGTTGTGTGTGCCTTTGCAGTGTAAAACATCCTCCCTATCCACAGGAGTCCCGAGAGCCCATCAAAGTGGGTTCTCAGTCACCCTGGCGATAAGGTTGTTTGTGCCCTTGCAGTGTAAAACATCCTCCCTATCCCCAGGAGTCCCGAGAGCCCATCAAAGTGGGTTCTCAGTCACCCTGGTGATATGGTTTATGCCGCTGTTGCTGTTTTCTAATTCCCCCTATCCCCAGGAGTCCTGAGACCTGCTGAAAGTGTCCTGTCAGTCACCCTGGTGATATGTTGTATGTTGCTGATGATGTGTGCTAAGGCACCCTACCCCCAGGAGGCCTGAGACCTGAGTGCAAAGGTGGGTATGGCATCTAGATATTGTGTTAGGTGATGCCGGGTTGGGACACACAGTGGGCTTATTCCCTGGAGGCCCAGACCCCAGTACACATGTCTGTTATGGCTCATGATTGTATGGTAGGTGCAGCTGGGTATGTGCTGTAAACCCTCACACCCCCAGGACCCATGAGATCTGCTTACAAAGGTCTGAGACAAATCCATATAGCTATGATGTGTATGCAGTTTCAGGTCACACATCTGACCAATCCCCAGGAGCCCCATAAATGATCGCAGAGAAACATCATAGATGCTGGTGTGAGGGTACAACACCTCACACTGCCCACACCACAGATATCAAAACTTAGTGTCCCAAAACCATCCCATACCCATCACCGTTCAACATCCAAGTATATATATATGTCAATGTTCCTTATATGGTGTTAATCACACAATACTGCACATATGATCTCAGTAACCATGGGCCTACAACACGCATACAACAGACTAAACTGTCATAATGCACAAGCCCTTATAACATCACTGCCCTTCCGTGAAGACCTTGACAAGCCCCCAAATCTCAATCCCTGAGACAGCACTTAACTGTCAGAAACATGCTTTGTGTCTCAAAGGGTGGCCGTCCTGTTAACCCCTCCCCGATGCCACAACCCACAGCTGAAAGGCATTCTGCATGCATCCTTGGACCATCAGGGGAAGAGGACCTGTCCAACAAAACATATAACCAACAGGAAATACACAAGCAATGAGGAACAACAGCACAAGCCAGCCCACCCAACTCAGACCCCGCACTCACCCTTATTCAAAGTTAGTAAGGCAAACAGACAGTGGATTGTGGACGTCATTTTGGTTATATGTCATGAACACACATGCACAGACCTACAGCCATACATGCAGGTGGCACTGGCAACCGTTAGTAGAAGAAGCACTGAGCAGAGGCGTAGGAGCAGCACGATGCTGCGCACAGAGATGTGTGATATGTGTTTGCCACCCACCAGAGATATATGGTCCTTAATGCACCCTCGCATTGTCTTCCCCCCCTAGGTGGAGGACCTACGGAAAAAGGGCCGTGAGATGCGGCTCAAATGCCCTGCCATGTTGGAGAGGCTGTGAAGGCGGGCAATCCCAGCACGTGGCGGTGAGTGACGTGACCTCAACAGCTCTGTAGATAATGTCACAGTGGCACACCAGCCTCTGTGTTGCCTAACTATTTACATGTGTTATGTGACTCACATACTAGTGTGCTAATGACTGTCATCCCCCACAGAGGCGGACCATGCTGGTGAGGGGACAGCACTGTCAGCACGCCCTGAGAGGAGGCCCACTCACCTATGCATGGAGGAGGAGGAGGAAGAGGAGGAGGAGGAGGAGGCGGATGAGGTGGAGGAGGAGCAGGAGGAGGGGTCGGAGGAGGCGGAGGCAGAGGAGGAGCAGCAGGAGGAGGAGGAGGGGCATTGGAGGTGGCGGCGGCTATGGAGGAGGGGGAGGAGGCAGCAGAGGCCCCTGAGGCTTATGAGGGCAATGGGGGACTGGATAGGGTGGAGGGTGGGGTGGGAGGGGAGGGTGAGTGTGTGGGGGTCATGTCGGGGGGGGGGGAGGAGGAGGAGGGGAGTGTGGAGTGTGCTGAGGGTGTGTGGGAGGTGCCAGGGGGGAAGGGGTGTTCGTTGCTGCCGTCATTCCCCAATGTGTCACTTTCAGCAGTGACTGTGTCCTGTGCCTCCGGCACCTCACAGATATCTGGTGTCTGTTCCCCTTCACTGGTATTGTCTCCCGATACTGCAGCCTCTGGTTCCTCCCCACCCTGAGGCGCTGCCACATCCTCCTCCTGCTCCGGTGCATCCATGAGAGTGTAGTCACCTGGTATGTGATAAAGCATACACAGCACTGATAGGTTTGCACACTCCAACTATGTACACATGTGTAATACGTCCACCCCACGATCAATGTGTGCTTGGGGTGCCCTGTACGTGTGCTGCATAGCTACCACTACAGCTCCAGCTACCAGTATTTGGCATTTATAGGGCAGTACCAAAAACACGCATCACTGTGTACGTTATCTCACCAAAGGACAATCCCTGCTCAGCGGTGCTTAGCTTAGACACAGACGTGACAATAACAGGTCTGGGAGGCGGTTTGTAGCAGAGGTGCAGCGACATGTGCAGGGCAGACATAAAAAGGGATGGTGTTAAAGAAACATGTGGTTGGAGGGGAAAAACATGCAAAGTAAAAGGGGTGGAATGGGGGACAGTACACTCATGAGCCAATGGCAGAGGGTGGGAGACGATCTAAGATACCAGGTATGAGGGGGTGCTATTAAGATGCCTGACGCATATCCAAGGGCGTTTACTCTATGCGTTGGGAGCAGCAAGGTGTGAGTTGGGTACCTACCTGCCTGGGGATGTGCAGTGTCCAGTGCCTCTGGCAGTCCACACAGGTAGATGGGCCCTAGCCTCTCCGCCAACTCCTGCTCCAGGGGTGTTAGGGAGGGTGCAAAGGGGCCTCCCCCACCAGTGCCCATGGCATGTTGCCGCTCTGCCACCATGTGTGCATGCACACCCCGCTTTATGTCACTAAACTTCTTCCTGAGGCTGTCCAGGTCTCTGTGTGGGCCCCCTGCCTGTGCAATGGCCTCCTGCACCTCTTCCCACACCTGGGTGCATGTTGCAACAGTGGTGCTGTTGCTCAGCCGGCCGTATAGGACCTCATAATGCTCGAGAACACTCGCCAGCAGGATGTGGTTTTCCTGCTGGGTGAATCTTACAGCCCTCCTCCGTTGCACAGCTGGCACCGGTATGCACCTGCGTTTTGCACTGAGAGGATCCTGTGTGGGCTGGGCCGATGTGCCTGCATCTGCCACCACATCCCCAACACTCCCTGCCATATCTGTGTCCTCCCCAACAGGTGGCCCCCCTCCCCCTCCCCCTCCCTCTCCCTCTCCCTCTCCACTCCTGCCCTGTCCTGTCGCTCCATCTCCCTGCCCTTTGTGCCCTCTCCCTCCCTGTCACACATTCCTGCTCTTGGCCTTCTCAGCTCCACCTCACAACTCCCTCCTCTCCCTGCTGCTCTTCACCTCACCTCCTTTCTCACTCACCTGCTCCTTGCCTCTCCTCCTCTCTGTCTCCCCTGCTCTGCCTCACACCTCTCCTCCACAAACCAGCCTCTACCACTCTCAACCGCAACACACTAGCTCTGCTACTCTTCACTAAACACCTGCTTCTCTCTCTTACCAACACCACACACCTTCCCTCTCTCGCCTACCAAAAACCCCTCAACGTGCAACACGTGTACAGGTATATTTATAGTTTTTTTTCTGTAGTGCACATTGCGCATGTGCAATTGCGTGAGTGCGGCATCTGCGCACGTTGCGCATGTGCAGTTGGCTGGGCGCATTGCGCATGCACTGCACAGACGCAGTAGGTGTGTGCGTGTGTCATATTTACGTGTGCTGTGTTTGCACGTGAGGCGTGGCGCATGTGCAATGTGCACAGCAAACTGCGCTCATGCAATGCATGCAGACGCCGTGCTCACGCAACTGCACATGCGCAACGCGCACTACGTAAGAAAAACTATAAAGATCCCTGTACACCTGGTGCACATTGAGGGGTTTTTTGTAGGCAAGGGAGAGAAGGCGTGCATTGGCAGTGAAGGAAGGAGAGAGTCAGAATCAGGTGTATTGTGGAGTGTGGCTGGGTTTGTGATTGGTGTTGGTTGTATTGTGTGGCTGTGTTTGTGTGTGGTGTGTAAGGTGTGTGTCTTGGTTAGTGAAGTGAGTGTCTGTGTTTGAGTGGGTTAGAGGGGCAGGACGGGTGGAGTTTATGGCGGCCTTTGTGGTTGCTGCATCTGCAGTGGGAGGTGGGCAGGTGGTGCGGTTGCCTGACGGGGGAGATGGTGTCTATGGGGCTGAGGCACAGGGCATGGGTGTAGTCCCGCGGCAAATCAGACCTGCAGCTGTGGGGGCAGGCCAGGCAGGGGCTGTGCCAGCACGGCGCAGGAGGCATACTGAGGTGCAGGCTCGCCAGCCTCGCCTCTACAGGCCCAGGGCCCAGCTCCAGGGCATGTGTGAGGACCAGGTCATCTCCCTCTACCGACTGAGCACGGGGGATATTAGGGAGCTCTATGAGGATCTAAGACCTGACCTCGAGCCCCTGACTGATCGGTCAAATGCCATACCGGGTTTGGTCAAGCTCCTTGGTGCCCTACATTTCTTTGCCTCTGGCTGTTTCCAGTCATCTGTGGCCGCAGTGGATGGCAAGAGCCGCCCACCTTCTCACGCTGTCTCCACCAAGTACTGTGTGCCATGGTCAGCTGGGTGCGGAATTATATTGCCATTCCCCACACTAGGCAACAGTGGTAAACCCTGAACCAGGCCTTATGTTTATGTTTATTAGCTTGATATTCCGCTGTTCCACTTAGAGCACAGTGGTTTACGTTAGCCGGGATACCACACGTGATGGGAGCTATTGATTGCACACGTTACCTTGGTCTCGCCTAGAGACAGGGAGGTAGTGTTCCGCAACCGCAAACACTATCATTCCCTGAATGTTCAGGTTGTATGTGATGCAAATATGCATATTCTGAATGTGGTCCCCAGGTTTGCGGCGTCCACCCATGACTCCTATATCCTGCATCACTCGGCACTATTCAGACAATTTGAGGCAGGAGAGTATGAGGACTGTATATTGCTGGGTGGGTATTTCCCATTTCTGACATGCACATGGTGTTCATGTGACTATGCATATGTGCAAATGTCTGTCTTGGGGTAGATCCCTCATTGTGTGTGTGTGTCATCTGCCTGTGTGGGATATAGGGGGGGGGGGGGTTGGTGCCCTCCAAATCCACCCTGCTATGGTGCTGTGTGATGCTGGTTGATTGGATGCTAGCATTTGTGTGGTTGTTACAGATTATGTTGTCGGCAATCCATACACCTATCCCTTGTCTTGTGTGTCTTAGGTTCCCCCACTCAATCTGTAATAGAGTAGACACCCAGCAAGCTGTAGATAACATGAGGAGTGATCTAGCTAAGCTTGATGAATGGTCTTGAATTTTGCAGCTGGGATGTAATGTTAGGAAATGTAAGGTCATGCATTTGGGCTGCAGCAATCCAAGGGAGCAATATAGTATAGGAGGTGAAGTACTCTTGTCCACTACAGAAGAGCGGGACCTAGGCGTGGTTGTGTCTGCTGATCTCAAAGTAGCTAAACAGGTTGAAAAGGTGATGGCAAAAGCTAGAATGATGCCTGGGTGCATACGGAGAGGAATGGCTAGCAGAAAAACAGGAAGGGATAATGCCTCTGTATAGGTGCGACCTCATGTGGAGTACAGTGTGCAATTCTGGAGACTGCACCTTCAAAAGGATGTGAACAGACAGGATGGAGTCGGTGCAGAGGGTGGCTACTACAATGATTAGTGGTCTTCATTATACAGCATATGAGGACAGACCGAAGGATCTTAATATGTACACCTTTGAGGAAAAGTGGGATAGAGGTGATATGATTGAGATGTTGAAATACCTTCGTGGCATATATGTTCAGGGAGAGAGCCTCTTTCAATTGAAAGCAAGTTCTGCTACGAGGGGACATGGGATGAGGGTGGAGGGTGGAGGGAGATAGATTCAGGGGTGATATGCCAACATATTTGTTTACTGAAAAAGTGGTGGATCCGTGGAATAGTCTCACAGTGGAGGTGGTAGAGATAAGGACAATAAATGCATTCCAAAAAGCATGGGACAAACACAGAGGATCTCTAAAGGTAAAAAGGGGACTGTTGTAGTTGTTGATATGGAAGGACAGACCAGATAGGCCATGTGGTCCTTTTCTGTCATCATATTTCTATGTTTCTATGCTGCATAGTTGTAATGTCATATGTTTCTGTCAGGATGTGTTATGCATTTGTTGTGCACATATATACCTGTGTCCATTTGGGGGGACATGAGCTCCTGCTTTAACATACCACATTTCTTTCTGCAGGGGATGCAGGATATGGGTGTCGCCCCTGGTTGCTGACCCCTGTGCGTCAACCACGGACACGTGCAGAGCAGAGGTACAATGAGGCCCATGCCTCCAGCCGCTATGTCATAGAGCGCACATTTGGCATTTTAAAGAGTCGCTTCAGGTGTCTGGATAGGACAGGCGGGGCCTTACAATATAATCCACAGACTGTGGCAGAAATCATCATAGTCTGTTGCATCCTGCACAACATTGCTCTCAGGCACAATATCCCTGCCGAGATTAATGAGGATCTGGAGGATGATCTGACGTGCCCCCTGTACGTGCCCATGGTGACACACATGAGGGCACAGCAGTCAGGCGGCAGGTGATTGCAGAGCTCTTCTCATGTACGTACTGCATATGTTCCCACCTACATTTGTTGGTATATGTGTGTACTGCTAATACAGGTTAACATTTGTAGACCAATATCAGTAGGATGCAACACTGCACTGACATGTAACAGACACTGCCTGGCAATCCCAACGTCAAATATAAGCATGACTGGGAACCAAATGATGTGGGCAGGGCAGAACAGCGGCTGGAGGTGGATTATGTGTGTGGGTGGTTTTAGGCTTGTGGGAGGTGTTGGGGTGACATTCCTGGTTTGTGGCTGATTGTGATAGCGGCTGCTGTGCAACCACAGTTAGTTGGTGTTATGCTTTGGGTGCAGCAAGGTGAGAGGCATGTGGTGTGGGGTTCACAGTGGGAGAGAAGACCATGTTTGGGGCCAGTTGTCCAGCTGTGCGTGTTTTTCATTTAGTATTTTGAGCTGATTGTGTGGGTGGTATGCTCTGGTAAGCTGTATCTGTGTGTCTGTAGTTTTTGTATAGCACTATATGTGATACGTAGCACTATATACATGCTCAGTACTATTTATCATAATGGTATTTAATATCCTTAAGGGGATTTAGTGGAACGCCACAGTGTGGCTGACTGTATCAGTCATCGCGTAGCCCTAACATGGATGCGGTGAAGGATAGGGAACCTGTGCAGTGTCCACCCAGGGGGAGTATCATTGCTCCTTTTTTTGGTGTAGAATAGCCATGCAGTGCAGTGTTGCATATGTACACACAAACAGAGGTGATTCAGGCAAGATCAGCAAGGTGTAGGTTACAGTAGGCAAGCAGAGAGATGAATGTGGGGGTGGATTGGGTTTTAGGGGTGTTTTCAGGGAGGACAGAGCAAATCTAGCTGATGACATTTTGACATAAACCACATGACTCAACTACAGGCTGTGTAAGTGTGTAGAGGAGGAGAGTGCAGTCCAAGACAACAACTACATTGCGGACCCTAGAGAAGGAAAGTTATGTCCACATACACAAAGAGGCTCTGATGGGAGGGGGGTTATTAGGTGCACATATAGGCTATCCATGCTTTGCCATTATCACTTTCACACAGTGGGATGACATACAGCCATCAAGGTCAGGTCACAAGCAGACATCGGGGTGTGGTTTAGCGGACATAACGCAGACATTGAGATATATTTTTGCAACTCATCAGCACACAGCTGTTAATGTTAGTCAAGGTATGAAATATACACACCAGGAAATGTGTTTGGACAGAGGATACCGGAGGTGCCCCTGCATATTTCCATGTGTTACAGCAATTGACAGCAGGGTAGCAGACGATATTGGGACACCAGTACACACAGTGAAGGGGCATTGGGAGCAATATGGGGGACCCAGGATAATACTGCAGCCTTGGAGTGAAGCAGGAACACAGTAGGGAGCAAACACTTCTGTTCACCAGTGTGTACGACAACAGAGAGGTGAGGGAGGGGATAGACAAAGTACGGACCCCTGTAGTTTGCCAAAGACATGTCATTGATGCCTCTCACATGGGAGAGATCTGTACAGTGTGATGTGAACAGTCAGTCTGTAAAGGATCTTGGGGGGTCTGCAAGCTGGGGACAGGAAGGTGCAGTGTGTGTTGCACAGCTAGAACATGACATATGTATGTTTCCATTGTGTTTCCCAATGCACAAGACATACTTGGTGAGGCTCCTGGTGCCGTGGTGCATTGGCAGGTGACTGTATGTCAGCCAACATGCTGTGGTTTGGGGTAAGTGGACCTACAGCTACATTGTCTGTGCCAGCAGTCAGGGGGAATACATGTCCTCAGTGATCTGTCATATTGTGCAGATGTTGTGGTTCACCTCTTTTCCCTGCACCTCCTTAACCCATATCTTGCTGTTGGCACACATATCCCCATGTGTTCATGTCCAGTATGTCTTCTGCAAGGAGGTCCTAGGTATTTTGGTGGTGGCCTACATGTGCACCCTTCCCCGACATTGTACCATCAGCCAACACCAGGGTATCATTGCATTTCACAGGGCCTTTATGTCTGCAAATCTCCACTTGTGCACATACAAGCCGTATGCTTCTGCTGGCACGCACAAGTATGGTATTCAAGACCATTGAATTGTTTGGTTTCTATGTAGGTGGCACTTATTTATGGTGTTTTTACCTGTGTTTTTACAGCTCCAATGTGGGCTCATTAAAATTTGAGCAAAATGGAAGTATAGCTTCGAGAGGTGAATTACCTCATGGCTGCTCTTTCGACAAAAATGCATACACGCTAGCTTATACACAAAAGATTTTTTTTCACTCTATTTTTGATTCTGGGATCTATAGTGTAGAGTGGTAGTTAGTTTTGTTACTTTTTGGGGCACGCACACCTTAGCATACTGTGTGTGTGTGGGTTTTTGGGTTGGCTGTGTGATGATACAGTGTTCAGGCATTTTACATTATCATGTGGTGTGAGGGGTCTGTACACCTGGGGGGGGGGGGCGGTGGTGACTGTGCTATCTCTACCTTACTGCTATTTACCGTGTGAACATTGTGGACATGTGTTATGTGTTGGGAGTAGAACTGTGTCTTGTGTTCTGACATACCAC
Organism: Ichthyophis bannanicus; assembly: GCA_033557465.1. NCBI lineage: Eukaryota > Metazoa > Chordata > Amphibia > Gymnophiona > Ichthyophiidae > Ichthyophis > Ichthyophis bannanicus. The sequence continues at coordinate 87,192,109 of CM066032.1, read as the reverse complement.
TGTTGACCTGCTTTTTTGTATCACAGATATCGCCATAATGTGGACGCATCAACAGTGGCATGACATGGTGACATGGTGATTCTACACATTTCGCTGACATTGTTTCCCTTCACTGTGACCTGTTATGGCCTTTGAGTGGCTCAGGGGATCCGAGACATACACTTGATGCAAGCACAAGGTAGTTTGCACCTTTGTTCTTTTGGGAATGACATCAGCCTTTACATGTTAATGATTTATTGTTTGTTTCATATACATTTCATGTTGGCTCTCTGTTCACGAACGCTGATGCACATAGGATGGAGCTGTGAAACGCCTATGTAACATGGGCATGGACAGGACCATATCCATGTGACACCCATGTCTACGGTTCCAATTCAAAATGTCCCCAACATGCGGTGTGTTTTGTGTTGTGATCATGTCATGTTGGCCTGTGTGTCCCTTTATTATGTGTTTCTTAATGTTTGACTCTGCAATTTGTGCTGATGTTGCAAGGCGCATACCAATACAATATGTATCCTCTTCTGACACAGGGCAGAGAACAAACCAGACGCATCTATTACAGTGAATCTGGCGTCGCCAGCACCCACCTGTTGGGGGACACAACACCATGGAACTTTCCCTGGAAAATGGTGCAATAGGATGTTTGACCTCTGCGAGTGGGACACATGCCTAGGATGGACAGTATTATTTTTGGATTGCTACTTTGGCCATGACAGACGTATCCAACACACTGTTGCTGCCGTGCTCTGGCTGGGAGTCGTGCTCATCGCAGGAGACACACATGACCTTTCATGTACTGTGGCATATTGGGATGTGACACTTGACTATGCATGCCCAGGGTTGCAAGGATAGTCTTAACCTGATGTGTTGAATTGCAGATACGCTTTGCACTTGCACACTGTGTACTGGTCCCCACGTGTGCAGCAGGGACTGACATTGTCACTGTATGTTGTACATTCCTCCACAGTTGTGGTGTTGTTGTGTTTTGGCCATGTGTGTGACATGGAACACAGGATATGCTCATCTGTTTGTTTCAACACAAGCATACAGCCATGCGTGTGGCATAGGGGGAGCGATGGAGAGGTCCTGTTGTCTATGTCCACCTACTCTCCACCTGGACATGATACAGGTTTTGCCACAACACCGCTTTAATGCACACCAGCATCCTGGATTGATGTTTTCAATCACCAAGGGTGTTTCCGTGCATGTGTGGCATCACTGTATCATGTTGAAATGTCGATGGTGCATGTGCATATGACTGACTATGTTGGGGAAACACAGCACATGACAATATGGCTTCTGTGTGGTTTACTGGAACATGTTTGCCCTTAATTTCCATCTCTATATATTGTTTCTTGTGTTTGTTTACTGTACAGACGTGACGCTCTGCATTGATTTACAAACCTTGCATTGCATGTCTGCACAGTCCTATTTATCCCCTGAGGTAACGACACTCACATTGCCCCGTTATATTTGGAGTGTTGGAGTGTGAGTGTCTGTTATCTTCCTTCAATTGTGCATTCCATGTACCGTGATATATGTGTACAGACACTGTCTACACACCAACCAGTGCAGGGGGACCTCCTGCATGGTGTTATCTCTGCATGTTCCTGCAGGTAGTTTTCATTTGAATTCTCTCTGTGTTCATGTGCCTCTGCTACCTGTTAGCATATCCTCATTGTGCATTTGATGATTGTTTAGGGTTACATTGTTGCAGCTTGGATTCCTATATCAGGCATTATGTGAGAGCTGAAACATTACTTTTAATATGTGTTTTTAAAGTTACAATGTTTTAACAACATATGCTGTTTTCATTTGTGTGCCTCCTGTGTTGCCAGATAGATATGTTTTAGGGAACAGATCATGATTGATGTGTGTTGATCCCTCATCATGCACCGCCTACTGTCTACATGCACTCATATGTGAGTAACACATTTGAGGCGTGCAGCAGCATGTGGGGGGTGGGGGCCTAATGCATAGTGCATACCATGCACCTGATGCACATTATGTCTCCTGCCCTTCATTTGTAGATGGGCCAGTGACCTTTCTGTAGGATGTGGGTTGATGCCCTGCTAAATGTGTTTCCGTCTTTCACCTGGGATCCACTCACCTTGATATTATGATGGCGGAATCTGCACTATCTGTGAAGATTAACCCAAATAAAAATATGCGTTTGATATACATTTGTCTCTGCTGCTGCTTGATCCTGGTGACAAACATGCAATACAATGTGTGCCTTTGAGTCAGTCCTGACTCCTTGTACCCCAGAGACTCCAGGGTTTTCTTGGCAGTGTCACTGAAAGTAGATTGCCAGGCCTTTCTTCCAAGGTAATGGAGGGTTATGTGACTTGCCCAAGGCCACATGGAGTGCTAGTAGGAATTGAACCCTGGTTGCTTGGTGACCAAGACAGTTTTCTAACCACTAGGCTATTCCTCCAATCTTTGATCACACTTGTATCTACTGATTTGCTGGTCATGTACATGGCCCACCTGTGCTCACATCCTTGTACGGTGGCAGCTGTGTATCTGCCAGCCATTTGCCACATCACTGGGTATTACAGGTTCCCATACACATCCTCCCTTTGGGATACTATTTTTGCATTGTGCTCAGTGTGCTCATTGTGGTTGTTTGGGGTAGTGGTTACAGGCATGTGTTATAACACTATAGGTTGCAGGTTTGATCCCCACATGGGGTTTATTTTTTTCTTTTCTGTTGTGCTAACATGACCATTAGGTACCAGCAGGTTCATCACCTCTGCACACACCCTTCCATCTACACCAAGGTGTGCCCTCTGTGCTGCCTAGCCATCACATATTATCTGTTACATATGTCTCTTTCTTTAAGGCATTTACATGGCAGTCCGCTTGGGGGTTTGGTATTGCTGTAGTTCAGCTGGTGTGTGGTACACCTGTTTGCATGTTCAATTCTCTCCTGACCTGTTCCATATTTTGTACCAGCTCCACAGAGCATCCTCTGCTGCCCTTGGGGTTTAGGGTCTTTCCTCTTTTGCATGCTGTATCCACTGCATAACATTTCATTGTGTGTGTGCATGTAGTTCTATGTGGCTCTGGTACCAATTACAGACTGTGATCTGATCTGTACACAGCAGATCTGCATGTGCATTTCATCATGGTTACTGTCGGGGGTTTGCCTGTCCTGACAGCCATCAGGCGTCTTGTGTGATACCCTGCACTATTTTGGTATGCAGCCTTTGCTAATGAGCTCACATTGGTGGTGTGGCCTACTGGTTTGTGCATTGCCATTTGTGCTACTGGTCATAGGTTTGATTTCTCTCTGTTCTCTTTCATTTGTATGCCTGTCCTGCAAAACTACTTTTCATTCCTGTGACAGTCATATCTGTTTATTTATTTATTTATTTAGTTTACACTTATATACCGCTACTTCCAGCGATCAGCAGCGGTTTGATTACAAATGTGGGATATGTCAAATCAAGACAGGAAAATTGGATCATATATACATAGATTTAGGGTTAGGCACAACATGCAGGGTTAGACACTTCAAAAATTTGAAGATCTGTGCTGTGAGCACATTGTACCCTCATCACAGTTGTGAACCATCCTTCTGTCCATCTACGTGTGTCTGCCAGCTGTGTGCCATCCTACCCTCATGTGCATGCTGCTACCCCACGTCCTGCACTCCTACACATTCCTGCATTGCAGCTCTCCCTGGTTGCCTCTCCTGTGTGTGCTCTGCATATCACTGCTACTCCACTGTCATCCTCACATTCTACCTATCCTGCCACTTCTACCTCCTCTGCTGCACACATCTTCCCATCCTCTGCCACACACTGTCATTATTGCCTGGTACATTACCATTGCTCTGTGCATAGCTACAGCTGCCCCCGATATGTTTGTCCATTTTTCTAGCTGCCACATGGGCTGGAGGCTGATTTGTGTGGTCCATCAGCTCTGATCTACGTCCTTCCATTACTTATGCATTGTCTTTCCTTGCTGTTCTGTGCTTTGTTTGGGTTACATGTGTGTTTGGCACATACCTCTCTTGCCCTTCAAATTGGGGGACCTTACTGCTCTTGGCCAACGTTTTTGGGTTCACCTATACATCCTTGGGCCATCTTACGCCACACCTTCGATTCAGGCAGCTTATGGGGTGCCTACTATGGTGCCTTGGGAGTTGGCAACCTTTCAACATGGCCTCTGGGGCACATTATAACCCGCCTTCGCTGACATGGATGTGCCTTCTGGTGCACCCTAAAAGGTGCATTAATTTATGGCACTAGGGTGCAGTTCTTTTTAGATGGCAGCACAGATTGTTGTACAGTTGCAAGAAGAAAAAGGAATTACCTCTGCCAACCTTATTCACTAGACACACTGGGGACTTGAACTCATGACCCCTGTACCATCAGTCAGTGTATTGACCATTGTGCTACACTGCTGTTCTTTTTTTTTTTTTTTTTGCACGTCAGTGCGCCTACTTAAGATTTCCATGTGTTAACATGCGCAGCGCTGCCATCAAAAACAGTGCTGTAACCTCACGGTGCCTCATAGGGCACCTTATAAAGCGCCTTATAGGCAACATTATAGGGTGCCTTGGCGGACAGTGCACTTTATAATATGCCCTCTGGAGTGCCTTATAGGGCGCCTTATGCTACGGCACTTTGAGGGTGTGTTTGCTGGCAGCACAGAATTAAATTAAACTGGAAAATGCCTCAGACAGCATCGGGTTAAAGTATTATCATTCATCAGACCCACTCAGGAATTAAACTCATGACCCCTGTACCATCAGTTGGTGTATTAACCATTGTACTACACCTCTGTTGCTAAGTTTGTAGGTCAGCGTGCCTACTTAAGATTAACACGCGTTGACATGCACTGCTCCCTTTATCGGGTGATAATGTGCGCAGCGCACATTATCGCGCGATAACGTGCGCTTGCTACGTTTAGACCGGAACACCCACTCCTTTTATGGCATCCTGCACACTAACGCCGGGCGCACGTTAAGACGGTTTAGTAAACATGCCCCTAAGGGTTGCTATGGATATTTATGCCAATAAAACTGTACCTAATACGCTTAATATACCTTGTTCACCTGAAGCTTAATTAATCTCAGGTCCTTAGTATATGACTGATTTGGGTAACGAGCTTCACCTGAGAGCACCTCCTGTATTTTAAGATGTGTAATACCTATAAAGCTACAATTATCCCAGGGGTGGGTGGGTGTGCGTGCGGAGGGAGGGAGGGAAATAACACTTATTAAAAGAGGGCTGCTACACAGTACCCTGTCTTGTGCTGCTGAGGTAAGCTATATTATTATTTGATTTAAATTATAGCTCTTTGCTGCTGCTAGGCTCTAACTTATTATGAAATTTAAACTATAAGCTCTCTGCTGGGTTCTAAATTTAACCAGAAAGCTCTCTTCTGTGTTTTAAATTTAAACTAAAAGTACTTTGCTGATGCTAGGCCCTGGGTGACTATTAAATTAGAACTACAAGCTCTCTGATGGGTATGAAATGTAACCAGAAAGTTATCTTCTGTGTTTTAAATTTAAATTTAAACTGCTGCTACTAGGCCCTGACCGATTTAACAAAAAAATAGTGGGTTCACAGATTAATTAGCTTTAATAGAAAGAATTCCTTTCAGAAAATTCCCAGAAGTATATACTCACAATTGCAGATCTCTCTCCAGAAGTAACAGTCCCCTTTTCTAGTCCTTCAAGACTGAGGATCACAGAGCTCTGGTTGAGCTATTTATGCCTGTGCTGCTGAGGTAAGCTGTGACCAACTTCCTGGATGATTAACAGTCCTTGCTTGGATAGAAGGAGTCTTTCAAAATGGACTTTTGACCTTCCACCTGGTGTTAACACCTATTGAAAAGGTTTCACAGGTCTCTTGCCCCCTAGGTAGAAGGCCTCTTTGTAAAGGTCTCTAGAAGACTTTATTTGCTGCTCAAAGAGTACTGACCCTGTTTTGCCTTTTGTGCTAATCTATATTCTTATTTGATTTAAATTATAGCTCTTTGCTGCTGCTAGGGTCTAACTTATTATGAAATTTAAACTACAAGCTCTCTGCTGGGTTCTAAATTTAACCAGAAAGCTCTCTTCTGTTTTTTAAATTTAAACTAAAAGTACTTTGCTGATGCTAGGCCCTGAGTGACTATTAAATTAAAACTACAAGCTCTCTGCTACATCAGAGTGTTGAGTACCTATGTGCAACTGCCCTTGCCAGTGTAGTTGGGTTGACAAGGGCTCCAGATACGCCAGACAGGAGTGATCCAGTCCTGGGTTTACCCCATTGCTTGCAGAGACTTGGAGTTTTCCCATTTTTTTTATGGAGTGCAATGGAGAAATCAGGACTATATGCCCCTACCTGCAGTAGGATAAACCCAGGACTGCATTGGGTCTGTCAGGTATATCTGGAGCCAGTTGGCGACTTCCAGAGTAGCCCATATCCCCAATTCCAGGATGGCTTTCTTTGCCATTTTTTGTCTTGTGTTTACATTGCAATACTTTATGGCAAATGTGGTCCCTGAAAGTATCCATTTGTAATCAGTGCTGTACGTAGGCTTGGCAGCAGGCTGTAGATACACACTACAAGCTGCATGTAGTTCATGGTTTACCCCATTGCATCCCAGGACTTGAAGTCCTGGTTTCTTCATAGCACTCTATAAACAAAGGGAAACTACAAGTGCATGCAGTGGGGTTCAGCCAAGATTGGATCAAGTCTGTTGAGCTCATGTGCAATTAGGTGGCAACACAAACTACATGTCCCCCATCGCATCAGGATGAGCATGACACAAAACCAGATGTGGCTGTTAAGTAATATCTAGTACATTGGTAGCTATGCAAGTCCGAGTAGGTGCTGCACACTGCTCGCAACCAGATGGATCCTTCATTCAAATGATATGGCTTGCAGATTAGGCACCTCCATAATTGAAAATTATGACTAGTCCAGGATTTCGAACAGTCACATCAGGATGCATCATGGTACCTGCAGCACTGATTCCAAAGGCTACTACCAGGGACCAGAAATAACTGACTGCATAACATTGCCATTTGCAAGCAATTACTGTCACTATATGTCAATGATGGATCTGCATGCATTAGCCACTTGCCTAGTAGAGCTACCATCAGGCTACCAATACACCCAACCTGCCTGATCCTGTCATGCATTCCCCCCAATGCATGCAGGTATGTGTATTTTGAATGCCTCCATTAAATTCCATGGGAAAGGCCTACCTACATATCCCTGCATGCAATGTGTTTCAGTCAGGTGCCAGAAGAAAGCACAATTAACACAATATTTCTGACCTAGCAATATGAGTTGAGGTGGTACACTTCCCTTATTGGGGCAGGATGATTGCACATATATCTTCAAACCAAAGAGCTTTTACACATGTACAGATTCAATGCCTTGACATACCTTTCCACAATGGTAGTTTGGAGATGCCTGGATACCCAGGTCCAGGAGTGAGATATTAAGCCAGGACTGGTTTTATGAGTAGCACATCCTGAAGCAGTTAAGGACTTTCTGTACTGCATCACATGAGTACTAGAGGGGTCCATAAATAACATAGGACCTGATATTCAAAAGGCATTTACATGGTTTACAGCCCAGTAAACCATGCAAATGCCTTTAATTGGGATATTCAATAGCACTTACATGGTTAGTGCCATTGAATATCCTTTTCTAACCCTGCTATATGCCCCGATGCCATACAGTTAGCATTGGGGCTTTTGGGGGGCATTCCAGGGTGGAGCAGAGATGGAGACTGTCGCTAACCAGGCAGCAGCAATATTGCATGCTGCCATTTAGTAACCTGTGCCCAAAAGATAGGCATGTGTGGTGATCCCAGGCTATTCAATGCCATGGCCGTATATGACCTTGGTATTGAATATCTGGAGTTAAGGGTTGGCATTCAGGGCTATGCACCGTAGCAGCGCATAGCCTGCCAAGATGAATATTGGGCCCACACTGCCTAGCGATGTGATTTGTGCTTCAGAACTGCAAAAACATTGCAGTCTTAGAGCCGGTAAACTTGACAGCCATGTGATTTGAAATATATACGTGTCTATTGGATCTCACGGGAGTTAGTCATTATGTGAGTCAATTGGAAATGCAGATGCTGCAGAGGTGATTGGTATGAATAGAGATGGCCTATGGTCCACACAGGTCTGGGTCACACCTGTCAGGTACATCCAGAGTAGCCATATTACCCAGTTCCAGGAGTGAGATAATTTGACCAGTCTGGTCATCAGTGTGCACCACAATGCAGTCTGCTCTTTATATTCTGGGATTTTTCCCATGGGCATCAGTGATGTGAGTCCATAATGCTTCTGAATGACATAGTCACAAAATCTGGATTGAGTTGTAATCATACTCCAGAAACTGGGTGACTTGGCATGTATGCGCATTTTGTGACAGTGTCCATCCCGAGCAACCTTGAATGTGGTCAGGAGCAATGGAGTATGAAACATCAGGGTGAGTCGACGCAGATGCCCTGCTGGTCCTTGGTCTCACTTATTATGCCTTATCATGTTTTGTACAGCCTAGATGCTGCAGAGTTTACAAGTGTTAGAGTGCCAAGAGTGGATATGTGAGACAATCCTGGGTTTGTGAGCTTGCTCTACAGATGCTGAATGGTACCTGCAGCAGTGATTTCAATGTATGAGAGTCAGGACCAAAAAGATCCCCTACTCACACTGGACACAATGTATGGGTAAAACTGGTGAGCAACAAGAGTGGACTGCATCTGTCCTCATTCTGCGGGCCTAAATAATAGGCTGTCCACCTGAGCCACATGATTCCAATGACTTTTGGACATGCATGATCTGCAGCCATTTTGGTCCATGTGCATGTCAGCATTCTTGGCTGTGGCACACTTGGGATACTGTGGGACAGAGAATGAATTGCCTAGCTTGTAATTGAAACATACATAAGTGCAACACACAGCTGCAGAGGAGGACAGATGCAGTTCCCGGTACTGACACCCATATTCTGCATATACGTCTCCCGAGACACGTTTTTCCCCTGCAGCAAATAGCCCTTCCATTTACCCCAGAGTTGCAATGTCAACTTCCGTTGTGGGTTTTGACTTCCCCTTCCCCCCCCCCTTTCGCCACCCCTCCTCCCCACATGACTGCCTCCAAACATTCCCCCCCCCCCCCGCCGCTCTCTCCATGTGGACCCATTGCGGGGTTTCCCTCCTCTCCCTCCACCCAGACAGGGCCTTCAGCTGTGCTGCCTCATAGTACTTAACCAGGTTAGGTACTCCCAGCTCCCCTTCATTCTGTGGCCTAAACATCGTGAGCCTGCTAACTCTCGGTCTCTTCCCTTCCCAGATAAACCGCATTATCCCGTCCTGCAGCCCCTTCAGACATCTCCTTGACACTTTACACGGCAGCGCCATAAAGACAAATAATATCCTTGGCAACACATTCATCTTTATTGTAGCTATTCTCCCCATCCATGATAAATGTAGACCCTTCCATCTGTCTAAATCCCGCCTTATCGCCCCTATTAGGGGTTTATAGTTCCAATCCTGTAGCCGCTCTATTGATTTACCCAACTGTATACCCAAGTACCGAAAACTTCCTCGCACCCACTTAAATGGAAACTTTTCCCGCAACCTCTCCTCGAGCCCCTCTGCCAGGTTAAAGCCCAATATTTCAGTCTTATCTAGATTCAGCTTATAACCCGACACCTCACTATATTGCTCTACCGCCTTAAGCAAGTTCGGGAGGCTGACAAAAGGGTGTCCCACTGTATAGATGACATCATCAGCAAAAAGTGCCACCTTACTCAACTGCCCCTGTACTTCAATTCCCCTAATATCCACTTGCCCCCTGATGTAGGCTGCCATCGGCTCTATGACCAAGGCAAACAACAAGGGTGACAAGGGGCACCCCTGTCATGTTCCTCTGCCCAGCCTGAAGCTATCCGAGTATCCCCCATTTACCCTTATCCTAGCCCTTGGGCAGGCATACAGTGCTCTTACCCACTTCAAAAATTGCTCCCCCAACCCTAATTTATCCAACACCTGCAGCATGAACCCCCATTCCACCCTGTCGAAAGCCTTTTTGGCGTCCACCGTCAAGAAGACAGCCTCCCTCCCTGTTTCTTACAGAGACCAAATAACATTTAACAACTTCCGGATATTATCCCCTCCCTGTCTCCCTTTGATGAATCCCGTCTGACCCTTATGCACTAACTTCTGCATTACTTTCTGCAACCGTGCTGCCATGATTTTGGCCAACACCTTAGCATCCAAGTTAATAAGCGATATGGACCTAGAGGCTCTGCAAACAGAGGGATCCTTCCCTGCTTTAGGTATAACCGTTATACCTGCTTCCTCCATAGAGCTGGGTAAGCCTTCCCCCTGCAACACCCCATTGAAAACCTCCATCAGAAACCCCCCTATCTCATCCTGCATAACTTTATAAAACTTTGCCCTATACCCATTGAGCCCCGGTGCTTTCCCTTCTTTGAAGAATTTCACTGCTTCCTTCACCTCCTCATAGCTCACCGGTCTCCCCAACTCCTCCGCCTCCTCCTCCGTAAGGTTACTCAGACTACATTTCTCCAGAAATTCCTCCCCTTTCTTCCCATCCCCACTCACCTCACTACTATACAGTTTTTCGTAGTAAGCTACAAAGGCCTGCCTAATTTCTTCTACCTTATACACCATTTCCCCTTTTTGGTTGAGCACCCCTCCTATCGTTGACTTCTGTTGGCACGCTTTCAACTGGGAAGCCAACCTCTTCCCCCCCCCCCCCCCCATTCCCCTCTTCAAACCACCCCTGCTTTAATTTTGCCAGGGCATGTGCTATCTCCGCCGCCCTTAACTGACTCAGCTCCCCTCTCACCTTTAACAGCTCCTGGAGAACACTGGGATCCGCCCCCGTTTGGTGGGTCCTTTCTAGCCACTCCACCCGCTGCAACAACTTGGTTTCAACCTCTCGCTTTTTCCTTTTCTCCTGGGCAGCTATACTAATCAAATACCCCCTCACCACCGCCTTCAACCCATCCCACACTATTCCCGTGGCCACCTACCCGTTCCAATTCCACTCCAAATAGTCCCTGATCACCCCTTTGACTTTTGCCACATAACCCTTATCATTCAGCAAGGATTCGTTCAACCGCCAAAATCTCACCCCCATATCTCTCTCCCCCAGATCAAAGGCAATATGCACGGGAGCATGATCTGACCATGTTATATTGCTGATTTCCACCTCTTTTATCCTAGACCCCCAATTACCGCTTACCCACAACATATCCAACGTACTATACATATCATGTACTGCAGAATAGAAGGTATAATTCTTTTCCCCTGGGAGCCTCACTCTCCACATGTCTACCAAACCTAGCTTCTCCTTTAGTTTTAACAGACTCCTCCTCTCCTTCCCCCCTCCCCCTCCCCCTCCTCTATTGTCCAGTCTTGGGTTCAGCATGATGTTAAAGTCACCCCCCAATATCACCGGTGTTGCTCCCCATCCCTCCAATTCTAACAAGAGCCTCTCATAAAACTCCCCCTCTTCATGTTAGGCCCGTAAATACTGACCACCCACACCTCCTCCCCAGAGATCTTTATTCTAACTGCCACCCATCGTCCTTTTCGATCCCTCCTCTCCTCCACCACCACATCCTTATATTTTCGTCCTATCAATATTTCCACCCTCCCTTCCTTGGTTGCTCTCTTTGACCAGCCAACAGGACCCTCGGGTAGTCCCATGACTTTATCAGCCCTTCCTGGCCAACTTTCAAGTGCGTCTCCTGTATACATACCAGGTCCGCCTTCAACCTTATAGCCTCCCGCTCCAGCAAGCGCCTCTTGCGCCATGTCTGCAATCCTTTAGTGTTTATTGTTGCTACTACCCACTTCTCCCGCTCCTTACCCCTATTACTCTTCAGCTCCATAGTGCCATCCCCTCCCTCCCCCCTCCCTTGCCCCTTCCCCCCTCCCTTCCCCTCCCCTCCCTCCCTCCCATCCCCTGCCCCCCCTCCTCGTCCCTGACCAGGCTTATATGGAGTAGTAAGTCCCCCTCCCTCCCCGGACCCCCTTATTACTCTTCACCCCGTCCTTCCCTACCCTTCCACTCCCACCACCTTCCCCCCTCCACCTCCCCACCTCCCCACCTCCCCCAAACCCCTCTGCTTCCCACTCCCCTAGCCCCCCGCTTGCCCCCTTACTCTGCCCTCATCCCAACCCGCTCCTCCAACATTTACCTCACCCAACTCTTATTTCTTCAGTTATGTTTACAATACCAATAACAAAAGCCCCCCTCCTTTCACCCTGGAGCACTGTCCATCATCTCTTCACTCCTCTCCGCTGCAATCTCCGGTACTCTCTGTCGCTCCCATTGCATTCCTGCGGGCTTGACTCTCTGCGCTTTCCCTTGTGCTCCCTTCGCCCACTCCACTCTGGCTTCCTCTGCTGGTGCTTCCATACCCGCTGCCCTCAGAGCGGTCCAAACTGCCTCCACTGTTTGTATTCTCCAAGTTCTTTCTCCTTTTGTGAAGGCCAGCCCAAACGGGTAGAGCCATCGGTATCGTACTTCCTCTTTCCTGAAGAGCTTAGTAATGGGGTCCAATTCCCTCCTTCTCTGCAAAGTCCCCAAGGAGAGGTCCACAAATATAGCCACTGAATAGCCCTGCCATTTGAAATTTCTCAGCCCTCTCATTTTAGTTGCTATTTTCTCCTTCACTTTATAATCCTTGAGACAAATTATGTCTCTGGGCTGATTGTTGCACACTGGGCCCAATGCTCTATGGGCTCTATCCAGCTGGATGCCTTCTCCCATTGTCTCCTCACCCCCTTGCCTCAGGGCCTCCAGGCACACGGCCTCCACAATCTTTGCACAGTCCCTGAACTCCGCCTCCTCTGGAACTCCTTTGATTCTCAAATTATTCCTCCTGGAGCAGTTCTCCAAGTCCTCCAACTTCAATTGGATCTGCTTCTTCCAACTCTCTTCCCCTTGTCGCTGCCCATTCCACTCCTCCTGCTGCTGTTCCAACAGCTCCAGGTGTTTTTCATGATCTCCAAGCCTGGCAGCCACTTCTCCCACCTCCTCCTTGAGTGTGTTCATGAGCCCCTCAAGCACTGTTTTTGAGCCCTGGACCTCAGCCTTAACTTCAGCAAACCACTGCTTCAGCTCTTCCCTGGCCACCGGTCCCAGTCCGCTGGGCTCGACATCTGCCTCACCTCTCTCCAATCCCCTCGCTGTTGGCTCAACATGCTCACGCCGCATGGCCTCCACACCAGCCATCTTGCCTTCTCCCGCCGACGTTGCCACTCCGGTAAAGGTAAATTCCCCCAAATCTGCATTTTTTTTCCGGGTGGTCATTCTCTCCACTGCCTCCGCTTATCTTCACACTCCTTCCCCTTTCTTTCTCCTGCAATTCGGGGCGGTAATATCTCCATTTTCACTGGGGTCGGGTCGGAGCTCACCGCTCACACGGCCATTCGAGCGGGTGGCGTCACTTCCTCCCATCTAATTCTTTTTAACATCTTTGTTAGTGATATTGCAGAAGAGCTGTTGGGTAAGGTTTTCCTCTTTGTGGATGATACCAAAACCTGCAATACAGTAGACAGGAAGGAGTAGATATCATGAGGAGGGATCTAGTTAAACTTGAAGAATGATCAAGAATTTGGACCTAAGACTTAATGCCAAAAAATGCAGAGTCATACATTTGGGCTGCAAAAATCCATAGGCATGATTGTTTCTGATAGTTTTAAAGTGGCCGAACAGATAGAAAAGGTGATGGCAAAAGCCAGAAGGATGCTTGGGTACATAGGGAGAGGAATGGCTAGCACAAATAAGGAGATGATAGTGCCTCTGTTTAAGTCTCTGGTGCGACCTCAATCAGAGTTTTGTATGTAGTTCTGGAGACCACACCTTCAAAAGTATATAAACAGGGTGGATTCAGTTCAGAGGGTGGCTACTAAAATGGTCAGTAGTCTTCATTATAAAACATATGGGGACAGACTTAAAGATCTTAATATGTGTATGTTAGAAGAAAGGCGGGATAGAGGAGATATAATAGAGACTTAAATACCTCCATGACATAAATGCACAAGAGGAGAGCCTCTTTCAATTGAAAGCAAGCTCTGCAACAAGGGAACATAAGATGAGGGTGAAAGGGATTAGACTCAAGAGTAATATGTGGCAATGTTTCTTTATGGAAAGAATGGTAGACGCATGGAATAGTCTCCCAGTGGAGGTAATGAAGACAAAGATGGTATCTGAATTCAAGAAAACATGGCACAAACACAGAAGGTCTCTAAAGGAAAAAAAGGGACAATAGTATTTGATATGGAAGGGCAGACTAGATAGGCTATGTGGTCTTTTTCTGCTGACATCTTTCTATGTTTCACATGTGCATTCATTTCCCACCACACACAGTAGCTGGCAGCATTTAGACATTTCGGGCTAATGCTATTATTCAACTACAGGCATGGTCATATCCTCCAGTGAATGTGGGTTAACCGTAGCACACAAGTATACTTGTAGTGTACCTATATAGACTCCCTGGACAAACCATTAAGGGCCATGCTAAGTTCATGTCATTAATTTTGTGGAGTTTACTCCACATTTGATTGAAGGTTTTATTGAATAAGGGATAGTTCCAATTGATTTACACTGTCAAAATCATGGACAGGGCCCAAATATTTATTTATTTTTTATTTATTTAACAAATCTTTTATACCACCATATCTACTAGTCATGGCGGTATAGAACTGATTGGAACACAGAACACTTTGAAGCAAAGTAAACTGTACAACATAAACTATGGAACATTTTGAACAAAGTAAACTGTACAATGTAAACAATAGAACACTTTGAAACAAGGTAACTGTACAGGTTAAACTATACAAGGAAAAAGCGACAGGGGACAGAGCAGTAGGTTGCTCTATGCAGTGTATTGATCATATGTTTATAGGGTGGGTATAGCGCAAGGTTTGATGGGGGCAGGTTGGATTATGATGTAAGTTAATGTCAAGTAATACGAGTGATAAATATTCTATATGAGAGGGACTGCTAAGGGGGTGGCTATGTGTCTGAGCCAAAGTATTCCAGGAAAAGAAGTATCTTTAACTTTCGGTAAAAGTCCCCAATGTCTGAGAGGGAGCGAAGGTCTGAGGGAAGTGAGTTACAGATGGTTGTTGTATAAAAGCAGAATGCTCTATTGGAGGTGGAGGCACTGGTGCAGGTGATTGATGTAGGTACCAGGAGAAGAGTATGGCTAGCGCTTCTGTGCAATCTCTGGCATTGGGGTTTGCCAAATAGTGACTGTAGGGTATTGGCTGATAGCTGGAGGATTGTCCTGAAGGTTGTCAGCACCACGTTGTACTTCACTCTGCTATGGATGGGGAGCCAGTGTACTTGCTTCAATATGGGTGTTATGTGATCGTGACGAGTGCCGCCTATGATAAGTCTGGCTGCTACATTCTATGCGAGCAGTAGAGACTGTAATGAGGATTTTGAGAGGCCCTGATAGATAATGTTCGCATAAGCAAAGATGGGGGTGATGAGTGCTTGGCAGTTGTATCTGAAATCTTCATGGCCTAGCAGAGGCCTGAGGTTCCTTAGAGTTTTGATGCGGTGGTATACTGCTCTGGTGACATGTTAAATGTAGGCATTGAAGTTCAGGTTCTGGTCAAGAGCTATGCCCAAGTATTTCACTTGTTTTACTTGCAGTGTTAGGTTTGCAAGATTTACTGTATTTGGAAGAGAGAAGGAGGTGTGCCTTGGTTATGTGCAGGACTTCTGTCTTGTTAGAATTGATGAGTAGGTTGTGGAGGCTGAGCCAGTGTGTGACTGCCTCTAGGCATCTATTGATTATGGAGTAGTTGGGGTTGCTGGTGAAGAATGGGGTATAGATGAGGATATCGTCTGTGTAAAGGTGGTAAAGGATTTTTTAGCTTTGGATGACCTTGCAGAGGGGTTGGATAAAGATGTTTAAAAGCAGAGGATAGTGCTGAACCTTGTGGCAGGTCCTGGAGGAGTTTGAAGAGGATTGAAGTCTGTGATCCTACTCTGACCTGTTGTGAGTGGTCAGAGAGATAGGACCAAAACCACTGTAGAGTCTTGCCTCTTAGGCCAATTTTGTGGAGGCGTAATATGAGCTGGGTGTGTATGACTGAATCGAAGGCTGCATATACGATATCCAGAAACACTAGGATGAAGCCTTCTCTGGTCTTCTCTGAACTGGAGAAAGACAAACAAAATGCTGAGAAGCTGCTCATCACAGCAGACATTACACATACTGTATCTGGTTCACCATATTGACCACCATGACCTATCGACTAGACTGCTACCTTTTCCCATGAGAGTCTATTGTGTTAGTTAAACTTTTTTCCCTTACACCCATATATGATGCCTATTTTGCATGTGGATGCAAGAGCAGCACATAGTCTTGGTGGACAAGATAGCTGTCATGACTGCAAGGTACCAGCCATGTGCAGCACCAGTCAGGTGTGGTGTGCAAGCTGTTTGGCAGCTTCACTGTTACCTGCTCAGCATCAGTGTGGATGATGCTTCATCACAGCAGACCTGAACACTGAGCAACATGGTATATTTAATTGTGATGAGATGCTGTACAGTTACCTGCTAAATGACACTAAAGCACATTCCCTCCTATCAATTATAATGGTAGCATACATTCTGCCTTGAAACGCGGGCTCTGATAAAAGGAAGATCTAGCACACTCACACATGAGAATCTTCACCCTGGACCCATTGAGATGCAGCTTCCATTAATGGCCAAAGCAATCTTGACCAAGTTCTGTGGGATAGTGTGACTTGTATGACTCATCAGCAATGGTGTGGTATCCTTGGCCATGTGAATAGCCTGTGCTTGTAGCAATGCATATGTTTTGGGACAGGTATGCGATATAATGGAACCATGCATAGGATGATGTGCAGTGCCAGGTGGTTCTTGGAGTTCTTCAAGAACATCAAAAACATCATTGTTCTGTGGATTGTCAACACTGAGGTGCTGATGCTATGGTAGGTGATATTTTGGGAGTGAGTAGGAGGTGGGGATATATGACATCATGCTGAGGCCAAACCTTTCATATTGAATTGACAAACATATTTTCAGGTAGTGTTTGGTGAGTGTCTGCACATATTTCAGCTGGTATTTGTGGATGTGCCATAGTGTCTTTTGCGACTTCATTGCAGATATTAGGAGGGCAAGCTGGTTGTTCACAACCCACAGTACAGAGAAGGTATATGTGAACTGCTGCACTGTGCTACTATGTAGTTATGTATCTATTCACATCGGTATGCTGATCCGACCTAGTAGAGGCACCTGACTGCTCCTAACTGATTGGTTAGTGCAAGAGAGTGGCACGGATGATGCAGTTGAGACAGGCCCCCTGCTATACAGCTGGACATCCTATGTGGAGAAGTTTGCTCAGCCCCTGCAGCAGATTCTCAGCTGTGCGCCACAGGGTTCAGAGCTGATACCCCTGAATGCAGGTTGACATTACATGCCCTTTTCATTCCCCAATCATGGAGCTATGTAGCTTTTTTTTCCAAGGCCAAGGGTTGTGGTTTCTCAAGTAATTGCATCTAAGGCACTTGTGGTTGTGTCCTCTGCAAATGACAGATGCATGCCACTCTTTCACAGGACTGAAGATAATCATGACATGAAACCAAACAAACCTCCAGGGATGGTGCAATGCTTGCAATTATTGAATAGGCCATATACATGTTGGTTACTTGTTAAATATTGTCTGGGTGAGGGAGAGACCATGTACAACAGATCATGGGCTCAACTTATCTGTCCTCAGTCTCAAACACACAAGTCCTAAACAGTCCAAGGACTATATTTATTAACTGATAGTGAAAACATCTTACATCTCTCCATGGAGATGCTGTACTATATAGGCAGCTTCCTCCACAGCATAACACAAGAGGGCAGGCAGTCACTTATTCCAACATACAAGGGGCATGGAATCATCCACTATAATATTTATAGACATATGTATCTGCATCTGCATAAACACCATCACACTCCTTCTATGTTTGCTCTGCAATTAACTTCCCTTTAATGACTAACTGCTCCATCCTCCTCCGCAGCCACATCAGAACCTAGCCTATAGGTTTGGACTCATCTCTACTGTTCTGCAAGAGAAGGGGTAATTTCTATATCCTTTCTTTCCTGGGGCATGGAGAGTGCATTAGAAGGGATGGCACGAGAAATACTGTCCTTCATCTTCATCCACCTTAAACATGAGGGACAGGGACAGGGTCAGTAACGATATCATGACAAATGAGGTGGGTTCATCCCGGGCGGATGGAGAACACTTTTAGAGTCCGGTTGATCAAACCTTCTAGATCTCTTCTCTGAGCAGCAGATAGCTGATCTCCAATTGGGATTTGAGTGGATTTGACAAGGCTGAAATTTCTGGCCCAAAATCATCTCCCTGTATCACCTCAGTCGTCACTGGAGTCTACTTTTTCAATAGGTTAATATGGTAAATTTTGGCTTTCTTCATTTTATCTGGCTAGGTAATCTTGTAGTTAATAGGCTCCACTTTCTCTTCCACCTATAGAGCCCCTGCCATTTACCGAGTAACATGTTCTCAGATGAGGGCAGTAAGACTGTCTCTCAGTTGGAAGATACGGTGCACGGCTGTCTGCTTGTAGTCCTTAGCCAGCTTGGCTTGGGTTTTTTCCAGAATGAGTTTGGCCACCTCTCTGGCTTTCTTCAGCTGGTCTTGCATTTCTATAATGTACTTCACAAAATTACATCTGACACAGGGTTCTTCTTTCCAGGTTTCTCTTACCATGCCTAATAAGACTCTTGGCAATCTTCCGAAGAGCAATTCAAAAGGTGAAAATCTCATAGAACTTTATGGCAAACATCAAATGGGCAAAAGAATGTCCCAATTCTTCCTGACCTCCTGCACAAACCTTTTAAACATTTGTTTCAGAGTTTTAATGAATCGCTCAACGAGGCCATCCATCTGTGGGTGAATACTGATGATCGCAGCATATTGATCTTTACCAAGCATACACTTGTTTCATCACCTTGGATATAAAATGTGTTCCTTGAATGGTGAGAATCTCACTGGGTATTCCCAGCCACAAGAATACTTTCCAGAAGGCATTCATGATTGTAGTAGTCTTCTTATTTCTTAGAGCAATGGCATCTGGGTATCGGGTAGCATGACTAAAATATACTTGTTACCTAGGTGGTTTGCTCCAAGGGTCCTACCACATCCATGGCCACTCTTTTAAATGGGGCTTCAATGACAGGCATAGGTGCTAGAGGGGCAGGTTGGACTCCGCAGGGTTATGAAGTTATCAAATGGGGCATGACTGGCAATATAATTGCACCTGTTTATGGATCCCAGGCCAAAAAAATCGGACTAAAACATGCTCCATTGTTTTCTCCACCCACAGGTGACCCCCTAATAAATGGTTATGGATCAATGATTCCACCTGCTGATGAAAGGCCCGGGGAACTATCAGTTGTTCTACCCCTCCCCCCACTAGAGCACCCTCGGTCACTCTGTATAACAAGGACTACAAAAGGGGACTGCTACTTCTGGAGAGAAATCTGCAATTGTAAGTATTTACTTCTGGGAATTTTTCTAAATCTTGGGGAAAAAGGAATTCTTTAGATTAAAGCAGATTAATCTGTGAAATCAGTATATTTTGTAAAATCAGTCAGGGCCTAGAAGCAGCAAAGAGCTTTCAGTTTAAATTTAAAACACAGAAGAGAGCTTTCTGCTTAAATTTATAACCCAAGACTCCCTCTATCTAAGCAAGGGCTGTGGGGCTCCCCCTGGAGATTGGTCACAGATTACCTTAGAAGCACAGGACAGGGAGCTTTGAAGCAGCCAGATGTTTATTCTCATCATACATTAAGGACCTGAGATTAATTAAACTTCAGATGAACAAAGTACATTAAACGTATTAAGTATAGTTTTATTAGCATAAGTATCCCCAGCAACCCTTAGTAGGTAAAGAACTTAAATATCTAAACACAACCTTAAAACTAAGATGCCGACAGCAGTCCAACAGTGAGATGGGGGGCTTTCCAGTCTTTTGAGTGTCACATGTATGATTTTCTCCCAGTTGGTGAGGGGTCTTATGTGTGCACAAGGTGCGAGGAGCTCTTTGCTCTCAGGGAATGAGTCTGATCTCTGGAGGCAAGAGTAGCAGACTTGGAAGATATAAGGAAGACAGAGAGGTATACAGACCACACCTATAGGGATATAGTCCCAAAGTACCACCTCCAGTCTGGCAGCATACCTGTTGCCATGGAGGAGAGAGGTCACGTGACAGGAGAGCATCACCCTGGTGTGGCAGGAAGTGATCCTATAGCTAGGACCTGCCCTCCAGGTGATGTAAAACCCTCTCTCATTGAGGACGTTTCTCCAGGGCCATGTGCCCATGAGGGAAGGGTTAGGACAGCCATTATAGTTGATGATTCAATCATTAGGCATATAGATAGCTGGGTAGCTGGTGGATGTGAGGATTGCCTGGTAACATGCCTGCCTGGTGCAAAGGTAGCGGACCTCACGCGCCACCTAGACAAGGTCTTAGATAGTGCTGGGGAGAAGTCTGCTGTCTTGGTACATGTCAGTACCAGTGACATAGGAAAATGTGATAGGGAAGTTCTGGAGGCTAAATTTAGGCTTTTAGGTAGGAAGTTGAAATCCAGAACTTCCAGTGTAGCGTTCTCCAAAATGCTTCCCGTTCCACATGCAGGACCCAAAAGGCAGGTAGAGCTCCGGAGTCTCAATGCGTGGATGAAACCATGGTGTAAGGATGAGCGTTTTGGATTTTTTAGGAACTGGGGGAACATTCTGGGGAACATTCTGGGGGAAACATTCTGGGGAAATGAGGGGTTCTTCCGAAGGGATGGGCTTCACCTTAACTGGGATGGAACCAGACTGCTGGCATTAACCTTTAAAAAGGAGATAGAGCAGTTTTTAAACTAGATAATAGGGGAGAGCCGACAGTCGCCCAAGAGCGCATGCTTCAGAACAATGTTTCATTGAAGGATACTACCAAAAAAATTAAGTTAGGGTACATCAGCAGAGAGGTTCCAATAAAGACAAAGTTAGCCCAAATGCCCTTGAGTACAGAGCAGACAGAGCTTAAAGATTCCAAACTACCCCTGCCTAACGATAACCAGATTAATATGAATAAAATACAGTCTCTGAAAATGCTTGTATGCAAATGCTAGAAGTCTAAAAAATAAGATGGGAGAGTTAGAATATATAGCACTGAATGAGAAGTTAGATATGATTGGTATCTCAGAGACATGGTGGAAGGAGGACAACCAGTGGGACACTGTGATACCTGGGTACAAACTATATTGTAATGATAGAGCTGATCAAATTGGTGGAGGGGTTGCGCTCTATGTTAGAGAGGGCATTGAGTGAGAAAGGATTAAAGTTTTGCAGGAAACAAAATTCGCTGTAGAATCTCTATGGATTGAAATTCCATGTAAAAAGGGGAAGGCGATGGCAGTGGGGTTGTACTATCGATTGCCTGGCCAGAATGAACAAATGGATGTTGAAATGCTCAAAGAAATCAGGGAAGCTAACAAAAGTTACAGAACATTACTAATAATGGGTGATTTTAATTACCCCGGTATTGATTGGGTCAGTGTCATGGCAGGACATGCTAGGGAGATAAAGTTTCTAGATGAAATAAATGACTGCTTCTTGAAGCAGCTGGTTCATGAACCAACCATAAGGGAAGCCATTTTGGACTTAGTCCTTAGTGGAACACCATATCTGGTGCAAGAGATAAGGGTGTTGGGCAGGACTGTACCGAGCCCTGTGCGAGTGGTGCGGCCGCACTGGCCCAAAGAATTAAAGAGCGCATTTCGGCTCTCTGCCGTTGCCTACCGCTGTCACTTTTTCGGCGGCAGGCAGCAGCAGAGAGACGAAATGTGCCTCTTAAGTCTTTGCGCCGGCACACTAAGCAGGTCTGGTCCCTCCGGGAGGGACCAGACCTGCTTACCGTGCCGGCAACTTGCAGATCGGGTGTGCGCCCCCCCTCCCGCACCCCCATAAAGTGTCTAAATGGACGTGCGGGGGGGGGGGCGCGCGCCCGATGTGCAAGTTGCACAGGCCGCATTTCAGTCTCGGTGCGGCCCTGGTGTTGGGGCCACTTGGCAATAGTGATCTTAGCATGATCGCGTTTGATTTAATTCAAGGAGGAGGGATGCTAAGGAAATCCACACTACTACCTTTTAACTTTCAAAAGGGAGACTATGACAAAATGAGGAAAATAGTTAAGAAAAAACTAAAAGGAGCAGTTGCCAAGGTTAAAGACTTACATCAAGCTTGGATGTTGTTTAAAAATACTATCTTGGAAGCCCAGACCAGCTGTATTCCATGCTTTAAGAAAAGTGGAAGGAAGTCCAAAAAACTGCCAGCATGGTTTAAAGGTGAGGTCAGAAAGGCTGTTGTTGCCAAAAAAACCATCTTTCAGGAAATGGAAAAAAGAGCCAAATGACGAAAAAGGGAAACAGCACAAGCACTGGCAAATTAAATGCAAGGCATTGATAAGGCAGGCAAAGAGAGAATTTGAGAAGAAACTTGCTATGGAAGCAAAAACACTTAAAAAAGACTTTTTCAAGTACATTTGTAGCAAAAAACCTGTGAGAGAGTCAGTTGGACCATTAGATGATAGAGGGGTAAAAGGGGCAGTAAGAGGGGACAAGACTATAGCAGAGAGACTGAATGAATTCTTTGCTTCACTTTACTGAGGAAGATTTAGGGATGTTACCCATGACTGAAGTGGTATTTAAAGGTGATACTGTGGAAGAATTGAAGGAAATATTGATACACCGGGAAAATGTATTACAACTATTTGATAAACTGAAGAGTAGCAAATCATCTGGACCGGATGGTGTACATCCAAGGGTGTTGAAAAAACTGAAATATGAGATTGCAAACCTTCTATTAGTGATCTGTGTACTATTATTAAAATCATCTGTAATACCTGAAGACTGGAGGATCACCAATGTGACGCCAATTTTTAAAAAGGGTTCCAGGGGTAATCCGGGAAACTACAGACTGGTGAACCTGACATCAGTACCGGGAAAAATGGTAGATACCATCATAAAGAAAAAATTACTCAACATGTAGATAAGTCATGGCTTAATGGGAGACAGCCAACATGGCTTTAGAAAAGGAAGATCTTGTCTTACTAATCTGTTATATTTTTTTGAAGGTGTAAATAAACAGGTAGACAAAGGTGAGTCAGTTGATATAATGTATCTGAACTTTCAGAAAACCTTTGGCAAAACTAAAAAGTCGTGGGATAGGAGGCAGTGTACTATTGTGGATCAGGAACTGGTTAAAAGAAAGAAAGCAGAGGGTAGGGCTAAATGGCCAATTTTCCAAGTGGAAAAAGCTGAATAGTGGAGTACCGCAGGGATCTGTGCTGGGTCCGCTGCTTTTTGACATATTCATAAATGACCTGGAAAGGGGAATAACGAGTGAGGTTATCAAATTTGCAGATGACACAAAACTATTTAAAGTTGTTAAAACCCAAGAGGATTGTGGAATATTTGCAAGAGGATCTTGATAAATTGGAAGATTGGGCATCCAAATGGCAGATGAAATTTAATGTGGACAAGTGCAAAGTTATGCACCTAGGAAAGAAGAACCCAAACTATGGTTAGACGATGCAAGGTTCCACATTGGGAACCACCACCCAGGAAAAAGATTTAGGCGTCATCGTGGATAACATGTTAAAACCCTCCGCCCAGTGTGCAGCGGCAGCCAAGACAGCAAATAGAATGCTAGGTATCATAGGGAAAGGAATGGAAAATAAAACAAAGGGTATTATAATGCCTCTGTATCGTTTCATGGTGCGACCACACTTTGAATATTGTGTGCAATTCTGGTCGCCGTATCTTAAGAAGGATATAGCGTTATTAGAAAAGGTACAGAGAAGAGCCACCAAAATGGTAAAGGGGATGGAAGGATTCTCCTATGAAGAGAGGCTAAAAAGGTTAGGGCTCTTCAACCTGGAAAAGAGACAGCAGAGGGGTGATATGATAGAGGTCTATAAATTAATGAATGGAATGGAAGGGGTAAACGTAGATCGATTGTTTACATTATCAGAATATAAAAAGACTAGGGGACATGCAATGAAGCTGCAGGGTAACCTATTTAAGACTAATAAGAGAAAATATTTTTTCACTCAACATGTAATCAATCTCTGGAATTTGTTACCAGATGATGTAGTAAAAGCTGTTAGTGTAGCTGGGTTTAAAAAAGGTTTGGACAAGTTCCTGGAGGAAAGGTCCATAAACCATTAGGGGACCCAGGATATCACTGCTTGACCCAATACAAGCATTGAGGAACCCGTGTCTTTTGGAGAGACTGCTAGGTACTTATGACCTAGATTGGCCACTGCTGGAAACAGGATACTGGTCTTGATGGACCTTGGTCTGACCCAGTATGGCATATCTTATGTTCTTATGTTATGTTCAAATCTCCTTTTAGCACAAAATAGGGTCAGGTTCTTCAGGGGACTCTGTTACCTACTGGAATCCCATCCACCTCCAAAACCTACTCTCGGGCATGTTTAAGGGACTCATCCTCTTGTTGAGATCCCCTGAAGCTCCCTTGATCTTCCCCCAACCAACATTCTGGGAAGGGGTCAATTGTATTTGGGTCACTACCACTGAACCTTGTGTTATCCCCAGGAGTTTCTTCCCTAGGCTCTCTCTCCCTGGATCCCTCCTCCATAGCCGCCCCCAGATTCTGTTTGTAGCGTAGGTTTTTTCCGGTGATGCCAACTCCAGGACTTAGCAGGCTTGGTATTCTGAACATATAGATCTGGGTCTTCCAAAGAGGAAAATATCTGGGAAATATTCTTGGTATGACTTAGTGGCGTTATCTGTCAGTTGGGCCCATATCGCTCTGAAGTT
This sequence comes from Ichthyophis bannanicus, assembly GCA_033557465.1. NCBI lineage: Eukaryota > Metazoa > Chordata > Amphibia > Gymnophiona > Ichthyophiidae > Ichthyophis > Ichthyophis bannanicus. The sequence goes on along the minus strand of CM066032.1, from coordinate 87,167,211 downwards.
TGGGTAGTCTCAACCAATCACCACTGGATGCAGGAGCCAGGGCAGCACCACAACCTCAAACATGGCTTGCCCTGCTGGAGTCCTAAGTGAAACCTGTGCTGTTGGATACTGCCTCTGGTCTCCATGCACACAGCCAGTGTTACTGTCTTTGCATAGTCAGTTTAAAACTGTGTTATGGTTTTCTGGCGAATGAGAGTCCACACACTCCTGGAGTATATTAAGGCCTGGAGGTGAGTTCCCTCACGCTCCACTGAAATCACAAAGTTCTGTGGTGATTCCCTGGGTGGGGAGTGTCCAGAAAAGTGCAGGTGTGAGCGATGGTTAGGCTGATGTCTGTGGGTTCCTCTGTACCCAGAGGAGTGTTGGGGGCTCTATACATGTGAATGCATGTGTGTGTAAGGTTGCATGTGTGTGTTGTGTGTGTGTGTCATGGGGCATGTCAGGAGTGCATATGTGTAAATGTGTCATAGACAGTGTGAGAAATATATGCGTGTGTGTCATGGGGACTGTCAGGGTATGTGCTCACATGCATATGTGTGTGTCATGGGCAGTGTCAAGGATGTATGCATGTGTGTGTGTGTCTGTGTGTATCTTGGAGGGTGGGTGCATGAGTATGTGTGCATCATGGGGAGTGACAGGGGGTGCATGTGCATGTATGTATGTGTAATGTGGAATGCCAGTGGGTGCATGTTCACACACATACGTGTGTGTATGTGTGATAGGGAGTGTCAGAGGGTGTGTGCATGTGTATGTGTCATGGGGAGTGTTGGAGCATCCATGTGTGTGCTTGTGCTTGTGTGTCTTGGTAGATCTGTGTATGTACGTTCATCAGGGCAGTGTCTGCATGGGTGTGCTAGTGTGTGTGGTAAGGGATGTCTGTGTGTGCATGTGTTTTTGGGTGATGGTTGTATCTGTGTGTCTGGGGGGCTTTGTGTCTGTGTGTGTTGGAGTGGTGAGTGGGTGTCTGCACTTTACTATGCCTTCCTGCATCTATTCCTTGTCTCTCCCATCCTCTTGCACTATTCTCTGTTCCTATCCTTCACTGCTCCCTCTTGCAGTTTCCCTCTTTTCCCTCCACCCACTTTCTCTCCCCTGCTACCAAATCTTGCATTCTCTCTGGCCTTTCACTTCCTCCCTCCCGTCCCTTTTCTCTTAATGCACTCAGCATCTCTCCTCCTTGTTTCCTCTAACCCTGCCCCTTCCCTTATGCATGCTCTATCCCTAGCACAGCCAATTCCCCTATGTCCCATCACTTTCATTCCTTCTAATGCTACCCCTTCCCTTAGGCTCTGCCTATCCTTTCATCCGCCCTCCTTCTTTTCATGCCACAGCCCAGCTTTTCTGGCTGGTAGGACCCAGGCCTCCCACTGGCCTTTTCAGCCATAGCCCCACTCTTCTGATCCTCCCTCCAGTCTCATCTGGTCGCAGCCCCACTATTCTGATTGATGGGACCCAGGGCCTCCCACCCGCCTCTTCAGGTCACAGCCTAGTTCTTCTGGATGGCAGGACCTGGGGCCTCCCACTAGCCTTTTTGGGTTACAGCCCTGGCTGTCCATGCCATTGAGACCGGATCTCCCAATGGCTCATCATTCTGCTTCATTTGGCAGGGGTGGGTGGGGGAGTTACCATACACATGCTTGTTTCTGCATGTGTAAGTTAATTTGTGCATGCACATGCATATGGACAAACATAGAAACATGACGGCCAAAAAAGACCACATGACCCATCTAGTCTGTACTCCCATATCAACTATAATAGTCCCCTTTTTATCTTTAGAGATCCTCTAAACACTATGCCTTTTTAAATTCAGATACTGTCCTCGTGTCCATCACCTCCACTGGGAGACTACTGCAGCATCTACCACTCTTTCCATAAAGAAATATTTCCGCATATTAGTCCTGAATCTACTCCTTTTCACTCTCATCCAATGTCCCCTCGTAGCAGAGATTGCTTTCAATAGGAAGAGACCCTCCTATGCATTTATGCTACAGAGGTATTTAAAGGTTGCTATCATATCGCCCCTATACCACCTTTCCTCTAAAGTATACATATTAAGATCTTTAAGTCTGTCCTCATATGCTTCATAACAAAGACCTCTAACCATTTTAGTAGCCACCCTCTACACCGACTCCAACCTGCTTATATCCTTTTGAAGGTGCGGTCTCCAGACTTGCACACAATACTACAAATGAGGTCGTACCAGAGACTTATGTAGAGGCATTATCACCTTTTTTTCTGCTGGCTTGACTCTCAACAAGAGGGTTACGCCAAAGTGAAAAGTGCCTAAAAATTGATAGTAAAGTATTCAAATCATAATTAATCAATTTCAAACTCTGCTAATTCATTTCATATTTAACAGGTAATGCTTTCAAGTCTTAATCAACTTTAAAGTAAATACATCTACAGTTAAAAATGACTTTTTTTCAGCAACCATTGGATGTATTTGATTGTGAGAAATAAATCTACTTGGACATCTCAGAGAGTTTTGAATTCTCTGATAGGTACATTCAAACAATTAGGGGTATGTTTACTAAACCCCCGGTAGAGTGCGGGCCCCGGTAGTGTGCGGGTGCCATACAAGGAGTGGGCGTTCCGTCCTGAAAAAGAAAAGCCGGAATTTACATATGCGCTAAGGTGCGCGCGCCCATGTGCGCCCCGCACCTTAGCGCATGAGATAGCTGTGCGGGAGGCATAAGTGGCACGCTGAAGTGCAAGAAAGAGAGCAGAGCCACAGCACAATGGTTAAGGCACTGACCAATGGTGCAGGGATCAGGGGTTCAATCCCCCACAGTGCCCAATGAAGACACCTGACTGAAGCAGTAATTTATGAAGCACAGAAATACTGGGTGGCATAAGGCTGTGTGCTAATATTTTTGGCGGCATATTAATACTGGGCGGCATAAGGCGGCGCGCTGATGTTTATGGAGGCATTATAATACTGGGCGGTATAAGTGGCGCACTGATGTGCAAGAAAAAAAAGCAGAGCCACAGCACAATGGTTAAGACACTGACCAATAGTGCAGGGATCAGAGGTTCAATCCCCCAAAGTGCCCAATGAACAAGGCTGGCTGAGGCATAACATATTATGGGGAAGAATGCTTTAGGAGGCATTTTAATTATCACTACTAGCAAACGCATTCTCAAAGCGTGTTAACATAAGGCGCCCTATAAGGCACATTTTAAAGTGCACTGTCAGCCAAGGCACCCTAGAATGTTGCTTATAGGGCGCTTTAGAGGGTGCCGTATGAGGTACCACAAGGTCAGTGTACTGTTTTTTATGGCAGCACTGTGCAGTGTAAGGAATGAAAAGCATAAGTAGGTGCGCTGATAGGCAAGGAGGAGCAGCAGTGGAGCACAATGGTTAAGGCACTGACTGCTGATACAGGGGTCATGAGTTTGCTCCCCAGTGTGCCTTATACGTAAGGCTGGCTGTGGCATCAGCTTTGCATTGTACATATTTTGTCCTGCAGCACTTTATTTTTATGTTATTAATTGCTGCCAGCAAACACGCCCTCACGTGCCGTAATTGAAGGTGCCGTATAAGGCACCCTATAAGGCACTCCATAGGGCACATTATAAATTGCACTGTCCGCCACAGCACCCCAAAATGTCCCCTATAGGGCACCCTATAGGTTGCGTCACAGGATATTGTATAGTGCACCTTATATGGACAGGAACCATAAGGTGCCCTATAGGGCGCCCTATAAAGCACCCTCAGAGGCACCTTATGGGTACAGTACGCTGAGGGTGTTTTTCCTGGCAGCAAAATATGTACATTAGAAAAAATAAGCACACAGTACAAAACGTGATAAGGTGGAAAAACAATTTATTTGAAATCTCAGACCTAGCAACCCGACACAGGCCGTGTTTCGGAGACCTTCATCAGGGGTTGTCTAAATAGGTACTACAAACATAAAAACAAACAATATTAAAAAACAATTTAAAAGTGAAAGAACAAATGGGCATGGACATACATTAAGCTCTAACTATAGAAATAAAAATAAATAATAATAATAATTATTACAATAATAATAATAATAATATAGTTAATTAGTAGTAGATCTCTCATAATAAATAATTAAAAATTATATAATTAAAATAATAATAATAATAATAAAATAATAAAACTCTAGTGCTAGAAAAGACCCGGCTGCGAATCAACGCAGCCGGGCACAGGCATGCGGTGGCGAGCCGAGGGCTAAGAAGGGGCGGGGGAAGGCGAGGGGGGGGGCGGGTGAAGAGTCGCATTCAAAAGAGCGCGCCCGGCGCGAGTGCGGTCTCTTTGCAGCTCGCCCCTCCTTCCAGGAAGAAGCCGGACATCTGCTGACTCTCCGATCAGCGCTACGAGAGACAAATTTCCCCCAGTGTCATCTGCTCACCTCCGAGCATCCGTACGGGGTCCGAGACTGCGGCGACAATTCCCCCAGTGCTCCTACGCCCGCGCTGCGTCCGTCGGAAAAGTTGTCCAGCGAGCGTTGATCGAGGCCACGTGGAGGAGCAGAGAGCGTAGGCAGGCTACAAAGAGGGCTCCGGCTGATCCACCCCCTCCACGTGGAGGAGCGAGTGTTGATCGCCGAGACTCTGACCGGCGACAGGCAGTCGCGCTGCCAGAAAAGATCAAAAAGCAAGTAGAGACGATATGCACGGGGGAGTGGGGGGGGGAGGGGGAAGAGCGAGCTGATAGCGGTGGGGGCCGGTGTGGCCGAGGCGCCCGTACACGGAGAAAAGGGGGGAACGAGGCCAGCCAGCCAGCCAGCCAGCCGGCCAACCAGCTTACATGCAACGCAAAAAAAAAAAAAAAAGAACGAAGAAAACAAAAGATAAAAACAAAAAATAAATAAATAAATCAGTGTGGGGAGATGCAGGGCCGGGCGTTACACGTGGCCATGCCCGGAGAGCAGGAGGTGCGGGGGTTACTCAGTGGCTGCAGGGGGGGAGGGGGGAGGGCCTGGAGGGGGAGGGAGGGGGGATAGAGGGCATAGAGGAGAGCAGCCGCACATGTCCTTCTTCACAGAAAAGGAAAATAAAATATTCTATGCAATGGAAGGGATGCATAACAAGATGGAATGGAAGTCCAAATGTAACTGAGCTATATTGTGTGAAGTGGGGAATATAGGTATACAGGGGTCGTTGAGAGAGCGAGATCGTTATTGTGAATATATATAGATACTGCTATCAGAGGGCCATAGGTAGCTAAGAAGTAGAGGACGGGATTATAGCAGGCATCATGAATGACAGTAACTAGGCCTTTCTCATTGCCTCTACATAGTAATTCTATACTAGTGAAAAATGCTGAGAAGAGCACGGGATTATAGATAGCATCCTATATGATAGTAATGTAAATTTTATTGCCTTTGCATAGTATTCTATCTTAGCGGAGAAATGCCGAGGAAGGAGACACCAAAGGCTTCTAGGCCACGAGGCAACAGGGCGGCACCGAAGGCGGCAGCGGCATCTAAAGCACGAGGAGAGGCCAAGCAAAACACGAGAAGGACTCAGAGGGCTAGCCGCGAAGCAACGGCCCCTGCAGCAGCAGCGAAACCACGTCAAAGTACCAGGAAGAGGACACCACAGCAACCAGGGAACGCGGCCCCGCCACAGAACCAAGAACTTGACGACCTGCTCCAGATGGTGCGGGAGCAGGTTACACAGCATGGCCTGAACTCAGTTAAGCAACGGTTGGGAGCGCCGGGCTCTACGAGCTATGAAGTGCCATCGACGAGCGCCAGCGCAACCACACCCAACTCAGCACATGGTAAGTCGGGGTCCGAAAAGGGGGCGCCAGAGTCAGCAACGTCATCATCGGAAGGGTCCAGTTCAGATAGTGACAGGGACATAGAATGGGCAGATGTGATGCGCTACGCATTAAAGAAAGTTAAGAGGAAGAAGAGCGCAAAACATTCCCATCCCCTCAGAGAGGCCTGGTCGGGGCAAAGTCAGAAGGGTGATGACGACACATGCACGCCTGCGGGAGCGGCCCAAAGAACACGGATGGATTGGCATGACACCAGTCGTGACCCACGCTGCGGGGTAAGCTCCCTGGCCGTGTCGGTGCCCAAAAAGATCAAAAAGAGGATTTGGAGGAGAGAATATATTGACATATTCTCTCTCCTACTCAGGGACCAAGAAGATGAGTCAACCAGTGGAAAAGATAGGGAGAGAAGAAGCGAGAGGGATAGGAAACCTAAAATCCCCAAATCCATCAACAATTGGGTGGCGGCATTCCATCTCTTTATGAGCGTGGTGATGGAAAAAGAACCCGAAGCGGGGCCATACCTGACCAAGTACCTGGACACGATTACTCGCGCACATAAGCAATATGGGGGATGGGCCTGGCTAAACTATGATGTGAAGTTCAGAAGGAACATGGCCGACGATCCCACCCTAGCATGGCACCATAGAGTGCTGGACATGTGGGGCGAAGAAATGGCACACAATAGGCCATTGTGTCAAGATGGGTTGCAGCAGCCACTCCCGAGCACCCAGTGGCAACAGCCCTTTCAGAATAACCAAGGGAGGCAAGCCAACCAGTGGCCCGGGAGACGAGCATGCAGGCAGTACAACGCAGGGAGTTGTAACTGGCAGCCATGCAAATTCAAGCATTCCTGCTTGGGATGCGGGGGAGGACATCCCGCTTTTACATGTAGGGCAGCAAGAGAGGCGAAGCCATACAGAGCAATGCCGCAGCGATCCACCGAAGGGGGTGGCGCCAACACCCATCAGCCTTGAGCGTAAGCGGCCATGGCTAAGAGCATACCCTAAGTGGGATATAGCTATTTGTATAGAGGACGGCTTCGCACGAGGTTTCCGCATTCCATCCCTAATCTTAAGGAACAGAAAGCAAGCGCGCTTAATGAACAACCCACCATCCGTCCAAAAACATAACGAGATCGCCCGCAGCAAAATAGCAAAGGAAGTAGGTATGGGGAGAATAGCAGGTCCCTTCCAGTCACCCCCATTCAAGAACATCGTAGTCTCCCCATTGGGAGTAATACCCAAAAAGGAGCCAGGACAATTTAGGTTAATTCATAACCTATCATACCCCGAGGGACAGTCCGTCAACGATTACATCGATCCGGCATTATGCTCAGTTAAATATGCAACCATGGACCAAGCAATTACACTCATCCGAAGTAAGGGGCCCCGAGCGCAACTATCGAAGGCGGACATTGAGTCCGCGTTCCGCCTATTGCCGGTTCACCCCGAATCTTTTCCATTGTTGGGCTTCTCGTTCAATGGAGAGTTCTTCTATGACAAATGTTTGCCCATGGGATGCGCAGTATCATGTGCATACTTTGAACAATTCAGTTCATTCATACACTGGGTGGTCGAAGATCTGGCCGGCCCCAATACGGTGGTGCACTATCTGGACGATTTCCTATTCGTGGGAAAAGACCAGGATGACTGCAAAAGGATACTGGATATCTTCGAGCAGACGGCACGGGAATTTGGAATCCCGTTAGCAAAGGAGAAGACAGAGGGCCCAAAGAGGGTCATCACGTTCCTGGGCATACAATTAGATGTGCCGGCACACAGGTTGCGCTTGCCAGCTGAAAAAGTGCTGAAGTTGAGGAAAGAGATGCAACTATTGCACGGCCAGCGAAAAGCGACACTACAACAATTCCAGTCCATGCTGGGCCTCCTTTGCTTTGCGTGCAGGGTGATACCCATGGGGAGGGTGTTCTGCCGGCGTATGGCATGGGCAACAAAAGGTATAGCAAAAAGATACCACCGCATCAGAGTCACCAGGGAGATGCGCGAAGACCTCCAGGTCTGGTTGCAATTCCTGCGCGCCTTCAACGGCCTGGCCTTCTGGCAAGCGCTCCCGATATCCAATGCCGAACTAGAATTCTTCACCGACACCTCGGGAGGGATTGGTTTCGGCATATACTATAAAGGGGCGTGGTGCTCGGAGACATGGCCCAGGGAGTGGCACAGGATTGGGATCACCAGGGACATCACATTCTTGGAGCTGTTCCCGATAATGGTGGCCCTTTGTATTTGGGCCCACGAGCTCGCCAATAGGGCTATCACCTTCCGCATCGACAACCTAGCGGTGGTGTGGGCGATAAACAATATGAGAGCCAAGACGCCAAGGGTAGTGGCGCTTTTAAGGCGAATAGTGTTGCTATGCCTGGCGCATAATATAACCCTGAGAGCCACCCACATCGAAGGCGAGAATAATAACTTTGCTGATGCTCTTTCTCGTTCTAAGATCAGGCTTTTCACCAGCTGGCACCCGAAGCCAACGGAGTCAAGACATCGGTCCCGTATCAAGTCTGGGAGTTTGGTCCACCGAGATCTGGGAGCTCCTGTTGGGAGCATTAGCCGAGAATACCCGGCGCAGATACATAGCGGCATGGGAGCAATACCAGACATTTTGCAGAGAGGCCCGCATACAGCTCAATGACAGACTAAAAGTGGCAACAATAGTGCGATGGATTATGCATTGCAAAACCAACGGCTACACAAAGGCCGCGGTACGAGTCAGTTTAGCGGCAGTGTCATTTTTTGCAAAGGCGATGGGGAAGCAGAGTCCCACGGCTGGGTTTATTGTACAGAAAGTGATGAGAGGCTGGTCCCTGGAACAGCCCCGGAAGATGGACAAACGCCGCCCGATCACGCATCAGATGCTTCAACAACTGATGGTACTGACCAGCCTAGTGTGCTATGATGAGTACGAGACGAGGTTGTTTCGATGCGCTTTTTCCTGGGCCTTCTACGGAGCATTTCGGGTAGGGGAGCTCGTAGCATCCTCAGCATCGGAGCGAACGACCCCCCACGGAGGACTGGTAAAGCGTGATGTGTGCATACGCACTAGAGCGATAGTGTTGCAGTTACGCAAGTCCGAGACTGACGCGGAGGGAAAAGGGGCGCAGGTGGTGCTGTTGGCAATGCACAAGGATCCGTCATGCCCAGTCCAAAATGCGTTAGCCTACCAACAAGTAAGGGCGCGCTCAGAACATCACTGGTTCATACACGCTAATGGTGCCCCCTTATCACATTTCCAATTCAGCAGAGTACTCAAGCTAATAATTGAACGCATTGGACGGGATGCAAGCTTATATGGCTCGCACTCCTTTCGCATTGGGGCTGCTTCTACGGCGGCCAGCATCGGAATGACTCGAGAACAGATAATGAAAATAGGCCGATGGCGCTCGGATAGATACAAATTGTATATACGTCCAGCGCTGTAAGGCCAGGGGGTGCAAATTCAAAAAAAAACAAAACCCCTAAGAATAGAACAGATAAATAGTTCCATAAAAGTGTGATAATAACGGACCAGGAACGGGTGGCGGGGATAAAAAGAATGTGTGACATCTGGTGTACAGACACAGACAAAGCGAATGTACATTGCAAGGATAAATACTGTTGTAATCATATTTTCTGATTGTGCTCCATGCAGGAATAAGCTACCACACAGGGCCGCGTGAAGTGTGGATGTGTGGCCATTCATTTGTTCACTGGGCACGATGTAGACCAATCGGGTTGAACCTAGGGCTTCCAAGTGCAGACGTGGCCGTAGTGTGCCTGGGACGACGGGGTATGGTGTGGGACCAGCTAATGCCGTCCTTGCTCCAAAGGGGGAGATCTGCAGGGAACCCAGCGATAATTGTGATCCATTTGGGGGGCAACGACCTCGCATCCACACGCAGCGTTGAGCTCACCAAGAGGATGCAAGGCGACCTCCTAACGCTGGCAAATACATTTCCCGGGACGCTATTGGCATGGTCACACATCACACCCCGCGGCGAGTGTGGAGAGGCGAGAACTCGCATAGGGCATTGGAGAGGACAAGAAGGAAAGTGAACAGATGGATGGCCCGCTTCATGGGGTCCATAGGGGGATGCACCATTGCGCACGACCTCATAGAGGAGAGATGCCCCGGACTGTTTCGCCCAGATGGAGTGCACTTTTCAGACATCGGAATGGACATTTTTCTCTGCGACATACAGGATGCGGTAGAATGACTATGGAGGAAGCTGATGTTGGCCACAGCGGCGCGTTGATGTGTGGGGCCCCGGCAACAAGCGAGGAGTCGCTGTTGACGGGGTTGGCGGGAGAAACGCACCCGTGAGAGAGAACACAGCCTAGGCCTTAAGTAAAGGGGGAGAGGTACGGGAGAGATACACGGACCTCCCCCCGGAGAGATGGAGATGGTGACAAGAACACCACGCAGAGAGCCCCCCCCTGCCTTGCTTTGACGGCGGGCAAAAGGGGGGGGCAAGGAAGAAAAGTTGCCAAGTCTGCTAGAACGGCAGGCGCAACAGCTTTTCGGCTGAAGGATACGAAAGACTAAGGGACTGAGAAAAGCTTTCACGGCTAAAGAGTTCCCTCCTGCTATGGGCAAAGTCGGCAGGATAGTGGCTGTGTTTCTCGAGGGGGCAAGGAAGAGAGGTGATATAAGGAATTGTAGACTGTGTCTTGCAGATGGGCACGTGCATGCTGTGGCCAACAGTTGTTATGTACTGTTAAATACCATTGTTGTTAATATACCATTGTTGTTAATAATAAAATCGAAATAATTTGGTGAAAGAACCCCATGGTGTGAGGTGGTGATTCATGGGGGGGGGGGGCGAGGGAAAGGGGGGAGGGACCCGAGGCGGTCATGCCAGTTGCGTGGCTGTGCGATACTCAAATTAAGATTAAACCATAAGAAATGATATAATAAAATAGACCACAGATAAGATTAATAGAAACACAAGCAAATACAATCCTTATGGGAGGTGACAAGCATATAATTATAATGTTAATACCTTCTTTGTAGAGACGATGATTTGCAAACCTCACAAGGAGGCACACAAACTCATTAATAGAGGTGATGACTTAAACACTTGCATTGAGATAAAAAACTAAAATGAAGAAGACACAGGGTAAAGCGTATGTATACCATTGGAGATAGTCTAATTAGAACCTAAATCCAAACTAAATTTAGGAGACTGAAATATGACTGAAACGCAGCAGGCATGGATGGGGGAGGAGGGCACGGCCAAGAAAGAAACAGATAATGTATAGAATTAAATAATATAGCCTATTCTTTAACTTTCCTCAAAAAATAGCAGTCGAAAATAAATTTATAATATGGAAATAGCAAGAAAATGTTTAAAATAGGGCCAAAGTTTCATCATAGGGCCAACTGAACCAAAACATTCACATAGAATCTAGAAAATGTACAGGAAAAAAGTACAAAAACAAAAATTGGCTAGGGGAATCTTAAAAAACATGGAGAAGCAAACATCAAACATCAATAGAACGTCAAATTTCTAAGGGATACTAAAAAACATGGGAAAGCAAAGAGATAAGTGCAAAATAAAGAAGTGCTACACTGTTACATCTTGCTCATACTTCTCATGGGCTAATAGCAATGTTGGATAATCTAGAAAACAATAAAAACGGGTGTTATGTAGAACACTATTTATCACCTATTGTCCTTATTAGATCTTTAAAAATATAGGAACATTTGCACACCGCTAGCATAGTAAATATCTCTTGCCGATTTTACCAATATTATGTAGATCGCCACTTTAGACTCTTATTGCTTCGGGAGTTTTTTAGAATGTAGATTGTCTCTTACCGTTCTGAATCGCTGACAGGAACCAATCTCACGGACGCAGGAAATCGAAATCCGTCTTTCTGAGTGTCAGCTCATTTGACAGTGAAAAAACGCCGACACATGCGCGGGCCTTATGTTAATCCCGAGAGCGGGAAACACAGGGGGCATGGCTAACCTGAGACAAATCGTTCAAACTTCACACTAGTTTAAAAACTGCAGCGCTAAAGTAAATATATAGATGGGAAGGAGAGTAATCCTTGTAGCCTGCCAAAACTAGAGAACCGAGGCATCAAGTCATCAGATGTATTAATATTGATGCTTATTGTAGCAAGTGAGACCCTACTTGTAATTGTTATGTTCTCAATTTCCATGTCACTTAAAAAAACTGACCACCAAATAAAGCAGTAACAAGTGTATTATAAATTTTATAAAAATAATTAAAACAATTTATATTATTAAAAAATAATAAATAATTAAAACAATTTTTATTATTAAAAAATATAATAATTAGAATTAAAAAATAATAAATAAATAAAATAAAAAATTATATTAAGAAATTTTTTATTTACAATCATGGATACTCAAAAATGTAAAGAATACATAGGGGCATGTTTACTAAAGTCCGCAAATCTGCGCGGCGCAAAATAGCGCACGGTAACGCGGCATTGAAACGCGCAGAAACACGTTTAAACGCCCCGCACACGTGCGTGTCACCCCCGCACAGGTACGCGGTTCAGTAACGGGCCCCGTACAAGTGCGGGCCCGCAAATGTCCGATAGAGGCGTGGAACGGCTAAAGGAGGGCGGAGGAAGGCTCCGGAGGGGCGGAGGGACGGGGTCAATGGGTGGAGAGTGGGAGGGGAGAGTCTCCCCGCACGGTATCGGGCCCGAATCTACATGTAAAAAATAGCGCGAGTGAAACACTCGCGGTAGAGGGCATATAAAGGGAAGAGAAACCATTTCCGTCAGCAATGTACAGCAAAACCGGGGAAACATGCAAAACGTCAGCAGTGTGATACATGTGCACAGCACAAAACTGCAATGAAAAAGAGGAAATGACCACAACAAAAGCATTAAAATAGTAAATCAGCTGGGGAACAGGTATAGTAATGCGCAAAAGTTAAAAACACACCCAGCAGAGCTCCTAAAAAATAAAATAACAGTTGTTTGGAAAGGGGCACGGAGCGGAGACACCTCCAAAAACGTCTCCGTGTATTGGACCCCTCCTGGGAGTGTTACGTATGGTTGACCATCAATAGCACTGTTGCCCAGCATGGGAATATGCTATCCCCCTCTGTTCGGACGTCATACCCGTGTTATATTTGCACGTTTGTCACCAGACAGGGTGAAGGAGCTCACAGTAATAATGTGCAGAGCAGGTCTTGGAACCCCACCCTGCCAGGTCTACTATCTCCAGGGACTGCACTGTCTCTGTGGCCACAGTGTGGTGCAGTGGACAGAGCCGGTACCTCTAGGACCAGAGGGTCACACGTTCAAATCCCAGCTAAGGCACAATCCCAATATTTAACCCACCACTAAACACAGATAGCAGAGACACCCCTTTATTGCACAGAACAAAAGCATGTTGCAAACACCCATATTTTACCCTACACCACACACACACCAGCACAATGTGCATCACCAACAGCCGCGTCCCCCAAATGCAGTCCTGTAGTGCCACAACTGTAGGGGCCAAGGACACGTAGGTAGAGGTTAAGTAGGTAGAGGTTATGTACGACAGATGTGCCTGTACATGCCTTCACCCCACGTGCCAAGGGCCAAGTGTGTCCCTGGTCATGATCACGTAATGGGTGGCCCACGTTCCACAAAAACCTTGCTAAAGAACAACAGCTAGACCGCTATACCATGTGAGCCAAATACAGTCCTGGGGTTACACTACGCAATCAGGTCATATCCCTTTGCAAGGATAAGGACATGCCAGCATGTTGGCGGAAGGGTTCAGATGGTGGAGGGGGCAGTGGCTGCTAGCCACAGAGGACAGTGGCCAGACCATGTGCAGGCTGGCACCGTCCACTGCAACAGACAGGCCCTGTCAGATGTACAGTCATGGACCACCCAGGGATTGCAGCCAATCAGTGGCTACACGGTGGTGCAGTGCACACAGACAGTGTGTGCATGAACAGAGGGTCACAGGTTCTGAGCCCAGCTGCAGCTACCGCCAACCCTGTCCACATATTCACCCCACAGCTACACCGTGGTAGTAAGGACAAACCTTTATTGCTGAGAACATAGGCATGGTCAATACGCCTATCTTTTACCACACCAAACACAGACACCATAAACAGGCACATTATCTCCAGCAGAGTCTCCCAAATGCAGTCCTGGAGGGCCAAACACCATTCAGGTTCCATGCTTCCCCTAAGACAGATGCCTGTGCTGCAGATGTCTGCACCACCCCCATGCTATGCAACTGTAGCCCATGCATATTCATAGGGGACAGCATGAAGGCCCGAACAGTGTCTGGAACACCAGGACTGGAGTAGGGACACTCTGCCGTAAAGCAAGAGGCAAAGGTCCAGACGCACCCACACCCACAGGCCACATTGGAAAAGCCCCCTGGGGGGGCATCTCCCAGATCTAGCTCCTGCGTACCCTAGCAATGCCACCCTATACCTGGGTACACGGTACACAGACCACAAACGTTTGATGTGGGTACTGGCAGGTAGACAGTCCTACACACAGCACTGTTTGCTCCTTGTGCTGCAGCAGAACAAGCTGTCGGCTGTCTGTGGTGCGTGCCCCAGGTCTGGCCCCTGACAGTATTTACCACCCTGGGGAGTGACATGCAGCAGTACTGTGTACCATATCCATGCCTGTACCCTTCCCAGGACTGGTGTGGTGGGCACGTCGAATGACTCCCCCAATAGTAGCACAATGCTGGCATAGGTGAGGGGGGGGGGTGTCTGTCTATACAGTGTGTGTTGGCTACAAACACCCTCCACAGGCCACACTGCCAGCACTGTTGCCAGTATTGGCCTGACAATGTGCATAATGAGCAGCAAGGTACCATGGGTATAGCTCAGACAGGGTGTGCTGGCCAGGATGCATCTGCACAGGGCATGGGGCACTGGCTGGGACATTGTAATGCCCAGCCACCACCTACACAGACAGGCTGACCTCTGTATCTGCTGCTGGTGGATCACTCTCACCCTGAGCGTGCAGTGATGACAGCATGGCTAGGCACCCCCATAGTGCTGTATAGCATTTCTCTCCTGTGATATATATGGGTGTCCTGTTGGGGCCTCTTCATGGACTGATCTCCCTGTGTGTGCTGCCACCCCAGTTTGGGGTGCATGCAATCCTATCAGGACTATCCAGCAGACTCTGCACAGCTGGTATGTGTCCTGATGGAGCTCCTTGCAGGGTGCAGCAGCTGATGGCCTGCTGCAGGAGAATATCAGATAGTGCTGGGGTGCACCCCTGAATATCCAGGCCTACTGTCTGTCTGATAGTGTGTTTTGGATGTGTGTGGAGCTGCTTGGACTGCCCTGTAGGGTGTCTGTCCCCCAGCAGGACAGGGGTTGATGGCCCACTCTACTGCCATTAGTGCAAGGGGGGGGGGAAAGGATGGGGATGTGTTGATGGGAGACCCTGTTTGTCATGGGGGGGGGGTAGGTATGTTGCCCACCTATGGGGGGGGGGAGAACCACCAACTAAGACAGAAGGGGTATCCATGATGAGTTTGCAACACCTTCTTATCACACAGGTTAATACTGATGTTGAGCTCTGGCATGGCCGTTGATGTGGACCTGGTCCTGGGCACCACCACCCACCCTCAGGGTGAGCACATTACCTGCACAATGTGACGGTGTGTAGCTACCCCTCGCCGGCAGTCCTCACGCTCAGGCCCCCACCAGGCCGAGGCTCTGTGTGGGTGGACACGGACAGTTCCCCCTACCATGCCGTGTAGCTTTTGGGGTGCAGTCCCCATCTTGTGTGCATCTGTGGGCAGCTGATTTGCATGTGCATTGCATCATGGGTACGGGTGGCCTACCCCGTCCTGTCTACAGCAGCAGACTGTCTGTGGGGTGACGTGCAGGCTCTCTGCAGCCACACAGGCGCTTACTCAGAGCTATAGTGCCGTAGCCCAATGGTTCCGTCACTGCCTTTATAGCAGGAGGTCATGGGTTCAAGTCCACAGAGGGGTTCTGTGATAGGGTTGTCCCGAGCATTGTACATTTTACTGGACATATGTTTATGGCATCAAACACACCCTTGCCATACTGTACCCATAAGGGTGCCTCTGAGGGTGCATTATAGGGCGCCCTATAGGCCACCTTATGGTTGCCATCCATATTGCGTGCACTATACATTATCCTGTGGCGCAGCATACATGGTGCCCTATAGGGGACTTGCTAGGGTGCCTTTGCGGACTGTGCACTGTAACATGTGCCTTACGGGCCTCCATATATTAACACGCTGTTAGAGCGGGTATACTGGTAGTGGGTAATAAAATAAACTATAAGGCCTCCTACAGCACACCTCACCATAATACTTACTGCCCCAGCCAACCTTGCTCACTGGGCACTGTGAGGGGTTGAACCCCTGACCTCTGCACCATTGGTCAGTATCCCAACCATTGTGCTAAGGCTCTGTTACTGTTTGCTGTGCACATCAGTGCGCCACCTATGCCGCCCACTATCGGACTGCCCCCTCATACATCAGCGCGCCGCCCTCTGCCCCCCAAACCTAACAGTGCGCCGCCCCCTGCCGCCCCCAATGAACGGTGCGCCGACTCATGCCGTTAAAAATAAACCGTGCGCCGCTCTCTGCCGCCCAAAATTACTATACCTCCCACAACACTTTTTCCCACTACATTTGATGCCGCAGCTGGCCTCTTCCATTGAGCACAATGGGGTGTTGAACCCATGGCCCCTGCACCATGGGTCAGTGTCATCACCATTGTACTACGGCTCTGCTGTATGTTTATGCAGCAGCGGCCCACGTAGCCTTCCCACGCGCCAATGTGGGCCCCGCACATTACTGCGACACGCACAGGTTTGCTCTGGTGTCTGTCCATGTCCGCCCTGAAACGGCCACTCCGTATATGGCACCAGTACACTAACGGGTACCCACACAGCAACCTACTTTAATTAACATCGCCCTTAATATTGGCAGTCATTGCAATGTGAAAGCTATAGCACATCACATCATACAGAAGCCAAAGAACCATTGTGTATGTGTTGATAGGTTCAAGACCCAAATGTGTATACACATCAACATTCGCAAATGGTGTTCAGTTCCATAAGATAAATGACACACAACAGTGTATATGTAATGTGTGTCGCGCAGGTTCTAGCGATAAACTTTTCTGTGCGCATTTGCGTGACGCAGTTGCACGTGATATATTGTAAACATGCGCCAGCTGCGTAGGCCACATGCACGTACTGCGTTCGGTGCGCACATGGACGCCATACGTTCCTGAACTGCGCCATATGCGTGGCGCAGGTGCACGTAAATTTGCGCGTCAGGTGCCCTACGCATGGGCGTGATGCACGCTGCGTCCAATCAGGTGATAATATCTGAAAATGGCGCCCAGAGTAAGGAAGCCCTCCTTCAACCTCCGAGAGCTCAGGCACCTGTCCCGGCTGATCGCACCACGCCAGCACAAGCTCTTCCCAGGGGCCACCGGGCACAGGGACAGCTCCAGGGTCCTAAGGGCGTGGCAACGTCTGCAAAGACGCTTCAATAGTGAAGCAGACTACCCACGTGAGGTAAGTGTATGGCGCCTGTACCTCAAAATGAGATCTGTAGCCTGTGCTAATTGCAAATATCCATGCTGTTGTCATGAGTTACTGTGAGTCAGTAATGTGCACAAGATGAGAAGACATAGCGAAATGTATCTGTGTCATTTGTGAGTGTGGTGACCTGCACCCAGGTGGTGATGGACATGGTCATAGAGGTGTCCATGCTACCCTTGTGGCATGTCAGCTGCTGCCATGGCTGTGCCACAACATACTGTAATTATGCTAGACCCTAGATCAGCAGATGTAAATAGAAACAACAACATATGGATATGGTGGGATCAGTACCTGTAACAAAGCACCCTGGGACAAGCACAAGGATAAGTGAAACGTAGCATTGATGGTATGTCACACACCCAGATGAGATGGGCAGTGTTGGCCATGTTGTTCAATACACACGCCTATCTGCATGGGTCCACAGCGCCCATCACAGTGGGCTAGCAATCACCCTGGAGAAATGCGTGTGCGTGCCCATCCAATTTCAGGCATCCCCCCTATCACAAGGAGGACAGAGAGCCCATCACAGTGTGTTTGCTGTCAGCCCTGTGATATTGGTCTGTGTGCTGTCAGAGCCCCAAACACTTCCCCTAACTGCAGAGGTCCATAGAGCTCATCCCAGTAGGCTCTAAGAAACCCATGGAATATGCTTGTCTGTGCATGGGCAGGTTAACACATACACCCTATCCCCTGGATTCCATGTGGACAATCGCAAGGGCTCATCTGGCACCATGGAGATATGCTTGTGTGTGCTCTAACAGTTGTGCTGTATGCTCCCTATCCCCTGGAGGCCAGGTATGCCACTACAGTGGCTCATCTGGCACCATGGAGATATGGTTGTGTGTGCACTAACAGTTGTGCTGTATGCTCCCTATCCCCTGGAGGCCAGGTATGCCACTACAGTGGCTCATCTGGCACCATGGAGATATGGTTGTGTGTGCACTAACAGTTGTGCTGTATGCTCCCTATCCCCTGGAGGCCAGGTATGCCACTACAGTGGCTCATCTGGCACCATGGAGATATGGTTGTGTGTGCACTAACAGTTTTGCTCTATGCTCCCTATGCCCTGGAGGCCAGGTATGCCACTACAGTGGCTCATCTGGCACCATGGAGATATGCTTGTGTGTGCTCTAACAGTTTTGCTGTATGCTCCCTATCCCCTGGAGGCCAGGTATGCCACTACAGTGGCTCATCTGGCACCATGGAGATATGGTTGTGTGTGCACTAACAGTTGTGCTCTATGCTCCCTATCCCCTGGAGGCCAGGTATGCCACTACAGTGGCTCATCTGGCACCATGGAGATATGGTTGTGTGTGCACTAACAGTTTTGCTCTATGCTCCCTATGCCCTGGAGGCCAGGTATGCCACTACAGTGGCTCATCTGGCACCATGGAGATATGCTTGTGTGTGCTCTAACAGTTTTGCTGTATGCTCCCTATCCCCTGGAGGCCAGGTATGCCACTACAGTGGCTCATCTGGCACCATGGAGATATGGTTGTGTGTGCACTAACAGTTTTGCTCTATGCTCCCTATGCCCTGGAGGCCAGGTATGCCACTACAGTGGCTCATCTGGCACCATGGAGATATGGTTGTGTGTGCTCTAACAGTTGTGCTGTATGCTCCCTATGCCCTGGAGGCCAGGTATGCCACTACAGTGGCTCATCTGGCACCATGGAGATATGCTTGTGTGTGCTCTAACAGTTTTGCTGTATGCTCCCTATCCCCTGGAGGCCAGGTATGCCACTACAGTGGCTCATCTGGCACCATGGAGATATGGTTGTGTGTGCACTAACAGTTTTGCTCTATGCTCCCTATGCCCTGGAGGCCAGGTATGCCACTACAGTGGCTCATCTGGCACCATGGAGATATGGTTGTGTGTGCTCTAACAGTTGTGCTGTATGCTCCCTATGCCCTGGAGGCCAGGTATGCCACTACAGTGGCTCATCTGGCACCATGGAGATATGCTTGTGTGTGCTCTAACAGTTTTGCTGTATGCTCCCTATCCCCTGGAGGCCAGGTATGCCACTACAGTGGCTCATCTGGCTGCATTGAGACTTGGTTGTGTGCGAACTAACAGTTTTGCTCTATGCTCCCTATGCCCTGGAGGCCAGGTATGCCACTACAGTGGCTCATCTGGCACCATGGAGATATGGTTGTGTGTGCTCTAACAGTTTTGCTGTATGCTCCCTATCCCCTGGAGGCCAGGTATGCCACTACAGTGGCTCATCTGGCACCATGGAGATATGGTTGTGTGTGCACTAACAGTTTTGCTCTATGCTCCCTATGCCCTGGAGGCCAGGTATGCCACTACAGTGGCTCATCTGGCACCATGGAGATATGCTTGTGTGTGCTCTAACAGTTTTGCTCTATGCTCCCTATCCCCTGGAGGCCAGGAAGACCATCCCAGTGTCTAATCTGGCACCATGGGGATATGCTTGTGTGTGCCTAACAGGTTATATGCATTCTCCCTATCCCCAGGATTCCTGTGAGCTGCGCAATGCGTCGTGTTAGTCACCCTTTTGCTAATGTGTGTGCAGCTGATGAATTGTGGTAGGACAACCAGCCCACAGGGGGACAGATCAGCAATAGCTATGGTGGGTATGTCAGTAAGATT
This sequence comes from Ichthyophis bannanicus, assembly GCA_033557465.1. NCBI lineage: Eukaryota > Metazoa > Chordata > Amphibia > Gymnophiona > Ichthyophiidae > Ichthyophis > Ichthyophis bannanicus. Next base: position 87,147,282 of record CM066032.1, on the reverse strand, counting down.
ATGTGTATGTTCATGGCAGGTAGGTTGGACCTATACCATAGTTTGTGAAGTGAATATCTCATCACACATGTCTGTGATGTCTCCAGATGATATGCTAGCTGCAGAGGTTAATGTGTGTAACAGCACCCCATCCCCCTTAGCCATTATATGTGTTATCAGAAACCTGTAGCAGAGACATGTCCCCATACCACCATGCAGAATGTGGTCCAAAACCTTAACACCTAAGATAAATCCAACAACATCAGACACATGGACATCACTGATGGTGTTTCAGTGACACATGCAACTGATGTTGCTGGATAACACATACATAAACCCACATGAGCACTGGTGCAAAGAGCCGTTATGTTGGTTTGGCCCCTGTCGATATTGCTTCCACAAAACACCTTCTGTCAGCCCAGCTGAACCAGTGAATATGAACATAACAACATAACCTAGGCCATACAGGAACAATACCCACCCCTACCCCTACATTACGCTGACATCAACTGTGTGCAACGTAGGTTGCACATAGCCAGCAGCTTGCCCATATGACACACCTCCCACAATGCAGCCAGTGGTGCAAGCATTGATATTGTTGGCCCTGTCAAAGGTGAATGTTTATGTTAGTGTCCCCTGTCACAGTCAATAGGGCCACCCACACAATGACTCCTCTCACCACACTCCGCCAATGATTGGTTGCATATCAGTTTGCCAGTGGGGTTGAGTACCAGGATGTCTAAAGAGAATCTCAACATAGATGTGTGTAACACAGCACATGCAGTATAACTGTGACTAGCATGGACAACATCATTGGCACCAAACTGTGCAATGTTGCTACAAGGTCATGCAAGGGTGCGATAGGGTATGTACAGGATGTGCTGAGGGAGCCATGTACACTGGCCACAGGTGTCACTGCACACATGTGCACAGACAAAGCAACTAATGCAGGTGGTACTGTGACCCCCGAATGTTCTGTGAACAACAGGAGGTAGGCCTTCCATGTGTATCTATATTGATGAAACCCCAGGATGCATGAGCACACACCCCAGTGTCCATTTCAATGACATCATAAGCAAACTAATGTGTATGTGTGTTGTGATGTTGGCCGTGCAATATGGCTCTTCCTAGGTCATGGATTGCCAAACATCAAGCAGGTCACTGTGTCTGTCATTGCATGACACTAGTTATTGTAGTGAAACACGTGTGGCAGTGTATGTTTAGTTTGTGTGTCATCTGACCTATATGTCACAATGTACACAAATGGAGGTTCCATAACCCCCCACACACACGTGAGCCATGAGATAACAGGAGTATGTCACTTTGTAGGTTTCCCCCCGTTTGCCAATAGGCCGTAATGAAATATGAATACTTAAGACGCCTTGCTGGCCACCCCCCACGAACCATGTAAGCTTCCCTGAAGGCCCTTCCAGGCATGGCCGGTTGGGCTGACTGCCCTGGGCCACACCCAAATGATGTCACCCACTTTTATCTGACACTCACACAGGATGCTATAGAAAGAGGTGGGGAATAAGAAGGCAGCCACAGTCCATCAGCACACCTGTGAAAACAAACTAGCATGTACATATACTTTGCAGCCAGGTGATAGACCATGTTATGTGTGTATCTGGTGACAGCATAGCCAAACCCCTGTCAGAGTTTACCTGGCGTAACAGCAGCATGAGGACATAACAGCCCCCCCAATCCCCGGGGGGGGGGCCCAATCCATGTCCGTGTCACTCTCACACGTTTTTCTCAATGTTGATCCCTGTGTAAGCTGTATACCTCACCTGAGAGAGACATGTTGGACAGGGGAGGGGAAGTGCATTCACACTGTGGGATGCTGACACACACCGTCACAAGGGATGAGGGTCAGCTGTGACACACAGGCTCCCTTGTCACCAGCGGAGAACCCATGGCATGACATATGCGTGTTGCCCATGGAACTGCCTGCTGACAGGTGACAAACTATGCAGTACATGACACACACACACACAGCACTGTCGCTGAAGCAGCAAGACCCTGTGCACAGTGATGTGTGTGTGTGTGTGTGTGTGGGCAAACCAGCAGAAGGTGACCAGTCACTAATGCCCTCACCTTTCCTTTGCATATCCACAGATCGAGGATCTCCGGAAGAAGGGCAGGGAGCTGCGCCTCCACCATGCTGCATACCTTCAGCGCCTCCAGGGTGAGAACTCACAAAAGGGTGATGATGTATAATAATGAGAATGTCACGTATTTGTAACTTATGTCCCATTATCAGAGATGCCTTTGTGTTACCTGCCTATGTAGATGTGCTATATTTCTGACAGAGAAACGTGCTGATGGCTGTCATGTTCCACAGATGGTGATGGCACCGAGGATGAGGCCACCACCTCTGCACACCTCTTCAGAAGGACACCAACACCACATGATGCAGAGGTGGTGGTCCTGGACACCACAGAGGGGGAGGAGGAGAGGGGGAGGAGGAGGAGGTGGACGAGGATGATGAGGTGGAGGTGGTGGAGGCGCAAACACCTGCAGCACCTGAAGAAAGGACACAGGAGGGCCAAGAAGGACATTCTGAAGGGGTGTCTGTGGGGGAGGCAGGGTTGAGGGTTGCTGCCGGGGATGTGGAGGGGGGGGATGTTCGGGAGGGATCAGGGGTGGAGGATTTCCCAGAAGGGGTTTGGGAAAGTGATGTTGAAGACAGGGCATCACAGGGCACTGTGGCCTCCCCCCAGCCACTGCAGTTGCCTCCACCATCCAGGGCCACAGACAGGCCCTATGCAGATGCCACCACACAGACAGCATTGACAATGTGTGTGTGTGGTGGCATATGCGTGGACCACCTGTCTGTGGCCTTGGATGGGATGGAGCAACGCATACATGAGATGTGTCACTCTCAGCAGTGGCTGGCGGGAGTGATTGAGAGGGTGGTTGCCGAGGTGGTACGTCTGCCATGTCGGCAAGCACCCCCTCAATGGCGTCACTGGCGTCAGTGATTGTGCTAGTGACGTCACCACATGTGCCCTGTGCTGCCCTGTCTTCCATCAGTGGGCATGCTGGGGGAGGGTGGGTGTCACCTGTGTGTCTGTTTTATGTGTGTGTGTGTTTTATATTTGCGTGTGGGCGTTTGCGGGGAGGGGAGGATGTGTGGGGAGGGGGGGGAGGGTGATGGTATTTTCCCCCTTCCCACGTCTGTAAAGTTCATCCCAGTTCTGTTTTTCACCATAAAATATAGTTTTGTAAAAACCTGTATTGCTCACGTGTTTGACCTAGGCAAAGTGTGCGGATGTCAGCATGTGATATGTGTGGGTGCACATATGTTACTGTGGTGCAAACATGTGTGTGAAACCAACAGCACCCCCCAAATAAGGTGTAGATGTTCATAATTAGGGGTCTACAGTAACCATTGCAACGTAGCAGCTGTCTCACTGATGTACATGGCACAGGAATGGTCCTATGTGGAACAAAGGTCTTCACATATCTGAGTCCCAAACATAGGCAGACCACCCATATCTGCCTCTCTCACAGACGTACCTATGGTGTGTTGGGAGGCAGGAGATTAGTGATGTGGTCAAGGGAAAAAGCCACATATATGCCACCAATGAGTGTTCTATGATGGGTTTCACACGGCGATGAGTATGTGACGTAAACACGCCATTGGGAACATAGTCCCCCTGTGACCACATGGATGTCTGTGCACACTGTGCCGCTGCATCCCCAAGGATGTTGGGAAACAAGGTGCACGTGACACATCACATGTCTGTGCAGCATGACAATCGTAGCTGACACTGTTGAGGTATTTGCAGCAGGGAACCTGTGTGTGGGTCATCTACTGTACCCATCACTAGATGACCTGGGCGCAGCTCATTTAGGGTTTTCACAAACACCCCCCGCCTCCCTGATACACATGGGACAACATGGACACTCATTGGACACACACACTGTATGTATAGTATTACAGCTGTTTATTGTCACAGAGTAAGTCTCATAATTAGCTTTCCATATACACATGGATATTCTAATGTGTGTGCGTTACAAATTAAAGTGTTACCTGACACCCACACAACATATGATCTGCATATGTAAGCTATTGACATGACACACATAACAAACACCTCAAAAACATGTTGTACTGGATACATAATTGCTCTAACTGAGCATTGTAAGATCAACAAAAACTAGGATTATACCATGTTATTGCATATATCATGTTTCATTGTTGGCGACGTGGTCGGCCACGCCTGACACGTCGGGCACCCTCCCCCCTCCCCCGGCCACGACCCTCTTCTCGAACCCGTGCTGGTGGTGGTGCAGGAGCAAGTCGGCGCATGACATCCAGCATGCCCTCAAGGGCCTCACATATCCGGGTGACGGGCATGTTTTGGACCGCCTCATGTAATTGATGGATCTCACCACACACCTGCCTTGTGTTTTGCTCCACTGCAAGGCGTATCCGCTCCAGAACACGTCGACTGCCTGTGCATGGGATACAGCGTGTTATATTCCATACATCTCCACTACTCCAACGCCATACACAAACATTTAATGTACATGCCACACGATTGGTGATGTGATAGGGCAGACTCAATCACAGAGATGGAGAGGGCCAATATACATAATGTCCACAGTAGTATATGGCAGGCAGACAAACCCACAGGGCACATCACACGACGTAGATGTGGTATGCCCTCACAACGATTTACAGGCTGTGGTGAAACACCCATATACTACAGCTGTGGCAACAGGATTGGCCAATGACAGCTCTCACATAACCATCGTGTAGGGGAGCTTGCGCATGCACGAGCCACAACTACATCAGCTGGACACCAACGGAGATGAACACAGGAAGGTCGAGATATGACATCACAATTGATGACACATGTGGAGGGAAAAATACATTCTCTGACAGGGACATGTGTATGTTAATGAAGCAATGGGATGTCTGGTAGGCACAGGGATGACACACCTTACCTGTACATGTGCACCTCTGCTGCACATATGTGACTCCTGAGTGATACATGTGCACCCTCACTGTAACACAGAGGAGGGTCCTTGGTCCAGATAATGTAGGCCATGTAACAAATGTGTAGTTATATAGTTATTTATGTATTTTACATGTTTTCTATACCGCCGTTTCCTTTAATCACAGCGGTTACCAAGACACAAGAGGGGAGAACAGAGACAGGGGGGCATACACTGACTAAACGTAACAGTGAAGGTAAAATTGGGTGACACAACATCAAGGAACTGTTACAGTAAAACACGTTACATGCAGGCTATAATAATAGAGACTGTTAGATGTCTGTGCCATAGTACTCAGTGAAGAGTACAAATGTCAGTTGTTTTCTGAACTCCTTTAAATCATCCAGGGATCGCACATCGGGAGGGAGAGAGTTCCATATAAGTGGGGCCGATAAGCAAATTGCCCTTTGTGTAGTACATTTACACGCTTTTCTGTTTGGACACAGCAGGGGAAGCACCAGGGGGGGACATCAGAGCTCTACAAAGACATGGCTATGTTTCCCGCTACCCGCAAATGCAGACATTGAGGAATGGTCATATAGCTTAACATATGCTCATTAACACAGCAGACTATGGCTAAGTTGTCATCCTGCTGTGTACAAGACATTTGGGTATCTGCAGAGCGGCAGGATGTAGCTTTCCCAATGTCTGTATCAATTTATGTTGTCATAGAGTGCTGGGCCGTCAGACACATTCCTCATATGTCTGCATCCATGTGTATCAACCTGAACATACACTATTCTATTGGGGGTAGAATGCTATCATTTCAGGTACCCTACAACCTTTGGGTATCACACATCTAAGGTAATCAACCAGAACATGTAACGTGTGGAGGTAATGTTTGAACAGCCACCACACACACACCAACTGTGGACTACTGGTGTGTGTGTTGTGGTTGTGACAGTCTATTGTCACCCACCTTCAGCATCACGGTGTGATGATGCACCATAGGCCCTCATCTCTGCCATCATCAACTCCGGGAGAGGTGTAGGTGTTGGTTCTGCTGGCATGGGTGGTTGGCTGGTCTCTATTGCTGCTTCACGCAATGGTGTCATGGCGCGCACGTGTGGCTCCAGGGACTCATCGCCAGCACTTGTGCTGCCCCCAGAGACAGCAGCCTCTGCCTCCATCAGACTCATAGGGGCTGCAATGTAGACCTCCCCCTCCTCCTCTTCCACCACCGCCTCATCCTGCTCCTGCTCCTCCTCTGCCCCCTCCTCCTCCTCCTCTTCCTCCGCACCCATTTGACTGTAGTCACCTGCATTGGGAGGAATCAGAGAGAGCACACATATGTTTCAGCAAACCACATATGTATACATGTGTGATACATAACACACAGACAGGATGTTTTGCATCCGTTCATGTGTGCTGCATACCAGACACCGGACACACTCCCATACGTGTGTGTCACCACCATGTGTCTGGGTAAGGGACACATGTGTGTGCTGTGCCCATGCACAGGTGGCAGATCGCCCCTTCTCCTGTTCATGGTCACATTGCACATGTTTGCCCATAGCATCCCATTCCTCTGTTATGTTACATATTTCCGCACATGCGTGTTACTGCCCCCACCCTAACACCTGCTTTATGCAAATCACTGCATGTGTGTGTTGGTTTGTGAGTATGGGTCATATTTGTATGTGATATGATTGTCTCAGTGCTACATGTGACTCGCAGTGACCCATAGTGCAGCGTATGGCAACTAGGCATCACCTTTGGCCCACTGGGGTGCACATGCAGCACTGTATTGCTGTCATGTCATACAAACATGCCTTTGAAATGACCAACACAGTCATGCATTGTATGGAAATCACAGTTGGTTTTGTGTCTGGTGACTCATGTGTGTGTGTGCTTCATTATGCCATAATCTCGTGGGATGGGTTGAGGAGGTAGGTTTGGATGTGAACCCCAGACATGTCAACAGAAATGGTGAGGTAAGGATATTGCACACACATATCACAACAGGATGGCAACATGATGTGGGGTTTGTGGACACATATGGGAGTGTATTTGCATAGGACCGCCCTGTACGGAATATGGAGATTGTACATGAGAAAGAAATGATTAGTTAGTGTACATACCTGCATGTGGATGTGCGCTATCCAGGGCCTCTGGCAGTCCACGAAGGTAGATGTCTCCCAGCCGTGCTGCAAGTTCTTGTTCCAGGGGCGAGAGTGTGGGTGTGAGGGGGGGTCCGCCACCTGTGCCCATAGCATGTTGTCTTACAGCAACCATGTGCTGACGGACACCTCTCTTGATGTCAGAAAACCTCTTTTTTAAGCTGTCTACATCACGTGTGGGGCCCCTGCCCCACACAGTGCAGTACGCAGATCCTCCCACACTGCCATTCTGTTTGCAACAGATGTGCGTGTGCTCATTCTGCCAAATAATACATCGTAGTTGTCAAGGACATGGGAGAGTAATATATGGTTTTCACTGTCACTGAACTTTACAGCTCTCCTCCTTTGTGTTGCTGGCACAGGGACCCTTTTTCTTTTGGCCATTTGGCTGTAATGTGACGGCTGTCGCTCAGCAGATGGCCCTGCCTGTTCGTGGCTAGGCTGTGCAGTCTGTGCCCTGTGTGACTCATCACCAACTGGCTGCCCCACATCCTCCGCCTCCTCACACTGGCCCTCTCTGTCACTGTCCCTCTCCATCTACACCTTGAACACAGGCACCTCTCAAACAACCCCCGTTCACCAACACACAGCAGGACACAGCACACACAACAGATAACAATAACACTACAATAGAGGACACAATACAGTACACTGTAACACAGGTGCTGTGTCAAGTAAATGAGCACATGTACACAGATACTACAGTGATTATTTAATTTATCCTCTCCCTCTATCCTGTGCCGTACCCCTACCTCAGCCTCTCTCTCTCAGACTCTGCTTCAATCTCTATATCCCGCCTTCCTCTGACGTCTTGCCACCACAGCCTCACTCCCTATTGCACACTGTACCTTTATGTCTCACACCTTCCTCTGGACTACCTCTAACCTATCCTCTGGCTCTGGCTCACTCTTTACCTCTGTGTCTGTTTGTGAAACTCCTCTAACATCCCTCACCGTGTGCCACGTGTTGAGGCCTATTTATACGGTATTTGCACGTTTGATTTCTGCACATGCGCATTTGTGCAGGCGTGTATTTGGTGGGACACGCTCGTGCGTCGCGCTCGTGCGCCGTGAGTGTGACGTCATACGCATGGGCATTTGCAGGCGTCAACACACACATGCGCCGAGGGAAATAGTGCTACGTATGTGTATGGTCACGCATACGCATTACGTGGAGTCCCGCATGGGCGTCTGGGTGCTTTTTCCGCATGCGCAAGGCGATGCGCATCTGCGTGTCACCACGCACATGCCGACACCCATGCGTAGAGTCGCGCATGCGCGTGACTCTAGACCTTCGTCTGTGAGCAGATGCGCATGCGCATTGGACGTCACGGCAAGGAAAAGGAAATATAGGTGAGGGAGAACAGCTTGTCGACGTTGAGGGTTGTAGGCGGAGAAGAGTAGAAGTGTGTTTGGTGAGAGACAGTAAGGGAGTCCGAACAGGTGTATGTGTAGATTGTTTGGCTGGTGTTTGTATTGAGGATTGTATTGTCTTGTGTGTGTATGGTCTGGTGTGTCTTGTAGTTTGTACAGTGCGTAGATAGTTTATTGTGTGTGACATAGTTATTTGTTTCTTAGTTTGGTGGGAGGAGTTTATGGCGCATGTCTATGCTGCTGCATGTGTCCTGTGCAGTGGGCAGATGCTTGGGTTGCCGAACACGGGAGATGGTGTCGATGGGGCTGGGGCACAGGGCATGGGTATAGTCCCGCAGCAACTCAGACCTGCAGCTGTGGTGGCGGTCCAAGCCTGTGTTGTTCGTGCACGGCGCAGGAGGTGTGCCGAGGTGCAGGCTCGGCAGCCACGCCTCTACAGGCCCCGTCCCCAGCTCTATGACATGCGAGAGGACCAGGTCATCTCCCTTTACCGACTGAGCACAAGGGCTATTAGGGGTCTCTATGAGGATCTTAGACCTGACCTCGAGCCCCTGACTGATCGGTCCAATGCCATACCTGGTTTAGTCAAGCTCCTTGCTGCCTTACATTTCTTTGCCTCCGGCTGTTTTCAGACATCTGTGGCCGCAGTGGGTGGCATGAGCCGGCCCACCTTCTCACGATGTCTCCACCAGGTACTGCGTGCCATGGTCAGCCGGATGGGGGATTACATAGCCATACCCCACACTAGGCAACAATGGTGGACCCTGAACCAGGCCTTTGAGGCATTAGCCGGGATACCACACGTGATGGGAGCTATTGATTGCACACATGTTGCCCTGGTCCCGCCTAGAGACAGGGAGGTAGCGTACCGCAACCGCAAACACTACCATTCCCTGAATGTTCAGGTTGTATGTGATGCAAATCAGCATATTCTGAATGTGGTCCCTAGGTTTGCAGGGTCCACCCATGACTCCTATATCCTGCATCACTCGGCAATATTCACACAATTTGAGGAGGGACGTTTTGGCGAATGTATCTTGCTGGGTGAGTATGTCAGGGTCTTTTATTTCTGTATGTCATTATACATGTTTCTATTTGTGATCACAGTAGAGGTTTTATATAGTTTGACACATGCACTTTGCATATGATTGATGTTAGTCACAGGACTGGTGTTGGTATACATTATTACATGTTTTTGTACGTCTGGTACGACTAGAAACATTAACCCTACATCATGATTATCCTCACAGTCTATGACCGTTATATGCACATGTTGTACATGTGCTGCCACCTCAGTGCAGACATCTATGTTGTTGATGATGACCTCATAGTGCATGTTGGTAGCATATGCAAACATGGGGTGGTTGGTGGGGTGGTTCTGTCCACAACATACACCTGTGATGATGTTTTAATTGCTGGATAATGTTTCTCCGTCATTTAACATGTCTGGTTCTGGATAACCCTAATAGTACACACATGTCATGTGCGTGTCAGTTTGACACACGCACTCTGTGATGGAGTTGTCACCCAGGGCTCAATATCTGACATGAGTAGGTGTATATTAATATCTGATAGATGATGTTGAGGTTTCCAGCAGGGAAAACACGTGTGCATATATTTGGCCAGACATATTGCCTATGTCACAGCAGACTTGCAACAATATGTAGTGCTTATAGTAGCCTCTGACACTGTAGTTGAGGGTACGTTTGTGCCATCTTGTCTGGCCATTCTCATTTCACATCACATTGTGTAAAATGTACAGTTACAGCAAGGGGACTACGTGGGTGCATACACAGCGGTATGGGAACCAGCTACAGCGGACGGTTATGTGCCTATGCATATGTTTTGGGGGCAAACTAATGACGGGCACAGTGTGCATGTTGGACGACCGCACCTTCAGAGGGATGTGTACAGGATGGGGACTGGGAAGACTATGGCTATGACAGGCATTGGCGCGCAACAATACACAGTTTATTTTGCCTGACAAAATAAACATCATATGTTGCCATTCATAAACAGGATGTCTACAGGTGATATGCTTTTCATTCTTACCTACCACCATGGCATACATGGTGTGTATGTGTGCCACACGCAAATGGCTGTGTGTTTTCCCTTGGTTATTGATGAGACATACCCTGTGATTATGGGAGCATTGGATTGCTATTGTGGTGTCACCATTGTGGGTTTGCAGATGTGGACAGTAACTGCATCACCATATGCATGTAGCACACTCACACACACATTATTTAAGGGTGACTATGGTCGTTTGTGATATTTGATATGTGTTTACGGGCTGGATAAGCCATGTTTAGCTTGTATGTCATCATATGTATATCTGATAGAGCTGCATAGTTTGCAGCTGTATATTGTTGTCACACTGTCTTGTTGGTTTCTTTCTCATGTCGACACAGCTGTCAGGACTGTGTCACATGGACCCCTACATTTACATGCAACATTTCTTTCTGCAGGTGATGCAGGATATGGTTGTCGCCCCTGGCTGCTGACTCCTGTTCGTCAGCCACGGACACGTGCAGAGCAGAGGTACAATGAGGCCCATGCCTCCAGCCGCTCTGTCATAGAGCGCACCTTTGGCGTTTTGAAGAGTCGCTTCAGGTGTCTGGATAGGACAGGCGGGGCCTTACAATATGAGCCACGCACTGTTGCCGAGATAATCATAGCCTGTTGCATCCTGCACAACATTGCTCTCAGGCACGATATCCCTGCAGAAATTAATGAGGATCTTGAGGAGGATCCATTGTGCCCCCTGTACGTGCCAGTGGTGACACACGGGAGGGCTCAGCGTTCAGGCGGAGGTTGATTGCAGAGCTGTTCACATGTACGTATTAAGTCGCTTACGACACACATGTGCTATACAATGTGTGTAATGTTTATTGTGTTATGTGTTAATGTTAACATGGAATCTGGATGACACACTGCAGTACCAGTTGACTCTGAATGCCAACATCACATATGTCCATGGGTGTGCCACAAATAATGTGGGATTTGCACAACAGCAGTTGGTGGCAGATGATGTGGGGGTTTGTTGGTATCTGTGTGGTTTGTTTGGAGGGTGCAATTCACAGGTAGTGTATGCTTCTGATATAAACAGCTGTTGTCAGACCAGAAGGTGTTATCTTACATGATATGTGTGCCACACAGTGTCAGCCATATGTTGATATGTTCATGTTGGACGGTCACTCCCTGTTTGTTGACTGTTGTCCATTGTGGAGCGCTACGATTAGACACATTTGTGATGTTTATGTTGGTATTAGGCTCCTGTGACATACCTATGTTTGTGTGCTCTTCATGTGTGTAGCAACATGTCACATAAAGCACAATAAACATAGTTGATGCTAGTATGGGGAGATGATATTAACAGTTTGGGTGGTATGTGGATGTCAAACATGACGTGTGTCAAAATGTATTGTTGATCAGGTAGCCATGACATGGATGTGGTTAGGGATGGGGACCTTCTGCATTGTGCAGCCAGGGGGTTGTGATAAAACACTTTTAACTTGGTGAGTCTACCTTCACTGCAGTGATGGGTATCTACACACATGGTGAGATGTATCAGCCAGATACAGCAAAGGGTGTTTTACAATAGCCAGTTGGATCACAGCATGTGGGTGTTGCTTGTGTTATAGCAGGTATTTAATGGATTGGATGGCATATCTTGCTGATGCTCTTGCAACATCATCCATCATGCGTTAGCTACAGGCTGTGTATGTGTGTAGGTCACGTGAACACAGACCATATGAGCAAATATCTTGCAGACACAAGCAAGGCATGATTATGTTGACTTACATACACAGACATAGGTGCCAGCTATTTATCAGAGGTGCACATGTAGGGTATGCATGTTTCAACGTTCAGACTAACACACATTGGGATGGCATGCAGCCCTCAGGGGTTTGTCACATGCAGACATGGGGTGGTCCATTTTAACACATGCAACACATTATGCATGTTATTTGTGCACATCATCAGAACATAACTGTTAATATGACAGACGGTATGAGATGTACAAACCAGGATATGTTTATGATACGGGAATACATGAGGTGGGAGCGCAGATATCCAATGCTTTTCCCTATTGTAAGTGGATTAACATACAACTTTGGCACAACATTAAACAGGTAGAGGAGTCTTTTGTCACAATATGGTGATAAAAGGTTTATAGTGCACTCTGCGACTGAGACAACAGAATGGTGTGCGCATACCCCTGAATTGCTCTGTGTGTACACGGACAGCGAGGTAAGGGAGGGGTCGGACACACTACACACACCTCAGGATCTCGTTAGACATCTCCGTGATGCCTCTGACATGTATGTGATCTGTACATTGTGATAGGGAGCAGTCATTAATTGAGGGCTCTTGTGGGGTGTGATAGCTGGGGACATGACGGTGCAGTGTGTGATTCATGGCTATAACATGACATTTGTTTGCTTATCTTGTGTCTCCATGTGCAGAGGACATACGTGGTTTGGATGGTGTTGGTCTGGTGCTTTGCCATGTGTCTCTACATCAGCAATTAATCATTTTGTTTTGGTAGGTGGTTGTACATAGACATTGTGTGTGACCGCACTAATTGAAATCATATGTTCCTATTGATCTGTCATATTGCACAGATGATTTGTTTTCCAATATTCTACGTTTAGCATCAGTAAACCATCTCTTGCTGGTGTCACTCATATTCCCTTGTGTCTTGGTTAAGCATGTCCTCTACCACACTTTCACTGTGACATGTGAAACAGACCTGCATGTGTGTGTAGGTTGTTGTATTGTGATGTTTGGCTGCACGTTTTCTGTCCCCAAACAATGTACTCTCAGACAACACCATGATATCATTGCATGGTCACTGGGCCGTTATATCTACAGATCTACACCTGTGCACATGCAGGCCATGTGTTACAGATGTCAATTAGACATTTCCATACTGTGGGTGTGTGTATTTGTCGTTTGCCTGTGTGATGTTGCATTGCTCCGACATCATACATTATCATGTGCTGTTAGGGGTGTGTGCCTCTGGGTGTCTGTTGTGACTATGCTACCTCTTACATAGTGGTGTAAACGTTGTCAACATTATGGACATGTGTTGTGTGCATTGAGAAAACATGTTTCTTTTGTTGTCATTAAGCACTGGTCTGTTTTCATTTGTGTTTACAGATATGCACATAATCTGGACCGTCATCAACGTTGGCTTGCCATGGTGAATCTCGAGCTTTTGCTGACATTGTCTACCTTCAGGTGTTCCTGATATTGTTGTGTAGTGGCTCAAGCGATTGATGAGCTACACCTGATGCACACACACGGTATGTGTATTGGTTTCTTTTGGGGTTCATTACATCTGTCTTTCACTGTTGATGATATAATGTTGTTCTGATGGGCATGTAACATTTTCTCTAGACTCACATGAACAGCTGCATATGGTGTGTAGCTGCAACACACCTGTGTGACAGGCGCATGGACATTAACATATCCATGTGACAACCATGTCTGTGTTGAGGCATAATGATGTTGGCCACATGGTTATGTTTCATATTGCTATCATGTCCTGTTTGACTTTGCATTCCTTTCTTCAGCATTTGCACAGCTGTGACGTTATGACATTTGTGTTTCTTTTCAAAGGTGTCTGACGATTACATACCTCTCCTCTCCTGACACAGGACAGTGGACATACCGGGCACATCTCTTACACTGCAACTGTTGTCAACAACACCCACCTGTTTGAGGACAGACCACCATGCAACTCTTTGCTATGACATTTTGCCATTGGATGTTTTACCTCTGAGAGTGCAACACATGACTGGGATAGACATTATTGATTTTTGACTACTGCTTTCCACCCTGACAGAGGTGTCGATAGCACTGCTGATGCAATTGATTGGCAGGACGTGCTCCTCATTGTGGGGGACACACATGGACTTCGAAGGACTATGGTATATTGATCACAGACCCCTGACTATGCATGTCTTGAGCCTCAAAGACACTTTTAACATGAGTGTTTGGATTTTAGATACACTTCTGACGTTTTACGATGATCCCCCCTTGTGCAGCAGCAACTGACATGGACATTGTAGGTGTTACATTTTGTCACAGTTGGGTGTCTCATGTTTTGTACCATGGCTGTGACATGGCACCGATGATATTCTAATGTTTTTCTTACAACACAAGCATACAGCCCATGTATTTGTCATGTGGCCAACGATGGAGTGCTCCTATTGTCTACGTCAACCTATTTGCCACCTGGACATGATCCCCATTTAAACTCCACAATGTTTTCAAACACAAGACCATCTTGGGATGATGTTTTCAGTGACCCATGGGTGTTTACATGCATGTGTGGCATCACTGTATCATGTTGCCATGTGGCTGGTGCTTGTGCATCTCACTGACTATGTTTCTGTGACACCACATGTGGACCTATGGCTTGTGTGTGGATTTAGGTGATATGTTTGTCCATTATTTCCTTATTTATATGCTGCTTCGTGTGTTTGCGTACTGTGCATACATGACAGTCTGCATGTCTGTACACACCTTGCATTTCCCGTCTTCACGGTCATGACTATGGCTTGTGTTAGCGACACTCACATTGCCACATTATGTTTGCAGTGTGGCAGTGTGGGTGTCAATACTACTTGTTTACTGGGAAATTCCATGTATCCTGGTATATGTGACGATGCACTGTTTTCCCCACACCAACACTGCATGTTGACCTCCTTGATGGTGTAATATGTGCATATTTCTGCTGGTTGTTGAGTTGGTATTATGTCAGTGGTCATGTGCATGTGGTATTTGTTAGCAGATGCTTATTGTGATTTACATGATTGTTTGTGTCCATAGTGGTGTAGCTTGTACTCCCATATCGGGCATTGGGATGTGAGTATCATCATTACTTTTCTGTCATGTTTTTGAACATTAAAGTCCTTTGCACCAAATATCTTTTTGGAGTTAGTCTGACCCCTGTTTTGACAGTTGGGTATTTTCTGAGGGACAGATGAGGTGTATTGGGTCTTCAGCATGCATCATCTCATCTGTACATGCACTCATATGTGGGTGACACATTTGCGACATGCAGCAGCAAGGGGGCGCTTGGGGTCTGGTGTCAGGTGCAGAGTATGCACCTGATGCACATTATATCTGGTGTGGATAATTTGTTGTCAACCAAGTTACCTTTCTGTAGGAGGTGGCTTTGTGACATGCTAAAGGTTTTGAGCACTTTCCGAGGTGATGCGGCCAGCCCTGATATTATGATGGCACTGTCTACACTATTTGTGATGTGCAAACCAAATAAAGTTCTGTATTTACCCAATATGTGTTTCGTGTGGTGTTTGCATTTCAGGTCTGTCATCATGCTCAATGTGTGACTTTGTATCAGTCATGACTCCTTGTGAGCCCATGGATCCATCATTTTCCTTTCAATGTCACAGGGTGTAGATGATGTTTTTGTTGTTGCTAGGTGATGGTGGGTTACATGACCTGCCATGGGCCACATGGGGTGCTTCTGTGACTTGTTCACTGTTTGTTTGGTGTGCAAGCCATGTTTCACTTCACTATGTTAGTCCTCCGGTATTTGCACATACATCCCCTTTATGTGTTTGTTTGCTGGACATGTACATGGGTCACCTATGCTCACATCCTTGTACAGTGCCAGCTGTGTTAGTGACAGCCACATGGCACATCACTGTCTATGTACGCTTGACATCCACACACGCCCTTTGGGATCTTTGTGTTAGAGTGTGCTCATTGATTGCTTTTTGTTATTGGCTATGGTCATGTGTTTGACGTGTGCTGTATGCATGTTTTTTCCGCACATGTTTTGTTTTTAACATCTCTAATGGCCTCACTCGGCCATGAGGTACCAACAGGTTCCTCAGCTCTACACACACCCTTTACTGTCTTCACTGTAGAAAAGGGTGCATCCTGTGTGTTGCCTAGCCATGACATTTGTTGTGTAATAACGACCTCACACTTTAGGGTCTTTACATCCTGTTGCATGTGGCCCTTTCTTTTTGATGAGATTCAGGTGTTTGGTGTGCTACACCTTATTGCATGTTGAGCTGTCTCCTGTTCTTCTCCTGATTATTCACCTGATCCAGGGAACATCCTCTGATGGCGTTGTGTTTAATTATATCCCTGTTTTGCATGCTGTATTCAGTGCAGGACATTTCATTGTGTTTGTGCAGGTGTTGTTGTTGCAAGATACAGAGTGCAAATTCTTTCTGTACATGGTGTATCTGCATGTGCATTTACTACAGATTAGTTGTTTTTGTGTTTGTTTGTCATGGCAGCCAGCAGGCGTTTTGTGTACTGGCATGCGTTATTTTGGTTATGTAGACTTTGTTGTGCCTCACATGGGCGGTGTGTGTTACCATTTTAGGCGTCTACATTTGTAGTACTGGTCGTTTGTGTGGTTCCTGTCTGCAGTGTTGTATGTTATTGCTTGTCCTGCATATGTGCTTTTCATTAGTGTGATAGTCATATGTGTGTACATCAGTGGCATGCCCACATTGTACCATTAACTGAGTTGTGCGACATCCTTCCATCCATCCTTTCTCTGCCAGCTATGTGCCATCCTACCCTGATGTGCATGCTGCTAAACCACGTCATCGACTAACACACATTCGTGCATTGCATCTCAACCTGCTTGCCTCTCCTGTGTGTGCTCTGCCTAGCACTTGTACTCCACCGTCATCCTGATATTTCACATATTCTTCCATTTCAGACTCCCCTACTACACACATCTGCACATCCTCTGTCTCACACTGTCAGTGTAGCAGGGTACATTACCATCAATCTGTGCATGGATATAGCTGCCCATGATATGTTTTTCACATTTTATGGGTGTCACATGGCCTGCAGCTGCTTTCGGCAGCCCATCAACTTATGTAGGTCCTTCATTTAATTTGATATTGTCTGTCTTCTCTGCTCTGTGCAGTGTTTGTGTTATGTGTGTGTTTAGCACATTCCTCTATTTGCATTCAGCTTGGGGGATGTTACTGTTATTGGCTCAGCTTTCTGCTTTTACCTATACGTCCTTATGGCATCTTCTGGCACACCTTTGATTGACACAGCTTATGATGTACCTACGATAGTGGCCTGGGAGTGGACAGCCTTTCAACATGGCCTATGGACATAGATTACAGTTCACCTTTGCTGACAGGGTATGTTTGTGATGTTACATCTGCTGCACCATAAAAGGTGCAATAATATATGGCACAAGGGTGTAATTGTCTCACTATGCCAGGAGTGGTTGCTGTACACTTGATCACAGAGTGGGAACATACCTCACCCACCCTTATTAATTAACTGGAGCAGACCATGACCCCTGCAACATCATTGCTGTATTCACCAGTTTTCTACATACATGACATAGGCGTGTGTGTTTTTTTCATCAGACCTTGGCTGTCATGGAGCTGTGTTACTCTGTGGATTTCCATCTCCAGAGGTAATGGGGCAGTTTAATGGATGATATTGACTTTGATTCTGTGTTGATATGCGTCACTTGGGACTGTCTGCAGCCCCTCCTTGGTGTGTAACTAATGACTGACCCAGGTCTGCCATTGCTGATCTCGGAGCAAAGGGCTGCAGACAGGCCCAGGCTGAGGATTGCAATATGAGATTAACTCTGACACCCTGTGGATATCAGACACCAGGGGCTGTCTGCAGTCCCTCACTGATAAATCACATATGCACGAACTGTGTCAGCACAACTACTTATGTTTTCCATACGTTACAATGCACAGTGCTAACAGCAGAAAGAGTGCTGTGACCTTTCCCCGCCTCATAGGGCACCCTATGTGGCGCCCCCTCGGCCACTATTTCACCAACATTGTTGGGTGGCGTGGTGGACACTGCATTTGGAGATGTGTCCTGTGGGGTGACTTCAAGGGCACGTTATGTTACAGTGCTCTGAGAGTACATTTGCTGGAAACCACTTATTCCACAGATATGCGATAACACCCTAATGGGGCTATCTTACCCCTTACAGGTGCTGTCTCCGCCAGACATGTTCATTTGCCATTGTGTGGGATTGCACCCCTGATCCCTGCACCATTGTACACTGATTGTGTTTGGGTGCTTGCAAATCAGCACAACACCATTTACCTCTCCCAAATTATTATTCCTCATAAAACATTGCCACACAACCTTCTGACCAGCACCACAGCCCCCTATGCCTCAGCCAGCTGTCTTTAGTGTGCACTGCGGGTGTTCACAGCCTTGCTCCTTACACCATTGGTCAGTGTTCTGACCATCATGCTGTTGCTCGGTTCCTCTGCTTTCCCATCATTGCGCGACTTATGCCTCCCAGTCATCAGAGGCCTCCAATACCATTAGTGCGCCGCTTTACGTACAGCAGCGCACGCACCTCTGGCGGCCATAATTTCTGTGACTCCAATAGAAAACAAACACCGACAACTGCCTTCAGTGTACACGGGGGGGGGGGGGGATTGAACCCCTGCTCCACGCACCATTGGTCAGTGTTTTAACCAATGTGCTGTGGCTCCGTTCCTGTGCTTGTGCCTATCGGCGCACCGCTTTGTGCCTATCAGCGCGACGCCTTCTGCCGCCCAAGATGACCGGTGCGCCGCCTTCTGCCGCACAAGAGGACCTGTGCGCCGCCTTAGGCCGCCCAAAAAGAACTGTGCGCTTCCTTATGCCGCTGAAAGAGAACTGTGCACCGCCTTATGCCGTTCAAAATTTATTTGCCTCCTAAAATAATTTTAATCATTACAGTTGCTGTCTCAGCTGGCCTTTGTCGTTGTGCACAATGGGGGATTGAACCCATGGCCCCTGCACTATTGGTCAGTGTCTTCACCGTTGTACTACGGCTCGGGTGTTTCTATACCCGGCAGCGCGCCACTTTGCCTTTTGGCGCGCTAATGTCGACCCCGCACATTACCGTGACGCGCACACGTCCGGTTGCTTACTCCCGGTTTTTTTCTTTTGGCAGCCTGATCCGCCCACTCCTTATATGGCACAGGTACACTACCGCGGCCCCGCACGATAAGAATGTTTAGTAAACATGCCCTATAGTAACCTTTAAATAAAAACCTTTAAATAAAAATACAAATAAAAAATATATTAAAACAATAAATAATTATAATTTGAAAAATTGCTAATAAACAATAAAAATTAATTAATAAATTTTTTTTAATTAAATAATAAATAAAAATATAAATAATAAATAAAATATATAATAAAATTTATAATAAAAAATATATAGAAAAATAAAATATATAAATGATAAGAATTAAACTAATAAATATATATTAAAAATCATAAAATTTAATAAATATTGATGGATAGTAGTTAAAAACAATATAAATAATATCCATGGAAAGAAAAATAGAATGAACATAAAATAAAAATAGTAATAAACTAAGGGGACAATTGAATAGGATAAAAATTATAGTATCCATCCGTTAGTGTATCTGTTGTTTATCTCATTATAAAAAAACAGAGAAATCTTGATCTAAATTAAGACCATTCAGAACAAGAGTATTTAATTGAAAAATATATCTGTTCGAGCTGAAGAATGGTCTTATTCACATCTCCTCCTCGCCAATTGGTTTTGACTTGTTTTATCACGAAAAACTTTAGATCGGTCACTTTATGCTGTAATGTCTGCCAATGGGAGACTAGGGGTTTATCTTCTACATTCCTCTTAATGCAACTTTTGTGCTCCGTGATCCTAGTCCTGATCTTACGGGTAGTCTTGCCTACATAGAGCATTCTACAGGGGCATTGTATTACATAGATGACGTTCTGGGTATCGCAATTCGCGAAATCTTTGATTGGAAACTTTTCATGTGTAGTGGGATGGATAAAGAAATTCCTAACGGGTAGGACATTCAAACAGACAGCGCATCTACCGCACTGAAATTGGCCTCTGTATTGCGTTAAAAGTCTCTTCTCTGTAAGCGCTGAGGGCACCAATAAGTTTCTGTGTGACCTCATGCCAAGCTCGTAATAATACCAGTGACTCACCATATTGCCAACATTGACCCCTGTCCCTGTTTTTTGGTGACCAGATTGTGTATGTTAACCCACTGACAATTGCTACAACACATAGGAAATATGCAGGTGGACCTCCTGTATCCACTGTTCAATTACATATCCTGCTGCGTACATCTCATACATGCAGTAATAATGACACCTATGTTCAGATGATATGCCCAAATAGTTTGCCAAATTGCCATCATGTAGGCAACAACACACACACATGTCTGTCTGTCAGTAAACCATGATGGCTGTATGCCATCCCACTGTGTGTCAATGACAATGTCAAAGCATGCATACCCCAGATGTGTAGGCCAGAGAAATACCTGTCCCCTAGCTCTTTGTTTTTATGCCATCATAACCGACACTTGCTCGTGTCTGCAATGTATCTACTCATATACACTCTTTTCTCCTGACCTACACACATACACACATACACAGCCTGTAGCACATGCATGATGTCAGATGCTGTGATAGCATCAGCGAGATATGCTATGTACGCAATTAAAAACCTGTAATACCACAAGCCACTCCCACATATATGGCTCAAATTGGCTACCACTACCCACTCCTTGCTGTTTTGGCCTGTGTCATCTCACCATGTGTGCAGACATGCATCACTGCAGTGACGGTATACTCTTCAATGGAAACATTTTGCAACCCCACCCCCGTGATGGGCAATGGCAGGTCATCATCCCTAAACATATCCAGGTCATGTCTACTTGTTTACCAGTACATGTGTACACACTGTAGGGTTTACATTTACAGTCCGCAGACATAGTTATTACCATCCAGACATAGTTGCACTAAGCATGTGTACTCTGCTATGTATGACTTTGTGCCACACACATGATGAGAACACAAACATAGGCATGTCAGAGGAGCTGAACAACCACCAAACCCACACTATTTGTTGTTATATTTACACTCCCCAAAGGACAAATGTTCACAAACACGGACAAACCCACAATGTGTAAATCACACCATATGGCAGATACTGTGCTCATACCATAGCATCTTACCAAAAACCTGCATGTGCACAACAGCTGCATCTCCCAGAAGCAGACACTAGATGGGAATGTGACCGTTCAAATTTCCCAAAAAAAGAACAACAACCACACACATCAGCTGCCAACAAATGCTGTTGAGCCCTGTCCACATTCATTGCGTCACACTCATGCCTATATGTGATGTTGGCATTGTGATTCAAATGCACATGGAGTGTGACATCAACATTCTAGCTTTAGAAAAACATCAAACTCACTAACCATTACGCACATAGTAGAAAACATTATTGTGGGAAGATAACTAATACGTACATGAGAAGATGTCTGCAATCACCCTCCTCCTGACCGCTGTGCCCTCCCGTGTGTCAGCACTGGCACGCTCAGGGGGACACGTTGGATCCTCCTCCAGATCCTCATTAATCTCTGCAGGGATATCGTGCCTGAGAGCAATGTTGTGCAGGATGCAACAGGCTATGATTATCTCAGCAACAGTGCGTGCTTTATATTGTAAGGCCCCGCCTGTCCTATCCAGACACCTGAAGCGGCTCTTTAACACGCCAAAGGTGCGCTCAATGACTGAGCGACTGGAGGCATGGGCCTCATTGTACCTCCGCTCTGCACGTGTCCGTGGCTGACGCACAGGAGTCAGCAGCCAGGGGCGACACCCATATCCTGCATCACCTGCAGAAAGAAATGTTGCATGTGAATGCAGGAGCTCATTTCAAACATTACTTCCACCTGAATACACGTGACAAAACAATGCACAACACATTCTGACTGAACGATACAACACCACAACTAGTATATTTGGAAAAGAAAAAAAAAAAGGTAACAGAAAATGACATAAAATGAGCACATGGCCTCTCGAGCACGTACACCCATCACAAATAAAACAACATGTCCATCTATCCCTTCACAGATTGTGTGTGTGTGTGTAACATGCATATTGTCATGCAGTTACTGTCCAGATCAGCCTCACCGCCACTGTGAGACTACAACAGCAATCCACAGATCACATAATCCAAGTGTATGTCTGAACAGTAACCCTTGAAAAACATGTTGACATCTACGTGACCGACACCCCCACCCCCCAACATGTATGCCAGGGAGCTATGGCACAATGTACGCAATATCACCTATACACATCATGTTGTGTAGGGTACAAATATCCATATGTGTCAGTACATTCCCACATGCAGTGTTGGTGGCAAATTACTGTAATAGCCATCCTTTGCTGTTTAACCATTTTGTCTGAATTGTTTGGAAGTTGTGGATGTCAAACATGCATACTGTACCCTTCATGAGTGAGGGCCAAAAACATATACATACGCAAAGTAGCCTCCTGTGTAGCTGGTTGTGTAACCTGTTTGTATGCACCCACGTATTGCCCTTGCTTTAGCCGTCACAAATCAATAATGTTAACATATATGAGGATGTCCAGACAAGATGATACTAACTTGTGCGCATCTACAGTGCTCAAATGAGGATGTCCAAACAAGATGATACTAACTTGTACGCATCTACAGTGCACAAATGAGGATGTCCAGACAAGATGATACTAACTTGTGCGCATCTACAGTGCACAAAGGTACTTTAACACCTATGTTGTGTTTCCACCCAGCTGTGACATAGCCAAGAAGTGTGGACAGAGATATGCACACATGTTGTCCCTGTAGAAAATTTAAAAATCACCCATAAGATATTGCTCTACACCCCCTCATGTTATCCTTGGCTTGCAGGGTGACAACTGCATTACAGAGTGTGTGGGTTACACTAAGACACACATGACACAGGTTACTTGTATGGATTATCAACAACATCAATGTTAAATGGCATACAATTAGGAGGCAACTATTAAACAGTATCACAGGTGTATGTGAGGGCCCCCCCCCCCAATACATGTTTGCTGGTGCCTCCAAAACACATTTTGGGGAAATCAGCAACACCTGAGCCATAAGCACAGGGGTGTCTTCACATGTACACCATGTGCATGTTATGATCATATACTGTTAGGATGATCATGTTCAATGGTTCATGTTTGTAGTGTACATGGACCTAGAGACGGCTGTAATAGTTGAAACATACAGCAGTCCTCTATATAACATATCTCAAATATTAGCTGCATGTTCTGATATAAACATGTTGCATCATATGGTACTACAAATACACACATGTAGAAAGTCATAAACCGATAGGTGATCCAGACATACTCACCCAGCAATACACAGTCCCCGTAACGGTGATCCTCAAATTGTGTGAATACTGCTGAGTGATGCAGGATATAGGAGTCATGGGTGGACCCTGGAAACCTAGGGACCACATTCAGAATATGCAGATTTGCATCACATACAACCTG
This sequence comes from Ichthyophis bannanicus, assembly GCA_033557465.1. Lineage (NCBI taxonomy): Eukaryota > Metazoa > Chordata > Amphibia > Gymnophiona > Ichthyophiidae > Ichthyophis > Ichthyophis bannanicus. Next base: position 87,123,434 of record CM066032.1, on the reverse strand, counting down.
AACATTCAGGGAATGGTAGTGTTTGCGGTTGCGGAACGCTACCTCCCTGTCTCTAGGCGGGACCAGGGCAACATGTGTGCAATCAATAGCTCCCATCACGTGTGGTATCCCGGCTAATGCCTCAAAGGCCTGGTTCAGGGTCCTCCATTGTTGCCTAGTGTGGGGCATGGCTATGTAATTCCCCACCCGGCTGACCATGGCACGCAGTACCTGGTGGAGACATCGTGAGAAGGTGGGGCGGCTCATACCACCTACTGCGGCCACAGATGACTGGAAACAGCCAGAGGCAAAGAAATGTAAAGCAGCAAGGAGCTTGACTAAACCTGGTATGGCATGGGACCGATCAGTCAGGGGCTGGAGGTCAGGTCTTAGATCCTCATACAGCTCCCTAATAGCCCTTGTGCTCAGTCGGTAAAGGGAGATGACCTGGTCCTCTCGCATGTCCTGGAGCTGGGCCCTGGGCCTGTAGAGGCGTTCCTGCCGAGCCTGCACCTCGGCACGCCGTCTGCGCCGTGCACGAACAGCACCAGCTTGGACAGCCCCCACAGCTGCAGGACTGAGTTGCTGCGGGACTACACCCATGCCCTGTGCCACAGCTCCATGGACACCATCTCCCCTGTCCGGCAACCGCAGCATCTGCCCACTACACAGGACACATGACTGAAGAAAGATATGTGCCATTAACTCCTCCCGCCCAACTACACAAACACACTCAGACACACAGACAAATCTAACTAAGCAGTCTACAAACCAAAAAGCACACAACACTATACACAGACAGGAAAATACAATAACTACTACAAACAACAAGAACAGAATTGACAAATACACCTGTTTGGATTCACCTCCTTTCTGTCTCAAAACACACTCCTACTCTTCCTCGCCTACAACCCACAACGTGGAGAGGCATGGCACGGTCATTTATAGGGTTGGTGTTTTTGCCCTACCGTCTAACGCGCATGCGCATATGCTCGCATATGTCTCTCTTGCGTGGCGCACATGCGCCAACCTACGAATGGGTGTCTGCCTGTGGGTGGTGTCACGCACATGCGCATCGCCACACGCATGTGTAAAACGCACACAGACGCCCATGTGTCACTCGTCAATAGGTGTCGCAGGGCGCATGTGCGTGTGTCCGCGTACGGACACCCATGCGTAAGCGTGCACGCGGATGGCGCACGAGCGCCATACCTGCACAATTGCGCATGTGCAAAGAGAAAAGCGTGGAAAAACCCTATAAATAAGGCTGTGCACGTGGCACACGTTGAGGGTTGTTAGAGGAGTTCTACAAACAGACAGAGAGTTACAGAGAGAGCTAGAGAGCCTGTGTTGGGAGTACTGCACAGGGAGGAGTCAGATAGACATTCACAGGGACTAATAGGGCAAGAAGCTGTGCTGAAAGTGCTTCAGGCAAAGGAGGGAGATAGAGAGGTACAGCGAATTAGAAGGGGACGGTTTGCCATAGGAGTAGGCCACACAAGACAGAGAGAATAATTGTTACCATTACTGTTGGATGTTGTAATATTTCCTTTTGGCCTTTAAGGTTACCTGTGCTATTGTGTTCTGGACTCTGTGCTGTATTGTACTGCCCTTGTCCCCTCTGTTTTCGTCTGTGTTCTGTTCTGTTCAGGTGAGTTGTTTTATTTGCGAGGATCCTGTGCTGAAGAGGGAGATGGAGAGGGACAGCGCCAGAGAGGATCAGGGTGAGGGGGTGGAGGATGTGGGGCAGCAAGTTGTTGGTGAGACACCGAGGGCACACACCTCACAGCCTAGCCAGGAACAGCCAGGACCATCTGTTGGGCCACAGCAGGTAGAGTACAGGCAAACGGCCAAAAGGAAAAGGATACCTGTGCCTGTTACACAGAGGAAGAGAGCTGTAAGGTTCAGTGACAGGGAGAACCATATTTTACTGTCACATGTGATAGAAAATTATGATGTCTTATTTGGGCGTTTGAGCAGCCGCACACCAGTGGCCACCAGGATGGCAGTGTGGGAGGATGTTCGCGAGGCACTGTCTGAGGCAGGGTGTCCCCCACGTGATGTGGAAAGTCTAAAAAAAAGGTACTCTGATATCAAAAGAGGGGTACGTCAGCACATGCTTGCAGAGAGACAGCATGCTATGGGCACAGGTGGGGGGGCCCCTTTATACCAACATTGTCGCCCTTGAACAAGAGCTGGCAACACGTTTGGGACACATGTACCTGCGTGGACTTCCTGAGGCCCTAGATACGGCACATCCTCGAGCAGGTATGTACACTAAGCATCACCTACAGGTTCAGGTGAACTATTAGCATTCCTCAGAGATCTGTCATCTGCACAGACACTTACAGACGTGTGACAAAACCAACCTCATTTTGCTATCCTGGTGGCACATGTTTGTGAAAAAGCCTTCTCCAACCTGTTTGTTTGACAGGTCCCTGGTCAACATAAACACTTTGTTTCACAAACCATCCCCTACACATCTGTAACTATGAAACCCACACACACCGGTGACCATACCAACACCGCACCTGTGATTGCCATCCCCTGTATGAGTGTGAGGGCCATTGATCATGTCATGTTTGTGTGTCATTGTATCAACACAGTGCAACATGTGCATCTCAGTGGGGCAGAGGAGCAAGCCACCTGTCGTCCGCTGCACAATGGGTCCCTGTCAATCACATGTAGCAATGAGCACATAACATGTCTGAACAAATATGTGCCATATTCACTATCCAAGGCAGACATACAGTGTATGGCAAAATCAGATGTAAGGGTGTGGGCATCCACAGGCATGTGTGTACATATCTGGCATAGATGCCGAAATGGAGGGGATGGTGAAACATGTGGAATGGAAACATGACCAGAAACATGGCAAACATGCAATCATTGCTAAGCCAAACCACACACATGTGCCGCAGGAACAACTACATGGTGTGGAAACACACGTATGGGATGGTGTATTGGGTACTGTATGCAGCACAATTGCGCCAACCCAACACATCATGTCTGTGGTGTCTGTAGCACACATGTACACATATGTGTTTTGCTTAAACATAGCTGTTCTCTCTCTGATTGTTCACAATACAGGTGACTACAGTGAAATGGTGGCTGAGGAGGAGGAGGAGGAGCAGGAGGGGGAGGATGTTTTGGAGGAGGAGGAGCAGGTGGACATCCCAATCCCAATCCCAATGAGTCTGTTCGAGGCAGAACCTGCAGTCTCAGGGGGCAGCATAAGTGCAGGTGCGGAGTCCCTGGACCAACCCATACACACCATATCACCACTGGGGGCTGCAGCAATCGAGCAGACGCAACAACCCAGCGTGTCCGTAGACACAGCTACATCTGTCCCAGAGATGATGAGGGCAGAGATGAGGGCCTATGGTGCATCAACACATCGCGATGCTGACGGTGGGTAAAAAAATGACTTTCACAACCACAACACAAGCAGCACTAATCTGTAGTTGTTGTTTGTGTGCTGGATGTTGCTACGTTACTGTACACAATGTTACATGTATGGGTCATTTATATGGGACATGTGTGGAAAAAATGTTCTGGCCTATAGTAAATGAGGTTAGCATGTTGTAAAATCACAACAGCCTAAGGTCAGGTGAGACACACAGATGCAGACCTAAGAGCAATGGTGTGTACGTTGCACCTGGTTATCAGTTAATTACGAGATGCAGACATTGGCCTGACACCAGTATGCCTCTTTGCAGACACTCACATGTCTTGTAAACAACAGTATGACAAATAACCCATAGTCATCCAAAACAAAGACCATATATAAGTCAATGTAACCTTCCTCAGTGATGGTACCTCACAAAGCCAACATTACCCACAGTCTGGCTTCCGAGGTAAGAGGCAAATAGCATATGCAGCGATCTAATCAAATGCGTAAGGTCACCCATATACAAGGAGTCCCAGAGGTGTATTAAGCATACACCTATTATATCTGTTTGTTTTGGGAAAACACATAGTGCTATTTCCCAGGGAGGTTCAAAAATAACATATACTGAATTGCACACAGTCAAGCCCATAAACATGTTCCCTGTCAGCAACCCCACCAAACCATCACCAAATCGCATCTGCTGTGAACAAATACATCCCAGTCTGATTGAGGGCCTATGTGTCATTAGTCTGTGATGGTCCACATTATCATAGGTGGCTAACGTGACATGGGTGTTGTATGTAACCATACAATGATGAGTATGACACATGCATATTAATGAGCACATGGTTACAAAGGAGGACTAATGTATTGCAAAAGACAATACACAGGTGGAACCTCTACAACGCCTGCACATGTAGAGGCAATATCATACACACTGTATCCTGACCCCAATACCTGCATTCAGATATCACCATACACAACCTTGCAAACCAAAACACTGACAATATCACAGAGGACATTACAGAACGTACTGGGGAATGGTAGCAATTGCCAATGTCAGTTCTGAGTGAGAGACTCAAATTCCCTCATTTGCCTTTCAAAAGACAACCATACAACATCATACACCAGCTACCAAACCACACTTACATTAGGACAAACATTAAAACCCGAGACAAACAAGGCAACCATGGAATGAGAGCCAACAGTGTAGAAGGTAACATGTGAATGAGATCTGAGGTCGCAATAATGACATCTATTATCAATCACTACAGTGACACATACTTTGTCGCTTGCAAAAAACACACTGAACAACATAATGTCTGTAGTTATGTTAAACCCCCATATGTCTATTAAAATATAATAAACACGTGTAGTCTGACATATTTAGCTGCCATTTCCAAGTTGCAAATGCCCCAGTCACATTCAGCAGGACTGTGCATGAGGTGTGCTCACTCAGCATCGTCACATGTCTAGTTGGCAGACCGGCTCCAAAATATTGTTGTGTCCATCAGAACATTTACCTGCTGCCTGAACATACCCAGCATCTCCCAGTTGTTTGTCCCGCATGTCCCTCACAGTTGCTCACGTGCTCATCATGGCCTACTCAAACCACTCATAACCTCACAGGAACAGGTGTATGGTAGATGTATCACCCCACCCACACAAAACATATATAATTCTCTGCCGCAGTGTCAGGGCACCATCACATTCTGTTCATTCGCCAGCATCGACTGCCTTGCAGTTCCTGACTCAACCAGCATCCAATTCATTGCAGTCCTTGCAACAGGCAATTTCCTGGGAAACCTCAGTCATCCATTAACAGTTTGGAAACACCTCATCAGCCAATAGTTCAGCAAATGTCCCCATCACACCATACATAGTCCTGTCATACAACAACACCCCATCCCATGTCAAACCAACATCAACATCACACACGGTGATGTAAGCATAACAACATCCATGATGCTACAAATAGTGCACACAACACAAGCATCGTATTGTAACCCCAGAAGACACACCAGATAATGTAAGACACTACATCCCCAAACATCTCATGTGCAGGCCTATCTCTGAGACTCCAATATCCGTACAGCAGACATGGGCCTGCATTCCACAGCTCATGCGTGCTCCAGACTCCCCATAGACCATTACGGGTCCTAGCACAACACAAATGCCATCTTACGCTGTACACCCTCACTAGGAACACATATTGTGCTGGGAACCAACACATGCAAAACCCCTACGCATGTCACGCCCTCACCTACACAATCCCATTGGCTGTGTGATGAATTGACAATTTTCACTGTGTAATTGCCATGTTGTTGCACCAGTAGCAGATTGGGGGGGGGGGGGGGACACGCCCTCACTCTGCTATGTCCCTCTGGAGGGCCATAAGGTTTGCAGACACAAACATAGTTTGCATTGTGTCTATTCTAGGACAAGGTTTGCATAGATATCCTATCCATCGCACCCGTGTGTCTAACAGAGCCTAGGCAAATCATCAAATACGCTCATGTGTCCTAAACAGAAACGGAAGGGAGACAGTCTCCATCTACAAGTCATCTCAGTCATTGCTGAGGTAATAACAGAACATTGGGAGAGGTGCAGGGAAAACCATTCTGTCATTGGGGCCACGTCAGCGGGGTGAGGTGGGTAGGCAAATCACCTGCGGGATTTGGGGACAAATGTGTCCGATGCATGGTGACACCTGAAATGGCGCTCCCTGTGCAAATAGATAGGTGAGCAATGTATGGCTTAACACTGTTTGGAACTCTCACACATCAACACATATGTCTGAAAAATGCCTATGTTGAGATGTAAAAGACTTGACAAACAACAGCCACCACCCATCATGCCTACTGACATCCTAAGCAGACCCTGTCAACTCAGGCTTTCACTGTCCTGCAACAGTTCGTACCACTAGCTGTGTATGTCCCATCATGCAACGTCATTGTTCCCTTGCTATGGTCCACCTATGGTGTGGCCCTCTGTGACTCTGGCAGCTTTGTCCACACCCTCCATATTTATCACATTGCCTAATGTATAATCTCCACAAACCGCCCTCTGTGTTACATAAGGTTTTTAAAACCCGCAGGTCTCACATATGTGCAGCAGCACTGCACGTGTGAACGTCAGCTGTCACATCCCTGTCCTCACATTGCATCCCACACATTTGCAAAACTATCTCCTGTAGCCATGAGCAATTGTGATAAACCCTCCAGCTGTGGTCTCCCTGTTGCTGGCGTGTTCCATACCGTCCACTGTCCCTCCCTAATGCTGCTCATCACAGTTATTTGTGTGTGCTGCATGCTGCACCTCCCCTACACAATGGAAAGGTGATAGTTATCATTGCACAATCCTGTTGTGACGTCTGTAGTATTTCGGTGTGTATGCAGATCCTGTAGATTGTGGTTTTGGCCTCACACATCCAGGTCCTGTAAATTGTCATTTAGGCTTTGAATACCTCTAACACTGTGTTAAATATGTATGTTAACTCTATCCATGTTAAAATTGGACTCTGCCCTATCACATATTCAATAGTGTTGGATGTGCATGACATGTTTGTGTACTACGGTGTATTAGTGGAGAGTTATGTCATTTTCCACCCTGTATCCCATGCACAGGCATCATACGCGTTCTGGACAGGATATGCATTGCAGTGCAGCAGAACACAAGGGAGGTGTGTGAGGAGCTGCGCCAGTCACGTGCGGAGGTACGAGCCATGCCACTCACACGGATATGTGAAGTCCTTGAGGGCATACTTGATGTGATACGGCGAGCTGCACCTGCACCCCCACCCCCACCCCCACCACCACCACCACCGGTTCATGAGGTGGCCATTGACCCACGAGGGAGGAGGGGCCAACGTGGCAGGCGTGGCCGACCACGTAGATCTTAAACTATGATGTTGTCATCCGTTTGTAATATGTTTGTCAAAGCCTGTCTCTGGTGCAATGATCATTTGCAGCATTTATGTCTATGGTTCACCTTGTTTTGGGGATTTTGTATGTGTTTTTTTTGAAAGGACACTCCTATGTTCATGGTGTGTCCCATACATAGCTGGGATGGAAATCACACAATTATCATTGAGATGTTTGTAAAAGTACATTAATATGACGTAAAAGCTGTGACAATAAACAGCTGGCATTAACTACATACACTGTGTGTGTCCAGTGACTGTCCATGTGTTCCCGTGTGTATCTATGAAATGGCGGGGTTGGAGGCCCGGACTACATTAGTTGCAAACCGGTCCCGTGCTGCAGCTACCTAGCCACAGGCAGCTACTATGTTTATGATGCGTACAAATGCAAGGTGTCCTGTGCATATCGTGTCAGCACAGTCTGTGAGCTGTACTGGCACAGTGTGCACACACATCCATGTCCAAACAGGGGAACTATGTTCGACATTGCCTGTGTCGTTGCCCTATGCATCAAGGTGTCCAACCCCTCATACACGACTATTTGGTGGCATATGTGTAACCCTTGCCGTGCCTAGTTTAATGACCACATTCCCTACACCCCACCATGGTGCTGCATGTGACAGTGGCAGAGCTTCACAACAAATATCATTCATTTGTTTACATATGTTGACATATGTGGTTCATGTATTCGCTAACGTGTGAGTTGTGTGACTCTGGGACAGGTGCTACAGTGTAACATCTGACACAAGAACCTCTTATCAGACACCTACACACATGGTCAACCCCCCAAATGTACTGTGGAGACAGTTGAGTTATCGCTAGCATGTTTACCCCTCGAAAACATATATGTCTACACAAAAATCACATGCTGACATCCACAGTCCTATGCTGCGTGAGGCACACAAGCATTACATGGTGTGTTTAACATATGTTTAATAAAAACAAAACCAAACAGGGGTAACTATGTACATTTGTAAGAAGGGGGATAATACCATGACCCGCCCCCCCTAAACACACCCTCCCCACCCCTTTCACCCACACGCCATGAACAATGTCCCATCCACAATCCTGCAACCCCACATGCCCCCCACCCTCCCTCCACATGCCCAGTGATGGAAGACAGGGCAACACAGGGCACATATGTGGACGTCACTAGCACCATTACTGACGCCAGTGACGCCATTTAGAGGGTGGTTGGCGACATGGTAGACGGACCACCTCGGCTACCACCCTCTCAATAACTCCCGCCAGCCACTGCTGTGAGTGGCTCAGCTGGTGGAGCCGTTGCTCCATCGCATGCAGGGCCCCAGACAGGTTGTCCACGCATCTGCCACCACACACACACATTGTGCCAGGTGTTTGTGTGGTGGCATCTGCGTAGACCCTGGGTGGGGCCCTGCATGGTTGAGGCAACCTTTGTGGCTGAGGGGAGCCCACAGTGCCCTGTGATGCCCTGTCTTCGACATCACTCTCCCACACCCCCTCTGGCCCCCCTCCCACCCTGAGCCCTCCACAACGTCCCCCTCCCCCTCCACATCCCCAACACCCTGTCTCCCCCCTGGCACCCCCCCAATCAGCCGTTCCAGATGGCCATCTGGCCCCTGGTGGGGGACATCTGATGCAGGTGATTGTGTCGGCACCTCCACCACCACCACCACCTCCTCCTCCTCCTCCTCCTCCTCATCTTCCTCCTCCTCTTCCCCCTCCTCCGATGTGATGAGGACCACCACCTCGTTCGCATGTGGTGTGGGGGGACGTCTCAGGAGGGGTGCGGAGGTTGTGGGCAGATCCTCTGGGACATCACCATCTGTGGAGGACGACAAGCATAGGAACTCTGTTAGGTCTCACATACAGCACGTCTACATATGCAGTGGCCACACAGGTTTTTCTGGCAACTGCAACATCTGTTACTGATGTGACACTTTGAGAACACTCAGATGCAACCTTTGGGGAGCTCTCACCCTGGATTCGCTGCAGGTAGTCGGCATGGTGGAGGCGCAGCTCCCTGCCCTTCTTCCGGAGATCCTCAACCTGTTGATGGTAATTGAAAGGTTGGGTGCATTAGTGACATATCAACCTTCTGCTGGGTCACCCATACAAACACACAGCCGTGTGGGCAATGTTTTGCTGCTACAGCCACACTGTTGTGTGTGTGTCTCATGTATAGCATAGTTCATCACATGTCAATGGGGATCGCCATGGGCAACAGACATATGTCTTCACATGTGCATAATGTGGGTGGGGGGGTGGGATTGACCCTGTATGAGCAATGGAAGTTTGCTATCTTTGTAGGCCATAGCCCTGCTGTGCAGACCACATGTGTGTTTACAACACCATAGACATGGGCAATATCACCATAACATCTGTGCACAACAGTGGTCATGTGTAGTTTTATGTATGTGTTGGTCAACCACACCTGCTGAGTTGATCATTGGAAGAACATCACTAATGTCCATGTGTGTCATAGGTTTGGCTTTCTATTATGTGTATAAATGCTGAAACAACATTTGCATGATGGTGTGGGGACATAGATCTGTTGCAGGTGTTTGTTAGCTTCTGACATGGTTCATGGGGATGGGGTGCTGTTACACACATAAACATCGTCCCCTACCATATCATCTGCAGACATAGGAGACATGTGTGATGATATATTGACCTCCAAAACTATGGGGTACGTACAACCTCTGTGCCATGAACAAACACATTATCTTTCTAACATACCCACCATTGCATGCAGGTATTTGGCCCCCTGGGGGTGGTGTGTCCGAACACACATCATCAGCTCCATACACCATAGCAAGTGGGTGACTAACAGGACACATTACCATAGTCACTGGAATCCTGGGGATATTGGGAATGCATATAACTTGTTAGTCACACACAACCATATCTCTATGGTGCCAGATGACCCAGTGTGATGGGCTGCCTGGACCCAACGGGATAGGGGGAACACAGCAAACTGTTAAAGCACACACAACCATATCTCCAGGGTGATAGATGACCCAGTGTGATGGGCTCCGTGCACTCCAGGGGATAGGGAGGGTAAAGCAAACTGCTGTAGCACACACAACCATATCTCCATGGTGCCAGATGACCCAGTGTGATGGGCTGCCTGGACCCCACGGGATAGGGGGAACACAGCAAACTGTTAAAGCACACACAACCATATCTCCAGGGTGATAGATGACCCAGTGTGATGGGCTCCGTGCACTCCAGGGGATAGGGAGAACAAAGGAAGCTGTAAAAACACACACAACCATATCTCCAGGGTGATTGTTACGCCACTGTGATGACCTCACAGCACACCTGTGGATAACGAGACATTTTGGACCTTTTACATTACACAGACCAATACCACGAGGTAAACAGAAACACACTGTGATGGGCTCTGTATTCTCCTGGGGATAGGGTGGATGTACTACATTGTGTTGCCACACACAACCATATCCACAGGGTGACCAATAGAGCACTGTGATGACCTCTCAGCACCCCTGATGATAGGGAGAATGTTCTTCAACTTTACATTACACACAACAATATCTCCAGGATGACTGGGAACACACTGTGATTGCCTATGTAGTCTGCTAATGATGGGGTCGATGTATGAAATTGCCTAGGCACACAGATCATATAGTAAGGGTGACTGATAGCCCACTGTGATGAACTCTCCACACCCCTGGGGATACGGAGACTGGTTTGACCTGTTACATTCCACACAGCAATATCACCATGATGAATGGGAACACAGTGTGATGGCCTCTCTGTTCCCCTGGTGTTAGGGTGGATGTATGAAATTGTCTGGTCACACAGACCATATCTTACGGGTGACTGATACACCACTGTGATGAGCTCTAAACACCCCTGGGGATATGGATTACGTTCTGACCTTTTAAATGACACACACCGATAACACCAGGATGAATGGGAACACACTGTGAGGGGCTGTCTGGTCTGCTGCTGATAGGGTGGATGTATGAAATTGACGGGGCACACAGACCATATATGACGTTTGAGTAAATGTTCACGATGATGCGCTCTCTGCACCGCAGGGGATAGGGAGAATGTTTACCACCTTACATTAAACAGACCAAGATCACCAGGATGACTGGTAACACACAGTGGTGCCCTCTGTCTTCTCGTGGGGATGGGGAGGCTAATGCAAAGTGTTTCAGCACACAACAACATCTAGCCAGGATGACAGGTGACCCACTGTGATGGGCTCTGTCTTCTCCTGGGGATAGGGAGGCTAATGCAAACTGTTTCAGCACACACAACCATATCCCCTGGATGACAGGTGACCCACTGTGATGGGCTCTGTCTTCTCCTGGGGATAGGGAGGCTAATGCAAACTGTTTCAGCACACAACAACATCTAGCCAGGATGACAGGTGACCCACTGTGATGGGCTCTGTCTTCTCCTGGGGATAGGGAGGCTAATGCAAACTGTTTCAGCACACACAACCATATCCCCTGGATGACAGGTGACCCACTGTGATGGGCTCTGTCTTCTCCTGGGGATAGGGAGGCTAATGCAAACTGCTTCAGCACACAACAACATCTAGCCAGGATGACAGGTGACCCACTGTGATGGGCTCTGTCTTCTCCTGGGGATAGGGAGGCTAATGCAAACTGTTTCAGCACACACAACCATATCCCCTGGATGACAGGTGACCCACTGTGATGGGCTCTGTCTTCTCCTGGGGATAGGGAGGCTAATGCAAACTGTTTCAGCACACAACAACATCTAGCCAGGATGACAGGTGACCCACTGTGATGGGCTCTGTCTTCTCCTGGGGATAGGGAGGCTAATGCAAACTGTTTCAGCACACACAACCATATCCCCTGGATGACAGGTGACCCACTGTGATGGGCTCTGTCTTCTCCTGGGGATAGGGAGGCTAATGCAAAGTGTTTCAGCACACAACAACATCTAGCCAGGATGACAGGTGACCCACTGTGATGGGCTCTGTCTTCTCCTGGGGATAGGGAGGCTAATGCAAACTGTTTCAGCACACACAACCATATCCCCTGGATGACAGGTGACCCACTGTGATGGGCTCTGTCTTCTCCTGGGGATAGGGAGGCTAATGCAAACTGTTTCAGCACACAACAACATCTAGCCAGGATGACATGTGACCCACTGTGATGGGCTCTGTCTTCTCCTGGGGATAGGGAGGCTAATGCAAACTGTTTCAGCACACACAACCATATCCCCTGGATGACAGGTGACCCACTGTGATGGGCTCTGTCTTCTCCTGGGGATAGGGAGGCTAATGCAAACTGTTTCAGCACACAACAACATCTAGCCAGGATGACAGGTGACCCACTGTGATGGGCTCTGTCTTCTCCTGGGAATAGGGAGGCTAATGCAAACTGTTTCAACACACAACAACATCTAGCCAGGATGACAGGTGACCCACTGTGATGGGCTCTGTCTTCTCCTGGGGATAGGGAGGCTAATGCAAACTGTTTCAGCACACACAACCATATCCCCTGGATGACAGGTGACCCACTGTGATGGGCTCTGTCTTCTCCTGGGGATAGGGAGGCTAATGCAAACTGTTTCAGCACACAACAACATCTAGCCAGGATGACAGGTGACCCACTGTGATGGGCTCTGTCTTCTCCTGGGGATAGGGAGGCTAATGCAAACTGTTTCAGCACACACAACCATATCCCCTGGATGACAGGTGACCCACTGTGATGGGCTCTGTCTTCTCCTGGGGATAGGGAGGCTAATGCAAACTGTTTCAGCATACAACAACATCTAGCCAGGATGACAGGTGACCCACTGTGATGGGCTCTGTCTTCTCCTGGGGATAGGGAGGCTAATGCAAACTGTTTCAGCACACACAACCATATCCCCTGGATGACAGGTGACCCACTGTGATGGGCTCTGTCTTCTCCTGGGGATAGGGAGGCTAATGCAAACTGTTTCAGCACACAACAACATCTAGCCAGGATGACAGGTGACCCACTGTGATGGGCTCTGTCTTCTCCTGGGGATAGGGAGGCTAATGCAAACTGTTTCAGCACACACAACCAAATCCCCTGGATGACAGGTGACCCACTGTGATGGGCTCTGTCTTCTCCTGGGGATAGGGAGGCTAATGCAAACTGTTTCAGCACACAACAACATCTAGCCAGGATGACAGGTGACCCACTGTGATGGGCTCTGTCTTCTCCTGGGGATAGGGTGGCTAATGCAAACTGTTTCAGCACACACAACCATATCCCCTGGATGACAGGTGACCCACTGTGATGAGCTCTGTCTTCTCCTGGGGATAGGGAGGCTAATGCAAACTGTTTCAGCACACACAACCATATCCCCTGGATGACAGGTGACCCACTGTGATGGGCTCTGTCTTCTCCTGGGGATAGGGAGGCTAATGCAAACTGTTTCAGCACACAACAACATCTAGCCAGGATGACAGGTGACCCACTGTGATGGGCTCTGTCTTCTCCTGGGGATAGGGAGGCTAATGCAAACTGTTTCAGCACACACAACCATATCCCCTGGATGACAGGTGACCCACTGTGATGGGCTCTGTCTTCTCCTGGGGATAGGGTGGCTAATGCAAAGTGTTTCAGCACACACAACCATATCCCCTGGATGACAGGTGACCCACTGTGATGGGCTCTGTCCTCTCCTGGGGATAGGGTGGCTAATGCAAAGTGTTTCAGCACACACAACCATATCCCCTGGATGACAGGTGACCCACTGTGATGGGCTCTGTCTTCTCCTGGGGATAGGGTGGCTAATGCAAAGTGTTTCAGCACACACAACCATATCCCCTGGATGACAGGTGACCCACTGTGATGGGCTCTGTCTTCTCCTGGGGATAGGGAGGCTAATGCAAACTGTTTCAGCACACAACAACATCTAGCCAGGATGACAGGTGACCCACTGTGATGGGCTCTGTCTTCTCCTGGGGATAGGGAGGCTAATGCAAACTGTTTCAGCACACACAACCATATCCCCTGGATGACAGGTGACCCACTGTGATGGGCTCTGTCTTCTCCTGGGGATAGGGAGGCTAATGCAAACTGTTTCAGCACACAACAACATCTAGCCAGGATGACAGGTGACCCACTGTGATGGGCTCTGTCTTCTCCTGGGGATAGGGAGGCTAATGCAAACTGTTTCAGCACACACAACCATATCCTCTGGATGACAGGTGACCCACTGTGATGGGCTCTGTCTTCTCCTGGGGATAGGGTGGCTAATGCAAACTGTTTCAGCACACACAACCATATCCCCTGGATGACAGGTGACCCACTGTGATGGGCTCTGTCTTCTCCTGGGGATAGGGAGGCTAATGCAAACTGTTTCAGCACACAACAACATCTAGCCAGGATGACAGGTGACCCACTGTGATGGGCTCTGTCTTCTCCTGGGGATAGGGTGGCTAATGCAAACTGTTTCAGCACATACAACCATATCCCCTGGATGACATGTGACCCACTGTGATGGGCTCTGTCTTCTCCTGGGGATAGGGAGGCTAATGCAAACTGTTTCAGCACACACAACCATATCCCCTGGATGACAGGTGACCCACTGTGATGGGCTCTGTCTTCTCCTGGGGATAGGGTGGCTAATGCAAAGTGTTTCAGCACACACAACCATATCCCCTGGATGACAGGTGACCCACTGTGATGGGCTCTGTCTTCTCCTGGGGATAGGGTGGCTAATGCAAAGTGTTTCAGCACACACAACCATATCCCCTGGATGACAGGTGATCCACTGTGATGGGCTCTGTCTTCTCCTGGGGATAGGGTGGCTAATGCAAACTGTTTGAGCACACACAACCATATCCCCTGGATGACAGGTGACCCACTGTGATGGGCTCTGTCTTCTCCTGGGGATAGGGAGCTAATGCAAACGGTTTAAGCACACACAACCATATCCCCTGGATGACAGTGAACCCACTGTGATGGTGTTTGTTGTCTCTTGGGGTTATGGTGGATGTCTTACATTGTGTGGGCATACGGAACCATATCTCCATGGTGAATGATAGGCCACTGTGATGAGCTTTCAGGACCCCTGGAGATAGAGCGAATGTTTTAAACTTTCACACCACACAAATCAATATCACCAGGATGACAGGTGACTCACTGTGATGGTCTCAGTAGTCTTATGGGGATAGGATGGATATATCTTCAATTGTCTACACACACAGAACCATATCTCAAGGGTGATGGATAGGCCACTGTGATGAGCTCTCAGGACCCCTGGGGATTGGGGGGGGGGGCCCTATTCAACAACGTTTGTTTAGTAACCCATATCACCGGGTTGACTTACATACCAGTAATGCTACATTTCACATGGCCTATTGCTGTACACAAGGTGTTAGGATCCAGATCCAGATCCCACCATATCCATATGATGTGGTATTGATGGATTGAGGGTGATTTATGGGCTTACATTCCTCAAGTATGTTGTTGCAGGGCCACAGCAGCAGATGCCATAGCATCAGAATCTCTGTGACCATTACCAGCAACACCAGGGTACAGGACAAAGCAGTCACATATGATACACAGACATTATGTGATTTCTGGTCATCTGCTGGATATTCCTGACTCACAAAACCTTATATTACCAGCATGGACATCTGCAATGGACACAGGCTACATATCTGATTTAAATGAGTTGGCCCCATACACTTACCTCCCTTGGGTATTCAGCGATGCGATTAAATCGTCTCTGTAGCCGCTCCCATGCCCTGCGGACCTTGGAGCTGTCCCTTTGCCTGCTGGGCCCGGGGAACAGCTTCTCTTGCCTGTTGGCGATCAGCCGGGCCAGGGAGCGCAGCTCACGTGGAGTAAAGGAGGGCTTCCTTTGTCTGGGCGCCATTTTCCGATACTGTCACTTGATTGCACGCAGCGTTATTCACGCACATGCGCGCCGCAACTGGCGCAGATTAGTGACATTTTACGTACAACTGTGCCCCGCATATGGCGCGGTTTAGCGACGTAAAACGTCCATCTGCGTCCCGAAACGCAACGTATAGCAACCTATGATGTCCATCTGTGCAACGACCATAGTTTAACGACGTCATACGTGTGACTGCGCACCGCAGCTGGCCCATTTTTCCACAAGTTTACAGTAATGTACGCCACGCAACTGGCGCTGCTGCGTGACGTATTACGTACAAATGCGCACCGCAAATACGCATTTCAGCGCATAGACATAAGCACATTCGCAGCACAATTTGCATATACACTGGTGAGTGACACCTATTTGAGACACATAAGATAGTTTGTGATCATATCGTGTCTACACATTTTGGACTTGAAGTAATCAACACTTCCACAATGTTTCTTAGGCTTTCGTATGATGGGATGTACTATGGCTTTGACATTGCAATGAGTGACACTACAAATGCAAACACAACAAGGTGTCATTGAGACCCATCAAAGTGGGCTATAAGTCAACCGGGAAATATGTTTGTGTGTGCTTGCACCGTTTAATACAGCCTCCCTATCCCCATGCGTCATGGAGGCCATCACAGTGGCATATCAGTCACCATGGTGATATGGTTGTGTGTGCTTAAGGTAGACCACAAACACTCCCTATCCACAGGAGACCACACAGCACAACAGAGTGGTCTAACAGTCATCCTGGTGATGTGGAGCTATGAATCCCAATATATCATGTTCAGTAGTTCATCTCAATGTGCGGCCAGCAATGATGTTCGGGATGGCATAAGGGGGGGGGGCTGGGGGCCATTTCTATCTGGACAGTCTACATACACATTAGGTTGCGTAACACACATACTGAGCTGATGGAGTTTGCCATGAGACAGACAAGCACGTTGATTTTAAGTAGGTGTTCTGACATACAGACATTCTGGCTGAAGTGTGCCACATTATTTGCCAATTCTCCTTATGGTACAGAACTACTGTTTCCCTTTACACAGTCTGCCTAATCAATATGACTTGCTGGGACATTACTCTCTAATATCAGCAGTGGTTTGTGTGTCCTTGGGTTATGGTTTTTCTTCTGACAGCAAACACACTGTGACATTGCAATAATCTTGGATGGCACATCTGATACCCTATGAGCCACTCCAGAGAGTGCAATATGAGTTGCAGTCTCCGCCACAGCACCTTCTAATGTTCCAGTTCTGCCACCGTATAGGGTGCATTTGATGAAGGTTCAGGCTACAGCACTGAGGGTGTTGTTGGCAGTAGCAAATGACGTAATATAGGAAACAAGCCTCAGATACACATGTCACATTACTCAACTGTGGGATCAGATGCATGACTTTTGCCTCAAGACACTGTGAGATCACAGGTGACCCACATCTCCATAGCTCAGCAGTTGTGGAGCAGTCCTCCTTGAACCCCTTGGTCTGTCTGGTATTCTGGATAGACCTAATGACTACACATGAGATCGCTATGCATCAGAGCTATCCTGCAACCTGACTGTTTTGTGGCTCTATAGGTCTGGCTCTGAGGACACCTGCCTTACACCTCTGTCATTTAGGCGTGTGAGTGTGCAAAGCACAGATGACATAGACATGGAAGGCATAGATAGACTGTGTCACATACTTTGTAATTTCTCACCACCACCATGCAGTTGTATACTGAAAAACTATGTTGTTGGTGGTGACAGGCAAAGATGCATGCTACACATTCTATCTGACCTTTTTGATGATGACAGAGGTGTTGGCCAGGAGTGTTGACAAACAGTCCTGGAGGGCCACACACCACTCAGCTTGACAAAAGATCGCGATTACTTATATATATCTTGCATCTTAATTTGTGCGATCATAAACACCCATCTTGCCTAGGCTTTCAGGGAGGACTGGTTCAGAACCACTGCCATAGCTGCTAATACACCCCTGGCTGCCTGCAGGTGGACTACAGGCCAACACATGACCTGTTGGCTTTCTTTACCAAGATGTGGTTAACCACACATACCCATGATGCACTGCACATGTAAATCATCAGTCTACAAATAACAGCAAGATGGTTTATGCAGCCACAAACCCACCTCAACCTGTATATATTTAGTGAGCGTGTAGGTTGCTGACACAGAGTTGTTATTGACTGTCACATTGTGTGGGTCAAGTGCTTACCCTGAGAGTGAGAGGTGACACCCAGCACCATGTCCACAGCACCTGGCTTACTTGAGATAGGCTATGGTGTAAGTCCACATCAGGGACAGTGTTTGATGGGTAGTTGTTGTAGATGCACTGCCAAGTACACTTGTGGCCATCTGTTATTTCTGTGTGATATGTAGCCCTTCAGCAATTTGCACCAAACACATTGGTCTTATGCTGTGCGGTGCTAATGGCCACATAAGTTATGTAATGGGGGGGGGGGCAGGGAGGGGGGGAGCGGGGGGGGGGGGGCAGGGAGGGGGAGCGGGGGGGGGGGGGCAGGGAGGGGGGAGCGGGGGGGGGGGCAGGGAGGGGGGAGCGGGGGGGGGGGGGGCAGGGAGGGGGGAGCGGGGGGGGGGAGCAGGTGGGGGGGCAGGGAGGGGGGAGCAGGTGGGGGGGGGAGCAGGTGGGGGGGCAGGGAGGGGGGAGCAGGTGGGGGGGCAGGGAGGGGGGAGCAGGTGGGGGGGGGGCAGGTGGGGGGGGGCAGGGTGGGGGGGGCAGGGAGGGGGGAGCAGGTGGAGGGGGGGCAGGGAGGGGGGGCAGGGAGGGGGGAGCAGGTGGGGGGCAGGGAGGGGGGAGCAGGTGGGGGGGAGCAGGTGGGGGGGGCAGGGAGGGGGGAGCAGGAGGGGGGGCAGGTGGAGGGGGGCAGGGAGGGGGGGAGCGGGAGGGGGGAGCGGGAGGGGGGAGCAGGTGGAGGGGGGCAGGGAGGGGGGGGAGCGGGAGGGGGGAGCAGGAGGGGGGGGCAGGTGGAGGGGGAGCAGGTGGGGGGGGCAGGAAGGGGGGAGCAGGTGGGGGGGCATGGAGGGGGGAGCAGGAGGGGGGCAGGTGGAGGGGGGGCAGGGAGGGGGGAGCAGGAGGGGGGGGCAGGTGGAGGAGGAGGGGCAGGTGGGTTGGACAGATACACGGCCTCAGGAACAACACCAAACCTGACCACTTGAACGCATAATCACCCGCCAATACATCCACAATACTACTGCTGTTTGGAAATGATAACCTGCGTCCAGCTGAG
This sequence comes from Ichthyophis bannanicus, assembly GCA_033557465.1. Taxonomy (NCBI): domain Eukaryota; kingdom Metazoa; phylum Chordata; class Amphibia; order Gymnophiona; family Ichthyophiidae; genus Ichthyophis; species Ichthyophis bannanicus. Next base: position 87,104,026 of record CM066032.1, on the reverse strand, counting down.
GGAAAAAAATTCCATACAGCGTGGTGCATGCATTTCTGTGCACATCCATAAGGTGACAGCAGACAAACGGCAGGCCTGGAGATGCTCAGCGGCCCACCACCACTATCTGACATTGTCCACCAGCACACAGAGAAAACCTGCAGCCGATGCACCCCTGAAGGTGTGGCAACCTTACACATACTAGGTGCAATCAGTCTGCTAGATAGTCCATAGTACCGGAGGAAATGTGTGCACCCAAAACTGGGATGGCTATACACTCACCAAGCAGTTAAGTTAGTGATTCGGCACCAAAAGGAAAACCAAACATATCACTTGCAAGAGATGTTGTTGGCACTATGGCTGCCCTAGCCACGCCATGGTAGCTGCTCAGTCAGGGTGAGAGTGACCTTCGAGGAGGACATGCAAGGGCTACCTTGTCCATGCTGCTGATGACCACACACTACGATGTCCAATACATTGCCCTATGTTCTGTGCTCATGCATCCTGCCCAGGCCAGCCTGTCGGCGATATACCCACAATACCTAGCTCCTCATTATGCACATTGGCAAGCTAATACTGAAGACAGTACAAACATTGTGGGCTGAGTAAGGCCTTGCAGACCTCACACACTGGATGTACAGACACACAATCCCACAGCTATGCCATCACTGTGGTACTATAGATAGCTTTTGCAGTCTAGGCCAACTCAGCAGCCCTGGACACAGCGCAGGCATAGCTATGCTATGCAATACTGTTGCTGTCACACCCCAAGGTGGGAAACATTGTCAGACACCAGATGTGAGACACACTGCACAAACATCATACATATTGCTGTGATACCACTCAATAACCATATTGTGCTTTACCTAGAATGTGATATCTGCTACTAATCACTTCAACATATTGCTATATGTGTATTGACGTACCAGGTTTATGGTGACAGTGCAAAGGTGCACACTTACTACTTTTGTGTGATGTACGTAAGGCCCAATATCATGAATATCCACTAGGCTTTGGATCATGGAGCCTGTGGGTCTAGTCATTTGTGCTCCTGATGGCCAGTACTGTCGGGCAGAGGTACCCAAATACAGTCCTGTTGAGTCAGACACTGATCATTTTTCCAGGTGTGCTTACAGAATATGCATGAGATATATCTGCATACCATGGACCAACACATTAAAATGGACAACACCATCTTTATTTGACACATCATAAGATGTGATTGATTTGAGGCACTTCAGGACTGCATTTGTGTGATACTGCTCTATGTGATGAACATGTTTCTCATATATGTTCAATTTCTCAGGGAAAATACATGTATTGGCCATGTTTGCATTACCTGCACTACAGATTCTTTTTTTTTTTTCTATAAATTGTGTGATGTCTGAATTGAGTAAACATTTTGGGCAGGGACGACACACGGGATTTGATCTTCTGACCTTCACCTCCTTAAGGCACTGCCTGTGTGCTTTGCACCACCGTCTTGCAACAGAGACAGTGCATTCACAGGGATATCCATGGCTGTTAGTCACACTGACCCTGTCTGTTGCACTACACAGCACCCACTTAAAAAGGGATATGCCATGGTGTGGTGTGGACAGCTGCCACCTGTTGCCCTGCCGTCAACATGCTCACATGGCCTTATATTGGGGACTGCCTAAAACGTTTATAACGATTGACACTCCAGGACTGCATTTGCTTGACTCTGCTGTAGGTAATGCACATGCTTATGTAGTGGCTACTGTTGAAGAAAAAATACAAATATGGGATACAATCTGAGGTTCTCATCAGCAAATACCCACTCTTTCATGGCTGGTTTTAAAGGGGTAAAATTATGTGTACTAGTTGGCCAGGAGCCACATACAGGATTTGAACCTCTGACCTTCTGTTATTGAACACACTGTCTGGGTCCGCTGCAGCACCGTTTTGCAACATATATGCTGCATTCCCAGTGCAGTCCATGACTGTACATCCAACAGGGCCTGTCTGTTGTGGTGGACGGTGCCAGCATGCACACGCCTACTGTACTGTCTGGTGTGTCTTTCAGCCACTGCCCCCTCCACCACCTGTACCCCTCGACCAACATGCAGACATGTCCTTATCATGAAAACCCATTTCACCTTATTGCGTTTTGCCACTCCAGGAGGAAATTGGTGGGAATCGCCTGTACGTTATGCCCATTGCTATGGTTTGTGTGCGGTGTGGGATAATATTATTGATGTTGGGACCATGCTTATGTACTCTGCAATAAAGCAGTGTCTGACCTCTCACTGTTTATTGGTGGGTAAAGCTATGGGTACTGGGTTGGCAGGGTCCCCAGATGGGATTTGAACATGTCACCCTCTGGACCTACAGTCACTGGCTGTGTCTGCTGCACCACACTGAGGCCACATAAATGGTGCACTGTCTAGAGATAGACAACCTGCCCACACGAGTCTGACACCCTGCTCTGCATAATTTTACTGTGACCACATTTACCTTGTATGGGGACAGAGGTGCATAACAAACCAAAATATGTCCTACAAATAAGGGGAGCAACATAAAAAAGACCTCAAACAGTGCATCAGTGATATCAATGGGCAACCTGATATGCACTCCCAGGTAGGCTCCATTACATTTCTGTGCTTTAGCATGAGTCTACGGAGCATAGACCCTTCCAAACATCATTTCTATTTTTGTGGCCTCTCCTGGGAGTGTTTGTTATTGTTGGCCATTAATAGCACTATTGCCCAGCAACATTATATTTATCTTCTAATTTGTTGTGTTCATTTACATTTTATATTGATGTTTTTTTTATGTGCACATGTTTCACACTGCTCACGTTTTTAGGTTTCCCCGCTTTTGCTTTACATTGCTGACGGAAATGGTTTCTCTTCCCTTTAAATGCTTTCTACCGCGAGTGATTCACTCGCGCTATTTTTTTTGAGGAAATTCAGCACCGATAATGTGCGGGGCGCCTCTCCCCTCCCCTTCCCCGCCCATTAACCCCTTCTCTACGCCCCTCCAGGGCCTTCCTCCGCCCTCCGTTAGCTTTTCCACGCCTCTATCGGACATTTGCGGGCCCGTACTTGTGCACCACCCGTTACTGTGACGCGCAAGTGTGCGGGGCTTCATCGCACGTTTGCGGGGCGTTTAAGCGCTCTTACGTACCGCTTTTAGTGCGCTCTTTTGCGGCGCGCTAATTAGCGGTTTTTAGTAAACATGCCCCCTAGTCTCCCATTGGCAGACATTACAGCATAAAGTGACCGATCTAAAGTTTTTCGTGATAAAACAAGTCAAAACCAATTGGCGAGGAGGAGATGTGAATAAGACCATTCTTCAGCTCGAACAGAGATATATTTTTCAATTAAATACTCTTGTTCCGAATGGTCTTAATTTAGATCAAGATTTCTCTGTTTTTTTATAATGAGATAAACAACAGATACACTAACGGATGGATACTATAATTTTTATCCTATTCAATTGTCCCCTTAGTTTATTACTATTTTTATTTTTATGTTCATTCTATTTTTCTTTCCATGGATATTATTTATATTGTTATTAACTACTATCCATCAATATTTATTAAATTTTATGATTTTTAATATATATTTATTAGTTTAATTCTTATCATTTATATATTTTATTTTTCTATATATATTTTTTATTATAAATTTTATTATATATTTTATTTATTATTTATATTTTTATTTATTATTTAATTAAAAAATTTTTTTTATTAATTAATTTTTATTGTTTATTAGCAATTTTTCGAATTATAATTATTTATTGTTTTAATATATTTTTTATTTGTATTTTTATTTAAAGGTTTTTATTTAAAGGTTACTATGTATTCTTTATATTTTTGAGTATCCATGATTGTAAATAAAAAATTTCTTAATATAATTTTTTATTGTATTTATTTATTATTTTTTAATTCTAATTATTATATTTTTTAATAATAAAAATTGTTTTAATTATTTATTATTTTTTAATAATATAAATTGTTTTAATTATTTTTATAAAATTTATAATACACTTGTTACTGCTTTATTTGGTGGTCAGTTTTTTTAAGTGACATGGAAATTGAGAACATAACAATTACAAGTAGGGTCTCACTTGCTACAATAAGCATCAATATTAATACATCTGATGACTTGATGCCTCGGTTCTCTAGTTTTGGCAGGCTACAAGGATTACTCTCCTTCCCATCTATATATTTACTTTAGCGCTGCAGTTTTTAAACTAGTGTGAAGTTTGAACGATTTGTCTCAGGTTAGCCACGCCCCCTGTGTTTCCCGCTCTCGGGATTAACATAAGGCCCGCGCATGTGTCGGCGTTTTTTCACTGTCAAATGAGCTGACACTCAGAAAGACGGATTTCGATTTCCTGCGTCCGTGAGATTGGTTCCTGTCAGCGATTCAGAACGGTAAGAGACAATCTACATTCTAAAAAACTCCCGAAGCAATAAGAGTCTAAAGTGGCGATCTACATAATATTGGTAAAATCGGCAAGAGATATTTACTATGCTAGCGGTGTGCAAATGTTCCTATATTTTTAAAGATCTAATAAGGACAATAGGTGATAAATAGTGTTCTACATAACACCCGTTTTTATTGTTTTCTAGATTATCCAACATTGCTATTAGCCCATGAGAAGTATGAGCAAGATGTAACAGTGTAGCACTTCTTTATTTTGCACTTATCTCTTTGCTTTCCCATGTTTTTTAGTATCCCTTAGAAATTTGACGTTCTATTGATGTTTGATGTTTGCTTCTCCATGTTTTTTAAGATTCCTCTAGCCAATTTATGTTTTTGTACTTTTTTCCTGTACATTTTCTAGATTCTATGTGAATGTTTTGGTTCAGTTGGCCCTATGATGAAACTTTGGCCCTATTTTAAACATTTTCTTGCTATTTCCATATTATAAATTTATTTTCGACTGCTATTTTTTGAGGAAAGTTAAAGAATAGGCTATATTATTTAATTCTATACATTATCTGTTTCTTTCTTGGCCGTGCCCTCCTCCCCCATCCATGCCTGCTGCGTTTCAGTCATATTTCAGTCTCCTAAATTTAGTTTGGATTTAGGTTCTAATTAGACTATCTCCAATGGTATACATACGCTTTACCCTGTGTCTTCTTCATTTTAGTTTTTTATCTCAATGCAAGTGTTTAAGTCATCACCTCTATTAATGAGTTCGTGTGCCTCCTTGTGAGGTTTGCAAATCATCGTCTCTACAAAGAAGGTATTAACATTATAATTATATGCTTGTCACCTCCCATAAGGATTGTATTTGCTTGTGTTTCTATTAATCTTATCTGTGGTCTATTTATTATATCATTTCTTATGGTTTAATCTTAATTTGAGTATCGCATTTCTAGCACTAGAGTTTTATTATTTTATTATTATTATTATTTTAATTATATAATTTTTAATTATTTATTATGAGAGATCTACTACTAATTAACTATATTATTATTATTATTATTGTAATAATTATTATTATTATTTATTTTTATTTCTATAGTTAGAGCTTAATGTATGTCCATGCCCATTTGTTCTTTCACTTTTAAATTGTTTTTTAATATTGTTTGTTTTTATGTTTGTAGTACCTATTTAGACAACCCCTGATGAAGGTCTCCGAAACACGGCCTGTGTCGGGTTGCTAGGTCTGAGATTTCAAATAAATTGTTTTTCCACCTTATCACGTTTTGTACTGTGTGTCTGTTTTACGTGATAATTTGCCCTGTGTTGGACAGCCATTAGAAAAGATAATGCATTGGACACCCCTATCAAATAACCCCACTGTGGGTTTGAACCCATGACCTCTGGTTTCAGAGGCAGTGAAGTAACCATTGGGCTACAGCTTTATAGCTGCTAGCAAACCCCTGGCTGGCTGCAGAGAGCATGCACGTCACCACCCAGACAGTCTGCTGTGGTCACCAGGATAGGGTTAGCACACCCATACCCATGATGCACTGCACATGCAAATCAGCTGTCCACATAAATAAACATAAACATAAACCCTGGCCAGTCCACACTGTCCGGCCTATACCCATGGTACCTTGCTCCTCATTATGCACATTGGCAGCCCAATACTGGCAACATTGCTGGCAGTGTGGGCTGTGGAAGGTGTTTGCAGCCACCACACACTGGATAGACAGACAGCCACCCCCACACCTATGCCAGCATTGTGCTACTATAGAGGGGTTCAGCAGCCATACCCACCACACCAGTCCTGGGCACAGTACAGGCATGGATATGGTACGCAATACTGTTGGGGGTCACTCCCCAGGGCGGTAAACACTGTCAGAGACCAGACCTGCAGCACACACCGCAGACATCGGAATGATTGTTATGGTGGAGGCCAAGGAGCAAAATGTGCTTAACGTAGGAATTGATATCTGCCAGTTATCATGGGAAACATTTGATAGCTGTGTACCATATACCCAGGTGTAGGGTGTCATTGCTAAGGTATGCAACTGCTAGTATTGGGAGATACAGGCAGGGCCCAATGTCCTGCCTCTCCAGGAGGCATTGGCCAATGGGGCCTGTGGGTGTGTGTGTGGGTGTGTCTGGCCCTGTTGGCTGCTGCTTTACGGCAGAGGTTCCCAACTCCAGTCCTGGTGTTCCAAACACTGTTCGGGTTTTCATGCTGTCCCTCATAAATATGCATGAGCTACATCTGCATACCATGGGGGTGCTGCATAGATATGCAGCACAGGCATCTTTATTAGAGGCAGCATGGAACCTGAATGGTGTGGGGCCCTCCAGGACTGCATTTGGGAGACTCTGCTCTAGGTAATGCGGCTGTTTATGGTGTCTGTGTTTGGTGTGGTAAAATATAGGCGTATTAACCATGCGTATGTTCTCAGCAATAAAGGTTTGTCCTTACTATCACGGTTTAGTTGTGGGAAAAATATGTGGATAGGATTGGAGGTAGCCCCAGCTGGCCTTTGAACCTGTGATCTTCTATTCTTGCACACACTGTCTGTGTGCACTGCACCACTGTGTTGCCACAGATATGCTGCCTTCCCTGGGGAGTCCATGACTGTACATCCAACAGAGCCTGTCTTGCGATGGACGGTGCCAGCCTGCACACGCCTAGGCCACTGTCTGCTGTGGCTTGCAGCCACTGCCCCCTCCACCACCTGTACCCTCCGCCAACATGCAGACATGTCCTTATCTGGGAAAAAGCATATGACCTGATTGAGTTGTGGCACTCCAGGACTGAATTTGGGGGACTCGGCTGTAGGTAATGCCCATTGTTATGGTTTGTGTGTGGTGTAGGGTAAAATATGGGTGTTTGAACCATGCTTATGTTCTCAGCAATAAAGGAGTGTCTTTACTATCACTGTTTAGTGGTGCGTAAAACTATGGAGACTGGGTTGGCAGGTGCCCCAGCTGGGATTTGAACCTGTGACTCTCTGGTTCTACAGGCACTGGCTGTGTCTGCTGCACCACACTGTGGCCACAGAGACAGTGCAGTCTCTGGAAATAGGAAACCTGGCCGCACGAGTCAGACACCCTGCTCTGCACAATTTTACTGTGGGCTCGTTTACCTTGTATGGGGACAAAGGTGCAAATAAACCTCAAAAATGACCTCCAAAAAAGGGGAAGAAATCCAAAACCAAGCTGGGCAACAGTGATATTAATGGGCAACCATAAAAAACACTCCCACGAAAGCTCCAATAAAATGCAGTGATTTTTGAAAGAGTCTATGGAGCGTAGACCCTTCCAAAAATCATTTCATTTTTTTGGAGCTTTCCTGGGAGTGTTTTTTATGGTTGCCCATTAATATCACTGTTGCCCAGCTGGATTATAATTTATTTGGAATTTGTTGTGGTCATTTTCAATTTATATTTGCTATTTTGTTCTGTGCACATGTATCACACTGCTCACGTTTTTCAGGTTTCCCCTGTTTTGCTGTACATTGCTGACGGAAATGGTTTCTCTTCCCTTTAAATCGGCTCTAACGCGAGGGTTTCACTCGCGGCATTTTTTTGTCGAGATTCAGCCCTGCTCCTCTGCGTGGGGCCTCTCCCCTCCCACTCTCCACCCATTGACCCCGTCCCCTCGACCCTCGGGAGCCTTCCTCCACCCTCGAAATGCCTTTCCACGCCTCTATCGCACATCAGCGCACCGCACACTTGCGCGGGCCGGTCAGTGTGAGGGGCATGTGTGCGGGGGCCCATTAGTGTGACGCGCATGTGTGCGGGGCACTTAAGAGCACGTGTGCGCGGTTTAGTAAACATACCCCTTAGTTTTAAAGGAAGTATCTGACTTGGAAGATTCACATCAAAGAATAAAATTCAATCTATCAAGGAGGAATAGAAAGCAATACAATCATTGAAATCAGATACATTAATAGTACATCAAAAGTAGTAGAAGAGCAGGCAAAGATAGAGCAATTCTTCTACAAGATCATGAAGCTTTCATAAAAGAGATCCAAAGACAATTTTCAGATTCAGAGTGTTACAAGAAATTAATGGGAGATCTAACTAGGGAATTAATTTGAGGATTCGAGAGGTCTCATGTAGCCACCATTATAGCAAGTGAGTTAAATTTTTTACATGTAAAACATTCCCGGGGGGCGCTCGTGAGCCAAGCGATGGTGGTAGCAGGTTAGCTCAGCTCCTGCCTCAAGATCCTTTAAAAGAGGTCCGATGCCATAAAACAGCTGAATTTAAAAGAATAACTCTCATCAAATAACTACATCGGGGGGAGGAAAACTTAAGGATCGGATCACAGTCTCTATTTCTCCACTCTCTGTCCAAAGACCTCCGAAACATGCTCTGAATACCCCATGACCGGGTAAGATTACCTCCCACTGAGTGCTAGTTGTTCCCCAGATAGCAACCACAATGCCAATGCTTTTCTCCGGGGAATGATTCAGTCGTTTAACAGCTCAGACTGACTTCCCACACATTGTTTTATTAAACTGTGACTTTTAAAGAGTTTGGGCACTATCGGGGTTACCCATTCACAAATTAATGTGCCTTTCCATGGATCGCGGCTCCTTAACTATCCTGCACCTTACCACAGTTCTAACCTGAGTGTCTGGCTGCTTGAAAGCTTGTATGGCTTCTTCTGGGATGACGGGTCTCCTTAGCAGGGGCGGCCCAAGGGGTGTGCGGGGCCATGTGCGGAGACTCGGTGCGGGGCCTCATTTGCATAATGTTACCATACACTAACTTTTAGTAAACATGCCTCTTAATGAGTGTATGGATAAAGAAAGACTAAAAGATTTCTACATTACTATAATCCAGTGCCAACTGCCAGGCCCATTAGGAACTACTACAAACACTGCCCATTTAGAACCCATAGCAAACCCGCCATATCTTAACAGCATTACCAGGATTCACAAAGCACCATACTCTACCTATCAAAAGGCAACACTGCAAATATTAAACCAATACATTTCAGAGAATAACAATACATGACCTACTGGGGAAAGAGAACAAGTGGCAATGTCAAATAGGAATTACATAAACAGAATACCTTAGCTCAGTTACACATGCAGAACATAGACCATCATCAAACAAGGAATCACAATTTAGAGACAGGAAGACAATAATTAAACTGGGAACCCCAAAAGCCAAACTTGGAATGTACACCAACACTGTAGAAATAAAACTATAAATTAATTTCCTCTTGTACTAAACAAAGCCTGGCACAACAGCACTAACCCGGTACAACAGCAGTAACAGATACCCTGGTATGCACTTGTAAATAGTCACCTAATTGTGTAAATAGTGGCCAAGCAGCCCGTGTCACCACCGCCCATTGGGGCCCAACTGCTAGCCTGTATATAGTTACTTGGAAGAGCTGCCACGCTGCCTAGCTGTGCAGCCTGTACATAGTTACCCCAGTTAATCCAAGTTGCAAATCCTGTTCATTATAAGTACAGTACCGGCCCTGCCGGGAATGTACAAAGTTGTTGTTGACTGTAAACCGAGCTGATTTTAAAAAGCGCGGTATAGAAAAGACTTCAAATAAATAAAGCGCAGATGTTAATGATGCACATTTCCCAGAGCTGACATATTCCAGTTAATAAACTCAAAATAAAGAGATATTTTTCTACCTTTTGTGCATTTTCTTTTCGGTTGCAATTGTTCCAGCCACTTTCTTCTGGATTCTTTGTGTCTTCTGCTAATTCTCCATCCCATCAGCCCTGGCGGGCTTAACAGAGCCGCGAGAGAGAAGCTCTCCCTTCGCAGCTCTGAAAGCCGACGCTGAGGGAGCTGATGCTGCAGGGAGGGCTCTGCTGGGCAGGAGGGGCCCCGTGGGACGCTTGAGTCTGCTGCTGCCACAGCGGCAGCGGCAGCGGCAGCAGCAGCTGTTTTTTTTTAAAAATCTACCTGGGCTGATGCATAATGTTTTTTGCGTGGGGCCCCCTGAACCACGGGGCCCTGTGCAAAAAACATTCTTGCTCAATGGACGGGCCGGCCCTGCTCCTTAGCCGGCTGGCGCCATTGACAACGTAATGCTGGAATGCAAGCTAGAGAGTTGAAATGCATGGTGGAATGCAGATCAGCCCTTGTTATAGCGGGAAACTGAACACATCCTGGACCATGGACCAAGTCGCTTTTAAATTTCTGCCGGCAATCGGGAAAGGACAAAGACTGAGAGTCCTTCGCTTCACTCCTTCTATCTGTTCTGTTAGGTGACAAGCTATTTCCACAGTCCGATGTCCCGCCGCCAGTGAGTGAAGTTTCACAGCTCCTTTCTTCTCACTCTGTTTCTCAGAGCATAAACTCCATTACCAGAGAGGGATTCCAGGCAATTTAACTGTCAGAGCTCTATCTGGTGGCAATAATTGGAAGTACATGCCATCTTCAACTTCTTTAGAGTACTTTATTCTGGTGATAGAGAGTGCAAGCCACCTTGTAAACTGCCTGTTACATTCCATCTCAGTAGAGAGGACAATTTTGTGAATATGGTCTCTAAGAATACTTATGCTTCTGCCCTCTCTAAGTTCTCATGGAAAGTGAAGCGCCATGAGACTGATATACATACTAAGGATGCCATGTCTCCTCCTAATTAGACCGCTGCTCTGGATGCTCAAACAACACTACCAGCCACTAAGGCCGACCTGGAAATTCTTCAAGAGCTCCTGGCTTTCAGTATAGATTTCACCAAGACATTTGCTGACCTCCGATCTGAGATGAAAGGGTTGGAGAATAGGGTAACTCAAAACGAGATTAATATTGGAGAGCAGATAGGTGCTACGGCCCTCTGCCAATCTCGAATTCAGAAGTTGGACCATCTAACCCGCAACTTTAAAGAGCATCAAGATGACCTTGAAAATAGGCAATGTAGAAACAACATCCGCATTACTGGTCTGTTAGAAGTCCCTGGTGGTCAGGAGAACACCACGCGACTGGTTGCTGTTGTTGTTGTTGTTAAGTGCTGTCGAGTCGGTGTTGACTCATGGCGACCCTCTGGATAGTTGTCCAGTTAAATTGGAATGTGCACATCAAGGCGGTGGGACCCGGGCTGGAAGGGACACTAGACCTCATCCAATAATCGCATGTTTTTCCTACTTCGAAGATAAAGTCTTCCTTATGAACAGCCTACATGGTAAGAGCGTGATTCACTTTCACAATCATGACATACAAATATACCAGGATTTATCACAACACACCTTAAAGAGAAGACAGAGCTTCAAACCCCTCACACAGTTCTTACAAAGTAAGTCTATCAGATACAGATGGAACAACATACCACATAGAATTTCTGAACTTTCGGCTTGTATGGACTTTTTGGACTTTGTTCAAAATGAGGAAAGTAGAAGCTCAAGGCCTAGGAGTGCTATACCAGACTGGGAGGTATCAACGCCAAAGAGACGGAAAGTTCCATGGTCCAGGAGGCAATCAGAAGATGATGCAGATGAGGTCCAACATAAATCTATGGACATTGCTGCTCCTCCTTGATAATGTCCTGTATTGGAAGCTGTTAACTCTGTTTTGAATGCACTGCTCTCTTTGTTCTATATTATATTGTGTGGATCCATTTTATGTTCTCTCAGGTTGAAAAGGGTGGTGTGCACATTTAATTCCTGTTGCTGTTCATGTGGGGGTTCAGGAAAAAATTGCATGCGCTGGTTCAGCGAGGGTCTGAGGAGGCAGGCTTTGGGGTAGGAACTACCCCTGAGGGAAAGTGGTGTTCTCTCTTTAAAAGTTGTACCACTGAAAAGGAATTGGTGATTTATCACTTACATAGGATCTTGGTAGGGAGTGGTAGGTGTGGCCTCACTCCACTAGACCCCCTTGTCTTGTCTTAGATGCCTTGGCGCCTTCTTCTCCATTCTTGCACTGACCATAGATGTTTCCATCCTTACAAAGTAGGACTGCGGGGCTTAGGGAAGGGAGGGGGTGGGGGGAAACACTGGGGGTGGGGGGGGGGGAGAGGATGGTTAGAGGCCCAAGAGGATTTTTCATACTATTAATAGCAAAGGTACAAGGGACGATACTCAAGAAACACATGTGCAGATCTGCTGATTGGGATGTTGTTAGAGCCGCGTCTGGTTTCACAGAAAGGTCTTACTCACAATTCACACTTCCAGCTCAATGATTAAACTTTTGACCTGGAATGTCTGGGGCTTGCATAGTCCGGACAAAAGGAGACGAGTGTTGGATCAGATACGTAGGACGAAGGCTGAGGTAATTTTCTCCAGGAGACACATCTTGCATCCCAGGACCATCTCCGATTTGTATCTCACAGATTTCCGTAAGTGTATGCCCCTAATTTCACATCTCATAAAAGGGGCATGCTTATTATGATCTCTCAAAACTGCCCTTCCAGCTATCCATACAGTTTTGCGACCCCCATGGACGCTTTCTCATCTTAGTGAGCTCTGTACAGGAGACCCAAATTACACTAATTAATCTCTATATGCCCAAACACTTGACGACCTAATGAAAATGATCAAATTATACTCACAGGGTGAAATCATTATAGGGGGCAATTTTAACTATGTCTTCTCAGAACTGGATAAAACAGACAGAAGAAGCACTCAGTCTTTGCGACCTGCACCACTGATGGCGCTATGTGTGGATTTAGACTTATGTGATACCTGGTGTGTGCTTCACCCAGGAGAAAGAGATGTACTTTCTTCTCACCTGTTCACAGATCGCACTCTCGTATTGATTACTGGCTTGCATCCCGAACACTTCTACTGTCAATAATACAAGTTACTATTGGTAGTATGGGGCCATCCAATCATGCTGCCTTATCCTTAGAGTGGGGTGTGATGGCAGAAGATAAGCCTCCATGGTCGTGGACATTACCCTGGCATCTACTTAAAATTCCAGCCTTTTTAGAAACTATTAGAACTGGATGGAAGGAGTATTTGGGTTACAATGATATAGCGGGCACCTCGGTTTTTACCCTCTCGCACCGAGGAAGTTTCTCCAGGGCCATGTGCCCATGAGGGAAGGGTTAGGACAGCCGTTATAGTTGGTGATTCGATCATTAGGCATGTATATAGCTGGGTGGCTGGTGGACGTGAGGATCGCCTGGTAACATGCCTGCCTGGTGCGAAGGTAGCGGACCTCACGCGCCACCTAGATAAGGTCTTAGATAGTGCTGGGGAGGAGTCTGCTGTCTTGGTACATGTTGGTACCAATGACATAGGAAAATGTGGTAGGGAGGTTCTGGAGGCTAAATTTAGGCTTTTAGGTAGGAAGTTGAAATCCAGAACTTCCAGGGTAGCATTCTCCGAAATGCTTCCTGTTCCACGCGCAGGACCCAAAAGGCAGACAGAGCTCCGGAGTCTCAATGCGTGGATGAGACAATGGTGCAGAGATGAGGGGTTTGGATTTGTTAGGAACTGGGGAACATTCTGGGGAAAGGAGGGGCTCTTCCGAAGGGATGGGCTTCACCTTAACCGGGATGGAACCAGGTTGCTGGCATTAACCTTTAAAAAGGAGATAGAGCAGCTTTTAAACTAGATATTAGGGGAAAGCCGACAGTCGCCCAAGAGCAGATGGTTCGGAAGAATGTATCTTTGAAGGATACTACCAAAAGCAGAGAGGTTCCACAAAAGAGTAAAGTAGCCCAAATGCCCTCAAGTATGGAGCAGACAGAGTTTAAAGATCCCAAATTACTCATGTCTAACAGACAAATTAATATGGATAAAATACATTCTCTAAAATGCTTGTATGCAAATGCTAGAAGTCTAAAAAATAAGATGGGAGAGTTAGAATATATAGCACTAAATGAAAGGATAGATATGATTGGAATATCAGAGACATGGTGGAAGGAGGACAACCAGTGGGACACTGTGATACCTGGGTACAAACTATATCGTAATGATAGAGCTGATCAAATTGGTGGAGGGGTTGCTCTCTATGTTAGAGAGGGCATTGAGTCAGAAAGGATTAAAGTTTTGCAGGAAACAAAATCTGCTGTAGAATCTATATGGATTGAAATTCCATGTAAAAGGGGGAAGGCAATGACAGTGGGGGTGTACTATCGAGCGCCTGGCCAGAATGACCAAATGGATGATGAAATGCTCAAAGAAATCAAGGAAGCTAACAAAAGTTACAGCACAGTAATAATAATGGGTGATTTAAACTACCCCGGTATCGACTGGTTCAGTGTCACGTCAGGACATGCTAGGGAGATAAAGTTCCTAGATGAAATAAATGACTGCTTCTTGGAGCAGCTGGTTAATGAACCGACCAGAGGGGAAGCCATATTAGACCGAATCCTTAGTGGAACACCAGATCTAGTGCAAGAGATAAGGTTGTTGGGGCCACTTGGCAATAGTGATCATAGCATGATCGCCTTTGATTTAATTAGTGGAGGAGGGATAGTAAGGAAATCCACAGTACTACCTTTTAACTTTCGAAAGGGAGACTATGATAAAATGAGGAAAACAGTCAAGAAAAAACTAAAAGGAGCAGTTGCAAAGGTTAAAGACGTACATCAGGCTTGGCTGTTGTTGAAAAATACTATCTTGGAAGCCCAGACCAGCTGTATTCCACGCTTTAAGAAAAGTGGAAAGAAGTCCAAAAAACTGCCAGCATAGTTTAAAGTTGAGGTCAGAGAGGCTGTTGTTGCCAAAAAAGCATCTTTCAGGAAATGGAAAAAAGAGCCAAATGACGAAACCTGGAAACAGCACAAGCACTGGCAAGTCAAATGCAAGGCATTGATAAGGCAGGCAAAGGGAGAATTTGAGAAGAAGCTTGCTGCAGAAGCAAAAACGCGAAGTAAAGACCTTTTCAAGTACATTCGTAGCAAAAAACCTGTGAGAGAGTCAGTTGGTCCATTAGATGATAAAGGGGTTAAAGGAGCACTAAGAGGCGACAAGGCGATAGCGGAGAGACTGAACGAATTCTTTGCTTCAGTCTTTACTGAGGAAGATGTAGGGATGTTACCCATGACTGAAGTGGTATTTAAAGGTGCAGAAGAATTGAAGGAAATATCGATACATCGAGAAGATGTATTACAACTATTAGATAAGCTGAAGAGTAGCAAATCACCTGGGCCGGATGGTATACATACAAGGGTATTGAAAGAACTGAAATATGAGATTGCAGACCTGTTATTAGTAATCTGTGAACTATCATTAAAATCATCTCTAATACCTGAAGATTGGAGGATCGCCAATGTAACACCAATTTTTAAAAAGGGTTCCAGGGGTGATCCGGGAAACTACAGACCGGTGAGCCTGACGTCAATACCAGGAAAAATGATAGAAACCATCATAAAGAATAAAATTACTCAGCATGTAGATAGTCATGAACTAATGAGAGACAGCCAACATGGCTTTAGACAAGGAAGATCTTGTCTTACTAATCTGTTATGTTTTTTTGAAGGAGTGAATAATCAGGTGGACAAAGGTGAGTCGGTTGATATTGTGTATCTGGACTTTCAGAAAGCCTTTGACAAGGTCCCTCATGAGAGATTTTTGGCAAAACTAAAGAGTCATGGGATAGGAGGCAGTGTACTATTGTGGATCAGGAACTGGTTAAAATATAGAAAGCAGAGGGTAGGGCTAAATGGCCAATTTTCCCAATGGAGAAAGGTGAATAGTGGTGTACCCCAGGGATCTGTGCTGGGTCCGCTGCTTTTTGACATATTCATAAATGACCTGGAAAGTGGAATAATGAGTGAGGTTATCAAATTTGCAGATGGCACAAAACTATTTAAAGTTGTTAAAACCCAAGAGGATTGTGGAAAATTGCAAGAGGATCTTGATAAATTGGAAGACTGGGCATCAAAATGGCAGATGAAATTTAATGTGGACAAGTGCAAGGTTATGCACCTAGGGAAGAACAACCCAAACTATGGTTACACGATGCAAGGTTCCACATTAGGAACCACCACCCAGGAAAAAGATTTAGGCGTCATTGTGGATACCATGTTAAAACCCTCGGCCCAGTGTGCAGCGGCGGCTAAGAGAGCAAATAGAATGCTAGGTATGATAAGGAAAGGAATGGAAAATAAAACAAAGGATATTATAATGCCTCTATATCGTTCCATGGTGAGACCGCACCTTGAATATTGTGTGGAATTCTGGTCGCCGTATCTTAAAAAGGATATAGAGTTATTAGAAAAGGTTCAGAGAAGAGCCACCAAAATGGTAAAGGGGATGGAAGGATACTCCTATGAAGAAAGGCTAAAACGGTTAGGGCTCTTTAACCTGGAAAAGAGACGGCTGAGGGGAGATATGATAGAAGTCTATAAATTAATGAGCGGAGTGGATCGGGTAAACGTAGATCGATTGTTTACCTTATCAGAATATAGAAAGACTAGGGGACATGCAATGAAGCTACAGGGTAAACTATTTAAGACTAATAAAAGAAAATATTTTTTCACTCAACGTGTAATCAAACTCTGGAATTTGTTACCGGAGGATGTAGTAAAGGCTGTTAGTGTAGCTGGGTTTAAAAAAGGTTTGGACAAGTTCCTGGAGGAAAGGTCCATAAGCCATTATTAAGAAGGGACCCAGGATATCAATGCTTGAACCAATACAAGCATTGTGCAACCTGTGTCCCTTGGGGAAACTGCTAGGTACATATGACCTAGATTGGCCACTGTTGGAAACAGAATACTGGGCTTGATGGACCTTGGTCTGACCCAGTATGGCATATCTTATGTTATGTTCTTATGGAAAGCAGGGAAAGCTCTGCTGTGGGGCCAATTAATATCCTTGGCAATGGCCTTTAAGAAACAATGCTTGGCCAGACAGGCATTTTTGTGTAACAAGATGGAAAGATTAGAACTAGCGCATCGGAAAGGGGGGAGGAAGGTCGGTATGGCACAGATTGGTCAAGTCTAGGGGTGAGCTAGTGTCTCTGGAAACAGAGAATATAGCATCTCTTTTATAACATATGCGTCAAACATATTATGAGCATGGAAATAAGCCCAGCTGCTTACTTTTATGGCAATTAAAACATCACCACCAGAAACACAGAATTCCCGCATTGTCCTCCAAATAAGGTCTTTTGACTAGGAACTCAGAGGCTATGGCAAAACTGTTTGCAAAATCCTATATGGAACTTTACACCTCACAATTGACGGCAGATGGTTAAGGGAGGCCAATCTTCCTTGTATAGCCCCCAAGATACAAGATGTCTTGGAAGGTTCTATTACGCTGTCCGAAGTTCAGGTGACGATTTGTTCTTTAAAAAACGCCAAGGCGGCAGGCCCTGATATGTTTCCGGCAGAGCTCTTTAAGGCAACCCCAGATCTTTTTGCCCTACTTCTGGTGCTGGTCTTTAATGAGATTTTACAGCAGCATAAGCTTCCTGATTCCTTTCATCACGCTACGATTATGGTAATCCTGAAGGAGGGTAAATACCCCTTGCTGTGCAATAACTATTGTCCAATCTCGCTACTAAATCTCAATTATAAGATCTTAACAAAGAAACTAGCATCTCATCTTGATTCATGCATTCACAACATTATACACCCGGATCAAATGGATTTCATATGTCACCGCTATGGATTTGAGAATGTTTGGCGACTAGTAAATATCATGTTCGGGCTCAGATGTGTTCCCGGAGACTTTGAAATCTTTTCCCTAGATGCTAAAAAAGCTTTCAATAAGGTTGAATGGAGATATTTACTGATGGTTCTGGAGCACTTCAGCTTTGGTCCTAATTTCCGTGGCTGGATTGAAGTGATGTACACTGCCCCTAAGACTTTGGTATTGGTAAATGACTTTCTTTCAACACCCTTTGAGCTAGGCAGGGGCACTAGGCAGGGCTGTCCACTTTCACCACTTTTGTTTGCGATGGCAATTGAACCCCTTGTGGCACATTTGCGGAAGGACGCCTCACAAATCGGAATCCCATGGGGGGGGGGGGGTGTCATATCATACTGTTTCACTTTATGCAGATGATACCCTTATCTTCTTGCAAAATCTGAATGTAACCTTAGCTTTAATTGGAAATATTCTCCAAATGTTCTCAGTGGTCTCAGGATTCTCAATCAATAAACAGAAGCTGATGCTCCTACCTTGCCTCTCGGCTACTAGTAAGCACAATTCTGTCTCCATTATTTAGGAATTATGATCCTGCAGGACCTTTCCAGACTATATGCTCTTAACTATACTGTACTTTTGGGCCTTCTAACCTGAGACACTAGATTTTGGCAGACGGTATCGGTTTCTTAGTTAGGACGTATAAATGTGATTAAAATGTTACTGCTGCCGAAGTTGATCTTTTCATTTATGCAGCTGCCTATTAGGGTCCCGAGTTCTTTTTTTCAAGAGTTATGATGTATTCTGACGAGATTCATAAGGGGGGGGGGGGAGCCTTATCGACCACAATGTTGTTGGTTTACTATGATCCGATCCAATCTCGAGGAGATGGAGGTATGGAGTTCCCGAACATAGAACTATATTATTGTTGTTCTTGCTTGCATGCCTTGCATCAATGGTATCAAAATCCAAAATCCAAAATAACAAAGTCCTAAAAGGTTTTGGGTGCCATTTCCTACTGCGGATTATGGAGCGTTGAAATAGGGCATATAGATTTGGCTGTCCTAAACGCAGTACTGTGTTCGTCATTACTGCCACAAAGATCGTTGTCATCACCGCGACGCTATTGAAGACGTGGTATATGGCTATGGGAGTCTTGTGAGGAAACGTCTCTTCATGGGAGTTGGTTCATGGAGACTACCTCTTGAGATAAGTACATGAAAGTGTCTGAACTGCTTTATTTATGACTATGGAAAGTTTTGGTGTAAGAACATATAAATACAAATATTTTACACTCAGTCTCACGGAGGGTTCTATTAGTTTTGGTTGTGTAGGGGCACAAATTGATGTGTTTTTTTCACACAATTAAAATATTGGTTCCATAAAATAAGAGCCTATACAATGATTAAAATGGAAGAAGAGTTGCGATATGGGGACACCCCTCAGGGCCAATCTTCCGACATATAAATTTCCTTTCGCTCAGCAGGTTTTTTGCTCTATTTTTGATTTTAGTTTTTTTGCATCATTGGAAGGCAAACAAATGCTGCTTGAGTTATGCTGGAGGTGGAATGGATGCATCCGATACCACTAAGGGCTTTACCATTCGTGCATACTCCAGGTGACCAGCAAAGGGTTCTAGCTCATGTTTTTTTAGGACCATTCTGGAGGGGGTGAACTTCCTTATGTTGTCTATTGCAGATGTTGCCAAGTTACACTCCTTATACAGTACTAGCTGTGTTCTCATTCTTTTGAAATCTTGACCCCCAAGCTATGGCATCGGGGGGTTAGTTCGCTTGACACACCTCCTAGATGGCCAAACCATAATTGATGAGGTGGGGTTTGAACCGCTGACGCATTTTAAACCCATTCTGTATCAGTATTACCAGATGTGCCATTACCTGGGGTACTTACAGTGTGCACATGAATATGGGTGTACTCCGCGATTGTGGGAAAATACATTATTTGAATACACAAGTTCTTCTGCTCTTCTTGCCAGGCTATACCATGCTATTCTAGCAGACTATCCAATGAGGTTCTCAACCCCAGTGCATGAGATTCAATGAAATGCTGAACTTCCGACTCATGCAGATGACCTATGGACGGAAATATACCATTATGCACATCGGTGCTCTCTTTCTCTATCTTTAGTTAATACTCAATTGTGAATTCTTTTTTGTGTGTCTATTGTACCTACAGATCTCTTTAGGTGGGGACATGCTGCCGACTCCTTGTGTTGGCATCTATGCGGACATTGGGGAGACTTTTTTCACATGTGGTGGTCCTGTCCCAAAATGCAAAACTTTTGGAGTTCAGTGCACAGTTGTGTATCACAGATGGTTAAGGTCTCTTTCCCCTTATGTGTAGAGGCATGTGTCTTGGAATATCTATCTCAAGACGTCCTTCAACCTGGCCATCAGCAAATTATTAACTGCTTGCTGCTAGCGGCCCGATTGGTTGTAAGCAGGTATTGTAAGAGAGCATATGAGCCTTCTGTGGACGAGTGAATGGTTAAGGTGTGGGATATTTACTGCATGGAGAAGCTTGCAGCGGACCTACATGGTAACCCAGAAAGGGTGCGGGAACGGTGGTCTTCTATTCTCCCACTGGAGGATTGACTTTCTCTGTGGAACGATGACGTGTTGTTCACTTGCACATGATTCCTTGCATATGATTTATATCTGACTATACATAATTGTTGTATAGGAGTTCCTAACCAAGTTTGTTGTTGGTATTCCCTTTAACTCCATCCATGTTCTATTAATGTTTTTTTCTAAAAGAAGAGGGTGTGTGTGTGTGTGTGTGGGGGGGGGGGGGTGGATAGTCATAGATGAGGGGGGAGGGGGAGAGGGGAGGATGCAGGGAGAGTTGAGGGAGGGTTGACTTACAGACACCTTGTAGATGCACAGAGGGGGATTTGGGTCAAGGGGAACACAGGCACAGTTGGGTATTAGTTGACCGGCTTGCCTATTTAATGATAGCGCTACCATAATAATAATTTCTGTTTTGCTATGCTTATTTAATGTTGAAGAGACTATGTATTTCTGTATTTTAATATACTGATCAGAGATGCTGGTATTAACTTGGGAGGAGGGGAACTGAACATATGAATGCAATACCCGAGAACTATATGTAGATTTCCTGATTTGTTCATATCCTCTCGGTTTATATCCTGCCTGTGTTTTAATGGAATGTGAAACTTTTCTGATCTTGACCTGAATAAAATCGTTTACACAAAAAAATAATGTAAAACATTCCCAAGCTCTAATATTATAGACTTTACCAAAAATACACAAAGATTTTAATTTCCCACTTGGGAGACCAAAGATTTCCTCAAAAAGCTCTTTATTAGAGCTATTACATTTGTGTTGATAAGTTTCTTAATCCCATTGTTTCATCAGGTTTCTCTTATATTAGAGATTCCACTCATGACTTAGATGTGGATTCTTGTCAAGATAATAAATGTGGGCAGTCAGCCTTATGGGGGGAGTTCGCAAAAAGGGGTATAGGGAGAAATAAAAGTGGAGAGATAATGAGGAGCTGCAAAGTGACAGTAGGCGTGATAGGACAGTAGGCGTGATAGGGAGTCAGTGAAGTAACTTGAGAAAAGGGTTGTGAGAGCATAGCGGTACTAGTGGAAGATTAGCAGTAGAGTTGAGTTTTGAATGGCTTGAAGGTGAGAGAGATGGTTCAATGGGAGACCAGCAAAGAGCAGGTTACAATAATGGTTACAGCAAAATAATTAACTTATCTTTTAACAAGTGAAAATATGATTTGACATTTTTTACATGTTCAACAAATTTTGTGATTTATATTTTGATTTGTCCATGCATAAAATATCATGTTGGAAAAGCAAGCAGACTATTAAGAAGTAGGATATCAGAACATAGAAGTAATTTTAAATTAAGTCAATTGGACATTCCTTTAGCAATTAATTGTCAACAAAACAATCACATTTAATTCTTTGAAATGCACTATAACTGATCATATCCCAATTTATCAACAGTGAGGAGATATGATCAGAAATAGATTTTTCAATGAAATACATTAGAACTGTCGTGATTAAATAACCAGATTGAATAGCATTGGCTTTATTGAATAATTGCTGTAGCGATTGATAAATAAGAACCTAAAAGAGCATGCTTTGCCATCTGACATCATGGCAAGATGGCAGAGGCTTACTTCACAGTGACAGGTGAAAGCTATTCCATGCATCCATCACTCTTTCTATAAAGAAATATTTCCTCAGCTTACTCTTGAGTCTATCCTCTTTCATTTTCATCTTATGCCCCTTGTTCCAGAGATTTATTTTAATTGAAAGAGGCTCTCCTCCTGTGCCTTTATGCCACAGAAGTATTAAATGTCTCTATCACATCTCCCCTCTCCCACCTTTCTTCGAAAGTATACACAGAGAAATTTTTTGGCACTAACACAGATACTGAATATCCATGGGTGCCAATGCTGAACATCCCAATGCTAGTGGCTAGCATCGGATATTCCGGGGGCAGAGCACAGGGGGCACCATGTAATAATTGGGCAGCAGTGATATTGAATTACTGCCCAGTTATTGCTAAGCGGCAAAAGTTAGGCACCTGAAAGGGTGCCCAAGCTTACGCCACCAAAGCTAACCAGTCAGTGGCTGAATATTGTTGCTACCTGGTTAGCTTCTCTGCTAACCGGCTGACCCGGATATGGCCCTGGCATTGAATATCTAGTGTTTTTAATTCAGTGAAGATGGCTAGGCGCGTTAGCAGCACTAACCGCCACCGCTGAATATCGGGCCCTTTAAGTCTATCTCCATATGTTTTATGTCGAAGATCACTGACCATTTTATTAGATGCTCTCTGCACTGACTCCATCCTGTTTATATTCTTCTGAATGTGCGGTTTCCAGAAGTACATACAGTACACTAAATGAGGTCTCACCAAAGACGTACAGAGGCACTATCACCTCCTTCTTCCTGCTTGCCATTCCTCTGCCTATGCACCCCAGCATCCTTTTCCCATCACCTTTTCTACCTGTTTGGCCATCTCCTCTTGTGTCTTCCATCCTTTTTCCCTCTCCCCCTTTGTCCTGTTCTTACGGTCCCTCTTGTGTCATGTCTTGTGCTCCTCTTTCCTATATACCAAATGGCGTTCCTTTCTTACTTTGGGTTTTATTGTACTTTTATTGTAAACTGCTTTGCTGTTTATTACAATAAGCGGTAAATCAAATTTTAATAAATGAAATGAAATGAAAATGCATCAGAGAGAATCATCCCCAGGTCCTGCTTTTCTTTTGTGGACAGAAGTACTCTGTTCACCCTCTATACCATAACACTCTCTTAGATTTTTGCAGCCTAAAGACATGACTGCAAATTTTTAGCATTAAATCTCAGTTGTCTTATTCTCGACCATTTTTCAAGCTTGGCTAGGTCCCTCATCATGTTATCCACACCTTTCTTGGAATCTATCCTAATGTAGATTTTATTATCCTGAAAGAGGCACAACTTACCTGACAGCTTTTCCGTGATGCCACTTAACAAACAGGGCTGGTGTTAGACATGCAAGGGTCCAGGGCAGAAAGAGTAAAGAGAGCCCTAAACACCACCTTCAAACTATTTCTCCTTCAAAGTGAGGCAGGCCTGGTGCCACTTGTGGCTTGGGGGCCAAGGACAATTGCCCTGTTTGCCACCCTTTAATGCCAGCCTTGCTTACATAAATGTTCAAAAGAATCGGATCCAAGGACTGATCTCTGTTCCACACCTCTGATAATATCCTTATCCTCAGAGTGAGCTCCATTTACCAGTATCCTTTATCATCTTCCACTCAACCAGCAGGACAGGCCCTAGGTATTTGCGGGCATGTTGCCCGCACATGGCCCTGCTCCACTATAGACCCCACATCCTTTCACCCGCATACCTTAAAACAGTGGTTCTCAACCAGTGTGTCATGACACACTAGTGTGTCGCAAGCACCCGGGAGGTGTTTCATGGAGCTGGCATATGAAGGGGTACGCAGGGGCGGTTCTATCATTAGGCCAACTGAGGCGGTGGCCTCAGGCGGCAGTTTCTAGGGGGCGGCACTGATTTGCCGCTCCCTAGAAAATGCCCGATAGAACCGCCAATGCCGTCCGGCTGGATTTCCATTAAAATCAAAGAAAAGCAGGCGCGGGAACATTTCTCCGTTCCCGCGGCTCTGCTTTCAAACAAACTACTGGGTCGCGTGGAGCCTGCAGGGTGGGGAGGGTGCACAAGGTCATTGCTTCCGCTTCCGCTCCTGCTGCTTCCTCCAAAACGAAAGCAGCCGCGGGAACAGAGCTGCTTTCGTTTTGGAGGAAGCAGCAGGAGTGGAAGTGGAAGGGCGGCTGAAGCGATGACCTCGCCCCCACCGGCTCCACACGACCCAGCAGTTTGTTCAAAAGCAGAGCCGCGGGAACGAAGAAATGTTCCCACGGCTGCTTTCCTCCGATTTTAATGGACGAATCAGCAAGGTGAGGGGGGAGCAGGGAAGGGAGCAGACAAGGGGGGGCCTGGAAGGGAGCAGACAAGGGGGGGGGGGCTTGGAATGGAGAAGACAGGGGGGCAGTGGGAGGGAGCAGACAAGGGGGGGCCTGGAAGGGAGCAGACAAGGGGGGACTTGGAAGGGAGCAGACAAGGGGGTCTGGAAGGGAGCAGACAAGGGAGGCCTGGAAAGGAGCAGACAGGGGGGGGGGAAGCTGGAAGGGAGCAGATGGGGGGGCTGTAAGGGAGAAGACAAGGGTGGCCTGGAGGGGAGCAGACAAGGGGGGGGGGGCTTGGAAGGAGCAGACAATTGGGGACTTGGAAGGGAGCAGACAAGGGGGGCCTGGAGGGGAGCAGACAAGTGGGGTCCTGGAAAGGAGCAGACGGGGGGGGGGGGGGGGTGGCAAGGTGCCGAGGGGGCGGGCTGGAAGGGAGAAGACAAGGGGGGCCTGGAGGGGAGCAGACAAGGGGGGTCTGGAAGGTAGCAGACAAGGGGGGTCCTGGAAGGGAGCAGATGGGGGGGTCCTGGAAGGGAGCAGATGGGGGGAGCTGGAAGGGAGCAGATGGGGGAGCTGGAAGGGAGCAGACGGAGGGGGGCCTGGAGGGGAGCATACGGGGGGGGGCTTGGAGGGGAGCAGAGCTGAGCAGAGAAGACATGTCAGGGGGAGCTGGAAGGGAGCTGACACCCGGAGATGGCACGGGAAGGTGGATGGACAGGGAAGAGGGGAGCTGGAAGGGAGCTGACATGGGAGGGGGCAATGGGACTGGAATTTCGCTGATACCTGGGATGGTATTTTAACTAGAAGGGGCTGGAAGATGGGGAAGAAGGGGGACTGGAAGAGAATAGACACCAGTGGTGGCGCTGGGAATGCAAGGGGTTTGACACTGGAAGGTACTGGGAGGGCTATAAAGGGGGCTGATACTAGGGAGAGTTACTGGGACTGAAAAAAGGCTGATGGAAAGAAATGAAGAAAGCAAAAGGAGAGACAAGAAATGACAGATGGACTATAGACCATAGAAAAAGAGCTAAGAGAAGACAGAGGAAAACGGAAACCTCAGATCGACCAGCATGATCAAAAATCATCAGACAACAAAGGTAGAAAAAATAATTTTATTTTCAATTTAGTGATTAGACTTTGTGCTATCTATATTTCACACAGTATGGGGAACTGCACCTCTTATCTGGTGTGGCACCGCATGCGGAGTCTGGCTTTTGGGGTTTTATTTTAATTTTTGCCTACATATTTTTATTTTTGCCTTAGGTTGTGGTCACTTATTTTGTACTTGGTGAGGGTCTGTGTTCTGAGTGTGCGACCAAGGCCAGGTGTTCTGTTAACATGGAGTTTGTACGTAGGGATCTGTACTGTAGTAATTTGAGTTGTTCAGCTTTTCAAATAGGTGTATGGATGTTTTGGGGCCCATTGCATTGTTTATAGTGCTGCTTTTTTCTTGGTAGGCCCCTTATTGTATGAGTTTTGGAAGTGTATGTTGGTATGGTATGGTATGGTAGATTTGGCCTTGCAGATCTTAGTGACTTTAGTAGGGTTTTATATTAGTTCCCAATATGCCTGGTACTGGAGAATGTTTGTTGTTGGTGAGATGACCAGAATCAGATGGTTTTTTTTTTTTTAATATATATTGAGTTCTAGGGATAGGGATTTAAATTGAAATCGCCAGCATGAAGAAAGACACTGCTTTCAGAGTAGAAGCTAACTACTAGCTGCATTAACATTTGACAATACAGAAGTCAATTTTGATTGAGGAATGTCAGCTGTACCGATAGTTTAAAGAATATACAAAAATCTTTTTTTTATTGAAAAAAAAACAAAAAAAGAGCTAAAGTGTACATGAAGAAAAGGTCATTGATGTGAATAGCAGCGAGCTGTAAGGGTGATAATTAAAAACCCTTTACAAATAGCTGTGTGTTTTTGACTGAGACCTGTGTACACTTCATCAGCTTGGTTTGGCAAAAAAACAACTTTTTTTCTTAGTTTCAAGTGGTGAATATAAGAGCAGATAACTTAATATTTGCGTATCAGTAGTGATTGCTCTGTGATTTGATTGATAGTGTTGTTGTAAATAAACTCTCTGCACTGGTGGCATGAGCTTGATTGTGAGAACTGCCAAGACTCTCTCTGAAGCAGTTCCTGATGCAGAGGGTCAAGGTCAAGAATACTCGAGGGGGGGGGGGGAGGAGGGGCAATTTGGAGATAGGGCGAATAGATGAATTTGTAACCGCCTTGGATGATCTGCAGAACCCAAGTGTCTGAGGTTATGAGGGGCCATCTTTGGGAAAAAAGAGTGAGCCTTCCCCCGAATGGAGGGTCTTCCACTGCGGTTACCGGTAGAGTGGCAATGCTATGAAGTGACCAGTCAAAATCCTGCCTTAGGCTTTGGTTGAGAAGCAGTCTAGGCTTTCTGAGGCTTCTCCTGCCATGGTTGTGGTTGAGGATCCTGCTTAGATTGGGAGGTTTGGGACTCAGGAAAGTACCTATGCCTCTGGGAGTCATAGGTGTTTTTCTGGCTCCCTCCCTGATACCTCCTGAGACAGGAGGCTGGCTTGAACATGCGCCTCGAAAAATCATGAAGGGTGATGTGCTGCTTATTGATGAAGCCAGCCTTCTCTTCACCATGTTCTCCATAGGGATCCTCTCCACAGCATGGCATGTCAGCAAGCTTGTGCTGCACTGATTGTTCCAGGTCTGAGGACTGGAGCCAGATGAGTCTCTGGGAGCCAATACCCAAGGCAGAAGCTCTCAATGCCGTTTCAAAGGTATCATAGGTTGCATGGGCCATGAACTTTGAGTAGTCCTTGCCATGAGCCACTAGGGAATGATACTGTTCCATTTTCTCTGGAGGGAGACACTGGGACAGATCAACAAGGTCACACATGATGTTCTTCAAAAATATGGCCATATAAAGCTGGTTAGAGATCATGCAGGCTATGAGCATGATCCTCTGAAAATAGCTTCTCTTCAAAAAGTCCAATGTCCAAGCCTCTCTCCCTGGAGGCACCAAGGAATGAGTCTTGGAATTCTTGGATCTCTTAAGGGTGGATTTGACGACCAAGGAATGGTGCGGAAGCTGGGGCTTTTCGAATCCGGGAGTCTTCTGAATTCTATACATAGATTCAAGCCTTCTACTGACCAGAGGTATAGTGAGGGGGTTCTCCCACATTTTCATCTGTACTCGCTGAAGGATGCAGTGCATGGGCACTGTCACTACTTCCTTAGGGGCCAAGGAGTACTCAAAGATCTCCAATTCCTCTGCCCTGGGTTCATCCTCAGTCTCCTAAGAAAATGGTATGACCTTGGCCATGTCCCTGACAAAATCTTGGAAGGTCATATCCTTAGGAGAGAACTAGTGACACTCATGAGGAGGAGATGGGTCCAATGGGAGCTCAGGAGACTGTCTTCCAACAAAACTTCAGACTTAATATCAGTGATCCAGCCTTCTGAGTCAGACTCAGGTAGGAAATCAAAATACTACTGAGTCTCTTCCTGGATCTCTCTCCTGACCTGTGGGATCAGGAGATCCTTCAGGAATGGTAATGTACTGATGCTCATCTAGCTTCGAGGGTACAATGGACCCCAAAATGCTAGAGACTGATATCAGCTGGGCAGGCACCATTGTCAGAGTACTTTGATGCCCCAATGTCGATGTCTTTCCCTAGGCAAACCATGCATCTCGAGGATTGGTTAGAAGGTTGCCGATGTCGATGCAACTGATGTCAAGGCCCTGGCTTTTTGCATGATCAAGAGCACTGCAATCCATTCTTTGAGAGCCTGCCAAAGTCATTTCTCCATGGTTGCTGACTCCAAAGGCTGTGAGGTCTCAGCAACTTTGACCAATGTACCCAGAATCTGCACATGGCAATCAGAGACTTGGTCTCGGCTCTCAGTAGAACGTTGCTGCCCCTCCAATGTCCTGGAGGATGAGCTCTCCTCTCTTTGGGGCAGCTTGGAGGACTGCTCTCATGGACCCTCATTGCTCTCAATGCCATGCCTTGAGGGGCTTTTACACCAGTGCATCAGAGTCTACACTTAGTGCTCGGCATGATCTCCATGCAGCATCAATGAAGACGAAACTGAATCCTTCTTCATCCTTGGGTGGAGACTAATTGATGACTGATGCTCTGGGGCAATGCAGGGGCTCAGCTATGAGTGAACTCAAGAACTCCTCAATGTCAATGTACCACTAGCGTCCGATACAGCTTTTGAAGCCATTTAGACTGGTGCTGCTGATGCCATTGTCGATGGATCAGACTAGTGAGCACCAAAAAGTGACTTGCACTGTTTCTCTTGACCCTCGAGTCCTCTCTTTGTCATCTTCAAAAATAAATTACAAGAAGAGGGCTGATGATTGGGTCCCAGGCACTGAAGGCACCATCTGTGGGAATCCATGGCAGATATGGTCCTTGAGAAGTGGGAACACTTTTTAAACCTGCTGGCCAGTTATTTGGACATGACATCTGGAAAACAGCCATGGCAAAATCAAATGGCTCAATCTTGAAAAGGGCAGGACCATAGTTGAAGCTCTGGCTCCTAAGGGGGCAGAGGTGCCATGGAAAAGAAAGAAAATTTAAAACAAATGAAAACTGACTACAATGAAAAAAGAAATCAGATCAAGACAGCAGGCAGAAAAGAACCAAAAGAGGCAGCAGGGTCCCCAGAGAGGGGAAATTACTACCTGAATTGCAGAGAGATGTTACACACATCCATTGGACTTTGTGGAAAAATAAACTGTCTTAAAATGGCACCATGACAGCAGGCAGAAAGATGGCCCACATGCATGGTAGACCCTCCCAGAAGCTTCCACTAGTATCTGGGGAGCGTTCCCGTGCAGGCTCCATCGGATGACATCACCCATATGTGAGGACTTCATTTCTGCTTGCCAACAGAGAAAGAGAGAGATGCCAGGCTATAAGGGCAGATAGGTAGGTGAGGGAGAGAGAGATAGAGAGAGAGGGGAGGTGATAGATTATAAGAGTGGGTGGGTGAGGGAAAGAGAGAGAGAGAGAGAGAGAAAGGGGAAATGTTGGGCTACAAGGGTGGGAGAGAGAGAGTAGATGCTGGACATGGTGTGGGACCTTGTGGAGGGGGCTTGTCAAAAAGATACAAGTGAGAGGAAAATGGTGAGTACAGAGGGTAGAAATGTGGTAGTGGAGATGGGTGAAAGATTTAAGGGAATGAGAGACCTGGGATGGAGTGAGTTGGGGGAAATGGCAGAGCTAAGGAAGATGGGCTGAGCAGTAGACTGAAAGTTTATAGGTACATGAAAATTAAAAATGAAGAGATGGAGGATTAGAAGGTGAAAAAGGGTGAAATTTGAGTGGACAGAGAAACAGAAAAGAAAGAAAAGAAAAGGGAATTATCAGTATGTCAGAGACAGATGTAGAGAGGGAAAGGAGGAAGATAGGAGATAAGAGAAAAAATAAATGGACAGCAAACACTGGAAAGTTGACAGAAGACAGACAAAGAAAGCAGAAATGAGAAACTGGGACAAATGTGATAGGAAAAACAAAAACCCAGACAACAAAGGTAGAAAAAGTATTTTATTTTGAATTTATTAACTAGAATATGTTCTCTTTGGGAGATGTGCATTGTGGATGTTTTTGTATTTTATTCATTACAAGAGGAAATGCATTTCTACTTTTAGTTTTCCAGTATTGCCATACTTACAGAGTTTGAATTTTTGAGATTTCCAGTTCAATTTTTGTCTTGATATTTCTATTTCTAATTTGTGGTCCCTTGTTCTGTATTTGGTGAGTCTGTTGGTATTTTGCATGTGACCAAGGTGTGGTGATATTTGTGAGTTGTTCTGTAGTCATCTGTAGTAGTCCCACGTTCTCTTTTACAAGAAGCAGATATACTAGTGTTCTATGGCCCAATGTAATATTTGTAATGCTACCTATGCTTTGGTAGAGTTCTAGCTGTTTGGATCATAGGAATTAGTGCTGCTATGATATGGCACATTTAGTATATATGTGAGTGGTGATTTTTTTCAGGTTTTGTGTTCTTTCACAATATGCTGGTATGGGAAGAGTTATATTGCTGTAACTCAACTGATGAATGCATCAGAATATTTTTGGTATGATTACTTCAATGGAGAAGTGTCCTAGTTTTGATATGCACCTGTTGTAGGGTTTTTGCGGAAGCAGAACATGTTTACATTTAATTACTATACTGTGTCAGTCTAAAGGTCCATGAGGGTCACATGTGCAATGTGTCACATATACGAGCATCGTCTGTCAGGTGTGTCCTGACAGAAAAAAACATTGAGAACCACTGCTTTAAATAAATTGGGGCTATCCTTGCTCCCTTCAGCCACTGCAATAGGCACTCGGTATAAGAAGCACAAATTGGACCTCCTTCAACCGGGCAGGCAGCACAGTCGCTCCTTATTCCCTTTTATGAGTTTTCTTTTGCTGCTGCTGCTTTCTGAGATCAGTCCCCTGCAGCAGCGGCAAAGTAAAAAAAGCACCACACAAATACATGGACATTTTCAATGTCAGCATCACCGCAAGTTCTGCTGGTTCTGTCCCCTCAGCAACAGGAAGCAAAAGTCAAAGGGTGTGGGACCGGCATTGCTTGCAGTGACACTGACAGTGAGAAAGTCCCCACATCTGTGCTTTTTTTTCTTTGCCGCTGTTGCAGGGGACCGATCTCAGAAAGCAGAAGTAGAAAGGGAGGGATTGGAAACAGATGCTGGGCCATGGAGGGGGGGGGGGGGGGAAGGACAGTATTTAAGGGACGATACATGATAGAAGTGTTGGGTCTGGGTGGGAGGGAGAAGGGAGGTGGAGGTACTGGATTGGAGATAGGGGAAAGAAATGGCACATGGGGTCTTGGGGCAGATAGAGGAGGAGGAGTAAGGTGGCAGAGGGGATATGCTAGTTCAGGAACAGAGAAGAGAAAGCCAGGGATGCAAAGGGTAGATACTGGGTGCAGAGAGGCTGACAAGGGTGACAGATCAGGTGTTTGACATGGAGAGGGTAGAGGGACAGGGGATATGCTAGAGATGGAAGTGGGGGTAGAGAGAAAGAGGAGAAATGCTGGACAAACAGGGAAGTAATGAGACAGAAGAAATGGTGGATGGAAGGGGGCTGGAGAGAGAATAGATGTTGGGTGGAAAGGGTGGTGGAGAGAGAGAAGATGAGTTAATGGATGGAAAGGGGGTAGAGAGAAAGAAGAAAGGATGTTGATGGGTTGGGAGAGAAGAAAATCAGATATTTTATGTAAGGAGTGGGGAGATAGGAGAGAATATACTGAATAGAAGGAGGTGGGAGAGAGAGAGATGATGCTGGAAGGAGGACAGAGAGTGAAGGGACGGTTAATGAAAGTCTGGGGAATAAGAACAAGGGAAATAGGATAGCCAGGTTGATGGAAGGAGTTGAAGAGCTATAGATAGATACACTAAAAAGAGGGAAGGTGACGACTGGATTGAAAGACAATGAGTGGATAGAGAGGCAGAAAAATAAATGGAAGAAAACCAAAAATAAAATTTAGTGTCAGAGATTGATGTAGTGGAGGAAGCAAAGAATACATGGAGAGGAAAATGACAATTAGAAGAAGTCGTTTAAAAGAGAGCTAAGAGGAGACAGAAACCATGGGATGCTGTTCCAATGTTTGCAGAGCAGAGATGACGTCCATCTGTCTAAGAAAGATCAACGCGTCTTCAGTAGCAGACTGTCTAATCTACTGAAGAGGGCTTTAAACTAGATTCGTTGGGAATGGGTGAAGAAAGCCCCCAGGTAAGTGAAAGCCCCCATGTAAGTGAAACATTAAATACCTTTATGGAAATGGGTAAAATGGGTAACATATGGAAAGCAGTGTGTATAAATGCCCATAGCATGGGAAATAAGATCCCTGATGTTGAAGCTTTAATGGGAGTGAATGACTTGGATTTAGTGGTACTTACAGAAACATGGTTCACAGAAAACCATGACTGGGATGTAACTATACCAGGCTATACTTTATTCAGAAAGGACAGGATAGGAAGAAGGGGAGGAGGAGTGGCACTATATGTAAAAAATAATATTAAAGCTTTGGAATTACAGAGCTTAAAAGGGAGAGATGAGGCACTGTGGGTTAAACTAGAAAGAGGGAAAGAGAAATCTATTTGCATTGGCATGATATACAGACCACCCTCACAGGAGGAAGAGATGGACAGAGAGTTAATTGAAGACATATGCAGTATTGCAAGGAAAGGGGAAGTTCTACTGATAGGGGATTTCAATATGCCAGATGTTGATTGGCACATTCCTGCTGCAGGATCAATTAGAAGTAAGAAGATCCTGGATTCTCTACAGGGAGAACTATTCAGGCAATTGGTAACAGACCCCACACATGAAGGGGCCATACTGGACTTGGTGCTTACCAATGGTGAAAGTGTTTCTGATGTTATAGTGGGAGATCATTTTGCATCCAGTAATCACCAGATGCTGTGGTTCAATATTAGGACTAGTGCTGTTAGAATCCATTCAAAAGTGAGGGTCTTAGAATTTAGGAAAACTAACTTTGCCAAGATGGACGAATACCTCAGGGAGTTGTTAGCGGGATGTAGAAAAACAGTAGGCAAAACTGAAAGGGGATATTTTTAGGGTAACCAACCTTTTTGTTAAAATGGTAAATAAAGGCAAAAGGAAAAGGAGTCCGCTATGGCTTTCGAAAACAGTAGATGAAAAGGTGAAGAAAAAGAGGGAGGCCTTTATGAATTACAAGAGATCACAGAGAGAGGAAGACAGGCATCTATATTTCGAAAAACTTAGAGAAGCTTGCAAAGTAGTCAGGAAAGCAAAGATTCATAAAGAGGAGGAAATAGCTAATGCAATAAAATGTGGGGATAATGCATTTTTCAGATATGCTAGTGAGAAGAGGAAGGGCAAAAGTGGTATTTTCAGACTCAAGGGTGAAGGGGAGGAATATGTAGAAGCTGATGAGGATAAAGCGGAATTGCTTAACAAATATTTCTGTTGTGCGTTCACAGATGAAGAACCAGGAACAGGTCCTCAGAAAACACCCACAAACAGGAACAGAAGCGAGAGGCATCTTGAACAATTTTCAGAAGATTGTGTTCATGAGAATCTAGCTAAACCTAAAGTAGACAAAGCGATGGGACCGGATGGGATACACCCA
This sequence comes from Ichthyophis bannanicus, assembly GCA_033557465.1. Classification (NCBI taxonomy): domain Eukaryota; kingdom Metazoa; phylum Chordata; class Amphibia; order Gymnophiona; family Ichthyophiidae; genus Ichthyophis; species Ichthyophis bannanicus. The sequence goes on along the minus strand of CM066032.1, from coordinate 87,070,513 downwards.
AGAATACTGAGGGAACTTGGGGACGTTCTAGCAGCTCCACTGACTGACCTTTTCAATGCCTCATTGGAGTCGGAAATGGTGCCAAAGGAATGGAGAGAGGCTCATGTGGTGCCTCTACACAAAAGCGGAAGTATGGATGTGGTTGAAAACACTTTGGTGGTGAGTAAATTTTTGGAAACGCTGCTGAAAGAGAAAATAGTGAGGTTTCTAGAGTCCAGCAGATTACAGGATCCGAGGCATCATGGATTCACCAGAGGCAGGTCAAATCTGATTGACTTCTTTGACTGGGTGACCAGAGAGTTGAACTGAGGGAGAGCCCTAGATATGGTGTGTTTAGATTTCAGTAAAGCCTTTGACACCATTCCTCAAGGCGATTTATAAACACACTGAGCACCCTAAGGATGGACCCTAAAGTTACTGCTTGGGTTAGAAATTAGTTGAGTGGGAGGCGACAAAGGGTACAGGTAAATGGAGCTCACTCTGAGGAGAAGGAAGTTACCAGTAGTGTGCCCCAGGGATCTGTCCTTGGTCCGATTCTTTTTAACATCTTTGTTAGTGATATAGCGGAAGGGCTGTCGGGTAAGGTTTGCCTCTTTGCGGATGATACCAAAATCTGCAATAGAGTAGACACCCAGGAAGGTATAGATAACTTGAGGAGGGATCTAGATAAGCTTGAAGAATGGTCTAGAATTTGGCAGCTGGGATGTAATGTTAAAAAATGCAAGGTCATGCATTTGGGCTGCAACAATCCAATAGAGCAATATAGTATAGGGGATGAAGTACTTTTGTCCACTAAAGAAGAGCAGGACCTAGGTGTGGTTGTTTCTGATGATCTTAAAGTAGCTTAACAGGTAGAAAAGGTGACAGCAAAAGCTAGAAGGATGCTTGGGTGCATATGGAGAAGAATGGCTAGCAGAAAAAAGGAGGTGATAGTGCTTCTGTATAAGTCTTTGGTGTGACCTCATTTGGAGTATTGTGTGCAATTCTGGAGACTGCACCTTCAAAAGGATATAAACAGGATGGAGTCAGTACAGAGGGTGGCTACTAAAATGGTTAGTGGCCTTCATTATAAAGCATATGAGGACAGACTTAAGGATCTTAATATGTACACTTTAGAGGAAAGGCGGGATCGAGGTGATATGATTGAGATGTTTAAATACCTCCATGGCATAAATGCACAGGGGGAGAGCCTCTTTTTATTGAAAGCAAGTTGTGCTACGAGGTGACATGGGATGAGGGTGAAAGGGGATAGATTCAGGATCGATATGCAGAAATATTTCTTTTCGGAAAGAGTGGTGGATCTGTGGAATAGTCTCCCGGTGGAGGTGGAGGACAGTATATGAATTCAAAAAAGCATGGGACAAACACAGAGGATCTCTAAAGGAAAAAAGGGACTGTTGTTGTTGATATGGAAGGACAGACTAGATAGGCCATGTGGTCTTTTTCTGTCGTCATTTTTCTATGTTTCTCTGAAACAAAGACTGGGGCCAAGATAAGTAGAAAAACTAAATGGCCAGACAACAAAGGCAGAAAAAAGAATTTTATTTTTAATTTTGTGATTGGACTATCTCAGTTTTTGAAATTACTATATTTACGAGGGTTGCTCAGAAATTAATGCCCCACATGTTTTTTCTCAGTCCAGAATGAAGATAGAGGTGTGAAATTGAAAGGCTAGTAACTTGGAACTTCAAAGGACACATGCGTGTAATTTTACAGTCGTCCTACAAATAGCAAGGTGGTAGTGATCCTTCAAATGTCGTCTGTGAGTGACACACGGTACAAACAACGAGCTGTAATTGAATTCTTGGTGGAGGAGAAAGAAAGTGTGAGAAACATTCACAAACGGTTGTGTGCTGTGTATGGAATGGACTGCCTTTTAGTCTCTGGTTCATAGTGGTGAGCCCAGGTTTCGTCACCTGTGATGATCCTGGACAAAAAGGCCTCTCCCTCAGCTTCAAAACACTCCAACAAATCAGAGCAGATGTCTTTCCTTTGGCGTTTGTGTTCGGTTGTGAGACTTCGCGGAACCCATCTTGCACACACCTTTGAATATCCCAAAGAGTCAATAATTGCCATTGCACTACCTCTACTGACGGAAAGCTGTACGGACAATTCCTGACTCGTGATGTGCTGATCGGCATGAATAATGTCATCAGCGTGCTGCAACTTGTCTGGACTGGTGGCTGAGGCAGGACGCCCAGACCGCGGCCGATCTTCCAGTTCCATTTTACCACTTCCTGAAGCCTTTACTCTCTTCACCCATCGTCCAACGGTGCTCCTATCTACCGCAGAACTTCCATACACAGCACACAACCGTTTGTGAATGTTTCTCACACTTTCTTTCTCCTCCACCAAGAATTCAATTACAGCTCGTTGTTTGTACCGTGTGTCACTCAAAGACGCCATTTAAAGGATCACTACCGCCTCGCTATTTGTCGGACGACTGTAAAATTACACACGTGTGTCCTTTGAAGTTCAAAGTTATTACCCTTTCAATTTCACACCTCTATCTTTATTCTAGACTGATAAAAAACATGTGGGGCATTACTTTCTGAGCAACCCTCGTATATTTTGCACAGTATAGGTGAAAATGCATCACTGAATCTATTTCTCTGGTGCTGCACTACATACGGAGTCTGGCTGCTTGGGATTTCAGTTTCATTTTTATCAACATATTTCTTTTTGTAATTTGTGATCACTTATTCTGTACTTGATGAGGGTCTATCTACATTCTAAAATGTGTGACTAAGGCCCTACAGTTCCTCCGCCCACTTGTGCACACTCATGGTCTGCTGCTACTGCCCCTCTGACGCAACTTCCTGTGTTGGCATACAGGTACGTTAAGGCCCCCTTCACCATTGAAGTGGTTTGCTCAGTCACCAGTTTAAATATGGTGGAGGGGTCATAGTGCTACCCTTCGGGGGTCTTCTTCCCTAGGTAGATGCCTCATCTGCCTAGTGAATGGGCCTGCCCCTGGAGGGACCATATGTGCCCATCTCCAGATCTTTGACCTTTTTGATGCTTCTTTCGAGTTGAGAGTGGAACCAAACAGCTGAACTGCCAGAACTTCCTTAAATCCCTTCTACTCTTGAATGTATTCTATCTGGATCCTCACTAACACAGTCTTCTGACAATCATTCAAGATCCGCTCACTTCTGCTCCTATTTGTGTGTTTTTTTCTGAGCTCCTATTCCTGAACCTTCATTTGTAAACACAGAACAGAAATATTTGTTAAGCACCTTAGTGCAGTGGTTTCAAAGAGTGTCTTCCCTCCTCTGAACTTGAAGGCTAAAGGAAAGAAAAAACCTCAGCAGCAAAAACAAAAATTGACTAAAACAAAAAAATCCTATTCTGAAAACAGCTACAAAAATTAAAGCAGGGACTTAAGTAGAAAAAAATTGGGGTTGATAGTCCCCCCATAGCAGTCAAAGCTGTTAAAGTGCCTGACCACCACAGGCAAAAATGAAACCGGATATTCAGCACCAGGACCTATCTGGCATCCAGCACTGAATATCTGATTTCAGACTGATTTTGCTATCCACTTAGCAGCAATATTCAACCAGGAACAGCTGCATAAATTTAAGACAGCCATTGACTTGATCTAACATGTGGTTTACCTATCCGATTAATGGCTAAATATCGCTGCTAAGCACATTGATGTTGGGACTGCCCTAGTTCCACCCAAGTACCCTCAAGAAACTGACCATATGTTTCTAGAGCAGTCTGTGAGGATATTCAGTGGCACTAACTGATTAGTGTCAGAGAATATCATGCAGAGTGGGGTTTAACCGGTTAGCGGATCCTACTAACTGTCTAAACCCTTTGGAATATTGACCTTGTTATATAATAAAGTGTAGTTACTCACCTGTAACAGATGATCTCTTGGAACAGCAGGAACCAGTCTTCACATATAGGTGACATTGGCATTGATGGAGTCCGCGGGGGAACGCTCCCCAGCATCCAATAGGAAAGCTTTTGGGAGCACTCCTCTGCACCTGTGTGCCTGCCTTCCCGCCTTCCCAACTCCTCTCCTCAGTTGAGTTTGTAGATGAGAAGAAGAATAAAACAAAGAACCTACAACTCCTAGGGGTGGAGGGTGGGTTGTGAAGACTGATTCCTGCTGTTTCCGGAGATCATCTTTTACAGGTGAGTAACTATGCTATCTCCATGAAAAAGCAGGAATGCAATCTTCACACATGGGACTCACTAGCTCCTCGGAACCAGACAGTTATGGGGGTAGAAGCCAAAAATTGCAGCCGAAGAGTATGGAAAAGTTGTGGACATTGGACTCAATTCCAGAAAGTGAATCCCCCTCCAAAAGTAGTCTGGGACAGAGGGTAGGAGATGAGTTTGCCCTGACAGTTGGGGATGAAAACCCGAAGAGCATTTCTCAATGCTCGTAGTTCCAGCAGGTTGTTCTGCATGGCAGATTCCTATTGTGAGTACACAAGGAGCAGAAGCAGTGGACGACCCAATTGCTTGATGTTAAATCAAAACTACTTTATTGAAGATCCCCACTACTTTATTGAAGATTCTTCCAAGAACGCTTGACGTGTTGCTCTGCCAGAGTTTTGCTCTACAGCTGAATTTCCGTATTTTGCTTTTGAGTCTTCACATTCTCAAAAGTGCCATCACGAAACTACCAAGCACAGGGTGTTGACACCCCCGTGCTCGCTTGACAGGCTTAAGCACCTAATGTCCCTCAGTTTCTAAACGGCACTTCGTGCATGATTCATAAGCAACTCTCCCCTTGAGAAAGGCGCAAGCCGAAACGCGTCGGGGATCTTCAATAAAGTAGTGGGGATCTTCAATAAAGTAGTTTTGATTTAACATCAAGCAATTGGGTCGTCCACTGCTTCTGCTCCTTGTGTACTCTTCCTACCTCTGCAGGAGCTCTGCTCTCCTGTGTGCTGTTTCGAGATTCCTATTGTGTCCACAGTCCCTGTGTGGTTAAGTTGTTTAGATGTATTCCTCAATTCAGCTTTGAAGCATCTGTCATCAGTGTGCATCGAGGTGGAGGCATCTGAAAAGGTGACCCGACGAGTAGGTTTTGAGGGTAGCACCACCACTGAAGGTCCTTGATAAATTGAGGGGTGATGTGGATCTTCTTTCTGAGTCAGCTTACATCCATTGCGAAGACAGAGTCCACTGTGCTTGTCACATGTGTAATCGAGCGTAGAAGACCACATGGACTGTGGAGGCCATGTGACCCAAGAGCTGTAGCATCTCTCGAGCTGTAATGTGGGTCTGCTTTTGAACTTGCTCTGCCAGCTCGATGAGGTGGGCACACTGATCTTGTGAAAGGAAAGCCCAGGCATGTTGGGTATCCAAGAATGCTCTTATGAACTCCAGTCATTTTGTTGGAGTGAGGTGAGATTTTTGGAAGTTTATGACAAAGCCCAGATGTTGGAGCACCATGATGGTATGATACAGGGAGAGTATTACTTCCTGAGAGGAGTCTCTCCTGATCAGTCAGTCGTCTAAGTAAGGGAAGACAAATATGCCCAAGGTGCATAGATAGGCAGGGACTACTGCCATGCATTTGGTGAAGACTCTTGAAGCTTAGAAGCCTTAGGCTTTTTGGGGTGGCGAGGGCCCTGCTCTTTCTGCTGTGGAAGTTGTTGTTGATAGGCAGCAGAAGGTGGGTAAGAAGGATAGTATCTCTTCTTTTAAGAATAAAATGATTTCTTGGGAAGAGCCTTCGTTTTGGAGGGGTCAGCTGTTTCCTGGAAATGCATTTTAGGGTGAGATCATCAGTTTCAATCTCTCCTGCCTTTTTCCTCCATTCCTTGCTAAAAAGGTTTTCCCCAGAACATGGGATATTGGCTAGTTTATCCTGAACGCATTGTTAAAGGTTGGATGCCTATAACCAGGCCATCCTATGAGCCCCAATGCAGACTGCTGAAGCTGTACTTGTTGATGCGAAGGCATCAAAAGAGGCCCTGGTGAGAAACTTGGAAGTGTTCTGGCCTTACTTGATGACTATCTGAAATGCACTCGTCTTATCCTCAGGAAGGAGAGGGGTGAAAGTTTTCAGATCCCTGGTAATATCTTTCAGAAATATGCCCATGTATCACATGTAAAAGTTTATTCTGGAGGCTAACATGCATGCCTTGAAGCATTTATGCCCAAAGGCATCATGTGTCCTGTAATCTCTGCCAACTGGCGTGGATGTTATTAGAGCTCTTTTAGGCGCATCAATGTCAGATTCGACAGAAATGGCATCAATGGGAAGGCAGAAGCACAATGTTATACCAAAAAAGAAACATTTTTCGGTGGTGACAGGAACAGAGTGTTCTGCTACTCCTCCACTATGTTTAATTTGGAATCTTTAAGCTCTGTCTGCTCTGTACTTTCGGACATTTGGGTTACTTTTGTCTTTATTGGAATATCTCTGTTGATATTCCCTAGCTTCAATCTTTTGCTAGTATCCTTCAAGGATACATTTTTCCGAACCATGTGCTCTTGGGCAGCTGTCCTCTTTCCCTATTATCTAGTTTAAAAGCTGCTCTATCTACTTTTTAAAGGTTAATGCCAGCAGTAGGATTCAGTCACAGTTAAGGTGGATCCTATCCCTTCAGAAAAGCCGCTCCTTTACCCAGAAAATTGCTGAGTTCCTAACAAATCCAAAACTATCTTCCTTGCACTATCGTCTCATACACATATTGAGACTCAGGAGCTCTGCCTTTTGGGTCCTGTGCTTGGAACGGGAAGCATTTCTGAGAATGCTACCCTGAAATTTCTGGATTTCAACTTCCTATCTAAAAGCCTAATTCTGGCCTCCAGAACCTGCCTCCCACACTTTCCTATGTCATTGGTACCAACATGTACCAAGACAGCAGAATCCTCCCCTGCACTATCTAAAACCTTGTCTACATGGCGCGTGAGGTCCGCTACCAATGACTCTTCCTCTGATGTTCTGGGCTCTCTCAGTTTTATGCCTTTTGCTTAATCTATCCACTGCCACTGCTTTTGGGGCCTTCACTATGATGCATCCTCTGAAAGAAATATCGATACACCGGGAAGATGTATTACAACTATTTGATAACTGCAAAGTAACAAATCAACTGGACTGGATGGTATACATCCAAGGGTGTAGAAAGAAGTGAAATATGAGATTGCAGACCTCAGGGATCTGTACCTCAGGAATCTGAGCTGGGTCCGCTGCTTTTTGACATATTCATAAGTGACCTAGAAAAGGGAATAACGAGTGAGGTTATCAAATTTGTAGATGACATAAAACTATTTCAAATTGTTAAAACCCATGAGGATTGTGGAAAATTGCAAGAAGACCTTGATAAATTGGGAAACTGGGCATCCAAATAGCAGATGAAATTTAATGTGACAAGTGAAATGTTATGCACCTAGGAAAGAACCCAAACTATGGTTACACGATGCAAGGTTCAACATTAGGAACCATCACCCAGGAAAAAGATTTAGGTGTCATCGTGGATAACATGTTAAAATCCTCCGCCCAGTGTACAGCGGCGGCCAAGAGAGCAAATAGAATGCTAGATATCGGAATGGAGAATAAAACAATGGTGCGACCGCACCTTGAATATTGTGTGCAATTCTGGTTATAGCGTTGTTAGATATAGGTATAGCGTGTTATTTGATATAGGAATATAGGGTTATTAGAAAAGGTACAGAGAAGAGACAGCAAAATGGTAAAGGGGACGTGTATGTGTAATCAAACTCTGGAATTCATTACCAGAGGATGTAGTAAAAGTTGTTAGTGTAGCTGGGTTTAAAAAAGGTTTGGACAAGTTCCTGGAGGAAAGATCCATAAACCATTATTAAAGATGACCCAGGAAATCCACTGATTGCCCCAACACAAGCATTGTGGAAGATGTATGTCTTTTTGGGAACCTGCTAATAACTTATGACCTGGATTGGCCACTGTTGGAAACAGGATATTGGGCTTGATAGACCTTGGTATGACCCAGTAACCATATCTTATGTTCTTATGTTGTAATGGAGCAGCAAGATGGGATAGAAGGCCGTAAAAACACTCCTAAAGTAACTTACTGCTATTTTGGCATTCTACAGGTGTTTTAGGACCTTCCAACTCATCTTTGTGTTAGCATTCTTCAGGTGTTTTACAGACTTCATGGTGATGTGCTGGCTCTCCTTAGGTAGTTTTGGATCTTTCAGCCTGTCTTGCTGCAATGTTGGCATTCTTGAGGTGTTTCAGGACTTTCCAAGCAATCTGGGTGCTGTATTTGTCAGCTTTCAGTGTTCCTCCAGTGTCTTCCTTTAACTCACTCTTGCTTCCTTGGGGTCATCCAGAGATTGATGTTGTTACTTTACCCCTCTGCCTATGCTCTGGAGTCTTCCTGATAACATAGGTTCTGTATTACCCCTCTTAGTCTACCTTGGTGTTCTCCTTCTACTTTTGATGCTGCTTTGCCCTCTGCTATTACCTTGGGATGTTCATTTGCTCTTTATCGGACTTTCCTTTCCCATTGAACTTGTAGTCTTTCTGCCTCTGTTTGTGCCATTTGACCATTTTCTACTGGTGTCATGGGGCATTTTCAGCATTCTTCATGGCTTGTAGTGCTGTTGCCTTTGTTACAGATGCCTGCCAGGAAATTTTAAGCAGTATGATTGAAAATGGGTGGTAAACCTCACTATTACATTAGAAAATACATTTTACCCATAGACTTTAATGGGGAAGAACAAGATGAAGATAGGAATGATTCTTTGTACAAATATTAACTGAATTCAGTCCAGAAAGGAATACTAATCAACATGAAATTTTTGGAGTGTGGAATTTTTTTTTAGCATATCTAAAGCACTACCACCAATAAAGCACTGGAAATTCTCATATAAGAGAACATGTACCTTCTATATAGAGCTTATAATCTATCCTGATCAAATTACAATGCTTTGGAGGGGTAGGCATGGAAATGGCGGTAGAAGCAGAGAAGGAAAATCAATTGATACTTCAGAGAGATCAAGGGCCAGCAACAGCACTAGTGCAGAGAAATAGTGAAGGTGGTCTCCGATCCCCTGTAGTCTACAGCCAAGCTGAAGAGAGTTTTCTTTAAGAGGAAAGTACCAACAGTTGTAGATTCCAATAGAAATTGATAAGACCAATTGTTGCACCCCATTACCACAGAAGTACAAAAGAAAGCAAAGGTAGAACAGGGCAAAGAGGCAGGAAAACAACAACTGGTAATTCCATTGCCACCAGAATAGAATAGCAAAAGGTAAAGCTACTGTCAGCAAAGCAGGGCAGCAGGCATATCTTGGGTACACCTACTGTTTTGGCAGATACAGAATCTATTGAATCCTCATGTGATACATTTCCAGATTAAGCTATTGAAAGTTTCATAGCTAAGAAAGGTCTTGAAAATCTTGTTGTTAGGGTGTTACTTGGTGATGAGGTATGAAGTGATATTTCCATGATCAAGGGCACTCCATTGGTACAGCAGATAGTGGAGACTTCGATGAAAATCTCTACAATTTTATATCTGCCTTAGCCCAGTTTCAGCAGCAATACCAGTAGCAGCAGCACCAGGAGCCCCCAAGGAAGCAAAGAGAAAGTCCTGTAGAAGAGCAGAGGTGTGGAGGCATTTTAAGTGCTTAAAGATCCATGTAATACAAAATGCATTTACTGTCAGAAGTCAGGTTCATGTGATGCTCCTGATGATAGGCTTGGGACTCCAACTGATAAGACAAGTAGCAGTATCAAGAAAGGTACAGAAAAGAAGAAATCAAGGGACTGATATTCAGAGGCACTTATCCAATTAATAACATCTGCTAGCTGGATAAATGCTGCTGAGACTAATATTCAGTGACACTATCCAGACAGTGCCATGAATATTATATTTGACTGCCTTGGCACTGTCCAGATAAATGTTGGGTCGGTCTGGGAGAAGAGCTGTAATTTATTGGGATAGCGTCAAGTTTCAGCACCACTATCTTGATAACAATCTGAATAACTTAGGCCAGCAAAAAAAACTGTCCTAAATGGTGTGCAGAATGGCTATCTGGATAGTGACCGAATATCATTGTTGTCCAGATACTGCTGGCAGTGACGCTGTATTCAGATATTTGGTGGCAGTTACTATCTGGATGCTGCCATTGAATATTAGTATTTTTTACTCACAAAGGACAGCATTTAAAATATACCCTGACCTTCATGGGCTGAATATTGACCCTCTAGTTTCCACACTAATTTCCCAGTTTCTTCCCCCAGTAAATGAGCAGGCAAGTTCTTCAGGCATGCCACAGAAGAAATAAGGTACAAAATGGCCACCCTGGGCTTTGCCATCCTGATAGTGAATACCCTCTCTAAACAAGTCAGCATAGAGGAGAAGGAGTGGCATTCAGCATCACTGTGCCAGGGCAAACATCAAAAGTGGTGACAAAAAGGTGTATCAGCGAAATGATGACTCTGAATGTCTAACCCCCGCTGATGGTTGAGAACTTGGGGCTCAAGAGATTATTGTATCTCTTTGCCCCCAAATGTCCTTCAGGACAATGTTTAGTAGGCATATGATCATCCATGCCATGTCTGACTGCAGTGTGTATTTCAACAGTGACATCTGGAGAAGTCAAATGCCTACCTCTTCCTGATGCATGCTGGATGCTGCTGGATGAAGCAGAGGAAAGCAGTAGGTATAGTCTTATTGCACTAGCAGCAGTGTACAGGTATGCTGTGATGAAAGATAGGCAGATGACAGCTTATATAGTGGGTCCTTCAATTTGTTGGGGCTGAGGGTAACCCCAGGCCAAGTACAGAACAAAATGCTGGTATCTGTACTAAATGCCACCACCTCTTCTTGCTGTTCACAGCACACTAGCTAGGTCCCCAGGGATATTCAGAACCGATTCTTCACATGCTCAACAACAGAATGAAAACAGTCATGCAGTAACACACACAGACGTTCAGTTGTAAGTTGAATAAAAATACCTGTTTAAGGGCACTCCCTTGATGAGCAAAAATATAGAACAAAAGGGCACTCCTTGTGACCTTGGGGAAGTCACTTTACCTTCTATTGCCTCAGTAAAAAGGCCTGGCAATCTACTTCCAGTCACACCTTGTCAAAAAACCCGAGAAGCTATTGGGTCACCCAGAGTCAGTACTGATTCAAGGACACACATTGCACTTGGGCAATAAAAATCAACATGATCCACAACAATAACACCAAATGATGGCTAAAAGTATCTAACTCCATGTTTGCTCTCTCAGGCTTATCTTTCAAGCCATGTTCATGGCAGAAAAATTACTGAACCCTTATCACTTTTAGAAATATAGAAACATGATGGCAGAAAAAAGACCACATGGCCTATCCAGTCTGCCCTTCCATATCAACTACAATAGTCCCCTTTTTATCTTTAGCGATCCTCTGTGTTTATCCCATGCTTTTTTGAATTTAGATACTATCCTTGTGTCTACCACCTCCACTGGGAGACTATTCCATGCATCTACCACTCTTTCTGTAAATAAATATTTCCACATATTACTTATGAGTCTATCCCCTTTCACTCTCATCCTATGTCCCCTCATAGCAGAGCTTGCCTTCAATTGAAAGAGACCCTCTTGTGCATTTATGCCACGGAGGTATTTAAATGTCTCTATTATATCGTCCCTATCCCGCCTTTCCTCTAAAGTATACATATTAAGATCTTTAAGTCTGTCCTCATACGCTTCATATCGAAGACCACTAACCATTTTAGTAGCCACCCTCTGCACTGACTCCAACCTGCCTATATCCTTCTGAAGGTGCAGTCTCCAGAATTGCACCAAATGAGGTCGCACCAGAGACTTCTACAAAGGCAATATCATTTCCTTTTTTCTGCTGGCCATTCCTCTCCCTATACACTCAAGCATCCTTCTGGCTTTTGCAATTGCGTTTTCTACCTGTTTAGCTACTTTAAGATCATCAGACACAATTACACCCAGGTCCCGCTCTTCTTTTGTGGACAGAAGTATATTCTACTGGATTCTTGGCTTTGTAAGATACCTTAATGACTCCCTTCTTTTTCTCCTCTTTGCAGCCAGTTTGTGGGATCTTAGCAGGGCCCTTGTTCCTCTCTCCTCTCAATGCCATTTAGGCATCAGTGCAAGCTCTCTTGTACAAACACTATGGGAGTCATTTTAAATCGCTTAGACACCATTTGGACATCTGCAAACGTGCACATGGATGTCTAAATCATGGAGATGTCCTCGAAGTAATTTTGGTAATGGTTTTTATAGACATCTTTGATGCAGGGATGTATAAATAGGCAGTGTGTGATGGAGGCATTTCCAGGGTAGAGCTACAGATATAGATGTGCCGAATCAATCTTAGAACTCTTAGGGCCTTAGAACCCTATGGGCCCTTAAACATCTGGAGGGTGTAGAGAAGTTGATATTCCACTATCCTCAGTTCTCTCCACAATCACAATGAAATGTTTTGTTTTAATGAGAAACTTGTTTTGACTTTACACTATCGCTGCATGTCTGTGTAGACATTCCTGCAGACGTCCATATTGGGCACATCCACTTTTGTGAAATTGGATGAGCTTGCCATTTTTATGAACATTCAGGCTTAGACGTCCCAGTTTGCACTTGGATGTCCTTTGTAAAATATATCTTTCCGCTTCTCTTCTCCATGGAACTAATTTCCTCCTTCCTCATAGTCACTATGTCCCCTCTTAGTTCTTGGACTTTAATATGCACCCAGGACTTGGCTCCTACTTTTTTCTTACTCCTGGGGTCTTCCTTGGAATCCTTGCTCCTCAGCTCCTTTGTTATGCAGCTCTGAGTTACAACTTTCTTTCAGCTCCTGCCCAGTGTTGTGCCAGACTTTTTCCCTCTGACTTCTTAGGGACCAGAAACTGGCAACTACAGGTATTCTTCCACTAAGTGCCTCCTTTTTAGTTCTTTTTTTTTCACTTTTCCCATCAGTGTAGAACCTAGAACACCTCTCTTTGTGGGATCTTGTTTCCTCCAATCTCTACTCTGAGCACACTGGTGGAACATTTGATCCCTTTTACATTATCAAAAGGGAACTGGAGAAAATTCCTCCACCAGACCTCCTTGAGAAACCCCACACTGGGTCAGATCAAGAGTTCACTAAACCCAGTATCCTGTTTCCAATGGTGGGCAATCCAGGTCACAAGTACCTATCAGGTTCCCAGAAATTTATTTATTTTATTTTATTTAAAAGTATTTCTATCCCGCCTTCTCCTTCAATCAAGGCGGACTCACAGCAAACAATCATAAAAGTGTGGTTAAGTGTGTTCATGCAGTGATACATGTTGTGTGTTTGTGGTGATGTATATCCAATTCTTGTTGAGCTATTTACATTATGCGCTATTATACATTCTTATGTACAAGGGTTAGGGGCGGGGGTTGGTCTTTTGTTCTTGCATGGTGAGTAGATCATGTGATGTGTCCATAGTGTTCAATGAATAGTGTTGTCTTAAGCTGCTTCCGAAAGTCTTTGAGGTCTGTTGTTAGTCTTAGTTCGTCTGGGAGGGTGTTCCAAATTGCTGGTGCAGCCAGTGAAAGGGCTCGTTCCGCGGTGTCCTTGCGGACCTTGGTGAGGTCTTTTGGGGTGTTTACATGATTGGAAGTGGCTCTCCTCCTTGGTCATGTGCTTCTGTCAGGTTGTATGAGTGTTTGTAGGCTGAGGGCTGATGACTTTTGTTTGATCTTGAAGATGTTTATGACTGTCTTATATTTTATGCGTGAGCTGATTGGGAGCCAGTGTAGATCTTTCAGTATGGGTGTGATGTGTCTTGTCTTGTGCCAGATATTATGTGTGCCGCTGTGTTTTGTGCCAATTGCAGCGGTCTGTTTGTTTTGATAGGCCAAGGTAGATTGGGTTGCAGAAGTCTAGTAGTGGGGTTATTAGTGCCTGGCAGACTATACGGAAGTGCTCTGGGGCGAGGAGGGGCTTAAGGCGTCGGATAAGTTTCATTCTGTGGTATGCGCTTTTGGTGGTTCTGCTTATATGTGCATGTAGATTCAGTTCCTTGTCCAGGGTTACACCGAGGTACTTTACTTCCGGTTTTATGGGCATTTTTGTGTCTTTTATCTTGATGCTGGGTGGAGGGACGAATTCGGTTTTTTGAGTGATGATTAGTGCCTCAGTCTTGCTATAGTTTATGGTGACATTGTTGTTTTGAAACCAGATGGTCATGTGTATGAGACAGTTTGTTATTTTGGAGTAGTCCGGGTTGTCGACAGTGATAGGTGTGTATATCATGATGTCATCGGCGTAGATTGTGTATTGTATATTGTGTTCTTTCATGATGTTGCATATTGGCTGGATGTAGAGGTTGAATAAAAGTGCTGATAAGGCTGATCCTTGTGGTACTCCTTGCAGGACCTTTATGGGTCAGGAGGTGTTGGGGCCTACCTTGACCTGTATCTGTCTGTTGGTTAGGTATGAGTGGAACCATTTCAGGGTGGATCCATGTAATCCAATGTTCTGTAGCCTTTCCAGTAGGGTTCTGTGATCCACTGTGTCGAATGCTGATGAAATGTCGATGAAGATCATTAGTATTCCTTTCTTGGAATTGTCTATGAGGTGGAGAATGTTATTGAAGAGGTATAATAGGAGTGTTTCAACCCCGTGGTTGGGGCAGAAACCGTGTTGGTTGATGTCTAGTGGTGCGTGGTTGTCGATGTGGTCTTGTAGCTGGTGTTGTACTACCTTCTCGATTATTTTTGCCAGTAGGGGTATGCTTGATATCGGTCTGTTTACTGCTGGATTGTTCTTATTGAGTGTGTATTTCTTTGGGATAGGTCTTATCATGGCGAGCTTTAGTTGATTTGGCATGGTTCCTTGAGACAGAGAGCTGTGTACCATGTTGTGTATGTTATGAATGAAGTTTGATTTGGTGGCTTTGATCCATGTCACTGGGCATGGGTCTGTTGGAGCCGTGCTTGTGTTGAGTGCGATGATGATGTGAGATAGCTGCTCTGTGGATGGGGTGCTGAATGTGCCCCAGGTTTTCGGGGGTGAGTTTGGCTTTGTGGTTGAGTTGGATCTTGGTTGCACTGCCGAGTAGAATTTTTCTTGGATGTGGTCAGCAAATTTTTGTGGGTCTATTTGCACTTCATTTTCTGCTTTCTGTTCCTTGGTAAGGGTTTTCACAATTTCGAATAGCTCTCTAAGTTTGTTGTTGGATTTGAGTATAATGTTTGTGTGGTATTCTCTCTTTGTTTGGTTGATGAATTCGTTGTAGTGTTTTTGTTTTGTTAGGTATAGTTCCTGGGTATTGGATGACTTGGTGTGTCTCCATCTCCGTTCTAATTTTCTGAGTTCCCTCTTTTCACTCCATATTGCTTTTGAGTACCATGGCTTTTGATGTAATTTGGTGCAGCGAGTTTTCTTGGGTCTATAATCCGTGGCTTTGGCGGCATCATTGATGGTGTTGTTCCAGTTTCTGATTTGAGCTTCTAGATCATCTGTTTCTGAGGTTATGTGTGGTATAGTGTCCTGTAGGAATTGTTCCCTGTCGAAGCTCTTGAATCTTCTTTGTGTGGGTGTATTGTCCGGGTATTTGTCTTTTTTTTCCTCCTTGTGGCATAATGTTTATTTTAATAATGTGGTGGTCTGACCATGGTACTGGTATGACAGTGGGTGTTGAAATTAGTCCTCTCATGATTAGATAGATTAGATAGAAATGTACAGAAATTCCATGCTTATCCCAGGGGTAAGCAGTGGATTTCCCTGGTTCTCTTTAATAATATGGATGTTTCCTCCAGGAAGTTGTCCAGAATTCCATCACAAAACACAGCTACACAAACAGCTTTTACTGCATCCTCCGGTAACACAGTCTGATTACACATTGAGTGAAAAAATATTTTCTCCAGTTAGTCTTAAATGTGCTACATTATAGCTTCATTGTATATCCCTTAATCTTTCTATTTGAAGGAGTAAACAACCGGTCTAGATTTACCTGTATTACTCCATTCAGACCACTATCATACCTCCCTTCAGTTGTCTTTTTTTCAAGTTGAAGACCCCTAGCCTTTTAAGCTTTTCCTTATAGGGGTATCCTTCAATCCCATTTATCATTTTGGTGGCACTTCTTTGTACCTTTTCTTATTCTGCTATATCCTTTATAAGATATGGTGACCAGAACTGCACACAATATTCAAGGTGTGGTCGCACCATGGAGTGATACAGAGGCATTATAATATCCTTGGTTTTATTTGCCATTCCTTTTCTTATGATTCCTAACATTTTATTTGCTTTCTTGGCTGTTGCTGCATACTGTGCAGAGGATTTCAACTTTGTATCAAAGATGATGCCTAGATCTTTTCCCTGAGTGGTGGTTCCTAATGTGCAACCTTACATCATGTAACCATAGTTTGGGTTGTTCTTCCCTAAGTGCAAAACTTTGCACTTGTCCTCAGGACTGGAGAATGGCTGATGTCGTACCTCTACACAAAAGTGGTGACAGGGAAGAAGTGTCAAACTACAGGCCTGTGAGCCTTACCTCGGTGGTGGGAAAAGTAATGGAGGCACTCCTGAAACAGCGAATAGTGAACTTTCTCAAAACCAACAGGATGCAAGATCCGAGGCAACATGGTTTTACTGAAGGACGGTCTTGCCAAACAAATCTGATTGAGTTCTTTGACTGGGTGACCAAGGAACTAGATCATGGGCATGCGATGGATGTCATCTACCTGGATTTCAGCAAAGCCTTTGATACTGTTCCTCATAGGAGGCTTGTCAACAAACTCAGTAGCTTGGGGATGGGTCCCAAGATGGTAAACTGGATTAGAAATTGGTTGACTGACAGACGACAGAAGGTGATTGTACATGGAGCTCACTTGGATGAGAGGAAGGTAATTAGCGGGGTGCCCCAGGGTTCGGTCCTGGGTCCGGCACTGTTCAATGTATTTGTGAGTGATATTGTTGAAGGACTGAATGGAAAAGTCTGTCTTTTTGCAGACGACACAAAAATTTGCAACAGAGTGGACTCCCCTGAGGGAGTGGTTAACATGAGGAAAGATCTACAAAAGCTGGAAGACTGGTCTAATGCTTGGCAACTACGATTTAATGTGAAAAAGTGCAGTGTCATGCACTTGGGTAGCAGAAATCCAAGGGAAATGTACACGATAGGGGGCGAGAGGTTGGTATGCACGGTTCAGGAGAAAGACCTTGGTGTGATTATCTCTGATGATCTCAAGGTGGCAAAACAGTGCGACAAGGCGGTGGCAAAAGCCAGGAGGATGTTGGGCTGCATACAGAGAGGGATTACCAGCAGAAAGGAAGAGGTACTTATGCCACTGTATAAGTCACTGGTGAGGCCTTACTTGGAATACTGTGTTCAGTTTTGGAGACCATATCTTGCAAAAGATGTAAAAAGACTGGAAACTGTTCAGAGGAAAGCGACCAAAATGATTTGGAGCCTGCGTCAGAAGCCTTATGAGAAGAGACTTGAAAACCTAAATATGTACACTTTGGAGGAGAGGAGGGACAGGGGAGATATGATTCAGACCTTTAAATACTTAAAGAGAAATGATGAACAAACAAACCTCTTCCAAAGACGGGGAAGCTGTAAAACTAGAGGGCATAACATGAAGCTGCAAGGTGGTAAATTGAAGGGCAATATCAGGAAATATTTTTTCACTGAAAGGGTGGTGGATGCTTGGAATACCCTCCCGAAGGAAGTGGTGGGGGCAAACACGGTGATGGAATTCAAAACAGCATGGGACAAACACAGTGGATCCCTTTACAGCAATAGGATAAAAACAAAATAAACGGTACCATCTAACTTCTGAACCATATGACGTCTCAACAAATAGGGGTGTCCTACATGGAGTGGTGGGTTTACCCCTAAACAAAGACATGGGGAGGGGTGCACCTACTCTTGCCATCTTGCTGGGCAGACTAGATGGACCATGCTGGTCTTTATCTGCCGTCATTTACTATGTTACTATGTTACTGTGGCACTCAACTAGCTACTGGGGAAGAGCTGAAGACCTTTCAGAGTAAAGCCAGCATTTATGATGTGGTTGGATCAAAGCCCTCGGGACGTCTGACTGCTGATGTAGCTGCGCATGAAATGAGAGTCAGAAGCTGTAAAGATGTCTTACACATTGGAACATGGAACGTACGAAGCATGAACCAAGGGAAGTTGGAAGTGGTCAAGAATGAAATGGAACATGTACAACTTGATCTGTTGGGTGTCAGCGAACTGAAATGGACTGGCATCGGGCACTTTGCATCAGATGATCACATGGTCTACTATGCTGGAAATGAAAGACAAAGAAGAAATGGTGTTGCATTTATAATAAAGAAGAAACTTGCAAGAACTGTAATGAAATACAATGCAGTCAGCGAACGCTTAATCTCTATTCGTCTACGAGGAATGCCTATCAACACAACTATAATTCAAGTATAGGCCCCAACAACAGCTGCAGAAGAGAATGAAATTGAAGAGTTCTATGAACAAGTACAAGCTGAAATTGACAGAACATGCAAACAGGATATCCACCCCATCTAAGAGAGCCTTCTCCCTCTTTGCACCAGGATTATGGAACTCAGCGTCAGACCATCTCCACACCACAAATGATCACTCAGACTTCAGAAAAAAACTAACATAAGAACTTAAGAACATAAGATATGCCATGGGTCAGACCAAGGTCCATCAAGCCCAGTATCCTGTTTCCAACAGTGGCCAATCTAGGTCATAAGTACCTAGCAGTTTCTCCAAAAGACACAGGTTCCTTAATGCTTGTATTGGGTCAAGAAGTGATATCCTGAGTCCCTTTTAATGTTGGTTTATGGACCTTTCCTCCAGGAACTTGTCAAAACCTTTTTTAAACCTAGCTACACTAACAGCTTTTACTTCATCCTCCGGTAACAAATTCCAGAGTTTGAATACACGTTGAGTGAAAAAATATTTTCTCTTATTAGTCTTAAATGGGTTACCCTGCAGCTTCATTGCATGTCCCCTAGTCTTTTTATATTCTGATGATGTAAACCTATGTTTACTCGTTCCACTCCATTCATTCATTTATAGACCTCTATCATATCTCCCCTCAGCCGTCTCTTTTCCAGGTTGAAGAGCCCTAACCTTTTTAGCCTCTCTTCATAGGAGTAGCCTTCCATCCCCTTTACCATTTTGGTGGCTCTTCTCTGTACCTTTTCTAATAACGCTATATCCTTTTTAAGATACGGCGACCAGAATTGCACACAATATTCAAGATATGGTTGCACCATGAAACAATACAGAGGCATTATAATATCCTTTGTTTTATTTTCCAGTCCTTTCCTTATGATACTTAGCATTCTATTTGCTGTCTTGGCTGCCGCTACACACTGGGAGGAGGGTTTTAACATGTTATCCATGATGACGCCTAAATCTTTTTCCTGGATGGTGGTTCCCAATGTGGAACCTTGCATTGTGTAACCATAGTTTGGGTTGTTCTTTCCTAGGTGCATAACATTGCACTTGTCCACATTTATTTATTTACATTCTCTTATATACCGCGCTATTCTGCATCAGTGCGGTTTACATTGAACAAACTGAAATTACATTGAACAGGGTATTATAACTTGGAGATAACTATTTTACAGGGAACATGGGCTATGGAGGGTTAAGTGGCTTGCCCAAGACCACAAGGAGCACCTGTGGGACTAGAAACCCCAGTCCTTCCGGCCCAAGGTTGCTGTCCTCTAGTGGGATTTGAACCACCGACCTTCCGGCCTGAAGTACCTTGCCCCAACCACTAGGCTACTCCTCCACTCCATTAAATTAAAATTACATTAAATTTCATCTGTTATTTGGATGCCCAGTCTTCCAATTTATCAAGATCCTCTTGCAATTTTCCACAATCCTCTTGGGTATTAACAACTTTAAATAGTTTTGTGTCATCTGCAAATTTGATAACCTCGCTTGTTATTCCCTTTTCCAGGTCATTTATGAATATGTCAAAAAGCAGCAGACCCAGCATAGATCCCTGGGGTATTCCACTATTCATCTTTTCCACTGGGAAAATTGGCCATTTAGCCCTACCCTCTGCGTCCTATCTTTTAACCAGTTCCTGATGCACAATAGTACACTGCATCCTGTCCTATGACTTTTTAGTTTTGCCAAAAGTCTCTGAAGAGGGACCTTGTCAAAGGTTTTCTGAAAGTCCAGATACACTATATCAATTGACTCACCTTTGTCTACCTTATTTATTTATTTATCTATTTCTTCTATACTGCCTCTTCCAGAGATCAGGGGCGGTTTACATGGAACAAGTTAACAGTTTTGTATACTACTGTATACATTACATGGAACAGAGATTTCTAACTTTATACAGATAATAGATAGTATATTACTATAGTAGACAGCAAATAATATAGTATATTACTACCTGTTTATTCACACCTTCAAAAAAACATAACAGATTAGTAAGACAAGATCTTCCTTGTCTTAAGCAATGTTGGCTGTCTCCCATTAAGCAATGACTATCTACACGTTGAGTAATTTTGTTCTTTATGATGGTTTCTACCATTTTTCCCGGTACTGACGTCAGGCTCACCGGTCTGTAGTTTCCCGGATCATCCCTGGAACCCCTTTTAAAAATTGGCGTTACATTGGCGATCCTCAAGTCTTCAGGTATTACAGATGATTTTAATGATAGTTCACAGATTACTAATAGCAGGTCTGCAATCTCATATTTCAGTTCTTTCAACATCCTTGGATGTATACCATCCGGTCCAAGTGATTTGCTACTCTTCAGTTTATCAAATAGTTGTAATACATCTTCCCGGTGTAGCGATATTTCTTTCAATTCTTCCACAGTATCACCTTAAAATACCACTTCAGTCATGGGTAACAACCCTAAATCTTCCTCAGTAAAGACTGAAGCAAAGAATTCATTCCGTCTCTCCGCTATAGCCTTGTCCCCTCTTACTGCCCCTTTTACCCCTCTATCATCTAATGGTCCAACTGACTTTCTCACAGGATTTTTCCTCCGAATGTACTTGAAAAAGTCTTTATTAGGCGTTTTTGATTCCACAGCAAGTTTCTTCTCAAATTCTCTCTTTGTCTGCCTTATCAATGCCTTGCATTTAACTTGCCAGTGCTTGTGCTGTTTCCAGTTTTAATCATTTGGCTCTTTTTTCCATTTCCTGAAATATGCTTTTTTGGCAACAACAGCCTCTCTGACCTCAGCTTTAAATCATTCTGGCAGTTTTTTGGACTTCCCTCCACTTTTCTTAAAGCATGGAATACAGCTAGTCTGGGCTTCCAAGATAGTACTTTTAAACAACACCCAAGCGTGATGTAAGTCTTTAACCTTTGCAACTGTTCCTTTTAGTTTTTTCTTAACTATTTTCCTCATTTTATCATAGTCTCCCTTTCGAAAGTTAAAAGGTAGTAATGTGGATTTCCTTAGCATCCCTCCTCCATTAATTAAATCAAACACAATCATGCTATGCTCAGTATTGCCAAGTGGCCCCAAGACCCTCATCTCTTGTACCAAATCTGGTGTTCCACTAAGTCCAAAATGGCTTACCCTCTGGTCGGTTCATGAACCAGCTGCTCCAAGAAGCAGTCATTTATTTCATCTAGAAACTTTATCTCCCTAGCATGTCCTGCCTTGACACTGACCCCGTCAATACCGGAGCAATTGAAATCACCCATCATTATTACCGTTCTGTAACTTTTGTTAGCTTCTTTGATTTCTTTGAGCATTTCATCATCCATTTGTTCATTCTGGCCAGGCGGTCGATAGTACACTCCCACTGCCATCGCCTTCCCCTTTTTACATGGAATTTCAATCCATAGAGATTCTACAGCGACTTTTTTTCCTGTAGAACTTTAATCCTTTGTGACTCAATGCCCTCCCTAACATAGAGCGCAACCCCTCCACCAATTTGATCAGCTTATCATTACGATATAGTTTGTACCCAGGTATCATCTTAACTGCATTTCCTCCATACTAGCATACCATTTTAAGATATCATCCTAAACTGTACCACAAAGCTTAATGTACATATGTGAATAGTTCAGTGCATATTTTCCCTATGTTATCCAAGTTGTTTTTCCTGTTCTCTGTAAAACCATGCAGCTTGTTGTTATGGTCCTTTGTTTTATGTAAACCACGCTGATGCTAAATAGTGCGGTATATAAGAGATTGTAATAAATAAAATAAATAAATAAATAAATCACAGTGTTCCACTGGTTGTTCTCCTTCCGCCATGTCTCTGAGATACCAGTCATATCTAACTTCTCATTCAGTGCTATATATTCTAACTCTCCCATCTTATTTTTTAGACTTCTAGCATTTGCATACAAGCATTTTAGAGACTGTATTTTATTCATATTAATCTGGTTATCAGTAGGCAGGGGTAATTTGGAATCTTTAAGCTCTGTCTGCTCTGTACTCAAGGGCATTTGGGCTACCTTTGTCTTTATTGGAACATCTCTGCTGATGTGCCCTAACTTCATTTTTTTGGTAGTATCCTTCAAGGATACATTGTTCCAAACCATGTGCTCTTGGGTGACTGTCGGCTTTTCCCTATTATCTAGTTTAAAAGCAGCTCTATCTCCTTTTTAAAGGTTAATGCCAGCAGCCTGGTTCCATCCCTGTTAAGATGAAGCCCATCCCTTTGGAAGAGCCCCTCCTTTCCCCAGAATGTTCCCCAGTTCCTAAAAAATCCAAAACCCTCATTCCTGAACCATTGTCTCATCCACACATTGAGACTCCGGAGCTCTGCCTTCCTTTTGGTTCCTGCGCGTGGAACGGGAAGCATTTCGGAGAATGCTACTCTGGCAGTTCTGGATTTCAATTTCCTACCTAAAAGCCTAAATTTAGCCTCCAGAACCTCCCTACAACATTTTCCTATGTCATTGGTACTGACATTTACCAAGACAGCAGACTCCTCCCCAGCACTATCTAAGACCTTGTCTAGGTGACACATGAAGTCCGCTACCTTCGCACCAGGCAGGCATGTTACCAGGCGATCCTCACATCCACCAGCTACCCAGCTATCTACATGCCTAATGATCAAATCACCAACTATAATGGCTGTCCTAACCCTTCCCTCATGGGCAGATGGCCCTGGAGAAACTTCCTCGGTGCGAGAGGGTTTTACATCATCTGGAGGTTAGGTCCTAGCTATAGGATCACTTCCTGCCACACCAGGGTGTTGCTCTCCTGTCACGTGACCTCTCTCCTCCATGGCAACAGAGATGCTGCCAGACTGGAGGTGGGACTTCAGGACTTTATCCCTGTAGGTCTCTCTATGTACCTCTCTGTCTTCCTTATGTCTTCCAAGTCTGCTACTCTTGCCTCCAAAGATCTAAGCGGCGTTATAGAAATTGTAAGGAGAGAGAAGATTAGTCCCAAAGAGACTGAATACCGTTCATACAAGTGGATTGTTGTTGTTGTTGTTAAGTGCCATCAAGTCGGTGTCGACTCATGGCAACCCTCTGGATAGTTGTCCTAAATTGCGTTCGATCTTCAGTCAGGAGGCTATTTGTTGACAGACTGGTACCCATAGCTGCCCTTATTATATCGATCCATCTCATTGCTGGCCTTCCTCTTTCGTGTTGACCTTCTACCTTCCCAAGCATGATGTCTTTCTCTAATGATCTCTCTCTTCACATAGTGTGTCCAAAGTATGAAAGTCGAAGTCTTGTCATCTGAGCTTATAAAGAAAGCTTAGGTTTGATCTCCTCTAGTACTGACTGGTTTGTTCTTTGGGCAGTTCATGGAATACACAGTATTTGTCGCCAGCATGATTTTCATTGTTCACTAATGTATATTTTTGTTCATTAGGGGCGTGCCCATTAAACTGATATTTTTGTCCAAGTTACAACTGGACTCTCACATTTTGTGTTACTGCCTGGTGGTCTGAAGGTCTGGCAGCTTGGCTGGGCTGAGGCAACTTTGGATCCTGGCTTTTTTTTAAATAAACTGTGGTAAGATCATGGATAAGGTAGGGAAGAAGGGGGTCTTTGATGCTTTGTATACTTAATTAGTAACAAAGTAAATGATGGCAGTATGGCCATCTAGTCTGCTCAGTAAATTGATTGGAGTTGTATCTACCACTCCATGCAGATTACTTCCTTCTATGCCTTTGTTTGACGTTGTACCTGCCACACTGATCAGGATATATATGTTAGATTTGAATCCATCCTTTTGCTATACAGGGATTCTCTGTGTCTGTCCCATACCTTTTTAAATTCTGTCACTGATTTTGTCCCCACCACCTCCATCGGGAGGGCATTCCAGGTATCCACCACCATTTCTATGAAAAAGTATTTCCTGATATTGCTTTTAAGTTTACCTCCTTGCAGCTTCATTTTATGTCCTCTTGTTCTACAGTTTCCCCATCTTTAAAAAGGGTTGTTTGTTCATTAATGCCCTTTAAGTATTTAGATGTATATATCATATCTCCCGTGTCCCTCCTCTCCTCTAGGATATACATATTTAAATCTTCAAATATCTTCTCATACATCTTCTGGCATAGGCCCCAATTCGTTTTAGAAACATGATAGCAGAAAAAGACCACATGGCCTATCTAGTCTGCCCTTCCATATCAACCACTACAACAGTCCCCTTTTTTCCTTTAGAGATCCTCTCTGTTTGTCCCATGTTATTTTGAATCCAGTTGCTGTTCTCATCTCTACCACCTCCACTGGAAGACTATTCTACGCATCTATCACTCTTTCCGTAAAGAAATATTTATTCATATTACTCCTGAGTCTATCCCCTTTCATCCTCATCCTATGTCCCCTCGTAACAAAGCTTGTTTTCAATTGAAAGAGGCTCTCCTCATGTGCATTTATGCCATGGAGGTATTTAAATGTTTCAATCATATCACCTCTATCCCATCTTTCCTCTAAAGTATACATATTAAGCTCCTTAAGTCTTTCCTCATATGCTTTATAAGAAGAACACTTACCATTTTAGTAGTAATGCTCTGCACCAACTCCAACCTGTTTATATCCTTTTGGTCAC
Organism: Ichthyophis bannanicus; assembly: GCA_033557465.1. Lineage (NCBI taxonomy): Eukaryota > Metazoa > Chordata > Amphibia > Gymnophiona > Ichthyophiidae > Ichthyophis > Ichthyophis bannanicus. Next base: position 87,045,585 of record CM066032.1, on the reverse strand, counting down.
CTTTGCATGATCTTCTCTTGATAAGTCTATATTGTTTCAGATCTTGCAACCTACTGGAAAGTTCACTACCCTTTCTTTCAGCAGCATCTCAATTACTTTTCACACCATAGAGGTAAGGCTTTTGGCCTGGTTTTCCCACCTTTTCTCCGTTACCACTTTTGTGAAAAAGGATTACATCAGCCTTTCCCCAATCCTTCCAAACTTCCTCTATCTCCAAGGATCTATTAATACATTGGGGTCAATATTTAAGCTCCATTGTCATTTTTTTATGGCTCAGTCATTGAATTTAAAATTGAAACTGGATATTCAGAACTGGAATCCGGATATTCTCCGGCACTGAATATTCAAGTTCTGTCACTATCCCCATAGCAGTGATATTTGACTGCTATCTGGTGAGTGAAACTGTATAAAGTTAGGACAGCCTTTTTCATAGCCTAACTTAATTTAGCCACTTTTCTGAGAGGACTGAAAATCGATGTTAACTAGATAAATACTGGGATTGCCTCTGTTCAGCCCATTGAATGCTTTAGCACACTTCAGACAGTACTACCGAGGTTAGAGAGGGATATTTAGCAGCACTATCTGGTTAGTGCTTCAGAACATCCTTCTCTGCAGGGTTTATCTGATTAACAGGTTCTGCTAACCGGAAAAATCTTTTTTTTTTTTTTTTTAATTCTTTATTTCACAATTTTAAGGAACAGTTATGAGAACAAACAAGAGGATTACATGCACAATTTCTGCTACATTATCGTTGTACACCAACTCTAGCATGCAATCCCATTAAGCGATACCCATTCTAGCATTAGATTCTAATATCATTAGTTACGAAATAGTACATGTGAAAAGGCAAACATTACACTAAACATCCTTCAGTGACGAGCACCATCCCCACACGAACCAGCCACCCAATTCTACCAAGATACTTATAAGCCGAGGGCATCCCACTTTTTTATCATGGAAAGAAAGGTGGGTTTTTGCATTGTGTAGGCTTTCTCGCAGGCACGATGGTAACAGACGAGGTTCCACCAGTACACGACTGACAGGCCCTCAAGGTTCTTCCAATGGCTCAGTATAGCTTTCAGGGCAAGACTTAAGAGCAAATCAAAGATGACAGCATTACGTTCTTGTAATGTTGGCACTCCGGCCAGCGACTTGTAGATAACTATACGATATGTCAATTCTGTATTTAGTCCTAGTAGCTGGGAGGTTTGAGTCCAAACTGCTTGCCAGTATTCTCGAAGTGCGGGACAGAAGTATATCATATGAGCCAGGGTACCAGTGTCCATTCCACAGGTCCAACAGCGAGCATCCGGCTGTCTACTACATTTGGCTACGCGGACCGGCGTGAAATAAGCACGATGGGCCAGGAAATACAGCATTTGATTAAGCGAGGCCGATCTTGTTAGCCTCCGCTGTCGTTGCCATATCTCTTCCCATATACCAGAATCCTCCATCTGCCCCGTCTCAGCCTGCCATACCATTTGCAATCCTGTGCAGCGCCTCTTCCCCCCTTCTCTGAGAATTCCGACAAATTTGGAGAGAAGTTTTGATCCTGCCTTGAATTCTTGCATTTCTTGATGAAAGGGGCGACCCTTATCCAGTACTATTGGTAGGACTCCCGCCTTACTCAAACAGTGTCGCAATTGGCACCATTGATAAAGACACCGGCTAGGCAGATTATATTCTTGTTGTAGAGAGTGGAAGGACTTATAGGCCTTATTAGAAATCAGTTGCCCAAGACAGTAAATTCCGGCCCGTAGCCAGGGCAGCCATAGGAAGCTGTGACCTTCAATCTTGAACTTCTCATTGTGCCATATCACCATAGACTCTGAAAACTCCAGATCCGCATCCATATACTGTTTGATCGCTCGATAGGCCTCTTGGGTATCTTGCATGATCTCATTGTCCAGTCCAGCACTTCGGTATTCCGCTCCCAGGCACATCCACAAGGGAACCGGTTGGCTCAGGGCATTCTGTATTTTCAGCCAGACTGGGGCCCCTTCGTCTATGGTTTCCTCGCTCCACTGGGCACTCTGTTTTAGGAGGGACGCCATATGATACCAGTAGAAATCGGGGAAATGTATTCCTCCTCTGTTTATTGGGGATTTAAGCTTCCATGTCGCGATACGAGGCGGTCTATTGCACCAAAGGAAGGATATTAACATTTTTTCGATTCTCATGTAGAATTTCCTTTCAAACAGGGTCGGGACCATGTTGAGAACATAGCAGATTTTAGGCACAATGACCATTTTGATAGTTTCCCCTCTGCCCCACCAAGTCATGTTCAACGGAGACCATTTATTTATATATTCTTCCACTATACTTTCACTCTGACCCATGGATCTTCAGACTGTGTCCGGGAGAGTGGTTCCATACGTCACCCCCAGATATTTGAAAGACGTGTCCTCAACTTTAAACGGGTAACTGTGTAGCAACGCTCTAGAGATGCGTTCGTTCAGTGGTATGATAGTGGTTTTGGACAAGTTCAGTTTGTATCCCGATATGTCTGAATATTCGGAGATGACTGACATTGTTGCTTCCAGCGATGTTGGATGCAGTAGAAGCAGGAGATCATCTGCGTACGCCGACAACTTGATCTGGGATGTCCCTAGATGCACCCCCTCAATGCTTGGAGATTGCCGAATTTTCATCAGCAGCGGTTCCATCGCCAAGTTGAGCAACAGGGGGGATAAGGGGCATCCCTGTCTTGTGCCTCTTGACAGAAGAAATTCAGAAGAGAGCCCACTGTTCGCCGCTATCCGCGCCGTAGGACGGGAGTAAAGCACTCGAACACTGGCCAGGAATTCGTCCGGTATTCCAAACCACTGCAACACCTGAAATAGATATGGGAGCTCTACACGATCGAATGCTTTCTCCGCGTCGAGTGCGAGTCCAACTACTGGCTCCTCTAGCTGGGAAACTCGCTCCAATATGTGCGCCAGCAGACGTCCATTGTCAGTGGTAGATCTGCCCGGCATAAATCCACATTGGTCTGGTTGGACCAGAGTTTCCATAACTGAACCAAGACAGTTAGTTAAGAAGCGAAATTGGCTGATAGTTCTCTATCTTTTGGTCATCTCATCCTGGCTTGGGGTGTATTACGATTGTAGCGGACGCTATTGATCCAACCGCTGGACATTCCTTTACCAGCTCCATATAGTATGCATGCAGTTCGGGAAGCAGTTCTTGTGAGAAAGCGGCATAGAATTCAACTGGCAAACCATCTGGTCCACTCGCCTTCCCTTTAGCGAGCTGTCGCATAGCTAGTTGTATTTCCGCACATGTGATACTCTCCGATAGCCGATGCTGCTGCTCTGCCGTTAGCTTGGGACCAACTAAATTCGCTGAGAAACTATTGAAACCGTCTGCTGTGAAAGTTCCTTCAGTTTGGTAAAGCTGCGAATAGAACTCTTCACACACTTTCAATATATCTTCGTCCCGTCTTTGTATTTTCCCTCCGGTGTCTTGCAGACCAGTGATGTGGGACTGATTCTTTTTAGCTCTTAATGTTCGAGCTAAGAGCGCTCTCGCCCTATTGCTTTCATGGTAGTACATACCTTGCTGAGCCTGAATCTGTTTGCTCGCTTCTTCATTAAGGATAGAGTTGTACTGGTACCTCAGTTTCTGCAGCCGAAGTAGAACAAGCGCGTCTGAGCGCTTAGACAGTACCCGTTCTCCCGCACGTATCTCCCGTTCCAGGTTGAGTAGCTGTGCTGCCGCCATTTTCTTCTTGCGGATACTGTAGGACGTTATACAGCCCCGTATCGTGGCTTTGAATGCTTCCTACCACGCCCAGGTGGGGGTATCCTGCAGTATGTTGCGTTCGAAGTAGTCTGTAATCATTGGACGCAGGCAGTCACAGAACTCTTCATTATTGAGCCATGCACGATCGAACTGCCATCTAGGCGTGGTCTTCTTCGTTTGTCCTGAACGAATTTCTATAGTGATTGCTGCATGGTCCGAGACCGTCTTAGCGGTGATGTTTGCTATCAGTAGCTGGGGCACTAGTGTCTTAGAGATCAAGAAATAATCAATTCGTGTCTGTGTATTGTGTGGCATTGAGTAAAAGGTATAGTCCCTCTCGGCAGGATACAATAACCGCCACGGGTCAATTAAGCCTAGTGTTTCCATCATGCTCAGCAGCTGTTTACTGGACCGCGGTTTGTGCTGTTGCTTATAGGGTACCCGGTCAATCAGTGGGTCCTGAATAAGGTTGAAATCTCCCCCGAGTATTACATTTGTGTCACCGGCATTCAACACCTCCTGAGCGATTCTTTCAAAAAAGGTGGGATCGTCCTGACTTGGACCATAGAGAGTCATGAGAGTGTAGTCTATGTCTAATATCCGCACTCTCGCTTTGGCCCAGCGTTCCTCTGGGTCAATCACCATGCCTTCAACTTTGGGCTTTAGCGCCGTTCGCACTAGTATTAAGACACCCCCTTTCCTCTTGAGAGCTGGCGCTGACAATATGTTTTGATACCCATCTCCAGTCACCTTGTAGGATTCAGACAATGACAAGTGGGTTTCTTGGATGTAGACCACGTCAGCCCTCAATTTCTTGCAATAATTTAATATTTTCTTTCGTTTGGCAGGATTGTTTATCCCTTGTACGTTGAGGGATACCACTCTCAGTTTCTCACTACCTATTATGGTGGCCGGTCCCTCCCTTGGGGGTGATGCTCGTCACTAGCAAACAATGGAACATTAAGCTTATAACATAACAGAAAAAACCTAGTCTGATCGCCATGCGGTCAGCCTTCAACTGTATTACATTTAATGGTGGAACCCGACCCGCCCCCCCCTTCTCCTCGCCGCCCTCAGATCCCCCCTCCCCACCCACCCGTTCCTATCCTTTTTCATAGTCACAATCACACTCACTCCCCCGAATCTATCTAAGCAGTACATTTGGCACAAAACACCCTTTATAATTCCACAAAATTACTTACTTACAACCTCCCTTTTAGGTACCAGACCTAGGCACAGAATGCCACAAATATATATTAGCGTCCTCAGGTGTTGCAGGGCTCCGTCTCCATTTGGGCCCATTCATGGAGGTAAGCCCTTAGACTCTCCCCACTGTCAAAGGTCCTCGTAGTGTTCCCCAACGTAACTCGCATTCGTGCTGGGTAGTAGAGGCCATACCTTGCTTGTAGTTTCTGTAGCAATGGCCTACAGTCCAACAAATCTTTTCTCCTCTCTGTCGTTTTCTTGCATAGATCGGGGAAAAATCTTATTTTGTTTCCTTCATAGCGCAGTTCGGACGTCTGCTTGGCGGCCTGCAATATCTGGAGGACCTGGGGATATCTTAGCACTTTGATAATGAAAGGGCGTGGATGCTGTTTCTTTTCAAGCATGTGCGATGGTATGCGATGGGCCCGCTCTATCGCAAAATGCTCCGTGAAGACCAGGTTCAGCAGCTCGGGAATCAGTTTCTGCAGAAATTTTACAGAGTCCGACCCTTCCCGACCCTCTGGAACACCTGTAATCCGTATGTTATTCCTGCGGGCCCGATTATTTTGGTCTTCATATTGATCCTCCAGAGCTTTGACTCTTTTCTGCAACGGGCCAATCTGAGCAACAAAGGTCTCATGACGTTCAATTGCGGATTCTGTCTTGTGCAGACGCTCCCATACCTCTGACAACCGCTCTTTTACATCATGCATATCTCCTTGCAGTTGTGTTAAGGCTTCTCTGCTATCGGCAATCATGCTTTTGACTGACCGCAGTTCTTGTAGTACTTCACGGATGCCTTCCGCGGTTTCTTTCTCCGACGCCATTTTATGTGGAGACGCCGTCTCCTGCTTTGTTCTTTTTACCGCGTGCCCTGTGGTCGGCGAGAACTCCAACTTCGCCGGTTTCAGGGAGGACATCGTACCCGGTGTTGTGTGCCAAAATTAGTGGTGTTGCTGGGGTCTATCGGGGGATAGAGATAGGTGCTGGGTGGGAGCAGTTCTTTTAGGCAGCCATCTCCGGTCGCGGCAAGCTCCGCCTCCGGAAAAATCTTTTTGAATATCAGGCCCATCCTTTAAATGTCCCCCCCCCCCCCCCAGAACCTCTCTGAGCTCTCTCAATAACACCTTGGATGTATCTCATATGGTTTCAATGGCTTTGTCCACTTTCAGTTTTGCAAGCCCTGCATAAACACTTTCTTCACTGAATGGTACAATATCAATTCCTATTAGTACCTTTGTTAAACATGCATGGTCTTTTTCCAGATTTTCTTTTGTGTTTAGCATTTTCACTTTTTCTTTGTCACTTTCCACAAATCAGTCCTCAGCACCTTTAGGTCTTGCAATTCCAGTTCTGGCCAGTACAGAACTCTGAGGGATGCCACAAGGGAGGGGGGACAGATTCTGAGGAGGAGGTGCCCGAGGTGACCGAGAAGGAGCGAGAGGAGAAGGAATGGAACCAATGCAGAACTTTCCCTGAAACACCAGCACCATAATGATGGGAGAGAAGCATGAAGCAATCAACTAGGTCAAATGCAGATGAAAGATCAAGGGACACAGCAAGCAAGATGTCACCACAATCATGGAAGGTGTGAAGCTTGTTCAAGAGAGACAGAAGAATAGACTCAATGCTATGTCTGGGTCTGAAACGAGATTGCCAGGGGTGAAGATAATGGATGGATTCAAGGTGCTGAGAGAACTGTGAAAAGACAAATTGCTCAAGGAGTTTTGAGAGGAAAGGAAGGTTGGAAACAGGGTAGTAGCCATCTGGATAAGTGAGCTCAAGGATAGGTTTCTTCAGGAGCAGGCGAGAAAAAGCATGTTTCCAGGGGTGGGGAAGAAACCATAGGCAATAGTAGTATTGATTATGGTAAAAGAAGAGAGAAGAAGAGTGAGAGAAGGTTCCAAAAGCCAATCAGAAGGCATAGGGTCGGCAAGGCAGGTAGTTTTATGGGCAGTTGAAAGTGATTTCAGAAGCTCAGCTTCTGTAATCGAAGAGAAAGTATGGGCAAGGGGGATTGGGGAGGGAATGGGGAAAGAATGAAGGAGAGAGGAGGGACAGTTAGGAAAAGAGAAGTGAAGAGACTGAACCTTAGCTATAAAGAAGGAGGCAAGTCAAGAAGGGCTGGGGAGGGAAGAGGCTGGATTGACAGAGGAGGAAATCTGGGTAGCAGAGAGGGATCTTAGGACCAAGAACAACTGATGAGAAGAGTTAGCCAAAGTAGAGATAAGCTGAGAACAGAATGATTGTTTGGCTGCATGGATGAGAGAGCGATAGTGTTGATGACATGAGTGGAAATAATGTAAGGCATCTAAAAAGCGGTGTTTGCGCCAGAGGCATTCTGAGTGGTGTAGGTAGGCACAATGTAAGAGAAGACTGGGGTGATACCGAGGATGTCTGGAGGGGCAGCGAAGTGGATGAGGATGGAGGGAGACTAAATGGTTGAGGGCAGTGGATAGGCAGGAGTTCTATGTGGAGACTTGGTCTTCCAGAGTAAGGGTGGAGAAATCTGAGGGCAATAATTGATAGGAGGTTAGAAACTGGGCTAAAGTGGAGATGATGATATGGCGAGAGAGCCGGGAGAGGCCAGAGGTAGCAGATGAAGAAGAAGCAGGAGGAAACGGAGAAGATTACAAAGAAAAGAGAATGCCGAGATGATCAGTCCAAGGTATGGGGAGGGGAGAGAGGGAGGAGGGGGACAGCAAGGAACAGGAGGGGGTTATAAGGAGATCAAGAGTATTACCAGCTAGATGAGTCAGGAAAGAGATGTTTTGACAGAGAGCAAGATCCCGGAGAAGAGAGATGAAGGTATGATCCCAAGAGGAATGAAAGTGCATGTTAAAGTCACCTAAGAGCACCAGGTGGGGAAATTGGAGGAAAGTCTCCATTATGGTGAGAAAAATGGCTTCCCAAAGGGATGAACAGATTGAAAGCAGGGAATAGATGAGAAGAAAATGAGTAGATGGGGAGGAGTGAAGGTACAGAAGCAGCGATTCAGGGTAGTGGACAGCAGACGTGTGAATGAGTCAGAGGCAATATAGACCAATAAAGGGCTGCAACTCCTCCACCTGAATGACCTAGACAGAGAGGTGGAGAGAGCACAGTAACCTGGAGGAAGACAGCGGCAATGAGAGGGTCCTCACCCTCTTACAGACAGGTCTCAGTTACAAAGAGCATATCTAGGGAGTTTTAAATGATCAGATCATGCACCAGAAGGGTTGTGGCATTGAGGGAATAACAGTTCACCAGGGCCAAGCACAGAAGATGAGAAGAAGGAGGAGGGAAAGAGAGGAAAGGGATGAGGATAAAAGACAAAAAACAAGGTTCTGGGGGACTCAAATAAGCCGGCCCAAAGTCCAGAATACTGAGACCACGAGGTGGATGCCTCAGTGCACAGGAATTGAGCCATAGTAAGGAGAAAGCATAAAACAGTGATCACAGCAGGGAGAGAGACACAGCAAAGGCTTTCACCTGGGGTAAAGAGGACCTGAGGACATATGGAGATGATGCTAGCTGCAGCAAAATGACAGGGATGAGCACCTGCGTTGCCGGAGTTGCCCCAAGGAGCTCATCCAGGAAGCACATTCTGCTCCTTAGGCGTGCACCTTCGGTGTGCACCAGTGCTGAAGGCTGGTTTAAATAGCTGCTGTGGTTACCATGTAGATCGCAGGGCTGAGCAGTGGAGTAACTTGTGAAGACAGTGGAGGGAGACAAATAATGTAGCATTAAAAACATAGCAGCAAAAGGCCATCAGAGCAGATAAGAGGCTATGCAATCCTTGAGCACTTTTAGGAGCCGTTTCTCCATGGCTACCAATTCCGAAGGCTAAGAGACCTGAGTGATTTAAATCAATGTACTCGGCACCTGTGCGGGGGTATCAGCGTCTTGGCTTTGGCTGTTGGAAGGCTTCTGGTGTCTCTCTAAACCCCTGGAGGTTGAACAGTCCTCCCTTTGTGACACCTTGAGGGACACTCATGTTGTCCCCCATAGCTCGACACCCTGTCTTGAAGGGCTCCAATGCTGATGCATTCAGGTCTTCACCCGAGGCTTGGTCCAATCACCCTTCAATACCAATGGGGGTGATGCCAGTTCTTTCCTTGCCAATTGATGGCCGATGGTCTGGATGCGGGTGCTTAGCTCCAACTGAGCCCAAGAGCTTCTCAATGTTGATGCACCTCCAATGTCTTGAACAGCTTTTGAAGGCATGGAGGCTGAGGACATTGGTGCCAAAGGCTATGGATTGGACTGTGGAGTGCTGAACAGTTTCCCACTGTTTTTCACAACCCTTGAGGCCTCTCCTTCTCATCTGCAAGCACAAAGTACAAGAAGAGGACAAATGATTGAGTCCTAGGCACTGAAGGCACCAGTTATGCCTGTCCGTGACTGAAATTGCTAGTCAGTTTTTGGGACATGGTCGTAAAAATGACCATGGCAAAATCAAATGGTTCGATGGTGAGGGTAGGCCTGACAGGACATCATCAGTGCTGCTGGATTAGCTAAACCTCCCCCCCCCCTCAAAAAAAATGACAAAAAGTAACAAAAAAAAGGGACTGCGACGGCAGGTAAAGGCAACACAAGTTCAATTATATACCCCTAAATGGGAGAGACGAGATTACCAATGGAGAGCGACTGAAACACATCTGTAGGGCTCGGCAGAAAATGAAAGATTGAAGAAGATGGCACTGCAGCAGCAGGCAGGAAGGAGGCACATAGGCACGGTGGAGCTTCCCAAAAGCTTCCAATAGAAGCTGAGGAACGTTCACGCCCTGGGCTCCATTGGGGACATCATCTATGCGTAAGGACTTACTTCTTGCTTGTCCACAGAGAATGCAGTTATTACCTTTTCACTGGTCTTATTTAAATGACTACTGCAAAACATTATGGATCACTGTGAGAATGTGGTGTACCCATATATGAACAAGAGAATGGCTTGCTTTATCTAGGTATTCTTGAGATAGTGGTATACAGCTTTAGATGACAGCTTCCAGTTCCCAAAAAGGTACAGACAGATTTCTTTATATACATAAACTATACGATGTGCCTTAACTGATATTCCTGTTCATGTTACAGAATAAGTTCAAAATTAGTTTAAATGGGATTTTAAGAATGAAACATTAAAAACAATGGTTCTACTTTTTGTGCTGCTTTATGCTGATATTACTTGGGAGGCTCATGGCATAAAGATTCTGTTGCTCTCTTATTCTGATCCTACCAACTATGCCATCAGTTTACGCCCTCTGTAATCAGTGTCTTTGTACATAGATACCAGTCTTTTTCCTTTGCCTGCTTTGTACTTTTCCTGCTGCCTTGGGACTTCATCACTGTTGCTGGTACTGCTTTACCCTGTGTGTGGTACTTTGGGTTCTTCTTATTTTTATTAGAGCAGAGAAGAATTAATTGCTGTATCTCCTAGCCCCTAATTACAAAGGGCCTTTTGGGATAACATTTTGTAGGCTAACAATTTTTTTGCACCCAAATACTTCAAGAGGTCTAGATTGTTGATACCACTTCAAATTCAGATATGCTCACTGAACTCCAAAAGCTAAATCTTTGATAGATATCCCCCCATGCAGTACACACCAATGCTAAATCTCTTTATCTTCACTGGTTGCAGTCTGCTCAACTGAGATTTAGGGGTATGTTTACTAAACCGTCTTAAAGTGCGCTCCGCGACGTTATCACGCGATAAGGTACCTTATCGCACGATAATGTCGCATCTTGCGGTGCACAGCTATGTTTACGTTTACGTTTACGTTTATTTGGACTTTATATACCGCCCAACACTAGTAGTACCTGGGCGGTTTACAATGCAAGTTAAAACAACTTAAAACAGTTTCTTAAAAACAGTTTAAAATGGCTGGAAAGAGGAAAGGAACGCCAATAAAACAGACAGGAAATGAGCGATGAAGGCGGGCAAAGGCTCCCGGAGGGCGGAGGAAGGCTCCCCAGGGGCGGAGAGAAGGCGTCAATGGGTGGAGAGTGGGAGGGGAGAGGCTCCCCGCACACTAACGCTGTGAAATCCGAGGCAAAAAAATATCGCCAGAGAAACCCTCGCGTTACAGCTGATTTAAAGGGAAAAGAAACCATTTCCGTCTGCAATGTACAGCAAAACCAGGGAAACCTACAAAAAGTGATAAGTGTGATACATGTGCATGGAACAAAAGGGCAAAGAAACAGTGAAAATGACCTCAAAAAAATGGAAAAAAACCATAAACAAGCTGGCCAATAGTGATATCAATGGGCAACATCAAAAAACACTCCCAAAAAACCTCCAAAAAAAAGAAAAGAATTTTGGAAGGGTCTACGCTCCGTCCCCATACAAGGTGAATGAGCCCACAGTGAAATTGTCCAGAGCAGGGTTTCCAACCCCATTGGCCAGATTTCCTATCTCCAGGGACTGCACCATCTCTGTGGCCACAGTGTGGTGCAGTGAACACAGCCAGTGTGTTCAGGAGCAAAAGGTCACCAGTTCAAGTCTCAGCTGGGGCTCCTGCCAATCCAGTCCTCACATTTTAATCACTACTAAACCATGAAAGTACAGACAAACCTTCATTGCAGAGAACATAAGCATGATTCAAATGCCTATATTTTACCCTACAGAGCACAGACACCAGAAACATGGACATAACCTAGAGCAGCGTTTTTCAACCACTGTGCCGCGGCACACTAGTGTGCCGTGAGATATTGTCTGGTGTGCCGTGGGAAAAATTCCAATTTCATCCATAACATGTGGCCTCGGCTCACAAATTAGGGTTGCCAACCGGCCGGTTTTCAGCTGGCCTGGCCGGTTTTTCCATGGCCAGGCCGGCTGCCGGCACAATTGTAAAACCGGCCATTGAAAAGCCGGTTTTTTGCTCTGGCCGCAAGATCGGGAGCGGCCAGAGCAAAAAACCGGCTTTTGTGCCGAAGTCCGCGGCGCAAACGCGATCGCGATTCCCTATAGCAGTGCAGCCGCTGGTTCTGCTTTGTACAGAGCAGCGGCTGCACTACACTTACATTGAAAAGTAAAGAGAAACTGTGTCAGGAGCCCTCCGATCATGCAGAGCCCGAGGAAGTGATGTCATGGGGGCGGGCTCCTCACAGGCTGTCTTTCCTTTTCAAATTAACTTTAGCTGTAATAAAGTTAATTTGAAAAGGAAAGACAGCCTGTGAGGAGCCCGCCCCCATGACATCACTTCCTCGGGCTCTGCGATGACCGGAGGGCTCCTGACACAGTTTCTCTTTACTTTTCAATGTAAGTGTAGTGCAGCCGCTGCTCTGTACAAAGCAGAAGCAGCGGCTTGGGCAGGGGGGGGGTGTGTGTGTGTGTGTGTGAGTGAACCAGCAAGGGGGGGGGAGTGTGAGTGAACCAACAGTGGAGGGGGGGGTGGTGTGAGTGAACCAGCAAGGGGGGGGGGGCGATGGTGTGAGTGAACCAGCAGGGGAGGGGGGGTAAGTGAGTGAGTGACCCAGCAGGAGGGGTAAGTGACAGGGGGGTGGGTGAGTGAACCAGCAGTGGAGGAGGGGGGGTGGTGTGAGTGAACCAGCAGGGGAGGGGGGTTGGTGTGAACCAGCAGGGGAGGGGGGTTGGTGTGAGTGTTTGATTCCTATTCAAGAGAATTACTTTATATATAGTCAATATAGGCACAGAGGTAAATGTTTTTAACATTTTCTAATGGTGGTGTGCCTCGTGATTTTTTTCATGAAAAAAGTGTGCCTTTGCACAAAAAAGGTTGAAAAACACTGACCTAGAGCACATTCCCCCAAATGCAGCCCTGGAGGGCCACAAATCATTCAGGTTTGATGCTGTCTCCAATATAAGGCCATGTCAGTATGGTGGCGGAGGGGTACTGGTGGTGGAGGGGGCAGTGTCTGCTGCCCACAGCACACCATGGCCTAGCCCTCTTCACGTGGGTGCCGTGCACTGCAATAGACAGGCCCTGTCTGACGAGCAGCCATGGACTCCCCAGGGAATGCACTGTTTCAGTGCCATGACGGTGGTGCAGCACACACAGTCAGTGCCTTCAGGAGCAGAAGGTCACAGGTTCAAGTCCCATCTGGGACTCCTGCCATCCCAGTCCCCACATTTTACCCACCACAAAAATGTGATAATACACACAGAAACTTTAGTGCATATAACGTAAACATGCCCAAAACATCTACATTTTACCCTACAGAGCACAGACACCAGAAACATGCGCATTACCTAGAGCACAGTCCCCCAAATGCAGTCCTGGAGGGCCACAAATCATTCACGTATATGCTGTATCTAATAAAGATGTGTGTGCTACATTTCCATGCGCCGTCTCCATGGTATGCAGATGTATTCATGCATATTCATTAGGGACAGCAGGAAAACATGAACAGTGTTTGGGCCACCAGGACTGGAGTTGTAGACCTCTGCCCTAGAGCAGCGGCCAACAAGAGCAGAAAGAACCACACCCACAGGCTCCATTATGGAAAGCCCATGGAGAGGCAGGATATTGGGCCTTGCGTACATCTCACAATACTAGTACGTTGTGATGCAGCAGACCAGCAGGGGAGAAAAAGAAATGATTTAAAGGTAGAAAAAAAGGCGCACAAACTGCAATATTCACAGGAGCCTGGTAGAGGGAGCAGGAGAGAGCTCTGGATGACTAAGGAGCCACACCCTGGAGGGTGTAGCCTGGAACCAGCCAGCCTCCAATCAAGAAGAACAGGAACTCCTCTTAAAGGAAGTCAGGAGGACAGAGAGAGGGAGGAGTATGGGAGAAGCAGCTGGGGCAGCCAGAAGCCAAGGTGCCAAAAGAACCAAGAAGGCAGAGAATACAGGAGGAGCAGTTGGAGTGGTGAGAACTGTGAAGGACCTGACTGGAAAGGCAGCAGAAACCTGGTTACGCTTCCAGAAGCTGCAGAGACCGGAGAATCTACAGGTGCTACAAACATTGCTCAACTCAACAAAAGAGGTACAGAGAAATTACATTGTGATTGCTGTGGTCATAACCCAGATCAAAGGGTGAAGGCCAGGCAGAATCTACATAGCAGTAGGCCTCAAGCCTCAGCTCCATCGAATAGGCCAGAGTTACAAAGTAACAGACAGCCCACAGTAGACAGCCTTTGGATAAAGCAAGAGTCAGAAGCTCCTGGTAAAAGCTCCTCTGTTCAGAAAAGAAGGTTTGGAAAGTTTTTAGAGAATGGGAAACTTTTAAATAAGCCTACTTATCAAGAGGTATGTGAAAACTCCCAGAGAAGAGAGAGACAGTCACACTATATGCATGCTCCTGGCCGACGGCCCCTGCTAGACTCCCAGCATTGGAAACTCATTCAGCAGTTGACTGAGAAACCTAGCTGTACCTCACCGGTAGCTGTTAATCCTAACACAGACAGTTCAGCTGAGGAAGCAATGCAAGTGGAAGAAGGAGAAGTCTTCCCCATTGAAGAAATGGATTGTAGCTTTTGCACCAGAGGCAGCTTAGAATGCTTGAGTGACCAGTAAGCATTGAAAGCCGGTGTGAATTTGAATACTTATTTTTGTTATAACTTTGCTGTGAAATGAACAGTTTTTCTGTTGAACCAGAGTTGAGTTTCTAACCTGAAGTAAAGGACATTTCTGTTTATGTTTGAACCTGATCCGTTGGAACCTTTTGTGCATATCAGGGAAATAAAGCCTTTAAATTCCCTCCACTCGTTGACCTATTTGTTCTTGGGGTACCTTTGGTATTGTAAGGACGCTACCGGGGCTCGCCAACCTCGGGCCCTAATAAGAAAGACTTACCAAGCCCCACCTTTATTGTATTCATGCCCAACCTGCCCTAGCTACTACTAACCCCTAGGGCGGCGTTGTGACAACGTGCATACCTTACCAATGCCACCATAAACCTGGGAATATGGTACACATATATCAAAAGGTTGCTATGATTACTGGCAGATAGCAATTCCTAAGTTAAGCACAATATGCTCATTGAGCTGTATCATACCAATATCTCTGATGTCTGTGGAGTGTGTTTCAGGTCTGGTTTCTGACAGTGTTCACCACCCTGGGGAGTGACCACAACAGTATTGCATACCATAGCCATGCCTGCGCTGTGTACAGGACTGGTGAGGTGGCCTGGACTGCAAAAGCTCTCTATAGTAGCACAATGCTGGCATAGGTGTGGGAGTGTGTGTCTGTCCACCCAGTGTGTGGTGGTTGCAACACCTTACTCAGCCCACACTGTTTGCACTGTGTCCAGTGTTAGCTTGGCAATGTGCATAATGAGGAGCAAGGTACTGTGGGTATAGCTTGGACAGGGTGGCCTGGGCAGGATGCATGAGCACAGAGCATAGGGCAATGACTGAGACATTGTAGTGGCCGACCATCACCTGCACGGACAGGGTGGCCCCTGTATGTCCTGCTGGGAGGTCAATCTCACCCTGAATGAGCAGTCACCATGGCATGGCTATGTCCCCCCTAGTGCTAATAGCATCTCTTTCAAGTGATATCTATGGGCTGCCTTTTATGGGGCCCAATCACTAACCTATCTGCTTGGTGGGTGTGCTGACATCCCGGTTTTGGGTGCACACATCTCTTCCAGTAATATGCACTATGGACTAGCTAGCAGACTGTTTGCAGTTAGTATGTGTGAGGCTGGAACACCTTGCAGGGTGCAGCGGCTGCAGATTCACTGTGCTCGCTGCTGGAGAATGTCAGTTAGTGGTGGTGGGCAGCTGAACATTTCCAGGCCTCCTATCTGTCTGCTATCACTGTATGGATGGCGTACAGAAATGCATGGACTGCCCTGTATGTTGTCTGTCCCCCAGCTGAACTGAGGTTGATGGTCTCCTCTACTAGCACCACTGCAATGTTGTAGAATGTGGCTCTGTTGGTGGGAGATCCAGAGCTCCAGAGGGCAGTTTGGGTGGTACTACAGAATCCGCCTATAGGTCCAAAGAGCTGGCCCGGCCCGGCCTGGCCCCCCCGACCCCCAGGTCACATAAATCATGTGGCCATGGCACCCACACAGGATATGCACTATTCTGGGTGCCTCAAAGTGCTCAAGGGCTAAACTTGACTGAGAAATCAAAGATGGACACAGGTGTATTTGACAGTATAGCTGCAAGACCAACCCATCACACACTGGCACTGATGGGGACTCACACCATAGCCTATCTCAGCTAAGCCATGTGCTGTGGACATGGTGCTGGGTGGCCCACCTCACCCTCAGGGTGAGCACAGGACCCGCACAATGTGACGGTCACTACCTATCTGTGCCAGTAACACACATGCTCAGTACTCCCTACCAGGCTGAGGTGGTGTGGGGGTGCATACCACATCCTGTGTTTATCTGTAGACTGTTGATTTGCATGTGCAGTGCATCTTGGGTATGTGTGGTTTAACCCTATCCTGCCAACCACAGCAGACAGTTTGTGTGGTGGGCTGCAGTCCAACTGTAGCCAGCCAGGAGTTTGTTAGCAGCTAGGGAGATGTAGCCCACGGGTGACTGCATTGCCTGTGGAGCCAGAGGTCATGGGTTTGATCCCACAATGGGGTTATGTGATAGGGCTGTCTGAGGAATTATTTGTTATAATTTTAATTGGTGCTGCCACCACCAACACCCTCAGTGCTGTAGCCTGAAGGTGCCTCCAAAGCGCCCTATAAGCTTCCCCAAAGGGAACATTATAAGGTGCCATGTTGGACAGTGCACCTTATTATGTGTCCTCAAGAGTGCCGCATAGGGTGCATTGTGATAGGCGATGGCCTAGTTCATCCTGTAGGTAGCCGAGGCCCATATATTAGGCCTGAGTCCCCCTCCCTTACTTTAGAATATTATAACTGACTTTGGAATATTATAGCAGAACCAGACAGACAGAAAATACCAGTAGCTGTTAGAAACACTGCTTTGCTCTGCTTTTGATAAAGAATGCTTCTGATAAACAAAAGTAAAACTTTTCCAATGTTATGATAATCACAGCTGTGCTTTTCATTATCTCTGTCGGCTAACTGACCTTGCAAAAGTAGCGAAATGTACTGTAGCAGAAGTATTATGTCTAGAGATTTGAGCCTCAGTTAGAATAGCCTGCACAGAATCAAAACAGGTACAAGCCAGATCAGAGATGGCTATTGGGAGAGAGAGAGGGGGGCCACCAAGACCAATGAGGAATTTTGCCTGTATTAGACTGGAGAAGAACAGTATATAAACTGTCGTTTTTCTGAGCTCAGGGCTCAGACATTTTGTATGTGACATTGGCCTGAGTCTGTGCACATTAAACTGGTTTGAATTCTAGTCAATAGACTCCTGGTTTTATTCGTTGTGGGCCCTTTGCTATTACATATTCTTGGTGCATTGGCCGGGAATGGCGTAATACGAATAGTACGCAAGTGAATACTACCACGTATTACCGCCTCCAGGTTTGGTCCGGCTGGGGCCACAGCCGACCAACGTGGAGAGGATCCCAGGCGCTGACCGGTCCCTTGCATCGGAGGGTTCCGCCCTGCCTCGGCGGCCTGCTGGGTCCGGCTGGCCAACACCTCGAACCCAGGGGAGTCCAGGATTCAACCCAAGGTGGAACTGGTTGCGCAGCGCATTAGCTACCGGATCCGGTGAGCATTGATTTTTCTGGTTCTTAGTCAGTTAGCTCTGGGAAAGTCTCGAGACTGATTTGGTACAGTAACAGGTAAAGGAAGTCTGATCAACTTCCAGGGCGATCCTAGTACCCCTGCAGGAGTATGCGCGGGGCGAAGCCATCGACCCTTTTGGTTTGGTAATTTAGGTTCAGTCAGTTAGCCCGGGAATTTGGAATTTGGGAAATGCTAGCATGTTTGGTTGTGTGAAGTGTGATTGAGAGGTCTTGCAATACAGGCCAAGTGAGAGCAGACTCCTAAGTAGCGCAGTTCCTGACCGGGCGACCGCGTTCAGGTCGCGAACAGGAGGAAGCGTTTGTTGTTTGTCCCCTCATTGTTTTTTGGGCTACGCGGACCCCTTACCCGTAGCCATCCTACCTACCCTTTCTGTTTGTTGTCTTGTACGTTATACGTTATAATGGGAGGGGCGGAGTCCGTACAAACTCCGCTGAACTGTATGATCACGAATTTTAAGAAAGGATTTAGTGGTGATTATGGGGTGAAAATGTCACCGACCCGCTTAGAAATATTGTGTAGTAGGGTGTGGCCGGCGCTGGACGCCGGGTGGCCACCAGAAGGTACTTTTGATATCCAAATTGTGTCCCGTGTGCACAAGGTAGTGCGCAGCTATAGTCCCGAACAGTTTTCCTATATAGACTCATGGTTAGGGATATGTGAGAAACAGCCCTCTTGGATGAAGCGTTGCTGTGAGGGACAGAGTAAAATTATGTTAGCAACTGCCACGAGAGTCCCTGCCAAGAAAGAAAAACTCCCTATTTATGTAGCCCAAGAGTCTCCAGAGATCCCAAGGTATCCACCTGCCTTTCTGTATACTCCTGTCCCATCAGCTCCGCCAGTACTCCAAGAACCCCCGCCAATACCCCAAGTAGAGCCAGAGGAAGCGAGCGTACCTCCAGCCGGGGTGCCTCCACCCGATCATCCGCCTCCAAAATCTGAAGTGCGGACCAGTCCCCTAAGAAGTCGGAGCCCTAGTCCTGAGCAGCTCTCTGAGGTGGAATAATCATCCCCCGAAGAATCCGCTAGTGGAGAGTTAGATGCCAGTCCACGGTCATCCACTGGTCCAGGTACCAGTAGCGGCGTCACCCAAAAGTCCACTGAAATGCGCTATGATTTCAGAAGTAGAACGAGAGAAGCTCACCAACTGCCGCTGCGGCAGGTCCCAGGATTACCCATTCAAGATAATGGTCAGGTTGTGGTCGGACCGACCAGTCTAGTGTATGTGCCCTTCTCCACAACAGATTTATTAAACTGGAAAACGCATTATGCCTCCTATACTGAAAAGCCCCAAGATTTAACAGAGTTAATGTCTAGTATTATGCAAACCCATCAGCCCACCTGGTCTGACTGTCGCCAGCTTTTGGCTACCCTCTTTACTACCGAAGAGGGGGCACGGATAGTGCGAGCGACCACTCGATGGTTGGAAGAGAACCCTGAAGTGGGGAGAAACCTAGATCCCAGAAAGGCGGCAGCCGCAGATTTCCCAAATGAAGATCCCGGGTGGAACCCAAATAATGATGTAGGAGAAAAGGCCCTCACCCGGTTCCGCCAGGCTCTGCTGCAGGGCCTAAAGAAAGGAGGCCAGAGAGCTATGAATATTGGGAAAGTAGCGGACGTTCGTCAGCGCCCAGATGAGAGTCCAGCTACTTTCTACGAACGATTAACTGAAGCTTATAGACTTTACACCCCCTATGACCCAGCAGCCCAGGAGAATTTACGCATGGTGAATGCCGCTTTTGTGAGTCAGTCCCAGGGAGACATAAAACGAAAACTGCAAAAATTAGAAGGATTTGCGGGCATGAACACAACACAGTTAATGGAAGTCGCACAAAAGGTATATGTGAATCGTGATCAAGAAAGCAAACGGGAAAGTGAAAGAAGGATGAGGAAGAAAGTGGATCTGCTCGCTGCAGCACTAGTTGAAGGACGCGGAGGAGGATATCCTAACAGAAGAGCCAGAGGATGGGGAAGGGGCCGAGGAAGCGCTCGGCCCCCCTTAGGTGCAAATTAGTGCACTTATTGTAAAGAGGAAGGACATTGGAAGGATGCGTGCCCGAACATGAGCTCCACCCCCCGGAGGGGACGCGGGAGTGCCAGGAGAGCGGGGGGGGGGGGGGGGGCGATTCCAGCAGCGGGGGGGGGGGGGGGATGCAGCGCACACAGTTTCAGCAGTTCCAGCAAAATGAGACTGCCATGCAGGGAGTGTCAGTCACCGAAGCAGATTTCATGGATGATGAGGACTAGGCCAGACCGGGCTCCAAATTCTTCTTAGGTCTCCAGGAGCCTATGGTCAATGTAAAAATTGGAGACCAGCATATGGATTTTATGGTAGACACAGGGGCCGAGCATTCAGTAGTAGCCAAGCCGGTGGCCCCTGTGTCCTCTCGATCTGTTACAATCGTGGGAGCTACAGGAACAAGAACCACGAGACCCTTTCTGCAGAACCGTGCCTGTGAACTAGGGGGACAGAAGATAACACACCAGTTCTTGTACATGCCTGAATGTCCAGTTCCCCTGTTGGGCCGAGACATGCTTGCAAAGCTTCAAGCACAGATATCCTTTGTTGAAGGGGGAAAAATGGAAATGACTATAAACTCAAAACCTGCCGGCCTGATGGTGTTAGCTGTCCCCCTAGAAGAAGAATGGCGGTTCTATTCATCTGCATCCAAAGCAGTAAGCCTCTGTACACCTCTCAACATTGCAGCCCCGCCTGGAGTATGGGCAGAGAATAATCCACCTGGCCTAGCGAAAAATATAGCTCCTGTACTTGTTACCCTTAAGCCAGGAGCAGAACCAGTGCATGTGCGTCAGTATCCCCTCCCACGACCAGCAATTGAAGGTATTCATCGCCAACTGAAGAAACTACTGCAGTATGGACTTCTTAGAGAATGCCAATCACCCTGGAACACCCCCCTTCTCCCAATCAAGAAGCCTGGGACAGGTGACTACTGCCCAGTGCAGGATCTACGTCAAGTAAACAGTGCAGTTGAAACTATACATCCAGTAGTACCAAATCCTTACACCCTCCTGGGACTGATTCCAGCAGAAGCCACTCATTTCACTGTTTTGGACTTGAAAGATGCCTTTTTATGTATACGCCTGGCAGAGGCCAGTCAGCTTTTGTTTGCATTTGAATGGGAAAACCCTACCACAGGAAGACGAGGACAACTCACTTGGACTCGCTTGCCACAAGGATTCAAGAATTCACCCACTATCTTCAGTGCAGCCCTCAGTCAAGATCTGTCAAGTTACCCTGTAACTCCGGGAAAGAGAATCCTACTCCAATATGTGGATGATTTGCTCATAGCCACCAACAATGAAACTGATTGTTGCAAGCTACTAGTGATCTTTTGCACCTTTTGAATGAAGCTGGATACAAGGTCTCAAGAGCCAAGGCGCAATTATGCCAGACAGAGGTGAAATACCCAGGGTTCCATTTGTCAAAGGGAACCTGGAAATTAGGACTTGAGCGAAAGGAAGCAGTATGCCGCATTCCAACCCCCACTACCAGAAAACAGGTGCGAGCTTTCTTGGGAGCCGCAGGCTATTGCCGAATATGGATACCAAATTTTGCACTCATAGCAAAACCCTTGTACCAAGTCACACAGGGAGCTGAACGATCCCCCTTGGAATGGGGCCCAGAACAAGATAAAGCATTCAAATCATTGAAAACAGCATTAATGTCATCCCCAGCCTTGGGACTACCGGATGTACAGAAGCCATTTCGTCTGTATGTCCATGAGTCAGGTGGAAAAGCATTGGGAGTTTTAACCCAGCCTCTTGGGTCTTGGCAGCGACCCGTGGCCTACCTGCCAAAACAACTGGATCCTGTTGCCAAAGGATGGCCACCTTGCTTGAGAGCTGTAGCAGCCACAGCCCTTTTAGTAAGCGAAGCTGACAAGCTCACCTTAGGACAAAATTTGCGAGTCACTGTACCACACTCTGTTCTAACCCTGATGGAACACAAAGGAAACCACTGGCTCACCAACGCTCGAATGTTGAAGTATCAAAGTATGCTATGTGAGAATCCGTGATTGCAATTGAGCGTCAGCCAAACTCTGAGCCCAGCTACCCTGCTGCCAGCCGGTCCAGGCCCTCCTGACCATGATTGCATAGAAGTAATGGACACTGTATATTCAAGTCGCCCAGACTTAACTGATATTCCCTTGAGCCACCCAGACAAAACTTTCTTTGTGGATGGAAGTAGCCTCATAATGGAAGGACAGCGATGTGCGGGGTATGCAGTGGTGACCCTAGACATGGTAGTAGAATCACCCCAGGAACCTCAGCACAGAAGGCTGAATTGATAGCTCTAACACGAGCACTCAAACTTGGAACAGGAATCAGCCTGAATGTATACACGGACTCTAAATATGCTTTTACAACACTGCATGCCCATGGGGCCCTGTACAAGGAACGTGGATTGATCACCTCAGGAGGCAAGTCTATCAAGTATGGTCCAGAAATATTGACTTTGCTGGAAGCAGTATGGGCCCCCAAACATGTAGCAGTGATGCATTGTCGAGGCCATCAAACTGGAGATGGAGATATATCCCGCGGAAATAGATTTGCTGATGCCTCAGCCCGAGAAGCAGCCATTGCAGGACAAATTACTACCCCAAATGTAACGATTCAAGCAGCCATATTTCCAGTACCTTTGAGTGTATGGACACCCAGATATACCCAAGTAGAGAAGGACCATTACTGTCAAAAGGAGGGGGGGGGGGGCAGTTATCAGAAACTGGATGGATAGTGTTGCCCCCGCCTGAAGGGAGCTCAACCCCTGGTATGACTGTGATCCCTGAAGCCCTAGGCCCTGCCTTTGTCCAAGCCTTTCATCAAGCCACTCACTATGGAAAAACAAAGATGGCCAATGCTTTGAAGCCATATTTCTATATCTCCCTGCTGGGACCTTTGACCACCTCAGTAGCCTGAAGATGTGTGACCTGTGCCAAGAACAATGCCCGACAAGGTCCTGTACCTCCCCCAAGAGTTCAGTCAGTAGGAGTGACCCCCATGGGAAATATCCAAATAGACTTTGCAGAAATGCCACGAGCAAATGGATATCGCTACTTGCTAGTCCTAGTTTGTACCTTTTCTGGATGGGTGGAAGCTTTTCCCACCAGAACTGAGAAGGCCAGAGAGGTCACTAAAGCCTTGCTCCATGAGATTATCCCCCGATTCGGAATACCTTTGACCATGGGGTCTGACAATGGGCCCTCTTTTATATCACAAGTAACTCAGCAGCTAGCCCATGCCCTGCAAATACAATGGAAGTTACACACAGCCTACAGGCCCCAGAGTTCAGGGAAAGTAGAAAGAATGAACCGAACCCTAAAATGTCAGCTATCCAAACTTTGTCAGGAAGCCCACTTGAAGTGGCCCCAAGCTCTTCCCATAGCCCTTCTCCGAATACGTTCAGCCCCCACCACGCCATTAGGGGTATCCCCATTTGAGATTTTGTATGGGAGGCCCCCGCCCATAGTACAGGGGATAAGAGGGGATATGAATCAAATTGGATCCGTAATTACTAGGCAAGAATTGTTGGCTCTAAGTTCTGTTTTGCAGAGCCTTCATACCTGGGTGCAGGACCAGTTGCCTATCAATCTAACAGAGCCCTTGCATCCTTTCAAGCCTGGAGCCTCGGTGTGGGTAAAGGAGTGGAAGAAGACACCGTTGGCGCCTCATTGGAAGGGACCATATATCGTTTTGCTATCCACCCCAACCGCAGTTAAAGTGGCTGAGATCGACTCCTGGATTCATCACAGTCGAGTGAAACCAGCAACAGTTCCTGAGAGTCGCCCCTGGACTTCGATCGCTAATCCTGCATCACCGTTGCGACTCACGCTGCGAAGACAAGATCCATCATCATAAAGACTTTGCCAGCTTGCTCCTGAACATCTACATTTCAGACTCTATCCTCTATCTACCTCGATCAACCATTAACTACCTCATTAATCATCAAAGACTATAATCATGATGATTACTAATTGCTGCTATTTCCTTCTTGCGGTAGCCCTGGGACACTTGAGAACCACTCTTGCTTTGCCCCCTTGTGCAGCCTGTATAACCACCACCTGAACTGGTATGCAAGTTACTCAGACTTTGCTTTATCACTCTTACTACACTTGTACCGGTGTAGTCAGCCGGTGTATCTATAATGGTACAGAACTGAATGTCTGCACAACAGGAAAGACTCATACTTGCTTCAGACCTCGACAGAATCCATCTTACTATGTCCTGGAACTGAGATGGAATGATGAAGATGGAGCCCTTATCAACGCTACAAGTCAACTCTCTATCCTAACCAACCTGCTTACCTGTATTTTGATGCTTGTGACTTGATTAAAAGAAATAATTACTACAGGTGTGGATCATGGGAACAAGCTTACTATTATGATGAGAAGTATATGTGTCCTGAAGGTGCGTACAACTGGGGAATATGCACTGGGATACATTCCCCAACAGCATATAGCAAATCAGCAGAAGCAGACTATTTCTGTCCGAAATGGGATTGTGTGTACTATGCTACCTGGTCTGGTAGCCCTACAGGACAGACTGGAGATGATCGCAAGGCGCTGCTGGAAAGATTACCCTTACTGAAACCTGAACAGTGCAAGAAAAGCGCCTGCAATCCCCTACGGCTTCAGATCTTCGACTCCAGCCAGTGGAAGCAAGGATTTCGATTCGGCCTGCGCATAGCAGGAGGTGGAACTGATCCTGGAACCATTGTATTCATCCAGCTGAATGTAAAGACTCATGTTTCTTCACCTTATCGTATACATCATACCTTCCACGAGGCCATGAAGGCAGAATTTGTTGTTCCCCATGCTTCGCAGAATTTGTTCATCGAACTAGCTGGAGCTGTGGCCTCCAGCCTCCATGTCTCGGACTGTCTCTTTTGTGGAGGAACTCAGATGGGAGACCAATGGCCTTGGGAAGCACAAGAACTAAACTATTCCGTACCATATAACCAAACTGATGTGCATAACACTACCAGTGAATGGGTCCTCGCCCACTCCATAGTGGGTAAACTATGTTTTGTACGAGCAGGACCACAATTGAATGCACCTGTGGGACAGTTGGTCTGTTTGAATCAGAAATATTACAATGCCACTACTGGGAAGACTTCTTGGTGGTCAGGTGCCAATACTCCGGAACCGTCTAACCCTTTGATCATCTTTCCTTATTTGGCCAGGATATGGACAAATCTGGCTACAAATAGCACTTGGCAAGCCCCACCTGGACTATATTGGATTTGTGGCACCAGAGCATATGCTAAACTCCCTGCCAAATGGGGAGGAGCGTGTGTTCTAGGAACTATATGACCATCTTTCTTTCTTTTGCCCCTTTCCCACGGAGAACAATTGGGGTTTCCTGTATATAAAAGTCGACAGAAATGAGAAGCTCTGAAAATCGTCCAGTGGGACAAATGGGATGCAACCTCTGAAGAATGGCCGCCAGAGAGAATTGTTTCTTACTATGGACCTGCTACCTGGGCGCAAGATGGTTCTTGGGGCTACCGCACCCCTGTATATATGTTAGACCGTATTATACGTTTGCAAGCTGTTGTTGAAATTATAACCAATGAAACTAGTAGAGCGCTAACCTTGTTAGCTAAACAAGCCACACAGATGCGTACAGCCATTTACCAGAACCGCTTAGCTTTAGATTATCTGCTTGCAGCTGAAGGAAGAGTATGTGGCAAGCTGAATTTAACTAACTGCTGCTTGCAAATAGATAATGAAGGACAGGTTG
The DNA here is from genome assembly GCA_033557465.1 of Ichthyophis bannanicus. Classification (NCBI taxonomy): domain Eukaryota; kingdom Metazoa; phylum Chordata; class Amphibia; order Gymnophiona; family Ichthyophiidae; genus Ichthyophis; species Ichthyophis bannanicus. The sequence goes on along the minus strand of CM066032.1, from coordinate 87,020,300 downwards.
TAGAAGATATAGCTAATCACATGAGAAAGCAAACTTATGTCCCAGTCCAAACGTGGCATGGCTTGCAACTAGATGGCTGGTTTGGTTCTTGGTTTTCAGGCCTAGGCGGCCTGAAGACACTTATAGTGCTTGTATTTTTGATTGTAACTGTTTGCTTATGTATCCCATGTTTCCTTCCCCTATGTTTGCGTATGCTACACTCCAAGATTGATACAGTTATTTACCGCAAGGCAGCAGCACAAATATTAGCAACGTGGGACTACTACCCTATACCACGGAGTGATCCCTCTACCATAGTTTAAAGTACTTTCATATACTGACTGACCTTTTCAATGCCTCGTTGGAGTCGGGAGTGGTGCCAAAGGACTGGAGAGAGGCTCATGTGGTGCCTTTACACAAAAGCGGAAGTAAGGATGTGGTTGAAAACTACAGGCCGGTTAGTTTAACTTCAGTGGTGAGTAAATTATTGGAAACGCTGCTGAAAGAGAAAATAGTGAGGTTTCTGGAGTCCGGCGGATTACAGGATCCGAGGCAGCATGGATTCACCAGAGGCAGGTCTTGTCAGACAAATCTGATCGATTTCTTTGACTGGGTGACCAGGGAGTTGGACCGAGGGAGAGCTCTAGATGTGGTGTATTTAGATTTCAGTAAAGCCTTTGACACTGTTCCTCACAGGCGACTTATAAACAAGCTGAGCACCCTAGGGATGGACCCTAAAGTTACTGCTTGGGTTAGAAATTGGTTGGGTGGGAGGCGACAAAGAGTACAAGTAAATGGAGCCCACTCTGAGGAGAAGGATGTTACCAGTGGTGTGCCCCAGGGATCTGTCCTTGGTCCGATTCTTTTTAACATCTTTGTTAGTGATATAGCGGAAGGGCTGTCGGGTAAGGTTTGCCTCTTTGCGGATGATACCAAAATCTGTAATAGAGTAGACACCCAGGAAGGTGTAGATAACATGAGGAGGGATCTAGCTAAGCTTGAAGAATGGTCTAGAATTTGGCAGCTGGGATTTAATGTTAAAAAATGTAAGGTCATGCATTTGGGCTGCAGCAATCCAAGGGAGCAATACAGTATAGGAGGTGAAGTACTTTTGTCCACTAAAGAAGAGCGGGACCTAGGCGTGGTTGTGTCTGATGATCTTAAAGTAGCTAAACAGGTAGAAAAGGCGACGGCAAAAGCTAGAAGGATGCTTGGGTGCATACGGAGAGGAATGGCTAGCAGAAAAAAGGAGGTGATAATACCTCTGTATATGTCTTTGGTGCGACCTCATTTGGAGTATGGTGTGCAATTCTGGAGACCGCACCTTCAAAAGGATGTGAACAGGATGGAGTCGGTGCAGAGGGTTGCTACTAAAATGATTAATGGGCTTCATTATAAAGCATATGAGGACAGACTTAAGGATCTTGATATGTACACCTTAGAGGAAAGGCGGGATAGAGGTGATATGATTGAGATGTTTAAATACCTCCGTGGCATAAATGTTCAGGGAGAGAGCCTCTTTCAATTGAAAGCAAGTTCTGCTACGAGGGGACATGGGATGAGGGTGAAGGGAGATAGATTCAGGAGTGATATGCGGAAATTTTTCTTTACGGAAAGAGTAGTGGATCCGTGGAATAGTCTCCCAGTGGAGGTGGTAGAGATGAGGACAGTAACTGAATTCAAAAAAGCATGGGACCAACACAGAGGATCTCTAAAGGTAGAAAGTGGACTGTTGTAGTTGTTGTTATGGAAGGACAGACTAGATGGGCCTTGTGGTCTTTTTCTGTCATCATGTTTCTATGTTTCTATATGTGTGATTTGATTCTCACCCTTACTCACTTGCGGGTGTGAATAATCAAAAGGGGGGAATGTGATAGGCGATGGCCTAGTTCATCCTGTAGGTAGCCGAGGCCCGTATATTAGGCCTGAGTCCCCCTCCCTTACTTTAGAATATTATAACTGACTTTGGAATATTATAGCAGAACCAGACAGACAGAAAATACCAGTAGCTGTTAGAAACACTGCTTTGCTCTGCTTTTGATAAAGAATGCTTCTGATAAACAAAAGTAAAACTTTTCCAATGTTATGATAATCACAGCTGTGCTTTTCATTATCTCTGTCGGCTAACTGACCTTGCAAAAGTAGCGAAATGTACTGTAGCAGAAGTATTATGTCTAGAGATTTGAGCCTCAGTTAGAATAGCCTGCACAGAATCAAAACAAGTACAAGCCAGATCAGAGATGGCTATTGGGAGAGAGAGAGGGGGGGCCACCAAGACCAATGAGGAATTTTGCCTGTATTAGACTGGAGAAGAACAGTATATAAACTGTCGTTTTTCTGAGCTCAGGGCTCAGACATTTTGTATGTGACATTGGCCTGAGTCTGTGCACATTAAAATGGCTTGAATTCTAGTCAATAGACTCCTGGTTTTATTCGTTGTGGGCCCTTCGCTATTACAGCATGATGTGGCACCTTAGGTTATGCCAATGGGAAGGTGTGTTTGCTGGCAGCAGAATTAAATACAAAAATCCAAATGCCTCACAAAGCACTGCTGATATTAAAGGGTAATGTTTCAGGCAGTCATATGCAAAAGCCGCAATGTTGATTGAACCCATGACCCCTGTACCATCAGGCAATTTGTCAACTAATCTGCTACACCTACCTCCACTAGGTCTGTATGCCAGCACACATGCCTAGGATTCACACACAGTAATGTGCTACACCTACCTCCATCATGTCATAATGTACGGTACATAACCAATTGCATGAGTCCAATGTTTAGGCCAGAAGGCCCCCTCCACCCCCCCCCCCCATGCAATCCTGCACATCATTGCTGGATGCACATTAAGATGGATTTATGAACATACCCCATAGGCACACAAAACCCCATATCACCAGGGTGAGTGACAGCCCACGTTGATGGGCTCTCAGGGCTCCTGGGGATAGGGAGAATGTATTCAACTGTCTAGTTACACACAACCATATCACCAGAGTGAGTGATAGCCCACTTTGATGGCCTCTCACAACTCCTTGGGATAGGGAGAATGTATTCAACTGTCTAGGTACACAGAACCATATCACGAGGGTGCCTGACAGCCCACTTTGATGGGCTCTCAGGACTCCTGGGGATAGGGTGAATGTATAGAACTGTCTTTGCACACAGAACCATATCACCAGGGTGAATGATAGCCCACTTTGATGGGCTCTCAGGACTCCTGGAGATAGGGAGAATGTATAGAACTGTCTTTGTACACACAACCATATCACCAGAGTGAATGATAGCCCACTTTGATGGGCTCTCTGGACTCCTGGGGATAGGGAGGATGTATTCAACTGTCTTTGTAAACACAATCATATCACCAGAGTGAGTGATAGCCCACTTTGATATGCTCTCAGGACTCCTGGGGATAGGGAGAATGTATAGAACTGTCTAGGCACACACAACCATATCATCAGGGTGCCTGACAGCCCACTTTGATGGGCTCTGAGGACTCCTGGGGATAGGGTGAATGTATAGAACTGTCTTTGCACACAGAACCATATCACCAGGGTGAATGATAGCCCACTTTTATGGGCTCTCAGGACTCCTGGGTATAGGGAGAATGTATAGAACTGTCTTTGTTCACACAACCATATCACCAGAGTGAGTGATAGCCCACTTTGATGGGCTGTCAGGACTCCTGGGGATAGGGAGAATGTATTCAACTGTCTAGGCACACAGAACCATCTCACCAGGGTGCCTGACAGCCAACTTTGATGGGCTTTCAGGACTCCTGGGGATAGGGTGAATGTATAGAACTATCTTTGCACACACAACCATATCACCAGGGTGAATGATAGCCCACTTTGATGGGCTCTCAGGACTCCTGGGGATAGGGAGAATGTATTCAACTGTCTTTGTACACATAACCATATCACCAGAGTGAGTGATAGCCCACTTTGATGGGCTCTCAGGACTCCTGGGATTAGGGAGAATGTATAGAACTGTCTAGGCACACACAACCATATCACCAGGGTGTCTGACAGCCCACTTTATGGGCTCTCAGGACTCCTGGGGATAGGGTGAATGTATAGAACTGTCTTTGCACACAGAACCATATCACCAGGGTGAATGATAGCCCACTTTGATGGGCTCTCAAGGACTCCTGGGAATAGGGAGAATGTATAGAACTGTCTAGGCACACACAACCATATCACCAGGGTGCCTGACAACCCACTTTGTGGGCTCTCAGGACTCCTGGGGATAGGGAGAATGTATTCAACTGTTTAGGCACACAGAACCATATCACCAGGGTGAGTGATAGCCCACTTTGTGGGCTCTCAGGACTCCTGGGGACAGGGTGAATGTATAGAACTGTCTTTGCACACAGAACCATATCACCAGGGTGAATGATAGCCCACTTTGATGGGCTCTCAGGACTCCTGGGGATAGGGAGAATGTATAGAACTGTCTTTGTACACATAACCATATCACCAGAGTGAGTGATAGCCCACTTTGATGGGCTCTCAGGACTCCTGGGGATAGGGAGAATGTATTCAACTGTCTTTGTACACAGAACCATATCACCAGAGTGAGTGATAGCCCACTTTGATGGGCTCTCAGGACTGCTGGGAATTTGGGATAATGCATAGAACTGTCTAGGCACACACAACCATATCACCAGGGTGAGTGATAGCCCACTTTTATGGGCTCTCAGGACTCCTGGGAATAGGGAGAATGTATTCAACTGTTTAGGCACACAGAACCACTCACTAGGGTGAGTGATAGCCCACTTTGATGGGCTCTCACGACTCCTGGAGATAGGGAGAATGTATTCAACTGTCTAGGCACACAGAACCATATCACCAGGGTGCCTGACAGCCCACTTTGATGGGCTCTCAGGTCTCCTTGGTGTAACTGTTTAGCCAGTCATTGCTATACGAAAACACATAGCACTCCGGTTCCAACAGTACCCTAGGAACCAGTGTTGGGGGGTTCAAGACCCAAGTGTGAAAACAACAAGGAAAACTTATAATTTTGTTTTCTAATGTCAGTCACATCAGTGCAATGTCTGTCTGCATCATAGATCTGTATAAATATTGTTGGGGACACAATACCCTGTGCGGCAAAAAAATACGCGCGGCGCGGGCACAACTGCGCGCGGTGCGCATGTGCGCACATGTTGTGGTGCGCATGTGCAGGTGGGGCGTTGCGCATGCACACATGTTGCAATGTGCGTGCATTCCTCATTGGTGACAGTGTAGAACATGGCAACCAGATCCAGGAAGCCTGCCTTCACCACCCGGTAGCTACGCTGCCTGGCACATTTGATTGCTGTGTGCCAGCACAAACATTTTCCAGGTTCATCAAGGCGTCAGGACCAGATCAGGGTCCGGAGGGCATGGGATCGGGTGACCCGGCACTATAACCATCTGGCTGATTACCCACGTGAGGTAAGTGTATGGGGACAGCTCAGTAGATCCACATAGATATATCCAGTGTTGATTGTAGCTGTGCATGCTGATGTGTGTAGGTAGTCTATCTCAGTAATGTGTATCAGGTAAATCCACATGCCATATTGTCTATATATCACATCTGAGTGACTTGCCCTGTACCCAGGGGGCTAAGGACCTGTTCACAGAGTTCCTGATGCCATCCTGGTGTCATGGCAGCTGCTGCTGGTGATATGCTACAACACACCATAATATAGGTAGCCCATAGATCAGACTAAGGAGGGTTTCTAAACATCCTGCTGGTATGATGGGGTCTGCATTTGCAGGGTAAAACATATGCCCCACCCCCAGGGGCTGTGAAACATGCCCAAAATGGTATGTTAGTCCCAATGGTAATATGCGTGTGTGTGGCCCAGCAGTCCAAAACATCTGCCCTACCCCCACTTGGCCAGAAAGTCCAAAAAACTGGGTCCACAGCAACCCTTCTGGTATGGAATATGCTGCTGTTGCTGTTTTCCAATCCACCCTACCCCCAGGAGTCCTGAAAGCCCATCAAAGTGGGCTATCACTCACCCTGGAGAGATGGTTCTGTGTGCCTAAACAGTTGAATACATTCTCCCTATCCCCAGGAACCGTGAGAGCCCATCAAAGTGGGCTATCACTCACCCTGGTGATATGGTTCTGTGTGCCTAAACAGTTGAATACATTCTCCCTATCCCCAGGAGTCCTGAGAGCCCATCAAAGTGGGCTACCACTCACCCTGGTGATATGGTTCTGTGTGCCTAGACAGTTCTATACATTCACCCTATCCCCAGGAGTCCTGAGAGCCCATCAAGTGGGCTGTCAGGCACCCTGGTGATATGGTTGTGGGTGCCTAGACAGTTCTATACATTCTCCCTATTCCCAGGAGTCCTGAGAGCCCATCAAAGTGGGCTATCACTCACCCTGGTGATATGGTTCTGTGTGCCTAAACAGTTGAATACATTCTCCCTATCCCCAGGAGTCGTGAGAGCCCATAAAAGTGGGCAATCACTCACCCTGGTGATATGGTTCTGTGTGCCTAGACAGTTCTATACATTCACCCTATCCCCAGGAGTCCTGAGAGCCCATCAAAGTGGGCTGTCAGGCACCCTGGTGATATGGTTGTGTGTGCCTAGACAGTTCTATACATTCTCCCTATTCCCAGGAGTCGTGAAAGTCCATCAAAGTGGGCTATCACTCACCCTGGTGATATGGTTCTGTGTGCCTAAACAGTTGAATACATTCTCCCTATCCCTAGGAGTCCTGAGAGCCCATCAAAGTGGGCTATCACTCACCCTGGTGATATGGTTCTGTGTGCCTGTACAGTTCTATACATTCACCCTATCCCCAGGAGTTCTGAGAGCCCATCAAAGTGGGCTGTCAGGCACCCTGGTGATATGGTTGTGTGTGCCTAGACAGTTCTATACATTCTCCCTATCCCCAGGAGTCCTGAGAGCCCATCAAAGTGGGCTATCACTCTTCCTGGTGATATGGTTCTGTGTGCCTAAACAGTTGAATACATTCTCCCTATTCCCAGGAGTCGTGAGAGCCCATCAAAGTGGGCTATCACTCACCCTAGTGATATGGTTCTGTGTGCCTAAACAGTTCAATACATTCTCCCTATCCCCAGGAGTCCTGAGACCTGCGTAAGGTGTACTGCCAGTCACCCTATTGCTATGGTGTATGCAGCTGATGATGTGTGCTAGGACACCCAACCCCCAGGGGGCCAGAGACCTGATTGCAATGGTGGGTATGTCATTCAGATATTGTGTTAGGTTATAGCAGGTAGGTTGCACATCTCCCGTAGTCTGTGAGGTCAGCACCTTATCACACACGTCTTTGATGTATCCAGATGGTATGTTAGGTGCAGATGTGGATGTGTGTAACAGCATCCCACCCCCATGAGCTATGAGATCTGATTACAAAGGCCTGTAACAGAGCCATGTCCCCATAAATGTATGCTGAGTCAGGTCACACATCTGCCCACTTACTACGAATCCCAAACCTTATTGCAGATGAACATTAAAGATGGTGTTGGAAGGATACATGCACCTGTTGTGTTTGCACAGCACAGACAGAAACCCTGACATGAGCACAGGTGGCAATAGCCTATTCTGGTGCAATGGCCCCTGCCCCTGTTGTTGGCAACCACACCTGTCGTAAGCATACAAGGCCCAGGTCATAGGAACATAACAACATAAGATAGCCCATACTGGGTCATTCCCTCGTCCTTCACGCCCAGTATGCTGTTTGCAACAGTGTCCAAACTAGGTTATACGTACTGTGATGCAGCAGACCAGCAGGGAATAGAAGAAAATGTTTTAAATATGAAAAAAGGCATGCACAAGCTGCAGTATTCTCAGGAACCTGGTAGGGGGAGCAAGAGGGACCTCCGGAAGACTGAGGATCCACGCCCCACAGGGTGTGACCTAAAGCCAGCCAGCCTCCAATCCAGGAGGGCAGGAACTCCTTTTAAAGAAAGTCTGGAAGACTGGAGGAGGAGAAGTGGCGGTAAAGAGGAAGGTGGCTGTAGAGGCAGAAGTGTCAGTAAAGCCAGAAGCAGCAGAGAAAGCAGCAGAGAAGTTGCAGAACCTTCAGAAGCCGGAGAAGTAGCAGAAACTGCAGAAGCTGGAAAAACTGCAGAAGCTACAGACGCTGCTGGAGAGCAGGAAAGAGGTACAGGCCAGAGAGACCTGAAAGGACAGAGAATACAGAAGGATCCAGGAGTTTCAGGAACGCGCAAGCCGTACTGTGACTGCTGTGGGAAAAGCCCAAGCCATATTGCAGGAGCAAGGCAGATTCTCACCAGGAGTAGGCCTCAAGCCTCGTCCCCAAGAAAGAAGCCAGAGTTACAAGGTAACCCATACTTTGTTGGAAACAGCCTTCAGAGGGCTAGCGTATGGAGAGGACAAGAAACAGAAGCTTCCTGTTCATGTCCCACTTCTCAGGAGACAAGGTATGAAAAGCTTTTATTAAATAAGAAACTTTTAAATAAGCAAGGTTGGCAGGAAGCGAATGTAAGACCTTTGAAGAGAGAAGGATACTCACACTGTAAAACAGCTCATGACCGACGCCCTACGCTGAATCCCAGGCACTGGGAGGTCATACAGCATTTGTGTGAAAAGCCTGATTACAGCTTCCCCAGAACCATTGACTCTGTGTCAGATACATTGGAGCAGGAACCGATGCAAGTGGAAGTGGTAGAGCTCCTTTCTGAGGAAGAAATGGATTGTAGCTTTTGTACCACTGGAAGCTTGGAATCCTTGTGTAGCAAGTGAGCAGTAAACTTGTGTAATTAGGAAAACTTGTTTTGTATCCCCTCTGTGAAGAAAACAGTTTTTGCTTTTGAACCTGAGTTGTACCTTTTTTCTAACCAAATGTAAGGACATTTCGTTTGTTGTTTGAATCTGATCCTTTGAACCTTTTTTGCAAGACAAGGGAAATAAAGCCTTATTTTTCCCTCCACTCGAAGACCTGTGTTCTCTGGGTATTTGGTAATAAGGACGCTACCAAGGCTATACATCACTGGGCCCTAGAAAATACTTACCAAACCCAACCTTATTCTCAATTGTGTCCGACCTGCCTTGGAGCCCATTAGCCACCAGGGTGGCGTCACGACAGTACCTAGCAATATCCCCAAGAGAGACACGTTACACAATGCTTGTAGTGGGTCAAGCATTGCTATCCTGGGCCTTGTAGAAACCCAAATGTCATGGTAGTGGCCCCTGGCAAGGTGAATAGGGCCACCCACACAATGTTCCATGTATGGACACAGCACCCATGATTGCTAGGATATCATTTTGCCAGTGTGGTTGGGTCCGAGGATGTGCGTAGATCATGACAACACAAATGTGTTCAACAGACCACATACGGGGTTAGGGGGGTTACCATGGACACCATCATTGGGAATCAAAATGTGGCATGGTCATGCAATGTCATGCAAGGGGGCCTCAGGAGACTGGAATGATGTGCTCAGGTTGCCAGGCACACTGCACATAGGTGTCACTGCACACATGTCCAGAGACACAGCTACGCATGCAGGTGGCACTGGGAACAGGTAATCTCCTGGAACAAGCAGGAAGTAGTCCTTACATGTGGGTATCATCGGTACCGACGGAGCCTGCGTGGTAACGGTCTCCAGTGTCCAATAGGAAAGCTATTGGAAGCACCCCACAGCGCCTGTGTGCTGCCATCTTGCCTTTCCCAAATGCACTCTCCAGTTCATTGTTTTCCACAGAGCCAGCAGGTCATTGTTCCTGCCATTGTTGAAAAACAGCTATTGTAGTGCCACTCCTGTGGCAGTGTCTGCCTGTTTTTCTTTACTGGTACCACTGGTCTTCTAATTTTATTTTCTAAAAGGTCAGATTCCCCCACACAAAGAAACCTTTTTAACAAAAGAGCAACAATCCCCTTTGTAGGTCTCCCCCCGGTTTGGCATTAGGCCCTAATCCCTCCTCCATCATGGAAAAGCACTCCTCGGCTGCAGAACATATGCTGATAATGTGCTGGTACCTTCTCAGTCACTGACAACCATGATTGGTGTCGCAAATGCTAATGGCCAGATCAATGCATGTCTGAATGTTTGGCCTGTGGGATGTTATCCAAGAGTGGTTGGCAGAACAGAGCAGCCAAGCTCGGTACCCTCTTTCCCGCCAAAGTACCCTCGGTGGCAGCCATGTCGTCAAAGGCTTCCTCCTCCTCCCGTGGATCTCAGGTAACCAAACACAAATCTGTCCGTTCCTGAAAGGGTACATCCCTCTCAAAATATCGGACTGTCACTGGCATTGCCCTTGAGGAGCACGCTCGGGGCAAACAGCCCCAGTGGGAGTCCCTGGCCTCCAAAGCCACTTTGGGACTCCATGAAGTTCTGGAGGCCTCAACCTGGTCCGACCACCTGGTGCTATGCTGTAGGGTCCTGGCTTTGGCCAGTACTCAAACACAGACATCGTCAGTGTTGATTGACCAGAGGATCGTGGCCATCAAACGCAGTCTGGCAGCTCTTCTTGCGGCATCAAAGACCTTGGTTCCACCCCAGACCCCGCAAAGTGCAGCACCGGTATGTGCAGCAATTGCAGGACTGGCATTGGCAAATGAACCAATGGTGCTGATGAGTACCGGTATCCACACACCGGTACCGTGTCACTCCGATACTGAGGCCAATTGGTACCGATACCTCACTTTACCTGAGCCTCCGTAGAGAAGATACATCCAATCTCCTGAGGGGTCTGATGACTCTGACAGCTCAGAGGGTAACAATGTACCTCTCCAGGACAAGCCTGCCTCTCCCAAGAGGAGAATGTCCCCTCCTCAGGATATGTCCTTCCTGGATCTCCACACACATGTAGTCAAGGCCCTCTCCATTTCATTAGTAACTCAATGTGAGCACAGGCCACGGGAGACAGAGATTCACAAATATCACCAAACTCCATAGGAGGCAGACATCCTGCCAATACATCAGATCTTAAGGAATCCTCTTTTGAGAATGTGGAAGATTCCTCTTACCACCTCTCCACATTCTCACATGTGCCTACTATGTATCGTGTGCCTCCGTTACCTGGTTTGCAGAAAGGACACCTCCCTGATCACTCCATCATGGTGGAGTGTGCTAGGAGGAGAATTAAACGTTACAAATAACATGCCACCAACCCTCCTGGTAGGGAGTGTAAGACATCAGATGCCTTTGATCGCTGTGTCGTCCAAACATCCATGCTCTCAGGCAGGACAGGTTCCTATATCATATACATGGGAATGTTCCTGACGGAGGTCACACGAGATCTACAACTGGTAAGTCCACATCTCGCAGATCACAGAGGTCACTACTATGTAGCACCTGTCAAGCATGCCCAGAACATTTCAAAAGTTGTGAACAGGGCAGCTTTTGACTGTTTTCATGCAAAGGCAGAGTCTTTGCCATTGCTATTGGGGCAAGGAAACCTGGCTGGCTGCAAGCCTCTCACCTGGAACACTGGGTACAGGATAAACTGGCCAACACCCCCTGTAGTGGTGAAAACTGGTTTTGAAAAACCGGCAGGACAAGTATACCTTGACAAGGCTTTCAAATATTGTATATCCTGCAAAGATGAGAGCCTTAGAAAAGCGCTTCCTCTGCAAAAAGAAAGGATACTATCAGTCCTATGCTCAGCAAGGACAATCTGCAGTACAAGCTGATAGAAAGGGTCAACAAGTTACTAAGCAGAGAAAGCCGAGAGCTACTCTGCCTCAGCAGACCCAGCAGCCTCAGCCACCACAGGGCCTTTGACTCCGTGATGGAGTACCTGCCCTTCCTGGCCCTCCAAGGAAAGCAACCGTCAACAATCCCAGGAAGATTAGGTCACCTCATCCACAGATGGAGGCAAATAACATCAGAACCCTGGACTGTGTCCATCATAGAAGAGGGTACAGGCATCATTCACATAGCCTGCCGCGTCCTACAATAGTAAGGACATTCAGTTTGCAAACGTCCCCCCAACTGAATCCTGAGGTAAAACATCTTATACCTCAAGGAGCAGCAATGGAAGAGGTACCTCATCTCCAACAGGGTTCTGGGTTCCCCCCCCCCCCCAATTTCCTCATACCAACGGAAAAAGGAGGTCACAGACACATCTGACATTTCAGAGAACTGAACAAGTTCCTGTTCCAAAAGACATTCAAAATGATTTCTCTAGGAAACGTACTTCCTGACCTACACAGGCAGAACTGCCTTTGTTCTCTAGATCACAAGGATGCGTACACCCATCATCTCTGCCAACAAGCACAGCGAAAGTTCCTTTGGTCCCCCCATCAAGGAAACCACTATCCAGAAAATGTTTTCCCTTCAGCCGTGCCTCAGCACCCTGAGTATTCACAAAGTGCATGTCTGTGGTAGCCGGTTTGGCAGTACCAGGGGAATTTGTTTGTGGCCCTACTTGGACGACTGCCTCATCCAGGCACAGTCACATACACATTGCCAGGCCTCTCTCTCTTACACAATGCGTGGACTCCATTATCTAGGCCCTGTCAGAGATCTCGTGGAATCCTTTCTGACTCCCACGTAAACGCTGGAGCTCATAGGAGCAAGGCTAGATACCAGACTGCCAAAGACCTACCTGACTCTGCCTCGCTGTCCGTGCATTGTGCAACGTGTTTGGACAGCACTACAAAAAACTCACCTCTCGCCTCGAGAGATGCATCAGCTGCTGGGTCACATGGCAGCTACGGTGCATGTGGTCCCCTACGCTTGTCTCCACATGAGACCAGCCCAATGGGCCCTCTCTTCCCAGTGGATGCAAGCAACAGGCTGTCTCTCAGATGTGATAGTAAACTCAAACCGCCATACCCTGTCCCTGGACTGGTGGCGGTCAGCACAAAACCTGTTGGAGAGGTCACCTTTCCTGAAAACCCCTCCTCAGATCCCACTAACAACAGCTGCCTCCAAAGTGGGGTGGGCTGCACATGTACTGGACACCTCCACCCAAGACACCTGGAATTGTCAGGAGAGTCATTTCCACATAAATCTGTTTGAGCTCTGAGCAATTTGCCTGGCTCTTCATGTCTTCCATTCCCTTCTACAGGCCAATGGAATACTACTTTACGCAGACGATCAGGTAGCCATGGTCTATGTGAACAAACAAGGAGGAACAGGCTCTGTCCCTTTGCAACGAAGCTCTTCAACTGTGGTCATTTGCCAGACAGCAGCAGATCCATCTCCTGCCAGTCCATCTCCCTGGCAATCAGAACTTTTAGCCATACAAACTCAGTCGTGTTCTGGTTCCACACAAATGGTCTCTACACATGGACCAACTCTGTAGAGTATTGCAACTCTGGGGAACTCAAGATTCATACCTCTTCGCAAGTCCATCATATGCCAAACCTACCCGGTTCTGTTCACGAATCCCAGCTCAGAGCTACCAAGCGAGGGATGCTGTCCTCCTCAACTGGGGGCAGGAATGCCTATATGCCTTTCCTGCCATTCCCTTGATTGCCAAGACCCTATTGCAACTCCTGAGGGACAGAGGCAACATGATCCTCATAGCCCCACGCTGGCAACAGCAGGTGTGATACCCTCTGTTTCTACATCTGTCCCAGGTTCCACCCCTGTATGTAGGGTCAGCTCCAGACTTACTGTCGCAGGAAGAGGGGAATGTATGGCATGCAAACCCCCCGTCTCTGCACCTCAGAGCCTGGCTACTGATGGCTGTAACTGCTTTGGCCCTCCCCTCACTCAGGAACTGCATGATGTCCATTATGCTTCCAGTAAACCTTCCACAAGGCAGTCCTATGCCATCAGGTGGACGTGACATTTCATTTGGTGATACCAAAAGGCCAGCAACCCTCTTGTCATCCGTATATAAACATGTTTTTGACAAACTCCATTACTTATCAAACAATGGTCTCCAAACTGAGTCAGTCAGAGTCCATTTAAGTGCCATTGCTGCTCCTTCTGAACCCATCAATGGACAACCCATTTCATCCCATCCTCTCATATCCGGAATCATGAGAGGACTGCATCTACCAAAACCTGCCCTTAGACCACATCCAGAGGCATGGGATGCCAATCTGCTTCTAGGGCAGCGTATGCTGCCGCCTTCTGAGCCCTTAGACACTACTTCCTTAAAGTCTCTGACCTGGAAAGTAAAATACCTTCTTGCAATCACATCAGCAAGTCGTATCAGTGAATTTCAAGCTCTAGTGGATGATCCACCTTACACACCGTTACACCATGATAGGGTAATCCTAAGGACACATCCACACTTCATGCCTAACGTGGATTCCTCCTATCATTTGAAACAAGAGGTGTAGTTACCTGTAGTCTTTCAACAGCCACATGCTTCAAATGCAGAGAAGACTCTTCATACCTTGGACTGTGAAAGAGCTGTGGCTTTTCATCTGCAGAGGACCCAGCAACACAGAAGGTCCCCTCAGCTATTCTGAGTCTCTGATCCCTTGCATTTGGGTACAGCAGTTTCAAAAAGATCTCGATCCAACTGGATTGCTCAATGTATTACCTTTTATCTATCATAGCTAACACCATTCACTGGTGGCCCATGTTCCCGCTCACAATGTGAGAGTCATGGCAGCCTCACGGGCTCACCTCCATTCCGTCTATATTAACGACATTTGTGGAGCAGCTACCTGGTCCTCGGTTCACGGGCCACTACTGCTTGGATAAAGGCTCCCGCAGGCATGCTATGGTTGGTCAGGCTGCTCTCCAAAACCTCTTCCATACGTAATCCACTCCTAGTCGCCTCTCTTACAGGATGCCAGAGATCCATGGGAGGAAGTGGAAGCCCTCCACAGGCCCTCACCACTCTGGGGATCCTTCCCTGGCCTCTACATCTAGGGTTTCCTCACATGTGACGACCACGTCCTGCTTGTTCCTGGTGATAGCATAGTTAATCATCTGTAACAGGTGATCTCCGGGAACAGCAGGATGAGGTAATCACAACCCACCCATCTCCCCTAGCGGGTTGTGTCTCTCTCTCTCTTTCCCTATCTCTCTCTCTCTCTTTCTCTCTCTCTCTCTCTCCTTGTGTCAGCTTTAAACTCAACTGAAGAGAGGCATTTTGGAAAGGCAGGAAGGCAGCACGCACGCACTGTGGTATGCTCCCAAAAGCTTTAATATAGGACATTGGGGAGCGTTCCCACACAGGCTCAGTTGGTACCAACGCCACCCACATGTGAAGACTTATTCCTGGTGTTCCTGGAGATCACCTGTTACACGTGACTAACTATGCTGTACATGACACACACAGTAGTGGAGCAGGAGCAGCAAGATGCTGGCCACACAGATGTTTGTTTATGTTGCCCACCCACCAGAGGTAAGCAGTCACTGATGCCCTCACACATTGTTTTCACATCCACAGGTAGAGGATCTCCGGAAGAAGGGGCGCGAGTTGCGGCTCCACCACAGCGACTATCTTGCCCGCCTCCAGAGGGTGGCGCAGGCAGAGGGTGATGGTGAGTACTGACAACCATGCTGCCCAGTAACAAATGTCACATTGGCCCACCAGCCTGTGTGGTGCCTGCATATGTACATGTGTTATGTGACACACTTGATAATGTGCTGATGACTGTCATCTTCCACAGAGGGTGATGACAACGATGAGCAGCCCAGCACATCTGCATATGTCCTGAGGCGCCCCCCTGCCCAACATGCCCCAGAGGTGGAGGTGGTGGTGGAGGAGGAGGAACCTGAGGTTGAGGTGGAGGACGAGGATGATGAGCCGGTGGAGAGTGCAGCGGAGGAGGGGGCTGATGGGGGCATGGAAGGGGTGGGTGGTGGCGTGGAAGGGGAGGGAGAGGGTGTGTCTGATGTGGGTGTGGGGGGAGGGGTGGAGGAGGGTGTGGAGGGTGGGTGGGAGGTGGAAGGGGGGGAGGAGGGGGATGTGTGGGGGTGGGAGAATGATGGGGAATACAGTGCAGCACAGGGCACTGTGGGCTCCTGCCAGCCATTCCATGTTGTTCCACCATCCAGGGCCACACACAGGTCGCATGCACATGCCACCACCCAGACCCCTGGGACTATGTGTGTGTGTGGTGGCAGGTGTGTGGTGGACCTGTATGTGGCCCTGGATGCCTTGGAGCGGCGTGTGCACCTCCTTGTGCACTCGCAGCAGTGGCTGGCGGGAGCCATTCAGCAGGTGGCCGCCAAGGTGGAGCAGCTGCCATGTCGGCGGCCATCCCCTGAAGAGCATCACAGGAGTCATTAATGGCTCCTGTGACCTCCACACATGTGCCCTGTGCTGTCCTGTGTTCCATCACTGGGCATGCAGAATGCAGAGAGAGGGTGTGTCTGATGTGGGGGTGGGGGGAGGGGTGGAGGAGGGTGTATAGGCTGGGTGGGGGTGGCAGGGGGGAGGAGGGGGTTGTTTGGGGGGGAGGGTGATGGGTATTGTCCCCATCCCAAACCTTGTATTATATTCCCTACGTTTTTGAAAATATACATACTGTTTGTTAATTGCGAAATGGTCACGCGTCTCCCTTAGCAACACACTATGGATGCAAGCATGGGATATGTGTGTAGATAGGTATGTGTTGTAAAGGTAGACATGGATATCATGCGTGGACTGGCTCCACATGCAGTCGTGGGGGATGACCATGTGTATAGGTGTGTGAGACCAGGGTGGACCCTGAGATGCAGAAATGTAGATGATGGCCCAGTATACTGAGGCACGTGCATGCTGTGTGCAATGTGTGGTAACCGTTTCTGATGCAACATGCCTGTGTGCCAATAGTACAACTTGCAAACCAGTACATCTGTGCTGGCAGGGTAAGATGTACTGATGAGCCCAGGAGCTACTCAGGGGTAAAGCTGTTGAGTGTGTTCTGGGACAATACATTTATTTATTTATTTAACAGTTGCTTATATACCGCTACCTTCCACAGATCAGGTGCGGTTTACAGTGAACAAGGAATGAACAGATTAACAGGTCTGTTTTACATGAAACATTAATTAACTAGGTACAATTTTGCTAAATACATGAAACATTAATTAACTAGGTACAATTTTGCTAAATACATTAAACATGATTGGACTAAATATGGTAAATAATTTGTTAAATAACAATTGAACTATTTACATATTTTGAACTATTTACATATATCTATTTACAGGATTTACAAATAGTTATTTAATCGACTTTAATTGTAGTTAGAATAATTGGAGTTGGTGTACCCTGAGGTCGCTATTAACCATTTCCTGTTAGTGGTAAGGTATTTTCTAGTTTGCCGAAATGGGAGATGAATAAATATGTTTTTAATTTCTTGCGGAGTTCCTTTGCATCATTTAGTGCTCTTATTTCTTCGGGAGGGAGTTCCATAGGGTGGGAGCTGCATGAGAAAACGCTTTTTTATTAGTTGTTTTTTTGGTCGTTGTGAAATCTTTCGGGATCCTAATTTTTATTCGTGTGGCCTCTCCGTAGCGCAGTTTGGGATGTGTCTTTAATGATAAGTTTTGTTAAAGAGACTGGGGCCATTGTATTTAATGTCTTAAATGTAGTGATAATCAATTTGTGATTTATTCTGGATTGAATTGGGAGCCAGTGAAGGTTTGCTAGTATAGGGTAATGTGTTCAAATGGGTGGAACCTTCATTACAATTCTTGCTGCTGCATTTTGGGCAAGTTGGAGTCTTTTAATGTTTTGTTTTGTTGTTCCTAGTAGGGTGAGATTTGCGAAATCAAAATGTGGTGTGATGATAGCCTGGATAATGCTCAGAAAATCATGTAGAAGTACAAGAGGACGTAATTGTTTTAAAATTTTGAGTTTAAAGTAGATTTTCTTAGTGATGTTTCTAATATGTGTGTCCATACTAAGGTGTGAGTCAAGGGTGACACCTAGGTATTTTACTTCATTTTTTATAGTAATGTTGTGATTTTGGAGAGTGATGTGTGTTGGAGGTATGTATGATTGTTTTTAGTTACTATTAATATATCTGTTTTAGATCATGTCACAGGGATGGTTGGTGAGTAACCGTATACGTTTGTGGGGGGGCAGGCACATAGGCAGTGTTGCAGGCAGGGACAAGGGACACACATGTGCGTTCAATGTAGGGGGTATGACAGGATTTTAACTGTGACGGCTCCCAACACTGGACATGTAGCTCAAGGACATTCCCCCTGTGCAACCCGGGAGGATATGTAAACACTGCAGCCCAGGGGCTGGGATCTGACACAGTGCATGGCACACATGGCATGTGATGGTGTCTGTGCAGTGATGCCTGCCAGTACAGACACCCCACCATTGAGGGGCCTGTGTGCGCAATACAACATGCATTTGCACACTACCTAAGGGGAGCACAGGGACACACATTGGCAAACACACATATGTACTGGTTAACAGCTGTTTATTGGACCCGGAGTCACCTCCTGCATGGCTGCCCGTGCCTCCCACGGCACACCACCCCCCGCAGAACTGCACCTTGTCCTGCTGCCTCAGGTGCCGGTGCCGGTGCCGGTGCTGGTGCTGGTACTGGTGCTGGTGCTGGTGCCGGTGCTGGTATTGGTGCTGGTGCTGGTGTTTGCTGCCGCATTAGCCCCACAATGTCCTCCATGGCATCCGCAATGCGGGCAAGCGCCCCTGACCGCATCTCCTCCCGGATCATCTTCAGCTCCCTGGTATTTTCTCCAATTGCCATGTGCAGACCTGGAGTGCCTGATGAGTGCCTGTGGGTGGGACAGAGGGTGATATGTGAGCTTCCTCTCCATTACCAGCTGTCACACATATACATGTCACGCATATCCCAGAAGAGCAGTCTGCAGAACAGTCATGCCTGCCAAACCTACCAACCTTTACATCTGTGTCTCCCATGAGCCATCCCCATGTCTGGAAGGGGTCTGGATGTAGGGTCGTGAGAAACACAGATCTCACACATGGCACATTGCCACAGTTTAATATGACTATGCCAGGTCTGCACACTGCTTGTCTGGAATTGGTCAGATGATCTGAGGGGGCCTAAGACACACATACACATATCTGGGGTGCCCCAATTTCTATAATGCTGGTGCACACTGCAGATTATGTTGTCAAACGATACTGCGTGACAATACCCATGATGAGGTCTCTGTCACATAGGGTGTCTGGGTGACCTGCGATCATTGCTCTTCTCTTTGGGCTTATGTGGGGTATATGGGCAAGCACAGTGTGCATGTGTGTGAGCCCCTCACAAATGCTGACACCTGACAAGACATGCTACAGGAGGTAGAATCACAGAGCACAGAAGACAACCCCCCAAAATCAGAACACTATGCTATGTGGGCAATATACAATAATTTTGGGGATGTTAGGACAACCCCGTCGGGATCGTGGGGTATGCTGTTACCCACCTTCTGCATTGCGCTGTGCTGCAGCAGTGTGTGTGCGCAGCTCTTCAACGATTGGGTCCAATTCTGGTGGAGGGTTCTCATCTGGTGCTGGTGCATGACTGGGGTGTTGTCTTCTGATCTTCTCCGAGCCCTCTGTGTCAGTGACGTCTGGGGTGTGGTCCTCTGGCTCAGGCTGCACGTGTGTGTGGTTGGGGTCCCGTCACCATTGCTGGTGCTGCCCCCAGACATTGTGGGCTGGGGCTCTGCCACATCCTCGGCCAATTGCACCTCCTCCTCCTCAGCTGGGGCCATGGTTGTGTAGTCACCTGGGTTGTGGAAACCATACCCAGCACAGATTGGTTTGCATGGTTCAACTACATACAACTGTTTAACACATCCACCCCACAATCAATGTGTGTTTGGCCGTGGCCTGTACATGTGCTAAATAGCTACCACTACAGCTCCTGTTACCACTATTAGGCATATTTAGGCCAGTACCTAGCAGACACATCGATGTGTACATCAGGGGTCCTCAAACTACGGGACGAGGGCCACATGTGGGCCGCCAAGGAGATCTATGCAGCCCGATGGGTGTTTTTGCCGCCGCTGCCAGTCCTCAGGGGAAGCTCTACACAGGACCTGCAGCATTCATTTAGCAGCAGCCCAGCTAAGTTAACACCTCACAAACCTGCTGCTGCCGCTGCCGCCGTGCCAGCGGAATAATCCAGCATCCCACAGGCCTCCCCCTGCTCTGCAGTGTCCTCCATGCAGCCTCAGTGTTGGCTGTCAGAGCCACGCAAACAGAAAGAGCTTCTCCTCTCGTGGCTCTGTTAATCCCGCCATGGGCCTGATGGTATTTTCCATAGGGCCCGTGGCGGCATTGACATGACCGTGAGAAAGGGATACTCTCCCTTCACACGGCTCTGACAAGCCCACACTGAAGCCGCATGGAGGACGCTGCAGAGCAGGGGGGCCCCACGGGATGCTTGAATCTCCTGCTGCCACAGTGGAAGCAGCAGCAGTAGGTGTGGTTGGGTTATTTCGTACCCTATCTTGCCTGATGGGGGTGGAGGAGGCTTGGAGTGGTAAATGGCTTTGGGGGGGGGAGAGGTAAGACTGGAAGTGTGCTGATGTGGGGGAGGGGTTTAGGACAGGTCATGGCCTATGGGTGGTGGTAAGATTGGCAGTGGGATGATGGGGGCCTAGGATAGGGGTCAAAATGTGCTGTTGGGGGTGCTAAGATTGCAAATGGGCTGATGGTGGGGCTAGGAGAGGGCTATCAATAAGCTTTTGGGGGGGCTGGGGTTTGGAAATGCACTTCTGGAGGAACTTGGATAGGACTCGACCTGGGTGTGGAGCTAGGACTGGTACTGGGCTGATGTTGGGCCAGGGATAGGATTGGAAATGGGCCGATGGGGGGCTAGGACTGCAAATGGGCTGATGCACGGACTAGAGGGGAGCGGATGCTGGGTGTGGCTGGAAATAGACGGGAGGTGAGGTTGTGCGAGGATCAGAATGGGATGGAGCTGGACAAATGGAATGGTGAGGGAAAAAAACATTTTGAGGGAGGTAAGAGATATCTACAATTGGACAGATAGTGGGGATTGAGGATGGGGGTCTAACATTTGAGTGGATGACCTAGGAATGCGGAAAGAGCACAAGGAGAAAGATTACCATGTTAAAGCAGATGTAGACAGAGAATGGAAACAATACTAGACGTGTGACAAAAGGACAAATGGAAAGCAGATGATGGGGAGTTAGCAGAAGACCCAAAGAAACCAGACTAACGTGGCTAGAGCAATTGCCACTGGAAAAAAAACCCCAAAATGTTTTGAAACATTCTCTGTTTTTTGTACTTCTGCAGTGTTCTTTGGGGTTTGTTCATATTTTTTTTTAACACTATATTCCGAGCCTCCAATGGTCTGAGGGACAGTGAACTGGCCCCCTGTTTAGAATGTTTGAGGACCCCTGGTGTGCATTATCCCACAGAAGGACCATCCCTGCTCAGCAGTGCTTAGATTAGACACAGACATAACACGTACACGTCTGAGAGGGGGCTTGTAGCAGACATGTAGCCACATGTGCAGGGCAGATATAAAAAGGGATGATGCAAATGAAACATGTGTTTTGAGGGCAGCAAAACACAGAGTAAAAGTGGTGGAATGGGGGACAGCACACTAATGAGCCAAAGGCAGAGGGTGGGAGATGATCCAGGGGAGCAGGTATGAGGAGGTGTTAATAAAAGAAGCCTGATGCACATCCAAAGGGCAGGTACTCAATGGGTTGGGAGCAGCAAGGTGTGATTTGGATACCTACCTGCCTGGGGATGGCCAGTGTCCAGTGCCTCTGACAGTCCATAGAGGTATATTGGCCCTAGCAGCTCTGCCAACTCCTGCTCCAGGGGTGTTAGGGAGGGTGTAAAGGGGCCTCCCCCTCCAGTGCCCACGGCATGCCGCCGCTCTGCCATCATGTGTGCACGCACACCCCTCTTTATGTCGTTAAACCTATTCCTGAGGCTGTCGAGGTCTCTGCTTGTGCCCCCTGCTTGTGCCACCGCCTCCTGCACCTCCTCCCACACCTGGGTGCGTGTTGCAACAGTGGTGGTGTTGCTTAGTCGTCCGTATAGGACATCATAATTTTCTAGAACAGAAGCCAGAAGGATGTGATTTTCCTGTGGTGAGAATTTCTGGGCCCTCTTCTTTGCAGAGCTGGCACCGGTATGCGTTTACGTTTTGTAGTGAGAGGACCCTGTGTGGGCTGGGCTGATGGCCCTGCAGCCTCCACAACAGTACCTGCCATATCTGTCTCCTCCCCAACAGGTGGCCCCACCTCCCTCTCCCTCTCTACTCCTGCCCTGTCCTGTGGCTCCATCTCCCTGTCCTCTCCCTCCCTGTCAGACATTCCTTCTCTTGACCTTCTCAGCTCCACCTCACACCTCCCTCCTCTCTCTGCTATCTGCTCTTTACCTCACCTCCTTTCTCACTCACCTGCTCCTTGACTCCCCTCCTCTCTGTATCCCCTGCTGTACCTCACACCTATCCTCCACAACCAAGCCTCTAACACTCTGACCCTCACCACAAAACCTTAGCTCTCCTAGACACCTGCTTCTCTCTCTCTCTCTCACTGACACCTTCTCTCTCCCTCGCCTACCAACAACCCCTCAACATGCAGCACGTGTAGAGGTTTATTTATAGGGTTTTTTATGTTGCGCGTGGGCAGTTGCGTGAGCACGTTGGCTGCGTAGGTGCGCATATGCAGTTGGCCACGTGCATTGTGCATGCGCCGGCCAGAGGTGGGAAATGGGTGCTTGCATGTTGCGCAGTCAACTACGCAGAGCGTGCATGCACGCGCGCCGCCGTGCACACTGCGCATGCGCAGTTGGCTGTGCGTATTGCGCATGTGCCACGCAGATGCAGAACATGGGTGCATGCGTTAGCATGTGAGCCATGGTGCATACAGTGATGCGTGTGCACGGCGCATGCGCCATGTGCACAACCAACTGCGCATGCGCAGTGGTCGCGCTCATGCAAATGCCCACGCGCAACACGCGTTACGTAAAAAAACTCTATAAATTGTCCTCAGCACACGTTGCACATTGAGGTTTTTTTTGTAGGCGAGGGAGAAAGAAGGTGTGCGTTGGCAGTGACGGAAGGAGCGAGTCTGAATCAAGTGTATTGTGGAGCGTGACTGGGTTTGTGATTGTCGTTGGTTGTATTGTGTGGCTGTGTTTCTGTGTGGTGTGTAAGGTGTGTGTCTTGGTTAGGGAAGTGTCTGTGTTTGACTGATTTTGAGGAGCAGGGCGGGTGGAGGTTATGGCAGCCTTGTGTTTGCTGCAGCTGCAGCGCGGGGTGGGCAGGTGGTGCGGTTGCGTGACAGGGGAGATGGTGTCTATGGGGCTGAGGCACAGGGCATGGCTGTAGTCCCGCAGCAAATCAGACCTGCAGCTATGATGGCAGGGCAGGCAGGGGCTGTGCACGCATGGCGCAGGAGGCGTGCTGAGGTGCAGGATGGCCAGCCATGCCTCTACAGGCCCAGGGCCCAGCTCCAGGGCATGCGAGAGGACCAGGTCATCTCCCTGTACAGACTGAGCACAGGGGCTATTAGGGAGCTCTATGAGGATCTAAGACCTGACCTCGAGCCCCTGACTGATCGGTCACATGCCATACCAGGTTTGGTCAAGCTCCTTGCTGCCCTACATTTCTTTGCCTCTGGCTGTTTCCAGTCATCTGTGGCCGCAGTGGGTGGCATGAGCCTCCCCACCTTCTCACGCTGTCTCCACCAAGTACTGCGTGCCATGGTCAGCCGGGTGCGGAATTATATTGCCATTCCACACACTAGGCAACAGTGGTGGACCCTGAACCAGGCCTTTGAGGCGTTAGCCGGGATACCACATGTGATGGGAGCTATTGATTGCACACATGTTGCCCTGGTCCCACCTAGAGACAGGGAGGTAGTGTTCCGCAACCGCAAACACTATCATTCCCTGAATGTTCAGGTTGTATGTGATGCAAATATGCATATTCTGAATGTGGTCCCCAGGTTTGCAGGGTCCACCCATGACACCTATATTCTGCATCACTCGGCACTATTCCAACAATTTAAGGCAGGACAGTATGAAGACTGCATATTGCTGGGTGGGTGTTTCCCATTTCTGACATGCACATGGTGCTCATGTGACTAGGCGTATGTGCAAATGTGTGTCTTGCAGTAGATCACTCATTGTGTGTGTGTCTCATCTGCCTGTGTGGGATATAGGGGGAAGGGGGGGGGGGTTGCCCTCCAAATGCGCCCTGCTATGTTGCTGTGTGATGCTGGTTGATTGGATGCAAGCATTTGTGTGGTTGTTACATATTATGTTGTTGCCACTCCATACAGCTGCCCCTTGTCTGGTGTTTCTTAGGTTCACCCACTCAATCTGTAGTAGGGTAGACACCCAGGAAGCTCTAAAAAACATGAGGAGTGATCTAGCTAAGCTTGATGAATGGTCTTAAATTGGCCAGCTGGGATGTGATGGTAGGAAATGTGAGGTCAGGCTGTTGGCCTGAAGCAATCCAAGGGAGCACTATTGTATAGGGGGTGAAGTACTCTTGTGCACTACAGAAGAGCGGGACCTAGGTGTGGTTGTTTCTGCTGATGTCAAAGTAGCTAACCAGGTTGAATAGGCAAGGGAAAAAGCTAGAAGGCTGGCTGGGTGCATACAGAGATGATTGGCTAGCATAAAACAGGAAGGGAGAATGCCTCTGTATATGTCTTTTGTGAGACCTCATTTGGAGTAGAGTGTGCAATTCTGGAGACTGCACCTTCAAAAGGATGTGCACAGGATGGGGTCGGAGCAGAGGGTATCTACTAAAATGATTAGTGGTCTTCATTATACAGCATATGAAGACAGACCGAAGGATCTTAGGATGTATGCCTTGGGGAAAGGAGGGATAGAGGTGATATGATGGAGATGTAGAAATATCTCCGTGGCATATATGTTGAGGGAGAGATCCTCTGCAAATTGTACGCATGTTCAGCTACGAGGGAACATGGGATGAGGGTGGAGGGAGATAGATTCAGGGGTGATATGCCACCATATTTCTTTACTGAATAGGTGGTGGATCCATGGAATACTCTCACAGTGTAGGTGGTAGAGACGAGGACAGTAACTGCATTCCAAACAGCATAGGACAAACACAGAGGATCTATAAAGGATAAAAAGGGGACTGTTGTACCTGTTGATATGGACGGACAGACTAGATAGGCCATGTAGTCCTTTTGTGTCATCATATTTCAATGTTGCAATGCTGCATAGCTGTGATGTCATATGTTTCTTACAGAATGTGTAATGCATTTGTTTTGCACATATATACCTGTGTCCATTTGAGGGGACATGAGCTCATGCTTTAACTTACCTCATGTCTTTCTACAGGTGATGTAGGATATGGGTGTCGCCCCTGGTTGCTGACTCCTGTGCGTCAACCACGGACACGTGCAGAGCGGAGGTACAATGAGGCCCATGCCACAGGCCGCTCTGTCATAGAGCGCATCTTTGGCGTTTTGAAGAGTCGCTTCAGGTGTCTGGATAGGACAGGCGGCGCCTTACAATATACTACACAGACTGTGGCAGAGATCATCATAGCCTGTTGCATCCTGCACAACATTGCTCTCAGGCACAATATCCCTGCAGAGATTAATGAGGGTCTGGAGGATGATCCGACGTGCCCCCCTGTACGTGCCGTGAGGACACACGTGAGGGCACAGCAGTCAGGCGGCAGGTGATTGCACAGCTCTTCTCATGTACGTACTGCATATGTTCCCACATTTTTTGCTATATGTGTGTAGTGCTAATACAGATTAACATTTGTAGACCAATATCAGTAGGATGCAACACTGCACTGACATGTGACAGACACTAGCTGGCCATTCCAACGTCAAATATCAGCATGACTGGGAACCAAACCATGTGGGCAGGGCAGAACAGAGGGGCTGAGGTGGATGATGTGGGTGGGTGCTTTTAGGCTTGTGGGAGGTTTTGGGGTGACATTCGTGGTTTGTGGATGATTGTGATAGCGGATGCTGTGCAACCACTGTTAGTTTGTGTTATGCTTTGGGTGCAGCAAGGTGAGAGGCATTTGGTGTAGGTTTCACACTGGGAAAGAGGACCATGTTTGGGGCCACTTGTGCAGCTGTATGTGGTTTTCATTTGGTATTTTGAGCTGATTGTGTGTGTGGTATGCTCTTGTAAGCTGGATGTGTTGGTCTGTAATTTTTGTATAGCGCTACATGTGCTATGTAGCACTATATATATGCTCAGTACTATCTGTCATAATGGTAATTGAAACCCTTATGGGGAGTTAGTGGCACAACACAGTGTGGCAGACTGTATAAGTCATCGCGTAGCCCTAACATGGATGCAGAGAAGGATAGTGAAAGTGTGCATTGTCCAACCAGGGTTTTTTTGTTTTTATTTTTCCATTGCAGAATAGACATGCAGTGCAGTGTTGCATATGTACACACAAACAGAAGTGATTCAGGCAAGATCAACAAGGTGTAGGTTATAGTAGGCAAGCTGAGTGATCAATGTGGGGGTGGATTGGGTTTTAGGGTTGCTTTCAGGGAAATGAAATAATTTTTTTCAACAAATTTTTTTAAGCAAATCTAGCTGATGACTTGTCAACATAAACCCATGACTCAACTAAAGGCTGTATAAGTGCATAGAGGAGGAGAGTGCATGCCAAGACACCAACTACATTGCATACCCTAGAGAAGGAACGTAATGGCCACATATACAAAGAGGCTCTGATGGGAGGGGGGTTATTAGGTGCACATATAGGCTATCCATGCTTTGCCATTATCACTTTCACACAGTGGGCTGATATGCAGCCATCAGGGTCACGTCAAAAGCAGACATCGGGGTGCGGTTTAGCGGACATAACGCAGACATTGAGATGTATGTTTAGCAACTCAGTAGCACACAGCTGTTAATGTTAATCAAGGTATGAGATATACACACACAGAAATGTGTTTGGACAGAGGATCCCGGAGGTGCCCCTGCATATTTCCATGTGTTACAGCAATTGACAGCGGGGTAGCAGACGACATTGGGACACCAGTACACACAGTGAAGGGCCATTGGGAGCAACATGGGGGACCCAGGATAATACTGCAGCCTTGGAGTGAGTTGGGAACACGGTAGGGAAAAAACACTCATGTTCACCAGTGTGTGCGACAACAGGGAGGTGAGGGAGGGGACAGACAGAGTACGGACCCCTGTAGTTTGGCAAAGACATGTCCTTGATGCCTCTCACATGGGAGAGATGTGTACAGTGTGATGGTGAACAGTGAGTCTGTAAAGGATGTTGGGGGGTGTGGAAGCTGGGGACAGGAATGTGCATTGTGTGTTGTACAGCTAGAACATGACATATGTATGTTTCCCTTGTGTTTCCCAATGCACAGGATATAGTTGTTGAAGCTCCTGGGCTGTGGTGCATTGGCAGAGGACTGTACATCAGCCAACATGTTGTGGGCTGGGGTAGGTGGAACTACAGCTATATTGTCTGTGCCAGCAGTCAGGGGGAACACATGTTCTCGGTGATCTTTCCTATTGTCCAGATGTTGTGGTTCACCTCTTTTCCCTGCACCTGCCTAAACCATATTTTGCTGTTGACACACATATCCCCATGTGTTCCTATTCCAGTATGTCTTCAGCAACACTGTCTCTGGGACATGTCCAACAGAGCTGCATGTGTGTGGAGGTTGTAGGTTTATGGGTGGTGGCCTACACGTGCACCCTTCCCCGACATTGTACCATGAACCAACACCAGGGTATCATTGCATTTCACAGGGCCTTTATGTGTACAAATCTCCACTTGTGGATATATAGGTCATATGCTACTGCTGGCACGCTGCCCTTTGCATACTATGTGTATGTTCTTGTGTTGGCTGTGTGATGATACAGTGTTCAGGCATTTACATTATCATGTGTTGTGAGGGGTCTGTACACCTGGGGGGCGGTGGTGACTGCTATCTCTACCTTACAGGTGTTTACCGTGTAACCATTGTGGACATGTGTTGTGTGTTGTGAGCAGAACTGTGTCTTGTGTTCTGACATACCACTGTTGACCTGCTTTTTGTATCACAGATATCGGCGTGACATGGCGACATGGAGATTCTACATATTTCGCTGACATTGTGTCCCTTCACTGTGACCTGTTATGGCCTTTGAGTGGCTCAGAGGATCCAAACAAAAGAATGGTCTTTCTTTATGAATGATTATTATAAAGCAAAAAAATACCTCATTCAATTTTTCACCAAAAAGCTATCAGATTCAGTGATACTTAAATGTCACAACATTAGCCTCAGAAACAACCGTAGGCACTAATAAACTCTGGGCTGATTCTGTTCTATTCCCAGACATGTGCCAGTTTAACATCAATGGCTTTATGTTGTGTAAACAGCATCATAGTGAAACATGAGCAATGTGAATATCAATGAAAAAATACTTAGCTCATGTGGAAACGTGATATTATACGAAATGCTCCATGATTTTTTTGAAATTTTCATAAAAGTTTTTTAGTGGGGTGCAATTCCTTCCACTTGCAGCCTGTGATTGAAGACTTGTCCCAACGCCAACCTTGTGAGGCAAGCACAAGGTAGTTTGCACCTTTGTTCTTTTGGTAATGACATCAGCCTTTACATGTTAATGATTTACTGTTTGCGTCATATACATTTCATGTTGGCTCTGTGTTCACGAACGCTGATGCACATAGGATGGAGCTCTGAAATGCCTGTGTCACATGGGCATGGACAGAAACATATCCATGTGACACCGTGTGTATGCTTCCAATTCTAAATGTCCCCAACATGCAATGTTTATTGTGTTGTGATCATGTCATGTTTGCCTGTGTGTCCCTTCATTATGTGCTTCTTAATGATTGACTCTCTGCAATTTGTGCTGATGTTGCAAGGCGCATACCAATACAATATTTCTCCTCTTCTGACACAGGGCAGAGAACAAACCAGACACATCTATTACAGTGCATGTGGCATCGCCATCACCCACCTGTTGGGGGACAGAACACCATGGAACTTTCCCTGGAAAATGGTGCCATAGGATGTTTGACCTGTGCGAGTGCGACACATGCCTAGGATGGACAGTATTATTTTTGGATTGCTACTTTGCCCATGACAGACCTGTCCAACACACTGCTGCTGCCGTGCTCTGGTTGGGAGTCATGCTCATCGCAGGAGACACACAGGACCTTTCATGTACTGTGGCATATTGGGATGTGACACTTGACTACGCATGCCCAGGGTTGCAAGGATAGTCTTAACCTGACGTGTTGGATTGCAGATACGCTTTGGACTTTGCACACTGTGTACTGGTCCCCACGTGTGAATCAGGGACTGCCATTGTCACTGTATGTTGCACATTCCTCCACAGTTGTTTCTTTTGGCCATGTGTGTAACATGGAACACAGGATATGCTCATCTGTTTGTTTCAACACAAGCATACAGCCATACGTGTGGCATAGGGGTAGCGATGGAGAGGTCCTGTTGTCTATGTCCACCTAATCTCCACCTGGAGCTGATACAGGTTTTGCAACAACACCGCTTTAATGCATGCCAGCATCCTGGATTGATGTTTTCAATCAACAATGGTCTTTGCGTGCATGTGTGGCATCACTGAATCATGTTCAAATATCAATGGTACATGTGCATATGACTGAGTATGTTGGGAAAACACAGCACGTGGCAATATGGCTTCTGTGTGGTTTACTGTAACATGTTTGCCCTTAATTTCCCTCTCTATATACTGTTTCTTGTGTTTGTTTACTGTACAGACGTGCCGCTCTGCATTGATTTACAAACCTTGCATTGCATGTCTGCACAGTCCTATTTATCCCCTGAGGTGACGACACTCACATTGACACTTTATATTTGGAGTGTCGCAGTATGAGTGTCCGTTGTCTTCCTTCAATTGTGCATTCCATGTACGGTGATATATGTGTACAGACACTGTCTACACACCAACCGGTGCAGGGGGACCTCCTGCATGGTGTTATCTATGCATGTTTCTACAGGTAGTTTTAATTTGAATTCTGTCTGTGTTCATGTGCCTCTGCTACCTGTTAGCATATCCTCATTGTGCATTTGATGATTGTTTAGGGTTACATTGTTGCACCTTGGATTCCTATATCAGGCATTATGTGATAGCTGTAACATTATTTTCAATCTGTGGTTCTAAAGTTACAAAGTTTCATCAACATATGCTGTTTTCATTTGTGTGCCTCCTGTGTTGCCAGATAGATATACTTTAGGGAACAGATCAGGATTGATGTGTGTTGGTCCCTCATCATGCACTGCCTACTGTCTACATGCACTCATATGTGAGTAACACATTTGAGGCGTGCGTCAGCATGTGGGGGGTGAGGGCCTAATGCATAGTGCTGCACATTATGTCTCCTGCCCCTCATTTGTAGACGGTCCAGTGACCTTTCTGTCTTTCACCTTGGATCCACTAACCTTGATATTATGATGGCGGGATCTACACTATCTGTGAAGATGAACCCAAATAAACATATGTGTTTGATATACATTTGTCTCTGCTGCTGCTTGATCATGGTGACAAACTTGCAATACAATGTGTGCCTTTGAGTCAGTCCTGACTCCTTGTGACCCAGAGACTCCAGGGTTTTCTTGTCAGTGTCACTGGAAGTAGATTGTCAGGTCTTTCTTCCAGACTAATGGAGAGTTACGTGACTTGCCCAAGGCCACATGGAGTGCTAGTGTGAATTGAGCCCTGGTTGCTTGGTGACCAAGCCAGTTTTCTAAACACTAGGCTACTCCTCCACTCTTTGATCACATTGACACTTGTATCTACTGATTTGCTGGTCATGTACATGGCCCACCTGTGCTCACATCCTTGTATGGTGGCAGCTGTGTATCTGCCAGCCATTTGCCACATCACTGGGTATTACAGGTTCCCATACACACCCTCCCTTTGGGGTACTTTTTTTTGCGTTGTGCTCAGTGTGCTGTTTGGAGTAGTGTTTAGAGGCATGTGTTAAAACTCCCTAGTTTGCAAGTTTGATCTCCACATGTGGTTTATCTTTTTCTTTTCTGTTGTGCTAACTGGACCATTAGGTACCAGCAGGTTCATCACCTCTACACACACCCTTCCCTCTCTTCACTGTACACCAAGGTGTGCCCTCTGTGCTGCCTAGCCATCAGATATTATCTGTTACATAGGTCTCTTTCTTTATGGTGTTTACATGGCAGTGCACTTGGGGGTTTTGTATTGCTGTGGTTCAGCTGGTGTGTGGTACACCTGTTTGCATGTTGAATTCTCTCCTGTCCTGTTCCAGATTTTTAACCAGCTCCACATAGCATCCTCTGCTGCCCTTGGGGTTTAGTTTCTTTCCTCTTTTGCATGCTGTATCCACTGCATAACATTTCATTGTGTGTGTGTGCATGTGTCTCTGCTCCCATTTACAGACTGTGATCTGATCTGTACACAGCAAATCTGCATGTGCATTTGGTCATGGTTACTGTTGGTGGTTTTCCTGTCCTGACAGCCAGCAGGCGTCTTGTGTGATGCCCTGCACTATTTTTTATGCAGCCTTTGCTAATGAGCTCACGTTGGTGGTGTGGCCTACCGGTTTGTGCATTGCCATTTGTGGTAGTGATCATAGGTGTGATTCCTCTCTGTTCTCTTTCATTTGTATGCTTGTCCTGCAGAACTAGTTTTCATTCGTGTGACAGTCATATCTGTGCAGATCTGTGCTGTGAGCACATTGTACCCTCATCAGAGTTGTGAACCATTCTTCTGTCCATCTTCTGTCTGCCAGCTGTGTGCCATCCTACCCTGATGTGGATGTTGCTACCCCACGTCCTGCACTCCTACACATTCCTGCATTGCAGCTCTCCCTGGTTGCCTCTCCTGTGTGTGCTCTGCATAGCACTGCTACTCCACTGTCATCCTGATATTTCACCTATCCTGCCATTTCTGGCTCCTCTGCGGCACACATTTTCCCATCCTCTGTCACACACTGTCATTATAGCATGGTACATTACGATCACTCTGTGCATAGCTACAGCTGCCCCCGATATGTTTGTCCATTTTTCTAGCTGCCACATGGGCTGCAGCTGATTTGTGTGGTCCATCAGCTCTGATCTATGTCCTTCTTTTACTTATGCATTGTCTTTCCTTTCTGCTCTGTGCAGTGTTTGGGTTACGTGTGTGTTTGCCACATACCTCTCTTGCCCTTCAAATTGGGGGACCTTACTGCTCTTGGCCAATGTTTTTGGGTTCACCTATACATCCTTGGGGCATCTTACATCACACCTTCTATTCAGGCAGCTTATGGGGTGCCAACTATGGTGCCTTGGGAGTTGGCAACCTTTCAACATGGCCTCTGGGGAACATTATAACTCGCCTTTGCTGACGTGGTTGTTTAGGATGTGCCTTCTGGTGCACCCTAAAGGGTGCATTAATTTATGGCACTGGGGTGGGGTTCTTTTTAGATGGCAGCAAAGATTGTTTTACAGTTGCAAGCAGAAAAAGGAATTACCTCAGCCAACCTTATTCATTAGGTACACTGGGGATTTCAACTCATGGCCCCTGCACCATCAGTCAGTGTCTTAACCATTGTACTACACTGCTGTTCCTCCTTGCATGTCAGCGCACCTACTTAACATTTCCATGCGTTAAAATGCACAGTGCTGCCATCAAAAACAGTGCTATGAACTTGCGGGGCCTCATACGGCACCCTATAAAGCGCACTATAAGGAACATTCTAGGGTGCCTGGGCAGACAGTGCACTTTATAGTATGCCCTCTGGAGTGCCTTATAGGGCGGCTGATGCGGCACCTTATGTTACAGCACTTTGAGAGTGTGTTTGCTAGCAGCACTAATTAAAACAATATTAAATTGCCTCATAATGCAACATTACACATAACAGGTAGTGCCTCAGCCAGCCTTATTCATTGGGCTCAGTGGAGAATTGA
Source organism: Ichthyophis bannanicus (assembly GCA_033557465.1). Lineage (NCBI taxonomy): Eukaryota > Metazoa > Chordata > Amphibia > Gymnophiona > Ichthyophiidae > Ichthyophis > Ichthyophis bannanicus. The sequence goes on along the minus strand of CM066032.1, from coordinate 86,987,596 downwards.
ACCCATGACCCCTGCACCATCAGTCAGTGCCTTAACCATTGTTCTACACTGCTGTTTCTCTTTGCATGTCAGCGCACCTACTTAACATTTTCATGCGTTAAAATGCACAGTGCTGCCATCAAAAACAGTGCTATGACCTTGCCATGCCTCATAGGGCACCCTATATGGCGCCCTATTGGCCACCCTTTAAGCAACATTGTAGGGTGCCGTGGCGGACAGTACACTTTAAAATGTGCCCTCTGGGGTACCTTATGGGGTGCCTTATGCAGCACCTTATGTTATAGCGCTCTGAGAGTGCGTTTGCTAGCAGCAGTAATTAAAATAAAATTAAAAAGCCTCATAATGCAACATTACAGGTAGTGCTTCAGCCAGCCTCATTCATTAGGCACAGTGGGGGATTGAACCCATGACCCCTGCACCATCAGTTAGTGCCTTGACCATTGTGCTACACTGCTGCTTCTCTTTGCATGTCAGCGCACCTACTTAACATTTTCATGCGTTAAAATGCACAGTGCTGCCATCAAAAACAGTGCTATGACCTTGCTGTGCCTCATAGGGCACCCTATATGGCACCCTATCGGCCACCCTTTAAGCAACATTGTAGGGTGCCGTGGCGGATAGTGCACTTTAAAATGTGCCCTCTGGGGTACCTTATGGGGTGCCTTATGCAGCACCTTATGTTATAGCGCTTTGAGAGTGTGTTTTCTAGCAGCAGTAATTAAAATAAAATTAAAAAGCCTCATAATGCAATATTACACATAACAGGTAGTGCCTCAGCCAGTCTTATTCATTGGGCACAATGGGGATTGAACCCATGACCCCTGCTCCATCTGTCAGTGTCTTCACCATTGTACTGCAGCCCTGTTCCTCTGTTTGCACATCAGCGCGCCTGCTTATGCTTCCCGCGCGCGTTACTCATGCGCTAATGTGCGCAGCGCACAAGAGCGCGCAGCGCACAAGAGCGTGCACGCTAATCCCGTTTTGCTACTTTAAACTGAAACGCCCACTCCTTATATGGCATCCTGCACACTAACGCTGGGCGCACATTAAGAAGGTTTAGTAAACATACCCCTAAGTCTTGAAACTCTATTCTGGCCATCCAGCTCCTGTACGACCCCTCAGAATCCGGGGGTACAGCGGTGGCACCCGATTTGGATCCTGCGGGGATTAGACATGCCCACAGGATCAGATGTGAAGGTTGGGCCCCAATTCTGATGCGTCACACGCTCAGCAGATCCCCGGCTAACTCAGCCAGGCTCCATAATGGAGCCACAGTGCCAGGGTGTCTCGTTGCCATGGCACTGCGGCTCCATTATGGAACCGTGTTCCCAGGCCGCCAACCCAAAGCGTTCTTTTCCCACAGCCTGACCTCCAATCCGGCCTCCCATGGCCAGGGTTGAGCTGCGGGGTACCCCTGTACCCCCTTACCATTTTGCCCTGACCCGGCGCTGTGGTCCCCCCGGCGTCCAGGGCAACTTATTCCACCTCCGATGTGGAATAAGTCTCCCATCTATGTGGCCAACTCCGGATGTACAGGGCCGACCTCAGAATCGGCCCTGAAGTCCGGGGTCACAGCCCGCCCATGCCCTGCCCTCACTCCACCTCCAGACTGCCCCCATCTAAGGCTCCCCATATAACAGCACTGATCGTACAGGGAGCCTTTGTGCCAGGAGTGGAAGGGGGGCGAACAGTGGGGATGTACATCCAGGCAGGACGTACATCCCCGCTATTCATGGCACAGAATGACCCCCTTTGTGTATATTTTCCTTTCAAGTATTAATACAATTCATCTCGGTACAGGTGAGTATAAACTTCTACTTTCTCCTGTAAATCTCTGGGATACTCTGCAAATGGCAAATTCACAAGGTTCATACCACTGGCCAGGGCATTTATCTTTGGTGCATGGCTGTCTTGGCATTGCTCCCTCTCTCGTCCTCTCTCCTTCCGGGTTTAAGGAGAGCCCGCTTCCATCTTCTCTGAAATTCCAGCTGAAACTCCCGTGTAAGAACCTACTAACCTATCTTTAACTAACTGAAAAGAGGCAAAATCCTGATCAGCCTATGGTGGGACTTGTCTCTTTATTTCTTAAGTATGGTATATTTTCCTTTCAATAGTAGTGTCTCTATAAACCTGGGTTACAGATTTATTCTCTTAAACTGTTCATAACTAAGGGATAAACCAAAAAGAATTGTAGGCTCCCTGACTTTAGAGACCTTGTTTTGCTATTTTATTCTCATACATTCTACACATACACTCCATCAGCCAACATTTCATTCTCTCTCATATTGGAGCTTTATTTAGCAAAGATCACTCATGACAGTGTCTCTGTACAGTGACTTAGCATCTCCCTTAACAGTCCAGCCTCACACAGGTCTTGTTAGAACCTGGTCCTTATTAACTTCGGACTTGATGGGTTTATGGATTTTCTAGACTTATCCCACTTGAAGCCTCTTTAATTGGAATTATGTTTTAGCAATTACAACACCAGGGAGTGCTCTGGAATCCATTAAAGTCCATTCAAATCACTTTCATTCACACACATAGTGGCAAAAGTATGTGGGCCACTTGAAGTACATATACTCTTCACTTACACATCACTTTCATTCATAAACTGCTCTAGTTTTTACACTCAGACCATTAACTTAGGCTTTCAAGAGACCTGGCTTCTCAGCCACTTAAACACAGGTCTGGTCACTTCGCTTCCTTGGTGGCCTCTACCTGAAAAAGCTCAGGTATCCTAGGAAATATCTCCTCACTCCAGAATGTAACCAAGAGATTTCTATGGTGTCTCCAGGGGAGAACAAATGAGTTATCAAATCTTCGCTTCCCCCAAGGTTTGGGATTCCATCCCTAGGCTGTTATGGAAGTTAGCCAATTTGAATTTTACCATGGTGTTGCCATGGCAACCCCATTAAATTACATAGAAAAATCATATTTTAAACAAATTATACTCAAAATAATGTTAAAATCTGCTAAAATTCCTTTAAAAATGATCCCCCTCTCTATTTATACTCCTAGCTTTCTCTTGTCCCAAACACAAGCTGTTAACACTTCCTAAACCATCTAAATCCTTTTCTCGATTAAAAACAATGTTTCTCACCTCCAATTCCCCAGCACTAATATAAATATGCACCTGGAACTCCCAATTATAACCACCATGGCTCTGAAAAATCACTTTTGTACCTTTATTCTATACTACAACACATTTTCCCAAATTAAGATACTATCCCTTTAAATCTTTGGGAAAATCTCCCCCCTCCCCCCATGGCTCTTCTTTAAATCCCTTCTCACTAACCCAATCCTTGAAAAAAAAATTCAGAGCTCAAATCCCACTCGGCTGAACTACTTCAAATAACTGGGATACCATCACTTTAAAATTAAAAATAAACACATAACCATATATCGTCATATTTCTATGTTTCTATCTTAAATCCCCTTATGTAAGCCCTATATCTAATTCCCCATTACTTTTTACATTTTTTCCTACCCTTATTTTTAATAGCGTGGCCCCTTTAAATAAACTGGAGTTGAGTAGAGCACTGCTTTGGTGTTTCATTTCACTTTGCAGTGTTGGTGGGTGAGGAACTCTTGCCTCTAGCTCCTCCTCAAAGCCCAAAACAGGCCTGGTACCCCCCCCCCCCCCCCCGATTCAGGTCCCCAGCACCCCAGGACATTGAGGATCGCTGCGGGAACCATTTTTTAAACTTTAACTCAGCTGTCTGCACTGCGGAACCCCACAGCACCTCCAATTCTTTTTTTTATTTATACTTTGCCAGCTGCTCCTCCTGCTCTCCTGATACTGTGATTCAGCATCGGAGAGCCCTGGGACCTCAACAGAAGACATTATTTTATTTTTAAACCCATGGCCCGGCTCCAGAACTCCGTGTTCTAACACAGCCTACCCCAGAGGCCTTATCCTGCCCCCAGGCTCCATTTCCTGGGCCGTGGGCCTCCTCAGCACCACAGAACACCAGGCAATTACCTGTTTATTACTTTTTTTACACTATCCGCATTAAAGTACTGCGGTTGTGCCTCTGTGTCGCCTACAACAGGCCTTCCTCCACAGCTACGCTTTTCTCACAACACATCTCCTGGGGCCTTGCGACACACTAATGTGCCACGACACACCGGTTGAGAATCGCTGGAATAGAGAGAAGGATACTACTAGACAGAGGTCCTTGGGAACGTGAGTAACCCTTTTCACCAATCAAGGGAAGAGATTTATGTTGGACTCTAACCCTGATCAATGAGTTCTCAGACTTTTTTCCAGTGACATCCTTCACTTACCTAAAAAACATTATAGATACTCCTTTTTAAGGAAGCTTGTGAATTACAATGAGACCAAAGTTCAAGGTTGCTGCCAACTATATACTCGTAAATCCTCAGTCCCAACACCATACCTCAGACTCTGCGCATTTTATTATTGTCGTTGTTTTCAGGGACCTGTTATATACATAGGGCTTCTATTCTTAGGTGCTTATCAGTTATAGATTTCGGTGTTTATTTTCCGGTTAATTAGGGATTATATGAGAGTACAAAAATATTGGCATTTATTGGGGTTTTCACACTACAAGTACTGCAGATGGATACTAGGGAAGTGCATTCATTTTTGCACAAATAGCAAAATGGATGAATGGCAACATATTCAGCTTGTTTTACAACCATCAAGTTAAATGCACTACCCCACAGATCTAGTCTAATTGAATTAGAATACTTAGGAAGGATAGCTGTGGAAATGGTCCGGCAAGGACAAGTGGGCAAAGCATGCAGAGCATGGTTCATGGAATTCTTTCCAACAGGCATGTGGGTGCATACTCCAACCCATCTGTTTGTATCTGTATTGCCCGTGGGTATGGGTGTCTCTTGTGTATGTGGTCTGTGTGTGTGTGTGTGTGTTTGTGTGTGTATGTATGTCTGTATGTGTGCATACATCTGTTTTGTATTTTTATTTGTTTTTTGTTTTGTTTTGTTTTGTTTTTATTGTATGTGTCCGTATCTCTAGTTTGTGTATATGTGTCTTTGTGGCCTGATATGTCTGTGCAAAGTTGTATGAATGTGCATATGTTTGTATGTCACTTCATGTGTGCTTGTATATGTGTGTGAGAGAGTTTTTATATCTGTATTGTTTCTATGAAAGGGACAGGAGAGGAGATGAGATGAGAAGGGAAAGCTGTTTGGCAGGTGCAATTCTATTATTGATATGTTACATTGAATCAGTGTATTTGTTTAGTGCAGTTGTTGGAACTGCTTTTTTCTATAGAAACACATTGATGCATATTTGGGGGCGGGGGAGGCTTTGGCGTAATTTCTCTCCTATCTGTCTCATACACAAAAACTAAACTTGCACAGCAGAAGAACTTTCCCCAGCTCACTTTCTCCGTACTATAGGGTTACAAGATTTCTGGAGAGCAAATCTGGGACACCTAAGAAGGGTTGAACTGGACTGAGAAGGGCAGAGCAGGGGTTCTTCCTCCTTCGGCATCTTTTCCCCTATATTTCAAAATGACTAGTTTAGGTATTATTCAATAATTTTGAAAATTTATAAGACAGTAGCAGTCCTCAAGTTATTTTTTTATAGATTTATTGCAAATGATATTACCACAATATAAAGAAAACCACAATATAAGGCATCGATACAAATAACACATCAATCTACAATATACATGGTCAAGCCCTCATCAAGGGAGAAACATCAGGGAAAACAAACACATTACCATAAGGAAATCAAACGCCAAAGGAGGAGACAATAAAAAAGCATGCTAACAGCCACAGCTCTTAATTACCTATTCTCTCTGTTCCTTAAAAAAGATTGCAATTGAGAGGCACCAAAAAAATCATATGTCTGACCCTGCAAAGCTATTACACATTTGCAGGGAAATTTCAAATAAAACGTTGCCCCAAATTGAACTACCCGTTGCTAAAGCTCCAAAAACTGACGACGCCTAGCCTGAGTCTGGCAAGTAACATCAGGAAAAATATTTTGTTTATGGCCACAAAATAGCTCATCCTTATGTTGGAAAAAAGCTTTAAGGACTTTAAATTTAGTGGATTCTGACCCCAGTGTAACCACTAAGGTACACCGCTTATGAATCACATCCAGATTCCTCTAAAAAAGCAGACAAATCCTGGCTAGGTGCTGGGTGGAGAGTATCAATTTCCTCTCCACCCTCACTTGTCACCCTCATTTTACTAGGAACATAATACATCTGTAATACATCAATAGGGTCTGTGAATTTAAGAATCTCAGAGAAATATTTTTGAAGAAGAGATTATGAAGAGAGCAGGTGGGTCAAGGGAAAGTTTAAAAAACGAAGATTCTTAGCCCATGCACCGTTCTCCAAAGCCTCCAGTCTGGCTTGAACAGCCAAAGAATCTTTAATAAAAGCAGTGTTTGAAACAACACAAGACAGGGCTTGGGAATGGGTCTGAGCCACAGACTTACTCAAAATACATAATTGTTTATCCATCTCAGAAAGTTTATCCACAACTCCATGCATAAAAGTAGATAAAGAGGCTACTGTGGAAGTCAATCTCAAATCTATCTTTGTAATTGCCCCAAGAAGGTCTTTAAGGGTTACGTCACCATTGACAGAGGGAGAAAAGCATCCCCCAAAGCCACTGGTGACACAGGATTAGGAAAAGGAACTCCTGAAGAAACATCAATGGCTTTTTCTTCCGTCGCTGTAGAGGACAGAGCAGGAACAGGAAATAGCGATGGGGCCTGGATATTGGGGCTTAAAGAAACCCCATCCGGAGAAAGCAAAGTGGATGAAAGATGTATCAAATGTCTATCTATGGGTCCCAAAGTCTTACCTTGCACTCCTGTAAAAATCACTACCTTCGTGCCAGCTTTATTCTTGCGTTTCCCCATCATAAACCACGGAAGACAAAGTAACATCTCTGGTGCCTGAAGGGGCATGTCCTGCCCCTTTTGGTCACTCCCCTTTGGTTCACAACACACGGGTGCAAGAATGCTGGCTGCTAATTTAAATAGGGTTCAGGGTCCTCGCCGAGGAAAGTCCTCCAAGCACTTGCCCACTCAGGGAGCAAATGCCAGCAAACACCAGGGCTTATCCAGCAAAGCAGATGGCATGCCACTCATTCTCCTCCACACACCCGATACAGCTCCAGCCCTTCTCGAGTTATAATCAGACATACATACATATACAATACACTTAGGTCCCGATATTGCAAGAGGCACAGGAACCAATAACCATCTAAAGATACCCACACAGAAAACGATGCAATCATGAGTTAGCCACTGGACACGTAGGCACACATGTAAAATGGCTGAATATGGGAGATCCACGCCAGCAGCCAAATCTGCATACGCGGATGGCAAGCAAGCACTGATATCCCACCTACCTGTGCAAGGCTGAGGTAAATGCAAAATGCATGGTTAAGAAGCACACGGGGCAGAAGCAGCTCATAACTGCACAGTGATGGAAAGGCGGGCAAAGTCAATATCCCATCGTACTCGGGTAATGGTGCGACAACTATGCACTATAGAAAATGTGCTGCCAGCATATAACTGGGTGTACCAGCAGCCCTCATCACAGAGCTCATAACCAGTTGTGATAATGAATGCACAAATTCATACAGTACATGCAGGAGCTTCCTCTGGCTGGGCAGATACAAAGCAGCAGAATGGCGCGCAAATTTATCCCTGCAGAGACAAAGGCCCTTGCCAGAATGGTCCTCAGATGGGAGGAGGTGCTGTACACCAGGGGACACCACAGGCCAACATGCATCTGGCCACTGCCATCTGGAGGGGGATCCAGCTCCACCTGTAGAGGTGATTAACTGGTGGGAGGTTGAGCTCCACAGAGGAGAGAGGGAGAATGGGCAAAACAGTAGGTCAAAAATGAGCACCTGGCACAGGTCTGGCTGTAGGAGTGCACATGAAAACAGTGGGAATCCCCCTTGGTAGTTGCAGTGGACACGGAATGTACTAGGTCACTGACCCTGGAAGACTACACAGTTCAAAATGCATTTCCCTGCCATCTCAGGGGGTATCACCACTGTTATTGTACTGTCCTGTGACCTGGTGCAACTGGCCAGATGCAATGAGCACATAATGCCGCTGGCTATGAACATGCACAGAATACAGAAGTAAACAGCAGGGAAATAATGTTGCAAATGTTCACTGCCTGCACAGCTGTAGGATATGCCTCCATTACCAGCACAGGACTGGGAGCTAAAACACTTGCACCTGGCCATTCCCCAGTAAGGCATCACCTAAGTCCATGTTCCCCACATATTACATCTGTTCCACAGCTAAAATGTGATGTCCAGCTTGACAAGGTAGCTCTGTACCACAATCACAGAAATGCAATCCAATAAACAGCACAACATACAAAACAGGGCCTCATGCTCCAAGACTGGTGCTACAGTGTCAATGCCAGAAGGAAGGTGAGAGTGGGGTAAAAAGAGGAAGGCACAGAATTGGTGGAGATGAAATAGGGAGTACAAGGGGGTTAGGGAGAGTGGAAAAGAGGGGAGGAAGTGATGGGTAGTAGAGTGAGGAGGATGGTGTAAATGGCATGGAGGAGAAGGGATGGGACAGAGTGGGGTGCAGCTTGGGAAAAAAGAGATGAAGAGCTGTGGTAGTGAAAGTAAAGGATGGAGTAAGGGCATTGAGAGCGTTTGGAGGGGGATGTAAGAGGACAGCCGCAGAACGGAGATGACCCTATGGGGTCCAGAGGTTAAAGACAGGTATGTGGGGTAGCATATGCAGGGTCAAGCTGGCAGCCACAATATGCTGATGCTCGGAGGACTACAAAGAGATATGAGTGATATATAGATGATAGTGAGAACAGCCAGGAAGTGTCCATGAAGCCCCATATGTAGTGGCATACACCACAGAGATCCATACAGAGCAGCAACATATGCCCTGTAAGGCAACAAGATCTGAACATCTGTTCCAGGTTTGGGATGCAGTGCGAAAAATCTGTAGATAGCCTAGCCATGGAGCAGTACCATCACACTGGTTATACACATGGGTTTTGGGGAACCCTGGTAGAAGGTACACAAAGGTCAATGTAGTGACATATATGTTGAAATCCTCGCTGTGATTGGGCACACACACCACTACTGCAAGAGTGGACAGAGGCCCTGGGAACAGCTGAGTAAATGGTAACAGTGGAGGGTCAATGTGGGCACCAAAGGGTGCAGATCTGATTACATACTTCTCTGCCACAGTGACTTTGGCATGCGCTGGACCCTCGAGGCACTGAAGTGCTAGTTTAGGACCATACAGTGGAAGAGGCTAGAGCTCATTCATTGCCTCAGGGAAGAGGTGGCAGCAGCCACAGGTAAGGCAGCCACATGGCATGGTACACATCCTCCCAGGAAATACAGCAAATGACAACATGTGCAGCGTCAACTTTTGGATAACAGCAGATATATTGCTAGCCAAGCATGTGTGGATATGTTGCTTACCCATGGAGTGTGCATGCACCTTTGCCATTATATGTGCCAGTCTGTCAGTTCCGTCCACCACCTGCAAGGCCAATGTTACACCCATCTTATGGCCTACTGTCTCTCTCTTTACAGTCAGGGAAGCCGAGGAGGAAGACCTGAGGAAAGCAGTCAGGCAGCCTCCCCAGCCACACCCACCACCTGCAGGAGCATCCCAGGAGGCAGCAGGCTCCAGCTCCAGCCACAACCCCAGCACCACTACCACATCTGAAAACCCCCCTCCACAGCCAGCATCTCCAATAGGGAGGAGGAGGAGGCCACCAAAGAGGCACTGGAAGAAGAGTTGAAGGAAGAAGAGGAGGGGTGGAGGGAGACCTGCATAAGGAGGAGGAGCACAATACCCTGTAAGTTCTGGAGTTGGAAGGATGAAAATGAGTTGCATGAGAAAGCAGGAAGCATAAGGGGAAACTGCGCACCAACTAACTTAGGACATCGCCGCCAAGTGGAAGTCCACTTATGTGAGGCTAGAGAGGTTAGTGGAGCAATGAGCAGCCCTGCATCAGATAACCAGCTGCTTATGACCTTTCTTCCAATGACCTCTAATATTCCTCTCAATCCCTCTCCTCCCCTTCCTGTTCCCTTTCCTACCCTTGTATGGCTGTGACCTTTCCTATCCGAAATTGTAGTTCTTTTTCTTTTCCGGCCTCGGCCATTCTGATTTTGGTTCATTTGTAAACCACCCTGATGCTATGAAGGTGCGGTATATCAAGTGGTAATAAAGACATTGGAGACCGAGTTTGGTATGGAAAACTTCCTGGGACATTGGGATTGGACAAATATGACTTAGGTCATACATGTTGAAGTCCTGAAGCTCTTGAAGGATGCCATGAAGAAAGTGAGTTGCAGAAGGGCATCCCAATAGTAAATACTCTACAGGCAAAGTTAGAGGGTTTTCATTGTCAACAGGTATTCACAGCAGTGGTTTTAATGTTGGTGTACTTCTTGCATGGTCATTTGGAAAACTGGTTAAAATCTTCATGAATGAGGACACTTACATGCTAGCTACTCTGTGTGACCCAGCTAAAAGGAATAATCGCTCTGCAGTGCAATACACTGATTTACTGGAAGGAGAAGCACCAGAGACCAGTCTGCTATAGGTGGTGGAAAGGAAGCACCAGAGACCAGTCTGCTATAAGCGAAACTCCTGTATGAATTTCTTTGGCACATTACCTTGGAAAGCCCAATGAAGCCATGACCACAGATCCCTTGGCATACTGGGCACACAAGTCGGCAGTCTGCCAGACTTAGCCAGGTTTGCCCAGTATTTCCTGTCCTGCCCACTAATCAGAGGGCCTGTGAATGTATATTTTTCGTAGCAGGGGATACTGTGAATCCACATCATTCACAGTTAGCACTAGAATTAGTGGTAAAGCTAATTTTCCGAAAAACATTGCTTGGTTTTCCTTAATTTCTCTGCAGAATTTGCCTGCACTTTATGTATCCAGTATCTTGCTTTATTTTCCCAGTTTCGCCTGCAGTTGCTATTGCCTGATGTCTAGTTCCAGTGGGTCCCTTTAGCCCAACATGCAAAAGCTTAAAAAGAAAAACAAATGAATAAAAAGAAAAATCTCCTTTCTCCTTGCCTCTCTTCTCCTGCTGCTTGTGTCAATAATGACACTTAAATCGCCGCCTGCCCTCTTGATCTGGCCAGGTCGTTATTCCCTCCATTGTTGCAGCTTTCCTCCACTCCTGACACATTGGGTAGCATGTCACTTGTTATAAAGCAGTTTGGCACTAGAGGGAGCTCAAAAAAACATAAGAGCTCCAAATGCAACAGGATGCCTAGGTTGAGAGGGCAAGTAGACACCTATTTTGAGGCTATTTTATAAAGACACATGGGGCAAATCAGCAGAAACTATGGCTAGATTAAAGCCTTGGACATTTATTCTGTTCCACCCATGATTTGCCCAAACTCCGCCTCAGACCATGCCCATATGCAAGTTGCAAATACACATCTGGTCACTGTGTGTACTTTTATGTGCATAATCCCTGGGGTAATTTTAGAAAAGTCTTTCAATGGGCATGAAACAGTGTTTTTACATGCAGGAAAATTACCCCCTAAGAGCATTGATCGGGCAGGAAGATAGCTCCTTTTGGAGGTAGGCAGTTTGTGAGATGTAGTAGTGGGTAAGCATCCAAAGCTTACAACACAGGTGAAGGCAACTGAGTACTGTGGAAAAGCAGCAACAGTTCAGAAGGAAAACAGGGAGGTGGAAAGCTTAATTCTCAGACCACTGAGTGAAGCAGAAGTTTGATGGCAAGAATGCTGCTTTGTTATTAAGGAATTAAAGAAGTGTCAGTGTTTTTGGAGGCTGACAAAGCAACGTGTTTGCTGAGAAACTCCTAATTAGAAGCAGTAAGGAAGGATTCATCTAGTAGTTTGAATACCCAGGAAAGTGTCTGTGCTTGCGAAAAAAGACAGACATATTGAGATTGGAAATACACCCTTATTTAAAACAGACATGCCAAGTCACCGGCATTAGGTGTGCGACACACGTATTCGGCACCACTCACACAATCACATGCCTTTGCCCCTTTGTCTCATGCATTTTCCTCCACCACACTGCTCAGTCTTCTAAAGTGTTTCTCTGCCACTGTTCAGCTCCCCTACCCGCTGCTAGTGCCCTCCTCCGTCATGGCTACTACTTGTCAAGATCTGTGGCAGTAGCACAGACGAAGACCAAAGCCTGTAAGTTCATAATGCCGTTGACAGCACTGCTAGTCCCGCCCTCAGAAACAGGAAGCTTAGTCAGAAGGGTGGGACCAGTAGAGTCATGAGCAGCATGCATGAACTTGCAGGCTCCAGTCTTTTGTGGTTTTTTGCTGCTGCCACAGGTCCCGGAAAGTGACAGCGGGTTGAATGTTGACTGGGATTAACCTCCCAGGTCTGTGAGATGCAGAAAGAGACATGCTGAGAGCTGGAATTGAGGAGCTGACAAGGGAAGTAAGTTGGAATACTAAAGCCTATATAAAGGTGAGTCAGACAAGCTGAACGAGAGGAGCTTTACTGCCTTTTTGTATTTCGGATTAAAATGTATGGGAGCTATAGGTTGATTGTAGAAATCAGATGACATATTAAAGGCCATTGTCTGTATTGTAAACAGTTCAAAGGGGAAATAAAGGTTTTAGAAGTACCTGTGAGGGACCCCTCAGACTCAGGAAGTGACATCCCCAGAGTGAGTAACATCCTCAGAGTATGGATTTTTTCCCTCCCTCCTGCCAGAGGAGGAAGAAGGATGTCACAGTCCATATAAGGAAAAACAAAGAAATGACCTGCAGGCACTGTGGCACAGAGTAGTGTTGCTATCTCCATGGTTTTCTGCCCAACTGGACAACTTTTTTGCCCAGCCTGAGTGAAAACCATTGAAAATAAAGCAAAAAGAAAAAAAAAAGCAATAAAGAGCAAACTTTGGCTTCATAAAGATCACATTCCTTATTTGCATCTCATTGGTCAGGACTAGGGTTGCCAACTTTTTCACCGAGAAAAACCCGACACCTGTGGCTCGCCATGCTCCACCCATTCTCCGCCCCTAGTCCCACCCCTGCCCCGCCCCCAGCCCCACCCACAAAAATTACCGAGGATACGTGTAGGCTAACTTCCTTGGTCAGATAATAATTAAACTGGGAACCCCAAAATCCAAACATGAAATGTACAACACTGGAGAAATAAAACTATAAAGTAATTTCCTCTTGCACTAAACAAAAACGCAAAGATGTTAGCAATACACACTTCCCAGACCAGACATATTCCAGTTAATAAATTCAAAATAAAAAGTATTTTTCTACCTTCTGTTTGGGCGTTTTATTTTTCAGTTGCAATTGCTCCAGTCACTTTCTTCTGGTTTCTTCGTGTCTTCTGCGAGCTATCCATTTGTCCTTTCTTCTCTTTTAGATGTTTTCCATTCTCTCTCTATTTCTGCTTTAACATACTGATTGTTTCCCTTTTGCTCTTTCCCCCAATTCTTTCCTTATTCCTTTATCATCCGTTTAAATTTCACTCTTCCATTCTCAAGCCCCTCTTACTCTCCCAATACCGGCCCATCATAGACTTTTCTTCCACACAAAATATTTTTTCCCCTCTCCATTCTCATTCCCCATCCATTCTAGTCCTCCCCCCAAATCAATTCCCTTATAGTTCTAGGCCCACCCAGCATCCACTCCCTTCTAGTCCCATTCTCCCATGCCCCACATCAGCCCATTTCCAGTCCTATTCCAGCTCTTCATCAGCCCATTTCCAGTGCTAGCCCTCACATCACAGGCCATTTCCAGTCCTAGCTCCCCCCCCCCCCCATCACAGCCCATTTCCAGTCCAAGTCCCCCATCACAGCCTATTTCCAGTCCTAGGCCCCCCCCACCATCACAGCCCATTTGCAGTGCGAGTCCCCCCGCACCATCACAGCCCATTTGCAGTCCTAGCCCCCCTAATCACAGCCTATTTCCAGTCCAAGATCCCCCTTCCTCCACCATAGCCCATTTCCCGTCCAAGTTCCCCCCCCCCCCCCAATAGCCCTTTTCCAGTCCAGGTCCCCTCCACCCCCATCACAACCCATTTCCAGTCCATGTCCCCCCCCCTAACCCTTTTACAGTCCAGGTCCCCCCCCCATCACAGCCTATTTCCAGTCCAAGCCCCCCCCCTTAGCCCTTTTCCAGTCCAAGTCCCCCCCCTTTAGCCCTTTTCCAGTCCAAGTCCCCCCCTTAGCCCTTTTCCAGTCCAAGTCCCCCCCCCTTAGCCCTTTTCCAGTCCAAGTCCCCCCTTAGCCCTTTTCCAGTCCAAGTCCCCCCCCCCTTAGCCCTTATCCAGTCCAAGTCCCCCCCTTAGCCCTTTCCATTCCAAGTCCCCCCCCCTTAGCCCTTATCCAGTCCAAGTCCCCCCCCCTAGCCCTTTTCCAGTCCAGGTCCCCCCCCATCACAGCCAATGCAGTCCTTGCCCCCCCCCCGACCAGCATCGCGGCTGTCTGAGGCTTCAGAGGGAGCCGGGGAAGCCCGCGTGAGGCCCCGGCTCCCTCTGAACAGCCACCAGCGTGAAGAGCCTTTTCCTTCACGCTGGCGGCTGTTCCTGTGAAGCCGCGAATGCTGGGAAAGGTTAAAGGGCAACCTTTAACCTTTCCCAGCATTCGCGGCTTCACAGGAACAGCCGCCAGCGTGAAGGTAAAGGCTCTTCACGCTGGTGGCTGTTCAGAGGGAGCCGGGGCCTCGCGCGGGCTTCCCCGGCTCCCTCTGAAGCGGAGAAAAGCCGTTTTTTTTGCTCTGGCCGCTCCCGATCTTGCGGCCAGAGCAAAAAAAACGGCTTTTAAAGGGCCGGTTTTGCCTCTGCGCCGGCAGCCGGCCTGGCCGTGGAAAAAACGGCCAGGCCGGCTGAAAACCGGCCAGTTGGCAACCCTAGTCAGGACCCAGAACAGCAAACTGGGAGCTGATCAATGAGATGTGGCAGAATGGGAATGATTGACTACCAAATTCCAGCTAATCAGGGAATAGGAAGGTATGACCATGTGACAGAATGGCCATGCCCGATGGACTGCCAGACCAGCCAATCAGGAAAGGGAAGGGTGGGGTCAAGGGTGAGTCACAGTTTTGGGCTATTTTTTAACCCAGTTTGGGCTGGAGCTTCTGAGGTGATCTGGAAACACTGCCTCAGAGGATCCTATAGAAAAGCATAGGGGGTTTGTGCAAGGCTCATGGTGCAAGTTAATCTGCAGAGCAAAATATGAAAGGAATCCCCGTACTCAGAGCAGAAAGCCTGTATAAGTGGGAGAGATTGTGCCCGAGGAAGAAAACCAGAGCTTTCACTTTGGCTTTAAAGCTGAAATAAAACTGATGAAAAATGAAGTAACATCCTAGCTACTTGTGCCAGAGAAAAAGCCAGGATTGCAGATAGGGAATAAAAGCACCTGTAGAGAAAAAAAAAGAGCCAAGGAAGAGAACAGAATTCATAGTCAGGCAGTAAGTCCAGACTACTGAGGGTAACAGAGACACTTTCTAAAGGCTGCATCAGAAAACCAGGAATAGCATGAGTTTAGGAGACTTGATAGCAAATTTGCAAGTCAGGTGAGCCAAGCTCCTAGTGAAGACCTCCCAGGAAGATATCACCTGATACAATGGAGGGTTGAGGAGGTCAGACAGCAGGACTGGGTGCTACATAAAGACTGCAACTAGAGCAGGGCCAAAATGGTGACTTGCTTTCAGAGTCTGCATACTGACACAGGGTCTGTACTAGGCCAGAAGGATGTTGTTAATTGTCATCGAGTCGGTGTCGACTCATGGCGACCCTCTGGATAGTTGTCCTAAATTGTGTTTGGTCTTCATTGTTGACAGAGTGGTACCCGTAGCAACTGTTATTGTATTGATTCATCTCATTGCTGGCCTTCCTCTTTTGCGTTGACCTTCTATCTTGCCAAGCATGATGTCTTTCTCTAATGATCTCTCTCTTCGCATGATGTGTCCAAAGTATGAAAGTCAAAGTCATGTCATCTGAGCTTCTAAAGAAAGCTTAGGTTTGATCTCCTCTAGTATTGACTGGTTTGTTCTTCGGGTAGTCCATGGTATGCGCAGTATTTGCCACCAGCACCATAATTCAAAGGCATCAATTTTCTTCCTGTCTATCTTTTTCACTGTCCAGCTTTCACATCTATATGATGTTATTGAAAATACCATGGCTTGAACAAGTTGACTGTTATCTGTTAACCAATTCTATATTTTGTAACTAGTGAATTTTTGTGAGTGATTTTGAAACCTTTAAATAAAATTCACCGGGTTCAGAAACAACTTCTGGGCTGGACTGAGTTCTTTTGCATTGTAGAGTGAAAGAGAGACTTTGAGTACAATAGGCCATCCAGTAATATCCTGATCTGATCCCGGGAAATACAGCCTGGTAAGGGTTACACATATTCATTATAGTAATACTTTAAAGTGATTCTTTTTAACATCTTTGTTAGTGATATTGCGGAAGGGTGGTCTGGTAAGGTTTGCCTCTTTGCGGGTGATACCAAAATCTGCAATAGAGTAGATACCCAGGAAGGAGTAGATAACATGAGGAAAGATCTAGCTAAGCTTGAAGAATGGTCTAGAATTCAGCAGCTGAAATTTAATGCTAAAAAATGCAGGGTCATGTATTTGGACTGCAAAAATCCAAGGGAGCTGTACAGTGATAGGGATTGAAGTACTTCTGTCCACAAAAGAAGAGCGAGACCTGGGTATGATAGTGTCTGACGATCTTAAAGTAGCTAAATAGGTAGAAAAGGCAAAGGTGAAAGCCAGAAGGACGCTTGGGTGAAAAGGGAGAGGAATGGCAAGCAGAAAAACAGAGGTGATAGTGCCTCTGAATAAGTCTCTGATGTGTCCTCATTTGGAATATTGTGTGCAATTCTGGAGACCACACCTTCAAAGGATATAAATAGGTTGGAGTAGGTGCAGAGGGTGGCTACTAAAATGGTTAGAGGTCTTTGTTATAAAGCATATGAGGACATACTTAAAGATCTTAATATGTATACTTCACAGAAAAGGCGGGATAGAGGTGATATGATAGAGATGTTTAAATACCTCCATGGCATAAATGAGGGTGAGGGGGGATGGACTCAGGAGTAATATGCGGAAATATTTCTTTACGGAAAGAGTAGTAGATGCGTGGAATAATCTCCCAGTGTAGGTAGTGGACAGTAGGACAGTATCTGAATTCAAAAAAGCATGGGATAAACATAGAGAATCTCTAAAGGAAAAAATAGGACTATTGTAGTAGTTGATATGGAAGGGCAGACTAGATAGGCCATGCGGTCTTTTTCTGCTGGCATGTTTCTATGATTTAACTGGTTGAGTGTTTCTCCAGGTGAGGGTTGAGAGAAGCACCAATCTATAAAACACTATGCAAAGTATTGCAACACATGGTTCAATGTGCACCTTTCAAGGAAGAATCAATGCTCACATACTTTGAACCGAACACTGCTGCACAGCGATTGATTGCTTTTGTCAACTGTGACTCATGTTATCTTTAAAACTGTGCAAGTTCATCAAGATTGCATGTTAATTAGTTGCGCATTATATGAGTGAAATGGTTTCGTGCATCTACATGATTTTGGCAATCTATATAATCAAGTCCTTGAGAACAAAGGCCTGTGAATAAAGCCCCAGGAAGCTAATTTTCAGTATTGTAGCTGAGAGCAAAGGCATTTTAATAGACTGAATGGACCAGGCAAGAGGCCTCAGGAGACACTTCTGGTAGGGAGATAAATAATTCTTTTGTAGCACAGTAGTGTGGCAATTCCAGAAGGTGTGTTTAAATGCAATAGTGAAGAGTGCCACTGCCAGCTAAATTATACTTACTGCTTCTCACTTCCTCAAATAAAAAACAAAAATAATTTTCTTCATAGTCCAGCCTCCTCACCATCAGTAATGGATCAAAAGCTTCAGTGCAAAGCGAGTCCAACTACTTTGTTTCACAGCTGGCAGAAATTACTGTCATTACTTAAGCTTCACATTCTTCCTGCATGGAAGTCATACTACGCTGAATAAATTTCTGTGTCTTGTGAATGATGGTCCAGCTCTTTTGATCGAGTGGAAAGAATAAATGTACCATCACCCCAACTACTATTATGCATTCTACAGTGCCTCACTCTACATTTTTTATCTAGATGACAGAATTGTCAGTTCCTATGACAAGGCGTGGATCCAGAAAAGGTCAATGTATTACATCACTGTCCCTGGTGTCATATAGAAGAATAATTCAATTAGATCTGAAACCACTGGCTCACGGACCTTTTACAGAAGGTAATAACGTTTACCTTAAGATAAAGACTGCAATTAAAATGTAGAAAAGCAGAAGGTTTAGCACAGAAATATGTAATTTTAATATTAATTAATTTCATAATTAAGACTATCAAACCAGTCAGCCCTAACAATGCCCAGTGGAGCCTGTGAATTTGTGTGCATTGCTACACCGAAGCAATACGATTTTGAACATGGACTTGTTTCATTGAGAAGATGGTTTGGGATGACTGTGACAGCTTGTGGCAATGAGATTGAATAGACTGTAAGCTCTTAGTAGCAGGGACTGTCTCTTACGGCTTGTAGCGCTATACAAATGATAAGAAGTCATAGTAATAAGTGTAGCATTCTTAAAAACCTTTGTTTTGTGAATATTTTTAAAATTTCTTTCATGAATAGTAGACATTTGTTAATGAATAGCGATGAGGGTTACTTTATGTTGGTTCACATCAGCATTGCATGTTGGTATTACATATTAGGGGGTAAATAATGAAGCAGTGTGATAAAGTATGTTGGGACTTGTAGTTGTTTTTTTCTACCAAGAGATCCCTTGACTGGTGCCTACAATACACAGTTTTGATATCCAATTTATAAATTTGAGTATTTGTGTTCTCTGTAAGTTTGCAGTTTGAACTATCAAGGAAAGATTTTTTTTTTTAGCTCATGCCTTTTCTCAGAAGTTCAAGTTAAGTTATATTCAGGTACAGTGGGTATTTTCTGTCCACAAAAGGTGTACAATCTAAGTATGTACTTGAGGCAATAAAGGATTAAGTGACTTGCCCAAGATCACAAGCTGTCACAGTGGGATTCCAACCCTGGCTGTAGTCCACTGTTCTAACCATTAGGCTACTCCTTCAAGCCGAGATTGTTTGAACATAAAGTGGCTGTTCTACTTTTTGAATATATCATCCTTCCAATATAGAACCACGTGTGTCTTGTTTTTTCATTCTTAATGGGGAATATAGTTTGGGCATGACCTAGGTAGGCCAAACTATACACGTGTTCTCAATTTTACAAAGTGATTTTCCCCATCAGATTTTATATCATCTCCGAGGCACACGTGGATTTTTAGAAAGTGCTTATTACTGGCAGGACTTGACAGAATGAATTAAGGGAGTAATTCTCTTTACCCCTCCCCTCCTTCTGTTGTTTATTTCCTCCTCCAAAATAAAAATTAAAATGAATTGTGGCCTCTACTTGGAATTTGGCCTGTATGTACAGTAAGGTTGCCAACTGGCTCCAGATGCGCCCGACAGGCTTGATCCAGTCCTGGGTTTACCCTATTGCATGCAGGGACATGTAGTCTTGCTTTTCTTATGGAGTGCAATAGAGAATTCAGAACTACATCTCCATGCATGCAATGGGGTAAACCCAGGACTGGATCAAACCTGTCGGGCGCATCTGGAGCCAGTTGGCAACCCTAATGTACAGGGTCATGACGCTGCTCACAACCTGCCCTCTCCGCCTGCAGCCTGCCTCCAAACAGAGCTCAGCTCTAAGTGCAGGGAGCTCTGTTACCCAGCTGCAGACCAGTTGTTGAGCAGTCTGGACATCCAGACCTGCTATTTGTGTTTTGGAATGGACCCCATAATTTGCAAACTGACTTGGCTACACATGGAAATGCCAGCACTTACACAGGAAAGTTGCTATTATTACTGCCACTAATCATTTGTATAGCACTATTTATTTAACAGTTTTTTATACCACTTTATTATTTCAATCAAAGCAGTTTGCATTGTAACTTAAACTTGTACATTAAAAAATTAAAGGTCTAACTGGGGGTTCCGCGGTAGACGTAGAGACACTAGATGTTTTAAATCTTTCTGAGATTTTTAATAAATCTGTATCTGAGAGTGTGGTTCCTGCTACTTTGTTGATTTCACTGGCTCTTGTGTCTGACCGGGAATGGCTATTGAGAATGTATTTCAAGAAACGTACAGTTTTGTTTAAAGGGTTATCTATTCGAATGTTTTCTGATTTATCTCGGGAAACGCAAAAACGGAGAAAGGAGTTTCTGTTGTTAAAGTCTGGGGTGATTCAGATGGGAGGTTTATTTTTCCTCAAGTTTCCCTGTAAATGTTTGGTAAAGATTCAATCTGTTTCTTATATTTTTTATGAGCCTACTAAGTTAGTTTCCTTTATTAGCGCTTGTTTATCTGCTGCCCCTTAGGTGAGCGGGTTTATTTGCAGGATAGGTTTACCGGATTTTCATGGGTCTATCTATTCCTATGAGTTTATTTTGTTGTATTTTCCTGAATCATTATGGGTTTCTCTAGTGTGTGGACTAGTTTAAGACTGGGGGTAAATAACTTTATATTGGTATATTTCTTGTTTTACTTTTCTTACTCATGTCTTGTTTATTTATTTTATTTTATTTTATTTAACACTTATTTATATACCGCATCTTCCAGCGATCAGTTGCGGTGTACAATTAACAACAGTCAACAAAGCAGAGTTTGTTTTACATAGAACATTGAACATTATAACTTATTACATAGAACATCGTAACTTGCATAATTCAGGGATTCAACAACTAATCAGGATATTTCAACTATAACAGTGTGTGTGACAATTTTAAACAGAAGTACTGTCTGTACCGCATTAGGCAGAACATACCAGTTGTAACTATATACAAGTAGGAGTATCAAGGCATAGGAATTCAACTACATAGGAATATCAAGGCATAGGAATGGAGTGTTATTTATATAAGTTTTGTATGTTATCCTTTATAGGAGGGTGTATAAGCTTGATTTGGGTAGGTTCGTATTTAGCCTTTATCTAAGTTGATTGGAGGATTTCAAGTTGATTCAAGTTGATTGGAGGATTTCCATTTCAAGTATGATTGCTTGTAAATTTTGTTGAAATCTTATAAAAAAAACCTTGTACATTAAACAGGGAGGTTGATAACTTGGATTTTTCTGAGCAATGGAGGGTTAAGTGACTTGCTCAAGGCCACAAGGAGTGCTAGTAGGAATCAAACCTTGGTTCCCAAGCCAGTGCTCTAACCATTAGGCTATAAGGTGCATGCAGTACTGTGCATATAGATGCAAGACACAGTCCCTGCTCATCAGAGCTTACAACATAATCAAGATAAACATAGCAAAACTGGGGACTAGAGTATGGTAAGATACACATAAGTAGTGGCCAAGAGAGTGAGGAGCATCAGGATCCAAAAGCAGCCGCAAAGAGATGGGTTTTCAGCCTGGATTTGAAGAGGGCTAAAATCAGCACTTTCACATGGAAGCTGCTGAGCTGGTCATCTCTGTTTTCTCATGTATAAATCTGTAAAATGTCTCCTGCTGCTTATCCACATGTACTCCTGCAGGTCCTTTTACTTGCTTTATAAAAGGCTTCGTGTTCAGCAGGGCCTTTTGCAAAATACTGCTAAAAATAAGCATTTCCCCACCTGGACAACTCAAATGTGATATGTAAAATGGGCCTTCGTTATTTCTAAGTTGTATTTCCTCGTAAAATGTATCTAAATATTATATCAGAACTAACCATGTGCACATAAAAACGCTGTTCTTCAGTTTTGCTAATATATGCATTTTGTTTACGTTCCCCTTTGATTTCTGCAGAATCAATATTTGGTTATTCAGTACTGAGAAAATCTGCAAAACCCTGGGATGGTCTGTATTTTTGGACAATTTTATATGAAGAAAAGGTGGGTAAATCCTTCATTCAGTAGCAGGTAGCACCTCCTTGAATTGCAATAACTTCAACTAGACGTTTCCTGTAACTGTTGATCAATCTCTCACATTTCCCTTCAATGATTTTAGTCTATTCTTCTATACAGAACTGTTTTAACTCTGTGATATTTTAGGGTCCGCTTGCATGAACAGCTCCGTTCAGGGCTTGTCACAACAGTTTAGGCTGGGACTTTGAACAATCCAAAACAAACTCCATTATACAGTAGATTTAGTTGACTATTTAGAGTGGTTAGCTTGCTGTATGGCCAATTTTGATTCACAGACATATGACCCTACATTATCCACTTTCGAATATAAAGTAGAATTCATGGTTTCATCCATGATGACAAGGCATCCAGTTCCTTATGCAGCAAAGTAGTTTCACACCAAGATATCTCCACCATCATACTTGACAGTCAGGTTGAGGTCCTTACTTTGGAAGGAGGTATTTGGTTTATGCCAAAAAATGTTTCCATGGTAACCAAAATGCTATGTTTTTTATTTATTACCTAGACATTATTCCAGATGTCTTTTGGGTCAACCAGATACTGATGAGCCTAAGGCATGTATTAATGTCCTCTCCTTCATTTTTTTCTCTGGTGGGTGATGCAAAAACCTTCACATAAGCTGTAGTGAAAGAGGTTTGTAGATTTTTGTATGTTAGTTTGTGGTTCTTTGTAACATCATGAATGATCTTTTGGTTTGTTCTTGTGGTGGAGGGGGAAAATATCTTGGCAGGAAAGTGCTCCAGAATTGTTTCCAACTTTCTCCATGAATGCCATGATAACTGGGCCAAGAGAGCTTTGCAGTCATCTCAGGAAAGGTTTTCAGTGGTCCTTGGACCAAAATTGAAACAGCTTCTAGAGTGTTTGCTTGCTCTGCCTTGAGGATCTGCAGCTCTACCCCAAGCTCTGCAAATTCTGTACTTTTAGAAAACAATTTAAAGCCTCATTATTTGATTAATTTTAGTTTTTTGTTTCTGGAGTTTGGGGAGGAGAGTGTTTTCAGTGATTAGATAAAGGACTTTAATTAAATTTTGTATATGTTATATATGTGGTTTGTGAATGTTTTTTTTTTCTAAGAGAATGTATCATCCATGTTTATTGTACGATACCTAAAGCTTGGAGGAATCAGGTGTTTAATAAGTGTAAATAGCTAAATAAATATTTAGAGCTGGCTTGTTACCCTATCCAGACAGAAGAGCACGGGGCTTTTTTTTAGGCGGTATGCATGATTATGGAGTGTCAGCACTTCTGCACTATTCATTAGTGTCCAAGTGAAGCGTGGTCCTGAGCTGCCTCCCACCAAACGCAAGTTGTAAGGCCTCTCATCCATTTGTGTGACAGCCACTCCGCCCTGCAGCACTGCCTACCTTCTGACTAAATTTAAAGTTTGCAAGGAGAAGCTGCAGTAGCAGCGCAGACCATGGGATCTGAGAGGCTGTAGTGCTGCATATTTTGCCCCTACCTCTTTAATTTATATGCATAACAAATCATCAGAGAAGCAGGACTGTATGAAGACAACCGAGGTGTGAAGATTGGTGGAAGACTCACAACCTTCACTATGCTGATGATACCACATTATAGGCTGAAAGTAAAGGTGATCTGAAATATTAGCTTCTCAAGATCAAGGAACATAATCTTAAAATGGATCTGCACCTTAACATGAAGAAGACAGATATCCTGACAACTGGCAAAATCAATTAGTTCATCACTGATGGAAAATAAATTGAAATAGTTGACAACTTTAACTTACTTGGATCAACAATCAATAAAGAAAGGACTAGCAGTCAAGAAATCCGACGACGTATTGCTCTTGGTAGAATGGCTATGAAGGACCTAGACAAGATTCTCAAGAGCAGAGATGTCTCTCTGCATAAAAAGAGTCGACTTGTCCAGGCCATAGTATTTTCAATAACGTCATATGAATGTGAAAACTGGACAGTGAAAAAGATAGACAGGAAGAAAATTGATGCATTTGAATTACGGTGTCTGTGATAAATACTGTGTATATCATGGATTGCCCAAATAACAAACCAATTAGTACTAGAGGAGATCAAACCTAAGCTTTCCTTAGAAGCTCAGATGACAAGACTTTGACTTTCATACTTTGGATACATCATGCGAAGAGAGAGAGATCACTGGAGAAAGACAATGCTTGGGAAGGTCATTGTAAAAAAAGAAGGCCGGCAATGAGATGGATCGATATGATGACAGCAGCTATGGATACCACTCTATCAACAATGAGCTGCTTGGCTGAAGACTGAACAAAGTTTACGTCAACTATCCAGAGGGTCACCAGGAGTCGACACTGACTCGATGGCACTTAACAACAAGTGCTTTCTGCCCCTGCTGGTCCACCTCCTTGCTCTAGCTAGAAGCTTCCTGTTTAAACGAGGCGAGCCACCAGGAGCTGACTGTGCTACATCCTCTCAGACCCAACGGCCAGCAGCAGAGAGAAGTAGAGAAGGGTAAGATCAGAATGAGGTAGCAGTGGTGGAAGAGATATGAGGCAGGGATAGAAGGAAAGAGTGTAGGATTAAGGAGTGAAATGTTTAAAGAAGAAAGGGATGAGTTAAAGGATGGTACGGAAACAATGAAGGTGGAAGGAAGAAATGGAGAAGATGCAATGGAGTGCTAAAAAATCAGGAACAGAGGAGGGGAGAATGAAAGAAATAAGTCGTGGTAGAACACAGATGATGGAGGGATGGAGGAAAAAAAAAGATGAGGGGAAAAGGGGCATATGTGTGAGGGAGGAGGAAATGGGCAGTGTGTGAGAGCGGATGTGAGTAAGCCGTGTGTGTGTGTGTGTGTGAGTTGGAGAGGGATGAGTGTTTTAAGAAGAGGGAGTGTGAGAAGTGTGTGAGAAGATGGGGAGGGGGAAGGGACACATAGTAAATACTAAGGTACAGCAAAGAGAAACAAAAGTTAAAATAGAAAATGCATGACATATAAGGAATGGAACCAGGGAATTGGATCAGCAAGAGAAGAAAGGGACAGCAGGAAGAAAACATCTAAAAGAAAACCTGAGAGACGGTAGAAGGTAAAATAGAAATAGGAGAGGAGAGGAAACGGTCAATAAAAGGGGTTTGTAAAACCTGAATTACTTGCCAGTCTTTGGTATCTGTTCGTTTGTTCCTATAAATAAAATAATACAGAAAACATATGAAAGAAACCAAAATGGGATCAGAAGAAAGATACAAGAAACCAACAGCTGAAAATAAAACATCAAGAAACAAACCAAAAATTTGAAAATATTTTAATGAAAATTCTAATTTGCTGTACTGATCTGAATATGCTAACTTTGGGAATGTGAGTGTGCAGCGTCTCTGATCTCTTTACATTTTGCACTGTACAGAAAGAAAGGCATTTCTGCTTTGATGTTTGCACTCCATGCAGAGTCTATACATTTCTATTGCTAAGCCCTCTATTTAGTATTTGCTGAGGGTCTGTCTATATTTGACATGATCTTTTACTTTGGTGAGCTATTTTGGAAAAGTTCTGCTTGTTCTGGTTTTCCAATAAGAAGCATGTATTGGTGTTTTAGGGACTAGTATAATGTTTCTTTTGCTGCCTTTTCATAAACTCTGTGGCCAGTTGTATGGGTGATATTATGTGAGGGCAGAGCTGGGGCGGGAGGGGGGGAAAAGGGAGGACATGCCCCCCAACCGGTAAGACTCACCCTGCACCCTGTATATGAGAACAAATGCACTGGGCGTAAATGTTTATATGCAAACGTGGGTATTTTATAAAATATGCATGTAAATTGTGACTCCGCCTGTGCTATGCCCAAACTCTGCCACAGAACACGTAAAAGTATGTCTTTCTTGTCATTGTGCAGACTTTGAACTGCATTGCTCCCTGCGTGCTTATGTTTCTGGGCATATCTCTTACGTATTGTCACTTCAGGAATTAGAATATAAAGAACCTCTCACCATGGAGTGCATTCTAAATAGCATAGGCTTCCTTTTAAATACCTGCAAACAGGAGGTCGGCATGGGGCCTTGGCAGGGGCAGGAGTCAAATGGCCTTGCAACGCCAGAGGGTTAAGGTAAGCGTTGCAGGGCTGTTTGAGGCTATTGCCATCACTGCAGGTCCTAAAGTGTGGTGGCAATGGGAAGTACCACACTTACTTTAGGAAAAACTAAAGTGAAATACTATAAGATACCATAGTTATAGTTTCCAGATAGTACAGATCTACGGATGTGCTTCAAACTGTGTCGGAAACACACAATACATGTAGCCCCAACATCGCTAACATCATCATGCTTGGACCTGGTATTTCTAAGTCTTATATGTAATAATAGCAGCCTCTGCCTCTTTCTTGTTTGGTTTATGTTTTATTATATGGGGTATTACATCTCTACTGGAGTATGATCACTACAAGCCACAACAGAAATGAATAGTAGGGATAATTTTGCAGCCTTTTCATAAGATATGCTACACTGGGACAGATCAAGGGTCTATCAAGCCAAGCATCCAGTTCCAACAGTGGCCAATCCAGGTTACAAGTATCTGTCAGGTTCCCAAAAAAGTATATAGATTCTTATCTCATGATAAGTGATAGATTTGGCTATTAGGGCCAACTTTTAGTATTGGTTTGGCCCTTATTTTCTGAGTTTGTTCCCCATAGTTGTCCTGTTGATAGATTTTCTGTGAAAATCGCGTAATGTACATTGTTGGCCAATGATATATTATTGTAAGTATGCTTTAAAATATTATGGATGCACGCCAGGTTTCCTTCAAATTAATGTATGTGGCCTTGAAAAAGGCCGTTTTTATGTGTCAGTGATGGCTCAGTATTTGATGGGCCACCCTTTGTTCTTGATCACCTGACAGCACCTTGTCAGCATTGAATGAACCAGTCTGACAAGGTGATCGTTGGTGACAACGTGGTTCCAAGCTGCAATGAGAGACTCAATCAGCTCATGCTTTGATGTTGGATGCCTCTTGGATACCTTGTGCCACAGGTTCTCAATTGGATTCAGATCTGGAGACTGGGCAGGCCAGTCCACTGTCTTGATATTGTTCCACTGCTTACAGCTGATCACCTGTCTGGAGTGATGGCAGGGTGCATTGTCATCTTGGAACAGGAACTGGCCAGGAAACAGCTGGTGTACTGATGGCACCATATACTTTTGCAGTATGGTAATGTACTTGGCCCCGTTGACCATTCCATCGACAATGTGAAGATGTCCAATGCCACTGGCAGCCATGCAGCCTGTGATATGGAAGCTTATCATAGCTCAGGAAGGAGCTATAGAATAGGTAAAGTGACTCTGAACAAGCAACCTGTCAGTTCTGGTAGAAATAAGAAAACAGAATTTTCCCATAAAAAGCTACCAGTCCCAGAATGCACCAGGTTTCCAACAGCCATTAGAGGAGCTGAAGTGGGGAAATGTGTGTTCAATCAGGAGGGCTATGAGGTAATCCCTAAGCACTCATCTCAAAGGGCAGGGCCTGATTCAGCACAGCTGCGCTGTGTTAGGGAGGAGCACTCATCTAAGCAGAATAAAGGTAGAGTTTATTCTACAGAGAATTATCCTCATATTGATCCTCAGGATCATCATCATCTTCATGATCATCTTGGATATCCTCAGTTTCATGTGGAGGATCATTAGAAGCAGAAGCCAAACAGGATGGACAGAGAGGGCAAGAAATCCTTTGGAAGAAGGAGGAGAAAAGCCTTTGAGAGGTCTAGAAGAGTCCAGAGCAGTACGTATGCTGGGAGGCATTCCAAGGGCCAGCATACACCATTGGACTGGGGAAAGCCAGAGGAATGGTGCTGCAGAGCTAGGAATCTCCAGACGGTACCTGTGAGGGAGACGGCTGCACGTGGAAGGGACCCTAAGACCCGTGCCAGAAGGTATGTGAAGAGAGATCCAGTGTCCAGGGATCTGGATTGGAAGGCTGGACATAAGAACTGGACTACATATTGGCCAGGCTATATAGAGAGGAACTCTAACAGCAATGGAAGCTCAGGTATGAACACTGATCTATGCCCTAGCTATAACCTTGAAAGACAGCAGGGAAACAAGTATTCTCCTGAAAGTGCTCCATTGGGAGATTCATCTGTGCCAATCCATGATATTGAACCCATGCTTGTTGAAGAAGAGGAGGTGATAGCAGATGAAGAATCTGTTTACATGGACTGCTCTCTGTCTAAACTCCTTTGGTGATTTTCTGTTACAAAGTACAGCAACCATCACAAAGAAATACAAACTTGTTCTTTAATCTACTCAGAAAAGCTCCTGAGTAGGATTTTTAGCCACGCAGTAGAAAGCAAGCCAGCTAAGGGGTTTCAACTGGATAACTGCTAGCAATTGAGCCTTACCTAATTGCTTGTGTGTTCTGAATCACTTCTGAATCTATGTGGGAAGATATAAGAAGTTAACCTGAAAAGAACAGTTTTTTCTTTGTGGCTTTTGGTTTGTTGTTTGATACATTGCTAAGAGAATTTTAGCTAAAGCCTACAGAAAAGACCAGTTTGTTGCCAACCAGGTCTTATTTCTTTTGCTTTGATTGCCTGACAAGTTCAAATGTTGTTTTCCTAATTTTGTTTTTCCAAGTTTAACACTGAAAACAAGTAACCTAATTTATGTGCTACCAAGCATATCTGTGTTGGGAGAAATAACCCCATAAATAAATATCTTATTGGCTTTACCCAAAAGCACTACTAATTATTGTGAGCAGCTGTGTCTGGTGTGAATGAACTGCATTGCCCACAATCCCTTGCAAATCATATAGATATATGCACTTGCCAAGACTGTGAAGATTCTCACCCAGGCAGCCGTTTGACAAATGGCGTAGTTGGCAGGATTGCTTTTGCACAAAGGGATTTACTTGCTGAGGATTACAACTAAAGTTCAAGTTTAAAGCTGAAAACAAGATTTTCCCTCAACTGCACTTTGGAGGAGAAGTGGATGTTCCAGGCAGCTGTCCCAGGAGGAAACGACCCTGTGCAGAGCTGGATTCATCACTGGCACAAGGTAATAAGTACCTGGGCATGTCTAGTGGTGGATGGGAGTAAGGCACAGGGATAATTGAAAAAAAAAAGTAGAAAAAACCCCACACCTGTTTGGAAGGTGGTGCACTTTGTTTTTTTTTTTTCTTTTTTTCTTGCAGGGATCAAGATGGATCCGAGGGAGATGGCTAGCTGGATGGCAGCCCAATTTAGCAGGCAACAGGAGCTAGCACAGCAGGCTCAGGACACTGCTATGAAAGCCTTAATGGACCAGCAGAAGCCAGTGCTTGATCTGGTGCAAGCCCTAGTTAAGCTGCAGAACCAAAGTGGAACAGATGCAAGACCAGCAGTAAATACTGGTACACCACATGTGGACAGTGTGGGACTCAATCAAGGATTGGGGCATTTAGTTTTGGGAAGTTAACTCCAGATGATAATTTTGATGATTTTCTAGAGTCTTTTGAAAGAGTGGCACAAGCATTAGCATGGCCAGAGACCCAGTGGGCAGTAAGGCTGGCAGCCTCATTAACTGGAGAGGCGCTTGCAGCTTATAGAGCAATGCCAGCAGCCCAGGCTTTGAATTATAAGGATGTAAAGGCTGCTATTAGAGATCGCCTAGGGTTGTCTATTTCAGAGTATAGGCGAATGTTTAGAGCTACTACATTGAGAGTGGGTGAAACACCCAAGGGCTCTGAGTCAGAGAATCAGAGGTTTAGCTGTAAAATGGTTGGAGCCTGAGCAAAAGACGGTAAAAATGTTATTAGACATTATAATGCTTGAACAATTTATGTCTGCGGTCCCTAAAGATTTGCACACTTTCCTTATACAGCAAAATTGCCAAAATCTTGGAGAGGCAACCATGCTAGCAGAGAGATTCTTGGAAGCCACGCAGGCTTGCCATAGAATGGGTGGCCCTCTGAAGATTGGTGCTGAGGCAAGATGTGCTGTATCAGAAAAGAAAATAATTAAAAATGTTTCTGAAAATGAATGTACTGTATCAAACCAGATGACACAGTGGAATAGAAAGAAATGTTTCAAGTGTGGAAAATGGGGACATTTAGAAAAGAGATGCCAGACACACACTAACTTAATGGGGGTGGATTTAAAACAGCCCAAAGAAGGATTTCTTTTGATGGTTGATGTGCAAGGAATTGCCACAAATGCTTTGTTATACTCTGGGGCAGACCAGAGTATGATGTCAAAAAGGCTTTGGAAGAGAATAGAGGCCCAAGAAGGATTTGTGCCTAGAACCCCTGAAAGCCAAGTTCACATCAGATGCATTCATGGTGCTGCAACATCATATCCCACCTATAGGCTAAAGGTTAAGTGCCTGGTGGAACAAGAGGAAGTCCTGTTAACAGTGGTGCCTAGGCTACCCTTTGATTTGGTTCTAGGAAGAGACTGGCCAAGATTTAAGCAGGGTCTAGTGGAAGGACTAGGAAAGAAGGAGGGAGAAGGTTTAATGGTAATAGCTCCCGGGCCTTTATTTGGAAGTCCTCAGACCCCAGCTAAAAAGATGGTTAAGCGTCCAGAAGACCAAGCTACCCCAAAGCAGACATTTGTCTTAAAGTACCATAGGGTCACAGAGAAGGCCCAAGCTCCTAAGCGGGCAACCCCTCAAGCTGCTGGGTTTGACCTATGCAGCATAGAAAATGTGACTGTACCTAGCCAAGGGAGAGCCCTGGTTGACACCGGTCTCCAAGTGGAAATACCTATTGGATGCTATGGGAGAGTAGCCCCAAGGTCCGGATTAGCCCTTAAATATTTCATCGATGTGGGTGCGGGAGTAATTGATCCCGATTACAGGGGCAATATTAAAGTTCTGTTATTTAATTTTGGACAGAATGATTATCACGTGAAGACAGGAGACAGAATTGCCCAATTGATCTGTGAGAGGCTGGGTTTTCCACCTGTGGAGGAGGTCACATCCCTGGAAAATTCTGAGCGTGGAACCAAAGGCTTTGGTTCTACTGACGTCAAAGGGGTTAAAGGCCTAGCTGCCACCTGTGCCCGAGAGAGGGAGGTGAATGAAGAGGAAGATTTGGGACCCCAGGTATCTGATTGTAAAGAAAAATCAGAGCCCCAAATAGGTGAGGACCTGACAGTGGTACAACAGGAAGAAATTAGGAAATTGCTTAAAAAATTCCCAGATGTGTTGACACCCATACCTGGGGAGACACATTTGGTTGCCCATGAAATAATAACTCCACCTGGGAAATTAGGCCATACCGCTTGCCTGAAGCCAAGAGACAGGAAGTAGTGGCACAAGTCCAGGAGATGTTGGACATGGGAGTAATAGAGGAGTCAAAGAGTCCCTGGAATAGCCCCATAGTCCTGGTGCCGAAGCCTGATGGATCTTTAAGGTTTTGTATTGACTTCCGGCAGGTAAACGCCATATCAGTTTTTGATGCATATCCAATGCCAAGAATTGAAGAGCTGTTGGACCAGCTGGGACAGGCTCAATACTTAACCACCCTTGATATGACAAAAGGATATTGGCAAATCCCTCTCACCAGGGAGTCGAAGCCGAAGACTGCATTCAGCACCCCCGTTGGCCTTTTCCAGTTCAAGAGGATGCCTTTCGGACTGCATGGAGCAGTGGCTACCTGCCAAAGGTTAGTGGATCAGGTACTTCGACCCCACCAAAATTATGCTTGTGCATATATGGATGATGTCATAATCCATAGTAACACCTGGGCGGAGCATCTGAAGAGGATCAGGGCAGTCTTGTGCTCCATGAAGCAAGCGGGAATCACTTTAAACCCGAAGAAGTGTGCCTTTGCAAATAGGGAGGTAAAATACCTGGGCCACCTAGTGGGAAGAGGAAAAATTAAACCTCTAATGAGTAAAGTAGATAGCATCAGGAATTTTCCTCCTCCAACAACAAAGAAACAACTAAGAAGTTTCTTGGGACTTATTGGATACTACCGCAGATTTATACCGCAATTTGCAGAGAAAAGTGCAATTTTCACGGATATGCTGCGGAAGAATTGTCCAAACCAGCTAAAGTGGACACCTGAAGCTGAAAAAGCTTTTTCAGTCCTAAAAGGAAAATTGTGTACAGGACCGGTACTGAAAGGGGTGGACTTCAAGAAACCCTTTCAAACGGATGCATCGGATGTAGGGCTAGGAGCGGTTCTATCCCAGTGTCATGAAGGGGTGGAGCATCCTGTGATATACCTGAGCAGGAAGTTGTCACCGGCTGAACAAAAGTATTCCACAATAGAAAAAGAATGTTTAGCTATTAAGTGGTCAGTGGAGGCGTTAAGGTTTTACCTTACAGGGAGAAAGTTCCAGTTGGTCACGGACCATGCCCCACTTAAGTGGTTGCAGCAAATGAAGAACCACAATGCCAGGTTGACACGCTGGTACATGGCCTTACAGGTATTTGATTTTCAAGTTGAACATCGTGCTGGGAAGTTACACAAGAATGCGGATGCCCTTTCCCGTATTACGGACTGTAGAGAAGAAGTTTCACCAGTTACACCAGTCCGTAATAACTTAAGCAGGGGAGTATGTGATAAGGAAGCTTATCATAGCTCAGGAAGGAGCTATAGAAAAGGTGAAGTGACTCTGAACAAGCAACCTGTCAGTTCTGGTAGAAATAAGAAAACAGAATTTTCCAATAAAAAACTACCAGTCCCAGAATGCACCAGGTTTCCAACAGCCATTAGAGGAGCTGAAGTGGGGAAACGTGTGTTCAATCAGGAGGGCTATGAGGTAATCCCTAAGCACTCATCTCAAAGGGCAGGGCCTGATTCAGCACAGCTGCGCTGTGTTAGGGAGGAGCACTCATCTAAGCAGAATAAAGGTAGAGTTTATTCTACAGAGAATTATCCTCATATTGATCCTCAGGATCATCATCATCTTCATGATCATCTTGGATATCCTCAGTTTCATGTGGAGGATCATCAGAAGCAGAAGCCAAACAGGACGGACAGAGAGGGCAAGAAACCCTTTGGAAGAAGGAAGAGAAAAGCCTTTGAGAGGTCTAGAAGAGTCCAGAGCAGTACGTATGCTGGGAGGCATTCCAAGGGCCAGCATACACCATTGGGAAAGCCAGAGGAATGGTGCTGCAGAGCTAGGAATCTCCAGACGGTACCTGTGAGGGAGACGGCTGCACGTGGAAGGGACCCTAAGACCTGTGCCAGAAGGTATATGAAGAGAGATCCAGTGTCCAGGGATCTGGATTGGAAGGCTGGACATAAGAACTGGACTACATACTGGCCAGGCTATATAGAGAGGAACTCTAACAGCAATGGAAGCTCAGGTATGAACACTGATCTATGCCCTAGCTATAACCTTGAAAGACAGCAGGGAAACAAGTATTCTCCTGAAAGTGCTCCATTGGGAGATTCATCTGTGCCAATCCATGATATTGAACCCATGCTTGTTGAAGAAGAGGGGGTGATAGCAGATGAAGAATCTGTTTACATGGACTGCTCTCTGTCTAAACTCCTTTGGTGATTTTCTGTTACAAAGTACAGCAACCATCACAAAGAAATACAAACTTGTTCTTTAATCTACTCAGAAAAGCTCCTGAGTAGGATTTTTAGCCACGCAGTAGAAAGCAAGCCAGCTAAGGGGTTTCAGCTGGATAACTGCTAGCAATTGAGCCTTACCTAATTGCTTGTGTGTTCTGAGAGAATCACTTCTGAATCTATGTGGGAAGATATAAGAAGTTAACCTGAAAAGAACAGTTTTTTCTTTCTTTGTGGCTTTTGGTTTGTTGTTTGATACATTGCTAAGAGAATATTAGCTAAAGCCTACAGAAAAGACCAGTTTGTTGCCAACCAGGTCTTATTTCTTTTGCTTTGATTGCCTGACAAGTTCAAATGTTGTTTTCCTAATTTTGTTTTTCCAAGTTTAACACTGAAAGCAAGTAACCTAATTTATGTGCTACCAAGCATATCTGTGTTGGGAGAAATAACCCCATAAATTAATATCTTATTGGCTTTACCCAAAAGCACAACTAATTATTGTGAGCAGCTGTGTCTGGTGTGAATGAACTGCATTGCCCACAATCCCTTGCAAATCATATAGATATATGCACTTGCCAAGACTGTGAAGATTCTCACCCAGGCAGCCGTCTGACAAGCCCCAGACCATGACCTTCAAAGGATGCTTCACAGTGAGGTTGAGACACTCAGGCTTGAATTCCTCTCTAGGAAATCTCCTCACATAGGTGTGAGCCTGGTTACCAAACAGGCAGAAGGTACTTTCATCGCTGAATAGCACCTTTTCCCACATTTCAGTCGACCAGGTTGAGTGCTTTCTCACCCACACGATCCGGTTGCGCCTTTGTATGTCAGTCATCAGTGGTTTATTCCGTGCTTTGCAGCCCCAGAGACCAAACTGCAGGCACCAGCAACAAACTGTTGATGAGCTGATACTGACCTCACTCTTGTCTGACAACTCTCGAAGTAGCTGAGGAGAGGTCAACTTGCAATTAGTCAGTGAAATGCGTCGTAGTGCGCGGTCCTGGTGTGATGTTGATGCACATGGACGACCTGAATGAGGCTTGTCCACCACTGAGCCTGTTTCTTTCTTCTTCTGTACAATCTTAACAACAGTGCTCTGACTGCAGCCAACTTTCCTGGCTATCTGACGGCTTGAAAATCCTTCCTCGCTCATAAAGGACACACGAACAGGCTCCTCCAGCATCAGGGTCCGAGTCATCTTCATGGTCGATCCAGAAAGCGTATGAAATTCAAAAATTCCATGCGCTTTTATAGCTGTACTGTTGGCTAGATATCTGCATTGTGATTGGTCAGTGAAACCAGCCTCCTGATTGGTCAGAAATAATGTGTGCATATTGGATAATCTCAATCCACTTTTGACGCAGGATCCACAAAAATCGCAGTAGCTATCTCCCAGTGTCTGTAAAGTATTTAAACTGGAAGCAAGGAATGCAAAAAAGTCAACTCTAATAGCTAAATGTATCCCTTTTAACGTGGTAAAAAGATGAATATGCTGGGCTAACACAAAATTTAAAAAAATCATAAGAAAGTACGAAAAACGCAAAACTCACAAGTGATTCCAGACTTTTGCACACTACTGTAGAAGTTGTGTAGCTGTGTAAAACTGTTGCTTCTCCTCTGGCGGCTGGCAAATGCGAGTGCATGGGCCGTGTCCTTCTACATATTTTATAAAAGATTCCACATTTGGCAGATCCTTTTGTAAAATACTTGGGAAATGTGAATGTCCCGACCTGGATGCCCCTTTCCCCTCTTCGGGACGTCATGGCTTTTCTCCTGTTTGGTGTCTGTGGGAAATAAGAGCTTGAATCATCATCACAATTTGCCATCAACCAGAATGGTAGAAAAGCCTTATTGAATCTGGCTATAAGAATCAATAATTTTCACTTTGCATGATAGAAAGGAAGTTAATTTATACGTTCAATTACTTTGCTGAAAAATTATTTAAATCTTGGAGTCTCATTACTAAGTTTTTTTTTCACAGCTTTAAAGTCAACCAGTAGCTGTGAAGACAATTTCTAAATCCTGAATGTTTATGGAAACAAAATGCTCTTGCCTTGCTTTTGGACCCTGATCTCCATATTCTTCTGTTTACCATCCATGTGCATTATAAGCATTTCCCCTTCATTTTACCCTAGTCCCCTGCCTTGAATAGATTGTAAGTTCTATGAGCAGGGGTTGTCTCTTACATGTATGTGTACAGTGCTATGAATCCATTATACTGTAGTGCTATACAAATGATTAGTAATAGTAGTAACAGTAGTAACCTTCCAGTTGAACTCAATGGTCCAAAATAACAGGCATTCTTAAGTACTTTAATTAAGCCTCAACCCTTCTTCTGGAGGCACACCCAGCAAATTGAGATTTCGGGATTACCACAATTGTTATGCATCTGATAGATTTGCATATCCTGGATCTCCACTATATGCAGATTTATCTTATCCATATTTATTGTGGAAGGCATTGAGCTTAGCTATAAAATAATAATGAAATAAAAATCAAGCCATTGTCAGTTCTTGCAGGAACTTATATCAGAGTTAACACACAAATAAAAAAGAAGTATAACAACATTTCCCTCTCTTTCCAGGGAATACTTTTATAACCATTTCAGTAGTTTAAACAGCATTGTATGCAAAGACACAGGTATTCATAAAATTACCTGGGCTAGACAGAGGTGAAAGCATTTATTAACTGCCATTCAGTACATACTTCTACCTGTAATAATTGGATATATCCTGGGCGCATAGTTTGGACACACACTCATATGTTATATACATGTAATATGCACAGATGCACATAACATTTTGCTGGGACATTTGTATGAGCCTTGGAGAAGGTGTTAAATTTTGTGGCTACTTTCCAGAGGGTATTCTTAAAAAGACACTTATATCCACAAGTTCCTTTGAAGAAAGAGGCAGATGCAGATCCCATATAGGCTGGCTAGCTCTGGCAGAAACATTTAAATTGGGCATGGGCATGATTCAGACCGAATTCCGCAGCTGCGGGTATAGACGTACCCGCGGTTCTGGGATCGCCTCATAGACATGTCAGACACGGCATGTCTAACATGCTGTTCAGCCAGCCCGTGCACGTATCCAGCACGAGGCACTCACATGAGTGTAGATTTGGGCCATAGAGTGAAGTGGAGAAACACGTCCCCCGCTAATACTATGGGACATGGGTAAATGCTGAAATCATTTTGGACGTCCCCAACCTCATCGTATTCTGAAAAGTTGCACTTTTCTGATTGTGCCCGTCTCCACGATATACCAGTGGGATGTTACACCTCCTCAGTTAAAACTTGCATCTCCTAGGCTATTGTTCTCACTGATAGTGTTTTGCTGATGCAAACTAGACATAAAAGTGATGATACAGAAATGCTGATGCAAACTAGACCACATACGAGTCTGTGTCATGCCCAGAACACTGCAAAGTAATCTTAGTGCACTGTAACGTATTATAAGATCAAGTAAATATTAACGTGTTTGTCATGACATACCTTGTATCACACATACTTGACAGTATAACACTGCCACAATTATTCTTGTATTGGTCATCTCTAAAAACACTCCTTAAAATGCTAAGAATGGATCCTTAACCAACCTCACAACAACCTAAACTAACTTTGCAATTCCCCAAAGGATGCATTATATTGCTGAGTGACAAAACTATGCTCCTCTAATAACTATTGCTTTTTGGCTATAGCATGTTTCCCACATACCTGGGTACTGGCATTTCACACAGCAATTCCATGGTGGGAGGAGTAGCCTAGTGGTTGGGGCAAGGTACTTCAGGCTGGAAGTTTGGGGGTTCAAATCCCACTAGAGGACAGCAACCTTGGGCCGGAAGGACTGGGGTTTCTAGTCCCACAGATGCTCCTTGTGGTCTTGGGCAAGCCACTTAACCCTCCATAGCCCATGTTCCCTGTAAGTATTAGTGTATGTGTCTCATATCCCTGTGTGTTAAATGTATCCCCCAATTATGTTGTGACCGCTTTGATTGAAGGATAAGGTGGTATACAAAAACTGTCTAAATAAATAAAAAATACTCGTGGCTGCACTTGTCCCATACAATATCCACTTTCTGTCTTGGCTTATGTTGGTCTGCTATCTGTGGGGCAGTCTTGTGTGCCTTCCCACATTCTGCTTTGTGGCGTGTGTGGGCATGGGAGGGGGATCCCTGTGCCATCATATCAGGTAGTCAGTCTCCAGAGGTATCACTACTCTAGCAGCTTGCATAGATCCTGGACTGGGTAAGGATGTAGGCCTCATGGCACAATCTGGGGAATGTTGGCACAACATCAGCCATGTTTCCCAATGTTTGACATAGCAGATGTAAGACTGCCCTATCGCATTGGCACCTGGTGACACTGTGGTCATCCGTAAGGTCCATATACTGGCCAGGAATTCATGTTCTCCCTGAATTGCAGATCAGCACACCAGATCCTCCCATGCAACCCTCAAACCACACACACACACGCTCTCACTTGCAGTCACAAAAGACAATTTAGCCAAAAAGATGCTCAGAACCTATAAATAAAGGCTGGTATACCATAACAGCTTGAAGTCCCAGGACTACAAATATGATCTCCCTTTCTCACTCAAACAAGATTATTTTCCAGACTCATTCACATACAATTCTTATATCACCATTCCCATTTTTCATAACACAAAAATTGTTAGGGTCCCCTAAATTAGCTGTTTTGCCACAAACAGAAAATTTCAGCATAGCCATTATAAACACTATTGCTGTTTTTAATATTTCTTTAAGAGTAGATATTAATGAATCTTTAGCTTACAAGATTCCCTCACCTCAGATTTCTGTTCTTTATAACGGCATCTTGTGGTGTTTTTCCAGACTGCAATCACACCAGTTTAAAACATATTTGTCACAACTTTTATACAATTTGGGCGGAATTGTAGAACACAGCAGAATATTTTCTATGTACTGGCCTTATTCCACATCTCTGGCAGGAATAACAGGCATGTCTGTGGGGAGTAAAAAAATGTACACAGACCTTTCCTGAATATGCCATATACTTCTCCGTGGAAAACCACACTCCCATTCTGCCCCTCCTGGGCATGTTCTTACATCCCTGTGCAAGTAGATAGTTTCCCCTGTTATCCAAGTTGATTGCTCCTGTTCATTGTAATGACCTGACTCTAGTTTATTGTCGGATACTGTTTGTTTTTATGTAAACCGCGCTGATCGCAAATAGTGCGGTATATAAGAAATGTAAATAAATAAATAAATAAATAAGTACCATGGATGTGCAGGGCCGCTGTATATCAGAATATGGTCGTAGACATTTTCACAAGATACACGTCTCTCGTGCATGTGCAAACAGCCTATTCGTGTTATGGGAAAACCCCCATAACATATGCACAGATCTGCAGTACAAAGTAAATATCCTGTTATGAAATTACCCTCTAGGGGGGTAATTTTTCAGGTCACCTAGGGAAATCGATTGCACCTAGTTTATAAAAGCAACATATGAGCCTAAGTGCCTTTTCTAACACAACCTCCCGAAAAGTGCCCACACAATTACACCTGCTCCAAGGTCTAGGTTTTTTTGTGCCCATACTTTGCAACACTGCTCCAGTTCCATCCAGTCTCTGTCCTGGGGGAATGCCTATGGGGGTCATTTTAGAAACCTATTTGTGATTTTCACATCTGAAAACACCCATTCAGACAGTGAAATCACATGAATGTCCCTGAGCCATTTTAGAAAGCCCCACAATGCACTGTTCTCTATGGATGGAAATTCCATGTAAAAAGGGGAAGGCGATGGCCGTAGGGGTGTACTACCGACTGCCTGGACAGAATGAACAGGCAGATGAAATGCTAAAAGAAATCATGGAAGTTAATGTAAACCCCACCCACCCTCAGCTTAGGGCAAGATAGAATAGGCTTCTCCTTGTGTAGGTATGCCGGGGAGATGGTATCTCATGGCAGCCGGGGAGATGGTATCTCTATCTAACCCACTTTGGGTGTGGTGGGAGGCACAATAACACTAAGTCCAGACTGACTACCCACAAGGGGCATACAGTCTGGAAAATAAATCAAAACAAAAAGGGATAAGACAAAGGAAAATTGTGAAATAACTCATTTACCAGGTAAATATTTTTGGTAAGTATGCTAACTGAAATACAGAGATTTCCTGACACTGGTTCTGAGTAGTAAGAAAATTACAATGTTTAATTAAATTACAACTGACAAACAAATATCTTTTCTTTATAAGTTTCACGTTTTATTTTTTTACAGATAACTTTGTTTCTATAACTCTGTCCTTATATGCTATTTGAGCTCAAACAAACAAGTGGGTGCACAAGTGTACCAGTACTTATTTTCTCTCTCTCTCATACTTCTATTCTAAACTACATTCCATCAGCTTTCTTACCTGCCCTGATGCCATCAAATAATCCTAGCTGTGCTTTCTTTGAACCCTAACACTTTCCTTTTTCCAAAAATCCTACACCATTTTTCTTTTAGAGCTAAAAAAAATGTATCCACCTGGTTACACTAACTAAAGGTACATCACAGCAATGATGGGTGATTTCAATTATGCCGGTATTGACTGGGTCAATGTCACAGCTGAATATGCTAGGGAGATAAGGTTTCTAGATGAATTAAATGACTGCTTCATGAACCAACATGAGGGAAGCTATTTTAGACCTTATCCTTAGTGGAAGACAGGATTTGTTGCAATAATAATCATAACATGATCTTATTTGATTTAATAAATGTAGGGAGGACAGCAAGGAGATCCACAGCACTAGCTTTTAACTTTCAAAATAAAGACTATAATAAAATGAAGAAAATAGTTAAGAAAAAACTAAAGGGAGCAACTGCAAAGGTTAAAGGTTTACATCAAGCATGGACGTTGTTTAAAAATACTATTTTGGAAGCCCAGATCAGATGTATTCAACGCTTTAAGAAAGATGGAAGGAAGGCCAAACAACTGCCAGCATGGTTTAAAGGTGAAGTCAGAGACACTGTTGTAGCCAAAAAAGCATCCTTCAAGAAACGGAAAAAGGAGTCAAATGACGAAAACAGGAAACAACTGCAAATACTGGCAATTTAGATGCAATGCCAATTTTTAAAAAAAGGTTCCAGACATGATCCAGGAAATGCAGACCAGCGAGCCTGATGTCAATACCAGGCAAAATGGTAGAAACCAT
Organism: Ichthyophis bannanicus; assembly: GCA_033557465.1. Classification (NCBI taxonomy): domain Eukaryota; kingdom Metazoa; phylum Chordata; class Amphibia; order Gymnophiona; family Ichthyophiidae; genus Ichthyophis; species Ichthyophis bannanicus. Next base: position 86,947,051 of record CM066032.1, on the reverse strand, counting down.
TATAAAGAATAAAATTACTAAACATGTAGAGATATTCATGGTTCAAATTGGAGAAAGACAACATGGATTTAGCCAATGAAAGTCTTCTCTCACTAATCTGTTATATTTTTTTGAAAGTGTGAATAAACTGGTAGATAAAGATGAGCCAGTTGATGTGGAGCCTGATCCTGGATCAGGCACATCTGTGTCAGGCACATCCAGGCTGTCTAGACATCCCAGACTAGGACTGGCTCTGTTGTACCTAATTCTACACTGTGGGAGCAAGTTGCTCCCATGATAGCAGGATCAGGCAGTTGGACAGTGTCCACCAGGGCCAGATGGCAGGGACTCACCTCATGCCTCTGGTGGGGCTGCCAGGCTGTGGCATATGTGCACACCATGCTTATTCCACCTCTGAGATGGAATTTATTTATTTTTTTATTTACATTCTCTTATATACTGTGCTATTCTGCATCAGTGTGGTTTACATTGAACAGGGCATTATAACTTGGAGATAGCTATTTTACAGGGAACATGGGCTATGGAGGGTTAAGTGGCTTGCCTAAGACCACAAGGAGCACCTGTGGGACTAGAAACCCCAGTCCTTCCAGCCTGAAGTACCTTGCCCCAACCATTAGGCCACTCCTCCACTCCTCCAAGGAATAAACTGTGAATCCCCCCAGTGCACCCTGTACATACAGGGCCATGACCTGAACTGACCATATACATTCGGGTGCCTGGCCCGCCCATGCTGTACTTTGTGTCGTCACCATTCTGCTCTCCCCGCACAGCGGCTCTGTGCGTGTAGGGAGAGCGGATTAGGGAATCGGGGCAGCATGACTAGCGGGACTGCACATCCACCGGGACATTCAGCCCTGCTAGTCACCTCACAAAAAAGGGCTCATAGTGTATCTCAATTTTGAGAAAGCCTTTGACAAGATCCCTCATGAGAGACTGGTGGTGAAATTAAATAGTCATGGAAAAAGAGGCAGTGTACTATTGCGGATCAGAAACTAGTTAAAAGAGAAAAAACAGAGAGTAGAGCTAAGCAGCAAATTTTCTCAGTGGAGGAAGATGAATAGTGGAGTACCCCAGGGGTCTGTGCAGGACTGCTGCTTTTTAACATATTCATAAATGAAATGGAAATGGGAATAATGAGTAAGGCGATCGAATTTGCAGATAATACAAAATTATTCAAAGTTCTTAACACACAAGAGGATTGTGAAAAATTGCAAGAGGATCTTGATAAATTGGAAGACTGGGATCAAAATGGCAGATGAAATTTAATGTTGACAAGTGCAAAGTTATGCACTTAGGAAAGAACAACCCAAACTATGGTTACAAAATACACATTAGGAACCACCACCCAGGAAAAGGATTTAGGCTTCATTGTGGATAATATGTTGAAACTCTCTTCTCAGTGTGCAGAAGTGGCCAAAAAAGTGAATAGAATGCTAGAAATCATAAGGAAAGAAATGGAGAATAAAGCAAAGGATATTATAATGCCTCTGTATCGTTCATGGTGCAACTGCACCTTGGATTTTGTGTGTACTCCTGGTCGCTATATCTTAAAAAGGATATAGCAGAATTAGAAAAGGTACAAAGAAGTGGACCTTGAACCCTGGTTTCTTGATTACTAGGCCAGTGCTTGAACCATTAGGCTACTCCTCCACTTTGTAGAGAAGAGCCGCCAAAATGGAAAAAGGGATGGAAGGATACCCCTATGAAGAAAGGCTTAAAAGGTTAGGGCTCTTCAACTTGAAAAAAAAAGACAGCTGAGGGGAGATATGATAGAGATCTATACAATAATGAATGGAGTGGAACGGGAAAATGTAGATTGGTTGTTTAGTCTTTTAAAAAGTAGAAAGACTAGGGAACATGCAATGAAGCTACAATGTAGCCCATTTAAGACTAATTGAAGAAAATAGTTTTTCACTCAATGCGTAATCAAACTTTGTAATTCGGTACCGGAGAATGTAGTAAAAGGTGTTAGTGTAGTTGGGTCTAAAAAAGGTTTGGAAAAGTTCCTGGAGGAAAAGTCCATAAACCATTATAAAGAGGACCAGGAAAATCCACTGTTTAGCTCATGATAAACATGGAATCTATATATGTCCTCATAAAGGGATTCATTCCCAGGCAGAAAAAGGGAAGGGTTGGAAGGAACTTGTTGAAAATAGTTCTCCTACAATTTAATCCAGAACCAGCCTGGAAGTTCCTCAAAAACATTTTGGGAGCCCTCCAAATTGATGGAAGGTGGAGGTAAAGAATATCCTTCCCATGATTCAGAATCAGAAGAAAAAAACAGGGAGATTACTGGATCCTGTGAGGTGCATATATCTCTTTGCACAGACATAAGCCTCATAGATTGAGACATCTGCAATGGCTCTGGTTCCAGTGAGCCCTTGCAATAACTTTTCACAAAGTCATTAAACATCTTCTACAAAAAGGAATGGAGAAGTGGTGGCAAAAGGAGCAAAACCGATGGAGAAGACTCATCAGCCACTGTCATTAGTAACAGAATAGACGTGACTGATTGATTGATTTATAATGCAAATCTTAAAAAAAGGTTTACAAAAAAACAAGATTAAAGCATACAAAAAAGATCAAACAATATACATAGACATACAAAAACAAATCCAATTAATAAATCAAAATAAAAACCAAACCCCATCATACTCATGATATGCCAGAATAATGAGCCTTAGCTTTCTTCTGAAAATCTAAAAAATTATGAAGCAACATGAGATCATCTGGTAACCGGTTCCATTCTTCTGGGCTGAAGAATGGAATCTTGGGAAACCGTCGGTAACCCCATCCCCAATTATTTCAGTTTAAGTGCAGGACTATAAAAATCAAGTGGAACAGAGATCAGTCTACAAATTCAGATTGTCAATGCACAGGTGACACAAATGCTGATATTCTGCGCAGATGAACATCTACTGGCGTGCACATAAGCCACTGGTTTCTGTGCAGAAGGAGGTATTTTGTCTTCTCTCTGTGCAAGGAGTCATCTCTTTTCAGCCTTGCAATGCTTGTGAAGACAATGAAGATGATCCTTTCTAGCAAATGGAGACATCCTCCTACAATGCTAAATGGTTGCATTTGGCCTGGTTGTGCTAGGATCCCAAACATGTCAGAGTTCTGTATTTCTCTACCACACTACAGGAACGGTCTGAAGCCTGGTATATTTATTTTATTTATTTTAGTTTCTTATATACCGCACTATTTAGTATCAGCGCGGTTTACATGGAACAGTGAAACATAATGAACAAACGTTAGTTTTACAGAGAACAAGGAAATACAACTTGGATAACTTAGGGAAACATGCATATATAGTCTTCGCCATGTCATGAATGTTGGGAGGTTAAGAAAATAAGAAATAAAAATAGAAAATTAAAGTAACAGTTTCTCTCTTTTATTTTTCTTTTTGTATCAGATTTGATTAAAAAGGCAGCTGAGAGTGTAGTTGTCACATCTATTCAGCAGGGAAGAAAATACACAAAACAGAGGAGACTGAGGAGACCTCTGTGCATGGGAAGGGTCACACATGCTCAGGGCCTGTCACCTCTTCTGAGCTCCGGGATGATGTCACTCACTTGTGTGCCTGATTACGCTGGAGCTTTACTATTAACAAGCAATTTGCAATGTGATAAATATTTTCATTGAAAGCCTGGGACACCTGAAACAGATTTCAGTGGAGTTTAAAGGGCCAGAGCAGTAGCAGGAATTGAGTGTAACAGTAATGGTTAGAGCAGTGGGCTGCAACCAGGGAAGTTAAGGTTCAAATCGCACTGAAGCGCCTTGGGGCCAGGGATAAGTAACTTAACCCTTCATTGCCTCTGGTACAAATTAGGATTGTTAAGACTTCTGGGACAGGGAAATCCCTCAAGCACCTGAATGTAACTTGCCTTGAACTACTACTGGAAAAGTGTGAGCTATATATAAATAATACGAATGGGATAAAGAACTAAAGTAGCTTTAGTAGTGGAGGGAGGGAGACTTGTGACAGCATAGTAATAAAAAGGTGCAAATGGGTAGACTAAATGGCTTTTCCCACCGATATTTCTGTTTCTGTTACATTTCTCTAATATAGCATCAAGTTTGGTTCTAGCAACATATATTTTTTGTCGAATAGTCCAGGCCTTTGTTGCCAAAGATAAAATTTAACAAAAAAACAAATGTGATGTGTGCTGTTGAGTCAATGCTGATTCCTAGCATTCAAGCAGCCTCTGAGTTTTTTTAAGTAAGGTGTGACCAGAAGTAGATCGCCAGGCCTTTCTTCTGAAGCAATGGAGGGTAAAGTAACTTCTCCAGGCCACCAGGAGTGCCAATGAGAATCAGACGCTAGTCTCTTGGTCACCCGGTCGCTGTTCTCACCACTAGACTATGCTTCCACTGTAAAAGTTAGCAGAAGTCAAGAAAACATGGTATAGGCACAGAAGATCCTAAGTTGTAAAAAAGTGAAAGGAACGCCAGAGATCAATGTGACCAGGACCTTAGCAAGCTGGAAATGTTCCCTGTGTAACTTGCCAACTTGAGCCACACTCCTCCCCTTCAGTCATGTGCAGAAACTTGCTCACATGTGGCTTCCAGGAAACCTCAGTGATGACATCAGCACCCTTCCATACTTACACCCTGTGTGGCTGCACTGCTCACATAGCCTTAGCTCTAGCTGAACGTGATCTACGTGCTGCAAAAGCTGGCAACCTGGACAGGCTAGATTGAACTTAACACATTTAAAAACCACCTTTCGGACTCATACAATACCTCCAAAGCAGTGTACAACATAAAACAGCATCATTTAAAAACAAAGGTCCCAATGTTTAAAAGCACTTATCCAGATAGCAGCACCTTCTATCCAGATAAGTACTGGTGGCTGGCCTATCCGGTGATTTTCAGCAGCACTATCCCAATAGTACTGGGATGGAGACATGCGGACTTAATTTTATAAAATGGGGCATAAGCAGTGGGATACACATGGAAACTCTAGGCGCAATTAGTTACACCAACAAAAGGGCTGGGGTAAATGCTCCCATCAAGATTTTTAACGAACATGTGTAAGTTATAGTATTTTATAACTTATGCACATCGATTTGCAGTCTGACCCATACACGCCCACAATGAAAGAATGCACCATTAGCCTGACTCGCAGATTTATAGAGTAGCATCCGGCTAAAGTGAATGCATAAAGGCCCATTCACACACTTAAGTCACTGAAAATATGTGATTTAAATGCACTGATGGCACTTACATTCCACGCCTTCTTATAAAATTACCCCTCTCTCCCCGCCCATGGTATTGAATGTCAGTGTTCTCCAGTTAGCATGAGGACCAGCCACCTGAATGTCCCTCATTCCTTCCTTCCAAATTTAAGCAGATACATTTTAACCACACAAGTTGTCCAATTAAATTTTACAATCTTGACAAACCTGTTTCCAACAGTGCCCAATCTAGGTCATAAGTACCTAGCAGTCTCCCCAAAAGACACAGGTTACTCAATGCTTGTATTGGGTCAAGCAGTGATATCCTGGGTCCCTTTTAATAATGGTTTATGGACCTTTCCTCCAGGAACTTGTCCAAACCTTTTTTAAACCCAGCTATACTAGCAGCTTTTACTACATCCTCCGGTAACAAATTCCAGAGGCTGATTACACGTTAAGTGAAAAAATATTTTCTTATATTAGTCTTAAATACGTTACCCTGTAGCTTCTTTGCATGTCCCCTAGGCTTTTTATATTCTGACAATGTAAATAATCAATCTTCGTTTACCCGTTCCAATCCATTCATTAATTTATAGACCTCTATCATATCTCCCCTCAGCTGTCTCTCTTCCAGGTTGAAGAGCCCCAACCTTCTTAGCCTCTCTTCATAGGAGTATCCTTCCATCCCCTTTACGATTTTGGTGGCTCTTCTCTGCACCTTTTCTAATAACGTTATATCCTTTTTAAGATACGGTGACCAGAATTGCACACAATATTCAAGGTGCAGTCGTACCATGGAATGATATAGAGGCATTATAATATCCTTTGTTTTATTTTCCATTCCTTTCCTTATGATACCTAGCATTTTATTTGCTCTCTTTGCCACTGCTGCACACTGGGTGGAGGGTTTCGACATGTTATCCATGATGACACCTGAATCTTTTTCCTGGGTAGTGGTTCCCAATGTGGAACCTTGCATCGTGTAACCATAGTTTGGGTTGTTCTTTCCTAGTTGCATAACTTTACACTTGTCCACATTAAATTTCATCTGCCATTTGGATGCCCAGTCTTCCAATTTATCAAGATCCTCTTGCAATTTTCCACAATCCTCTTGGGTTTTAACAACTTTAAATAGTTTTGTGTCATCAGAAAATTTGATAACTTCACTTGTTATTCCCTTTTCCAGGTCATTTATGAATATGTCAAAAAGCAGTGGACCCAGCAAAGATCCCTGTGGTACTCCACTATTCACCTTTTTCCATTGGGAAAATTGGCCATTTAGCCCTACCCTGTGCTTTCTATCTTTAACCAGTTCCTGATCCACAATAGTACACTGCCTCCTATCTCATGACACTATACCAACTGACTCACCTTTGCCTACCTGTTTATTCACACCTTCAAAAAAACATAACAGATTAGTAAGACAAGATCTTCCTTGTCTAAAGCCATGTTGGCTGTCTCCCATTAAGCCATAACTATCTACATGTTCAGTAATTTTGTTCTTTATAATGGTTTCTACCATGTTTCCTGGTACTGATGTCAGGCTCACCAGTCTGTAGTTTCCCGGATCACCCCTGAAACCCTTTTTAAAAATTGGCGTTACATTAGCGATCCTCCAATCTTCAGGTATTAGAGATGATTGTAATGATAGTTCACAGATTACTAATAGCAGGTCTGCAATCTCATATTTCAGTTCTTTCAACACCCTTGGATGTATACCATCCGGTCCAGATGATTTGCTGCTCTTCAGTTTATCAAATCGTTCTACTATATCTTCCTGGTGTATCGATATTTCTTTCAATTCCTCTGCAGTATCACCTTTAAATACCATTTCAGTCATGGGTTAAATCCCTACATCTTCCTCAGTAAAGACCAAAGCAAAGAATTCATTCAGTCTCTCTGCTATAGCCTTGTCCCCTGTTACTGTCCCTTTTACTCCTCTATCATCTAATGGGCCATCTGACTCTCTCACTGGTTTTTTGCTATGAATATATTTGAAAAAGTCTTTATTACACGTTGTTGCTTCCACGGAAAGTTTCTTCTCAAATTCTCTCTTTGCCTGCCTTATCAATGCCTTGCATTTAACTTGCCAGTGCTTATACTGTTTCCAGTTTTCGTCATTTGGCTCTTTTTTCTATTTCCTGAAAGATGCTTTTTTTGGCAACAACAGCCTCTCTGACCTCACCTTTAAACCATGCTGGCAGTCTTTTGGACTTCCTTCGACTGGTGCTGCCTCCGGAACACCCTGGATCACCCATGGCACACCCTGATGCTAAGCAATTAGTATCGGGGTGTGATGTTCAGCTAACCATGCTAACCTTTGGGGACTGCAAATGTTGCCGTCAATGCAGGTGTACTTACTTCCTCCTTAACCCTTTTCCACTCAGATTAATTTTCTATGCCACTCATGACAGATTGGAGTAAATTGTAACAAGAAACTGACCAAATTACAACCAATATGACATACACATTCTAGAGTAACCAGTCATGTTGTATTTTGGGCCATAAACTAGCATGTTATTCATATGTCCCACCCCGATCAGAATGGGAGAATTTAAATGTCTCACAGGGTCAGCCGAGTGGAAAGGGTTGCGGGGTGGTGGGGGTAAGTGTTTCTGCATGCCATTTAGCACAGCTTCAATGTCATAATAGCAGAGGGACATGTGGAAATGTCCCCAAATTTTAGCACCATGCTAACCTTTGGGGTTCAACAAATGCTAGCATCTTGCATTTCAGTAAACACCCCCCTTAGTTCCTTACCCACCCTATCCTGCCTTGCCATCACCAAATAAATATATTTTTTAAGGGTCCTTCAGTTTCTGAATATTGGGGCATTTAGCTTAACCCAAACCAACCCCTACTGGGATTACTGTATAGGTTAGAAAACACTATGGAAAGAAAAACAAAATGATTATACAGTAGTGATATGGATTAATTATAAACCACTCAGATAAGGATGCTGTAGCTTAACTCAACACAACCAGATGCCACTGTTTCTTAAGAGAGTATATTTCCCTTTTAAGCAACCTAACACCATACGATTGATAGTATTTAGTCAAGAGTAGAAAAATACTCCAATTCAATAGCATTTACTGACTTTCATTATATATGAATTCTTTAATAAATTATACATTCAAAGTGTACGGCTGGATTTAAGATATTGGTGTCCATACACAAGACCAGACAGTAGATCCCAGAAAATAGGTTCAGAAGGTGGGGGAGGGTCACATATCCCAAAGTACTGAAAGCCAGAGGAGAAACAGTAAAATCTAGTGCTACAATGGTTCCTCTTTGAAGCTGCACATGCACATTGCACTAAAGTAAGGAGGCTGTCTAGTGCTTTCAAAATCTAGCACCTAGGCAGTTTCCTATGTTGCCTATGTCTAAATCTGGGTTCAGTCAAGTGGACCATCATATTGTGTCATTCCTGAGTGACCAGTTAAAATCAGGGCGGTCTGTGGGTGAATCGGGGGCAATGCTGTTCACTATCTAGTTAGCGATGATATTTAGCTGCTAATTGGATAACTTAACCGGTTCAAGTTAGGTCGTCTGAATAGCTGTCCTAACTTTAAGCAGATCTTACTACCAGTTAGCAGCTGAATATCGCTCCTGACCAGACAGCAATACCACTAGCCGGCGAATCTGGACATTCAGAGGCAGAAACCAGATGTGTTCTGACATAGAATATCTGGGTTTAAATAAAGTGGCAGAGGCTAGGCCTAGATGCTACTCTGAATATGCCCACCATAATCACTCATTTTCACTCCAAAATTTTCAAAACTCAGAATATTTAGCTTGCCAAATATGATTTTTTTCTACATGTTTCTATCAGGCATGATGTCATGTTTCAATATATCTGCTTCAGAGATAAACTATGAAGTTCTCCATGGTTGGTCCACATACTTTTCCATCCACATTCATTCTACATCCGTCCTTAAGTTTCAATCACTACAGCTTTTTGTAGATTCTTACAGCTCTGTTGAAAACTTCATAAACCTAATCATGACAGTGGAACATATAGGGCTGAACAATGGCTTGCAACCGTATCTAGGTCAACTTCAATTATTTTATTTTTTATTTGAACAGTTCTTCTATACCGTCCCTTCCAAAGACCAGGGTCGGTTTACATTAAACAAATATCAGTACAGAGAATGTTTTAATTGTAGTACAATGAACTATTTACATACCAGCTATCCACCTTAACTATATATACATTGAGAACTATGCAGTGATATCCAGTCAGAGGGTATTAGGCTAATCATGTCAGATAGGTAAATGCTGAGATAAGAATGGTTTAGATGGGGGGGGGGGGGTGTTGAAATGGTGGAATGGGTATAGGTTCAGTTGGAAGTAGAGTTGTTAAAGTATTCAGAGAAAAATAATGTTTTTAGTTCCTTCCGGAATGTTTGGAGATCTTTGATTGATCTGATGGGGTCAGGAAAGGAATTCCAAAGAGTGGGTGCTGTATACATGAAAGCTATTTTGCTGGTAGCTTGTTTAGTCTTCCTGAATGATATCCTTATCCAGTCCTGGTTTTGTCCCATTGCATGAATGGTGGTAGAATTATATTTTCTTTACGGAAATGAGAGTGAGGACTCCATTCATGCAATGGGCCAAAACAGTGTCTGGTTTGACCAAGGTAAGATGGCAAGCTTAGATGGACAGCATGCTTGCAACTCCTCCAAATGTGTTATTTACTGCTGCTATTCCGTTCCATATATTATGTTCAAATATCTTTTGAACATAATATATGGAACAGAATAGCAGCAGTTTTATAGCTGTAAATCTTTCACCATAAATTAATACAGAGGGATGCAATCCATAATTTAGAGTCATAATTGTCTTGAAACCCATGCCCTTTGGAGAATGCTTAATGCTTGAAAAGTACACACAGAGAGTAGTCATTTTTACCTGCTATCAGTAAAGAATATTACATGTAAAATCATTAGCTTTGCAATAGGGAGGAGTGACCTAGTGGTAGTAGTTGGGACAAGTTACTTCAGGCCAGAAAGTTGGTGGTTCAAATCCCCCTAGAGGATAGCAACCTTGGGCCAGAAGAACTTGGATTTCTAGTCCCACAGGTGTTCCTTGTGGTCTTGAGCAAGCCACTTAACCCTCCATTGCCTATGTTCCCTGTAAGTATTAGTGTATGTGTCTCATATTCCCTCATGTTAAATGTATCCCCCAATTGTGTTGTGACCACTTTGATTGAAGGATAAGATGGTATACAAAACTGTCTAAATAAATATTTAAGCTGAACTCTGCAGTTTTCCTGGACCCTGGGGGATTTACAAACTTTTCCAATGTAATGCATATGGAGTGGAATCTCATTGGTCCAAGTATTGCAATATAATTTTTGTGACATCACAGCCAATATACAGAAGAATTGTTAAACAGCATGAAACAATCCCATCTCAATGTATGTCAGTTAAATAGGACACTTCTCATACTGTAGCTCTTCTGGGTTCCAGGGAATTGGCAAAGCAGTTACTTAAAGATTTCAAAAGCAATGAGTTGGTATAATTTGTAAGTAGCACATGGTAGATGTCAGTCGTTGCAGCATTCAATAAACTGCAATGCACAGAGGATAGAGCTTTGTATTAATAGAATTTCTTACATTCTTCCTTTTCATACAGATACATGATTAACAGTATAACCACTGGTGATACTACATAACTAGGAACACAAAAAATACAAGCAAAAGAAAAGTAATAAATGGAAGGATGAGCACAATCTGTACTAGGATATGAAAAGAATTAATGCGGCGAGCGTGCTATGCAATTTATAAAAATGAAGGCTCCACGCATTTAATCTTCATCAAACTCGACTGCCAGAGGAAGAACTTGATTTTTAATCCTTGGAAACTGTCACAGTAACAAGCCTACGAATGTCACCTCCCCCCAGCTTCCCTTTAATTTAGCATTTCCTATCTATGAAATGTTTCTTATGCAAACATGCATTTTTGATGTAGCTGGAACTGCATTTGATTCTTCCCTATTCTCAGGTGAACTGATGGAGAAAACAGTGATTTATCACTAACAGTGGTCTCCTGAAAGTATGCTGTGCTTTTAAAAAATGTTCCCTAGGACTTCTGAAAAGAATGGGGCATGAGTCAGCTATGATACTCTGGAAGGAAGATCAAGTTCTTTATGCTGATCTTTATTCCACCTGCAGGTGGAGCTATTACCACATGCCAACTGATCATTGGTGTCTACTGGCTATACCGAAGGAACTGGCTATTGAGGAATAGGGGTGATAATGGGTTCTTTCTCTTCTGCCTGTTTCCCTTGATGTCAGGAGAGAAATTTTAAAAGCCATTTACCCAGGGGTCTATGCACATATCCCAGTAAGTTGCACTCTTTTGCCTTAAAGGGGTCTTTTACTACAGGGTGTGAGCTGTCAGCACATGTTCTGGTGCATGCCAGCACATGCACTGATAGCTAACGAGGGCCATGACAATTAGTGAAGGATGACTTACCTTAGAAACATGAACTCCATGAAACTGACCCTTTAAAAGGCAATCGTCAAGCTGTTCATATTGAAACAAAGGCCATTCATACTTTTCATATATGAACTTTGCACCCATTTCCAAAGCAAAAGTTGGCATGTCATTTCACACTGAAATTTCCCATGGCTACAAAGTCTGTGTACTCACTAAGATCTGCTTTTCAATGGGAAGACATTTGGTCATTTTAGAAGGCATGTGCAGAATATACATGTATTCGTTTCCTAGACTTGTCAACAGTGATCACGGTTGCATGTTTAGAACTACATTTGGGTCAGCCAATTCTGCAACAGCAAGATGCACATACTTTGAAAAGTGAAGACATCAGCATTTACACCTCCCGCATGGATAGTGTGTCAACTAACTGCTCCTTTTGACCAAGGATTACCACCAGTGACTCAGAGGGCAATGATGCTTACCACTCTGGTTTTCAGGACTACCACAAGCAATCTGCATGAGAGAGATTTTCTTACAATTGGTCTTCAATATATGTGAATCTGATGCAGATTCCTTGTGGCAACCCTCAAAACCTGACTGGGTAGGTGTGTCTAGATTGGCCACTGTTGGAAACAGAATACTGGGCTTGATGGACCTTGGTCTGACCCAGTATGGCATATCTTATGTTCTTATGTCTGCAGAAGAGAGTTGAGAAGCATTGCTTGTGGTCACACTGAAATGCAAGCAAAATCTTATGTAGAAAGTGCTGTGCTGACAATTGGTCAGTTCCTAAGTTCTGTACTTTGCTGTTATGCTTCTAGAATGTTATCCTAACTATATATAGAAGGGGTCTCAGGTGAACCCATATTTAGCAGGATTTGCAAGGGGTACAGAGAGATTAGGTTTATTTTGGGTCCTGAGGAGCAGGGGAAGAAATTGTCATTGGAGCCAAATGCCAAAGTTTGATGTATTCCATCTCTTTCTCTTCTGTCTCTTCCACTGTTCACCAATAACCCCCCCCCCCCCCACCCAAAGATTAGGTTAAAAAATGAAATTAACTGGCTAGAATAAATTTATAAATACAAGTTCATCTCTTAGCCCACAGTCTCAGGGTAGTTACAAACAAGAAAAAAAACAGGAAAAGAAGAAACCTGACTCCTTCTCCAGTGGAACTCTGAGGACGCTGAAAATCTTCCTGGGATTTTCCTCTTCTCAGGTATCTCTCTCCTCTTGAATTTCCTCTGACTCTCTGCAATGAATTTGTTCATGCCACACGGATGGCATCCCCTCTCTCCTCTCCTGCTTCTTTTTCACAGCCTCTTGGCTCTCTTCACCAACCTTGACCTTCACCAGGAGTAGTACCTTTCTCTCTATTGCCCTTTGCCTCAGGGAAGTTTCTCCAAATGGGTTAGTTTTATGCATTGATAAAACCAACTGCCAAAGGGTTAACTAAACCAATATATACCAATACTCTTAATAAACACTATTTATCCACTAATATTCCAAAAAACCTTATCCACCAACCTTTTTAACAGATAATTATTGCACAATTCAATAAGGCATATGTGACCTCAGGATGGTCTTATCCCTACACGTGGCAAAATTAATCACCATAGGGTTAAAAGCAGACACTCACATCACAGGTCACTATCCTTCTATAATTCATCTATTACACAACTTCCAATTTCCAAAAATCTAATAAAACTGTCAACATCCAAAAAAGTACTTTTAGGGATTCTCTGAACAATTGCAAGGATTCAAGAACATCTGCATCCCAACATGAAACAAGAACATATAGACCATTCAGTCGTCTCCCTGCAAAAAGAGAGAAAAAAATGTTTTCTTCAACCAAGGTAAACTATACACCATTTAGTAAGTATAAATCCAATGATCCAGGGAGTCCAGCGCATGTTGATAAACAGACGTCAGTATTTACTGCAGCTACCTAGCCGCCGACGCCGAACAACCGAAGGTGCCCCCCCCCCGTCGTGGCCAAGTGTACAAATACCCCAAAAAACCTTCTGTTTTACCAGGTAGACTTCTTCAGGGGTTCCTGATAACACAGTTATCACAGATATCAACAGAATTAGACACAAAATGTGTCTCCATGTATTTTTGACAGCGAGCATAAGAAATACCTCTCCGCTATTGTGACAGCAGCATCTGACGCAAACCACTTTTAAAGGGATTTCCCATTAGTTGATTCACTCACAGGAGCTGACGTAATGTCTCACAACAACTTTATTACCAACAACACAACACACCTAACCCACCAAAGTTTGTTAAAAGAGGAAATCAGATTAGAACTTCAAAGTCACCTGAACAGCATCCATTCAATTTTATCATTCAACCCAAATGGGTCTAATGTGTTTAAATCATACATCCATTTCTGTTCCTTCTGCAACAGCAAACTTCCTCAATCCCCTCTTCGTATATTTAAAGGGACATATTCTAATACCGTACATTGCAATTCTTCAAAAACATGATTGCAAAATATGCAATGTTGAACTAGTGGTATTTCAAGTTTTGCTTTATTGATGCTATATTTATGCTCTGCTAACCGTGTTTGCAGAGGACGTGTAGTTTTACCTATATACAATCATAGTGTTCGCAGAGGACGTGTAGTTTTACCTATATACACATTAGGTCACATATGCCTTATTGAATTGTGCAATAATTATCTGTTAAAAAGGTTGGTGGATAAGGTTTTTTTGAATATTAGTGGATAAATGGTGTTTATTAAGGGTATTGGTGTATATTGATTTAGTTTTGCGCATACCATGACAGTCATGAACCTCACTTCTAAGCCAGAGTATTTAAAGTATGATCTCAGTCTCGCAAATCTACTGTTAAATGCTCGGCATAGTACTTGCATCATGCCAAAGAGAGCTTCCCTCTGGAGTTTGGAGATGTAACAGGTATGGGTAATTTGTCAAGGTGTGCTTGGAAATTCTTCTTTATTGAGCCTGTGACTCCCAATGCAATGCAAAATATTTTCGTATCTTTCTGACACATTTTCTCTGACTACATTTCTTGGTACTTCAGGATCTTCTGCTTCTCCAAGCAATCCACAGAATAATCACTTGGAACCACCTCTATTATGCCTAGTCTGATGTTTTCCTCCTTTAACTATGATGTAGTTCTGTAGGTGTAATCAATCTCTATGAGGCCTAGCCCTCCTTCAGCTCTAGGAATGTACAGTCTTGGCATACACTGATTCTTGTAAATTACTTCATGGGCATGGAGAAGTTTTCTTGTTAGCACATCCAGTTTTTCAAGATCTTTAAGAGGCCAGTCCACAATCCCAAAGCTGTATGAGAGTACAGGACATGCCAGCTGATTGATGGCTTATTTCTTCTTCTGTGATTTTAAATCACTTTTCAATAACGATTTTAATCTTCTGCAGTATTCTTTACTGATCTCTCTCAGTAATTTCTGCTTGAGTTCCATTCCTTCCTCTACTCCAAGATACTTATATATGCCTTCCATTTCAAGGTTCTTGATGTCTCAGCCCTCAGCCACGAGATGTTTTCCATTTTGCTCAATTTTCCTCTAAAAAAAAAGTTGCCTTAGCACACTCGTCAAGGCCAAAAGTCATCTTGATGTCCTCAGAAAAGCTTTTCACCACATAGATTTGCTTTTGTTAATTGCTGGTTGCTAGAACTATAGAACTTCAGATCATCTATAAATAGTAGACAGGCTGTTGCTTCTGCCTTCTGTAGGATTCAACCCTAATAAACTATAACAACTTCAACCCTTCACTCTAGTCTCTAAACATACCCTACCTATTGAGTGAAACCTAAGTAACTGATGTCTTTATTTTTTTACTTTTTTTGTTTTTTTGTTGGAAGTTTTAGCCGTGAGAGATTTCTCCCTCATGAAGCGTAACTTCCCTTTTAATCACTTTTGTGGTAACCTAACCACTGTATAAAATAATGTGAAGTAATCGCATTCAACCTGATGCTACATCACAATCACAATCACATCGCCATATGAAGCTCACTCTGCAGATCTCAACGTGATTCTTGTTTCCAGCCAAAGAGGTTTGAAATTTCCCGCCTTTTCTCTGAGCTTCTCTTCTTCTTTTAGCTTTTTAAGTCAAGGCTATGGTAGTAGACATCCCTCTTATAAACTGGACTTCCCCATTAATGCAGTCACACTTACTGATCAAACCCAAAGGAACAGCGAACAGATTTTGTAGACAAACATTCCTCCCCCATTATGACATCATACCAGACTCATCCAATCAAGTTCTAAATTCAGCCCCTTCGGTTCTAAAGTGCCAATACGAAAAATCCAGCTTTGTTCTAGCCACTGAAGACGCTGTTCTCTATTTCCTCCTCTCGGATTCGCTGGAACATGATCAATTATTCGCCATTGAAAATCAGAAAATGAATGATTACAATCTATGCAATGTTGGACTAAAGGAGCCGAATTCACCCTATTTCTTATTCGCGAAGCATGCTCTTGCAAACGAAGTTTTACTTTTCGTATTGTCCATCCAACTTATAACTTCGTACAGGGACAAACCAATATATAAACTGCATAAATTGTAGAGCACGTAGTAAACCATTTAGATGCCTGTTTTAACCCAGAATTGGGGATATGCCATTCTGGACCCTCAATTGTACGTTGACATAGATTACAGGAGGATCCTTTAGAACAGGCATAATGACCTTTCAAAAGATCTTCTGATGTTTGTACTGATCCCATCTGTGCCTGAGTAATCAAATTCCCTATATTTGGGTCTCTGGTATAAGCTATCTGTAATGGCTTCTGAAAACAGGGATGAAGAGCCAAAATATGCCAATGTTTATTGAGAATGGTTCTGATCTTAGAAATGTTTGACATATAAGGTAGAATACCTGTTATAGAATCAGATTCAACTGGTTTAGCAACAGGGGCTCCTAACCATTCCCTATGGGTATACCGTGCTCTAATAAGGGCTTGCTTTACTATAGTAAAAGGGTAACCCCTATGCAATAACCTATATTTCAAATCCTGAGCATGATGTTCAAATTCTTGAATGGAACTACAAATGCGACGTAAACGCAAAAACTGCCCATAGGGTAAACCTCGCTTTAAGGCTGGAGGGTGAAAACTTGAATAATCCAAAAGGGTGTTTCTTTGAACCGGTTTTCTGTAAAGTGTCAAACCCAAACGAGAGCCTTGTTTAAAAATTTTTACATCTAAAAACTCCAATTCCTGTGAATGGAAATGTAGGGTAAACTTTAGATTGGTCTTCTGAGCATTCAGCCAATCTATAAAAATATGTAAAGCTTCTTCTGTGTCATTCCAGAGAAAAAAGATATCATCTAGAAATCTAGCCCACAAACCTATCTTAGAATACCACTCAGAGAGAAATATTGTTTGCATCTCAAAATCTGCTAAAGTGTGGCAATCAACGGGGCTACAGTGGCCCCCATTGCAATTCCATGAATCTGATAAAAAAGTCTCCCTCAAAATGGAAGAAATTCTTCGTCAAAACCAATGACAACATTTGAAGAAAAAAAATCTTTTGGCAGACGAGAAGGTAAAGGAACCTCCAGTTTTTTAATTACTTCCAAAGCTTCTTCCTGAGCTATATTAGTATATAAAGCTACCACATCTAGTGATACCAAAATGGTATTCTCAATAGGTTGTACGATAGAATCCACTTTTTCCAAAAAATGAGATGTGTCCCGTATGTACAAAACTACTTGTTGTGCGCACGGTCTCAAAAAGATGTCACAAAATTGTGAGAGTGGTTCTAACAAAGATCCTCTACAGGACACTATGGGTCTCCCAGGCGGAAGTGAGAGAGATTTGTGTATTTTAGGTACGGTGTAAAAATTAGGAATCAAGGGATATTTTGGTGTCAAAAACTTAAATTCTTTTTTTGTTAACCAACCACGATCTAATCCCTCCTGTACCAAATTCATAATCATTGAACGTACTTCCATTGATGGATCATGATCTAAGTATTGATAGAAATTGCTATCATTCAGTTGGGTTCGAGCAGTATTCAGATAGTGGTCCACCGATTGTATCACTGTTGCTCCTCCTTTATCTGCTCTTCTTACTATTATATTCGCATTTTGACGTAATTCTTTTAACGCTTGCCATTGGGATTTCGTCAGGTTATTGGCAGTGTAATATGCTCTATAATCAGAGAATGATGACTCCATCTGATGTAAATCTTGTAAAACTAATTGTTGAAACGTTGAAATGAATGGATCAACTTCTCCCGTAGGAATCCATTTAGAAGGTGGTCGAACTACTGACCCATCTGATGTTAATGGGTTTGTATCACAAAAATGAATAACTCGTAATTTACGAAAACATTTTTGCAATGCAATCCGAACTTGAAACGGCTGATATTGAACCCGAGGAACAAAGGAAAGCCCCTTATTTAATACCAATTCTTGGATCTCTGTCAGAGGAAATCCTGAGATGTTTATCACTGTGGTTTTGCACGTGTTCGGGTTATAGGACCCTGAGTCTGATCTATCACAAGGTCCTGATGATCTTCCCCGGAATGCCACCCACGTCGTCGGCCTCTTCCTCGCCGGCCTTGACGAAAAACCTGTTCCTGTGGCACAAAAGATTTAGCCATTCCCATTCTACCACGCCGAGAAGTGCTGTATTTTCCTGAACTCTCCTCCTCAGATTCAACCTCCGAAGAGGTGGGGAAAGAGACTGTTTTTTGTTGTACTACTGACTTCTTAGCCCATGTAAACACTTGATCCAATTCATAATCTCTTTGATCTCTAGTATATTTCTTAATTTTTATGGATTTGACATAATCCCTGAATTGATCCAATTGGGTAGACATTTCAGTCATCTGAGAATTAAAGCGTTCTTCATTCAGGCTCTGTTTAATTTGTAATTCCAATGCTTTTACTTCCACCTTTAGTTTCTGCTGTTCAATATTAGAACGCTGACTTAATAATGCTACCAAATCTAAGCTGCATTTATTAAGAATGCTATTCCATTTAGCATAAAACTCCACATCATCTGCATACAATTTCGGGGGTTTCAATACCCGTAATCCCCTAGGGCTCATTGTAGATTTTAAATATTGATTCATAGTTAATTCATGCAATTCTGTTCGGATTAATTTTTTATTTAACAATAGGAAATCATGAATCACGTTCTGTAGGATTCAGGCTAAATCTGTATCCCAAAGAATTGATGAGAGTATTCAATAGATTAAACACCATACAAAATTGAGGTGGCGACAGGGAATCCCCCTGAAATATTCCTCGCTGGATATTAATGTTAGGAATGATGGACTGGTCATCTTCATATCTCAAAAAGAGTGTGGTTTGCCACATTGTCATGTTGAAACTTAATGTACTTTATCAAACCAGGATTTATTGTATACACTTCATGCCACACACATGGCATGTCCTCTCTCCTCGCCTTCTTTTTCACAGTCTCTTGGCTCTCTTCACCAGCCTTGACCTTTACCAGGAGTAGTACCTTTCTCTCAATTACTCTTTGCCCTTTGTGCTTCCACTGTTGTATTTTTGAGCCCCTCTTTCCTTTAGCATAGACCTTATTCAGCACTCAACCCTTACTTACAGTGGAGCTCTGCCACTCAGTGATTAGTTTGGCAGAAAGAGGAAAACAGAAAGATAATTTATTTTGTTCTATATACCCTCTGGAGCCCATCTAGCTCCTTCCCTACTTATAAATATGCAAATGCAAGGGCAAGTGGGACCACTGAATGACCAGCACTAAAAATATCTACCGATTGTAAGGGCACTTTTCAGACACTGCAAAAAATAAAAATCAATGAACAAAAAGTTGCACTATTTAAAATATCAAGTAATCTGACTTGAAAGTTTCCTGCATGGTTTTCTTTCCCTATTTTTGGTTGGAACCTTAAATCTGGCTCTTGCTGTGTGCTATTCGAGACTTCACTTAAGAGCATCTTGATGTTGCAGCTGTTGCAATGGCAGATGGACATGTTCATGCCTTTCAGATTTCTCTTGCAGCCTACAGGCAGTGTGAAATTCAACAGTTTTGGGTTCATGCTTAAATCCCTGAACAATATGGCTTTGTACTTTGGACTATGTGAGTGCAGCATCAGTACAGAATGAAGCCTGAATGATCAGACAATTAGTTATGCTATTATTAAAGAAACTGTCCATGTTCTCAGAATCCACATTAGATGATAATAGCTGTCATAACACGCAATATGAAAGAAGGTGTATGTGAGACAGAGCTACAATTAGATAGAACATGGTAAATAGGTGAGAAAGGTACTGTAGTATATGTAAATTAAAAATCTAAGATCAGACATGCAGCATGGGTCAAGAGTTAACATACTGCAAAGATTGCTTGATATGCCCATTTACTGCGCCATGAACAGCAGCACTCCTTGAATATTTTTCAGGGAAGAGAAATATGCTTTAGTATTTAAGCCTGGCTTAGAAGTTAAAGTTAACCATGCTCTATTGATTTCTTGGTTCTTTCTTAGCTGTAAATTTAACATTTGCATGACTCCAGGGCTTTCACAACAGACCGTCACTGTTAGTGCACACAGTATTTAACTCCAATGCCAATAAATCAAAGAAGCAGTTCCAGGAAAAAATCAATTCTGACTCTCTAAGCCCCCACCTTAGGTGTCGCAATTGATTGTACTGTACACAGAAATCTAATTCCCACAGACGAGGTAAGAGACAAACTAGCACAGAAAACAATAATAATATCTGACATGGACGGTCTTTCTGATTAAAAAAGCTTGTCTCTACTACAGTGCCAGCTACCATATCTCATTAACATTTCCAGTCTCTTAATTTGTAAGAAATGCATTACCGACTTCTGCTTTATAAACTACTCTATATGTTAGGCTACTAATGCCCTTAGTGGAAGGAATTTTATAAACTTTTTGGCATCTAAATAAGGCTCTTAAAAATGAGATCATGCCTAAAAGTACTTGCAGTACACTTAGAATTGTACTTGTAGAGGAGGCATGTTTGGACAGAGCATGGGTGGAATCAGAATTTACGCAAGTATTTTATAAAATATGCACATTACATGATAACATGTATATATGCTCCTGAGGTACCTAGGAGTCTCAAAATAGGTAGAGATACCTCAACCACCTCTAAACATAGATGCACAGTTATAAAATTATGCTCAAAATGTGGACGGTGCAAAGTATATTCAGATCTGGCATACTTATAACCAATTTCAAAATGACTAGCAACATAAACTATTCTCTAACTAACAAGGGGGCCATTTCCATAAAGTCTGCATAGTTACTTTAGGAAAGGACCCAAGTAGATCTCCTTTGCAAGGTGCTTACAAGATGCACTTGCAATTAGTGTGACAGAAAACAGATGAAAAAGAGTGTGCATAGATTTGATATTGTCTCCCTAAACCAGTGATTTTGCATAGAAACATAGAAAATGACAGCAGATAAAGACCATGGACCCAATTTTCAACAAGGCGCTGAGGCCTGCCATACCCACAGAAAGTTACCCATTCAGGAAACGTTCTTAAATCGTGAGTCATGCGCCTCCAAAATGGGCAAGCAATGAAAATGCAGCACAAATCAAGAACAGCAGCAGGTGCCCACCACAGCATATAGGGGTAACCCATGCATGTGTCCAAACCAGCAGCTAGAGAAACAGGATGGCAAGTATGCATGGACCCGTGTATCACCAGTCCTGCATATGCATGCATAGACACCATCATGCAGGCCTGTGGGCTGCCTGTGCAAGAGCCCCCTATGGCTGGGCTGATAGACACCAGCGGCATGGTTGCAAGGAGAGTCATGAATTTCAGCCCCGATGAGAGTGAGACCCTTGCCCATTCCATGCTGCGGCATGAGAGGGGTCTCTACCCCAGGGAGGGCCATCGGCCAAACCTGCTGCTGTCTACAGCTATATGGAGGGGCATTCAACTCCAGCTGCACAGGTAAGGAGGCCTCAATGGGTGGGGGAGGGATGAGCATTATGCTAGGCTATACACACCCTGACAGGCACAGCTGTGTGTCTGCACAGGGAAACGGGGCTGTGTTGCCAAGCCACATGCTGGTGACAGCCCTAATGTATACCAAACAGGCATTGGTGGGGGGATGGGCCATGCATTGTTACAGTTGCCAGCCCTGATTGCCTGCAGAAGGAGGCATACCCATACACAGCAGGTGGGGAAGCCACTGCACCTCCTGGTGGCAGGTGGCAGCAACACCTCAGGGCATGCACTGTAATGGCAATGCCTGGTGCAGGTGAAGCTGTGGTCAGGCTGCCCACCCCAGGGGACCTCGCCAGTCAGTACAGATGCCCTGGACACCTCCCCCAGCCCCCAGCCTCTATGACTCTAGTGCAGGGGTTCGAGGAGGCCAGTGGCAGAATCTACATATGTTTCGCCTGTCTGTCCCTTCAAGCAGATCTGCCACCACTGCCTGCTACCCCCTATCCAGCTGTGGCAGCATGTTGATGATGTGATGCCACAGAATATGACAGATGTGTAATGACGAGCATGCACAAATTGTGACACCCTGTCCTGTATGGCACATAACAAACCATGCTGTGATGTGGCCCCTGAGGCAGTGGATTCCCTCTAGCATGACATGTGCCCACAGCCAAGCCATGCATGGCCCACAACCAAGTACCATGATGTCAAGGAAAGCCTGAGAGCAACAGATAGGATCAAGAAAAGGGGGAGGGCTGCAGAGGTGGCTGAAGGGGCCAGAGGGGTGACAGAGGGGAGACAGTTACCTAGATAGCACTTTTGCTGGTGGCACAGGGCACATGTCAAAGGGCCAGGGGAGCAGTGGTCAGGAATACAGTGGCAGATGCCAGAGGTATACCATCACATGCAGCCCACACCTGCAACCATGGGTATGCCCCTGCCCCCATGATGGGCAGGTCACTAGACTGAGGCAGGATACAGGTATGTGCAACTGGTGATATGGATGCACTCAACTGAACCCATGTGTGTGTCCCCCTCCCCAACAGTGAATATGGCATGCAACATACCCTTGAGTCCCTGAACTGTGAACTGTCACTTTTGCTCACTATGCCAGAAGAGACCAAACCAACTGCAGCGAATCAGGGAGAGGCTGGCAGCTGAGGAAGGTTAGTGGGGTACACAGAGGAACCCAACAGATGCAGGGGGTGGCAGCCATGGCTGTCAGACTAGTGCAGGCAGATTATCTGATGGTGGACTGTCTCTATTTGCAATGATAGGAACGTTCTATGGGCAGCCATGCATCCCCTGGTGCTACTATCCCGTGTGTGCACCAGCCGGCACCCAAGACATATAGGTGGTGCACACACATGACCGGGGCATGGCATGGATGAGTGGTACAGGAGCACACACTCCCAGCAGTGGCTCCATTTGCACATTATGCACCTTCCCACACTGTCCCCTGTGTGTGTCCATCACCTGGGGGGGCAGAAGACCACAGCTGGGCATGTGAGGGTGAGAACAGAGCTGGCTGAAGGTAGGCAAAGGGAGGGCATGCAGTGTGCACTGTGGGGGAGGCACACCAACATGGGCCAAAGGTGGGTTGTACAATGCATGAGTGAGCCCCCCAAAGGTGTGCCAGTCCCTCACCAGGGCCATGCCTGTGCAAACCAATAACTCCCCTCCTCTTCTCCCACAGCTGGCTCCAAAAAGGCCCCAGACACCACTGACCCACCATGCCCACCAACCAGGAGCAGCACTGCAGCGCCACAAGAGGCAACCAGGGGAGCAAAGAGTAGCAGTATCTCCAGCAGTGACAGGGATGAGGAGGAGTCAAGCAACACTGCATTGGAGGACACCACAACAGAGGGGGAGGACAGCAAGTGGGCCATGGCACATGGGATGGGGAGTCAGAGGAGGAGGGATCAGAGGGCCAGGACAAGGCGGGGAATCAGAGGAGGAGGAGGAGGGATGAGAGGGGCAGGGCAGGGAATCAGATGAGGAGGGAGAGGAGGGATGGGAGGGCCAGGGGCAGGGTGGGGAGTCAGAGGAGGAAGGGGAGGGATCGTAGGGCTAGGGGCAGGGCAGGAAGGCAGAGAAGTCAGAGGAGGAGGAGGGATAGGAGGGCCAGTGGCAGGGTGGGGAGTCAGAGGAGGATGAGAAGGGATCAGAGTGGGTAGCAGGGGGGTTCAGGAACCAAGCGCCCCAGATATGGCAGTATGGCACAGGGAACCACCAGCAGGTACCCGGCGGAGGGGCCCAGAAGTGGAGCTGCACCCCCCAGCTGTGCCCTACAGCCCACAGTGATGTCTGCCCACATCCCTACCAGGGGGCCATGTGCCTGCTGCATGGTTCAGCACGGGCCAGATGCAATGGTCAGCGGAGCCATACTCCATCCTGTGCAGCTGGGGCCCCCACAGCCACCCCCAGCACCCATGGGCATGCTATGTCTGTGCTGCACCAGGCCCTTCTGTGCTACTGCCCCCAAATATGTCCAGTGACTGGGCTCTCACTGCCCTGGTGGCAGAGGTGTGGCTGCTTAAGGAGGAGATGTGCACTGTGGCATGGACCATTGGAGAGCACATGGATGCCCTCACCAGTGCCGTAAGAGGACACAAGAAGGCCCCCTTCACCATCTGCCATCCCCATGCCAGTAAATGTCCTGCAATGGGCCGTAATGGGGCGGTCTGCAGTATGTACCACTGTTGTTTGTATGCCACTGTTGGCACCATTGTAACAGTTGTGACATGTTTGCTAATAAATAGTTCCCATTTTGAAAACACACTGTGTTGTCCATTTTGTGTGGGCTGGGCATTTTGTGTTTGGATGGTGCAGGGGACTGGGGGAGGGTGTCCGGATTCTATGGGCATGGGATGTGTGCCCTGTAGGCACGTCCGTGTGTGCGGGTTTGGCACTGAGGCACCACATGCACAGAAGGGTGCAGGCACAGCCCAGCATGGATAGCGCCTCTCTCCATATCTGCGCAGAATGGGTTGAGGCACAGTCCTGCATGGCTGGTGCCTCTGTGCCCACAGCTCATTCTCCATGAGTATGGCAGAGAGGCACTACCCATGCTGGGCTGTGCCTGCGACCTTATGCACGGGTAGCGCCTTTCTGCCATACCCATGCAGAACAGGCTGCAGGCAGCACAGGCTTGGCACTACACACACAGGGCACACAGTCAGAGCGACGATGTGTGCCTGTCCAAATGCCATGGTTGCCATGCCCGCATACTGTGCTATCTGGCCTGAAGTCTGGTATTGCAGTCTGGGCGGCCATGCATACATATGTTCCCATTATGCAATGCTGTGCAGCTATGGTGTCTTATGGCAGCTAGCTGTCATGCAGATTTTCAAAACATTGGCGCTCAGGAGCCTACGTGGGTATCGTATATTCCTTTGGATGGGGCATGGTTTCTATGCACATTTTAACCGTGTATGTGTAAAAGGACCTATGTGGTTAGCTGAACTCCGCCATAGTGCATGGCTACACTGGCTGACAAGTTGCCAAGAGTGGCAAAGCAGACATGGAAGGCAAATGTCACGCCCTCTGAGACAGTTATGGCCCTGGGACTCATCCTGCAGCATCACACTGCTCTCTTCATGGCAGAGGATGCCAGCACCCAGCTGACAGCATGATGAGATAGGAGGGTCAATGCAGTCCACTACCACAACAGGGATGTGGAGCACATAAAGAAGAAGTGGCAGATGGTATGGCAGGCAGCAAAGGAGAAGAGAGCCAGCAACAGCAGGCTACCGCCTGCACAGGAGCGTAGACACCCCTCTGGAGGAGCAGGTGCTGTAGTTTGTAGAGGAGGTTGCCATCTCAGGGGTTGTGGGATTTGACAGCTCCACCACAGGCACACAGGAGGGTGATTAGGGGTTCCCCAGTGACCTGGGTGAGACCATAACAGCCATGTATGTGTCCCCACCATGCTTCCATCCAACCAGGGCATGCCTGTCTGTCTGTCAGACCTTGGGTGCTACATGGGGTGGGTACGGTGTAGACCATACACCACCTGCTGGTTCCATGATTGGCCTGGTACCACCCCATAGACCAACCTGATAGCCCATGTCACTAACCTCTGCCACCTTTACTCTCCCACAGACCTGCCAGGGACCCTGCCACCCCAGCCTGGGACAGATGAATCAGGAGGAGCCTCATCAACCACCGCAGATGATGCCAGTGTACAGCCAGGATACAGCACAGCCATCAGTGCCAGTGTGCCTGTCAGGGTAGAGGAGCAGTCCAGTGCACCAGTCAGAGCAGAGGAGCAGTCCAGTGTGCCAGCCAGGGCAGAGCAGCAGTCAGGTTCACTACCCAGGGCAGTGGAGCAGGCCAGGTGTCTACTAGTACTGGGGAGCTGGAGACAGATGACACCCCACTTGCCATCCTGGATGACTCTGTGGGTGCAGGGGCAGTGACCTGGACCAGAAGCTACTGCAGGAGGGTGTGCGCCTGGTGGCTGGTACAGAGGGCATACTGTAAGCTGCAAAGTATCTGGCAGGACCTGCAGAACAGGTAAGGGAGATGGAGTGCATGGCGTGTCGGGTCCACAGATTGCACTTGGAGCACCACATAGAGGGGCACCTGTGACTGCTGAGGGAGATGATAGACTTTGATCACTGGTTTCCTGCAATTTGGTGGGCCTCATGTGGGCACAGGGGGTGGGTGCAACAGCACAGCCACCTGCTAGCCCTGACCGATGTCCATCAGCTTGCCCTGGTCACAAACAGCACATGGTAACCATTAGCCCCACTTAGTAAACATGCTCCATAGATGCCGATGTATCTTCATAAAATACTGTACCAGAATAAATCCAGTAGTAATCTCCCCTATTTTGAAGACACAGACATTTATACCCAGCTCCATGTAAAAAGGGGAAGGTGATGGCAGTGGGGGTGTACTATCGACCGCCTGGCCAGAATGAACAAATGGATAATGAAATGCTCAAAGAAATCAAGGAAGCTAACAAAAGTTACAGCACAGTAATAATAATGGGTGATTTCAATTACCCCGGTATCGACTGGGTCAGTGTCACGGCAGGACATGCTAGGGAGATAAAGTTCCTAGATGAAATAAAAGACTGCTTCTTGGAGCAGTTGGTTCATGAACCGACCAGAGGGGAAGCCATATTAGACCTAGTCCTTAGTGGAACACCAGATCTGGTGCAAGAGATAAGGGTGTTGGGGCCACTTGGCAACAGTGATCATAGCATGATCGTTTTTGATTTAATTAGTGGAGGAGGGATAGTAAGGAAATCCACAGTACTACCTTTTTAACTTTTGAAAGGGAGACTATGATAAAATGAGAAAAATAGTTAAGAAAAAACTAAAAGGAGCAGTTGCAAAGGTTAAAGACTTACATCAAGCTTGGGTGCTGTTGAAAAATACTATCTTGGAAGCCCAGACCAGCTGTATTCCACGCTTTAAGAAAAGTGGAAGGAAGTCCAAAAAACTGTCAGCATGGTTTAAAGGTGAGGTCAGAGAGGCTGTTGTTGCCAAAAAAGCATCTTTCAGAAGATGGAAAAAAGAGCCAAATGATGAAACCTGGAAACAGCACAAGCACTGGCAAGTCAAATGCAAGGCATTGATAAAGCAGGCAAAGGGAGAATTTGAGAAGAAGCTTGCTGAGGAAACAAAAACGCGAAATACAGATTTTTTCAAATACATTCGTAGCAAAAAAACTGTGAGAGAGTCAGTTGGTCCATTAGATGATAGATGGGGTTAAAGGGGCACTAAGAGGCGACAAGGCGATAGCGGAGAGACTGAATGAATTTTTTGCTTCGGTCTTTAATGAGGAAGATGTAGGGATGTTACCCATGACTAAAGTGGTATTTAAAGGTGCAGAAGAATTGAAGGAAATATCGATACATCGGGAAGATGTATTGCAACTATTAGATAAACCTAAGAGTAGCAAATCACCTGGGCCGGATGGTATACATCCAAGGGTGTTGAAAGAACTGAAATATGAGATTGCAGATCTGCTATTAGTAACCTGTGAATTTTCATTAAAATCATCTGTAATACCTGAAGATTGGAGGATTGCCAATGTAAGGCCAATTTTTAAAAAGGGTTCCAAGGGTGACACGGGAAACTACAGACCGGTGAGCCTGATGTCAGTACCGGGAAAAATGGTAGAAACCATCACAAGGAACAAAATTACTCAGCATGTAGATAGTCATGGCCTAATGGGAGACAGCCAACATGGCTTTAGACAAGAAAGATCTTGTCTTACTAATCTGCTATGTTTTTTTGAAGGTGTGAATAAACAGGTGGACAAAGGTGAGTCAGTTGATATAGTGTATCTGGACTTTCAGAAAGCCTTTGACAAGGTTCCTCATCAGAGACTTTGGGCAAAACTAAAGATTCATGTGATAGGAGGCAGTGTACTATTGTGGATCAGGAACTGGTTAAAAGATAGAAAGTAGAGGGTAGGCTAAATGGTCAATTTTCCCAATGGAGAAAGATGAATAGTGTTGTACCACAGGGATCTGTGCTGGATCTGCTGTTTTTTGACATATTCATAAATGACCTGGAAAGGGGAATAACGAGTGAGGTTATCAAATTTGCAGATGACACAAAACTTTTTAAAGATGTTAAAACCCAAGAGGATTGTGGAAAATTGCAAGAGGATCTTGATAAATTGGAAGACTGGGCATCAAAATGGCAGATGAAATTTAATGTGGACAAGTGCAAAGTTATGCACATAGGGAAGAACAACCCAAACTATGGTTACACGATGCAAGGTTCCACATTACGAACCACCATCCAGGAAAAAGATTTAGGCGTCATTGTGGATAACATGTTAAAACCCTTGGCCCAGTGTGCAGCAGCGGCCAAGAGAGCAAATAGAATGCAAGGTATCATAAGGAAAGGAATGGAAAATAAAACAAAGGATAGTATAATGCCTCTCTGTCGTTCCATGGTGCGACCGCACCTTGAATATTGTGTGCAATTCTGGTTGTCGTATCTTAATAAGGTTATAGCGTTATTAGAAAAGGTTCAGAAAAGAGCCACCAAAATGATAAAGGGGATGGAAGGATATGCCTATGAAGAAAGGTTAAAAAGGTTAGGGCTTTTTAACCTGGAAAAGAGACGGCTGAGGGGAGATATGATAGAAGTCTATAAATTAATGAACGGAGTGGAACGGGTAAACGTAGATCAATTGTTTACATTATCAGATTATAGAAAGACTAGGGGATATGCAATGAAGCTACAGGGTAAACTATTTAAGACTAATAAAAGAAAACATTTTTTCACTCAACGTGTAATCAAACTCTGGAATTTGTTACCAGGGGATGTAGTAAAGGCTGTTAGTGTAGCTGGGCTGATGCAGGGGGATGGTAGAATAGGACTGGAAGGGAGTGGATACTGAGAGGGTCTGCCAGGGGAAGGAGGGGGCAGGAATGGAGCTGACACGGGGGAAGGAGGGGGCTGGAAAGGAGCTGATACCTGGGATGTACTGAAGGGGGACTGGATGGGAGCTGACACTTGGGGATGGGAGTGGTAGGTGGCTGGGTAATGGGGAGGAGGCTGGAAGGGAGCTGACATGTGAATGGCACTGGAAGGGAGATGAACAGAGGGTAGGGCGACTGGAAGGGAGCTGACTGGGGGGGGGGGGTAGCACTGAGAGTGGATTTGAGCTGATACCTGGGATGGTATTTGCACTACAAGGGGCTGGACAGTGGTGAAGGAGGGGACAGGAAGGGAATGGACACCAGTGGCAGTCGTGTGAATGCAAGACGGTTGACAATGAAAGGTACTGGGAGGGGAGGACTGGAAAGGGGGCTGATACTGGGGAGGGTTACTGGAACTGGAAATGAGCTGATGGAAGGAAGTGAAGAAAACAAAAGAAGAGATAAGAAATGGCAGATGGACCATGGACCACAGAAAGAGAGCTAAGAGAAGACAGGGAAGCAGAAGCCTCAGATCAGGACCAGCATGATCAGAGAATAAAATGGTCAGATAATAAAGGTAGAAAAAATAATTTTATTTAATTTTAGTGATAGGACTTTGTGCTATTTTTATATTTTACACAGTATTGGGGAATTGCATCTCTTATTCATCTGATGTTGCACTGCATGTGGACTCTGGCTTCTTGGGGTTTCAGTTTACATTTTGTCTACATATTTTTACTTTTACTTTAGATTGTGGTTACTTATTCTGTACTTGGTGAGGTTCGAAGTTGTAAGCGTGTGTCTGAGGTCAGATGTTCTGTTAACCTGGAGTTTGTACATAAAGATCTACTGTATACTGTACTGTAGTAATTTGACTTGTTCAGCTTTTCAAATAGGTGTATGGATGTTCCATGGCCCACTGTAGTATTTACAGTGACGTTTTTTTGGATGGGCTCCTTATGTGAGTTTTGGAAGTTTGTGCTGATATGATATGGTATGGTAGGTTTGCTCTTTGTTGTAGGGTTTTGTATTAGTTCACAATATGCCTGGTACTGGAGAATAATGGTTGTTGGTACTGGAGAATAGTGGTTGTTGTTGTTGTTGCTAGTGAGGTGATCAGAATCAGATTTTTTTTTATATATTGAGTTCTGTGGGTGAATGTCCTGGTTCTGCTCTGCACCTACTGTGGATGCAAAATATATATTGAAAAAGAAAAAGCAAGAACCATAACGCAGTTTATAACAACAACATTAAAATGAGTTATAATTTAGTTTTATAAACTGTGCTGTTGGTTCTTGCTGTCTTTTAGTTCCTTGGTGTGCAAATGGGACCGTACCTAGCACTGTGCAAGTTGGTGCAGCCGCACAGGGCGCAAAGGCTTGGGGGGGCGCATTTCAGCTGTCTCCTGTTGCCCTGCCGCTGCTGGCAGGACAATAGCAGGCAGCCGAAATGCGCCCCCCAAGCCTTTTCGCAGCACTTTAATCAGGTCTGCCTCCTCCGATGCGATGTCAGAGCTGGGAGGGACAGATCTGCTTAAAGTACCGGCGCCTTTCAGATCGGGTGCATGCCTCCCTCCTCCTCCCCATACCTCCGTCCAGAGCAGCCTGCTCTTTCCCTGCTGCCGGTGCCGCTGTGAAAAAAACAGAGGGTGGCAGCAGCAGGGAAAGAGCAGGCAGCGCTGGATGAAGGTATGAGGGGGAGAGCCCGAGTTGCAAGTCTCACAGGGTGCGATTGAAGCTCGATATGGCCCTGGGTGCAAACATCTTGCATTTCCTCCATATAATCTAATCGGCTTTTTGGTTTGGTTCATTCTCTGATTGGATTTCTGAAAAAGCCCGGCCACCTTCTTCGCCTCAGGCAGCAGATAGCATTGAGCTGCCCCTGACTGGAGGAGTTCCAGTTCTTTCACCCTCAGCTCTTCCTCTAACTCCAGGGAGAATGGGGTGGCCTTAGCCATTTCTTGAATGAACTCCTGGTAGGACACGTCTGCCAGGGGGAGACTTGTGTCATTCTGGTGGGAGTGAGGGATTGGATGGAACGTCCGGGGACTGAATGTCTGATGCAGTCAATTCTGCCTCAGTCTCCCATTCCATTTCAGATTCTGAGAGGAAGTCAAAATAGTGCCGTGTCTCCTCGCCTGCTGGTTCCGCGGCATGCGGGAAGGAAGGCGTCAATGATTCTCATACCGCCCAACATGCCGCTGGCAATGCCCCTGGGCCTCTGACTAACACACTGGAGAGGGAGCTGGCTCAAGCGATCAGTGTCAATACCAATCTCCCACTCGATGTTCCAGCCTCCGCAGGCAGGGCAGGGGTCTCCATGATAGGCTGTAAGGAGTGCGATGACAATGCATTCTGTGCTGCAAGCCTGCATTTTACAAAGCTTCCACCGCTGCCAAGTGAGCTTCCAAGACTCGAAGGCGTTCCTCCAGGACAGCTACCTGTGAGGGGGCCTATGCCGCAGCCACAGACAATGGCAATGCCATCTCAGATGGGGACTACACGATAATCGGAGCATCAGGAGAAATCCGGCAGCCCTTCTGGGCTCTGGGAATGGACTCCGTCATTCTGGTTGGGTTCTCCCACTGGGGAAGCTTGGCTGGCCGCTACCGGCCATTGCTGTCCATATCTCATCGAGAAGAGTTGCGGGATGCTGCACGTGGAATTTCTCCTGGTGCTCACCCTTCGACGTTGAGGGGGTCTCTGCAGGGAGTTTCCTCTTGCCACTCAGACCCTTCAGCTCTGACTGAGCATGCTGCTCCTTCCCCTTGGTCGCCTCCAACCCTTTTGCAGGCATAGATGAGGGGGTCGTGGCTGAGGACGCTGAATCAGATGAGTCTGTTCACTCAGGAATGACACAATATGACGGTCCACTTGACTGAACCCAGATTTAGGCATAGGCAACATAGGAAACTGCCTAGGTGCTAGATTTTGAAAGCACTAGACACCCTTCTTACTTTAGGGCAATGTGCATGTGCAGCTTCAAAGAGGAACCATTGTAGCACTAGATTTTACTGTTTCTCCTCTGGCTTTCAGTACTTTGGGATATCTGACCCTCCCCTACCTTCTGAACCCATTTTCTGGGATCTACTGTCTGGTCTTGTGTATGGGCACCAATATCTTAAATCCTCTCTCCTTCCTTCTCAGTGGTTTTTATTAGAACTGTGTATGGGGTACAAAATATGATTCCCATTTTTCAGCTATTTTCTGATAACCCCTAAGTATCACCTTACTCTCTGTATATCTGTCGAATTGTCAGATGTATGATCTATGCTCTAATACTACTCAGCCCCATCCTTTTTTATTTTGTCTTATTTTCTTTCCTGGAAATTAAAAAAAAATAACAAACTATACTAGCTCTCAGAAACTTTCAGGTATAATGCTTTGAGGTCAAGGGGCAGTGTGCTCTCTCCGTGGTGAGGTCTGTATTTTCTCCAGTGTTTAACAACCTTCTGCACAACCCTCTCACGAAGTCTCCAAGATTGCTTTTCTTTCCTCCATCCAGTACATGAAAAGATTCATGTTATTTCTCCATGACCTAGTCTGTGAGGTTGTCACATTTTCTCTTCTCTTGGATACTTTCTGCTCTTGAGTATCATCTTATCCTCCATTTCACTCAGGCCCAGATTTAGGCATTGGCAACTGCCTGGGTCAACAAATATTGAAGGCATCAAAAATCTGGACTAAGCAGGACCCTGATTCCCCTTGCTTTAGGACTGTGTTCTTAGAGAATGAAACTTCCTCTCCCCAAAATTCTCTGGCCTTGCCTATGGGCGCCACCATCTTAAATACAGCCTAGTTCACTTAAGATGTGCGCTCTCTCTGTTCTTTGGTTCGTTTTATTCACCCCATTTTTCACCTCCTCATCCTTCTTCTGCAGTGTGTTCGGGATGCTAGCAGTTTCTGTGTAGAAAGCTAACCTTTTTGCCACAAACTCCCTTAATTCTGCAATAAAGTATTTCTATTTATTTAGACAGTTCTGTATACCACTTTATTCTTCAATCAAAGTGGTCACGACACAATTGGGGGATACATTACACATGCAGGGATATGAGGCACATACACTGATGCTTACAGGGAACATGGGCAATGGAGGGTTAAGTGGCTTGCCCAAGACCACAAGGAGCACCTGTGGGACTAGAAACCCCAGTCCTTCTGGCCCAAGGTTGCTGTCCTCTAGTGGAATTTGAGCCCCTGACCTTTTGGCCTGATGTAACTTGCCCCAACCACTAGGCCACACTGCCCTCATTTCTAGTCAGATCCATGGGAGGGGGCTGCCACAGATGGGGTATGATCTGACCAGGGCCAACAGAAGAGGGTGAGGCACCCTAGGTAAATCTCATCCTTTGTGCCCGCTCCCTCCAGGCCACCCCTCATTGCCACCGCTGTCACCCTTCACTGGGACCTATAGTGGCGGCAATGACCTGAAACAGCCCTGATGTACTTATCTTCAGATTTCTGTGCTGTGGACTGTTTCGGGTCATTGCAGTCACTGTAAGTCCCAGTGAGGGCGACAGCAGTGGCAATGAGGGGTGGCCGGGCGGGGGGGGGGGGGGGTGGATGGGCACAAGGGATGAGGTTCTCCTAGGTTCATCTGCTAGAGCCAGTCCTGGTCAGATCATATTCCACCAGTTTCTGACCCTTTCTGCAAGAGGGCTGCAGCCCAGGATCTCAGAGCTTGCCTAGATTTATGCTACTTTCTTCTCTTTCAATCCAGATTTCACTTTCTCAGTTTTATTATTATTTGTTTTAATTTATTTAATATCTTTTCTATACCGCGCTCTTTATCATCAGTGTGGTTTACTATTAGGCATTTTATTCTAGAAAAGCGCAGTAGAGACTTCTGTTCAAAGTTCACCATGGTTTTACTGAGCCGATGCAGCGCTCTGGTTTTTCCTCCTGTTCACTTTATCACAGCAATATCAGTTGAGCTCCAGATTTTTAAGAGCTGCTTTAGGAAAGGAAAGTTTGCAGGGGAATAAGAGAAAGTGGGAAAGGAGGAGAATGGGAATGTGGGACAAGGCATATTTTTTGGTAGCTAGGTTGTACCCTTCCTCACATGCTCATTCTCCCCTCCCCTTGGATTTCACATTCCCCTAAACTCCGCCACCCCACTGCATACACAGTCTAATGATACTCACATTTCTTAATGGAGATCTTAAAATTTCAAAGTCAGAATTTCAAACTCCCTTTTAGCCTTCTAAGTTTAAGGTACACACTGACTGTAAATTTCAATCAAGCACATGTTTTGGATTGCACAAATAAAAAAATAAAACTCTTCCCATGCCTAGGGCTAGGGTAATAAATGCTTGTTTTCCCATTTTAGGAGTACTTGTACTTTTATAACTGATGCATGCATAAATAGTATGGGGGTGATTTGGAAGCCCTACTCATGCTTTGGATGTCCAAAAAAAGACATAGAGATGTCTCCAGAACCATTTTAGAAGTCGGGCCTGTGGATGTTTAAGTCTGAATGGTGGCGTGGTGGCAGTCCCTTGTGCGAGAATGTTGTTCACACAGGGCCCCGTGCTTCAGGGGGCCCCGTGCCAACTTCATTCTGCATATGGTTGGTTTGCAGGGCCTGTTTCAGAGGGAACCAGGGAGGCCTGAGGCCCCGACTCACTTCTGCACAGCTGCCAAAGTGAAGAGTGGCATGTTCCTTCACTCGATGGCTGTGTTTTCGTGAAGCATGCTGAGTGCCAGGAAAAAAGGAAATGTCCTTTAACCTCTAGTGCCAGTGGGCTTCACGAGAATACAACTGCCAGAGTGAAGGAGCACGCAGCTCTTCACTCAGGCAGCTGTGCAGAAGTGAGCCGGGGCTTTGGACCTCCCAGGCACCCATTGAAGATGGTCAGACAGATGCAGGGCTCTTTGGGGGGGGAAGGGGGCTAGGATAGGACTGAAAATGAGCTTATGGGGGGCTAGAACTAGAAATGGGTATATTCAGGAGAGCTTGGACTGGGAATCGGCTGATGGGGGGCAAGGATAGGGCTGGAAATGGGCTGATGGTGGGGCTAGGATTGGAAATGTACTGACTGGGGTGCTTGGACTGGAAATGCGCTGATGGGAACTAGGATAGGACTGGAAATGGCTGATCGGGGGCTAGGACTGGAAATGGGCTGATGGGAGGCTAGGATAGGACTGCAAATAGCCTGATTAGGGGGCTTGGACTGTAAATGGGCTGATGGAAGGGTTTCAACTGGAAATTGGCTGATGGGGAGCTAGGATGGGACTAGAAATGGCCGATTGGGGGCTAGGATTGGAAATGGGCTGATGGGGAGCATGGACTAGAAATGGACTGATAGGGGGCTAAGATAGGAATGGAAATGGCCGATGGGGGGCTAGGATTGGAAATGGGCTGATTGAGGGGCTTGTACTGGAAATGGATGAATGGAGGCTAGAATAGGACTGAAAATGAGCTGATGGGGGGCTAGGATAGGACTGAAAATGGCTGATGGGGGGCTAGGATTGGAAATGGGCTGATGGGGAGCATGGACTGGAAAAGGGCTGATGGGGGGCTAAGATAGGAATGGAAATGGCCGATGGGGGGCTAGGATTGGAAATGGGCTGATTGAGGGGCTTGGACTGGAAATGGATGGATGGAGGCTAGAATAGGACTGGAAATGAGCTGATGGGGGGCTAGGATAGGACTGGAAATAGTATTGCTGCATACTTTCACTGAAGGGGCGTGGGAGCTTGTGGCTCATGCCACCATTCCGTATGCTGACATTATCGGAACTGGATACACCTATTTTATAAAGGCAATTGATGCAGGGAACCAGCTCCGGTTGAGTGAAGGTGGTGTCTATCAGCCTGTACATCCGCCCTACGGACTGCCTTGCAAACCGCTAACTGCCTTTCCTGGAGACCCAGTGCTGGAGATTCAGGCAGGCACCGAAGGGGCCTTTATTGAAGTTCTGGATATTTCTGATCTTTTTGAGGTTTTTCAAGTTTATTATCTCCCCTCTTGCTCCAGAGATGGGTTAACTGTTTTTCAAAATCTCACTGCCTTTTTAGAGGATTCATTGGATATCATTTCCAAGAGCGGATGGTTCGGAAGAATGTACCTTGAAGGTTACTACCAAAAGCAGAGAGGTTCCAAAAAAGAGTAAAGTAGCCCAAATGCCCTTGAGTATGGAGCAGACAGAGCTTAAAGATCCCAAATTACTCATGTCTACCAATAGCCAAATTAATATGTATAAAATACAGTCTCTAAAATGCTTGTATGCAAATGCTAGAAGTCTAAAAAATAAGATGGGAGAGTTAGAATATATAGTATTAAATGAGAGGTTAGATATCATTGGAATATCAGAGACATGGTGGAAGGAGGACAACCAGTGGGACACTGTGATACCTGGGTACAAACTATATCGTAATGATAGAGCTGAACAAATTGGTGGAGGGGTTGCGCTCTATGTTAGAGAGGGCATTGAGTCAGAAAGGATTAAAGTTTTGCAGGAAAAAAAATGTGCTGTAGAATCTCTATGGATTGAAATTCCATGTAAAAATGGGAAGGCGATGGCAGTGGGGGTGTACTATCGACTGCCTGGCCAGATTGAACAAATGGATGATGAAACGCTCAAAGAAATCAAGGAAGCTAACAAACGTTACAGTGCAGTAATAATAATGGGTGATTTAAATTACCCCGGTATCGACTGGTTCAGTGTCACGGCAGGACATGCTAGGGAGATAAAGTTCCTAGATGAAATAAATCCACAGTACTACCTTTTAACTTTCGAAAGGGAGACTATGATAAAATGAGGAAAATAGTTAAGAAAAAACTAAAAGGAGCAGTCGCAAAGGTGAAAGACTTACATCAAGCTTGGGTGTTGTTGAAAAATACTATCTTGGAAGCCCAGACCAGCTGTATTCCACACTTTAAGAAAAGTGGAAGGAAGTCCAAAAAACTGCCAGCATGGTTTTTTTTTTTTTTTTTGAAATGTTTATTTAAGTTTATAAAA
This sequence comes from Ichthyophis bannanicus, assembly GCA_033557465.1. Taxonomy (NCBI): domain Eukaryota; kingdom Metazoa; phylum Chordata; class Amphibia; order Gymnophiona; family Ichthyophiidae; genus Ichthyophis; species Ichthyophis bannanicus. The sequence goes on along the minus strand of CM066032.1, from coordinate 86,910,164 downwards.
GACATAACACACTAATCAAACAATCAAAACAGAAAATCAAAACCTACATACATAAACAAAGTCTCAAACCCCTCCCCCTCCCCCCGGTTCTCTAAGGATCAATGGGGGACCTCAATTAGTAAGTACACTGTAAGGGAGGTTATCCCAGATATTACCTAAAAGAAAATATGAGTAGACCACAAGGTCTAGTAGCAGAGCACTTCGCTCTCTCAGGAAACGGAGGAGCGAGCACAATATTGATCAAGAAGCGCCCATCTGTCTACGCTAAGCGTCGGCGTACTCGGATAGTGCAGCTGGCTGTACAGTTTTTCAAGCTTGGCATAGAAACAAACAAGATTCCACCAGCAATCAAAATGTAAAGAGCGAAATTGCTTCCAATGAGAAAGAATAAGTTTAAGTGCAATGGCTAACAGGAAGTTGAGCAAAAATGCCTGCTCCTTAGAGATATTCAACGAAGGCTCCACAGCACGTAGCAACACCATAATGCTTGAAAAAGGATATAAAAATCCTAAAATGCTCTGTACCCGAGCCCACACCTTTTGCCAAAAATCTTGGAGCAGGGGGCAATCGAAAAACATGTGTCTGTAGGTGCCTAACTCGAGTTGACAGGACCAGCATCTGCCGTCCGACAACTTGTCCCATTTGGATACTTTGACAGGGGTGATGAAGGCTCTATGCAAAAAGAAAAACATGGATTGAGTGAGTGCCGCTGAACGTGACACTCTTGTGACTGGGCCCCACAAGGACTTCCAACTGACTGGAGAAATCACACCACCCATGTCCGCCTCCCATGTTTTAGTGAGTCCCCGGTTGGATATTATGAAACACTCTCTGATCGATCTATACAGGTAGGACATAGCCCCCCGCCGGCCTAGGGCTTCCTGAATAAGATGGTAAGGAAACCCAGCAGGGGCCAGTTCCCTCCTCGTCACTCCCTTAGCGTCTAAACAATGTTTAAGCTGAATCCACTGGAAGTGACAAGAGAGGGGAAGATCAAACTCTCTCTGTAGGGCTGAGAAATCTTTCCAGCCCTGATCAGTATATAATTGCCCTAAGACCCATATTCCACTACACATCCACTTATGCCAGGCAAACACGCGGTTGCGGATCTTAAACGATGGATTCCACCACAAAGGCGTTTGCCTAGAAAAGGGAATTGGAGGGCTCTGAAGGCGAATCAGCTGCAAAAAGGCCACCTGAGTGGCCAGGATAACCCCCCCAGTCACAGCGTCGCCTGGGAATTGCATGCCCAACAGGTGCCGCAAGGGCCAGGGAGCCACCAGCTGCTCCTCTACCGCTAACCAACTCGGTCTGTGCTCATGATCCTCAGGAGCTGACCACATGGCCCCTTGTTTTAGCAAAAGGGCTTGATGATACCTTTGAAAATCAGGAAATAAAACGCCTCCTTCCTCTTTAGACGCCTTAAGCTTCTGGGTGGCTATTCTCGGGCGTTTCCCGCTCCAAAGAAAGGCCAACAATGAGCGCTCCAAATCTTCATAGGCATTACGGGGAAAAACAAAGGGGAGCATGCCCAACACATAATTTATTTTCGGGGTGAGTACCATTTTAATGGTCTCCAGTCGGCCCCACCATGAGAGATGAAGGGGAGACCAGGAGAGAGACCGTTTACGAATCAGCAAAAGGAGAGCTGACAAATTGGAAGTAATGGTATCTTCCCGAGAGGCACAATATTGGATGCCTAAGTACGTGATTTTGTCGGCTGCCCACTTAAAGGGAAACTCCGCCATCAGGCTAGAATGAGAAGTCTTATTCAGCGGAAATGCAACCGATTTAGACCAATTGATCTTATACCCAGAGATCGCAGAGTAACTCTCTATTAACGCTAAAATTGCAGGGACCTCTGCCGGCTGAGTGAAGAGCAGTAAGTCATCCGCGTAAGCGGAGAGCTTTATCTGTAGATCTCCCAAATGGAAGCCAGCAATCTCCTTATGCTGCCTGAGAGCAATAGCTAACGGTTCCAGTGCTAGGTTAAACAAAAGGGGAGAAAGAGGGCACCCCTGCCTAGTTCCTCTATGGAGTGAAAAAGAATTAGAAAGAATGCCATTGGCGGAAATACGAGCACTAGCCTCCATATATAAGACTTTGACCATCCGGATAAAATCGGGCCCCAGTTTGAACCAGTGTAGCACCTGAAAAAGAAAGGCCCACTCCAATCTGTCAAACGCTTTCTCAGCGTCGAGTGACAGACCGACATAAGGCAGAGAGCTAACATAAGCCCTCTCTAACAGATTGCATAATAGCCGCGCATTATCCGTAGTAGATCTCCCAGGAACAAAGTCACATTGGTCCGGATGAATAAGATCCCCAATTACTTTAGTAAGCCTCTGCGCCAAAACACTAGCATAAAGCTTATAATCTGAATTCAGCAGAGAAATCGGCCGATAGTTCGACACTAACTGGGGGTCCTTTCCGGGCTTTTCCAGGACTACAATAGTGGCCTCCGAGAACTTCCCAGTAGAGCCTTGCACCCCACTTAACTCTGTGAAATATATCAGAAGATATGGGAGTAATTCCTCGCAGAATACCTGATAGAATTCAGCCGGAATCCCATCCGGGCCAGTGGCCTTGCCCCTGGGCATTCCTCTGATAACAGAGCGCAATTCTTTACTAGAAAATGCGGCGCCAAGATCCCTCGCCTGTCGGGCAGATGCTGAAGGGTGAGCTAACTCTCCCATAAAAGCAGAAAAAGCGTTGGCGTCCGGGTTTATATCAGAGGAGTATAGCCTTCCGTAAAATTTAGAGAATTCATCCAATATGCGTTCACACGTCGTTTGTGGCACTGCGTTTTCATCCAGCAATGAGGCAATTCTTTTCTTCTCATGTTGCCCTCTCAAAGCAGTAGCAAGAGCTTTACTTGCCCTATTGCGCTCAACATGAAATCTAGCCGATTGCTGTAATAAAACTTGCTCCACCTCTGAAGACACTACCTCGTTATACTGATATCGTAGTCTTTGAAGCCTAAGTAAAATGTTAGGGTTAGGGCATGTCACCCACAATCTCTCCCCTGCCTTAATCTGGGCTTCTAGAGCCGTTAAGTGGGCCTTTTTCTTTTTACGCTCTCGAATGGCGTAACTAGTAATGACCGATCGAAGAGTGGCCTTAAACGCCTCCCACCAGGCCCAGATCGTGGTGTCACCCACCTTGTTAGTGTCAAAGTAAGCTCTGATAGCCTCACGGATTTCGGACTGAAAAGAAGGGACAGCTAACCAAGCTCTATTAAACGCCCAAGGCGAGACAGGGCGGTCTAAACCTTGTAACTCAAATTGGAGCGTAACCGCAGCATGATCAGATATACAAATGCTTTCTATGCCGGCCGAACAACCCCAGGAGACCAAGGACTTTGTCACCAAAAAAAAATCAATACGCGAAGAAGACTTATGGCAGGGAGAAAAATAGGTGAAATCCCTGCCCGTAGGATGGAGCATCCGCCAGACATCCACCAAACCTGAAGACTCACAAAGAGCCTGAAAGGCTAATAATGCCTTAGAAGGTTTGTCCACCCTCCCCGGAGAGCGATCCACAAGGGAGTCAGAAACCAGGTTGAAGTCCCCTCCCACAATAATGGGGGCTGTTTCCCTCTGTAATCTACCTGAGAGAGCGCGAAAAAAGAGAGGGTCATCGGAGTTAGGGCCATAAATGTTAAAGATAGAAAGGTTCTGATTCCCAACCTGTATGAGAGAGTGTGCCCATCTGCCCCCTTCATCATGAGATGAGCTAAGGACCTGGGCCCCCAACGTTTTCCTGATTAATGTAACCACCCCATTTTTTTTATGGCTTGCAGGAGCGGAGCCTATTACACTAAATTTCTTGTTATTTAATTTAGACACTTCCGCAGGCGTGAGATGGGTTTCCTGTAATAGGAAGAGGTCAGCTTTTTGCCTCCCACAATACGACAAAATTTTCTGTCGTTTGGCTGGAGACCGGAGACCCTTAACATTCAGGGACAACAATTGTAACTCATTAGCCATTGCACCTTACATGAAACAGCAAAGTACCCCCCAGCATATACATAAACTCTAAAATATGTATGTCCAGAGCCCATTCCTCCCACTGATCCCAGAGAACCCCCTTATGTTTCCCCCACCCATACCCCAACAATAGGTAAGTCAGCATGACTAATTAAAATATGGCTGACTCGACACCCACCACCATGGCAAAAAATTAAGCAGCACATGAAATCTATTAACCTTAACATCACTAGTGTTACAGCACACAACGGCCAATAAGCCGGGCATCCCACAAGGAGTGGTCGAAGACACAGCTGGGTATTATTAACTAATACCAGGGGACTAAACCCAGATTGCATTACTGGGGCAAGGTTAGACAACTAGAGCAGGCCTGTAAAAGGTCCGAGGAGCTCCCAGCGGCCAGCTCTCCTCACCGCTCCCCCGAATGCTCCGAGACAATTCAAGGATCACTCGCATCTAATTTTGATGCATCATGAGGGCTTCCTGGTCTTCAATATAGCGTTTGAGAGACAGCGGATCCTCAAAAGTCTTGGTTGAATTATGCAATGTGACTTTGAACCGCGCCGGGTTCATTAAGCCGTACCGGGCTTGTAGGTGCTGTAGACGGGGGCGGAGCGCCAGGAAAGCCTTCCTTTTCTCCACCGTGGGCCTGCTGAAATCAGGGAAAAAGAATATTTTCTGCCCTTCAGTTAGCTGAAGATGTTTCCCTTTTGCCGCCGCCAAAATCTGAATTGCATGTTGATGGCGTAGGAGACAAAATATCAGCGGGCGCGGCCTGTTACTTTGCACCGAGGTGTTAGATGGTATGCGGTGTGCACGCTCAATCTCCAGAGGCCGAGCAAGGTCCAGATGGAGAAACTCCGGCAGCCACGCTTCCAAATAACGAATGGGGTCCTTCCCTTCCAGGCCCTCCGGAAGGCCGACGAGACGTAGGTTGTTGCGTCGGGCCCTATTATTCATGTCTTCAATAGACCGCTCCAGGTATTCCACCTTCCGGGTCGATTTAGCTGCCTGCAGGGCCCCCTCCTCACACTTGGTAATCGCCGCCTCAGCCTTCTCCATCCGGCAAGATAGCGATGCCATTTGGGACCGCAGCTCTTTCATATCGGCCTGCATCTCGCCCAGAGCATCCCCATTCAAGTCCACACGTGTGCGGATCGCCCGTACTTCTTTCAGCAATTCCGCCATGCTCTCAGATTTCTCTTGCAGAGAGGCCTGCTTCTGCGGGGAGAGCGGATCCGTCTTGGATCTTTTTGTACCAGAAACAGGCGGATTACCAAATTCTAGGCGTGTTTGTTTGCTCCCCGCCATAATTAAAGCCTCCGACTCAATTCAGGTCCTGGAAATCGAGGGATAATCCCGGTAATATACAGGAATTGGTGGTGGGGGTCAGAGGAGAAAATTCTCAAGCAGCCATATTGGTGTCTTGCTGGCCCCGCCTCCCCAGCATGGTTTAAAGGTGAGGTCAGAGAGGCTGTTGTTGCCAAAAAAACATCTTTCAGGAAATGGAAAAAAGAGCCAAACGACGAAACTTGGAAACAGCACAAGCACTGGCAAGTCAAACGCAAGGCATTGAGGAAGATGTAGGGATATTAGCCATGACTGAAGTGGTATTTAAAGGTGCAAAAGAATTGAAGGAAATATCGATACATCGGGAAGATATACGTATTACAACTATTAGATAAAATGAAGAGTAGCAAATCATCTGGGCCGGATGGTATACATGCAAGGGTGTAGAAAGAACTGAAATATGAGATTGCAGACCTGCTATTAGTAATCTGTGAACTATCATTAAAATCATCACTAATACCTGAAGAATGGTGGATCACCAATGTAACACCAATTTTTAAAAAGGGTTCCAGGGGTGATTCGTGAAACTACAGACCGGTGAGCCTGACGTCAGTACCGGGAAAAATGGTAGAAACCATCATAAAGAATAAAATTACTCAGCATGTAGATAGTCATGGCCTAATGGGAGATAGCCAACATGGCTTTAGACAAGGAAGATCTTGTCTTACTAATCTGTTATGTTTTTTTGAAAGCGTGAATAAACAGGTGGACAAAGGTGAGTCGGTTGATATAGTGTATCTGGACTTTCAGAAAGCCTTTGACAAGGTCCCTCATCAGAGACTTGGGATAGGAGGCAGTGTACTACTGTGGATCAGGAACTGGTTAAAAGATAGAAAGCAGAGGGTTGGGCTAAATAGCCAATTTTCCCAATGGAGAAAGGTGAAAAGTGGTGTACCCCAGGGATCTGTGCTGGGTCCGGTGCTTTTTGACATATTCATAAATGACCTGGAAAGTGGAATAATGAGTGAGGTTATCAAATTTGCAGATGACACAAAACTATTTAAAGTTGTTAAAACCCAAGAGGATTGTGGAAAATTGCAAGAGGATCTTGATAAATTGGAAGACTGGGTATCCAAATGGCAGATGAAAGTTAGGGGTATGTTTACTAAACTGCGCTCAAGTGCGTGGCGCAGAATAGCGTGCACTAAGGAACCTTAGCACATGCTAATGATACGTTTTTGTGCGCCGCACTAAAGTGCCCGCTCGTGCGCGGCGCGCTGATGTGCGATAGAGGCGTGGAAAGGCTCTCGGAGGGCGGAGGAAGGCTCCTCAGGGGCGGAGAGACGGGGTCAATGGGTGGAGAGTGGGAGGAGAGAGGCTCCCCGCACACGAGCGGGGCTGAAATTCAAGCAAAAAAATACCGCGAGTGAAAACCTCGCGGTAGAGCCGATTTAAAGGGAAGAGAAACCATTTCTGTCAGCAATGTACAGCAAAACCAGGGAAACCTACAAAAAGTGAGCAGTGTGATACATGTGCACGGAACAAAAGGGCAAATAAACATTAAAAATGACCCCAACAAAATATAAAAAAATCATAAGCAAGCTGGGCAATAATGATAGTAATGGAAAACATCAAAAAACACTCCCAAGAAAGCCCCAAAAAATAAATATGAATTTTAGAAGGGTCTACGCTCCGTCCCCATACAAGGTGAATGATCCCACAGTGAAATAGCACTGATCAGGGTTACGTCCTCCATTGGACAGGTTTCCTATGGCATGCCCATGTTCCACAGCAGCAGGGTGGGCATGTCGGAATGGGCAACTGGACAGATGCTGGGAAAGGGGATACAGAGGGCTGCAGGCGGCACATGCTGTGGTGCAGCTGGGGCACAGTGCGGACTAGGCAGATGCCAAGGTGGCACGTAGGAATGCTGAAACTGTACAGCAGCCAGACAGCAACTGATGAGGGCCCAACATGGGCATGAGCGTGTCTATCACAGTGTCACAGGGGATAGTACCCAGCAGGTACCTCCAAGGGCACAGAACAGTGGCAGGCGGTGATTGGGGGACGTGCGGACAGATATGCAGGCACCCCTACCCCAGAACCCGCACCATAGGCAGCCGCCTACCCACACACAGGTTGGCCTGAGACTGCATACCACCAGCACCACCAGCAGAAGGGCATGTCAGCATGGTGGCACAGGGGTACTGGAGGTGGAGGGGGGCAGTGGCAGCTGTCCAGAGCAGACCATGGCTTAGCCCTGTGTAGGTGGATGCAATGCACTGCAACAGACAGGCCCTGCCGGACAAACAGTCATGGTATCATCATGGAATGCATTGTCTTGGTGGCAACACGGTGGTGCAGTGCACACGACCAGTGTGTTTGGAAACAGAAGGTCACAGGTTCAAGCACCAGCTGGGGCTCCTGCCAATCCAGTCCCCATGTTTTACCCACAACTATATCGTGATAGTAAAGACGAACCTTTATTGCAGAGAACATAAGCATGGCTCAATCACCTCTATTTTACCCTACAGAGCACAGACACCAGAAACGTGCACATTACCTAGAGCAGATTCCCCCAAATGCAGTCCTGGAGGGCCACAAATCCTTCAGGGTTTATGCTGTCTCCAATCTAAGGATGGAGCGGTACTGGTGGTGGAGGTGGCAGCAGCTGGTGGCAACAGCAGACCATGGCCTAGCCCTGTCCAGGTGGGTGCCGTGCACTGCAACAAACAGGCCCTGTCGGATGTACAGTCATGGACTCCACAGGGAATATCTGTGGCAACATAGTGGTGCAGTGCACACAGACAGTGTGTTCAAGAACAGAAGGTCATAGGTTCAAAGCCCAGCTGGGGCTACCGCCAATCCAGTCCACATATTTTTTTCCCACAACTAAACCGTGATAGTAAGGACAAACCTTTATTGCAGAGAACATACGCATGGTTAATACGCCTATATTTTACCCCACCGAGCACAGACACCATAAACAGCCGCATTACCTAGAGCAGAGTCTCCCAAATGCAGTCCTGGAGGGCCAAACACCATTCAGGTTCCATGCTGCCTCTAATAAAGATGCCTGTGCTACATATCTATGCACCACCCCCATGGTATGCAGATGTATCTCATGCATATTCATGAGGGACAGCATGAAAACCCGAACAGTGTTTGGCACACAAGGACTGGAGTTGGGAACCTCTGCCGTAAAGCAGCAGCCAACAGGGGCAGACACACCCACACCCACAGGCCCCATTGGCCAATGCCTCCTGGAGAGGCAGGACATTGGGCCCTGCGTGCATCTCCCAATACTAGCACTTGCATACCTTAGCAATGCCACCCTACACCTGGATATACGGTACACAGCTATCAAACGTTTGCTATGATTCCTGGCAGATAGCAATTCCTACGTTAAGCACAGTTTGCTCATTGAGCTCCATCATAAGAACCTTTCTGATGTCTGTGGTGTGTGCTTCAGGTCTGGTCTCTGACAGTGTTTACCACCCTGGGGAGTGACCTCCAACAGTATTGCGTACCATATCCATGCCTGTACTGTGCCCAGGACTGATGTGGTGGCCAGGGCTGCTAAACTCTATAGTAGCACAATGTTAGCAAAGGTGTGGGTGTGTGTGTCTGTCTATCCAGTGTGTGGTGGCTGCAAACACCCTCCACAGCCCACACTGCCAGCACTGTTGCCAGTATTGGCCTGCCAATGTGCATAATGAGGAGCAAGGTACCATGGGTATAGCCCGGACAGGGTGGCCTGGCCAGGATGCATCTGCACAGGGCATAGGGCACTGGCTGGGACATTATAGTGCCCGGCCACCACCTACACAGACAGGGTGGCCTCAGCATGTCCTGCTGGGAGATCACTCTCACCCTGACTGTGCAGTGACCACAGCATGGCTAGACACCCCCATAGTTCTATATAGTATTTCTTTCATGTGATATTTATGGGTTTCCTTTTGGGGCCCAGTAATTGACTTATCTGCTTGTTGTGTATGCTGACATCCCAGTTCTGGGTGCATGCATTTCCACCAGGAACATGCACTATGGACTAGCTAGCAGACTGTTTGCAGCTGGTATGTGTCATGATGGAGCGCCTTGCAGGGTGCAGCGGCTGAAGGCTTGCTGCAGGAGAATATCAGATAGTGGTGAGGTGCAGCTTAGCATATCCAGGCCTAATGTCTGCCTGCTATTGTGTTATGGATGTGTACAGAGCTGCATTGACTGCCCTGTAGGGTGTCTGTTCCCCAGCAGGACCGGGGTTGATGGTCTCCTCTATTCCCACCATTGCAGGGAGGTAGAATGTGGATCTGTTGATGGGAGAACCTGTTTACGACCCTCAGCCCTGGAGGAGGAGGGTGGTGGCACATAATCCTCCTAGGGGTTCATAGGGGCTACACCTGACTGAGACAGACAGATATATCCAAGGTGTTTCCGCAGAAACTAACTACCTCACACATTAGCACTGCTGGGGTCCTGCAGCATGGCCTATTTCTGCCATGGAAGGTGCTGTGGACCTGGTGCTGGGCGCCCCAAAGCACACTCAGGGTGAGCACAGTACCTGCACAATGTGACGGTGTGTAGCTACTCTGTGCCAGTAAAACACACGGTCAGTTCCCCCTACCAGGCCGAGGTGCTGTGGGGGTGCACATGGTCAGTTCCCCCTACCAGGCCGAGGTGCTGTGGGGGTGCACATGGTCAGTTCCCCCTACCAGGCCGAGGTGCTGTGGGGGTGCATACCCCATCTTGTGTTTATCTGTGGACAGCTGATTTGCATGTGCAGTGCATCATGGGTACAGGTGTGCTAACCCTATCCTGGTGACCACAGCAGACTGTCTGTGTGGTGACATGCACTCCCTCTGCAGCCAGCCAGGGGCTTTCTAGTGGCTATGAAGCTGTAGCCCAATGGTTATTTCATTGCCTGTGGAGCCAGAGGTCATTGGTTCAAACCCACAGTTGGGTTATTTGATAGGGCTGGCCAAAGCATTATCTCTTTTTCATGTACATTATTGCTGCCAGCAAAAACACTCTCAGCGTACTGTACCCATAAGGTGCCTATGAGGGCGCTTTATAGGGCGCCCTATAGGGCACCATATGGTTACCGTCCATCTGAGGTGCACTATACGTTATCCTGTGGAGCGACTTATAGGGTGCCCTATAGGGGACATTTTAGGGTGCCGTGGCGGACAGTGCACTTTATAATGTGCCCTATGGAGTGCCTTATAGGGTGCCTTATGCGGCACCTTCAATTACGGCACGTGAGGGCGTGTTTGCTGGTAGCAATTAATAAAATACAAATAAAGTGCTGCAGGAAACAATACGTACATTGCAGAGCTGATGCCTCAGCCAGCCTTACATATTAGGCACACTGGGGAGCAAACTCATGACCTCTGTATCAGCAGTCAGTGCCTTAACCATTGTGCTACACTGCTGTCCTGCCTTGCATGTCAGCGCACCTACTTCAGATTTCCATGCGTTTAAATGCACAGTGCTGCCATCAAACACAGTGCTATGGCCTTGCTGTGCCTCATAGGGCACCCTATATGGCGCCCTATAGGCCACCCTTTCAGTAACATTGTAGGGTGCCGTGGCAGACAGTGCACTTTAAAATGTGCCCTCTGGGGTACCCTATGAGGCGCCTTATGCAGCATCTTATGTTACAATACTTTGAGGGTGTGTTTGCTGGCAGCACTATTTAAAATAAAAATAAAATGCCCTCTACAGCAATATTACCTATAACAGGTAATGCCTCAGCCAGCCTTCTTCATTATGCACAGTGGGGGATTGAACCCATGACTCCTGCATCTTTGGTTAGTGTCTTAACCATTGTGCTACACTGCTGCTTCTCCTTGCATGTCAGCGCACCTACTTCAGATTTTCATGCGTTTAAATGCACAGTGCTGCCATCAAAAACAGTGCTGTGACCTTGCGGTACCTCATATGGCACCCTATAAAGCGCCCTATAAGCAACATTCTAGGGTGCCTTGGCGGACAGTGCACTTTAAAATGTGCCTTATGGGGCGCCTTTGAGAGTGCGTTTGCTAGTAGAGATAATTAAAATAAAAATAAAATGCCTCCTAAAGCAATCTTCCCCATAATAGGTAATACCTCAGCCAACCTTCTTCATTGGGCACAGTGGGGAACTGAACCCATAATCCCTGCACCATTGGTCAGTGTCTTAACCATTGTACTGTGGCTCTGTTCCTGTGCTTACACATCAGCACGCCACTTATGCTTCCCGCGCAACTTTCTCATGCACTAATGTGCGGGGCGCACATGAGCGCAGCGCACATTTGCGCATGATTAATCCCGGTTTTGCTTTTTTCTGACTGAAACACCCACTCCTTATATGGCATCCGAACACTAGCATGGCACGCACCCTAACGGGGTTTTAGTAAACATACCCCTTAATGTGGACAAGTGCAAAGTTATGCACCTAGGGAAGAACAACCCAAACTATGGTTACACGATGCAAGGTTTCACATTAGGAACCACCACCCAGGAAAAAGATTTAGGCATCATTGTGGATAACATGTTAAAACCCTTGGCCCAGTGTGCAGTGGCAGCCAAGAGAACAAATAGAATGCTAGGTATCATAAGGAAAGGAACGGAAAATAAAACAAAATATATTATAATGCCTCTATATCGTTCCATGGTGAGACCGCACCTTGAATATTGTGTGCAATTCTGGTCGCCGTATCTTAAAAAGGATATAGCGATTTTAGAAAAGGTTCAGAGAAGGGCCACCAAAATGGTAAAGGGGATGGAAGGATACTCCTATGAAGAAAGGCTAAAAAGGTTAGGGCTCTTTAACCTGGAAAAGAGACGGCTGAGGGGAGATATGATAGAAATCTATAAATTAATGAACGGAGTGGAACGGGTAAACGTAGATCAATTGTTTACGTTATCAGAATATAGAAAGACTAGGGGACATGCAATGAAGCTACAGGGTAAACTATTTAAGACTAATAAAAGAAAATATTTTTTCACTCAACGTGTAATCAAACTCTGGAATTTGTTACCGGAGGATGTAGTAAAGGCTGTTAGTGTAGCTGGGTTTAAAAAAGGTTTGGACAAGTTCCTGGAGGAAAGGTCCATAAACCATTATTAAGAAGGGACCCAGCATATCAATGCTTGACTCAGTACAAGCATTGCAGAACCTATGTCTTTTGGGGAAACTGCTAGGTACTTATGACCTAGATTGGCCACTGTTCGAAACAGGATACTGGGCTTGATGGACTTTGGTCTGACCCAGTATGGCATATCTTATGTTCTTATGTTCTTAAGAGATCCACATTATTGGCCACCTTTGCCTCTGAAGATTCTTAAGGCTTATTACAAGAGGAAAGATGCCCAGTTCTATTGACAATGATTGAATGTTTTTCCAGATGTGATGTGGAGCACTCAATCTCTTTCAGAAACAATTCCGAAGCCCAGGGTATTAGCTTTGGGGGCTACATTTTACCTTTGTTTCTCCTGTTAAGTGTATTATTACCTTACGGGGAGATACGTTTGTGCTCCATCTGGAGAAATTTCTTTTTGATAGGAAGAGTACTGTAGAGGCGGTCACTGCTTAAGAGTAATAATGGCTGTCCTCACTGGCTTATGCTTTTTTTCCTTATTGTGTATAACATTAGGTTCTCTTGATGTGGGCTTCTCGTTTTTTTGTGGTATATTTGTATTGCTCTATTATTTTCCTTTGCCTATTTGGTTTTGTAAATCAAAAATCTTGTAAATAAACAAAAAAAGGCAACTGATGTATTACTGTTCCAAAATTATATAAAATTGCTCCCCTCCCCCCCCCCCCAAGAGAGCTCCTGCACAAAGTTACACCTGGCCAGTTTCCTGCACACCTATAAGTATAAATCTTAAATATGGTCAAAATTCACCCTCAGAAGTCTACGCTTATTCTAAGTGAAAGTACATAACAACATAAGAAATGCCATACTGGTCAGACCAAGGTCCATCAAGCCCAGTATTCTGTTTCCAACAGTGGCCGATCCACGGGATGAGAATCAGGTCTACCAGCTTTTACATGCAGGCCAGCCCCAATTCTGAAGGACTGCACATCCAGCCACATCCACGTCAAACTCCGCCTAGCTCTGCAGTAGAGCCACAGTGCCATGGCCCCGTCTTAATAGGCATACCCTGGACGTACAGGGCCGACCTTAGAGATGGAATAAGTCCCCATGGATGAGGGATAGCAGCGGCGGCCAGTGAGGACAAAGCAGGAAGGTGCGCAGGAGGTTCCCTGTTGCTGGATTGTGGCCATTGGAAGCCAGATCGGGGGTCTGGCTGTGGGGAAAGGACATTCTTGGCGGCAGCAATGAGACACCATGGCACTGCCAGGCGGAGTTTGACATGGATGTGGCTGGACATGCGGCCCTTCAGAATCAGGGCCTCAGAGATGTAATAAGTCCCCCATCTAACAGGCATATCCTGGACATAATGGGCCAACCTCAGAACTGGCCCTGTATGTTCAGGGTAAAGACCCTCCCACGCACCACCCTCATTCCACTTTTGCTCGCCCCTTCCAGCCCCTGTCTAAGGCTCCCCATACAACTCCGCTGTTCGAACATGGAGCCTTGCATGGGGACGGAATAGAGGATGAATAGCATTGATATACATCCAGGCAGGGTGTATATCCCTGCTATTCATGGCTTGAGGTGCCCCCTATGCTTCTAAAATTAGGTCTGCCATTCCTTAGCCTCCTTTTACTTGGTTTGCAGCTTGTCATGCCACAATGACATGTGTGATTCAGTGATGCTGAGAGCCATTCTATCAGTTTCAGGGTCTCCCAAGATGGACAGTTCTCAGCTGAGGTGCTAGACTAAAACAAATCATCCATCTGGGCAGCAGCAGTATGGGACAGTGTTGGTGGCAGAGGATCACTGTATTGTATTTCAGGCCTTTCTTCTGTACAGACAATGCCAGTCAGTGAACACTTAAATTCTATTTCTCTATGAGGACTGTCCATCAACACAACTATTATTCAGGTATATGCGCCAACAACAGATTCAGGATTGGACAAAATCGATCAGTTCTATGAAAAAGTACAAGTTGAAATCAACATAACAAGCAAACAAGATATACTGATAGTCATGGGCAACTGGAACACAAATTTTGTGAAAAAAGAAGGCAAAGTGAATGGAAAATATGGGCTTGCCAACAGAAATGAAGAAAGATTGACAGAATTCTTCAAGACCAATATTCTATTCATCTCAAACACCTTCTCCCAGCAGCACAAGTGGTGACATTATAAATGAACTTCACCCAATAGATTGTACAAAAATCAAATTGACATCTGTGGACGTCAACAACAGAAAAGCTCAATAACATCAACAAAAACAAAACCTGGAGCTGGTATGGATCACCAACTCAAGCAAAGTCACTCATGAATGTAGTGAATATATGATCTTGAAGAATTTAAAAAACTGCCTGTGAAATCAATTTGCCACTTTGCATACAAATGGGTGAACACCAGAAGAGTTGTGCTCAAATAAAGTGGAAAGTCTCTGCAAAAGGTGAAAAAGCAAAAATGGTCAAAATGGTTGACCAAATAAACTCTGAAAACTGCTTAGAAACACAGAAAAGCTAAGGCCAGAAGTGAAAGAGAGGTAATTACTGAACTTAAAATAAATATCCAATGCACAGCAAGACGAGACAAAGAAAAGTACTGCAATGATGCATGCAAGTAAATAGAATCAGAAACTTTTTGAGGAAGAATAAGATCAGCTTTCCAAAAGCTATGGGAGTTAAATTCCAGCCTCAAACTGGAATGCTAAAAGACGCTCAAGATGTTGAATGAAGCTGAGAAGATCAAGAAAAGGTGGAAAAAATACACCAGGTCATTATTGATCAAATGGATCAACAGCTATTTCATTTTGTACACTGGTGACAGAAGAAGTCAAAGCTTGTTTGAAAGCATTATCAAAGAAGGAAAAGCGTAGCTACTCACCTATAACAGGTGTTCTCTGGGGACAGCAGGAATCAGTCTTCACATATGAGTGACAACAGCGCCGACAGAGCCCACATGGAAGCATCTCCCAAGCTTTCAAAGAAAGCCTTATGGAGATGCATCACACATGCATGGTCCACTTCCCGCCCAAGGGTGCCCTCTTGCCTCAGTCAAATGACATAGGCAAGACGGTCAAGGAAAAAATAAAATACGGAAAGAAGAAACTCCAAGGGGAGAAGAGAGGGTTGTGAGGACTGATTCCTGTTGTTCCCAGAGAACACCTGTTACAGGTGAGTAACTATGCTTTCTCCAGGAACAAGCAGGAAGTTAGTCCTCACATATGAGACTCCCCAGCTACAGGCTACCAAGAACCTGTAAAAACATCATGGTGATATGCAAAGGGTGAGCTGTGAGCAGTAGCAGTTGAGTCCCTGCTGATAGACTCTCGTAAGATCCAAGTGTCCAGCAGGGAACCAGCATTACACGCCGAAGAGATTAAGGAGTATGGCTTGGCCTAAGGTGCTGTCCTGTCAGGACTCCCTCTCCAGGCAGTAGTGAGCTGCAAAGGTATGGACCGAAGACCAGGTGGCGGCTCGGCAGATTTCCGTCATAGGGACGGAACACTGATTTGCCACGGAAGCAGCCATGGCCCTGATGTGGTGCGCCATGACTCTCTGGTCCAGTGACATCCCTGCTTGCTTGTAGGCAAGGGTAATACAGTCCACCACCCAAGTTGACAGAGTTTGCTTAGTCAGTGGAAGCCCCAGATGGCTGGGGTCATAGGATACAAAAAGCTGTGGTGCTTTGAGATAGCCATGAGTCCGTTGCAGGTGAAAGAACAGGGCTCTCTTACAATCCAGATTGTGGAAAACAGTCTCCGTCCTACCAGTGTGAGGCCTCGGAAAGAAGGTGGGGAGTACCATCTCTTGGTTAAGGTGGAATGGGGCCACAACCTTCGGCAGAAACTTGGGGTGTGGAGCACCACCCTGTTCTTGTAGAACCTTGTATAGGGCAGTTCTGCCATCAGAGCCTGGAGTTCACTGATTCTCTGTGCTGATATGAGTGTTACCAGGAAGGTGACCTTTCAGGACAGATACCAGAGGTGGCAAGTAGTCAGAGGCTCAAACGGAGACTTAGTGAGCTGTGACAGCACCATATTTAGATCCCACTCTCTCACTGGAGGGCAGACGGAGGGTGTGAATAACATGAGGCACCGCAGGAATCAAGATACACGGAGCTGAGCTGAGAGGGGTTTTCCCTCAATGGAATGGTGATGCACTGCGATGGCACTCAGGTGTACTCTGACCAAACTGGACTTCAGTCCCACCTACGATGAAGCAGGCTTTGGAGCCACTTGTACTGAGCAGGAAAATGGGTTTGCCCACCTTTCCGCACACCACACCGGGAATTGGCGCCACTTGAAGGCGTACGTCATTCTTGTGGAGGCCTTGGGAGAGGCCAGAAGAATCTCTTCCACGTCCCATGGGAGGTTGAAGGGGGCTAATGCTACCCTTTCAGCAGCCAAGTCGTGAGTAAGAGGGACCCAAGGTTGGAGGGTAGGAGACAGCTCTGCTCCTGTGAGAGTAACCTTGGAGCTCAGCCCAGGGGAATCGGCGATGCCACCGATAGGGAGAGGAGCAATGGGAACCAGGGCTGCATGGACCACCAAGAGGCTATCAGCATTAGCAATGCTCTGTCATGCTGGACCTTGAATAGTGTCTTGGCTACCAGCGGTGTCGGTGGGAAGGCGTACAGAAGGCCTTCTGTCCAAAGGTTGAGGAATGCACCCGCTACACCCAGAATGGGTACAGCTGGCGGTGGCTGAATCAAGGCAACTGTGGGCTGGCAAACAGGTCCATCAAGGGGATGCCCCAGAGACAAAACAGCCATGAGGCTACCACTGGATCCAAGTGCCACTTGTGCAGCTGGAGGACCCTGCACAGTTTGTCCGCCAGGGCATTGTCCTGGCCCAGGAGGCACACCACCCTTAGAAACATCCTTCTGTGTATATCATAGGAGCAGAGAGCTACCAACTCCTGGCAGAGGGGGTATAACCCTGTTCCCCCCTGTTTGTTCACGTAGAACACTGTGACCTGATTGTCGGTCTGGATCAGCACCAAGTGGTATTTGAGCTGGTGGCGGAAGGCTCGTAGAGCTAGGTATATTGCCTGGAAATCTAACAAGTTTATTTCCATCTGGGATTCCCTCTGGGACCAGCCACCTTGCATCTGGAGGCTCCCACAATGCGCTCCCCAGCCCATTATAGAGGTGTCTGTGGTGAGGATTTTCTGGGAGTTGGGTGCCTGGAAGGGCATCCCAGCCTGAAGGTGATGTGGAATCTGCCACCATCTGAAGGAGTCCACCAGCTGACAGGTTACTTTCACTCTGTCCTTGAGCCTGCCTGTGGCTTGGGTCTACTGGGAATGGAGGCACCACTGGGCTGCCCTCATGTGCAGGCAGGCATATGGGGAGTCCATGTGTCCCAACAGGTGGTAGTAGGAGCAGGGCAGGTAGCATCCAGCATAGGTGTACCTCTGTGGCTAACCCCCTGAGGCATTCAGACTTTTCCCAAGGGAGGAAGGCTTTTGCCTGGAGGGTATCTAGTTGTGCCCCTATGAATTCTAGGCACTGGGACAGAGTGAGGTGGGACTTGGTGTAGTTATGATGAATCCCAGGTGCTGCAGGGCGTTGATGGTGCGCCCAGTGGTGCATTCTGCCTCTGCAGTCATGTCCCCTCTTATGAGCCAGTCATCCAAATAAGAGAAGATGAAGGCTCCTTGGAGCCGGAGGTGGACTGCGACCACCACAAGGCACTTTGTGAAGACTCTTGGTGATGAAGCCAGACCGAAGGGAAGCATCCTGTATTGGTAGTGCTGTCCCCCCACCACAAACCAGAGGTATTTTCTGTACTTGGGATGAATTAGGATGTGAGTGTAGGCATTCTTTAGGTCTAAGGAGCATGGCCAATCTCCCTGCTGGAGGAATGGTAATAGTGTCCCAAGGGACAGCATCTTGAACTTCTTCCTGACCAGGATCCTGTTGAGCTCTCACAGGTACAGGATGGGCCTGAGGCCCCCGTCCTCTTGGGGATGAGGAAATACATGGAATAGAAGCCTGTCCCCCAGAGATGTTTCGGCACTGGCTCCACTACCTTGTCTTTGATTAGGCCTGCTAGCTCAGAGATAAGCAGGGTCTGGTGAAGGAGAGGCCTGGTGGGTTCTCCTGGGAAGTATGAGGGTGGCACCCATTATAGGTGGAGGAGGTAGACCTTGTCCACTTGTACCACCCAGGTATCAGTGGTGATGGATGTCTACCTGTGGGCAAACAGGGCTAAGCACCCCCCTGTGGGCAACAGGGCACCCCCTGTGGGTAGGGAGGTTGTGCCCAAGCAGTCAAAAGCGCCCCCCAGGCTGGGCCGGGGCCAGAGCTGGAGCCAGAGCCTGGGGCTTTGGGGTCTTTTGTTTTCTGGGAACATGTCCCTAGCCTTTTTGTTTCTGGCCCTGTTGAGGGGCCAAGAAGGCCTGGAAATTTTTTATTTTTTTTATTTTATTTATACTTTTCTTCTATACCGCTTTTTCCCAAGATCAAAGGCGGTTTACAAATAACATAATGAACAGTTTACAATTAACATAATGAACATTGTTTTACATAGAACATAGTATTTTCTTTAAACTATGTACAATTAACTTTTCATGAACAATAACATGGAGCATATAATTATACATATGCTGAACTATTTACATCAGTCAAATATTTACATTAGTCAGTTATTAATCATGGTTTTCGAAATGCGGTAAACTGCAAAAGCCCCATTTCTTCCTTGGGAAGAAGGGATTTTTCCCTGGAGCTTTCTTCCGGGGCTGCACCGAGGTCTTCTTTGAGAGCCTCCTTCTCATCATGAACTCGGTCTCTATCTCCGCTGCCCTGTCCGCCATGGGCTTTCCAAATAGGTTCTCTCGCATGCAGGGGACATCAATCAGTTTGTCCTGCACCCATTGTTCCAGGTCAGATGACTGCAGCCATGCCTGGCATCATGCCCTGATGCCTGCGGCAGCAGTCCAACCAAGGAGCACTGTACCATGTTGTGTGACAGAACCCAGTCTATGCTACGTGGTACAGTGCTCCTTGGTTGGACTGAATCCACAAGCATGTTCACACCGTGAAATATCACCACGTAGCATAGACTGGGTTCTGATGCCTGCGGCAGTCACCCTGGCCGATGACTCTAAGCCATTGTAGGCTGCGTGGGACAAAAATTTCAAGCATTCTTTTACCACCGAAGTGAGGGTATTGAACCTCTGTAGGGGTTCCTCACCGAGGCCTGCAAAGAATCCACCAAGCTCCTTCGACAGTTCCTTCAGGTACATGCTGATGTAGAGCTGGTAGGACTGTATCTGCCATGTTAGCAAAGGGCATCAAGGGTCTGGGCCTCCCTGCCGGGTGACACTGAAAAATGCATTTTTTGGCTTTTAAGCGGCGTATGCTGACTCCATGACCATGGAATTGTGGGGAAGCTGGGTCTTCGACATACTCAGTACATGGCTTCGAGGCACCTACTGACTATTGGTACCAACACCGGTGTTTTCCATTTCCGGAGGATGAGGTGGTCAAGGATGAGGGGGGCCAGGATCATAAGAGAATCCTTCAGGAGTGCCTCATATTGGAGTATCTCCAATTACTCGGTGTGAGGGTCCTCCTCAGCCTCAATCTCGATAGGGAGAACCTTGGTGATGTCGCACACAAAATTGAGGAATGCAACATCCTCGGGCAGGGAATGGTATTGGGTCTTTGGGGAAGATGGTTCCGAAGGCATGTCTTGGTGTCACCTCATGTCTGAAGACCCTTCGTCCTCGGTCTCCCATTCAGACTCGAAGTTGAAATATGAGTATGATGCTGAGCAGTCACCTTGGTTGAGGACTGCTCCCGGCAGTCCGCAGCCTCCAGAGGATCATTGGTCCAATCCACGGACACTCACCAGGGAGGACCAGTGTCCCAAGGAATAGGACTGGGATCTCGTCTGGGGCTAGGGGCTCTCTTGAGGCTGGTGGCACTAGAGAACCGGCTCGATGTCCAGGGAAGCCCTTAATGTTGAGGGGCCCATCATCAGGGGTGGATGAACTGGATGAGCAGGACATAAATGCTCGCTACATGACCACTAGGGCACATATACTGCTCTCTAGGGTTGCCATTCTGGCTTCCATGTCAGTTGACCCCACAGCCTTTGACGCAGGCAGCGAAGACTTCAGGCCCAGTGTCGGTACTGTCAAGGGAGAGTCCTTGATGAGGATTGCCTTGGAAGCCTGAGGCTGGTTGGCGGGTGCCGACGACTCCTTGTGGGGCAGCTTGGAAGTCCGTTCCTGCCTCAACTCCTTAGACTCACGCCTGGGACTATAGGTCCTGGGGTGGGATTTCTGCTTCTTTCCGTATTTGTCCTACGAGGCAGTCTTTGAGGGTTTCTTCTTCTTGTGCTCCACCTCTGGGGATTTCCGCTCAGAGGAACCATGGCCGTGTGACTGCGAGGAGGCTCTGGCTCCATGGGGCATAGAGGTACTGGAGGTGGTACTGGAGCATGGTGTCACCAGAGACTCCGGTGCAGAGTCAGACATCTGAAAATTGTTTCCTGCTGCTGATGGTGGCTCTTTAAGGCCTTTGGGGTCATGGTTCTGCAGAGTTCACAGTCTGAGTTGTTATGCTCTGGGCCGAGGCATCGGAGGCAGCAGTCGTGTGGGTCGATGAGTGACATAATTTTCCCACACCGGTCACACTTTTTGAAGCCACTGGAGGCCTTCTGGCATGGGTCCAAGGCCTTCAGCTGAAAAAGGGTGCAAACGCTAGTCAAGGAACACCTTGATGAAAAATGAAAAAACAAAAACAAAAAACAAATAGATGAACCTAGGAGCAATGCCGAGGCAAACTGGCTCGGGGGCGGGAAGGAACTGATATGCAAACCAGACAAAATTTAACAATAAATATCAGACTTTTTCCGTGAGAAACTGGACAACATCCAATGGGCTCCGTGGAAAAAAGGAGACTGACGTAAGATGGCACCTTTGGGTGGGAAGTGGACCACACATGCATTGTGCATCTCCCAAAGACGTTCTTTGAAAGCTGGGGAGATGCTTCCATGTGGGCTCCATCGGCGCTGGCATCACCCATATCTGAGGACTGACTTCCTGCTTCCCAGAGAACACCAGGCAATGATGGCATTCCCACTGAATGATTATGGCAATCAGATGCAGCTGCTACACTACTTATACGGCTCTGCCTGGAAATTTGGAAGAAAATATCATGGCCGTCTAACTGGAAAAGATTTGTGTTCATGCCAATACTGAAGAAAGGTGCTCCGACTGACTGTGGAAATTATCACACAATCGCTCTAATCCCACTTACCAGATGCTACTTAAGATCATTCAGTGGAGACTGCAACCATACATGGAACGAAAACTGCCTGATGTACAATCAGGGTTCAGGAAAGTTAGAGGAAGAAGAGACATCACTGAGGATGTGAGACGGATCGTTGAAAAGACAAAAGAATGACAAAAGGATATCTACTTGTGCTTCATTGACTACAGCTAGGCCTTTGATTGTGTAAATCATGAAAAACTCTGTGCTACATTTAAAATCACGGGTATACCAGAATACCTGATAGTTCTCATGCATAACGTTTATATTGATCAAGAAGCAACAGTTCGAACGAAACAAGGAGAAGCAGGATGGTTTAAAATCAGAAAAGGTGTGTGACAAGGTTGCATACTTTCCCCTACCTGTTTAATTTATATGCAGAAAAAATCATCAGAGAAGCAGGATTGTATGAAGACAACCTAGGTGTTTAGATTGGTGAAAAACTCATCAGCCATCTGAAAGTGACTGAAAGTGAAGATGATCTGCAACATGTGTTTATCAAGATCAAGGAATATACTGTAGTCTTAAAATGGGCTTGACCTTAACATGAAGAAGGCAATGATCCTGGCCAATGGCAAAATCCGTCATTTCATCCTTGATGGAGAAGAAAAGGAAATAGTAAAGAACTTTAACCTGTTTGGATCAATAATCAATAGACAAGCAGCTAGGAAATCCGATGGCACATTGCTCTAGGAAGAACGGCTATGAAGGACCTAGACAAGATTCTCAAATGCAGAAATGTATCTCTACATACAAAGGTTTGACTTGTTGAAGTCATGGTAGGGGGCATTTTCAAAGGCATTTGCACATGTAAATGCCACTCTGAAGGATATTCAGCGGCCCTAACACAGCTCGTATTATTCCTGGGTGCTGCGCTAGACGCCACAATGCTAAGTGGTTAGCATCAGGGTGTTCTGGGGTCATTCTGGGATGCAGCGAAGGTGGCACCTATCACTAACCAGGCAGTGGCAATATTGAACCGCTGCCCGGTTAGTGATACGCAATGAAAGCTGGCGAAAGTTGGACAGTGAAGAAGAAAGATAGGAAGAAAATTGATTCCTTCAAATTATGGTGCTGGCAAAGAATGCTGTGTAGAACAAGGACTGCCTGAAGAATAAATCAGTCTGCACTAGAGGAGCTCAAACCCATGCTTTCCTTAGAAGCTCAGATGACAAGACTTTGACTTTTATACTGTGGACACATCATCCAAAGAGAAAGATCTTTAGAGAAAAATTCATGCTTGGCAAGGTTGAAGATCAATGTAAAAGAGGAAGGCCAGCAATGCAATGCAGGGCTAGTGCAAGGATATCAGGCACCCAAAGTGAACCCTCAATCCTGCCGCCCCCTCCCCCACTTCCACCCTTGTCCCCATTGCCACTACTGCTGCCCTTCTCCAGGACCTGCAGAAGAGACAATGGCATTTAAACTGCAAAACAGTGCTAACCCAAACTCCACGGCACTGTGTCGCTCTTCTTGCTCTCTGTGACCTGCTGCCCCTCCAGTGCAGACTTCCTGTTTGTATACGGGCACACTTGCAACTGCTAGCTTAAAGATGGCATTATTTTCCCCTTGGAATAACACAGCTTGAGCTGTTCAACGCGAGCTGTGTTATTCCTTTACTGCACGAGTCACTAGCCTTCAGTAGTGAGTTACCACAGCTTAGTAACTAGTCCCCTGTATTCAGCTGAAAATTGTATTTATTTATTTATTTATTTAACGTCTTGTTTATACCGCGCTTTTTAAAATCAGTGCGGTTTACAATGAACAGGGGTTTCTAACAAGGCTAACAGGGTAACTATGTACAGACAAAACTGGCTGTCACTGGCTACGTGGGCAGCTCAGAACTACTTACAGGTTGGCCTGACTATATACAGATTGGCAGGTTAGAGTAGGTATACATTGTTCCTGCCGGGGTATTGGAGTCTAGAGGGCGGGGCTGCAGATGGGCATAGTGGATGGGCATGGAATTACCCATGATTAATATGCTTTAACATACTTTGCCACAAGTTAACACACCTTTGAAGATAATTTTATAATAGGGCTCCTAAGAAAAATCTATGGTATAAAGGCAATATAGACATGCAAGTGTTTTAATAAAATAGGCTGCTGGAACTGTGCACAGTACTGCACAAATGTGTTTATATAGTTTCACCTACTTCAAGTTAGGTGCAATAACGTATGAGGTTAAGTTTATAACATTGCTCCTGGTTTCAGAGAACAAGAGGTGCCTAGTTATATGCTATTTTGTAAAGACACATCAGCACAAACATGCCTTTAAAAAATACTAGCGTACGTGGCCTAAGTCATGAATTCAGTGCAGGTGCAGACATTTATACCTACTTGCGAGCATGTGTAAATGTTCACACTTAAATTCTGCTAGTAGGTGTGTAAATAAGTGTTTCATTTAATCAGCATGCACACTTGCAAACTCTGCTCATGCTCCGCCCAAACGCCACCTCTGTACATGCCTACCAGCATAGCACATGCCATCATGTCAGAATGTGATAAGAAGCCTTTTATGCATATATGTGTATCAAAAAGGCTTTATAAAATTATCCCCCATATGAGTATGTCCATAGTTTAGAAAGTATGCATGTATCTTGCAACTTCACCTCAACATGGTCCCTAGGAATGCCTATGCGCAAATAGCGTAAAGTGCACGTGCCCTTCTATGTACGTGTACATCCACACAATTTTATAATAGCACTGTCCATGTGAAAACATGCCTTACATGTGAAAAATGCTTTATAGGATTTGCTTCACTGTTAGCAAATAGGTCCTACTGAGAATTGCGAGCCCTATTCACTAGCAATTCACACTATGTCATTATTTCATCTTGTTAAATAGGCCCCTTAGGCACTGAGCATTTCTTTTTTTAATTGACGCTTCAGCAATTAGGTGGTAGTCCAGTTTCCCTAATCAAACTACTGAAGTCTTTACAATCCACATCTGAATCTGGCACTTCAGAGTAGTAAAAAATATAACATATGACCACATTTTGGGGTATGTTTACTAAACCGTCCTAATGTGCGCCCGGCACTAGTGTGCAGGATGGCATATAAGGAGTGGGCATTTCAATCTTAACATAGCAAACCGGGATTATCGCGCGCTAATGTGCACTGCGCGCTAATGTGCGCCGCGCACAGTAGCGCACGAGAAATGCGCTCAGGAAACATAAGCAGGTGCGCTGATGTACAAACAGAGGAACAGAGCTGCAGTACAATGGTGAAGACACTGACTGATGGTGCAGGGGTCATGGGTTCAATCCCTCACTGTGCCCAATGAATAAGGCTGGCTGAGGCACTACCTGTTATGTGTAATATTGCATTATGAGGCATTTTAATTTTATTTTAATTACTGCTGCTAGCAAACGCACTCTCAAAGCGCTGTAACATAAGGTGCTGCATAAGGCACCCCATAAGGTACCCCAGAGGGCACATTTTAAAGTGCACTGTCTGCCAAGGCACCCTACAATGTTGCTTAAAGGGTGGCCTATAGGGCACCAAATAGGGTGCCCTATGAGGCACGGCAAGGTCATAGCACTGTTTTTGATGGCAGCACTGTGCATTTAAACACATGAAAATCTTAAGTAGGTGTGCTGACATGCAAGGAGTAATAGCAGTGTAGCACAATGGTTAAGGCACTGACTGATAATACAGGGGTCATGAGTTCAATCCCCAGTGTGCCTAATACTTAAGGCTGGCTGAGGCATCAGCCTTGATGTGTAAGTATTGTTTCCTGTGGCACTTTATTTGTATTTTATTAATTGCTGCCAGCAAACACACCCTCACGTGCCGTAACCTAAGGTGCCGCATAAGGCACCCTATAAGGCACCCCATAGGGCACATTATAAAGTGCACTGTCCACCACGGCAACCTACAATGTCCCCTATAGGGCACCCTATAAGTCGCTCCATAGGATACCATATAGTGCACCTTATATGGACGGTAACCATAAGGTGCCCTATAGGGTGCCCTATAAAGCGCCCTCTGAGGCACCTTATGGGTACAGTACACTGAGGGTGTTTTTGCTGGCAGCACTAATGTACATTAAAAATAGATAATGCTTTAGACAGCCCTATCAAATAATCCCACTGTGGGTTTGAACCCATGACCTCTGGCTCCACAGGCAGTGAAGTAACCAGTGGGCTACAGCTCTATAGCTGCTAGCAAGCCCCTGGCTGGCTGCAGAAGGACTGCTTGTCACCACACAAACAGTCTGCTGTGTTCACCAGGATAGGGTTAGCCCACCTGTACCCATGATGCACTGCACATGCAAATCAGCCATCTACAGATGAACATAAGATGGGGTATGCACCCCCCAGCACCTCGGCCTAGTAGTGGGAACTGACCATGTGTGTTACTGGCACAGAGTAGCTACACACTGTCACATTGTGCGGGTACTGTGCACACCCTGAGGGTGCGGTGGGGCGCCCAGCACCAGGTCCACAGCACCTTCCATAGTAGAAATAAGCCATGCTGTAGGTCCCCAGCAGTGCTAGTTTGTGAGATAGATAGTTCCTGCAGACACACTTTGGATACATCTGTATTTCTCAGTCAGGTTTGACCCTTATGGACCCATAGGCAGATTATGTGCCACCACCCAACCCACTCCTCTGGGGCTGAGGGTGCGAAACAGGGTTTCCCACCAACAGATCCACATTTTACATCCCTGCAATGGCAGCAATAGAGGGGACCACCAACCGCAGTCCTGCTGGGGAACAGACACCCTACAGGGCAGTCAATGCAGCTCTGTACACATCTATAAAGCAATAACATACAGACAGACATTAGGCCCGGAAATACTCAGCTGCACCCCACCACAATCTGATATTCTCCTGCAGCAAGCCTGCAGCCACTGCACCCTGCAAGGTGTTCCAGCAAGACACACACTAGCTGCAGATGGTCTGATAGCTAATCCATAGGGCATGGTCCTGGAGAAGATGCATGCACCCAGAACTGGGATGTCAGCATACACACCAAGCAGATAAGTCAGTGATTGGGCCCCAAAAGGAAACCCAAAAATATCACATGAAAAAGATATTATAGGGCACTATGGGGAACCTAGCCATGCCGTGGTCACTGCTCAGTCAGGGTGAGAGTGAACTCCCAGCAGGACATACTGTGGCCACCCTGTCTGTGCAGGTGGTGGCCGGGCACTACAATGTCCCAGCCATTGCCCTATGCCCTGTGCAGATGCATCCTGGCCAGGCCACCCTGTCCGGGCTATACCCATGGTACCTTGCTCCTCATTATGCACATTGGCAGGCCAATACTGGCAACAGTGCTGGCAGTGTGGGCTGTGGAGGGTGTTTGCAGCCACCACACACTGGATAGACAGACACATACTCCCACACCTATGCCTGTGCTACTATAGAGGTGTTTAGCAGCCCTGGCCACCACACCAGTCCTGGGCACAGTGCAGGCATGGATATGGTACGCAAAACTGTTGGGGGTCACTCCCCAGGGTGGTAAACACTATCAGAGACCAGACCTGAAGCACACCCCACAGACATCAGAAAGGTTGCTATGATGGAGCTCAGTCAGCAAATTGTGCTTAACGTAGGAATTGCTATCTGCCAGTAATCATAGCAACCTTTTGATAGCTGTGTACCATATTCCCAGGTGTAGGGTGGCATTGCTAAGGTATGCAAGTGCTAGTATTGGGAGATGCACGCAGGGCCCAATGTCCTGCCTCTCCAGGGGGCATTGGCTAATGGAGCCTGTGGGTGTGGGTGTGTCTGCCCCTGTTGCCTGCTGCTTTATCGCAGAGGTTCCCAACTCCAGTCCTGGTGTGCCAAACACTGTTCGGGTTTTCATGCTGTCTTTCATGAATATGCATGAGATACATCTGCATACCATGGGGGTGGTGCATAGATATGCAGCACAGGCATATTTATTAGAGGCAGCATGGAACCTGAATGGTGTTTGGCCCTCCAGGACTGCATTTGGGAGACTCTGCTCTAGGTAATGCACCTGTTTATGGAGTCTGTGCTCTGTAGGGTAAAATGTAGGTGTTTTGGGCATGTTTACGTCATCTGCAATAAAGGTTCTGTCTGTATTAGCACGTTGTAGTAGTGGGTAAAATATGGGGACTGGGTAGCAGGCACCATAGCTGGGACTTGAACCTGTGACCTTCAACCTCCAAACACACTGGTTGTGTGCACTGCACCACCTTGTTGCCATAGAGACAGTGTGTTCCCTGGTGTTACCATGACTGTTTGTCCGGCAGGGCCTGTCTGTTGCAGTGCATTGCACCCACCTACACAGGGCTAGGCCATGGTCTGCTCTGGGCAGCTGCCACTGCCCCCCTCCACCACCAGTACCCCTCTGCCACCATGCTGACATGCCCTTCTGCTGGTGGTGTTCAGTCTCAAGCCATCCAGTGTGCAGGTAGGCGGCTGCCTATGGTGCGTGTTCTGGGGTAGGGGTGCCTGCATAGGTGTCCACGCTTCCCCCCAACACCACCTGCCAATGTTCTGTGCCCTTGGAGGTACCTGCTGGATACTATCCCCTGTGACACTGTGATAAACACTCTCGTGCCCATGTTGGGCCCTCATCAGTTGCTTTCTGGCTGCTGTACAGTTTCAGCATTCCTAAGTGCCACCTAGGAATCTGCCTAGTCCGCACTGTGCCCCAGCTGCACCACAGCATCTGCCGCCTGCAGCCCTCTGTATCCTCTTTCCCAGCATCTGTCCAGTTGCCCATTCCGACATGCCCGCCCTGCTATTGTGGAACATGTGCATGCCATAGGTAACCTGTCCAATGGAGAGGGAAACCCTGATGAGCGCAATTGCACTGTGGGATCAGTCACCTTGTATGGGGACGGAGTGTAGACCCTTTGAAAATTCATATCTTTTTTTTGGAGCTTTCTCGGGAGTGCTTTTTGATGTTTCCCATTAATATCACTATTGCCCAGCTTGGTTATGTTTTTTTTTTATTTTGTTGGGGTCATTTTCACTGTTTATTTGCACTTTTGTTCCGTGCACATGTATCACACTTATCACTTTTTTGTAGGTTTCCCTGGTTTTGCTGTACATTGCTGACAGAAATTGTTTATTTTCCCTTTAAATCAGCTCTAACGCGAGGTTTTCACTGGCGTTAGTTTTGGCCTCGGATTTCACATCGTTAGTGTGCGGGGAGCCTCTCCCCTCCCACTCTCCACCCATTGAGCCCTTCTCTCCGCCCCTGGGGAACCTTCCTCCGCCCTCCGGGAGCCTTTCCCCGCCTTCAGCGCTTGTTTGCGCCGCAGCGCGCATTATCGCGCGATATGGTACCTGTGCGCCTTAAAAAGCACCATTTTCGCACGATAAGGTACCTTATCACGCGATAACGTTGCAGAGCGCACGTTAGGACGGTTTAGTAAACATACCCCTTTGCTTCTAACACAGACCTTTCCTCGTAGGCTCTAGCAGAAACTAGTACGGTATGATGCTGGAGAGCGTAGCTGCACAAGTAAGATAAATATCTCTTCACAGAAACAAGGGCGATGGAAGGAATACATATCAGAATTCAGAAGGCGTGGGGCAGTGACAAAGAATCCCCCCTGGTGTGAAAGTGAAAGTACTGTCTAGGAGCAGACTGGAAGATGGCTTTTCATGCCATCACTTTCTATGTTGAAATATCCAGCACACTGCACATGCAAAAAACAGAGAAGCCTCACAGCCCTACTGAGCAATAGCTTGGATATATGAATGGCATGCATTTTATTTTATGTGGCAGTTTAATAGTCGTTGAAGAAATAGGAGAAATCAGAGATTAGACAGGAAAGGATTTAGGATACAATCTTAAAACTCATTTCTCTTTGTCAGCTCATTTACAGTAACGCTAATATGCCTTTGTCATTCCTTCCCAGAATCTACTGCGGATTACAGGGTCATAGTTGCAGTTCTAAACTGTTTCTCAGTTTCTGAGAGTTAAAATGAATGTAAAGTGTGGAACTGTGAAAGAGACAGAATGTTCTCTGGACCCTGTACCGCACTCGCCCCTTGTTGTTAAGACCAGTCTGCAAACCTGAAAGAAATACTTCGGGAAAGTCATGGTCTTCATAGACATTTTTCTTCTTTTTGAAATATGAGTCACAGATAAAAGCAGATTCATTTCTGTCCTGGTTCTAAATGATCTTGACTTTACATTCCCAATGGAGGTAGGCATTTTATCTGAATTGTCTTGGATGGTCAGTTCTTGATCAACAGCTGACAGATAAGATATTCAGCCGTACAGTCATGCTCTCATGAGGAAATCTTATGAAGCAAGCCATCTTGTTCTCAGAAATGAAGCATTTGATCAGATGCCATCACACTTCCCTTGCTTAGTGCAGTTATTGATCTCAACATACTGCACAATTTGTTTGACAGAAAGACTGATTGCAATAAAAGACACAGCTCCATCAGCAGACTTGATCTATGCCTTGCCATGATGTTAAAGTATTATAATCACATTTTGTTTTATTTTGCCCTAACTACCATGTTCAGATACCTCCATAAAATTAGTACTTACTGATTTTTAATCATAGATGTATAAAAAAATAAATAAATACAATGACTAAACAAACTCTTATTTTTACATTTTGGTCAGCATCATGTCTTTAACTGTATTCGTCTAGAAAGGATATCTATGGCTTTGTTTGTGGAAGAAGCTCGGACAGAAGGGTAAAATAGGACTGTCTGTTTTAGTACTCCTTTTACCAGCAGGACAAGAGAGCTTTCAGAGTTCAGTCATGTGCAAAATTACAAAAACGAGCATGGTTTCTGTCAGCCATCTTTAAAGATGTTGCCTGCTGCTGCAACAAAGTATCGTTGTTAGAAATGCTGAAGTAATGGATTGGCGTCTGGCCACTTTGCTGCAGTCATTCCATTGTTGCGGCATTCAGTGGTAGCTTTTGTTTCTGACTATAGTAGTTTTCATCTATATGCAATATTTCACATCATCTGAACACTTTTTACTTTAAAACTCATAATTTCAAACTCCTTGGATTATAGAGCATATGGGGTATTTCAAGGTTTCCTATGAGGCTTGCAAGCCCCAAGGGGCAATGTTCCCATTCATTTCCCAAGTGGATTCTGTACACTCTTTTCAAGAGGAAACCTCACAGGCCCATTTTGTAGGCAAAAAAATATGAATGCTTTCAAATTTAGCATAATTTTACCCGGAGTCGGGAGAGGGGGCAGTTTTCAATGGGACTTTTCAGATGGATAATCCACTGTTTATTCTCATAAAATGGGTCATTTTAAAAGGAGCCTCAGAAATTATGCACCATTTATGTACATAAATTACTGATTTTAATGATTTGCATGCATAAATGAGCCTTTATGCACATACTTTAGCTGAGCATTATTATATAAGTACGCACGTACACTAAATAGTGTGTACTTTCACTGTGGGCATGCGCATGTGTGGAGTTTGGGTAGAGGGTGGGTGGAGTATACAATTATGTGAATAAATTATAAAATCTATAATAATTTACATGCATTCTTGACAAATCTAGATACAGGCATTTTACACTATTCCAATGCTGATATAAGATGATAAAGAAGATGTTGGGAAACTATCCATGACAATAATGATATTCAAAGGTGATGTATAAGAGAAATTGAAACAAATCTCGATAAAATGGGAAGATGTAATATAGCTATTTGCTAAACTAAAGAGCAGCAAATCACCTGGGCTGGATGGCATACATCCCAGGGTGATAAAAGAACTGAAATACGAGATTGCAGAACTACTCTTAGGGGCTTGTTTACAAAGCCGCGGTAGCGGTTTGCGATCGTAATCGGAGCCGCGGCCCCATTGATTTCAATGGGGCCGCGGCTGCGATCGCGATCGCGAACCACTACCGCGGCTTTGTAAACAAGCCCCTTAGTAATTTGTGAACTATCCTTAAAATCAGCTATAGTATCTGGGCATTGGAGAGTAGCCAATGTAACGCCAATTTTTTTAAAGGTTTCCAGGGGTGATTTCAGAAACTACAGACCAGTGAGCTTGATGTCTGTACTGGGCAAAATGGTAGAACCCATTATTAAAAACACAATTACTAAACACAT
This sequence comes from Ichthyophis bannanicus, assembly GCA_033557465.1. Taxonomy (NCBI): domain Eukaryota; kingdom Metazoa; phylum Chordata; class Amphibia; order Gymnophiona; family Ichthyophiidae; genus Ichthyophis; species Ichthyophis bannanicus. The sequence continues at coordinate 86,878,483 of CM066032.1, read as the reverse complement.
GGATAGTCATGGCTTAATGGAATCAACCTAATATGGATTTAGCCAAGGAAAGTCGTATCTCACTAATTTGTTATATTTTTTGGAATGTGTGAATAAATAGGTATATAAAGGTGAGCCGGTTGACAGTGTATCTGGATTTTCAGAAAGCCTTTAACAAGGTCCGTCATGAGAGATTGTTGCAAAAATTAAAAAGTCATGGGTGTACTATTGTGGATTAGAAACGGGTTAAAAGATAGAAAACAAAGAAAAGGACTAAATGGACAATTTTCTCAATGGAGAAAGGTGAATAGTGGAGTACCCCAGGGATCTGTGTGGGACCACTGATTTTTAACATATTTATAAATGATCTGGAAATGGGAATAACGAGTGAGGTGATCATATTTGCAGATGGTACAAAATTCTTCAAAGTTGTTAAAGCACAAGAGGATTGCAAAAAATTGCAAGAGGATCTTGAAAAATTGAGAGACTAGACGTCCAAATGTCAGATGAAATTTAATGTGGACAAGTGCAAAGTTATGTACTTAGGAAAGAACAACCCAAACTACGGTTACACATTGCAGGGTTCCGCATTAGGAATCACCACTCAGGAAGAGGATCTGGGTGCAATCATGGATAGTACATTGAAACCTTCTGCCCAGTGTGCAGACACAGCCAAGAAAGCAAATAAAATGTTAGGAATCATAAGGAAAGGAATAGAAGAGAAAACTAAGGATATTATAATGCCCCTGTATCACTCCATGGTATGAGCGCACCTTGAATATTGTGTGCAATTCTGGTCAACATATCTTAAAAAGGATATGACTGAATTGGAAAAGGTACACAGAAATCAACCAAAATGGTAAAAGGGATGGAAGGATATCCATATGAGGAAAGGCCTAAAAGGTTATGGCTTTTCAACTTGGAAAAGAGGCGGCTGAGGGGAGATACAATATGATAGAGGTCTATAAAATAATGAATAGAGTGTAATGGGTAAATATAGATCGATTGTTTACTGCTTCAAAAAGTAGAAAGACTAGTGGACATGCAATGAAGCCACAATATGGCACATTTAAGACTAACCAGAGAAACTATTTTTCCATTCAGCACATAATCAAACTCTGGAATTCCTTTCTGGAGGACGTAGTAAAAGCTGTTAGTGTAGCTGGGTTCAAAACATGTTTGGATGAGTTCCTGGAGGAAAAGTCCAATAACCATTATTAAAGAGGACTGGGGAAATCCACTGCTCACCCCTGAGACAAGCAACATGGAATGTGTGTACCTTTGGGAACCCGATCTGGAATGAGGATACTGGAAACAGGATACTGGGCTTCTGGGCCATACCAAGCCATAAATGTGCCCTATGCGACTTGCAAATCTAGCATGCCCCTCCCCATCACAATTTATCATTTGCCCCATGGATCTCCCCATCTTACCCTCATATATAGCCAGCTCTCCCCCCGTGCTGCCTGCCCTTGCCCAGCTGTCGCCGCTTTTAGTATTGCCTTGGTGGTAACAGTGTCAGCAGCGAAATCCAACTGAATAAAAAAAAGCAGGTCTTTCCTTGCATGCAGTTCTGATCCCTCCCTCTTCTGACGTATGCTTGTGTCAAAGGAGGGAGGGACCAAACAGGCCATTCAAACGCGGATCTTTGCAACTCCGTGCTTGAATGGCTGGTCTGATCCCTCCCTCCTCTGACACGAGCATACATCAGAGGAGGGAGGGATCAGGCCATCGTGCAAGCGCAGATTAGGAAAGAGCTGTGGGGTTTTATTTCAGTTGAATAATGCTGCTGCCACCGCCACCACCGCTGTTGCCAACTACACTAAAAGTTCCTGGAGGAAAGGTCCATAAACCATTATTAAAGAGGACCCAGGAAATCCACTGCTTGCCCGGACAAGCATTGTGGGGCAAGGGCAAGTAGCGTGGGGAATGGGAGCTAAGGCCGGCAGTCCCAAAAGTGCCCCTATTTCTTTGTGCCCTGTGCAGCTACACCGCTCACACAGGGCTAGGTACGGCACTACCAGGCTTGATTGACCCTTGTTCTTATGCACAGTTATCATGCATTTTTTAAGATTTATGCCCCAGTTCATAACAGAAGGAGTGGAGAAATAGCCTAGTGGTTAGTGTACTGGCTTAGTAACCAAGAGACCAGCATTTGATTCCCACTAGTACTCCTTCTGGCCATGAGCAAGTCACTTAACCTTCCATTGTCTCAGAAAAAAAACCTGGTAATTAACTTCTGGTCACACTGCCAAGAAAACCCAGGAGCTGCTGGTTGGCCAGGAGTCAGTACTGACTCAAAGGCACACATTTGTTTTATAAAGGAAGCAGGCACACATCTTATAAAATAGTTGTGAAATACGTGAAGAAAAACATGCATTAACTACATGCTTTAACAATTATTCACATAATTTGATATCAACAATTTTCTCAGCTAGAAAATGTGTAAATTTGGTAAATCTTTGGAGATCATAAATTAATTTCCCTCTTCTCACTAATTCCTTCAATTACATTTTCCTTAAGAACAATATATCAGTACAAAGGTCTCTTTCTTGTTTTCCATCATCAATGCATAGTTTTGAAAAAGATGCATATGCAGATTATGTTTATGTTTATTCCATTCTTGCTGTACTGTGCTTAAATCAAATAATATTATTATTATTAGTGGGATTTGCTAATAAAGTCACAAAAGGTAGAAATGCTATTAAAGCATCAGAGGTTGGACTCTATCAACCTCTGATCTTCTTTCATCCTTACTAACAAAGATAGTACAATAAAAATTAGATGGATTTTGCATAGTAACCTAATTATAAAATTTAAAAAAATCATCCAGCATTCCAGCTTACTGAGAGATAAAATCATTTATGAAATGAAGAATAACAACTTTGGGAACCTTTTATTGAAATGTGCTAAACAGTTAACAGCATTTTATTTTGCATTAATTGTAAGTGCGAGCCCAGGAGTACCATGGGCTAAAACCAGCCAGCACAGTAAAAATTTGTTTGAACTGTTAATGTACGATGAGATGGGGGCTAGGTGGGTTATGGGCGGAGAGTGAGCATGGACTATGCATTGCAGCTAGTGTGCACTATGGGGTATGTTTACTAAGCAGTCTTAACGTGCGCCCAGCGACGTTATCGCACGATAAGGTACCTTATCGTGCAATAATAGTGCTTTATCAGGCAAAAAGGTATCTTAGCGCGTGATAATGTGCGCAGCGGCGCAAACGAGCGCTGAAGGCGGAGAAAGGCTCCCGGAGGGCGGAGGAAGGCTCCCCAGGGGCGGAGAGAGAGGGTCAATGGGCGGAGAGTGGGAGGGGAGAGGCTCCCTGCACACTAATGCTGTGGAATCCGGGGCTGAAAACTAACCCAGTGAAACCCTGGCGTTAGAGCAGATTTAAAGGGAAAAGAAACCATTTCCGTCAGCAATGTACAGCAAAACCAGGGAAACCTACAAAAAGTGATAAGTGTGATACATGTGCATGGAACAAAAGGGCAAATAAACATTGAAAATGACCAGAAGAAAATATAAAAAAAACATAACCAGGCTGGGCAAAAGTGATATTAATGGTAAACATAAAAAAACACTCCCAAGAAAAAAGATATGAATTTTGGAAGGGTCTATGCTCTGTCCCCATACAAGGTGAATGAGCCCACAGTGAAATAGCGCTGATCAGGGTTTTCCCTCCCCATTGGACAGGTTTCCTATGGCACACACATGTTCCGCAACAGCAGGGTGGGCATGTCGGAACGGGCAACTGGACAGATGCTGGAAAAGGGGACACAGAGGGCTGCAGGCGGCACATGCTGTGGTGCAGCTGGGCCACAGTGTGGACTATGGTGATGCCTAGGTGGCCCATAGGAATGCTGAAACAGTAGAGCAGCCAGATAGCAACTGATGAGTGCCCAACGTGGACATGAGTGTGTTTACCACAGTGTCACATGGGATAGTACCCAGCAGGTACCCCCAAGGGCACAGAACATTGGCAGGCGGTGCTGGGGAGAAGTGTGGACAGCTATGCAGGCACCCTTACCCCAGAACCCGCACCATAGGCAGCCGCCTACCCGCACAGTGGATGGCCTGAGACTGTGCACCACCAGCACCACCAGCAGAAGGGCATGTCAGCATGGGGGCAGAGGGGGCAGTGTCAGCTGCCCACAGCAGACCAGGGCCTAGCCCTGTGTAGGTGGGTGCCATGCACTGCAACAGACAGGCCCTGTCTGATGAACATTCATGCTATCCCCAGGGAATGCACTGTCTCTGTGGCAACATGATGGTGCAATGCACGCAGCCAGTGTGTTCAGGAGCAGAAGATCCCAGGTTCAAGTCCCAGCTGTGATTCCTGCCAACCCAATCCCCGTATTTTACCCACTACTAAAACATGGTAATACAGACAGAACCTTTATTGCAGATAACGTAAACATACCCAAAACACCTACATTTTACCCTATAGAGCACAGACACCATAAACATGTGCATTAGCTAGAGCAGAGTCTCCCAAATGCAGTCCTTAAGGGCCAAACACCATTCAGGTTCCATGCTGCCTCTAAAAAATATGGCTGTACTGCATCTCTATGCACCACCCCCATGGTATGCAGATGTATCTCATACATATTCATTAGGGACAGCATGAAAACCCGAACAGTGTGTGGCCCACCAGGACCGGAGTTGGGAACCTCTGCCCTAGAGCAGCAGCCAACAGGGGCAGACACACCCGCACCCACAGGCTCCATTATCCAAAGCCTCCTCGAGAGGCAGGATTTGGGCCCTGCGTGTATCTCCCAATACTAGCACTTGCATACTTTACCAATGCCACCCTACACCTGGGAATACGGTACACATATATCAAAAGGTTGCTATGATAACTGGCAGTTAGCAATTTCTAAGTTAAGCACAATCTGCTCATTCAGCTGTATCATACCAACCTCTCTGATGTCTGTGGAGTGTGTTTCAGGTCTGGTGTCTGCCAGTGTTCACCACCCCGGGGAGTGACCCCAACAGTATTGTGTACCATAGCCATGCCTGCACTGTGCCCAGGACTGGTGCGGTGGCCAGGGCTGCCAAAGGCCTCTATAGTTGCACAATGCTGGCATAGGTATGGGAGTGTGTGTCTGTCTATCCAGTGTGTGGTGGCTGCCCACACCTTACTCAGCCCACACTGCTTGCACGGTTGCCAGTGTTAGCCTGCCAATGTGCATAATGAGGAGCAAGGTACCATGGGTATAGCCTGGACAGGGTGGCCTGGCCTGGATGCATCTGCACAGGGCATAGGGCAATGGCTCGGACATTGTAGTGCCCAGCCACAACCTGCACGGACAGGGTGGCCACAGCATGTCCTGCTGGGAGGTCACTCTCACCCTGACTGAGTAGTGACCATGGTTCCCCCATAGTGCTATATTGTATTTCTCTCAAGTGATATATATGGGTTCTCTTTTCTTGGGCCTACTCATCTGCTTGGTGGGTGTGCTCATATCCCAGTTTTGGCTGCACATGTTTTCTCCAGGAACATGCACTATGGAGTAGCTAGCAGGCTGTCTGCAGTTAGTATGTGTATGGTTGGAACACCTTGTAGGGTGCAGTGGCTGGAGACTCACTGTGCTTGCTGCTGGAGAATGTCAGATAGTGGTGGGGGGCAGCTGAGCATTAGCAGGCCTACTATCTGTCTGCTATTGCTTTATGGATGCATACAAATCTGCATTGACTGCCCTGTAGGGTGTCTGTTCCCCAGCAGGACTGGGGTTGATGGTCCTCTCTACTGCCACCATTGCAGGAATGTGGATCTGTTGGTGAGAGATCCTGTCCCCCACCCTGAGCCCTAGAGGGCAGGTTGGGTGGTACTACACAATGCACCTATGGGGCCAAACACCCCTCCCCCCATGAAAATCATGTGACCATTGAACCCACACAGGATATGCACTATTCTGGGTGCATCATAGTCCACAAGGGTGACCTGCAGTATAGCCAGCTCAGCTAACCCAGGTGCTGTGGACATGGTGCTGGATGCCCCACCTCACCCTCAGGGTGAGCACAGTACCCGCACAGTGTGATGGTCTGTAGCTACTCTGTGCCAGTAACACACACGGTCAGTTCCCCCTACCAGGCCAAGGTGCTGTGGGGGTGCATACCCCATCTTGTGATCATCTGTAGACTGCTGATTTGCATGTGCAGTGCATCATGGGTACAGGTGGGTTAACCCTATCCTGGTAACCACAGCAGACAGTTTGTGTGGTGACTTGCAGTCCCTCTGTAGCCCACCAGGTGTGTGCTGGTAGCAATAGAGATGTAGCCCACTGGTTACTTCACTGCCTGTGGAGCCAGCAGTCATGTGTTTGATCCCATAGTGGGGTTGTTTGATGGGGCTGTTCAAGGCATTGTCTATTTTTAATGTAAATTTGTGCTGCCAGCAAAAACACCCTCACCGTGCTGTAACCTTAAGGTGCCTCATAAGGCACCCCATAAAGTGCTTTATAAGGTGCCTTATAAAGCACCCTATAAGGCGCCTTATAAGGCGTCCTATGGGGGACTTTATAGGGTGCCTTGGTGGACAGTGCACTTTATAATGTGCCCTCTGGAGTGCCTTATAGGGTGCCTTATGCCGCACCTTAGGTTACGGAACTGTAAAGGTATGTTTTCTGGCAGCACTAATTAAAATAAAAATAAAATGCCTCACAAAGCACTGCTTAAATGTAAAGGGTAATGCCTCAGCCAGCCTTATTCATTAGGCACACTGGGGGATCAAACCTATGACTCCTGTACCATCAGTCAGTGTATTAACCATTGTGCTACACCTCTGCTGCTCTGTTGGTATGTCAGCGCGCCTACTTAAGATTAACACGCATTGACGCGCATAGTTCAATCCTTCGCCTGATAATGTGCGCAGTGATCGTTATCGCGAGATAATCCTGGTTTGCTATGTTCAGACCGGAAAGCCCACTCCTTTTATGGCAGCCTGCACACTATCGCCAGGCGCACATTAAGACTGCTTAGTAAACATACCCCTATGTATCACATACTGACAATTTTAGTTGGCCCGGGTGCAGTTAATGCAACCTCAAGAGGAGGTGTTAAGTGCATCCCAGCTAACTGTAAATAAACACACAATAAGGAAATTTTCTGTGACAGCACACAGCCTTTGCACTTACCAGGAGTTGGTTTTTGCTCCGACACACGGTAAGTGCAAAAACTTACCGCATTGTAGTAAAGGGATTCCTTTGTAAGGTTTCAAGTTTCAAGATAAAAGGGATCTGCCAGAGGAGCGGAGTTTCCAAGGAGTAAAGTGAAATAAGAGAGGAAAGGGAGAATGGACCAGATGCTTATGAATGGGGAGTGTGTTTCTTATGTCATAGTAGGTGATCAACTAGAATCCAGTGATCACTAGATTGTGTGGTTCAGTATTAGAACTCAAGCAGTAAGGAATTGTTGAAAAGCAGTGGTCCTAGACTTTAGGAAAACAAATTTTGTCAAGATGAGGACTACTTCATTTGCTGGATGAAAGCATATAGGGAAGTAGAAAAGCAGAACAATTAAGCAAGAACTTGAAAGATATTGTAAGAGCAATGAGTGCCTTTATTAGGAAAGTAAATAAAAATAAAAGGAAAAAGGGGCCACTTTAGTTTTTGAAAGAAGTACCAAAAGAGAAAAGAATAAAAATCTGTGATATTAAATTACAAAGGATCACAGAAAGAGGAAGACAGCAACAACATCTTAGAAAGGTAAGAAAAGCTGGGTCATTTACGAATATGTTAAAGAGCAGTGGACCTAGCACAGATCCGTGGGGTACTCCACTATTTGCCTTTATTCACTGGGAAAATTGCCCCTTTAGCCCTACCCTCTGCTTTCTATCTTCTAACCAGTTCCTGATCTACAATTTCTCTTGAGGGATCCTGTCAAAGACTTTCTGAAAATCCAGATACACTATGGGGTATGTTTACTAAACCGTCTTAATGTTACCGGTGCTAGTTGCAGCGATAATGTGAAGAATGCCATATAAGGAGTGGGCGCTCCAGCAGCAAGGTAGCAAGAATCTGTATCGTGTGATAGTTAGCGCCGTGGCGCGTTAACGTGCGTTAACCCTAAGTTCATGCCAGCGCAGAGCTAGAAATAGTAAAGATGTAGCCCACTGGTTACTGCAATGACTGTGGAGTCAGAGGTCATGGGTTTGATTCCACAGTGGTGTTATGTAAGAAGGCTATTTGAGGCATTCCCATTTAATTTAAATTAGTGCTGTCTGAGGCATTTCATTTTTTTAATTTAAATCAGTGCTGCCAGCAAAAACACCCTCAAAGTGCCGTAACCTAAGGTGCCGCATAAGGCACCCTATAAGGCACTCCATAGGGCACATTATAGAGTGCACTGTCCGCCAAGGCACCTTATAATGTGCCCTATAGGGCTCTTTATAGGGCGTCTTATGAGGCACCTTAGGCTACGGCACTGTGAGGGTGTTTTTGCTGGCAGCAGTGATTTAAATTAAAAGGAAATGCCTCAGACAGCACTAATTTAAATTAAAAGGAAATGCCTCAGACAGCCTTCTTACATAACACCACTGTGGAATCAAACCCATGACTTCTGTCCCCCCCCAAGTCACTGAAGTAACCAGTGGGCTACATCTCTATAACAGCTAACACACCGCTGGCTGGCTACAGAAAGACTGCAGGTCACCATACAAACTGTCTGCTGTGGTTACCAGGATAGGGTAAACCCACCCATACCCATGATGCACTGCACATGCAGATCAGCAGCCTACAGCTGCTCAAAAGATGGGGTATGCACCTCTATAGCACCCCGGCCTGGTAGAGGGCAATGACCGCGTGTGTTACAGGCACAGAGTAACTACAGACCGTGACATTGTGCAGTTCCTGTGCTCACCCTGAGGGTGAGGTGGGGCGCCCAGCACCAGGTCCGCAGCACCTGATCTGGTTGAGACAAGCTGTACTGCAGATCCCCATCAGTACTAGTATGTGATAGATAGTCCTTACAGATACACCTAGGATAAACATGTATCCATCTGTATTTCTCAGTCATCACTAGCACTTGTGGACTATAATGCACCCAGAATAGTGCATGTCCTGTATGGGTGCTATGGTCGCATGTTATAGGTGAAGGGGGGTGTTTGGACCCCAAAGCAAATTATGTAGTTCATTCCATCCTCAGTGAAGACCAAAGCAAAGAATTCATTCAGTCTCTCCACTATGGCCTTGTCTTCTCTTAGTGTTCCTTTTACCCCTCTATCATCTAATGGTCTGTCACAGGCTTTTTGTGATTAGGCTATGATCACTATTATCAAGTGGTCCCAACACCCTTATCTCTTGCACCATATCTTGTGTTCCACTAAGGACAAGGTCCAACATGACTTCCCCTCTTGTCAGTTCATAAACCAGCTGCTCCAAGAAGCAGTCATTTATTTAATCTAGAAACTTTATCTCCCTAGCATGAGCTGCCATGACACTGACCCAGTCGATACCGGGATAATTGAAATCACCCATTATTATTACTGTGCTGTAACTTATGTTAGCTTCCCTGATTTCTTTGATCATTTCATCATCCATCATCCATCCTGGTCAGGCGACTGATAATACACCTCGACTGCCATCACTTTCCTCTTCCCCTTTTTATATGAAAAAATTGGTCAGAAGTTTCCAAGAGCAATGTGAGAAATTGATCAATATTTAGTTAAACTTATTGAAGCTCAAGCAGGTGCCACAAATTATTGAATGAAAGATTCACCTACTTTTTCACACCAGGTGCTTATTGTTGAATTTTTTGTTAAATATCAAAATATATCCTTTTGTTTGAGTTATTTATTAAAAGAGTTATCTTTTTTTGTTTCTCTTATTAGGGTTTAGCTTAAGGTAAGAACATAAAATAATGCCATACTGGGACATAAACAAATATCCATCAGATTCAGCATCCTATCTCTGACAGTGGCCAATTGAGGTCACTTAGAAGTACCTTGCGGATCTCAAACAATTGATCTGCTTTTTGCTGTTCCCTTCTAGGTATGAGCGGTAGCATTCCATGGTCTACTTGGTTAGTAATTATTCATAGCTCCTTCCTCTAGGAATTTGTTGAAACCCATTTTAAACTCAACTATATTAGATGACTTGAATATATCCTCTGGCAACAAATTCCACAACTTTATAGTTTGTTGAGTAAAAAATTATTTTTCCTGTTTATTTTAAATATTTTGCCTGTTAGTTTCATAGAATGTCTCCTAGCCCTGGAACAGTTTGGAAGCATACATAACAGTTCCATATCCACAGCAAAACAGATGTTCTATTCGTCACGAGAAACCAGAAGTTCACGCCACCTCCCTCACTACAAATCATCATAATTTCCTCTGTCTGTCTCTCCCTTTGTATGTCTGTATTACATGTTAACCTGATTTAGTCTTGTCCTTCCCTGTTACCTATAGATCCATTGCTTATCACTTTGATATTTGGATAAGGTGATATAAAACTGGATGCATTGTTTTGTCTTTGTAGTCTGATATGTCTAACCTGATGTAGTCTTGTAACCGCTTTGATTGAAGGAAAAGGCGGTATAAAAAACCTGTTAAATAAATAAATAAATAAATCAACAACACGGAACTTAAGGCAAAACTCACAATTCGCTATCTAGGTATTACTCTTGACCAGAGGCTAGACATGTCAGCACATGTCAAAAACACCACAAAAGCGATTTATCACAAGATCAGATCACTACGTCATCTCCGACCACTACTGGACTTCCCTGAATACGATCAATCTTCCAAGCTTTAGTTATTCCTCATCTCGACTTCGCTAACATCATCCTTCATGGACTTCCACAGTCGACTCTAAGCCCGCTCCGACTTACCATGAACTCAGCTGCGAGGGTACTGGTAGGTCTATCAAGGTCAGACCATATAACGCCAGTCCTGAAGAACCTACACTGGCTACCGCTGCAGGCCAGAATCCACTACAAGACTCTAGTCCTGACATTCAAAGCCCTCAAAAACCAGCCACCCACGCCCATCAGTAAACTTCTCCACAGCACTGCAGCCAACAGAATCAGGAGATCTACATTGATGAATACCCTTGAAGTCCCTAAGTTAGTGATAAAATGTACAAAGACAACAGCCAGTAGATCCTTCTCCATTTTCGCACCTATTGCCTGGAACGCCCTCCCAGAAGAAATCCAAGCTATCTCCAATCTATCGTTATTCAGAAAAGCTCTCAAACACCACCTGTTCCTCCTACGTTACCCTGATAATAATTCTGGAAAGCACACAGCCATCACCTTACCCTCCTACCTAGCCCGCCCCACTGATCAGCCTCCCTTAGAGAACGGTTAATCACCTGTCCCCTACCTTCTCTCCCTGACCCAGGAGCTTAGGCATCTGTTTACGATCCTTATATGTCCTGTAAGAATGTCCATAACCTGTATATAGTTCCCCCGGTTCTTCCAGGTTTACTACCCCTGTTCAATGTAAACTCAATGTGACCTGCTGCATTGTAGTATGTCTTGTTTCAACTGTAAACCGCACTGATTATAATAGCGTGGTATATAAGAGATATAAATAAATAAATAAATATGTTCATTTAGAACTTTATTTACTGCTTTTCTGTGAAAAGGCAAAGCAGTTTACAAATACAACTATAAAATAACATTCAAGATTCTGTAAACCTATATCATATCCTCTCTCAGCTGTCTCTTCTCCAGGCCAAGGAGCCCTAATCTCTTCAGCCTTTCTCCATACGGGAGTTCTTCAATCCTCTTAATTATTTTTGTCTCACTTCTCTGTATATTTTCTAATTCTGCTATGTGTTTTTTGAGATGCTGCAAGCAGAACTGCACGCAGTATTCAAGAAGCAGTCACACCATGGATATTTACAGAGGCGTTATGATATGTTCTGTTTTATTATCCATTCACTTCCAAATAATTCCTAACATTTGATTTACTTTTTTGACTACTATCACACACAGAGCTGAAGATTTCAAAGTATCGTCCATGATGACTTGAAAATAGAAACATAGAAACATAGAAAAATGACAACAGAAAAAGATTACATGGCCTATTTAGTCTGTCCTTCCATATCAACAATTATAACATTTCCTTTTTTTCCTTTAGATATCCTCTGTGTTTATCCCATGCTTTTTTGAATTCAGATACTATCCTCATCTCTACCACATCCACTGGGAGACTATTCCACGGATCCACCACTCTTTCCGTAAAGAAATATTTCTGCATATCACTCCTGAATCTATCCCCTTTCACCTTCATCTCATGACCCCTCATAGGAGAACTTGCTTTCAATCGAAAGAGACTCTCCCCCTGTAAATTTATGCCATGGAGGTATTTAAACATCTCAATCATATCACCTCTATCCCGTCTTTCCTCTAAGGTGTACATATTGAGATCCTTAAGTCTGTCCTCATATGCTTTATAATGAAAACCACTAATCATTTTAGTAGCTACCCTCTACACCGACTCCATCCTGTTCACATCCTTTTGAAGGTGCGGTCTCCAGAATTGCACACTGTACTCCAAATGAGGTCACACCAAAGATTTATAGAGGCACTATCACATCCTTTTTTCTGCTAGCCATTCCTCTCTGTATGCACCCAAGCATCCTTCTAGCTTTTGCTGTCGCCTTTTCTACCTGTTTAGCTACTTTAAGATCATTAGACACAACCACGCCTAGATCCCGCTCTTCTTTAGTGGACAAAAGTACTTCACCCCCTATACTATATTGCTCCCTTGGATTGCTGCAGCCCAAATGCATGACCTTGAATTTTTTAACATTAAATCCCAGCTGCCAAATTCTAGACCATTTTTCAAGCTTAGGTGGATCCCTCCTCATGTTATCTACACCTTCCTGAGTGTCTACTCTATTGCAGATTTTGGTATCATCCACAAAGAAGCAAACCTTACCTAACAGCCCTTCCGCTATATCACTAACAAAGATGTTAAAAAGTATCGGACTAAGGACAGATCCATGGGGCACACCACTGCTAACTTCCTTCTCCTCAGAGTGAGTTTCATTTACCTGTACTCTTTGTCGCCTCCCACTCAACCAATTTCTAACCCAAGCAGTAACTTTAGGGTCCATTCCTAGGGTGCTCAGTTTGTTTATAAGTCGCCTGTGAGGAACGGTGTCAAAGGCTTTACTGAAATCTAAATACACCACATTTAGGGCTCTCTCTCGGTCCAACTCCCTGGTCTCCCAGTCAAAGAAATCAATCAGATTTGTCTGACAATGCCTGCCTCTGGTGAATCCATGCTGCCTCAGATCCTGTAATTGGCTGGACTCTAGAAATCTCACTATTTTCTCTTTCAGCAGCGTTTCCAATAATTTACTCACCACCAAAGTTAAACTAACCGGCCTGTAGTTTTCAACCACATCCTTACTTCCGCTTTTGTGTAAAGGCACCACATGAGCCTCTCTTCAGTCCTCTGGCACCACTCCCGACTTCAATGAGGCATCGAAAAGGTCAGTCAGTGGAGCTGCTAGAACATCCCCAAGTTCCCTCAGTATTCTAATGCATATCCCATCCGGTCCCATCGCTTTGTCGTCTTTAAGTTTAGCTAGTTTCTCACAAACAGTCTTCTGAAAATTGTTCAAGATGCCCCTCCCTTCTGTTCCTGTTTGTGGGTGTTTTCTGAGGTCCTGTTCCTATTTCTTCATCTGTGAACATAGAACAGAAATATTTGTTAAGCAATTCTGCTTTATCCTCATCAGCTTCTGCATATTCCTCCCCTTCACCCTTAAGTCTGACGATACCACTTTTGCCCTTCCTCTTCTCAGTAACATATCTGAAAAATGTCTTATCCCTCCATTTTATTGCATTGGCTATTTCCTCCTCTTTTTGAATCTTTGCTTTCCTGACTACTTTGCTAGCTTCTCTAAGTTTTTCCAAATATAGATGCCTGTCTTCCTCTCTCTGTGATCTCTTGTATTTCATGAAGTCCTCCCTCTTTTTCTTCACCTTTTCAGCTACTTATTTTGAAAGCCATAGCAGTCTCCTTTTACTTTTATCTTTATTTACCATTTTAACAAAATCCTTTTCTTAGGTATTTAACCCCTCTCCTCAAAATGGCAGATGAAATTTAATGTGGACAAGTGCAAGGTTATGCACCTAGGGAAGAACAACCCAAACTATGGTTACACGATGCAAGGTTCCACATTAGGAACCACCACCCAGGAAAAAGATTTAGGCGTCATTGTGGATACCATGTTAACACCCTCGGCCCAGTGTGCAGCGGCGGCCAAGAGAGCAAATAGAATGCTAGGTATGATAAGGAAAGGAATGGAAAATAAAACAAAAGATATTATAATGCTTCTATATCGTTCCATGGTGAGACCGCACCTTGAATATTGTGTGCAATTCTGGTCGCCGTATCTTAAAAAGGATATAGCGATTTTAGAAAAGGTACAGAGAAGAGCCACCAAAATGGTAAAGGGGATGGAAGGATACTCCTATGAAGAAAGGCTAAAAAGGTTAGGGCTCTTTAACCTGGAAAAGAGACGGCTGAGGGGAGATATGATAGAAGTCTATAAATTAATGAACAGAGTGGAACGGGTAAACGTAGATCGATTGTTTACCTTATCAGAATATAGAAAGACTAGGGGACATGCAATGAAGCTACAGGGTAAACTATTTAAGACTAATAAAAGAAAATATTTTTTCACTCAACGTGTAATCAAACTCTGGAATTTGTTACTGGAGGATGTAGTAAAGGCTGTTAGTGTAGCTGGGTTTAAAAAAGGTTTGGACAAGTTCCTGGAGGAGAGGTCCATAAACCATTATTAAGAAGTGACCGAAGATATCAATGCTTGACCTAGTACAAGCATTGTGGAACTTGTGTCTCTTGGGGAAAGTGCTAGGTACATATGACCTAGATTGGCCACTGTTGGAAACAGAATACTGGGCTTGATGGACCTTGGTCTGACCCAATATGGCATATCTTATGTTCTTATGTTCTTATGCACTTCCAATACTGAACCTAGCATTGTATAAATGTAATCAGAATTGTTTTCTCCTATATGCATCACTTGTCTACATAAACTTTCTTCTACCATTTTGCTGCCCACCTTTACAGTTTGGCAAGGTCTTTTTCAGTTCATCAATCCTAATTTTTAAACAACTTTGGGGTTTGTTTACTAAGCAGCCGTAGCGGCTGCCATGTGGTATCGGAGCCGTGGCCCAATTGAATTCAATGGGGCTGCGGCTCTGATACTGAAAAATAGCCGCTACCACTGCTTAGTAAACATACCCCTTTTAGTAATTTTGTGTCATTGGCAAATTTGGTCAGTTCTCTTATTCCCTTTTCTAGAACATTAATGAATATGTCAAACAATGCAACCAGTACAAGTCTTTGAGGCACACTACCTTTCACCCCTTTGCACTGGGAAAATTGACCATTTAGTCCTAATCTTTTTTTCCACTGTGAAAGAATGCTTCCCATCTTATGAATTTCCTAGGGAGTCTCTCATGAGGACTATATCAAATGTCTCATAGAAATCCAAATGCACTATTGGAGTAGGAGAGGGGTCTGTCTTGGGTCCACTCCTTTTCTCCCTCTATACCCAGTCTCGGCACACTCATCTCCTCCCATGGTTTTCAATACCATCTTTACACTGATGACTCTCAGATCTACATCTCTACACCTGAAATCTCTCCGGCAATCCAGGCTCGGAACTCTGCCTGGCTATCTGACATTGCTGCCTGCATGTCTCACCACTGTTTGAAACTGAACCTGGCCAAAACTGAGCTCCATATCTTTCCCCCTAAACCCACCTTCCCTCTTCCTCCCTTCTCTATTTCTGTGGGTAACATTATACTCCTCCCTGTGTCCTCAGCTCACAACCTTGGGGTCATCTTTGACTCCGCTCTCTCTTTCTCTGCACACTTCAAAAGATAACTAAAATCTGTCGCTTCTTTCTCTATAAGATTAACAAAATGTGTCCCTTCCTTTCTACACACACTACTAAGACACTTATCCATTTTTTAGTCACCTCCTGTCTAGACTACTGCAATTTCCTCCTTGCTGGACTTCCTTTGAATCATCTCTCTTCCCCTCAATCTGTTCAAAACTCAACTGTACGGCTAATCTTCTAACAGTCTCATTATTCTCATTTAACCCCTCTCCTCAAGTCACTTCACTGGCTCCCCATCCATTTCCGTATCCAGTTCAAACTTCTCCAACTGACCTATAAGTGCACTCATTTTGATGCTCCTCACTAACTTTCCTCTCTTCTCTCCCTATACTCCTCATAAGAACATACGATATGCCATACTGGGTCAGACCAAGGTCCATCAAGCCCAGTATCCTGTTTCCAACAGTGGCCAATCTAGGTCATACATATCTAGCAGTTTCCCCAAGAGACACAGGTTCCACAATGCTTGTATTGGGTCAAGCATTGATATCCTGGGTCCCTTTTTAATAATGGTCTTTGGACCTTTCCTCCAGGAACTTGTCCAAACCTTTTTTAAACCCAGCTACACTAACAGCCTTTACTACATCCTCCGGTAACAAATTCCAGAGTTTGATTACACGTTGAATGAAAAAATATTTTCTCTTATTTGTCTTAAATAGTTTACCCTGTAGCTTCATTACATGTCCCCTAGTCTTTCTATATTCTGATAGCGTAAACAATTGATCTATGTTTACCTGTTCCTGTCCATTCATTAATTTATAGACCTCTATCATATCTCCCCTCAGCCATCTCTTTTCCAGGTTGAAGAGCCCTAACCTTTGAAGCCTCTCTTCATAGGAGTAGCCTTACATCCCCTTTACCATTTTGGTGGCTCTTCTCTGTACCTTTTTTAATAACGCTATATCCTTTTAAAGATATGGCGACCAGAATTGCACACAATATTCAAGGTGCGGTCGTACCATGGAACGATACAGAGGCATTATAATATCCTTTGTTTTATTTTCCATTCCTTTCCTTATGATACCTAGCATTCTATTTGCTTTCTTGTCCGCCGCTGCACACTGGGCGGAGGGTTTTAACATGTTATCCACGATGACGCCTAAATCTTTTCCCTGGGTGGTGGTTCCTAATGTGGAACCTTGCATTGTGTAACCATAGTGTGGGTTGTTCTTTCCTAGGTGCATAACTTTGCACTTGTCCACATTAAATTTCATTTTCCATCTGATTACCCAATCTTCCAATTTATCCAAATCCTCCTGCAGTTTTCTGCAATCCCCTTGGGTTTTAACAACTTTAAACAGTTTTGTGTCATCTGCAAATTTGATAACCTCACTAGTTATTCCCTTTTCTAGGTCATTTATGAATATGTCAAAAAGCAGCGGACCCAGTACAGATCCCTGGGGTACTTTACTATTCACCTTTTTCCATTGGGAAAATTGGCCATTTAGCCCTACCCTCTGCTTTCTATCTTTTAACCAGTTCCCAATCCACAATAGTACACTGCCTCCTATCCCATGACTTTTTAGTTTTTCCAAAAGTCTCTGATGAGGGACCTTGTCAAAGGCTTTCTGAAAGTCCAGATACACTATATCAACCGACTCACCTTTGTCTACCTGTTTATTCACACCTTCAACAAAACATTACAGATTAGTAAGACAAGATCTTCCTTGTCTAAAGCCATGTTGGCTGTCTCCCATTAGGCCATGACTATCTACATGCTGAGAAATTTTGTTTTTTATGATGGTTTCTACCATTTTTCCCGGTACTGACGTCAGGCTCACTGGTCTGTAGTTTCCCGGATCACCCCTGGAGCCCTTTTTAAAAATTGGCGTTACATTGGCGATCCTCCAGTCTTCAGGTATTACAGATTATTTTAATGAAAGTTCACAGATTACTTATAGCAGGTCTGCAATCTCATATTTCAGTTCTTTCAACACCCTTGGATGTATACCATCTGGTCCAGTTTATCAAATAGTTGTAATACATCTTCCCGGTATAGCGATATTTCTCTCAATTCCTCTGCAGTATCACCTTTAAATACCACTTCAGTCTTGGGTAACATCCCTACATCTTCCTCAGTAAAGACCGAAGCAAAGAATTCATTCAGTCTCTCCGCTATAGCCTTGTCTCCTCTTACTGCCCCTTTTACCCCTCTATCATCTAACGGTCCAGTTGACTCTCTCACAGGCTTTTAGCTACGAATGTACTTGAAAAAGTCTTTATTTCGCGTTTTTGCTTCCATAGCAAGTTTCTTCTCAAATTCTCGCTTTGCCTGCCTTATCAATGCTTTGCATTTAACTTGCCAGTGCTTGTGCTGTTTCCAGTTTTCATTGTTTGGCTCTTTTTTTCATTTCCTGAAAGATGCTTTTTTGGCAGCAACAGCCTCTCTGATATCACCTTTAAACCATGCTGGCAGTTTTTTGGACTTTCTTCCACTTTTCTTAATGCATGGAATACAGCTGGTCTGGGCTTCCAGGATAGTATTTTTAAACAACACCCAAGCTTGATGTAAGTCTTTAACCTTTGCAACCACTCCTTTTAGTTTTTTCTTAACTATTTTCCTCATTTTATCATAGTCTCCCTTTCGAAAGTTAAAAGGTAGCACTGTGGATTTCCTTACTATCCCTTCTCCACTAATTAAATCAAACGCGATCATGCTATGATCACTATTGCCAAGTGGCCCCAACACCCTTATCTCCTGCACCAGATCTGGTGTTCCACTAAGGACTAGGTCCAATATGGCTTCCCCTCTGGTTGGATCATGAACCAGCTGCTCCAAGAAGCAGTCATTTATTTCATCTAGGAACTTTATCTCCCTAGTATGTCCTGCCGTGACACTGACCCAGTCGATACCGGGGTAATTGAAATCACCCATTATTATTACTGTGCTGTGACATTTGTTAGCTTCCTTGATTTCTTTGAGCATTTCATCATCCATTTGTTCATTCTGGCCAGGCAGTCGATAGTACACCCCCACTGCCATCACCTTCCCCTTCATACATTGAATTTCAATCCATAGAGATTCTACAGCAAATTTTGTTTCCTGCAAAACTTTAATCCTTTCTGACTCAATGCCCTCTCTAACATAGAGCGCAACCCCTCCACCAATTTGATCAGTTCTATGATTATGATATAGTTTGTACTCAGGTATCACAGTGTCCCACTGGTTATCCTCCTTCCACCATGTCTCTTAGATTCCCATCATATCTAACCTCTCATTTAGTGCTATATATTCTAACTCTCCCATCTTATTGTTTAGACTTCTAGCATTTGCATACAAGCATTTTAGAGGCTGTATTTTATTCATATTAATCTGGCAATTGGTAGGCATGGGTAATTTGGAATCTTTACGTTCTGTCTGCACCATACTCAAGGGCATTTGGGCTACTTTACTCTTTTTTGGAACCTCTCTGTTTTTGGTAGTATCCTTCAAGGATACCTTCTTCCGAACCATGCGCTCTTGGGTGACTGTCGGCTTTCTCCTATTTTCTAGTTTAAAAGCTTCTCTATCTCCTTTTTAAAGGTTAATGCCAGCAATCTGGTTCCATCCTGGTTAAGGTGAAACCCATCCCTTCAGAAGAGCCCCTCCTTTCCCCAGAATGTTCCCCAGTTCCTAACAAATCCAAAACGCTGCACCATTGTCTCATCCACGCATTGAGACTCCGGAGCTCTGCCTGCCTTTTGGGTCCTGCACGTGGAACGGGAAGCATTTCGGAGAACGCAACCCTGGAAGTTCTGGATTTCAACGTCCTACCTAAAAGCTTAAACCCTACCACATTTTCCTATGTCATTGATACCGACATGTACCAAGACAACAAACTCCTCCCCAACACTATCTAAGACCTTATCTAAGTGTTGCATGAGGTCTGCTACCTTCGCACCAGGCAGGCATGTTACCAGGTGATCCTCACTTCCACCAGCCACCCAGCTATCTACATGCCTAATGACTGAATCACCAACTATAACAGCTGTCCTAACCCTTCCGTCATGGGCACATGGCCCTGGAGAAACGTCCTCAGTGCAAGAGGGTTTTACATCATCTGAAGGACAGGTCCTAGTTACAGGATCACATCCTGCCACACCAGGGTGATGCTCTCCTGTCCCATGTTCTCTCTCCTCCATGACAACAGGGATGCTGCCAGAATGGAGTTGGGACTTCAGAACTATATCCCTGTAGGTCTCATCCATGTACCTCTCTGTCTTTCTTATGTCTTCCAGGTCTGCTAATCTAGCCTCTAGAGAATGGACTTGTTCCCTGAGAGCAAAGAGCTGCTTGCACTTAGTGCATATGTAAGACCTCTCACCAACTGGGAGAAAATCATACATGTGACACTCAATGCAAAAGACTGGAAAGCCCCCATCTCGCTGCTGGACTGTTGTCTGCATCTTAGTTTAAAGCTTGTGTTTAGGTCTTTAAATTATCTACTTATTAAGGGTTGGTGTGGATGCTTATACTAATAAAAGTGTATCTAAAACCTTTAATAGACCTTGTTCACCTGAAGCTTAATTAATCTCAGGTCCTCAATGTATGACTGATTTGGATAAAGAGCTGCACCTGACAGCAGCCCCTTTCCTCTAAGACGTGTAAGTACCTATAAAGCTACATTTACCCCAGGGGTGGGTGGGTGTCGGGGAGGGAGGGAAATAAGACCTATTAAAAGAGGGCTGTTACAAGGTACCCTGTCCTGTAACCTCAGCAGGGGGGGGGGAGGGGGTTAGTCCCTCAGGTAGACTAGAGCAGGAAAAAAAAGTTTAAAATGCAGCACATTCTGGGGACAAAGCAGGGAGAGATATTTAATTTAAAGTAACAGTTAACCTGGCTACCACACAAAGGCCAGATAGTTGAAAGAGGCAGGGTAAGTTATACAGCTGAGAAAGCTGAAGTGCAGAACTAAAGGGAACAGGGAGATGAAGTAGCACACCAATAAAGACATCACAAATGAATAAATAGACAGGTAGAACTCACAGCAAAGTCATCACAGGAGTTAAACATGTACCTCTATAGCAGAGCACCGTGAGGGCACGGCTCTTCCCAGAGGAGAGAGATGCAAACAGCCTCCTTGGGACCTCCGCTCTTCTGGCAGATCCTTTCTATCTGTGCCCTTCTCTACTACTACCAACTCCAGACTTCAATCCTTCCACCTTGCTGCTCCTTATGCATGGAACAAAATTCCTCAGTCTGTGCGTCAGGCTTCATCTCTGTCCCTTTTCAAATCCAGGATAAACACTCACCTCTTTGAGGTGTCTTTTTGATACTGATCCGCTTTGACTTTTATGTGTTTTCTTACCACTTCCCTTGACATTTCCTTGTCCTCAGCTGTTTGTGTTGACCGTCCTAACTAGACTGTTAGCTCTGATGAGCAGGGACTGTCTTTTACATGTGTCTGTTCAGCGCTGTATATGCCATGTAGTGCTATACAAATAATCAGTAGTAGTAGTAGTAGTAGTAGTAGTAGTAATAGTAGTAGTAGTAGGGTAAGCTAATGTTTAGCAAAGTGGGCTAAGAACTAGGGAAACCAGGTTTGAATCCTTGTGATCTTGGATACAAAATAGGTTGTAAGCCTTCTGGGGACAGCACAATGCCTACGGTATCTGAATGTAATTTACCTTGAACTTCTGAGAAAGGCATGGGATGATAAAGGGGTGCTAAGGGGGGAGATGGCCATAGCGGAGATACTGAACGAATTACTAAAGAAGATGTAGGGAAGATACCCATGCTAGAAATGATATTTAGAGGTGATACATCAGAGGAAGTGAAACAAAGCTTGATAAACCTGGAAGGTGTAATACAGCAATTTGATAAACTAAAAATTGGATGGTACACATCTCAGGGTGCTGAAAAAACTTGAAAATGAAATTGTAGATTTACTATAAGTAATTTGTAATCTATCATTAAAATTGCTTATAGTATTTGAAGACTGGAGAGTAGCAAAAGTAATGTCAGTTTTTAAAAAGAGGACCAGGGGTGATCCAGGAAGCTACACGCCAGTGAGCCTGATGTCAGTTCAGGGCGAAATTGTAGAAATCATTATAAAAAACAAAAATATTGAACATATAGATAGTCATGGTTTAATGGAACCAAGCCAAAGTGGATTTAGCTAAGGACTTATCTCACTAAAGCTCTCTAATTTTTTGAAGGTGTGAAAAAACATGTAGATAAAGGTAAGCCAATGAATATAGCTTACTTGGACTTTCATAAAGCTTTTGACATGGTCCCTCATAAGAGACTCTTGAGGAAAGTAAAAATTATATGTGTAAACAAACAATTTGGGCCCAATTCTGTCCCGGACGTAGATCTCCTTTGTATGTCTGGGCTGAGCCAGATGTACAAAAGAGATCGCGATTCTGATCCCACGGGGCACGTCTAGCCCCATGGGATCAGAATCGCAACAGGCATGAACATGCAGGCCGTGACTGTGATTCAGTCCCAGCCTGCACATACATGCCCAGCCCAACTAACTCAGTCAGGGCTTTTAAATGAAGCCGCAGCGCCATGGCGTCACGTTGCCATGGCATCAAGGCTCCATTTAAAAACAGCAATGTTGGCCGCCTGCAAAAAGAGTTAATTCCCCGCAGCCCAACCCACAATCCGGCATCCTAAGGCCAGGATCAGGCTACGGGGAATTAACTCTGGCCCCCCCCAGCCACATCCACGCCCCGATGTTGAAAACAAATGACATCCAGAATCGGCCCTGTTCGTCCAGGGCCGGCGACTGGTGACTTCCCACCCACTCTCCGCCCCCGGTCTGCCTCTTCCCCACTCCCGACTAACTTCCCCGCACAACTGGCAGGAAAGTTAGTGGGGCTTGCAGACGCCATGAATAGCAAGGATGGACATGGTTCAGAATGACCCCGTTTGTGTGTACTTTAAATTTTCCAGTGCCCAAACAAACCAAATATGCACTCACAAATGCAGACATCTATTGCAGTGTACATGCTGAAATATCGCGTTGACACTGGTCTTATTGGAGCTAGTTTTTCAAAATGTTTGGGAACACAAGGCTGAATGCAAATCACCCTTCCATGGACTTAGTGAAGGAGTTGGCTCAATACTAAGGGTATTAAAACACCCACTGTGTCCACACCACTGGCATGTATGGGTGGTCCTCTAGGATAATTGGTAAGGATGTACAAGGCCAAAAACATTCAGTCTGTTTGCAGATTTCCCAAATATTTTCCATTTTCATGTGCTTTCTTTGTGCTTTCTGACTCATTCATTTTAAATGAGCACCTTATATGCATGCTAGAACCTTTTTTGTGCATGCAAATTGATTATAGGCATAATAATTCATAGGTATACATACGTACAAGTGTGGAAAGGGTTTTAGTTGCAAACCATTTTGATGGAAATAATCACAACTGAGTTAATACATTTCAGTAAATAGTATCCACACTATACATGTTCTAGCTCTCGTAACAAATGCAGAATAAAATCACGTGCAGTAAGTGGAGTGCTACATTAAAATTAAAGCAGTGACGGCTGAGACAGTAGCTGAACCCTAAGAGGGTAATTTTGTAAACTCCTGCGCAGTTAATGCACATTGTCACACACACATTCAAGGCCGAGTTCATAAAAGAAAGTAGGTGTGTCCTTTATAAATTAGAGGCATAAAGATGTACATCAGTCTACTTGTGGAAATTACACTTAGGAGTATGTTTACTAAACCGGGGCTACCTGCCACGAGGTCCCATATTATTCAATGGGACCTAGTGGCAGATAGCCCGGGTTAACCGTTAGCCCGGTTTAGTAAACATACCCCTTAGACTGTTTGGAAATATGCGTAAGTTAAAATATATTATCATATAATGTCATGGGGTAGATCAGACTATACCTATGGAAATAGGAAACACAGAGCTGAGCAGGTCTAATAGTGACAGCTCAGAGCACATGGATCAGGGTTGCTATGAGCAACCATCACAAACAAAAGCACCAGGTGTAGGAGCACGCCCTAGTAAGAGATTACCTCATAGCCTATTAGGTAATGAGGGACAGCTAAGGGCAGGACAGGCTCACTGGAACACTAAGAGTGACGCAGTTAAAAATCACTCAGCCTTGGTCAGAAGCAGAGCTAACCAGGAGTCTAAGGGAGCTAACCAGGAAGCTAACAGAAACATCAGAGCTAACGGCAGAGCTGTTTGGGAAACTAACCGGAGAACTTCACACGGTGATTCAAACAGTATTCCACAGGAAATAGCCAAGGAAAGAATACCAGAGTCTGGTTACAGGGATCTGTGCAGCACTGAACAAGAGCCAGGTGGTTGGAGCCACGGAGGTATTCAAGCAGGCAGATGGAAGGAATCTGTGAGAGAAAATCTCCCTGAGAACAGGTACCGGGAGGGCAATAGCTGTTATCAGAGGGATACTTGCATGCCCAAAGAGAAGCGTCCAGTAAAAGGGAGTGAAAGGCTTGCATGGGAGAAAAGCCACGTTAAGTTTCCTAGCTCAAAAAGCTCCGGGGGAACCGAGCCAGAAGGTAGGCTGATTCCTTATAATAAAAGGGACCTTGAAAAGCAGAGTTTCACATACACTCAGCCAGGAGTGTGTGGCCCTCTGGAGGGAAACTCTACACTATACGGTAACCTCCCAATTCACCCTGATAGAGAGGAGGAGAGGAGCCCTTGTAATGGAGAAGAGGGTTTATTTAGAAATGGTATGAGTTACAATCCTACCGAAGATAATTACGGGGAAAGGTATGAGGACATGGAATGTGACTTCTGTGTTGAAAGTCCTGATGATTTCCAGATGGATTGTACATTAGTATTCTCTGATAACATTTCTTCATTGTGCTGAACTGTTTAAAGACAGAAATCTGTTTAGAGAAACAGATTTGAACAAGCCTGCTTGTGTAAAGTACAAGGACTGTTTTCACCTTTTTGTTTGGTTGGCTGAAGATAAGCATCCATTTATGTTAATAGTAGTTCACCTTCATTTATGCCAGAAAGTATGGTTTATATCCTTTTGATTCCTATGTGCTGAAATTCACCCGGAAGGGAAAATAAAATACCTCTTTGTAAAGCCTGGCTACTCGTCTACAACTACCTTTTTGATTAGCTGGTGGGACTACGAATCCCAGGGGGCATTGCAACGTCCCGGCTATATTGAGAAGAGGCCCCACTGAAGCTCCCTAGGCTTCTGCTATAGGAGTACGTAGGTGGGTGACAATAAGTGTGTAAATAGATGCTCTGCCTATGCTGTTCCCCTGTGCACGCCTTCACTGAAAGTACGCATGATAGCATTTACAGACTAGTGGCCATCTAAAGGGCGTATGTACAATAAGTGCCTATTCACGCGTTCAAGTGCAAATAGCACATAACTTTCCATGTGTCCTTTATAAAATCTGCCCTTTAACGTAGGCAGTTATAAGGGGAAAATCAGTCCAAATATACTGAAAATGCCACACTTGAGTTTCTGAAAGCGCTGCAGCAGTCACCACATCCTCTTCAATGGGAAAATGTTGTCTTGATACTAGTGAAAACTTAGCTGCTTTTGCAGTCCTTTCTAATGAGCCTTGCATATTAACAGTACTTCAGATCCACCTTGTTAATGATGAATCACACCTGCAGATTGTTTTCACAGTGGCATTTTCCCAGAATCACATACAACCTTGAGACACCCTTCAGATTTTTTTTTCCTTTAGAACTACTGGACAACACAGTACGTATTGTTCTGTTTCCACCTGCATGGTTTAAATGAAGGTGATCAAAGCATTCAAGCAAGAAATTAACACATGACAGGAAATCATATTAAGATTTAGGGTGCAAACCAAGCTTGGGCCATTCAGAAAATCAACTGCTAAACATGCAGTCCCACAACAGCAATTAACATCATTAAGTGGCACAATCAATTTCCTGTGATACTCAGACTTTTAAATCTACGTACTAAACTGCATCATTTGATCTTTATTTCATTTCAACTGGCCACCATTTTTGTCATTGCATACCCAAATGCAAAAATATAAACCCACTTCCTCTCATCCCCCTCCTCATGTCCTTGTGAGCCTCTATGGGCTCTTCCTTACATTCTCCTTAATGAGCTTAGTGCTGAACACCAATGCTGTCCCTACCTTTTTTCCCTGTCCTAAATACTCCCCTCTTGCTTCCACTTTTTATGCCCCTAAATTTAGGAATTTTGCGAAACTGTGGTTATAAATATAGGCACACAGCCCTAGTACATTTTCAGAGAGGCCAGTTTAGGAGCATAGCGGGCCGATATTCAAGACTCGTTACCCAGACAACCAACAGGAGTCTATCCAGAGAAGGGAGCTGACAAGATATTCAGCTAAATATCTCCAAAAACATCAACAAAGAGAGGGTGGTACCGGCACTTGTCCACAGACTCTGATTTTCACCTGGCACTTCTCTGGACAACTTAGTTGGCAGGAAAAGCAGGCCTAGGTTGCTATCCACGTAAATGCCATCTGCATAGTGCCACTCAACCCAGATATTCAGTGGAAGCTCCTATCTGGATCCTGCTGCTGAATAGCCCTCCAATATTTAAGCACCATGGCATTTGAATGTTGGCCCTTTTGAAAATTGGGACCATACCTCGTGGAGAAGTGGCCTAGTGGTTGGGGCAAGGTACTTCAGGCTGGAAAGTTGGGAGTTCAAATCCCACTAGAGGGCAGCAACCTTGGGCCGGAAGGTCTGGGGTTTCTAGTCCCACAGGTGCTCCTTGTGGTCTTGGGCAAGCCACTTAACCCTCCATAGCCCATGTTCCCTGTAAAATAGTTATCTCCAAGTTATAATGCCCTGTTCAATGTAATTTCAGTTTGTTCAATGTAAACTGCACTGATGCAGAATAGTGCGGTATATAAGAGAATGTAAATAAAATAAAATACCTCTCAAAGTTAGGAGCCTAAAGGCCTCATGCAGAAACGCGGGTTGTGGGGCTGCATGTCCCGCAGGAAATGCAACCCCACAAGCTGTCTGAGCCCGATTTCCTCTCTGGCTCTCTCTGTACATCCTGATGCTCAGGATGGGAAGAGGTGGGATCCTGCCAGGCCCGTGGGGACGTGCTGCTTATTCCACCTCAAAGGTGGAATAAGCTGCATTTTTGGCATGATTGGGGCTGGGGCTAGGTGCAGGGGGGTCCCTGCTACCTGAGCCGGGCCACGGCAGGCTAGCCTTGGGTTGGGGAAAAGTGGGGCTGGAACAACGGGAGTCGTGGGTGCCTGTGGGGCAGATATCCCTGCAGGCGGCAGGGGCACACCGGGCTATCCTTGGGCCTGATTCTGGCCACTGCGGGAACATTTTGTTCCCGCTGTCCAGGATTGGGTCCATACAAGCCTGTCTGGCTTGGGGCCATCCAGACGGCCCAGATGTGCCCCTCTCTAAATCAGGCTCCACATCTTTTGAATATCAGGTCCTTTGTGTTCAGGTATTTGTTTGCCTTTGGGTCAGAGGGAAAAAGTTTCAGAGTCTGTGGCAGAAGGAAGGCTTTCTCTAATAGGGCATAATTTAATCTTCTATATCCTTGCAAATGTTGTGTGGAGGAGTAGTCTAGTGGTTAGAGCACTGGCTTGGTAACCAAGCAACTAGGATTCAATTCCCACTAGTACTCCTTGTGGCCTTGGGCAAGTCACTTAACCCTCCATTTTCTCAGAAAAATGGCCTGGTAATCTACTTCCAGTGACACTGCCAAAAAAAACCAGGAGCTTCTCAGTCACTGGGAGTCAGGACTGGCACAGGTTGCATTTTGCATCCTTGTAAATGTAGGGTTAAGTTGTATAACCTTCTGTGTACTTTTTTGGGTTTCACATCAAGTGATCCTTTTTCTACAGAGTCAGAATGAGAAGGGAAAGGAGCCAAATGCTGAGTGGAGCTTTGGTGCAATTTAAATGAATCAGGTTGTACTGTTCTTCCTATGGTTCATGCTCACCGTAGGAGTTTTCTTTGTTTATTCCATCAATTCATTGCTCCTGGTATGGAGGCTTAATTCTCTCTATGAATGCTTGCTCCCCACCTTTTTATGGTCTAACACTTTGGATCTTATTTTGTCAATAGCTCTTTTTTGGTTTGTATTTTTCCTTTGGTTTCTTCGCCTGCTTTTAGTCAAGCTTGTATATGTTAAGTTTTTGAAAGTATAATACATAGATTTGGCACACAGAGAAGAAATAAAGTAATAATCCTTGTTAATCTGTGCAATTCTGACCTTTTTATACAGCAAACTCCTCTTATACCTGATTTGAGTGCATTGAAGCTTATTGGAAAGCCCTTGAGTTGTAATTGTGCAATCATGAAAAAGGTTTTTTAGAAAAGTTTTCATTTCAGTCTTAAAAAGTGATAGGAGACAAGAGTATATTTATCGATCAATTAGTGTTAATGTACATGCTTAGTCAGTAGACCCCACTGAGATTAATGGTACATTAGAGCAATTTGATGAATGTTCTCAAAATATAAGTAATTTTTATATCTGCATTGCCTCTTTATACAATTAAACAACTGACTTGCCCTTCTACTTTATGAAGAATTCCTGAAGGAGTAGCTGGGGTGGAACTGTTGTTATGTAGGCATGTATTTTATTAAATATGCAGGTACACACATAAGTGCATAAGAGATGTTTATCATTCAGGTTGGTCCTGGGAGCCTATTTTATAGAAGGTACATAAATGCTTATGTTGCTTTTATAAAATAGAATTAAAATATGTTCCTTTTCCCAACTTTGACATTGGCACCTATTATAAAATCAGCTATCACGATGCCATGTTCATGTCCACAATAAAAGTGGTAGATAATGCACCATGTCCACAGGTTTTAACATGTTAATATATAGACCCCTTAGTGGTCATACCAGAAAACGCATAGTTAACCATCAGAAATTGTGACTACATGGAATCAGTGGGCATTTACGCACATGAATGACAGCTCTGCCCGTATTCTACAAAACATCTCCCCTGAACATGCCTGCTCAGGTATCACTTAAATGCATCCTACATATTTTTACATGTGAAGTAATTCTATAAGAGGCCTTTTACATGTGTATACTGACATATAAATGAGAAAAATTCATTATAAAATCTCCTTTGTATACAACATTTTGGGCTGTGTATACTCAGTAAACAAAATAAAAGGTATAAAATTATTTTACGCTATTAAAATGGCAAAGTGAAATTTATGTATATCTGATCACCTTGAATCCTGCCTGATCAGTCCAAATATGCAGACTATGGGGTATGTTTACTAAACAATCTTAACGTCGCAGCGATGGTATTATCGCATGATAAGTGACGTTATCACGTGATTTATCGCGCGATAACATCACTTATCGCGCGATAACGCAGCGGCGGCGTTAAGACACACTAACGCTGTGAAATCCGGGTCTGAAGGGTGGAGTAAGGCTTCCCAGAGGGCAAAGAGAAGGGGTCAATGGGCGGAGATTGGGAGGGGAGAGGCTCCAGGCACACTAACGCTGTGGAATCAGGGTCTGAACACTAATGCCAGTGAAACCCTCGCGTTAAGGCACATTTGCAGGAAAGAGAAACCATTTCAGTCAGCAATGTGCAGCAAAGGCAGGGAAACCCAGAAAAGTGATAGTTGTGATACATGTGCAGGGAACAAAGAGGCAAATAAACATATAAAAGGACCAGAACCACATCTAAAAGCCCAATAACCAAGCTGGCCAAAAGTGATAGTAATGATAAACATAAAGCAACACCACCGACAAAGCTCAAAAAGTAAGATATCATGTTTGGAAGGGTCTATTCTCTGTCCCCCAAAAAAGTGAATGATCCCATATTGAAATATGTTTATGTTTGTTTATGTTTATTTAACTTGATATACCGCTCTTCATTACACCAGAGCGGTTTACAAAAATATTACAGTGGTGGGCACAAGCCCTCATTGCAAGAAAAGAAATACATAACTGGACAGGAAAGAGGAAAGAAAAAGAATACATAGAAAGGTCAAGACAGAGGGGGAGACACAGGCAAACATGTATAAACCAGGTCAGCTGGCTGCGCCTGGGAGATTAAAAGCAGAGACAAAGAGGTGTGTTTTTAGCAGGGACCAAAAAGTAAGATAGTTTTCCTCCAGACGAAGAGGAGTAGGTAGCGAATTCCACAGAGCTGGGCCATAGAAAAAGAAGGCAGAATGGCGGGTGGATTGTAAATGTGCACGGGACGGTGAGGGGAGATGAAGCCGGTTAATATGGAGGGAGCGAAGACTACGTGTGGGAGTGGTAAAACGGAGAAGATCGGTAAGATATTGGGGTGTACATGTGTATAGGGCGCGGTGAACGAGAGTCAGTATCTTAAATTTGATACGATGGTCAATGGGGAGCCAATGAAGATGAAGCAATAGGGGGGTAACATGATCAAAGCGAGAGGAATGGCAGATAAGCCTGGCTGCAGTATTTTGTATGAGTTGTAATCGATGGAGTTGAACCTTAGTGATACCAGCAAAGACTGAGTTGCAATAATCTATCCGTGATAAGACTGTAGCCAGTGTAAGAGTAGTCAGGGCAGAAGGGGAGAGAAAGGGACGAATAGATCGAATTTGCCGAAGAAAAAAATAAGATGTCTTAGCCAGGTGTGATATGTGTTCTTTAAAAGTGAGGTTTGAGTCAAGGAAAACCCCAATGTATTTAAAAGAAGAAGTGATAGGAATGGTAGAGTGGTCCAGGACTGGGGCGAGAGAGGGACAAGGGCTTCCAAAGGTGAACCAGATAGCTGAAGTCTTGGTGACATTGAG
Source organism: Ichthyophis bannanicus (assembly GCA_033557465.1). Taxonomy (NCBI): domain Eukaryota; kingdom Metazoa; phylum Chordata; class Amphibia; order Gymnophiona; family Ichthyophiidae; genus Ichthyophis; species Ichthyophis bannanicus. The sequence continues at coordinate 86,847,917 of CM066032.1, read as the reverse complement.
ATGAAGACAGTTGGAGGACAACCAATTAGAGACGATGGTAAGACAGGCGTTCAGGGGTGAGAGATCTGGAGAAAGTGGATTAGTGTGATGAATGATAATTATGTCATCCGCATAATAAAAAAAAAAAAAAAAAATAGTGCTGATCAGGGTTTTTTCACGTCTATATTGGGCAGGTTTGTTATGGCGTGCACATGTGCAGTAACAGCAGAGTGGGCACGTAGGAAAGGGCAACTGTACTGATGCTGTAAATGGGATATAGAGGGCTGCAGGTGGCACATGCTGTGGTCCAGCTGGGGCACAGTGCATGTTAGGCAGATGCCTAGGTGGCACATAGGAATGCCAAAACTGTAAAGCAGCAAGACACCAACTGACGAGGGTCCAACATGGGCACGAGTGTGCGTTCCACAGTGTCACAGGGGAGATTACCCAGCAGGTACCCCCAAGGGCACATAACATTGGCAGGCGATGTGGGGGGGGGGGGAAGCGCGCATGTCCATGTAGGCACCCCTACCCGCGTCCCACAGTGTCACAGGGGAGATTACCCAGCAGGTACCCCCAAGGGCACATAACATTGGCAGGCGATGTGGGGGGGGGGGGGAAGCGCGCATGTCCATGTAGGCACCCCTACCCGAGAACCCACACCATAGGCAGCTGCCTACCAGCATACTGGATGGCCTGGGACTGCGCACCACCAGCACCACTGGCATAATGGCATGGCAGCATGGTGGCGGAGGGGGCAGTGGCATCTGCCCACAGCAGACCATGGCCTAGCCCCGTTTAGGTGGGTGCCATGGACTGCAACGGACAGGGTCTGTCTGACGAACAGTCATGGTATCCCCAGGGAATGAACTGTCCCTGTGGCAACAGTGTGGTGCAGTACACACAGCCAGTGCATTCAGGAGCAGAAGGTCACAAGTTCAAGTCCCAGCTGTGGCTCCTACCAACCCAGTCCCCATATTTTACCCAGTACTAAACCGTGGTAATAAAGATGGAACCTTTATTGCAGATAACATAAACATGCCTGAAACGCCTATATTTTACCCTACAGAGCACAGACACCATAAACATGTGCAATACCTAGAGCAGAGTTTCCCAACTGCAGTCCTGGAGGGCCAAACACCATTCAGGTTTCATGCTGTCTCTAATAAATATGCCTGTGTTGCATTTGTATGCGCCACCCACATGGTATGCAAATGTATCTCATGCATATTCATTAGGGACAGCATGAAAACCCAAACAGTGTTTGGCCCACCAGAACCGGAGTTGGGAACCTCTACCCTAGAGCAGCGGACAACAGGGGCATAAACACCCACATCCACAGGCTCCACTATCCAAAGCCTCATGGAGAGTCAGGCTGTTGGGCCCTGCGTGCAGCAGCATCTCCCAATACTAGCACTTGCATATCTTAGCAACGCCGCCCTAAACCTGGGAATACGTTACACATATATCAAAAGGTTGCTATGATTAATGACAGATAGCAATTCCTAAGTTAAGCACAATTTGCTGATAGAGCTGCATCATAGCAACCTTTCTGATATCTGTGGAGTGTGTTTCAGTTTTGGTTTCTGATAGTGTTTACCACCCCAGGGAGTGACCCCAACAGTATTGCGTACCATAGCCATGCCTGCACTGTGCCCAGGACTGGTATGGTGGCCAGGGATGCCACAAACCTCTATATTTGCACAATGCTGGCATAGGTGTGGGAGTGTGTGTCAGTCTATCCAGTGTGTTGTGGCTACCTACACCTTACTGAGCCCACACTGCTTGCACTGTTTCCAGTGTTAGCCTGCCAATGTGCATAATGAGGAGCAAGGTACTGTGGGTATGGCCCGGACAGGGTGGCATGGGCAGGATGCATCTGCACAGGGTATAGGGTAATGGCTGGGACATTGTAGTGCCCGACCACCACCTGCACAGACAGGGTGGCCACAGCATGTCATGCTGGGAGGTCATTCTCACCCTGACTGAGCAGAATTTCTAGCTTCCCCCATAGTGTTATACAGTGTTTCGCTCAAGTGATATATATGGGTTCACTTTTCTGGGGCCCAGTCACTGACATACTTGCTTGGTGTGTGTGCTCACATCCCATTTTTTGGTGCACACAGTTCTTCCAGGAACATGCACTGTGTAGTAGCTAGCAAACTGTCTGCAGTTAGCATGTGTATGGCTGGAATGCCTTGCAGGGTGCAGCAGGTGGAGACTGACTGTGCCCTCTGCTGGTGAATGTCAGATAGTGGTGGGGGGCAGTTGAGCTGCTCCAGCATTCTGCCTGTCTGCCATTGCCTTATGTCATGTGGACAGATCTGCATTGACTGCCCTGTAGGGTGCCTGTTCCCCAGCAGGACTGGAGTTGATGGTCCCCTCTAGTGATACCATTTGCAGAGATGTACAATGTGAATCTATTGGTGGGAGATCCTGTTCCCCCCACCTTGAGCCACAGAGGACAGGTTGGGTGGTGCTACATATTCCACTTTTGGGTCCAAACACCCCCCCCCCCCTTCACCTATAAGATATGGCAATGGCACCTACACAGTATATGCACTATTCTGGGTGCATCATAGTCCACAAGGGCTAGACATGACTGCGAAATACAGATGGACACAGGTGTATCCTAGGTGTGTCAGCAAGGACTAGCTATCACACACTGGCACTGATGGGGACCTGCAGCATAGTCTGCCTCAGCCAAGCCAGGTGCTGCGGACCTGGTGCTGGCTGCCCCACCTCACCCTCAGGGTGAGCACAGTACCCACACAATTTCACGGTCTGTAGCTGCTTTGTGCCAGTAACACACATGGTCAGTTCCCCCTACCAGGCCTAGGTGCTGTGGGGGTGCATACCCCATTATGTGATCAGCTGTAGACTGCTGATCTGCATGTGCAGTGCATCATGGGTACAGGTGGGTTTACCCTATCCTGGTAACCACAGCAGACAGTTTGTGTGGTGACCTGCAATCTTTCTGTAGCTAGCCAGCAGTGTGGTAGTAGCTATAGAGATGTAGCCTACTGGTTATGTCACTGACTATGGAGGCAGAGGTCATGGATTCAATCCAGCAGTGATATAATCTAAAAAGGCTGCCTGAGGCATTTTCTTTTAATTTAAATCAGTGCTGCCAGCAGAAACACCCTCACAGTGCTGTAGCCTAAGGTGCCTCATAGGCGCCCTGTAAAGCACCCTATATAGCACCCTATAGGACACATTGTAGGGTGCCTTGGCAGACAGGGCACTTTATAATGTGACCTATGGGGCGCCTTATAGAGCGCCTTATGAGGCACCTTAGGTTATGACATTGTGAGGGTGTTTTTGCTGGCAGCACTGATTTAAATTAAAAGAAAATGCCTCTGACAGCCTTTTTAGAGTACCCCACTGCAGAATCAAACCCATGACCTCTGCCTTCACAGTCAGTGAAGTAACCAGTAGGCTGCGTTGTTATAGCTTCTAGCACTGTGCTGGCATGTACTTAGTGTTAACACGCGTTAACGTGCCACGGCGCCCACTATCGCGCGATACATATTCTTGCTACCTTAGGACTGGAACGCCCACTCCTTATATGGCATTCTTCACATTATCGCTGCAACTAGCGCTGGTAACATTAGGATGGTTTAGTAAACATGCCCCTTAGCCCTATTTCCAAATATGTTGGATCATGCAAAATACCTGATTTATGATGTGCATGAACTCTGTGGAGAATCCAGTGGTCGTTCCTCCCCCCTCCCCCCACTGCCAGTCTTAGCAGTGGTCCTGAAGATGTGGCCACTTCAGAAGTCCAAATGCTGACTAATAGAGATGTTTACCGCGGTAAAGTTGCCAACGGTAAGGGCAGCATTAAGGTTCCTGAAGCCATATAAGACAGTGGGCGGGTAGGGGGCATGCTGGCATTAGCGTGCCTTGGGCCATTTAACATGAGCTAACAAGACCAAGTGCGGTAAGGTGACAAGATGTCTTAACTTAGGGCACCGTAAAGATGTCTTAACTTAGGGCAACTTAAAGGCACCTTAACTTAGGGCACCTTAAAGGTGTCTTAACTTAGGGCATCTTAACTTAGAGCACTTCAAGTTAGGGTGCCTTAACTTAAGGCATCTTAAAGGTGTCATAACTTAGGGCACCTTAACTTAGGGCATCTAATAAGTATACTGCATAGTAAGCATTTTTCTATTATGTTCCCACTACATGACGGCATAAGCAAATCTGCTCCCAAGTACGGTTTTGGCTTCATCCATTGCTTTTATGATTGTTCTTTTATAAAAGGTTTTTTTTTAATTGCCTTCATATATCATCAATGCAGTATACTCATTACATTCATTAGTGCTTTAGGTTCACTCCTGTCATGCAATGTCCATCCGTCAATCAACAGTGTTTTTGGCAAGAAAATGGGGTTAAATACTTGAGATGCTCGCACACAGCTCCCTTCAAGAAATTTGACATTACATGTCCTGCATCGGAGTTTCATACTTTATTGGGTAAGGTTCCTACGTTGTGCCCTCCAACGGCCAAGTTTAGATTACTGTAATAGGCACGGTCTTCATCGCACATAGTTATTCTCTTTCCCTCTCCCTTTCTGTGCTCTGACCTCCCATACGCATTTCACGACATTTGGATTAGTTTAAAATACCTTTTGTTCCTCTCTGTTCTGGCTCTGTATATTGTTCCATATGCTGTCGAAAGTGTTGATGCAATCTTATTTGTTTATTTTCTCCTTTCAGTTTTGAGACATTAATTTAAAAGTGGTCTTTTTCAAGACCCTTATTCTCACATGGTGCAATATGTGAATACCCTCTCTGTAGCAAGCCCTGTTGTTCAACATTAGTCAATTTTAATTATTTATTTATTTGGCTGTTTTTTTTAGTTTTATTGATGCAACTGTATTTTTAAATTTTAATTTTTATGTTCTTATTTGCTTACCTTTCACTTATTATCTATTTTTATTCACTTTTTAAGTACTTAACATTATTGTTGTCCTTTGGATGGACCATTTATGTGCACACATATTTATAGATATCTTTTTTATACTTATTATTTTTATTTCATTTTTTAACATTAGTTATGTTATTTATGTGTTTTCAATAATAGTTTTAATTAACCAGTATCACTATAATTGTTTTTAGATGCGTACCCCTGATGAAGGTTTGATGCTGAAACGCTTAGGGGCCTTTTACTTAATAAATCTTAGCACCTGAGACCCTTCTCTGTCCTTCGTCCATTTTGTGTTTCTTCAGAGTAGTCATGGTGACATGCAGAGCAGGCACAAGAGAAGTGAGTGTGAAGAACTGAAATGCAGAAAAGAGTACCAGTGTAGTTCATGGAGTAGCAGCCTGCACAAGAAGACATGACTGTACAGAGCTGAGAAAGGCAGATAGATGGGCTGAAGAATGGACGGCAGTTGAGGAGAGGGTGTTAAGGGCTGGCAGCACTGCTGTGCAGAGCCCTGACTGTTACAGGCATGAAAATGATCTGAGTAGCACAGTCACGAAAAGAACAAGTGGGAATCAAACCCCTGTCTTCTGCTTATGGAACATTGCACTAACCAGTAGGCTATAACTCCACACCACTCTATGCAGCAATGCCTGGATACAAAGAGACTGCAGGTAACTGCCTAAAATGTCTGCTGTGTGTGCCAGCATAGGGTAGCCCCAGCAGTACCCATGATGCAGTGCACATGCCGAACAGCAGTCTACAGCTGATCCCTAAATGGAGAATGCACATATCCATCATCTCAGCTCAGTAAGATGCACTGACAGTGTGTGATACAAGCACAGAGCAGCTACAAATTCTGCTACTGAGCAGTTTCTGCGATCACCCTGATAGTGAGGATAGCGTCCAGCACCAGGTCCCTGGTTCCTGCCATGCTAGAAATGGTCTCTGCCACTGGCATTGTAGATCCCCATTACCACCAGTGTGTAGCAGGTATTGTCTGTGGTGTGATATGCTTAGATACTTTGTGTCCTGCAGCATGTGCCAGTCATATCTGGCCCTGTGCTCTGCCCCTTGTCTGACAGGGACCCAGCTATAACAGTGCCATTACCTAGTGTTACAATGCTGATGCCATGTCTGCCAACTATCAGGAAGGGGTGGGTGGCTGAACTTGCTTGGGGTTACTACTAGAGTCCTGCTGGTCTTGCCAGTACCACTGGGAGTTGGCCTGGAACATCTCACATCCCAACCACCTAGGTCTAACATTCACCTGCAACAAGCAGCACTTGCTGCCCACCTCTGGGTTTACCAACCATGCACATACCAACTACAGACAGTTTGCTGGTTAGTACTCACTGCATGTGCACAGAGCAACCATGTGCACCCAAGCTTGGGATACACAGCATGGACACCCAGCAGTTGGTTTAATGATAGGGCACCCCAGAACAGGAAGTACACCCACATCACTAGAACCAGACACTATACAAGCACTATGTGGATACATAGCCATGCCATGGTTACTGCTCAGTCAGCATGAGAGTGCCCTCCCAGCATGACGTGCTGTAGCCACTCAGTCCTTGCAGGTGGAAGTTGGGTGCTATGACATCCCAGCCATTGATCCATCCCCGATGCAGACACATCCTGGCTAATCTGTCCACTTTCAGCCTATACCCACAATACTTTGTTCTTCAGCATGCACATTTGCAGGCTAATGCTGGAAACAGCTTAAGTACTGTGAGGCTCAGTAAGGGGTAGAAGCCACAAAGCACACACACACACACACACTAATATTGACACGCTGTGCAAAAATGGGGATGGTTGGCATTACTGCTTGCCACTCTGGTCCCAACCTCAGCTCCGGAATCGTTAAGGTGTGCTCATTGTGCAGGAGCTAGTAGTGCACTCTGATGTTGATGCACGCTCAGTGCACCGGTGCTGTAAGCCTGACTTTCCATCCAACTGGTGATAGTGGAGCCCATCTGTGTGGGTGTTTGTACCCTTGTTGGCTGATTCATTGGGGATTGCACATGTTGGTATTGTATCAGCACTGTGGGATAAAAATCTAGCCACAGGAACATGCACTGCATGATCACCAGTCAGGACCTGAACCTCGGACCTTCTGTTCTTATACGCACACCAACTGTGTGGAGTGTACCACAGTGGTGCTACATGGTCACATCAGTCCCTGGGGCTAACATGCTTCCCATCAGACAGACCTTGGCATATGTTGCACTGCACATAGCGCATTGGAGCAGGGCATGGTCTGCTGCAGGTGGGTGCTGCTGCCCCCTCCACCAACACCCCCAACACCATGCTGACATGCCCATGTGCTGTCAGTGTTGGTGGTGCGCAGTCCCAGGCCAGCCAACATGCAGGTTGGTGGGTGCCTAGTGTACAGGATCCATCGGGGGGGGGGGGGGGTGATAGAGGCATACATGGATGGCCACTCATCCCCCCACAACCATCTGCCTCTCCAGGTAGCCTATCACTGCCTGCCGATGTTATGTCTCTTCAACCTGCAGAAGAGACGGCTAAGGGGTGTTATGTTACAGGTCTAGAAAATATTGTCTGGAGTAGAACAGGTAAATGTAGGTTGATTGTTTATGAATGTAGAAAGACTAGGGGACATGCAATGCGGCTACAGTGTAACCCATTTAGGATTAATAGGTGAAGATATTGTTTTCAGTCAACGTGTTATCAAACCCTGCAATTCATTACCGAAGGAAGTAGTAAAGGCTGTTAGTATAGCTGGGTTTGAACAGGTTCCTGGGGAGGGTCCATAAACCATTGATAAAGAGGACCCGAGATATGCACTACTTGAGTGTCTTTTGGGGAAACTGCTAGGTACCTGTGACCTAGATTGGCCACTGTTAGACACAGGATACTGGGCATGATGGACCTTGGTCTGACACAGTCTGGCATATTTTTAGGTCCTATGTGCTTACGTGACACCTAGGCAACTGCCTAGTCCACCCTGTGCACCAGCAGCCCCCATTGCATGATCCACATGCACCTTCCTTTGCCCCATTTGCACCATCAACATACTTGTGCACTATGCTGCTGCTGCTAATGGAGCACTACTATCACTTTCTTGAGCTCACCTGTCTGTGCAGCACATTGCAGACGTTTAAATAGGCTCTCGCTCCTCAAAATGCACCCTTACCGACAGGTTTTGATATGTGATAAGGCTCCTGGTGTTATGGTGCCATCATTAAGGTTCCCGTCCACTCCCCACCCATTGAACCCTACTCTCTGCCTACTCTCAGCTTATAGGGCGCTTTACGCTGCCGGTCCCATTAGCGCATGCTAAGGCGGCATTTTACATGTGTTAAGGTGCAATTGCGCTGTTAGCGCACGCCAATGGTACACTTGTTCCTTTTGTGCGGTTTAGTAAACATCTCCCTAAGACTTTAAAATAACTCCCATAGTGCCTATGTGTCTTTATATAATACTGGAGATAAATCAATAGAAATAACGGTCAGGTTAAAGCTGCAAACGTTTATGTCTGCTTGGGAGCAGCTATAAATACATGCACACATTTTACAATACATGCGCAAATGGTGACTTTGCACTCGCTCCACCCAAACTCCACCCAAGAACATGTCTATGCCGGAGTCACAAAAAGGTTCACACCTTCTGGCCGTCATGTGTTCTTTTACGCATGTAACGCCTGAGGTAATTTTATAAAAGCCGTTTTATGCATGAGAACAGTTTATACAATTACTCCCAATATTTCTGGCCCTCGTCCTATTCATTTTTATAGAGCCAAAGAAACATCTCAACTGATCGACTCAAAAAGCATATATTTACCATTTCCAAATTTAACCACACATTTACAAGGGTACCATAGAAACATATCAGATCCCAAAGATCTAGGCCCTTGACACATTGAGAAATGTTTAATTGTTTTAAAGGGGCTCAAACCCCACCCAACTAGTGGTTCTCACATGAATCTTCCTCATGTTTGAAAGGTGTGTTTCTGGAACTCAACTACACTACTGACAGCATTTTCTTCTTTTCTGATAAACTGTGATTACTTTATGTACACTTTATTAGGCAGCTTTTACAGTTGGAGGCTGTTCATGAATGTTCACCTTGGAAAAACACAATGCACTGCAGCAGCATTCACAATGGTTTGATCCATCTCCTTCAGTTTTGGTTGATTTTTATTCTAATAGTAACGGAGATGGATAAAAATAGCCGAGCTTAATAATGAAAGGACAAAAACCAAACAGATTAAGTTTGTAATACAGAAAAGATTGGCATTTGGTGGTAGAAGAAAGAAAAGATATTAACAACATTCTTTTAATTGTTCCAAATGGTTAACAGACTGACCACTTAGGTCAGCATCAGTAGGGTATTTAGCTGGTAACAGAGGGAGGAAATCTGTTCTTCTTAAACCCATATGTGGATGTGCCCTGACATCTATGGGAATGCATTCTAAAACATAATGTGCTTAACAAACATTGACAGATGCTAAGTGCTATCACAGCCCATTTCATTTCTATGCATATTAACAATCGTTAACAAGCACTGGGGCTGTTTTACTAAAGGTGTGCACTTACCGTGTGATTAGTGGCAAAACTAACACATGGTAAGTGCAACCATCATGTGCTAATTGTCGAGGGCATGCCCAGCAGGTTTTCAGCAGTGAGCACACGATCGAGTCCCAGAACGAACAGCGTGATTACTGCGGATGCACCCATAGAGGTATCATTAAGTACCCTCATGCTAACTGCCACTCTGCCACTGAGGGCATGGCAGTTGCCCTCACGCTAGCGGCAATGTGCTTTCCATGCCCACACTCCACCCCTAGCCTGCCCACTTTCCTCCCTAGTGCATAATGGCCACTTGATGTGAGTTTTAGCAGCCAGCAGCAGGCATGCCCACAAATTAACATTCTCAGCTGCCAGTTACCACGTGTTAAAACATGCATTAACTGGTTAGTGACCTATAGTAGAAGGACCCCTTGGTGAAAGATCAAGATGGCATTCTTCCATTGATAAACACACCTATACTGACATAACAGCCTCTGCTTATTGTCCCCTTAGAGGGTAATTTTATAAAGCAACTTCCACGTGGATATTGCCTCTTAAAAAATATCAACCAGCATTAAAGTGTGCGCTTTGATATAATGGTGTGTTTTTTGTCAGTAGGCGGGCAAGTTAGGATGAAGCATGGGCAGAGCGCACAGGTATATGTGTAAGTTATAAAATGCTTTAATTTACATGTGTACCTACAAATGATAGGTGCAGACATTTACACCAGCTCCAGGGCTAGTGTAAACATCCACGCCTGCAATGTAAGCGCAAAATCTGCCACGTAAGCTAGTATGTTATAAAAACAAGTAGGGGCTTCTTATCTTTATACAAGTGATTTAATATAAGAGCCTGAAAACACGCTTTAACTAGGCACCCTCTTATAAAATTTCCCTCTTGAAGGGTAATGTTATAAAACTTACCTAAACTGTGCAGCCAATATGAGGCCAATTCTGATCGGGGCATGTCCGGGCGTCCAAAATCTGGATGGGCTGAATTTGCATCCGCAGAAGCTATACATTCCCACTGTGCAGAATCGGGGCACTTGGACAGGCTGATTCTGAAGCCCTGAATGTGCAGCAACCTCCCCGGCCATCCCTCCCTAGGCACCTGCTGGAGCCCTGGTGAAATAGCGTCCCATGGCCATGGCACCGGGACGCCCAGCAGAAGCACAGATACCCTGACTCCAGTTCCACGTTTCTTTTCCCGCCACCTGGCCCTCCGCCGGGGCATCCAGGGCTGGGATCGGGCGGCAGGACATGCCTCTGCTCCCCCTGTGATTTCAGGGGGCCTGCGCCATGCGATCGCTGCACAGCATTGGACTTATTTCACCTTCGAGGTGTAATAAATCCCCCGTCCATCTTCCCAATGCCAGACATATAGGGCCGTGACCCAAATCGGCCCTGTATATCCGGGTGAGTCAGCCTGCCCTCACTCTGCCCACTCCCCACCATGATGCCTCCCCGGTCCAGAGATCCCACCACAAAGGTCTTGTATGTGTGGGGAGCTCTAGGCCAGAATCGGGTCCCTGTGATTAGCAGGGGTTGGATGTCCAAGCCAATGTCCATCCCCACTATTCGCAGTTCTGGATGACTCCCTATGCAAATAAGTTATACCTATTTCACAAAGAATGCATATGCATAATTCCTTTTCAAAATTACAATATTGAAACTACAGGCGCACAAACACACACATACACGTTTATACCCATCATTTAATACACACAAACATTTCTTAAAACTTTACGTACATGGAGAGTAATTTTAATGGGCTGTCTTTGTGTGATGGGCAAATGGGTGTCTATTTTGAGCCTGTTTTATAAAGACTCATATAGTAGATGCATCGTCATCGCACATACTTTTGCCCATGGGGTAATTTTATAAGAGGCATTGTACATATATATATATATATACTGGCATTTATACATTTATAAAATTACCCTCAGATTTTTTAAAATCCAGATGCATTTGCATAAACTCAAATCCTGTCCTAGTTCCACCTTAAGGTATCGCTGCTGACTATGGCTAAGTGCACGGAAAATGTCATTACACATAAAACTTTCACATACATATAATCTGGGCAATTTATAACACATCATTTTAGCGTATGGGGGTAATTTCCCAACTCCTCCCTTCAGACTTCCCTGTTCTCTCCCCTAGTTCCCAGGTATCTGTCTTCAACTCCTCACTTTCTGCGGTCCTTGATAATCTTGCCCCCCTTCAATCATTTCATCCAAAACGTTCATCCCCTCATCACCCATGGTTCCATGCAGGGTTTCGCCTCCTGTGCACTCATCTCCGTAGATCAGAACGTATCTGGCATAAATACCGTACCTCTCATACTCTTACTCAATTCCGTGAACTTCACCAACTCTATTGCTCCTCTGTTCATCAAGCCAAACTCTCTTTTTTCTCTGATTCTATTACCACCGTTAACAGTTCGTCTCAACAGCATTTTTTCGTCCTCCAGTCACTCACCTCACTTCACTCTGGTCCTTCCCCTACTCCCCCTCCTCCTATACCCTCCCCCTCCCAACTAGCCTTACATTTCACCAGCAAAATCCAAGACCTCGGCACTAGTCTTCCCTCCTGTCCCCCTCCTTTATCTTCTCCCCCACCCCTTTCCCTTGCTTCTCCCTCCCCTCCTTCCCTTTCTCACACATGGTCTACTTTCTACCCCATCACCACTGCTGAACTACTTTTGTCACTTACTTCAGCCTGCAAGACTACTTGCCCCCTTGACCCCATCCCTACTAGATGGTTCCATCACTAGGCCTAATCCCTCCCATATGCACTCTAATCAATTCCAGTCTCTCTAGTGGTATTTTCCCCTCCTCCTGGAAACATACCCTTGTACACCCTATCCTCAAAAAAACCCGCCTTGACCCTTTGGTTCCCGCTCATTACCACCCTATTTACAACCTCCCTTTTCTCTCAAAGATTCTCGAGAAATTTGTCTTTGACCAGCTTTCACAATATCTACAATCCATCAATTACCTTCATCCCCGACAATCTGGTTTCCACCAAGGCCACAGTGTGGAAACAATTCTGATCACCCTCCTTAACGAATTATACACCTCACACGACCGGGGTGACATCACGGTGGTGGTTTCTCTAGATCTCTCCTCCGCTTTTGACCTGGTCAATCACTCCCTCCTTCTTTCACGACTACGATATGCTGGCCTCCGTGGTGCTGTCTTACATTGGTTTCACTCCTTTCTTTCCTCTCGTTTTTTTTTCTATAGCTTCCCCCTCAGGCTCTCCCTCCCTCTCCGATGCTTTCCTTCTTCCCTGTGGTGTCCCTCAAGGCTCTGTCCTGGCACCCTTATTATTTAATCTTTTCCTTACACCACTGGCCCTTTGTATTCAGAAGACTGGTCTGTCCACATTTTTCTATGCCGGTGATATCATCATCATCCATCACACTAATCCACTTCACTCTGATATCACACCCTTGAATGCATGCCTCACTCTTGTCTCCAACTGGCTATCCTCTAACTGCCTTCACCTCAACTTCGCCAAATCTTCAGCCACCTGGTTCACGTTTGGATCTCCTTGCCCCTCTCTAGCTCCAACCCTTGGCTGTTCCGCGATCCCTGTTGTCTCCTCTTTCAAATACCTAGGTGTCTTCCTTGATTCCAATCTTTCCTTCAGAGACCACATATCACATCTAGCCTACTTCTTCCTCTGCCAAATTCGATCCATCTGTCCGTTTCTATCCACCTCAGCTCTAACCACCCTCACGTTATCCATAGTCCTGTCACAATTAGACTATTGCAATTCCATCTTTGCTGGCATTACCAAAACTCACCTCCGTTGATTACAACTTATTCAAAATACTGCAGCTAGAATTATTTCCCATGCTTCCCGTGCTGACCATATTACTCCCCTACTGCTTCCTCTACACTGGCTCCCAGTTGCCTATCACATTCAATTCAAGATATTAACCCTGGTCCACCGTGTCCTTTACATGCACACCCCACAATATCTAACCGATCTTCTTCATTTTCACACCCCTCGTGTAGTCTCCGCTCCCTTCATATCAACCGCCTTCACCTCCCCGCACCTTCACATGCGCACCTACAATCCACTTGGCACTCTGCCTTCTTTTTCTATGGTCCAGTTCTCTGGAACTCTTTGCCCACCACACTCTGTTTAGAAGAAAATTACATCACATTTATGTCCCTACTTAAGACATACCTTTTCACCACTGCATACAACCTGCCGGCTGCATCAAATTGACCTGGTTCATCAATGTTCATGTTTGTCTTGTCATCCACTTACTTTTGTCTTGATTCTTGCTCTTCCTTTCTTCTCTTTCCTGTCCCGAATATGTAGTTCCTTTCATGCACTGGGGCCCTGTGCCTCATCCCAATTTTGATTTATGTATGTAAACCGCCCTTCTGTAATGAATGGCGGTATATCAAGCCAAATAAACCTAACCTAACCACAGTGAGGACAGGCTCAACCCCCGGAGATGCAGGGCCGATTTCATTGTTGGCCCTATACATCCTGGGGCCACCGGGGAACGACCTGCTTAGAAGGTGGACTAAGAACAGGCCACCCCCCTCAATCCTGCCCACCAAACCCCTCTCCTGGAGTCAGATCATGGGGCATGTGGGTCCCCACCGCCAGATCGGGTCACTGGCGGCCACGGGCAGTGGAGAATCAGGCCCTGGGGTGCGCCACCCATGTACTATCACAGGGAGGCCATCCCCATTTATTTATTTTTATTAATTTATTTATACATTTTTCTATATTAACCTTTCCAGGGATCAAGGGCGGTTTACAATTAACCAACAAAAAATTATATTAAACTCTTATAACTTACATAGTGTTAGAACTTAGTGTTACACTAATTACAGTAACATTCTTATAATATACAATAAACTTCTTTTACAACCAACATATTATACAATCAACTTATTTGCAATGGGGATATGGCAATGGAAGTGGCACTCCAGGCTGTCATTGGGCCTGATTCTGACTGCCATGGGAACGTTCTGCTCCCGTGGTTCAGAATTGGGTCCAAACGGGCCTGTCCTGCTTGGGGCCATCCGGACGGCCCAGGCGTGCCCCTTAGGGAATCGGACTCCATGAGTTTTCATCAAATAGGCTCTCAGAGCTATCCCTAATAGTCCAAATGCTCTTACACCCGCTCCAAAACTGTAAAGATGTGCACGTATTCTATGAATGTACAGTATATGCATATACTAAAAAACAGTAGGTACAGTCCAAATGGACCTGAACTGGCCACTGTTGATGCAATTCAGAAGTCTGTGTCAGAGAGGCAGAAATGGCAGATAATAGAAGGCAGGAACTGAAAGACAGTGCCAGCGAACTTAGATAAGGGTTTATTTTATTTATTTACAAGCTCTTCTATACCGCGCTTTTCGGTATCAGTGCTGTTTACAAATAACAAAATTTTTTTTGCAACCAACCAAACAGTCGTATGCTTACATTATAACAGGATAAATAACTTGGATTTGTAGCTATGATAACTATATACATGTGCCACACCAGCAGTGGTTTGGAACTATTTACAGTTCATAATGCATTTAATACATTCTGTTGTTAATTCCTTAGTCATTAAAGTCTACAAGCATATCATAAATGTACCAGATAGGTGGTTCGGATGACTGCTCTGTCGTGGGTCAACTTGTAAGTGTGTTAGTAGCTGCTTGAGTGGGTTGGGGTGTGGGGATTGGTTGTAATGGGTTTGGGTGGGCAAAGTGTAAGAGCAACAGGTGGTGCTTAAGGGCTTTCCTGAACTGAGAAAGGTCCCTGATAGTTCTGATATGTGGTGGGAGGTTGTTCCAGCACCTAGGTGCATATAGAGTGAAGGATCTGTTCCTGGTTGTTTGTGTGCATTTTGTGGCCTCCAATGGGATAATTAGTGTATTGGTAGCTGCTGACCTTCTCAGCCTGTTGTTGGGGGTGGCAGTGAGGAGCGCAGAGAGGGATGAGGGGGAAATCAGGTTGATTGCTTTGAATGTTAGGAGTAGTGCCTTGAAGGTGAGCCTGCTATTTATCGGTAGCCAGTGTAACTCCATAAGTATGGGCGTGATGTGGGTTCTTCTGGATATACCGCAGAGAATGCAGGCTGCTGCATTCATCGCCAGTTGCAGTGGATTAAGGGTACTCTTGGGGAGACCGTGCAGGATGATGTTTGCATACTCAAAATGTAGGGTTACAAGCATCTGGAATATTGTTCTGAAATCATCTGGAGCTAGCAGTGGTCTTAGGTGCCTTAATGTCATGATTTTATTGTAAATAGACTTGGTGATGTTCTTTATGTGTTCTTTGAAGTCAAGCTGTTGGTCGAGTGTGACCCCTAGGTAGCGTATCGAAGATTTGCATGGGAGCTCCGCATCTCTCACCTTCAATGTAGTGGGGGGAGAGAAGCTCTTGTTCTTTGTGATATATAAGACCTCAGTTTTCTTAAAGTTTATACGTAGATTCTGAGCTAGAAGCCAGTCGGCGATTGCGTTGAAGCAGTCTACAAGAGGGGAGAGGTCAGGATGCTTAATTTTAATTGGGGTGAGCAGTAGGACATTGTCAGCATAGATCAGACTTGATATATTGAATGAGCGAATGATGTCACAAATGGGCTGCATATATACTTTGAAGAGCAACGCGGATAGGGAGGAGCCTTGGGGTACTCCCTGCTGTTGCTGGAAAGGATCAGATGTTGTGGATCCTATCCGAACATGTTGCCAACAGTCTGTTAGATAGGATTTACACCATTCCCAGGCCAAGCCCTGGATTCCCTTTTCCTGGAGTCGGGTGAGTAGCTGCTCGTGGTTAACAGAGTCGAATGCGGCAGCAATATCAAGGAAGATAAGTACAAACCCATTTTCAGTTTTGTCAATACCTCTGGTGAAGGTGTCGGTTAGCGTGGCAAGTAGAGTCTCTACATTGTGGGATTCTCGAAACCCGTGCTGGCAGGGGTCAAGGGGGGCTGATATATCAATGTGTTGCTGAATCTGTCTTTGGCAACCTTCTCAATTAGTTTAGCTAGAAGGGGTATGCTCGAGATTGGGCGGTACGAGTCCACCTTTGTCGGGTCTAGTCTGGCGTTTTTCAGGAGCGGACATATGGATGTCTGCTTGAGAGCTGTTGGGAATGTTCCTGATGAGAATGACAGCTTCATGATGTAGGATAGAGTTGGACTGAGTTCGGTGCGCATTGTTCTGATCCAGTAAGCTGGGCATGGGTCATTTGGGGCTGTAGTGGTGTTGACAGTGGTGATAAGATCTATGGTGCATTTCTCCGCAGGCGGTGTGAACTCTGTTAGAGGGGGCTGTACGTAGGGGATATAACTAGGTGCGGGGCTCGAAGCAACATTTGTTTTGAGGATTTTAGATTGGAGGTAAACAGCATAAAGCTGAGGTAAACAGCATAAAGCTGAGGTTACGTTGTGGTTTCAATGGTATTGTCACCGCTTCAGGCACTGGGGAGGGGCAGCAACAGTGACAATGGGGGGGGGGGGCAGCAGCAGGATGGAAGGTCCACCTAGGGTGCCTGCAATCCTTGCACAGGCCCTGCTTCTGCCCTATTTATAGCTTTGGGGTATAGTTTGTTGTTTTTTTTAAGTGCCATCAAGTCAATGCTGACTCCTGGTGACCCAGCAGCTCCTGGTTTTCTTGGCAAGGTATAACCGGAAGTAGATTGCCAGTCCTTTTCTTCTGAGGCAACGGAGGGTAAAGCGACTTGCCTAAGGTCACAAGGAGTGCCAGTGGGAATCGAACCCTGATCTTTTGGGTGCTAGGCTACTCCTCCATTTTATAGTTTTTAGTTTATTCACATAATATACCACAAACTTAAATAATGAACGTCTTAGCAGTTTACAATGCAAATTGGGAAACTACAAAACACCTACAAGGTCATCAAGGAGAGAACACCAAGGATATTACAATAGTATAAGAGCAGGCACAGATGGGAAAAAGGGAAAACAAGGCCCAGCTGGTACTGTCAGAACCCCACCACATGAGAATCAGACCTGGTTAAATGCGTAAAATAAAGAGTTTTCAAGACATCTTAGACTTCCTGTATGATGATTCAAAACGAAGATCCAAAGGTAACACATTCCACAATTATTTATTTATTTATATTATTTAACAGGTTTTTTTAGACCGCCTCATCCTTAAATTGAAGCGGTTTACATTAAACAACATATTACAGTATAACAGCATTATTAGTTAACATGATAACGGTGTGACGGTGTAATAGTAACAGTGTAACTGTATAACATTCTGAACGACTAAGTAATGGGAACTTAACTGTCAAGGTAATTTAACTCATGCTAGAGCTATTTACAGGAGGGTTGTTCATGTACTAGGGATATCATTATATGGTCAAATTTTGAACAAATAGCTATGGGTACTATGTGACATTTCCAAAGTGTTCCTTAAAAAGGAGAGTTTTTAACTTTTTCCTAAAGTCTTTTGTGTCCTGCCCTAAAACAGGACCTTTGTATAGTCTCCAAATGCAGAGGAATGAAAAGTGAATGAAGGAACATAAGAATCAGGAAGAAGCAAGAAGATAGGCAGATGTGAACAGTAAGCCTTAAAATGAATGAAAAGGAGTCACATGATTATTTGTAGTTTGCTTGTGCCTTTCCAGAAAAAGATCAAGGCAACTAACATTCAGGTATAGTATGCATGTCCCTGTCCCCAAAGTGCACACAATCCAAGTTTGTACCTGAAGCAATGGAGGGTTAAGTGGTTTGCCCAAGGCCAGAGGGATTTGAACCCAGGTTTTTTCTGGCTCTTAGAGCCTATAAAGGCCTGTAACAGAAACATTTTGAGCAGGCTGCAACCCCTGCAACTACTTCTGAATCAACCCTCAATAGAGAGAATTGCAGTAGTCCAGCTGATTAATCTAACCACCAAGGTTAGCATAACAGTGCATAAGGAGGATTTTTCCAACAATGATCTGATTGCCCAGATATGTATCAGAGTAAAGACAAATTTCCACAGAACAATGGAGATGTGTGTATTGAAAGTAAGCTCTCTGTCAAGTGTAACACAGAGGACTTTAACTGAGTCCTTCAAAGACAACATAGTACCAGCAAGACCCGGGAACAGCCTCCACACCATTTTAGGAGTCTTTCTCTGGACAGACTCTAGTCTGTCAACATCTTTTAGAAGAATACAGACATGTTGCAGGTGATTTCAAAATGCACAATCTTGAGGAATAATACAGGCTTGTTAAATTATGCTCATTCATTCCTTCTCCAAATAGTTCCATAACACAATATTTGCAAATGAAGAGTGTATTTCTTTTCCTAAAAGTGAAAACAAAGCTTTCAGATTTTGATTTTGATCACTGTATAATGTTTATGTTTCTTTATACTTCAGGACCTGTGCAAAAAAGGCTAAGCCTTTTGTGCACACAAAAACAGTATACCATTCATTACAACCTTTAAGATATTGTACATGCTAAGGGAGTCCCTCAACAGTCAGACATGAAAGTGCAAAATAATCCTATGAAAATAGCACTTTACCAGGAACATTGTATAGGAAAAAGTGTGGTACAAATTACTCCACATATGGAGGAGTAGCCTAATGGTTAGAGCACTTACTTTAGCACCAAAAGACTAGGGTTCAAGTCCCACTCGCATTTTTTGTGGCCTTGGGCAAGTCACTTAACCCTCCATTGTCTCAGAAGAATCCATGTTTAATTACGTTACTAAGTTCAAGTTACAAGATAAACTGCTTTGACTATATGACAAAGTGGTATAAAAAAAACTTAAATAAATAAGTATTGGTGTGGGCCTGGCAACGGCAAAAATGTAACACCTGCTTTGCGGCAGGTGTTATACTTTTTTTTAACCAGGTGAATTCAACAGTTGTAAGTTTTCTGTGCTAACTCCCCATTTCACTTTGTCCTAGTGAGCTCCAGGAATTTTCTCTCCTGCTCAGCCCAGCAAAAAAAGTATTCCTTTCTTCAAATTCCCTAGGATCATAAATCATCCACCTCCGGCTCCCATACACACACACAGGCATCCACAGCTTCTGACAAAGTACCTACCTACAGGTATTGAGCACAAGCTTTTCCGTGCCCTCAGTAATATGTTTAGTGTAGCGCATTAAGTCCCCTTTTAACACACCTATAAACATTTTACCAAAGTGTATGCAAAAATATTATGGGCCTGATTCAGAGTTGAGACTTGCAGGGCTGTCCCTGTTCCTCCTCAGGCCCCCCTGCATGGCTAGAGCAGCAGTACGGGGAGAGCTGGCAGGAGGCGGAGTCTTGGCAGAGTGGGGGTGGGCCGAGGCAGCAGGACATACAGGGCCAATTCCAGGCCCTGTACATGCTGCAGGGTCAGGGGGAATGTGCTGATTATTTCACCTCAAAGGTGGAATAATCAGCACAAGCCGGGCAATTGGGACTTGAAATACCCCCCCCCCTGGGGTTGGGGTCAAGTGCAGGGAGGTCCCTGCCACCCAATCCATGCCCCAGCTGGCCAGTCATAGGTCAGACAGCAGGGAAGAGGAGGGTCGGCACCGCAGAGGTCAGGGAGTCCTGTGGGGAGGACATCCCTGTGGGTCCGCAGGGGCATGCCGGGCCATCGTCAGGCCCAATTCTGTATGCCGCGGGAATGGTTTGCTCCCACAATACAGAATGGGGTCCTAATGGGCCCATCCTGCTAGGGGCCATCCTGACGGCCCAGACGTGCCCCTGATAGAATTGGGCTCCACATGTTTATTTATAAGCCCCTTTAACCTGTCAAATACAGCATTTTATAAAGACACCATTAAATCTTCTGGTATATTAATACTAGTTTTAATTGGTCACAGTAATAAGATAGGCCAAAACAGAATTTGAAAAGAAGCTCACTGGAGAAGGCAAAACTAATACATCTTTTTGAAACAAAAAGCCTGTGAGGGAGTAAGTGGTAAAAGGAAGTACAAGGTAATATCAGAAAAACTAAATGAATTCCTTGCCTCAGTCTCTACAAAGGATGTTGGGGTCATACTGAGAGAGGAGCCCCTCTTTGAAGGTATAATCTAGAGTAACTAAAACATATTACTGTAAATGTAAATGATACAGTATAAACAAGTTAACTGACAAACTAAAGAATAACAAATCACCAGGACCAGATGGTATTCACTCTAGAGATCTAACAGAAGTCAAATATTAAACTGCTGACCTATGCCACTGAATATCCTTACAGATTTCCATGGTACTATCCAGATAGTGCCATGACAATCCATGGGTGGAGCGAGAACGAAACAAGTAATTATCCATATAGCAGCAATAATCAGCATCACTGTTCAGATAACAATCCAGATAACAGGACAGCAATAAAGCTGTCCTGAAGCTATCCAGATAAGGCCAGTGTTTCTCAGTCTGTTCCTGGTGCACCCCCTAGCCAGTCTGGTTTTCCCAGTACCATAACGAATATGCATGAAACACATTTGAATAAGAATATTTGAATGCAATGAATATGCATGAAACGTAACCCTCCGTTATCTCAGAAAAATCCAAGTTATCAATATCCCTGTTTAATGTACATTACCAAGTTTAAGTTAAAATGTAAACCACTTTGACTGAAATGATAAAGTGCTATAAAAAAACCTGTTAAATAATAAATTTGCATGCAATGTAGGCAGTGCATGCAAGTCTATCTCCACTGACTTTATAAAATTCTGTGAACACACAAAAGAACATGCATACATTTAGATACTTGTACTTATATCAACTCCAGGGCTGGTGTGCATGTTAGCATGTCCACAAGTATGCATGTAAATTAAGGAATTTTATAATATATGTGTGTAAGGGCAGATTTTACCTGCATTCTGCTCAAACAAGGTGCATCCTTTTACTCACATACTTGGTGCTTAAATCTAAGCAACTACTTATAAAATTACTCTCTATTTAAATATTCAGCACCAGTCACAATCTGAATACTGGTGCTAAATATCCAGATTTTAGCTGCAGCGGCCAGCCTTTAAAACCAAAACTCTGACTGCTGTTACTGAGGATTGACATGTAAATTACTGACCATATAGCTTAATGGGAATGAGACAGCATGGGTGTAGGAAAGGGAAATCTTACCTTACCAATTTATTAGAATCTTTCGAAGATGAGTAAGGTGATATAGAATGTCATTTTATAAAGCTTTTTTTCACACCTATATGCCAGTATATGCGCATTAGAGGCCTCTTATAAAATTATATCCTGTAAAATACATGTAATGACCAAGATGTACCTACTTATATGTGACCTGAGCATAGTCTTGTTCTGGGGCAGCATGGGTAGAGCATGGTCAGAGCTGTGATTTACATGGGTATTTCATAAAAAAACATAAATTTGCATGTACTTTACATGCAAACATTTATACCTGCTCTCAAGCAGGTGTAATATCAGCATCTTCAATGTATGAGTGATCTCTGCAGAATTTGTGCTAGCAGTTTAAAAAGACGCAGAGGTGCACCTATGTGTCTTTATAAAATAAGTTTGGAATAGGCACCTTCTTGTCCTGTCAATTAAGATGACTTGTCATTAACTTGCCCTGATAGTATATCTGAATTTTCAGCAGGCATTTGCGAGAATTCACATGAGAGAATTGTCAGGAAATTATACATAGAAATAGTATGTGGATTGATAACTTGTTAAAAGACAGGAAACAGAAAGTAGGACTAAATGATCAGTTTTCCAAATGGGAAAAAAAAATCAATAGTTGAATGCCCCCCAAGAATCTGTACTAAGGCCTGCACTGTTTAAAATACTCATAGATCTGGAAAATGGAGAAATGGGTAAGTGTTTGAATTTGCTGTTGGTACAAAATTATTCAAGGTCATTAAAATGACAGTATTCTGAGGAATTGCAGAGGGATCTTGTGAGATTGGAAGACTAGACATCAAAAGAAGAGATGAAATTTAATATAGACAAGGGCAAAGTGATGCACAGAGGGGGAAATAATCCCTACCAGAGGTACATGATGTTGTATTCCATTTTACAGTAGGAGTCACCACCCAAGAAAAAGATCTTGGAGTTATTGTGGAAAATATGTTTAAATTTTCAATCCTGTATGCCTCAGCTGTCAAAAAAGCAAAAAGCCACTTAACCCTCCATTGCCTCAGGTACACATAGACTGTGAGCCCTTTGGGGACAAGGGAATATATCCAGTACCTGTAGCTACATAATGTAAACTGCTTTGATTGAAGGATAAGGTGCTATAGAAAACTGGTTAAATAAATAAATAAACTTGTTGGACCGCTAGAGGTCTCTGTTGCTCAAGTAAGACAGGACCAGGGAGGTCTCTACCTATACACATACATTTCTTCAGTTAAAGCATTGCTTTATTCAAGGAAGTGGCTTTGAAAATTATCCTTATTAAGTCTGAAGTAGTAGAGAACCTTGCATTTAAAGTTACTTCATGGTAAATCTCCCATTAACCAAAAATAATGGGCTTTGGCCTACATTCAATTATCTAATAAACATTGACATAAAAAAAGATTGATTTCATATTTATTTATTGATTATGATTTGTTAACTACAACTACTAATAATAATTTGTATAGTGCTACAAGACATACACAACGCTGTACAGAGACATGCAAGAAACAATCCCTGTTCGTCAGAGCTTACAATCTAGACAAGACAGACAATGCAGCAGCTGGGACTAGGATATTGTATATCTAGGGGAATGGTAAGGAAATATGTAGGAGGTGAACAGGAGACTAAGGGGATCAGGATCTGGATCCAAAAGAAGCCTTGAAGAGGTGAGCTTTTTGCCTGGATTTGAAAAGCGTCAGAAATGGAACCTGACATACCAACTCAGGTAGTTTGTTCCAGGCATAAGGAGCTGCAAGGTGGAAAGATTGAAGCCTGGAATTGGCAGTGGATGAGAAAGGCAGAGATAGAAGCAATTTCTCAGAAGAGAGGAGTTCCTGAAAAGGTGTGTAGGGAGAGATAAGAGAGGAAAGGCAGTGAGGAGGGGAGAGGTAATGCAATTCACCCAAGACATGTCTTTTATCTGAAAATATTCCCAACAGTTCATTGAGCCTAGTATCCTGTTTTGGCAATATCCATCCAAAATGGAGAGATTCATATATGTAATCCCTTAAGCAGGGCCGGATTTACCTATACGCCATGTACGCCATGGCGTAGGGCCCAGAGCCGGCAGGGGCCCACAAAAAAAGAACAAGCTCATTTTTTTTAAACACAATTTAAAAAAAAACCTGGTGGCTGCCGCCGCGGGGCCCCCTCTGCTGCCGCGGGGGCCCCGTCTACAAGCTGAAGCCGTCGCGTCGGGTCGGGTCGGGTCGTCCCTCCCTCCCTCCCTCCCTCCCTCGCTGCAGGCTGTAGGCTGTGGGCTGTGAGAGACGCGAAAGGAGAGTGTCTCCTCGCGTCTCTGTTAAGCCCGCAGGGGCTGATGGGAAATTTCCCATCAGCCCCTGCGGGCTTAACAGAGACGCTCTCGCTTCGCGTCTCTCGCAGCCTGCAGCCTGCACGGAGGGAGGGAGAACCGACCCGACCCGACCCGACGGCTTCAGCTTGTAGACGGGGCCCCCGCGGGTCAGTCCGTGCTGCCGCGGCAGCAGAGGGGGCCCCGCGGCGGCAGCCACCAGGTTTTTTTTTTAAATTAAATTTTACTTTAGGCCGGGGGGGGGGGTAGGACTGGTAATGGGCTATGGGGGGGGGGGGTAGGACTGGTAATGGGCTATTGGGGGGGGGGGGGCTGGAAATGGGCTGGGGAGGGTAGGGCTGGTAATGGGCTATGGGGGGGTAGGACTGGTAATGGGCTATTGGGGGGGCTGGAGCTGGAAATGGGCTGGGCTGGGCTGGGCTGGGCTGGGGGGTGTTAAGGCTAGAGGTGGGCTGATGGGGTTAGGACTGGTAATGGACTGTGGGCTGGTGGGGTGGCATAGAACTGGCAATGGGCTTGGTTGGGTTTAAGACTGGTAATGGGCTGTGGGCTGATGGGGGCTGTCTGGTAATGGGCTATGGGGGGGGCTAGGACTGGAAATGGGCTGGGGGGTTAAGACTGGAGGTGGGCTGATGGGGTTAGGACTGGAAATGGGCTGTTGGGGGGGGTTAGAACTGGTAATGGGCTTTTGGGGGGTTAAGACTGGTAATGGGCTGTGGGCTGATGGGGGTTGTCTGGTAATGGGCTATGGGGGGCTAGGACTGGAAATGGGCTGGGGGTTAAAACTGGAGGTGGGAATGATGGGGTTAGGACTGGTAATGGGCTGTGGGCTGATGGGGGGGGGGTAGGACTGGCAATGGGCTATGGGGGGCTGACTGGAAATGGGTTGATGGGGTTAGGACTGGAAGTGGGCTGATGGGGGGTTAGGACTGGTAATGGGTTATAGGGGGGGGCTTAAACTGAAAATGGGGTGATGGGGGGTTAAGGACTGAAAATGTGGTGATGGGGGGTTAAGGACTGTAAGTGGGGTGATGGGGGGGCTAGGACTGGTATTGGGTTGGGGGGTTGCTAGGACTGGAAATGGGCTGATGGATGGCTAGGACTGGAAATGGGCTGATGCAGGGACTAGAAGGGAATGGATGCTGGGTGAGGCTGGAACTAGAAGGGAGCTGATGTTGGGGGAGGATTAGAATGGGATGGGGCTGGAAGAGTAAAATGGAGAAGGGAAAAATATTTTGTGTGGGAGGGATAAAAAATCTACAATTGGCCGGGTATTGGGAGAGTAAGTGGGGATTGAGGATGGAGGGGTAAAATTTGAGTGGATGAAATAGGAATGAGGAAAGAGCAAAAGGAGAAAGATTAGTATGTTAAAGCAGATGTAGAGAGAGAATGCAAAAAAATCTAGAAGAGAGAAGAAAGGACAAATAGACAGCAGACGATGGAGAGTTAGCAGAAGACACGAAGAAACCAGAAGAAAGTGGCTGGAGCAATTGCAGCTGAAAAAAATGCACAAAAGGTAGAAAAATATCTCTTTATTTTGAATTTATTAATTGGAATATGTCAGCTCTGGTAAATGTGCATCATTAACGTCTGCGCTTTGTTTAGTACAAGAGCAAATTAATGTATAGTTTTATTTCTACAGTGTTGTACATTCCAAGTTTGGCTTTTGGGATTCCCAGTTTAATTATTGTCTTCCTGTTTCTAAATTGTGATTACTTGTTTGGTGATGGTCTATGTTCTGCATGTGTAACTGAGCTGAGGTGTTCTGTTTATATAATTCCTATTTGACATTGCCACTTGTTCTCTTTCCCCAGTGGGTCATGTATTGTTGTTCTCTGAAATGTATTGGTTTAATATTTGCAGTGTTGCCTTTTGATTGGTAGAGTATGGTGCTTTGTGAGTCCTGGTAGTGCTGTTAGGATACGGCGGGTTTACTATGGGCAGTGTTTGTAGTAGTTCCTAATGTGTCTGGCAGTTGGCACTGGATTATAGTAATGTAGAAATCTTTTAGTCTTTCTTTATCCATACACTCATTAAGAGGCACGTTTACTAAAAGTTAGTATATGGTAACATTATGCAAATATTTATGCAAATGAGGCCCCTTATGCAAATGAGGCCCGCACCCCCCTTGGGCCGCCCCTGCTGGGGGCCCACAATTTTTGTTGGCGTAGGGCCTCACTCAAGGTAAATCCGGCCCTGCCCTTAAGTCTACTTGGCTGGTACTTGTAAATGGCCTGTCCTTCAGACACTTGTCCAAACCTTTTTTAAACTTGGCTCTACTACAAGACTCGGCCACCTTTTCTTTCAACAAATCCCACAGTTTGTCTGTTAACTGAAAAAAAAAGCTCTTAAAGTTTGTTTTAAATCTACTACCTTCTTGTTTCATGACATGTCCATGATCTGGAACAAGACTGGTTCCACTCATTTCAGATATAAGGTGCTGTGCTGTGATAATTAAACTGCAGCTATCAACTATTTACTCTGGATTATGAATTTTAGATACAACAATCTCAAGAGTGAATGCAAAATTCCATGGAATCTGTACTAAGGCCTGCACTGTTTAAAATACTCATAGATCTGGAAAATGGAGAAATGGGTTAGTGTTTGAATTTGCTGTTGGTACAAAATTATTCAAGGTCATTAAAATGACAGTATTCTGAGGAATTGCAGAGGGATCTTGTGAGATTGGAAGACTAGACATCAAAAGAAGAGATGAAATTTAATATAGACAAGGGCAAAGTGATGCACAGAGGAGGAAATAATCCCTACCAGAGGTACATGATGTTGTATTCCATTTTACAGTAGGAGTCACCACCCAAGAAAAAGATCTTGGAGTTATTGTGGAAAATATGTTTAAATTTTCAATCCTGTATGCCTCAGCTGTCAAAAAAGCAAATGTTAGGAATTATTTGAAAAGAATTGGAGAACTAAACTGAGAATCTCATTAAATCTCCATATACTGTAGATCCATGGAGAGATCACGCCTTGAGTACTGCGTGCAGTCCTGCTCACCCTGTCTGATAAAGGGTACAGCAGAACGAGAACATGTTCAGAGATGAACAACAGGATGGAATGGCTCTGTGATGAAGAAAGGCTAAACAGGTTAGGCTCTTCACTTTGGAAATATTAAGTCGCCAGGTAGACTTGAGAAAATCATACCTTGAAATGTATTTATTTATTTAAAAGGATTTATATGCCGCTTTATCCTGAAATCAAAGCGGATTACACAGCAAACAAATCAAATTATACAGCAAACAAATCAGATCAAATCAATTCAATTTCACAGCAAACAAATCAAGTGGTTGGGTGCGGGGGTGTGTGCATGCAGTGAAATTCATGGCATGTGTGTGTGTGTGTGTGTGTGGTGTGAGGAGGTTGAGTGCGTGATGAGTTTTATATATTATGAGCTCTGTACAGGAACTATTTACATTTTTACATTTATATATATATATATGAGCTATGAGAAATTGAATCTACTTTTGCGGATCATCTAGATACTTGTGACTAGGGCTAGTCACTGTCAGATGGGATGCTGAAAATGATGGACCTTACATATCTATGTTCTTCAGTTTGGTCACAATAGATAATGCGTATACTGTTGTCATTCTTCCAACCTGGCTACAAGAGTACAGTCTTTACCTTTATAAGGGATCATAATTGTTTTCTATTTATAGCTCCTAGGCAATGAATTCATCTTTTTTTTTCTATCCTGCTGTTTCCTGCATTGTGTTTGCTTGTGTGATTCCTAAATTACCTTTGATTCCTTTTCAGTGGTAATACTTTCTGACACTAATTTCATCCATTTGATGTAATAGAGGCAGAATGCCATTGTTTACCAGCATTCAAAACCTCTCTTTTCTACTGCTGACAAAGGTAGATGACTCATTTAGTATTTCACATTTCTAATTTTGCAGATTCTTTCCTTTATCAAAGTGAGGTTGGTCAGCTGTTTGTGTTACTGTCTCAGTTTCTGCCTCAAAAGTTTCACTAGTGCACGTACCTGCAGAGACACATATGCAAGTTCAAGCAGTCAAAGAGACCTACCAACCATGTGATTTTTAACATGCATGGTAAATTGGGAATCATTATATTTACTGCTATATTTCTGTATCGCCTCCCTGACCCAAAGGAATGCTCGACAGTTTACAAGGCTGCAATCTTTCTGGGTCAGGAAAATACCTACTGTATCTGAAAGTAAAACATCTTGAGCTACTACTAAAAAAAGTCATGAGTTCAATTTAGAAACACAATAAAATCGTAACATATATCAAACAACCACATAATCCAAAACCTGAGGGAGGGAAGGGACACATACTGATATACATACTGATATCACAAGTGCCCCAAATTCTAACCCATTTCAGCATCCATGTCAGATCCCACTGTTATAGCTACTGTGACCGTTGTGATGATGCAGAGGGCTTAAACAGCAAGAAAAGGGGTTTAAAACAGCAGCCCAGAGAAACTCTCTGCACAGAAAGGCACTGAGAGAGCCACACCCCAGCTCCATGACAACCAGGGGAGCTGAAGTAAGAGGCAAGGGGGCGGAGTCAAACCGGATAGGGCAGCCCTATGCTCTTAACCAGGAAGTAACAGAGAGAGTTAGTTCCCATCTGAGTTCAGGAGGGAGTCTGAGTTCAGGAGCTAGTCGGAGTTCTAGTTCCAGGAGAGTTCGTGTGGGAGCAGGAGGAGTTCCTAAGAGAACAGGAAGTGTTCGTGTAGGAGACTCAGGACCTGACTCTGACCAAGTTTCAGAGAGAAGCAAAGGAAGGAGCAACCATTGCCAGGATAGCACACTGTGCTGGGAGAGTTGCCATCCAGACTGCTTTGAGACACGGAGGTCTCTGGGAAAGCAGTGGAGAGAGCTTCCTCTGAGAGAGAGAGGTCACCACGAACCAGACAGCCAGGAGAAGCAGGTTAGAAGCTACGTTCATTCTCATGGGGAGAGGCTGGATCCCTTACCCAGAAGAGATAGCACTTCTGCCCTAGAGTCTTCCCTAGAAGCTGTGAACAAAGGTGAGAGTTTAAGCAAGTGTAAAGTTCTGTATGATAAGCTGCATAAACGTTCCAAGTGCAGGCAGCCAGTTACTAGCAGAAGCTTAGAGAGTAGCCCAGCTGTTCTTAACTCACCAGCTGATTATAGGCTACGCAGACAAAAGCTAAAGCTAGCCCCTGCTGAGCCAGAGATACTAAAGCAGTGCAAAGACAGAGACTTGCCTTTTTACCAACCTTTACAACCCAGACACACTAGAAGAAGATTAAGCCAGTTGGATTCCTTTAACACTACTTTAAAGGAGGCTACTGATTCTAGTTACCCTCAGATACCACAAAGGGAAAGGAATAATAAGTGGAAACAGCTTAGACACCATTTGGAACAATGGAAGCCTGTTGATCTGCAGTACCCTGAATTGAATCATGAGATATCTGACTCTGATGTTAAATCAATGCAGTTGGGATCAACTAAATCAGATAGCTCCTATTCTGAGATGGAGGCAGACTGTGCTGTTTGTTGCCAAGAGTGAGGCTGTTGATATTAATGTATATGATAAGTGCTGAGAAGTTATTTCATGCTATTGAGTTTGCACGGAGAGAAGCAGCGTTCTGCTGGAGTGAAACTCAACGTCTTTAAGCAGCTGGGAATTGTGAATGCTATGGAAATGATTAGCTGCAACTAAAGCTGTTCATAACTGAAGAGAAGTTGAATTAATCTTGTATATAAACTGACAAAACCCTGAGAAGGATCAGGTTGGACTTTGTCTCATTCTGGACTTTATTTTGGCATAAGAAAGTATCCACTTTTTGTTTCTGGTTAGGGGATGGTAGATGACAGAATCCTGTGCAACAAATAAAGTTTTTGTTATCACATTAAAAACCTTGGCTGTCTTCGTTTGGCCCACAACTACACGGAAACCCCAAACATCAGCACTTACAAGGATAATCTGGCACGTTTCCCACTCTTCCAGGCAACCGCCTATACACAGAGAAAGGGGGTGTGACACCGTACATTGACAACATAACCCTTACATACCATGCATACCTGCACTAAAAAGGGTGGCTGCTCTATATTCATAATGATGGTTTCCTGTTCCTCCATGCTAACTGTTCCCAGAGAGGTGAGGGGGATAGCTGGTAATTTGTGGGCTCCCTGCTGAGAGGTAGTTTATGGTCAAATACTACAGTTTCCTGCAAAGTTCTCTTCTTTAACTTCTCCAGAACACTAACAAGGACATGACTTTGCTAGTCCTCTTTTCTAAATCATCAGATCTGAACATCTGCATTTTCATTTTCTCTACTATTTTATTTATTTATTTATTTTATATTTTTTATTTATACATTTATACAAATATATCAAGAATACATCTTGAAACAGAAAACTGAGATGGGTAGGGAAAAGTAATACCACAGAACTAAAAAGTCCCACCGATATGACATGAAGTAACAAAATCAATACCCAGCCCACTCTAGCCCCCAAGAAAGGAAGGATACTATAAGAAGAAAACAATAACATCCAGTAACTCTGAAAGGCAATACAAGGTGTGCTTGGCAGTCAATACCTATTAAGCTCAAACAGAAGCAGAAGGAAGAGCAACCACCTCCGCAGGATGTCGGGTGTTTATAAAGCCCAGCAATTGGGAAGATTCGTAAAAGATAAAGGAAACAGACTGATACTTGATTAGACACTTACAAGGAAATTAAAAAAAGAACCCTCCCAAT
The DNA here is from genome assembly GCA_033557465.1 of Ichthyophis bannanicus. NCBI lineage: Eukaryota > Metazoa > Chordata > Amphibia > Gymnophiona > Ichthyophiidae > Ichthyophis > Ichthyophis bannanicus. Next base: position 86,817,375 of record CM066032.1, on the reverse strand, counting down.
TGCTGAACTCCAGGACGTAAAAGGAGAAAGTCCCGCCGTCTCTTCTGGGTCTCCCTGGAGGGATCCGGAAACATACGGACAGTCAAGCCCTTAAATAACATATGACGTTTCCTAAAGAACAACTTCGTAAGCCATTCCTTATCTGATAACAATGCAAATGTAATCAATAAAGTAGATGGTACTACATGCTCACCCTGTGATGATTCCAACATAGCAGTTACATTTAAGACATCCACAATTGATAGTCCTCTAAACTCTCCCGATCCCACAACTTTTTTCCCAGGAGGTAAATCATACATTTTAGCAATAGGAGGATGGGATTCAAGGGGAATACCCAAATTTTCAATCAAGTAAGTCCGAAACATGTCCCTCGCTGAGATCAATGCTACCCTTGGAAAGTTAACCACACGAAGATTCACAGCTCGCGTTGTATTTTCCAACATCTCTAATTTAAAACGCATAGGCATTAAACTCTTCTTAATGGATTCCAACTCATTCTCAACAGTCAAAGTCTTAACTTGAAAATTAGAAACATCCACCTGAAGAGTAGATATTTTTACAGCATTTTCCTGAATAACAGTTACATTACTAGTAACCTAAGACGCCAAGCTGGTCATCTGCAGAGCCAACTCTTCCCGCAACTGCATAATTGCAGCCCATATGAGTCTCCACCGTACCAGCTACCACTGGTGAGCCTCCCGGCAAAGGAGGTGCTGCCGACAGACCAAGCACGAGTCCATCGCCTCCCTCTACCATTTCTTCCGCAACCTCTGACGCAATCTTGGGGGACAGCACAGCCCAAGCCTTGCTTCAAGGCCAAGCACTGCCTTCTTGTGGAGTCCGACGACTCAACACCCTCCACCTGACTTCCCAGACTGCTGATATCCTGTCAAGGGACCTTCGAGGCCCGGACTGAGCCAGGGGAGCAGAGATCACTGCCCGAAGCAGACAGCGAGGACTCCACCTCCGACAGCTGCAAAGCCGAGTCACGCTCCCCTTCTCCACTTGACTGTATCGGCACGGGAAAGAAAAAGGAGTCCAAAGGACCAGCAACCGCTGCAGGTAAAGGCTTAGAAACCTGAGGGGCTTTAGAAGGCTGTTTAGCCCCTCTAGTCTTCTGCTTCTTCCCCATAAGAAATGCGTGCCGATCAGGACACCTCATCCGTCGCCATCTTGGATCCTCCCCACTTCTCTACTAATTTAATACTATTTTCCTCAAGCATAAACATGGCATATTCCATGACATTGACGTTCTTTTCTGCCTACCTACTTGCTCATTTAGTCAAGGGATTGGAGGCAGTGTACTATTGTGGATTGGGAATTGGTTAAACAATAGAAAACACAGAGTAGGGCTAAATGGCCAATATTCTCAATGGAGAAAAGTGAATAGTGGAGTATCTTAGGTATTTGTACTGGGCCCGCTGCTTTTTAACATATTCATAAATGACCTGGAAATGGGAACAATGAGTGAGGTGATCAAATCTGCAGATGACACAAAATTATTCAAAGTTGTTAAAAGACAAAAGGATTGTGAAAATTTGAAAGAAGACCCTGAGAAATTGGGAGACTGGGCATCCAAATAGCAGATGAAATTTAATTTGGATAAGTGTAAAGTTATGCACTTGGGGAAGAACAACCCCAACTACAGTTGCACGATGCAAGGTTCCACATTAGGACTCAATACCCAGAAAAGGATCTGGTCGTCATCGTTAATAATAAATTGAAACCCTGTACCCAGTGTACAGAGATGGCCAAGAAAGCAATAGAATGCTAGGAATCATAAGGAAAGGAATTGAGAATAAAACCAAGCATATTACAATGCCTCTGTATCGCTCCATTGTGTGCCTCTGTATCGCTCCATTGTGTGACCACATCTTGAATATTCTTTGCAGTTCTGGTCACCATATCTTAAAAATGGATACATTAGAATTAGAAAAGGTACAGAAAAGAGCTACCAAAGTGATACAGGGGATGGAAGGTTACCCCTTCAAGGAAAGGCTTAAAAGGATAGGGGTTTTCAGTTTAGAAAAGAGATGGCTAAGGGGAGATACGATAGCAGTCTATAAAATAATGAAACAACTCAGTTGTTTACTCTTTCAAGATGTAGAAAGACTGGAGGACATGCAACAAAGCTACAATGTAGTACATTTAAGAGTAATTGAAGATTTTTTTGACACATAATCCAACTCCAGAATTCATTACCAGAGGATGTAGTAAAAGCTGTTATAGTGTAGCTGGGTTTAAAAGAGGTTTCAACAAGTTCCTATAGGAAAGGTCCATCAACCTTTATTAAAGTGGACTGGGGAAATCCACTGCTTATGCCTGGGATAAGCAGCATGGAATCTGTCTATCTTTTGGAAACCTGGCAGGTACCTGTGACCTGGTTTGGCCACTGTTGGAAACAATTTACTGTGCTGGATGGGCATTTGGTATGACCCAGTATGGCATTTCTTATGTTCTTACGATAGATATCAATAATTACTAGTCGTGAACATTCAGTTGGTTAAGGCCCCCTAAGAACTAATTGTGCACTAAATTGATATAACATGCACTAACTGATGAAATAAGGCATATTAAAGTCAATTAACGCCTTTCATCAGTTAATGCTTGTTAAATCAATTTAGTGTGTACAAAAATTCTCTATTAAAATGAATGTGTGAAACTAGCTGAAAAAACACCTGAAAATTGGAAAAGTTTATGAAAAAATCAAAACTAACCTTATTTTCCTTGCCTGTACACGTCCTTAATAATACTGCATCTACTACCTTTTATTCTCAGACTCTGCTGACATATTTTGATAGCTTTTTGAAACTTCAGTTAGGTATCCATTGCATTTCTTCCATTAAAATGACCTCTTGCTCCAAAGAAGGCACCGGAAGTTCCTTTGTTTCTTTGTATCAGATTGCTTCAGATATTTTTTCAGCTTCTGCAATATATCCAAGAAAGTTGATTTTTCTGCTCATTCTCATACCTATCTATTCTGCTGTACCAAGCTGGATCTCAAACTTGCATGACAGATATAAGTTGTCAGAATTGTGGAGCTCTCAATGAGGCCAGTATGCTAAAGTGGGTTAACACTGGCCATTAATACATGTTAATTAGCTTGTGTTAATGGCCCATGTTAATGACATGCAAATGAGTTTTACATTATTACTACCTTCAAAGAGAGCACATTAGTAAGGATGGTACTGAAAAAAGTACAGCCTCCCTCAAGAATAGTTACATTTTTTGAGTTAACAGGTCTCTGTTCACTTTTGTACATTTTAATGCAAATTATTTTTCTATGCGCCAATAGGTAATGAGTTGTTCTGCATCTCATTACCACATTGCCATAGACGTTTCTGTTGTAACTCTCATTAGCTAATTAACCCACATCAGAAGTACCATTAACACTTGTAAACTAGATTTTGCTGGCTAACTGTACTTTTTTTTTTTTTAAATTCTTTATTTTCGTTTTATAACAAAAGGAAAAGGAAGACATACAACGAAAAGACAGATACATAACGTGTAATACATACACCAAAGTAAACCCCTACCACCCCCCTCCCCCCTGCTTCTTCTCTAGAAAACTAAGCATTCCCGAAACGGGTGTGTACTTACATTATTGTGTTACAAAACCTAACGATGATCTAAAACATGATGAGTGCGCATTATACAGACATGTTGGAGCAATAAGCAGATTGTACATAATCATTAAGCATCTGCCATTAGACAAGCGAGAGTGAGGTTGGACATGGGGAATAGCTCTCCGAGGTATCTGCTCATATTTACTATATAAGCAGGCGAGGTTCCACCATTCATTGACAGTAAGTCGAGAGCTATCCTTCCAATTCCTCGTGATTAAGCATATGGCTATACCCAGCATAAAATCAGGGAGAAAGCGACCCTTCTTAGGAAGAGAGGGAACCTCCGCTACGGAGCGGAGTCCCACGACCTCCCAAGAGAGGTTCATGAAAGTGTAAGATAGATTGCAAACGACCCCAGGCCCGCCCCCAATAGACCTGCAGTTGAGGACATTCAGAAATAACATGAGCGAAGGTTCCCACAGCAGTATGGCAAGACCAACACAGGTCCCTAGCATTTGGGTTCCATTTGGCTATTTTTCTGGGGTACAAAAGCATCTGTGTGTACAGACTAAGAGAGTTTGGGTAACGAAGGCAGACCGGGAAGCCCGCACCACTTTACTCCAAAAAAACGCTCCATTGCACAGGGGTCAAAGTGGTTCGCAATTCGCGCTCCAGGCTTGTTGGGCTCTAAAAGTGTCCGTGTCTGTACCCTGGCATATTATAAGTAATCCTGTATGGCTACTCGAATTTCTGACTGGAAATCTGGCTAAGTTAACAGGGCTCTATCAAAGAACCAGGCTCCCGAATTTCCCTGGGGTACAATAGTATTTAAGTGAAAGGAAATGGCAACATGATCTGAAAGATGTGGGGAGTGAATCTTTGCAGTGTCCACCTGAGAAGACTAGCAGTTTTGAGATTAGAAAGAAGTCCATGCGAGACTGAGATTTATGAGGGAAGGAGAAGAAGGGGAAGTCAAGCTCATTAGGGTGTAGTAACCTCCATAGATCAACTAAAGCAGAATCCTTGTTCAGGGAGGTAAGCGTGGCAGGACTCTTGGGGGGACCATTCGTCCTAGGCGGTTGTTTGTCAATCAGGGAATCAAGGACTAAATTGAAATCCCCCCCAATGATCAAAGAAGTATTAGCAGAAGCCTACGCAACCGGAGCAATGGTAGCAATAAAAAAAGCGGGGTCATCAACATTAGGAGCGTAAAGGCATATACATGTGACTTCAAGGCTACCTATCTTGAGGTGAACTCTAGACCATCTACCTTCTGTATCGGAGCTAGTCGCAATAACAGTAGCATGCAAAGATTTCCGAACCAGTATGGCAACCCACATTTCTCAGACACGGCTGAGGAAGAGGCGGCCACCATGTAAGGTTTAATATTGAGTTCAAGGGTTTCCTTCCAATTTAAATGCGTTTCTTGGAGAAAATCAGATCCGCTGCGTCCTGACTGAGGTAGCTTAGGATTTTCTTCCGTTTTATCGGATTATTGATTCCTTTGAGGTTCAATGAGAAAATCTTACATGGTGCCATCAATCGGTAATAGACATTTTAGGTAAGGGTGCGTGATAACATATAACATAAGCAGAATCTATACAACAATGTCTTAATCACCGCGTATTCTGGCTAATACGCCCCATATTGAAAAGTATGTACTAACGTATCTTAGAGAAGAAGCAAAACCCCCAAAGAATATGGCGACCTGAAGTCTGCGGGAGGAGGCCCTAGAGAGGAAATAGAAAGACATATAAAAAAGAAAAGAAACACCGGAGTCCATAATAACACTGTCTCTGATACTCATCAGGGCTGCTGTGGGTAGATGGGATCGGGTCACAGATACCATCAAGAATAAGGCCACAGACTACCCACGCCAGACTCTTTGCTAGGCTGCGGTAGATCCAATATGGCAGATATAGCGGATATGAGGAGACTTGCAGGAATATTCTGGAAGTCAGCGCATCAAGTCGGCTTCTTTGGAATCCAAAAACTCCGCTAGTAGATCAGGGTCCTCAAATGTTCTTGTCTGATTGTGAAGCGTGACCCGGAGCTTGGCCGGGTACATCAGGCCATAGCGTGCTTGTAGTTGTTGAAGCCTCGGCCGGAATTCCAGAAATCGCTTTCGGCGGTCGACCGTGGGTTTAGCCAAGTCGGGATAGAAGGAGATCTTGTGGCTCTCAAACTCCATATGGCCCTTTGCCCGAGAGGCACTTAGAATTTGCTCCACGTGTTGATATCTCAATAGTCGAAAAATGATAGGCCGCGGGGTCTTCCTGTTGAGCGTTATGCTGGTGGGTACACGATGAGCGCGATCAATCTCCAAATCTTTGGTAAAGGTGATTTGGAGTAGGGAAGGGAGGATTTTGCATAAAAACTCTTTCATATCTCCCGATTCCGCTCCCTCCGGTATGCCTACGAGTCTTATGTTGTTGCGGCGCGCTCTATTATTGCCATCTTCCACCTCTTTCTGCAAGGCCCGCACCTGACGTTCAACTTTGTCGAGTTTGGACAACCGGGCCGCATGGGAGTCCAATATGCTCTCCATTTTGTCCTGACGCGAAGAAAGCCCTTCTAGCTTGCTTTGCAGCACACCAAAATCTTCCCGCAGCGCTCGAAGTGCTTCACCGTTTGCCTGCACAAGGTTTTTGACCCCTCTAATCTCTACGAGGATTTCCTGCTGCATTTCGGGGCCCTCGCACAAGGCCGGCCCCTTCTGCGGGGACGGAGGTTCAGTTTTGGAGCGTTTGCCGTGAGAAGCCGCTGTAGATCCAAATTCCAGGCGCGTTGGTTTGGTCCCCGCCATCTCACCAATGTGCCCCGGCAAGATCAGAGTAGAAGTTCTAAGTTAGTAAGGTGTTAATTCAGGATTCTCAGTAGGCCTCTCGGGAGCCTCAGCATTATGCGACCATCCCGCTGGACATCAGGCTCCGCCCCCTGGACATCAGGCTCCGCCCCCCCCTGGCTAACTGTACTTTTAATACATGATCACTAACAAATTAGCGCGCTTTAGTACAATATACACAACATATGCATCTTTTGTTTATTCTATCATCTTATGAGCTCCGTATAGCCTTTATTGAATCTGATTTACTAATACAAACACAAAAATGGCTTTTTTTGCATGTGATATTAAAAATCACAGACAACATTCATATACCGTAAACCTTCCAATCACACCACTCCTCTCTGCTTTGTGTGTCCGACAGAGGTTGTTTTGGATCAGATTACCAGCGGGACCATTTTTGCTTCTGAAAAGAGTATGCATTTAAGATCTGAACACAAATGGAAAGCAGTACAGATTCTTAACCCTTCACCACACACGTGGGGTCATTTTGACCCCAAGCCTTTTGTTATGTCAAATTATTACTTATTTATTTCAGCCATGATTTAAAACTTCAGGTAGCCTCTCAGTATTGACAGCCATTGAATTTCCCGTAGAGTGTTATCATTTAATCAGAACATCAATTTTATGTTAACATTTTTATGGTGTATATACCTATTATACACACCTGGGGTCAAATTGACCCCAGCTTAGCGAAACCGGTGTTGTCAGAATTCGATTAAAGGCGCGGGCAGGGTCCCGGCGCCTGCTCGTAACCGGGTGCTCTGCCCGGCGCGGGACCCTGCCTGTGAACAGGGGGAGGGGGGTGCGGGGGGGGGGGGGAGGGTGAGGGATCGGGCGCCTCGTTGAGCCCGTGCCCGCGGCACGGGGTTTAAATTGATTGGCTCCGCTCAGGCTCTGAGTGAGCGGAGCCAATCAGGGTTCAGCCTGCCATGTGCTCTGGCGTGCGCGTTGCTGCCAGAGCACAGGCAGTTTTGCAGGAGGCTCGGCGGTAGCAGCATCGTGTTCGGCGGTGGGGTTTGTTTACCGGTTGATTCCTCCAGCGGCGATTTCCCGTTCCTTTCTGTTGGCGGCGGTGGTCGGTGCGAGAGAGAGGCTCTGCGGCGGCGGCGGAGTCCTTTGCGGATCGGCGTTTCACGGCGCGTCGGTGCGGGCAGTTGATTGCCAGCCAGTAAGCAGGCAAGTGACGGTGGATTGCTGGGGATAGGGCCGCACCTCGCGTGCAGGGTGCTTGCCGGGATCTCGGCACAGGCAGCGCTTCTTTTTTTTTTTTTTTTTTTTTTTAGCCTCCTTTAAAATAAAATAAATAAATAAAGAACTCTTCGGGGCTCTAGAGGCAGGCCGCGTGTGCCCCATTCCTGCTTACAGGCAAGGTCAGGAGCCGGTGTGATGGCGGGAAAGCAGCCATGCAGGGGGGGGGGGGCGGGCTGCCAGAGGGAAGCAGGGAAGGGGACTGAGGGGGCGGGAGTTGGCAAGAACAGGGCTTTCGGGGTCGAGGAGTGTGGGTAAGACTGGGATTGGTAAACGGGGGGTGCGAGGTGTGGGGAATGTGAGGAGGGGGCGTCGAGGGCCTAGCAGGGGGGAGGGGGCGGTTGAACAGCCCATAAGACAGGCTGAGGGAGTAGAGCCTCAAAGGCTGGCAGAGACATCAGCGACAGTTGCTCCGGCTGGAGCAATGGGTGGCAGGGAGGGGCAGGCAGAAGGCTTGCAAGGGCGGTCTCAGAGGCCTGAACTAGGGCAATGTCAGGAGGGGGGACTTGGCCCCTTAGGGCAGATAGGGGGGGGACCTAGGCAAGGTTTTGGGGCCCCTGGGGGTGACGGTTGGGGTGGATGTCTCCGGTTGGGGGTTTGGTTCCTTCGGTGGTGGGTATGTCCCCTGCTGGGTGGTATGGGCAGTTGGGGCACTGGGCTGGATGGGAGCACTGGTTAGGAGGGGGGCAGGGTTCGTCCGGGTCCGATTGGACTGGGGCATGGCCCCCGAGGGGTGCTCTTGGCTTGTCTTCGTCGGGTTTTCCCATTTTGTCTTCACAGGTTCCCTATATGACGGCGCTGGGTACAGGCCCGTCGGCAGTGCCGTTATGCAGCAAAGGGAGTATGGCGTTGAGATCCCTGGCAGAGGCGGGAGCAGCCGGAGTCGGCATACCAGCTTCAGGAGCGGAAGTGCTCCGGACGCCTTTGGGCCCTGGAGGCGAGGGGCTCCTCTCGGCAGAGGCTCGTGGCATCGAGGACTCGGCAGGTGAGATCAGGGTGGCTGATGGGGGTGTTTCTTCGGAGCGGGGGTCGCGGACCGCTCGGTCCGGCAAGGCACGCAGCAAAAAGAAGCGTGGATGTGGGTATCGCCATAACTCTTCCTCTTCTTCCTCATCGTCGTCCGATTCATCGGATGCTTCGGGGGCGGTTGGTGGCGTGCGTGGGATGGCCGTGGCCGGAGGGGAGGAGGGGTGTCTTTCGGGTGGGGGTTCGGCGTCTTTGGTGGCCATGTCAGAGTTGTGGGAGGGAGTACCAAAGAAACTGCGGCGGAAGATTAAAAAGTGAAAATATATTGATATTTTTCGTTTGTTAGAAGGCAGGAAGCGTTCGGGGGACAGTAGGAAAAAACGGAAGGAGGACGAGAAGGCAGGGCGGCTTCGGAAAGTGTCGCGGAACGTTGTTAATTGGGTATGGTCGTTCTTGCGGTTGGCAAGTGTGTGGGGGCATCATTTTCCTCATCAGTCCGGTATGTTGTTATCTTATGCTGATTCGATTCTTGAAGCGTCTCAGATGCATGAAGGCTGGTCGTGGCTTAATTACGACGAGAAATTCCATGATAAGATGGAGGAGAATAAGTTGCTAACGTGGGGCACGCAGGATATTAACCTTTGGTTAACCCAGATGTCGGTTAAGGGTGGGGGGGGTGGTGGAAGCAGCGGTAAGGTAGGGTCGGGGGTTAGTGGGGGGGCGGCGCGTTCCTTTCGAGGGGGAATCGTCTCAGGGCAGGCTAGGACGGTCTCCGGAGGGGGGGGAGATGTCTGCTGGCAGTTTAACAGGTCGATGTGTCCCTTCCCCGACTGTAAATTCCGGCATGCGTGCTCTAGCTGCGGCGGCCCCCATGCGGCAGCCAAATGTGTTAAAAAAGGGCCCGTGGCTACACCGACGGCAGGGCTCAAGTAAGGGGGGTCCGTTCAAGCTGGCGCCTTCGCCGATTCAGGTTACGCTCTTGAGTTCTTGGTTGCGTTCTTATCCGCGGAGGCGGGACGGGTTAATGTTGCAGTCAGGTTTTAGTTTGGGTTTTGTAATTCCTGTCCATGGTGTGGTTGCGGTTGCATCGACTCGGAATTCACCCAGTGTGAGGCGTTTGGGGGCAATCGTACGGGGCAAAATAGCAGAGGAATTACGGTTGGGCAGGATAGCGGGGCCTTTTCAGCACCCGCCGTTCCCGGATTTTGTGGTATCGCCGTTAGGCATTGTACCTAAGAAGGAGCGAGGGAAGTTTCGGCTTATTCACAACTTGTCTTCCCCGGCTGGAACCTCAGTGAATGATTCGATTCCTCGGGAGCTGTGCTCGGTTCGTTATGAGTCTTTTGACATGGCTGCGGGTTTAGTCAGGGGAGCAGGGCGCGGGGATTTGATGGCGAAGGTCGATATTGAGTCGGCTTTTCGTCTCCTGCCGGTTCACCCGTCTTCTTTCCGGTTGTTAGGTTTTCAGTTTGAAGGGGAGTTTTATTTTGATAAGTGTATGCCCATGGGGTGTTCAGTTTCCTGTTCTTACTTTGAGAAGTTTAGCTCCTTCTTGCACTGGTTGTTAGTGCAGAGAGTTGGTCGGGGGGAGGTGGTTCACTATTTAGACGATTTTTTATTTGTGGGAGAGGCAGGGTCCTTAGGGTGTAGCGAGCTGTTAGTGGGTTTTGGTAATTTAGCTCGCGAGCTGGGGGTGCCCTTGGCACAGGATAAGACGGTGGGTCCGACGACTCGGTTGACCTTTTTAGGCGTGGAATTGGACTCGCAAACTTTGGAGGCGCGTTTGCCTCTAGATAAGGTTGAAAAATTGAGGGTTCTGGTGGCGAATGCTCTAGCATCATCTAAGTTGAACCTCCGGGAGCTGCAGGCCTTAATCGGCTCTCTGAACTTTGCGTGTAAAGTTATCCCTATGGGGAGGGTGTTCCTTCGGCGCTTGGCGGCAGCGACGGCGGGGGTCCGGAAGCCCCATCATCGTATAAGAGTATCCAAGGTGATGCGGGATGATTTGAGGGTTTGGGATCTATTCTTGCGGGACTTTAATGGCACTTCGGTGTTGCGTCAAGCGGAGCTTTCAAGTAATGATTTGCAGCTGTATTCGGATGCTGCGGGTGGTGTCGGGCTGGGTATCTATTTCGGCGAAGCTTGGTGTGCTGAGCGGTGGCCGCCGGGATGGGAGGCGGAAGGGCTTTTGAAGAATATTACCTTTCTCGAATTGTTCCCAATATTAGTGGCGCTGGCATTATGGCCGGACAGATTGGCTGACCGTAGGGTGGTGTGGTGGTGTGATAACGAGGCGGTGGTGTCCGTCGTGAATCGTTTATTCGCCTCGCTGTAGTATGGTAGCGGCCTTAATGCGTCAAGTCATTTTAGCCTGTTTGCGTTTGAACGTGGACTTGAGGGCTCGCCATATTCCTGGATGTACTAATGCCATTGCTGATGCTCTTTCTTGTTTGCAGTGGAAGCGATTTCGGCAATTGGAGCCGGAGGCAGACGAGATCGGGTCCAAGGTCCCTTGGAAATTGTGGAGCTGTGGCCTACCGAGATGAAGCACCTCTTAAGACATTCAGTAGCAGAGCGTACGTGGGCTGCGTGGGGAGTGGGGTGTCCGAGTTTATGCTGGGGGGGTACGTGGGGTGGGCGAAGGCGAAGGGGTGGACAATATCAGCGGTGCGGGGGCACCTGGCGGGGTTTGACTTTTTTGCCAGGGTGGCGGGTTGGCCGTGCGCCCTGCATGGGCGCCTGGTGCGGCGGTTAATGCACGGGTGGGAGTGGGAGCTCCCTAGGTGGTGTGATCGGCGTCTCCCAATCTCACACGACTTGTTGAGGCGCCTATGTCTTGGGTTGTCTGGGGTGGCGGCATCGCCCTATGAGGAGGTTTTATTTCGGGCGGTGTTTTGCTTGGCGTTTTTTGGGGCCTTTAGGGTCGGTGAGTTGGCGGCTGATTCGGTTAAGTCCGGTTTGGGTAATTGCTTGCGTTTGCGGTATGTGTGGAGGGAGCAGGGGCGCATTAGGGTGCTGTTGGCCAGGTCCAAAACTGACCAGAAAGGGAAGGGTTTGTTGGTGGTGCTGGGCAGGATAGGGGGTCCGACTTGCCCTGTCTCTGCTCTTGAGACCTACTTGGGGGTGCGCCCGGGCGGTGGCGAAGGGCTTTTCGTGCATGCAAACTCTTCCTGCGTGACCAGGTATCAGGTGACAGCGGTGTTGCGCATGGCGCTGCGCCAAATTGGTGAAGAGCTGGGGCTGTTTTCGGCCCACTCTTTTCGCATTGGGGCTGCCACCAGTGCGGCGGCTGCGGGTCTGTCGGGGGAGCAGATCCAGAGTATTGGCCGATGGCGCTCTCGGGCTTTTCAGGGTTATGTGCGACTTTGAGATGTTGGAGGGTTGGGGGGGGTTACTAATGCTGTTCTTTTCTCTTGCAGGTGGGGTGAGTAGTGAGAGGGTCTGCTGGATGATGGGACACTCCTTTGTCTTCTGGGCTGGTCAGCGGGCAGCTGTTCGGCCGATCGGGCTGAATCTTGGGCTGGACACAGCTGAGGTGGCGGTTTCATGGCTGGGTGAGCGGGGGTTGAGGTGGTCTCAGCTGCTCCCCTTGCTTCGTCACCATCTTCGGTGTGCGAGGGCGGCCTGCGGTCGTCTTGGTTCATCTGGGCGGCAATGATCTGATGGAGTGGTCCTGTAAGCGGCTGATACGGGCGGCAAAGAAGGACTTTCTGACTTTCCTCCGTTTGCTGGACGGAGTCATCTTGATTTGGTCCGACATTATCCCTAGGCCATCGTCATGGAGCCAGAGGCGGTGGTCTCGGGGACTGACCAAGATAAATCGGCAGATTGGGAGATGGGTCTGCGAGAGAGGGGGTTATCAGGTGCAGCATACTTGGGTTGATGTGTCCTGTGCAGGGTTGTACAGGGCTGATGGTGTGCACCTCTCGCCAGTGGGAATAGACTTGCTCTTGAACGACTGGCAGGAGGTGCTGGAGAGGGTTGTTCGGGGTGGTTTCACTGGTCGCAGCTTGTCCTAACGGTGGGGGGTGGCACAGTTACAGGCCCTGTGCCGGTGGCGGGATCCCGGAGGTTTCCGGGGTCCGGAGCCTTAGGCGACTCGGGACGGGGGCGGGGTGCCCTCGACCCGGACTACCCTGGAAGACTTTTGCTAGTAATATGGCGAAGTCGGATAGGGGTGGTCGGAACGTTGCCGGGGGTGTGACCATGGCTGCAGCGGAGGCGAGGTCGCTTTGCTAGTAGCATGGCTGGTGACGCATCGCTCCGTTGCGGGGGGGGAGACGATTGTTGAAACAATTGTTTTGGTTATTGTTTTGGATGTTATTGAAATAAAGCTGCGACCAGTTTATCACCACACTTGGCTATTGGTGTAATCTCTGGGAAGGGCAAAGAGGAAGTTGTGGAAGGGTGGTGAAAAGGGTGGGGGGGGGGGGGAAGTAATGTTGTATGCAGCAGGGGTAAGCGCCGGGTCTGTCTACCCGGTTACTGTTTCAGGTTCATATTGTAGTTATTATTGTTAATGTGGCATTGCTAGGCTATTTCATCTGTAGGCTACTGTGATCTTCATGTGAAATTAAGGCAACATTTTTTAGCGTTTGAGTTCATACCAGGCATGGGTTTGTATAGACCTATTCATTGCTGTTACAGAAGTAATGCCGTCAACATTGTTTATTTTTTCTGAGATATATTTGATTGGTAATAACAGTTATTTATTATGATTTCAGTTATTTTATTGCTCCAAGGAACTGTTTTCATCACAGTTTGTTTTTTGCAAAGAGATCACACTAGTAACCGGGTACGGCGGACTAGTCGCCTCTCGCCCAGCCTCCCCCCCCCCCCCCCACACACTTTCTTTACCTTTCAACATTATGCAATAAAATACACAACACCTGTTCTGGGATTAAACTGGTCGCAGCTTTATTAACCTTTAACAATAACTCAACAATATTTACAACCATCAACCTTAACCCCCCCCCCCGCAGATCAAGCCCTCACCAGCCATGTCAGTAGCAAGGTGACGCCGTCTCCGCTTCCGCTGGGCCCAAGCCCTGGATATTTCTTATCCCTCCCTCTTCTGGCTTCACCATATTATTAGCAAAAACCCGAGGGATTGTCCAGGTCGGGGGTACCTCACCCCCGCCCTAAGGATTGCTTCCGGCTCCGGACCCTGGAAACCTCCAGGATCCCGCCACCCCCCCCCCCCCAGCTGCAACACCCCGCACACCAGGTCTACCAAACCCCCGCAAGGGTGGGTGGGCGGGAGCAACCGCCGCCTCTGAGACCACTCTCAAGAGCACCACGCCGTGCTCTGCCCCGTGATATCTCATTTATATGTTTTTGGTTCCCTTCGCTCACTTGATACATTTTTAAAGGAATTATGTGGTTTTAGGCTGCTCAACACAATGGTGGTGCGTTTGGTTTGTTTGTGTGGGGTATACACTTTACAATGTTTTTTATACGATGATGATCCTATTTTATCCATCATGCTTTCCTCTCCCCTTTTTGAAGCTTTGATAACGGTCTTTAGGCTATTAAGCATGCTTCATTTCTGTTATTTAAAGTGTTGTTTAGATGATTGATCGATGTATCTGGCTTACATCAGACTCACTCCTTCTCTTCCTTTTTATATACCCCCCCCCTTTTTTTATATATATTTATAGATTCTAGTGAAGGGTGCTTATTGCTTTACCGGTAAGGTATTTTTTTTATATATACAGTTTTTTGTTTATGTTCGTCTATTATACAATTTACTTGCTTTTGAAACGTTGTATATAATGTTCTTACCATCTTTGTGTGCAATTTTATATTTTCAGTTCATAATGTTCTTAAGTAGCATTCCAACATTTTGGTTTTTAGATGTTATTTATTCAGTTTTATCTTTGGTTTTAATTTGATTTGTATATTTGTTTTAATGTATAATGTTTATATTTTCATTTATTGAATTGTTTGTTTTTAGTTTGCCTTTACCCCTGAAGAAGTTCTGACGAAACAAGGCCTGTGTTGGGTTGGCAATATGTGTTGGCAATGTTAATACAATTTTGATATATACCCTTATCCTTGGTTTTGTACCACGTTCTCTGACTGTGTGCTCTTTCACAGCATACTGTGATAAGGAAGCTTATCATAGCTCAGGAAGGAGCTATAGAAAAGGTGAAGTGACTCTGAACAAGCAACCTGTCAGTTCTGGTAGAAATATGAAAACAGAATTTTGCCATAAAAGACTACCAGTCCCAGAATGCACCAGGTTTCCAACAGCCATTAGAGGAGCTGAAGTGAGGAAATGTGTGTTCAATCAGGAGGGCTATGAGGTAATCCCTAAGCACTCATCTCAAAGGGCAGGGCCTGATTCAGCACAGCTGCGCTGTGTTAGGGAGGATCACTCATCTAAGCAGAATAAGAGTAGAGTTTATTCTACAGATGACCATCTTCATGATCACCTTGGATATCCAGAGAATTATCCTCCTCCTTATCCTGAGAATCAGTGTGAGCTTGATCATCAGTTTCATCTGAAGGATCATCAGAAGCAGAAGCCAAACCGGACGGACAGAGAGGGAAAGAGAGCCTTTGGAAGAAGGAAGAGAAAAGCCTTTGAGAGGTCTAGAAGAGTCCAAAGAAGTACTTATACTGGGAGGTATTCCAAGGGCCAGCATACACCATTGGACTGGGGAAAGCCAAAGGAATGGTGCTGCAGAGCTAGGAATCACCAGAGGCTACCTGTGAGGGAGACGGCTGAACGTGGAAGGGACCCTAAGACCTGTGCCAGAAGGTATGTGAAGAGAGATCCAGTATCCAGGGATCTGGATTGGAAGGCTGGACATAAGAACTGGACTACATACTGGCCAGGCTATATAGAGAGGAACTCTAGCAGCAATGGAAGCTCAGGTATGAACACTGATCTATGCCCTAGCTATAACCTTGAAAGACAGCAGGGAAACAAGTATTCTCCTGAAAATGCTCCATTGAGAGATTCATCTGTGCCAATCCATGATATTGAACCCATGCTTGTTGAACAAGGGGGAATAATAGCAGATGAGGATCCTGTTTATATGGACTGCTCTCTATCTAAACTCCGTTGGTAACTTTCTGTTATAAAGTACAGCAACCATCACAAAGAAATACAAATTTGTTCTTTAATCTACTCAGAAAAGCTCCTGAAGCAGGATTTGACCCACACAGTGGAAGGCAAGCCAGCTAAGGGGTTTCAGCTGGTGACTGCTAGCAATTAAGCCTTACCTAATTGCTTGTGAGCTAGGAGAGAATCATTTCTGAATTTATGTGGGAAGTAATCAGAAGTTAACCTGAAAAGAACAGTTTGTTTCTTGCTTTGTAGCTTTTCATTTGTTGTTTTCCTGATTTTGACTTTGTTTTTCCAAGTTAACACTGAAAGCAAGTACCTAATTTATGTGCTACCAAGCATATCTTGTTGGGAGAAATAACCCCATAAATAAATATCTTATTGGCTTTACCCAAGAGCACAACTAAATTATTGTCAGCAGCTGTGTCTGGTGTGAATGAACTACATTGCCCACAATACCTTGCAAATCATATAGATATATGCACTTGCCAAGACTGTGAAAAATTCTCACCCAGGCAGCCGTCTTACAATACATACGTTTCCCTTAAGGGAATAAAAGGTCAGAGTTGCATAATAAAGTTTAAATCCCTACAAAGATTTCATTTTGAATTTCCTGCACATACTTAATGGGTGTAGATTGCATCAGGCTCAAAGAAGAACAAAGTACCTGTAATTCCCCACCTGCCTGAATTTGCAAAGGGAGTTTCTCTTTGAAAATCAGGAATCTGTCCAAACCTTTTTCAAAGCCAGCTGTACTACCTCCTTTTACCACATCCACCAGCAATGAGTTTCAAAGACTAATTATACGTTGAGAGAAAAGGTATTTTTTCTTATCAGTTTTAAATATACTGCTTCCTCGCTCATAAAGGACACATGAACACGCTCCTCCAATGTCAGGGTCCGAGTCATCTTCATGGTCGATCCAGAAAGCGTATGAAATTCAAAAATTGCACGTGGTTTTATAGCTGCACTGTTGGCTAGATATCTGCATTGTGATTGGTTAGTGAAACCAGCCTCCTGATTGGTCAGAAATAACGTGTGCATATTGGATAATCTCGATTCAGTTTTGATGCAGGATCCACAAAAATCGCAGTAGCTATCTCCCAGTGTCTGTAAAGTATTTAAATTGGAAGCAAGGAATGCAAAAATGTCAACTCTAATAGCCAAATGTATCCCTTTTAACGTGGTAGAAAGATGAATATGCTGGGCTAACGCAAAATTAAAAAAAAAAAAGTTAGAAGGTACGAAAAACACAAAACTCACAAATGATTCCAGACTTTTGCACACACTGTAGCTTCATGGTGTGTTCAATGGTGCTTGTATTTTTGAAACAGTAAACAATTGATTTGCGTCTCCCCATTCAACTCTGCTCAGGATTTTATGAACTTATATTGTATCTCCCCTCAGCTATCTCTTCTCCAGGCTAAAGATCCCTAATCTCTTTAGCTTTTCCAGATAGGAGAATCATTCTATGTGGTTGCCCTTCTCTGTACCTTTTCTAATGCTGCTATATCTCTTTTGAGATGTGGAGACCAGAATTGCACGCAATACACAAGGTGAGGTGCATCATGGAGTGATACAAAGGCATTATGATATCCTTTGTTTTATTTTCTATTCCTTTCCTAATGATTCCTAAAATTCTTTTTTTTGCTGCCACAGCACACTGAACAGTACTGTGCAGATCACACCCAGATCCTTGTCTTCACTGGTCACTCCTAATGTGGAATCTGTCGTTTGGGTTGTTCTTTCCTACATGCATCACTTTGCACTTGTCCACATTAGATTTCATCTGCCATTTGGATGCCTACTCTTCCAATCTCAGAATGTCTTCCTGCAGTTTCTCGCTATCCATCGGTGTGGTAAAATGAAATAAAAGAGCCCTCATTCCCTGTCAGTGTTTCTTATCAAAATGGAAAATATAGGGCAGATGAGTGTATGTCCTTCTCCACACCCTCCAGATGTTTTTCTGGTAGAACAAGCACTTTTCTGGTGCCTATTCATGCCTGGAGCAGGTATAAACCTGGGCACATCTCTGGACATCCCGACTCTTGGGAACATCCTGGAAAATGTCTATGTCATGCCCCCATTCTTATCTGGATGTCCGCACACCAGGGATATCAATGAAACCACTTTCTAAAATGACACCAGTGACTTCTCCATGCTTTGGATGTATGTATGCCCATTTTCAGACGTCCAAAGCACGAATAAAGTTTCTAAAATGACCCCCTTGGTATATAAGGATACGATGATTCCTTGAAAAAATGTTTTGACGATTATTTGCTTTGATAAAATAGGGGACCTTTGGTATTTAATTGTGGTTTGTAATGGGGTTTCCAAATTAAGGTATTTGATATGTTTTTTTATGTGGTTTTATTTCCAGGACACTAAAGATAATAGATACAGAGGCCTAACCATCCTTTGTCACCTTCCAAACCCACTGATCCCTAAGATACTAAAGCTTAGCTAACTAGAGGCACCCTGATGTTACAATGACTAGGTCAACCAAAGATAGGAAACTGCATTCGGGCTGGGTTTTTATATTGGCACAATTTTCCCTCCTAGGGAAGTCTCCTCCCAGCATTATGCCATTAGGGAAAGAGAAGCCTCCCCCCATTCTGGAAAATTACTAGGGCATAAACAGGTTATCTAATTATACATAGGGAGGAGTGGCCTAGTGGTTAGGATACAGTACCGAGGGCCAGGGGTTGAAGGCTGGAGGGACTGGGGTTTCTAGTCCTATAGGCACTCCTTGTGGCCTTGGGCAAGCCACTTAACCCTCCATTGCCTCAGGTACACATAGACTGTGAGCCCTTTGGGGACAAGGGAATATATCCATTACCTGTAGCTACATAATGTAAACTGCTTTGACTGAAGGATAAGGCGCTATAGAAAACTGTTTAAATAAATAAATAAACTTGTTGGACCGCTAGAGGTCTCTGTTGCTCAAGTAAGACAGGACCGGGGAGGTCTCTACCTATACACATACATTTCTTCAGTTAAAGCATTGCTTTATTCAAGGAAGTGGCTTTGAAAATTATCCTTATTAAGTCTGAAGTAGTAGAGAACCTTGCATTTAAAGTTACTTCATGGTAAATCTCCCGTTAACCAAAAATAATGGGCTTTGGCCTACATTCAATTATCTAATAAACATTGACAAAAAAAAGACTGACTTCATATTTATTTATTGATTATGATTTGTTAACTACTACTACTACTACTAATTTGTATAGTGCTACAAGATATACACAACGCTGTACAGAGACATGCAAGAAACAATCCCTGTTCGTCAGAGCTTACAATCTAGACAAGACAGACAATGCAGCAGCTGGGGTCTAGGATATTGTATATCTAGGGGAATGGTAAGGAAATATGTAGGAGGTGAACAGGAGACTAAGGGGCATGTTTACTAAACATTCCTAACGTGCGGGGCCGCGGTAGTGTGCCTGTGCCATATAAGGAGTGGGCGGGTCAGGCAGAAAAAAGAAAAAAAACGGGAGTAAGCGATCGCACATTTGCGCGGCGCGCTAATGTGCGCCGTGCAAAATAGTGTGTGGGAAGGCTAAGTGGCGCCCTGATATGCACACACACAAAGGAACAGAGTCATAGTACAATGGTTAAGACACTGACAGCTGGTGCAGCTGCCATGGGTTCAATTCCCCATTGTGTGCAACAAAAAGGGCTGGCTGAGGCATTAATTTTAATGGGTAAAGGTGCTTTAGGAGGCATATTAATTTTGGGCGGCATAAGGCAGTGCGCTGATGCCCAAGCACAGGACCAGAGCCACAGCACAATGATTAAGACACTGACCAATGGTGCAGGGATCAGGGGTTCAATCCCCCACAGTGCCTAATGAAGAAGGCTCACTGAGGCAGTGCATATTATGGGGATGAGTGCTGTAGGGGGCAATTTATTTTTATTTCAGATATCACTACTAGCAAACGCACTCACAAAGCGTGTTAACATAAGGCGGCCCATAAGGCACATGTTAAAGTTCACTGTCCGCCAAGGCACCCTAGAATGTCCCCTATAGGGCACCATATATGTTGCATCACAGGATAAGGTATAGTGCACCTTATATGGACAGCAACCATAAGGTGCCCTATAGGGCGCCCTATAAAGCACCCTCAGAGGCACCTTATGGGTACAGTACACTGAGGGTGTGTTTGATGGCAGCAACATATGTACATTAAATCTAAAAAAAAGCTTTGGACAACCCTATCAAATAACCCCACTGTGGGCTTGAACCCATTACCTCTGGCTCCACAGGCAGTAAAGTAACCATTGGGCTACAGCTATATAGCTGCCAGCAAGCCCCTGGCTGGCTGCAGAGAGCCTGCATGTCACCACACAGACAGTCTGCTGTGGTAACCAGGATAGGGTTAGGCCACCCATACCCATGATGCACTGCACATGCAAATCAGCTGTCCACAGATGAACACAAGATGGGGAATGCACCCCAACAGCTCCCCGGCCTGTAGGGGGACGTGTCCGTGTGCACCCACACAGCACCTTGGCCAGGTAGGAGGTACTGACTGGGTGATTAACTGGCACAGAGTAGCTACACACAGTCACATTGTGCGGGAACTGTGCTCACCCTGAGTGTGCGATGAGGCGCCCTGGACCAGGTCCACAGCACCCCTCCATGGCTGAGAGAGGCCATGGCAGAGCTCCAAAACAGTTGTAATCTGTCAGATAGGTAGTTTCTGCATGGAACACCTTGGATATCTCTGTCTGTCTCAGTCAGGGGGAACCCCCATCAACCACCCCCCCCGAGGGTGGCAAACAGGGTCTCCCATCAACAGATCTCTCTTCTTCCTCCCCCCCCTGCAATGTTGGCAGTAGAGTGGACCATCAACCCCAGTCCTGTTGGGGAACAGACACCCTACAGGGCAGTCCAAGCAGCCCCACACACACCCAGACCACAATATCAGACAGACAGTAGGCCTGGATATGCTAAGATGCAACCCACCACCATCTGATATTCCCCTGCATCAAGCCATCAGCCACTGCACGGCACTCCAGCAGGGCACATACCAGCTGTGAACAGTCTGCTGGTTAGTCCCGCTGGAAATGCATGCACCCACAACTGGGATGGCAACACACACAAGCAGATACATCAGTGACTAGGCCCCAACAGGTGACCCATATATATCACATGAGGGAAATGCTATGAAGCACTATGGGGGTGCCTAGCCATGCTGCCGTCACTGCACAGTCAGGGTGGAGTGAAAGCCCAGCAGCACATACAGAGGTCACCCTGTCTGTGGAGGTGGTGGACGGCCACTACAATGTCCCTGCCAGTGCCCTATGCCCTGTGCAGATGCATCCTGGCCAGCCCACCCTGTCTGAGCTATACCCATGGTACCTTGCTGCTCATTATGCACATCATCAGGCCAAAACTGGCAACAGTGCTGGCAGTGTGGGCTGTGGACAGTGTTTGCAGCCAACACACACTGTATAGACAGACACACACTCCCACACGTATGCCAGCATTGTGCTACTATAAAGTGGTTCAGAATCCTTGCCCACCACACCAGTCCTGGGCACAGTACAGGCATGGGTATGGTATGCAGTACGGTTGGGGGTCACTCCCCAGGGTGGTAAACACTGTCAGGGGCCAGACCTGACACACACACCGCAGACATCAGATAGATTGTTATGATGGAGCTCAAAGAGCAGACTGTGCGTAACGTAGGGATATCTATCTGCCAGTACTCATAGCAAACGTTTGAGAGCTGTGTACCATATACCCAGGTGTAGGGTGACATTGCGAAGGTATGCAGGTGCTGGTATTGGGTGCTGCACGCAGGGCCCAATGTCCTGCCTCTCCAGGAGGCATTGGCCAATGGGGCCTGTGGGTGTGGGTGTGTCTGCCCCTGTTGGCTGCTGCTGTACGGCAGAGGTTCCCATATCCAGTCCAGGTTTGCAATACACTGGTTGGGGTTTCCTGCTGTCCCACATGAATATGCATGAGCTACATCTACATGCCATGGGGGTGGTGCATAGATATACAGCACAGTTATTTGTATGTGTGGCAGCATGGAACCTGAATGGTGTGTGGTCCTCCAGGACTGCATTTGTGAGACTCTGCTCTAGGTAATGCCCCTGGTCATGGTGTCTGTGCTTGGTGGTGTAAAAGATGGCGTATGACCAATGCGTATGTCCCCAGCAATAAAGGATTGCCCTTACTAACATGGTTTAGTTGTGGGGACAATATGTGGACAGGATTGGTAGTAGCCCCAGCTGGGCTTTGAACCTATGACCTTTTGTTCCTGCACACACTGTCTGTATGCACTGCACCACTGTGTTGCCACAGATGTGCTGAATTCCCTGGGAAGTCCATGACTGTACATCCGACAGGGCCTATGTTGCAGTGGACGTGCCAGCCTGCACATGGCTCGGCCACTGTCTTCTGTGGCTAGCAGCCACTGCCCCCTCCACCACCTGTACCCTACCGCCAACATGCTGGCATGTCTGTATCTTGGAAAAGCATATGACCTGCTTGCGTTGTGGCACTCCAGGACTGCATTTGGGGGACTCGGCTGTCGGTAATGCCCATTGTTATGGTGTGTGTGCGGTGTTGGGTACAAAATGGTGTGTGAACCATGCTTATGTTCTCTGCAATAAAGGAGTGTCTGTACTATCTCTGTTTAGTGGTGGGTAAAATATGGGGACTGGGTTGGCAGGAGCCCCAGCTTGGATTTGAACCTGTGACCCTCTGGTCCTAGAGGTACTGCCTCTGTCTGCTGCACCACATTGTGGCCACAGTGATAGTGCAGTCCCTGGGGGTGGGAAACCTGACCAACAGAGTCAAAAACCCTGCTCTGCACATTTGTACTGTGCGCTCCGTCACCATGTCTGGTGACATAACTGCAAATACACCCCTCAACTGACCACGAACAACTGGGGATAAATATAACCAAGCTGGGCAACAGTGATGTTAATGGGCAACCATAGCAAACACTCCCAGGAAGGCTCAGAAACAAGGAAATGGTTTTTGGAAGGGTCTCCCCTCCGTAGCCCCTTCATTTCATTTTCTTTGAGCTTTCCTGGGTGTGTTTCTTATGTTTGCCCATTATTATCGGGGTTCCCCAGCTGCCTTCCTATTTTTAATATGTTTGTTTGGGTCTTTTTCTATCTTTATTTGCACTTTTGTTCTGTGCACATGTATCACACTGCTCACGTTTTGCAGGTTTCCCCGGTTTCCCTGTACATTGCTGACGCGAAATGGTTTCTCTTCCCTTTAAATGCCCTCTACCGTTTGTGTTTCACTTGCGCTATTTTTAACCTGTGAATTCGGCCCCGATCATGTGCGGGGAGCCTCTCCCCTCCCCTTCCCCGCCCATTGACCCCGTCTCTCCGCCCCTCGGGAGCCTTCCTCCGCCCTCAGAATGCCTTTCCACGCCTCTATCGGACATTTGCGGGCCGGGTACTTGTGCGGGGTGCGTTGGTGCGGCGCGCAATTGTGCGGGGCCCACGCGCACTTTTGCGGGGCGTTTAAGAGCGTTTCTGAGCATTTGAGTGCCGCGTTTCCGTGCGCTATTGTGCGGCACGCAATTGTGCGGCTTTTAGTAAACATACCCCTAAGGGGATCAGGATCTGGATCCAAAAGAAGCCTTGAAGAGGTGAGCTTTTTGCCTGGATTTGAAAAGAGTCAGAAATGGAACCTGACATACCAACTCAGGTAGTTTGTTCCAGGCATAAGGAGCTGCAAGGTGGAAAGATTGAAGCCTGGAATTGGCAGTGGATGAGAAAGGCAGAGATAGAAGCAATTTCTCAGAAGAGAGGAGTTCCTGAAAAGGTGTGTAGGGAGAGATAAGAGAGGAAAGGCAGTGAGGAGGGGAGAGGTAATGCAATTCACCCAAGACATGTCTTTTATCTGAAAATATTCCCAACAGTTCATTGAGCCTAGTATCCTGTTTTGGCAATATCCATCCAAAATGGAGAGATTCATATATGTAATCCCTTAAGTCTACTTGGCTGGTACTTGTAAATGGCCTGTCCTTCAGACACTTGTCCAAACCTTTTTTAAACTTGGCTCTACTACAAGACTCGGCCACCTTTTCTTTCAACAAATCCCACAGTTTGTCTGTTGACTGAAAAAAAAGCTCTTAAAGTTTGTTTTAAATCTACTACCTTCTTGTTTCATGACATGTCCATGATCTGGAACAAGACTGGTTCCACTCATTTCAGATATAAGGTGCTGTGCTGTGATAATTAAACTGCAGCTATCAACTATTTACTCTGGATTATGAATTTTAGATACAACAATCTCAAGAGTGAATGCAAAATTCCATGGAAACATTCAACTTCATTTTTTGCTGGTGGAATCTACCAGTAGCTCCTAGAGTTCTGTTATCGTTCTCAAAATGTTTATGAGCAGTAAAGGCACTAAGCTGCTTAATCCAGCCATCTCCATTCAGGGCAGCTCAAGAGCCTTTTATTTTTTAATCAGCTGAATTTCACTCTGCCTTTTTAATTACAAAGGCCCCTTTTGGAACTCCAGGCTACACGCAGCGCTGAATTTGTACTGAGGACAAAATGGTTTTTAAAGATTGACAGTCTCACATCTAACACTGGAAACAAAGAAGAGCAAATAAATCATTGTCAAGAAACTAGAACCTAATTAGCATAAGACAACAAACCCTTTGGGCAGCTTTATAAATAGAATAGATTTTCTGAGCTCTGTCCAGCCAAGTAGAACAAAATTCCATAGACTAGTAGCAGCAGAAATACAGAATGCCCATCCATAACTATAGCATTATCAAAGTGCATTGCCAATATTACTGTTATTAAAACTGTATAAGTGGAACTCTCACATTTTTTAAGAGATGATGACCTGCTGTAAAATATCCTTCTTGAGTAAGGTTACCAGATTGTTGCAGGGAAATCTGGGACACTTATCTAAAGTCCAGGAGAAGGAGGGCCCTAAGTTCCAGAATCGTTTGAAAGGTTGGGGAAGAGTCAATCTCCTCTCTCTATTCATCTAATGACAGCAACAAGATCACTTTCAAGCAGATAGATCACAAAATAATTAGAAGCAGTGATGCATTTCCTCTCTGTACTGTGTAAAATATAAAAATAGCAGATTTAAATTCTAAAAACAGACATATTTCAATCACGAAATTGAAAATAAAATTATTTTATCTACTTTTGCTTTCTAGCCATTTTTTCCTAATCATCTCTCTTCCAGTCTCTGGTTTCGACTTTCTCTGTTTGTCTTCTCGTAACTCTGTTCCAAGAGTGTCCTTCCAAATAGTAATTTCTTTTCTCTGCTCCTATCTTCACTTCCTCCCCTACATCCAGTATCCTGTTTCCAACAGTGGCCAGTCCGTGTCACAAGCACTGTTCCCTCTAAGCTGTGCGCGTGTGCGCGCGCACACACCTCGCCGAGCGAGCGCACATACTTTACAACAGAGCGCACAAAAATTACGGTTCTGATTCTGATAGAAAACAACACAGACATCTTAAAATTTAAAAGTTGTTGTGTATTTATGGTTTTCACAAGTTCTACAATATTTTCTAGTGCAATCAATGTAGTGTACATACTGTATTCTGACATGTAGTCAAATTTTAAAGTATATAACTCTGAGTGTCATTATCTGGCGCACAAAAATTTAACCTTCCTTCAAAAGCTGCACTTCTGATATTTTATACGCACACAGCCTACAGAAAATTAGAGGGAACATTGGTCACAAGTACTGTCAGGTTCCCAAAAGCTAGACAGAATCCATGATACTTATCCCAGGGATAAGCAGTGGATTTCTCTTGTCCACTTTAATAATGGTTTATGGACTTTTCCTCCAGGAACTTCTCCAAACTTCTTTTAAACACATCTACACCAACAGCTTTTAATACATCCTCCAGCAACAAATGCCAGAATTGGATTACATGGTGAATGAAAAAATATTTTCACCAATTAGTATTAAATGTGCTGCCTTGCAGCTTCATTGCATGTCCCTTAGTCTTTCTACTTTTTGAAAGGATAAACAACTGATATATGTTTACCCATTCTACACCACTCATTACTTTGTAGACACCTATCATATCTCCCCTCGGTCGTCTCCTTTGAAAGCTAAAGAGCCCTGATCTTATAAGCCTTTCCTCGCAGGGATATCCTTCATCCCCTTTATCATTTTGGTTGCTCTCCTATGTACCTTGTCTATCGACACTATATTCTTTTTAAGATATGGCGATTAGAATTGCACACAAAATTCAAGGGCAGGTTGCTACATTGAGCAATACAAAGGCATTATAATATCCTTGGTTTTATTCTCCATTCCTTCCTTATGATTCCTAGCATTCTATTTGCTTTCTTGGCCACTGCTGCACACTGGGCAGAGGGTTTCAATATATTATCCAAGATGATGCCTGAATTCTTTTCCTGAGTGGTGGTTCCTAATATAGAACCTTGCATCGTGTAACCATAATTTGAGTTGTTCTTCCCTAAGTGCATAACTTTGCCCTTGTCCACATTAAATTTCATTTGCTATATGGACCCCCAGTCTCCCAATTTCTCAAGGTCCTTTTTCAATTGTTCACAATCCTCTTCTGTTTTAACAACTTTGAATAATTTTATGTCCTCTGCAAATCTGATCACCTCACTCGTTCCATTTCCAGGTTATTTATGAATATGATAAAAAGCAGAGGGCCCAGCACAGATTCCTGGGGTACTCCACTAGTCAGCTTTCTCCATAGTGAAAATGAACCACTTAGCCCTACTCTTTTAGGTACACTAACAGCTTTTACTAGATCCAGAGTTTGATTACACATTGAGTGAACAACTATTTTCTCAGATTAGCCTTAAATGTGCTACATTGTAGCTTCATTGGATGTCATCTAGTCTTTCCACCTTTTGAAGTAGTAAACAACCAATCTACATTTACTGGTTCCACTCCATTCGTTATTTTATAGACCTCTATCATATCTCCCCTTAGCCGTCTCTTTTCCAAGATTAAGAGCCCCGACCATTTAAGCCTTTCCTCATAGGGGTATCTTTCCATCCCTTTTACCATTTTGGTGGATCTTCTCTGTACCTTTTCTAATCGAGCTATATCCTTTTTAAGATATGACGACCAGAACTGCATACAATATTCAAGGTGCGGTCGCACCAAGGAACAATATAGAGGCATTATAATATCCCTTGTTTTATTCTCCATTCCTTTCCTTATGATACCTAGAATTCTATTTGTTTTCTTGGCTGCCGTTGCACATTGTGCAGATGGTTTTCATTTTGCTCACCTCGAAGAGCAGGAAGGTGGTGATACCTAAGATTATCCAGCTATGCAATAATAGATCTCTTAGCCTTAAATAGCAGTTCATTAGTGGAGGAGTGGCCTAGTGGTTGGGGGCAAGGTATTTCAGGCCAGAAGGTCAGGGGTTCAAATCCTACTAGAGGACAGCAACCTTGGACTGGGGTTTCTAGTCCCACAGGTGCTCCTTGTGGTCTTGGGCAAGCCACTTAACCCTCCATAGCCCATGTTCCCTGTAAAATAGTTATCTCCAAGTTATAATGCCTTGTTCAATGTAAACTGCACTGATGCAGAATAGCACAGTATATAAAAGAATGTAAATAAATAATTATTTTTGCATGGGAATTTTAACATTCATATTGACAATCCAGGCTAACCCCATGACTGTAACAAAACCTTTAGGGGCTAATATTCAAAGATGCTTATCTGGTTAGCAGCGCCTAATAACCAGATACGTATCAGCAAGAGCAATCTTCACTATCTGGAAAGTGCCACTAAATCTTCTCTCTAAACACTTAGGGCACTATGGGGAGTATTTTAGAAACCCTATTCATGCTTTGGATGGCACAGAGACATCCAAAGCAGAAAGACTATCTCCAGAGCCATTTTGTAAGCCAGTTGCAGGGACATCCAAATCTGAACTGGGGCATGGAGGAGGTGTGACCAGGCCATTCCCAGGAACATAGAGGCATGGTTAGGGCATTCCCTGGGACCAGTATGTCCCCACTTGATCACAGAAAGGTCACCCATTACACCTAGCTTTAGGCCTGCATAGTTATGAACAAGCATCTGAAGAGTGCTTTTTTTAGCTGACAAACATCTAGAGTATGTAGAGAAGAAGGCACTTTTTTATCCCAGTACTCAGCACAATTCCTACTATAGCAGCAGCAGGACTTGAACCCTGCCTGCCCTGTTCCTAACCCACTTCTTGAACCATTATGCTACCCCAGCTGTTTAAGTTCTGAGGGATGTCTCAGTAGCCACCCTGCAGAGCTCTCTATTGGGCACATTTAGGTTTGTAAAATCACGTCTGCACCTGGCATGCCTGCATTTTATTTTCAGATGTTCTGGCTTAGACATCCCAGATTGCACTTGGACAGATCTTCTAAAATTCCCCTCCATCTGGATAGTGCCAGGATGGTTCATGAGTGAATCTGGCACAAAGTTGGTTGTTATTCAGTTAGTGGTGATTTTCAGCACCGACATACAGATAGCAATTACATCTATTTATTTATTTAGCTAGGCTTATATACTGCTTTTTACTAGGTCAAAACAGTTTACAGGGAACAGAACGTTTTCTACAATGAACATATGTCATGTAAGGAACAGAGTAACAATTAGATTGAAACAGTCAGCGGTTTTGATAACAAAGTAATATTAATATTTACATAGGGTGTCATTCTGATCAGGACATTCAGGCCCCTGTGCACCCGATCAGAATTGGAAGCACAGGGGTAGATGCGATACTGATCCTGCAGGCACGTCTGGCCCCCACAGGATCAGAATTGCAACTAGGCCTGTACGTTCAGGCCGAGACCCGATTCCCATTGGTCTGCACATTCAGGACCCTGCCTGGCTAACTCATTCAGGAGCCGCGATCCCTGGCCACTGACGACTGTCTCTTTTCCCTGCAACCTGACCCCCCCCCCCCCATCTGGCCTCCCATAGCCAGCGTCCCCTGTACCTACCTCACCTTTTTTTCTTGGCCGGACCTCCCGTCCCCTAATATCTAGGGGGACTTATTCCACCTCCAAGGTGGAAAAAATCCCCCGTCCAGTCTGTTGGCCCCGGATGTATAGGGCTGATATCAGAATCAGCCCTGTACATCTAGGGCCATGGACCGCACTCTGCCTGCCCTAACTCCGCTTCGTATGGCCCCTTAACGTCCCATCTAAGCCTCCCCGAACAAACACCTTGTTCATACGGGACGTCCATCCCCGCTATTCGTGGCTCAGAATGACACCAATAGTGTATATACTTGGGATAGTTTGCATAATGTACATAACTTGGGACATCAAAAAAGCTGCCCTAAGTACTATGCAGACTGGCTATTAGGATAGCTGCTGAATAGTGCTTCTATCCTGCCTGCAGATCCAGATATCTGGATACCAGTGCTAAACATCCAGATTATATTTAACTGTCACAGCCAGCGTTTAAAAATAATGCTGACTGCCGTAGTCAAATATGGACCCTTAGATACTATGGAAACTTAGATCAGAGCAGTTGATTTCATCTGCAATTCATACAACTGGCCTTTGGCTGAATTATCTGTCCTGGAGGAGCTGATAAACCTCCAATTCCTTTTCAGACTATTACGGTATAAAACGGCAGTTTCAGGGTACAGCATTCCCAATCTGCGAATTCCTTCAACTTTTCCAAACCAAAGACGTTTCTGAAGGAGATTTCTATTTTATGACATGCAACAACTAAAGTCTTATTTCACTAATAAAGTTTTGTCTTAAAGGGAACTTTTAAGAATTGTGTAGATGTTGTGCCAGACCCCTAGCCATGTGGATATCCCCACTCCATCACAGGTAGTATGGGAAAAGCTTTCTTTTATTTTAGTAATATTAGACATATTGGAAATGGCTTAGAGATAATGTCCAATTAGGGGATTCTGGAAAATGGACAGACATTTTCTTTGGTTGCACTGTCCAAATTTAACTTTTTATCCCTGGAAGAGGTGGAGTCTATGTTCAACAGGGCTGACCCTACTACCTGTTGTTTAGAACCATGCCCTCCGTGGCTTGCCAACACAATATAAAGTCAGCAGATTTACCCTTTTTTTCTAAGAAACTGCAAATAGGTTATGACAGGTGGGGGAAATTATATGGTTTGCTACAAAAAAACAGTGGTGCATCTCCTTATTTAAAAACGTGTCATTAGACCTTGTGCATTTTCATCTTTTTTTGTGTGGTTTGTAATCTTTTTCCTCTCTTAAGTAACTGAGTGGGCAGTGTTCTTACAAGTTAGACCACATATCAGCAATCCTATCGCATTAGGTCAGTGTTTCTCAAGCCAGTCCTGGTGTACTCCCTAGCTAGTCTAGATTTCAGGATACCCATAATGAATATGGATGAGATAGATTTACATGTCTTCATTGCATGAAACTCTGTTTCATGTATATTCATTGTGGATATCCTAAAAACTAGACTGCCATGGGATACACAAGGATCATAAGGAGGGACTCTATACTGAAATAGTTTTGGCACCTACCATGAATGATTTATTGCTGGCTGCTGATAAAAGTTCTGCATCACTGCCTATTCTCCTTGACCAGTATTAGACATAACCGTCATACTATTCTTGTTAGCCACCGAGCTGAGTATTTCAAAGTGTAGCTCAAGAGCTAAAATCAATTTTCTAAGTAGTAAGTTTGCCAAGATGGAAAAATATCTCAAGGAGTCGTCAGAGGGATGAGAACAGCTGGAGGATGTAGAAAAACAATGGGCAAAACTGAAAGGCAATATTTTAAGGGCAACAGACCTTTTTGTTAAAAAGGTAAATTAAAGGAAAAGGAAAGGAAAGCCACTATGGGTATCAAAAGAAATAGCTGAAAAGGTGAAGAAAAAGAAGGTGGCCTTCATAAAATATAAGAGATCACAGAAAAATGAAGACAAACATCAATTCTGGAAAAGTTTTGAGAAGCTAGGAAAGTAGTCGGGAATGCAAAGATTATAAAAAGAAGAAGAAATAGCCAGTCCAATAAAAAGGGGAACAAGACATTTTTCAGATATGTTAGGGAGAGGAAGAAGTGCAAAAATGGTATTGTCAGACTCAAGGGTGAAGGGAAGGAATATGTAGAAGCTGATGAGGATAAAGCAGAATTGCTTAACAAATATTTTTGTTCCATGTTCACAGATGTAGGGCCAAGACCAGGACCTCAGAAAACACCCAAAAAATGTGAAGAGAAGTGAAGAGGATCCTGAATGATTTTCAGAAGACTGTGTTCATGAGAAACTAGTTAAACTAAAAGTAGACAACGCAATGGGGCCAGATGAGATACATCTGAGAGCACTGAAGGAACATGGGGAAGTTCTAGCAGCAACACGGTCTGATCTTTTCAATGCTTATTTAGAGTTCATAGTGGTCCCAGAGGATTGGAGAAAGGCATATGTGGTCCCTTTACCCAAAAGCAGAAGTAAAGATGAGGTTGAGAACTACAGGCTGGTTAGTCTGTAATGGGTAAATTAATGGAAATGATGCTAAAACAGAGGATAATGAGGTTTCTGGAGCTGAATGGATTGCCGGATTCAAGGCAGCATGGATTTACCAGAGACAGGTCTGAGAAATAATGAACAAATAAACTTCTTCCAAAGACGGGGAAGCTGTAAAACTAGAGGGCATAACATGAAGCTGCAAGGGGGTAAATTGAAAGGCAATGTCAGGAGATACTTTTTCACTGAAAGGGTGGTGAATGTTTGGAATGCCCTCCCGATGGAAGTGGTGGGGGCAAATACAGTGACAGAATTCAAAATGGCATAGGACAGACACAGTGTATCCCTTTACAGCAACAAGATAACATCAAAATAAACTTAACTATCTAATTTCTCAACAAACAGGGGTGTCTTACATGGAGCGGTGGGTTCACCCCTAAACAAAGACATGGGGAGGGATGGCCTGGACCATACTGGTCTTTATCTGCCGTCATTTACTATGTTATTATGTCTTGTCATACAAATTTGATTAATTTCTTTGACTGAATGACCATAGAGTTGGACCGAGGGAGAGCCCTAGACATGGTATACTTAGAATTCAATAAAGTCTTTGACATCATTCCACACAGGCAACTTATAAACAAATTGAGCACCCTAGAAATGAACCCTAAAGTGGCTGACTGCATTAGAAATTGGTTGAGTGGAAGGCGACAAAGGGTACAGGTAAATGGGGCTCACTCTGAGAAGAAGGATGTTACCAGTGGTATGCTGCAGGAATCCGTCCTTGGTCTGATTCTTTTTAACATTTTGTTAGTGAAATTGAGGAAGGGCTGTCTGATAAGGTTTGCCTCTTTGTGGATGATACCAGAATCTGCAATAGAGTAGACACCCAGGAAGGAGTAGATAGCATGAGGAGGAATCTAGCTAAGCTTGAAGAATGGTTGAGAATTTGGCAGCTGAGATTTAATGCTAAAAAATGCAGGGTCAAGCATTTGGGCTGCAAAATTCCAAGGGACCAGTGCAGTGTAAGGGTCGAAGTACTTCTGTCGATGAAAGAAGAGCGAGACTTGGGCATGATTGTTTCTGATGATCTTAAAGTAGATAAACAGATAGAAAATGTGACAGCAAAAGCCAGAAGAATGCTTGGGTGCATAAAGAAAGGAATGGCCAGCAGAAAAAAGGAGGTGATAGTGCCTCTGTTTAAGTTTCTGCTGATACCTCATTTGGAGTGTTCTGTGCAATTCTGGATACCACACCTTCAAAAGGATATAAACAGGATGGATTCGGTGCAGAGGGTGGCTACCAAAATGGTCAGTGATCTTTGTTATAAACCATATGGGGACAGACTTAAAGAGGAATGTATACTTTAGAGGAATGGCAGGATAGAGGAGATTTTGATAGTGACATTTAAATACCATTGTGGCATAAATGCACAAGAGGAGAGCCTCTTTTTATTGAAAGCAAGCTCTGCAATGAGAGGACACAGGATGAGGGTGAAGGAGGATAGACTCAGGAGTAATATGTGGCAATATTTCTTTTTAAAAAGGTTGGTAGATGGATGGAATTGTCTCCCAGTGGAGGAAGTAGAGACGAGTATAGTATCTGAATTCAAGAAAGTGTGCAACAAATACAGAAGGGGCATGTTTACTAAAGGTTAACACACATTAAGTATAGTTAACGAGCATTAAGTGCGGCCACTGCCCATTCATTTCTATGGGCCGTTGTAGCACTTAATATGCATTAACTTTATTTAACACACGTTAACTTTAGTAAACATGCCCCTAAATGAAATACTGGGTACTGAGCCCTATGGTGCTCATAATAAAAGCAGACAAAAAATATTTGAACCAAACCTTTTTTACTATTATGAACAAGAAACAGCTCACAACCCCTCCCCCCCCCCTACAGGCATTTATCAAAACAAATCAAAGACAGAAATAGAATCATTAAATAAAAATTTCTTCCTGACAAAAGAAACCAAGGCAGTTTTTTAAACCTTTCTAAAGTAGTCAAATTTATAATTGAAACCCAATCATTTTTTTGAGAATTGTTGCACAAGTACTATAAATTATGTTTGTATCCACATATAAGCCCAGTCCCCTCCAAATCCTCAGCGCCTATCTTTAGTTTATTTAGGGTTAGATCTCACCATTTGGATGGCAGTTTAATTTGGTCTCTGGCAGTCACAAAGCTCAACCTGCTCCAAAGGGAATCTTAACATTGCAAAGTTTTCAGGAAATGCAGAATCTATTCCTTCTAAACTCTGACTTAGAATAGGGGCAGAATAAATCCTTGCTGTGCGGATTTTTGTTTTGTCTGATCCAAGGCTTAGAGCTCTGGAGAAGAGTTGAAACCTAAATCCCAGATTTTTCTCTCCCAAAACTAGGAGCTTGATGCTTCTTAACCTAAAGCTAGCCAGCAACTAACTGCCTGAATTAAAAAAAATCAGTGGGTTTCAACCAATCACAGAGGGCTGCAGTCTGATGCAAAAGCCAACAACTTTTTTGCTGACTAAAAAGTCTGTCCAACACTTTCTGGCAGCTTTAGAAATTTGATCATTGTAACCCACTTTGGGGTTTGCTCTTAGCAGTCTGTATGTTCAGGTTTGTAATTCCCATGCCAGGATTTTTTATCTTTAAAGGCCCAAACCTCTGAAAGTCAACAAGTCTTTATCAGTGAATTCTAAATATGCACAAGGGCTGGAGCCTTAATTTTAGAGGGATCCTCACACATGTAACAAATGCACATTTCAAGTAAGGACTTTCTATCTTTAGGGTCAGGTCAGTTACCTTAGCAGCAAAGTCTATTGAAAGAAAGATGCTGGCATTTGAAACCAGAACAGTGAAATAAAACACTTATCATGTGGGTTTTATTTATTTTCATTCATGTTATTTTGTATAAATTTTCAAACCAGGATAAGCTCTAGCAGTCTATGACTATCAGAAAATACCGATGGTGCCTTGTCACTGATCAACTAGCGGAGATATTCCATTTTCCAAATTAGTGTAATTTTTGCAATTATAAACTCCCTTACAGTGATTACAGGACACTGCAGAACTACATCCCACTGAGCACCACAATTACATAGCATTGCTTCACCGCTATTGCAGGACCAGTAACTTTCCCCTAAGATGCTGTACTTCGCAGACATTGGCCCAGCCTCTTCTCCTTTGCTAATAATAGATGCACTTGAAACCTTTCCTTCTTCCAAATTCCCTTCAATGCAACATAACCAAAGTATGTGAAGAGATGAAGTGAGTGGGACCAGGGCTGTCACCAGTGGTAAAAGCAGCCTGCCTACTTCGAGGCAGATAATCTTAATAATCTTTCCTAAGACAAAAGAACAATCCAGTTCTATCAAGTAATGCCAGCACCAGGAAACTTTTAGGTCATGGTAAACCTACAGCACAGGTATTCCACTGAGAGGAACCTTTCAAAGGTTGATTATAATTTCCTATATTTACTGTATATAATGAGGGAAATTTTCAAAGGCATTTACCCAGGCAACTTGGTCTGTCTGGCAACTGCCAGCCCCTACCTAGCTAAAAGTCTTGGCAGACTTCAATAAAGCACATAATTTTAACCAGGATAAAAAGAGGGATGTGTTTAGGAGGGACGACTAAAAGAGAGTGCGTGCATAGGATTTCAAAACGATACCAATGCCCCTCCCTCAGGCAATCCACGCAAACAACAGGTGTAGCATCTGCAGATGCTCTTAGCACGCATACTTTAAAATGGAGTATTTTCAAGGAGAAAAGACCAGGGTGCATATGTTCATAATCAGCGTTGTTATAATGATTACACCCAAATCCTGAAACACAGTAACGTATATCACTTATTAAGCCTATTTTAACAATCCTACCAAAGCAATGAATACAAGCAAGCAATCAATTTGCATTCATCTAGCAAATCCACATACCATAGACATTATTTCTTGTTTTTTTATGAAGCACTGTGAAATTGCTATCTGCTATTTAGAAGAAAATGGAATTGAACAATGAAATCAAATTTCATTTCAGCTTGTTCTGTCTGTTCCCATGGGATATATATAATTTTCTTACCATACTTAACATAGAAATTTCAAATATGTGTACATACAAAAAGTATGTACTGTATATGTAGGCCTATGCACTCAAGCTTAGAAGCATGCTTACTAAACCATGTTAGCTGCTACCAAGGGCTAATGCAGAAATACCGCCCGGCAGTAACCAGCTAACGCAGTGGACATGAGGACATTGAGCACTTTTCTGCAATAGCTGCATTTTGCGCTGGGGGGTTGGGATTGAGGCAGGGAGAAAGCATGATGGCTTTATCACGTGATGGCTGCCGAATCGGACCCCATCACAGCTGCTGCTGACTCCACTGTGGGGCTGATCATGGCCGTGATCACCTCCCCAGTGCCAATCGTCCCCTTCCCCGACCCAAGAATTTTGGTGTCGCAGATCTAAAGATCTGTGGCACTGACAATGACAAGAAGAATGCCTGCCCCCCCCCCCCTTCAGCACTGATCACCCCAGATAGCTCCTGATCCCCATCGGGAACTGTCTCAAGGATCCATACACCTCCCAGCCAAGGGAAGCATCCCGAAGGCTGCCTCACCTTACCATCCTTACAAATCCTGGCTATCCAGCCAGCAAAGGGAGGTTCCAGGGTCCCCCAACCCCCTAGACTCCTCAATGGTCCTGACAAAGATGACCATGATCTTATGGTGCTGCCCTCTAGCATGAGGCTAAAGGGCAGCAGCCTATGATCATGGCCATTTTCAAATGGCCCAATGATGGGGACGGGAGTGAAGAGGACTGCTCCTGTCCCAGTGTCCCACCAGACCACCAGGATTGAATGCGATATGACTCTGTGGGGATTTGGGGGATGGGGACCTCACCTTAGCCCATCTGGCTAGACAGGATGTTAGATTGGCTGGGTGTGCAACGATCTCTCTTGGGCAGTTCCCATTGAGTCCCGTTTGCCAGCTGGCTAGCCAGGATGTTTGTTTTACAACAGAGGAGGGAGGGAAGGGAGGGAAGCAGATAACATTTTTTCTTATTGAAACACAATATTGTGTCGGGTTGGGTAAAGGGTGTCATAAGCTATGTTGATAACATTTGTAAGAACTGATATATTATAAATTATCATAAATTAAATTAAGCAAATATTTGGACCAATGATGACATTAAGTTTGGCTAGTAATATCCTTTCTAGGCTGTCATACTAGAGGGCTTATTTGAGCCTAATTTTAATCACACTATTTCAGGTCCTTACTAGGATATGGAGTGGAGGAGTGGCCTAGTGCTTGGGGCAAGGCACCCCAGACCAGAAGGTCAGGGGTTCAAATCCCACTAGAGGACAGCAACCTTGGGCTGGAAGGACTGGGGTCTCTAGTCCCACAGGTGCTCCCTGTGGTCTTGGGCCAGCCACTCAACCCTCCATAGCCCATGTTCCCTGTAAAATAGTTATCTCCAAATTATAATGCCCTGTTCAATGTAATTTCAGTTTGTTCAATGTAAACCACACTGATGCAGAATAGCACAGTATATAAGAGAATATAAATAAATATACAACTTTCTTGTATGGTTTGTTTGTTTTTCTGATTGTGGGTGTTTTTACTGCAATACCTTTAGGTGTTAGTGATATAGAGCCCGATTTTGAACTGGGCGGTGTTATGAGCCGTGTCAGCGCATAGCTCGCACGCCTTCCGCCTAACCCAGATTTTCAATGCCAGGGTCATATGTGTTTCCAGCATTGAAAATCCAGTCTCGCCACACAGCCCAGAAATCGCAGGAGCTAGCCGGGTAGCACCGATTTTTTGATGCTACCCGCTTAGCCCCTGTACCTGAAAGATAACCACCGTAGGCAGACGTGGGCCATGCAGGCTCCACAGATGGCTCCCTAAAGAGCTAGCGCTGACACCTCAAATGCCTGCTTGAGTAGGGCTTCCATTCTCCTATCCTGTGAGTCCTTCAGGACCGCACCTCCTTCTACTACTACTACTACTACTACTACTATTAATCATTTATATAGCGTTAAAAGGCATATGCAGGGCTGCACAGACAAATGCAAAAAAGATAGTCCCTGCTCATCAGAGCTTACAATCTAATCAAGACAGACAATATAATAGTCTTCATCCACCGGGGGTTTCCCCTCCTCCGTCTCTTCCAAGCAGTCCGCAGTACCCTCTAAAGGGTCCAAGGAGTCTAAGGACCCCAGGGAGCTGACATTCAGGTCCTCTTCTGACTCTCCCAGCAAGGGCACTTCATCACCAATGAGGACCCAAAACCCTTATCCCCAGGGGTGTGGGTAACCCTGAGGAGCCATCCCCCAGACCACACTGCAATAGGGAGGCCTGGTGAAGGAGCAAGATAAATTTGTGGGAAGTAGAAGAAGCCCTTAGGACCCCTGGGATCCCCCCCCCCCCCCAATACAGTTGATACTCCTGGGGTAAAAAACAGTCATAGGCTGTAAAAGGGAGGGCTCCAGAGACTCCCGAGCAGCCGCCCCTGTGGAGCTCAAAATGGCAGCAGTTCCTGCCAAAACCACAGTCCCATCACTATCTCCTGGGGCCACAGATATACCCTGTTTTAGCCCCCCGGGACCACCCTTGAGGCCATCCACAGCAGCGGCATGTTCCCTCAGGCACTTGCGGCACAGCCCGATTTCTGAGAGCTGTGCCCTTCGTCTGCCACATGCGATGCATCTAATGCACTCCATGGGCCCCGTGGGACTCCCCTGAGAGAAGGCCACCCTCCCCAGAGCCGAATGATGATTTACCTGGTGCCACTCCCCCTCGATCGCCAGGGTTGCAGTCACTGTTCCCTCTAAGCTGTGCGCGTGTGCGCGCGCACACACCTCACCGAGCGAGCGCACATAATTTACAACAGAGCGCACAAAAATTACGGTTCTGATTCTGATAGAAAACAACACAGACGTCTTAAAATTTAAAAGTTCTTATGTATTTATGGTTTTCACAAGTTCTACAATGTTTTCTAGTGCAATCAATGTGGTGTACATACTGTATTCTGATGTGTAGTCAAATTTTAAAGTATATAACTCCGAGTGTCGTTATGTGGCGCACAAAAATTTAACCTTCCTTCAAAAGCTGCACAGCTGATATTTTATGCACACACAGCCTACAGAAAATTAGAGGGAACATTGGTTGCAGTCACTGGCCTGAGTGCTTCCTGCCTGTTTTCTTTCTTTTTTTTTTTTGGTTCTATACCAGGAAGCTGCTCCATTTCCAGTTTTCCCTCAAGAGATTGGGAGGAGGAGCCTGCCAGAAGGAGCGGCAGGGTAAGAATGGGGAGGGACTCGGAAACCACCAGGTTCTGCACCCCGGGCCTGAAACTGGAGACGGCAAAAAGAATAGCAGTACAGGATATGCTTCTTTCCACCTGCTGGAGATTGAGAATACTGGCTTGCTCAGCTAGCACAGGCTGCTGATAGCTCACTTCAGGCTATGTTATCAGTCTCCACCTGCTGGTAGAGGAGCATAACTCACCTGTCTGGACTGGACTGGACTGGAGGGACTGGAAAGAACACTTAAGCAAAGTCAAAGCTTTTCCTTTATTTTGAAATAATAAGACAGGGAGATAGGTATCTCCAAGAGTCAAGAGCCTCAAGAAGAGCTACAGCGAGGAAGTCAAACTTGTATAGAAGGGCTTGAGAATCTACCTGCACTGTAGCATCACAGCAGAAGGGCCCCAATGAAAGATGAACTCAGCATTGACAACCATGCATGCACTTTGAGGTACCCAATTTATTTCACCTTTTAGGTTATTAAATTCCTGACCTCTGGTAGTAAGGGTCACTGTGCGTGCTTACATTGTAAGGGTGATCCTGTTTTGGGAAGGAACACTGTTCAAGCAGATGGATCAGTCTTTAGTAATCTGGGAGGACAATAAAACATGCTTAACCTGATAGTTCAAGAAACAAGAACCAATGTTTCATATGGTGATATGTTAGCAATCTGACCCATGTACTTCTAAAGTAAGCTCTTGTTTATAAATCACCAGGAGACCACCCCTCACACTTTCCAAGTCAGGACTTAAGAGACAGCCAAATACCCAAGAGGCAGCAGTTGATTGACAAGTACATTATCAATGTCTGCTAGCCATGACTCCGTGATAGAAAATATATCTGTTTTTTTGTCTGCGAGTAGATCAAAAATAAGATATATTATTTCTAACAGATCATGCATTGATTAAAAAGATGCAGAGGCCTTGAGAAGCAATAGTATTTAAAATACCATTGTGAATAATGCTAGGGACATTCTACCAACTTAAGCCAAAAAATGGCCTTCACTGAATCTTAAATCGTGGATTATACTATCTAGGCATTCTCTTTGAGTAATAAGGAGCATCACCATAGCCTTAAAGATATCCTCAAATCCCTACTAAGTAGCTTGAAACGCCAAAAATCCCTGAACTGCTGTCAGAAGGGATATTCGTAGGGCAAGCTCGAGTGGCCAGGGGGATAAAAGAATTTGCTCAATCCCAAACAAACCAGGCCATGACCCTCAGAAGAGTCAAATCATCTTCTACCCTGTCTTAAATAAAAAACAGTATGATACTGTTGAAAGTCAGGGAAATTTATACCACCCTGTCTCTATTTTTATTTTGCCATTGAAATGGATAATGAACAATATGCATATTTGCTTTTGAGCTTCGCTTATTCTAGAAGGATCCAATTTCCCAAGGAACTTGTCAAACATCTCCTCATATGGAAATGTTTCGGAAGTATGAAGCAGTTCATAAAATTCCTGAAACTTAGACATAATGGGGGTTCATTTTGGAAGCTCTATTTGTACCTTGGACGTCTGAAAATGGACATAGAGGCATCCAAAGTAAAGAGATGCCTCCAGAGCCATTTTAGAAGCTCACTCAGTGTAAGGATGTACAAGTCTGAAAAGGAGTGTGGTGGAGACGTGGCTGGGGAGTTCCCAGGAACCTAAACATCTCCACCTGATCTCAGAGAAGTCATGAACATCTGGCATTGCATCTAAGTTTAGACCTGCTCCAGGCACGAAGAGGCATCTGAAAAGTGCTTATTTTAGCTGAAAAATATCCATCTCTGCTGTCAAGAACAATTACAGTTACAGAAGAAGACAACCCTGATGTGTCACTTTCTTCCATCTGCTCATATATTTTCCTAGCTGTACCTGCTATGCATACAAGTTGATCTTCTTGTACCTGAGTTTCAACAATCTCTGACAACTCATCTACACTGATTACTGTCTTGTCTTACTGCCATGTACAGCAGGACTACGCTGCTGTGACATTAAAATAAATACAGGTCCCTCTGGAAATGGGTTGTTAGCACTATGAACACATGTGCAAATCCATCTATCTATATTTATAAAACATTTAAAATCAATGAATCTAAGTAAACTGAATTTTCCCAGGAAACATTTGCACTGAGTTGGATTCCAGCATTTATACAGTGTCATAAACTAGGGCTGTAAAATGATGAATTCTACCCTGGGATTAATCAGAAGATAAGATATGCCATACTGGGTCAGATCAAGGTCCATCTAACCCAGTATTCTTTTCCAACAGAGGCCAATCTAGGTCACAAGTAACTAGCAGTTTCCCCAAAGGACACAGGTTCCACAATGCTTGTATTGGGACAAGCAGTAGATTTCCCAGGTCCCCTTTAATAACAGTTCATGGACCTTTCCTCCAGGAACTTGTCCAAACCTTTTTTAAACCCGGCTACACTAACAGCTTTTATTACATCCTCCGGTAAAAAATTCCAGAGTTTGATTACGCGTTCAGTGAAAAACTATTTCAAAACTATTTTCTCTTATTAGTCTTATATGGTTACACTGTAGCTTCATTGCATGTCTGCTAGTCTTTCTATATTTTGATGGCATAAACAATAGAT
The DNA here is from genome assembly GCA_033557465.1 of Ichthyophis bannanicus. NCBI lineage: Eukaryota > Metazoa > Chordata > Amphibia > Gymnophiona > Ichthyophiidae > Ichthyophis > Ichthyophis bannanicus. The sequence continues at coordinate 86,776,387 of CM066032.1, read as the reverse complement.
CTATGTTTACCTGTTCCACTCCATTCATTAATTTATAGACCTCTATCATATCTCCCCTCAGCTGTCTCTTTTCCAGGTTGAAGAGCCCTAACCTTTTTAGCCTCTCCTCATAGGGTTATTATTCCATCCCCTTTACTATTTACGTGGCTCTTCTCTGTACCTTTTCTAATAATGTTATATCATTTTTAAGACACAGTGATCAGAACTGCACGCAATATGGAATGATACAGAGGCATTATAATATCCTTTGTTTTATTCTCCATTCCTTTCCTTATGATTTCTAGCATTTTACTTGCTTTCTTGTCCGCCACTGCACACTGGGCAGAGGGTTTCAAAGTGTTATCCATGATGATTCCTAAATCTTTTTCCTGGGTGGTGGTTCCTAATGTGCAACTTTGCATAATAACAACCTATTGATTCTGAGAGCTATTTGTATATCTTATGCAACTTAGCAATAGTCTTTCAATTTGTTCCTTCTGCAAGTAATAGCTTTTACCAACAGCAAATCTTCAAATCATTCAGAACCTCAATTTAGCTTCTACATTGAATTAAATCTGGTTGTAATACAATCCCGGAATAAGCAACGTGGAATCTGTGTATCTTTGGGAACGTGGCATGTACTTGTGACCTGGATTGGCCATTGTTGGAAATAGGACACTGGGCTTGATGGACTATTGAGCAGAGATTTTATGATCTTGAGCTTGAGATTTTATGTAAGACAGCTTTTTTAACAAATAATGCTTGAATAGATAGAGGCTGATTCCGTACTGGCCATGCACCCCCTGTACTGCCAATCAGAATCGGGGTATACAGAGGTAAACCCGATTCTGATCCCGCAGTGGCTAGACATGCCCATGGGATCAGAATCGGGTCTATGACTTGGACGTGCAGGCCAGGCCCTGATTCTGATTGGCTGCATGCCCAGCCCAATACCTAGCTAACTCAGCTAGGCTCCCGAAAGAAGCTGCGATCCCCAGCCAACAACGACACCATCCTTTCCCCACAGCCCAGCCCCCGATCTGGCCTCCCATGGCTAGTGTTGAGGTGTGAGGATCCCCCTGCACCCCCTCACCTTCCATCTCTGCCTGACACCATGGTCCCCCAACGTCCAGGGGGTCTTATTCCACCTCCGTTTCCGTGGCTGACCCTGGACGTTCATGCCCACTCTCGTTTCGCCTCTGTCCCACATATGTTTCCCCTTTTAGTATAGAGATATTTGTTACACACCCTACAAAGTGTTATAAAATAGGTATATGTGGCTTTTTAATTTTAATGTTGATTATTATTTTAGTTATACAAGCATACTTTAGTCAACGATGGCCTCATTATTTTAACAAAAGGTATTTATTATTTATTTATCTACTAAGGCACCTTATTGGTGGTTGTCACTATCCTGTCCTTTTGAGTTTTTTATCATCTAATACATGTGTATATATATTATGTAATTGGTTATTATTTATTTTAATTATTTATAATTGTGTTATTTATGTTCCACATACCTTTACCCTTCTTCTTATACATTTATATATTTTAAAGTTGTTTTATGTTTAAGGTTTTTTTAAGGTTATTTATGGTTTTATAACATGGTTATTTATCTGTTCTTATCACGTTCGCCATCATTTTAATGATGTATTGGATAATAAATGTTTATGTTTTTTATGTTATAGTACCTTTACCTCATCAACCCCTGACGAAGGTTAGCGAAACACGGCCTGTGTCGGGTTGGTAATAGGTCTTAATAATTAATAAATGAAGTCTGTTTTTCCACAACAATCACGTTTTGGACTGTTGCTTTGTTAAAGTCTGGAAAAACAAAAGTGTCTTACCATCCAGTTTTACAGGGGCCTTTTGTTTCACCTTCTGAAGTATAGTCATGGCCTGCGGGTATCAAAGTGTGCATAGGATGAAAGAGCGAGGGAATTTGGCCTCTCTAGTCTGGTGAGAGGGAGCCCGGTTGGCTCTCTCGATTTCAAATGGCCACTCAAACATAATATCAAGTAACAATGGTAGCAAGTTCTCGAAATAAGAGACCAGATCCAAACCCTCGGCCCCTTTTGGAATCCTCAAAATATGGATGTTATTTCTTCTACTTCAATTGTTCCCATCTTCCAGAGACCTATCTAATAATGGAATTGCCTTCCCCGGCTTAAAGTCCATGGATCTCTTCCACTTGCCTGCTGAGGTAAGCTTTTCATGGAATTCGTCTATTTCTTGACACATCTCCATTAAAATACTACAATTCTCTGTTAATAATTGTTTTACTTGATGGATCTCTTGCTCAGTGTGTGCATGGAAATCTCTCCTTCTTTTGCTGCCACCATCATTGTGGGGGTTGGGGGTCATGCTTATGCCATTTTGCTCCCATTGTGCTGGAGCAGGTGAATTCCAGCTTCGTTGGCTTACTTATCTGGATCAATAGCTGAGTTAAAATGATGAATCAAGAAAGAAACACAGGATTCTCCGGGAACAAGCAGGAAGTCAGTCCTCACATATGGGTGATGTTGGCGCCGATGGAACCCACTCAGAAGCATCTCCCCAGCTTTCAAAGAAAGCCTTTGGGAGATGCACCACATATTTATTTATTTTATTATTTATTTAGTATATATTTGTATACCGCTACTTCCAGCGATCAGCAGCGGTTTTTTGATTTACAGATTGGAAATTGTCAAATCATGACAGGAAATTTTTGAGGTATAAACACATTGATTAGACAGGAAAGCACAGCACACAGAGAACTATTTTACAGGGAACATGAATATGAATGGTCCACTTCCCACCCAAGGGTGCCATTTTGCCTTAGTCTCCTTTTTTCCACAGAGTTCTTGGGATGCTGTCCAATTTTCCCTAGAAAAAGTATGATTTTATTCTCAAGTTTTTCCCAGCTTGCATATTGGTTCCTTCAAGCCCCAGAGCCAGCTCCCTTGGCATCGCTCCTCGGGTTCATCTATTCATTTTTTCTTAGTTTTTCATTGAGGTCTTCCTTGACTGGAATTCACACTCTTTTTCAGCCAAAGGCCTTGGATCCCCTTTTTCCAATGGCCTCCAGTGGCTTCAGAAAGTGTGATCGGTGTGGCAAAATGTCACTCACTGACCCACACGACTGCTGCCTTTGATGCTTTGGTCCGGAGCACAACGATTCTAACTGCGAGCTCTGCAGAACCATGGCCCCAAAGGCCTTAAAGAGTCACCATCAGCAGCAGGAAAAATTATTTCAGCAGTCAGACTCCACCCCAGAGTCTCCAGTGACATCACGCTCCAGGGTCCCCTCCGATACCTCTGTGCCCCACAAAGCCAGAACTTGTTTGGAGTCTCGTGGCCATGGTTCTTCCAAGAGGAAGTCCCCGAAGATGAGGCATAAGAAGAAAAAATCCTCAGAGGATGGATCTGGGAAGAAGGTGAAATCCCACCCCAGGTCCCACAGTCCTAGGTGTGAGTCCGAGGAGTCTGGGCAGGAGTGGCCCTCCAAAATGCCCCACAAGGAGTCATTGGCTCCCGCTGATCAGCCTCAGTCCTCTGAGGCTATCCTCATTGAGGACTCTTCCTCAACAGTACAGATGCCGGGCCTAAAGATGCCTGCGTCAAAGGCTGCAGAGCCAACTGGTATGGAGACCAAAATGGCAGCCCTAGAGAGCAGTATATCTGCCCTAGTGGTCATGCAGTGGGCATTTATGTCCAACTCGTCCATTTCATCTACCCATGACAATGGGACCTCGACATCGAGGGCTTTCCCGGACATTGAACTGGTCCTCGAGCACCATGCACCTCGAGAGACCCGGCCTAGGTCAAGGTACTGGTCCTGTTCCTCAGGACACCGGTCTTCCCTGACGAGTGCTCACAGCTTGGACTGACGATCCTCCAGAAGTTATGCACCGCAAAGAGTGCTCCTCGACCAAGGTAATTGTGCAGTGTCGGACTTGTACTTGGACTTCGAGTCCGAATGGGAGACCGAGGATGAAGAGTCCCCGGACACAAGGCGACACCATGATGTACCCTCATACCAATCTCCCCAGGTGACTCAACGCCGTTCCCCATCCGAGGACATGGCATTCCTTGATTTCGTGAGGGATATGGCCAAGGCTCTCAATATTGACACCAAGGCCGAAGAGGACCCACGAACCAAGGAATTGGAGATCCTCCAATATGAGGCACCTCTGAAGGAAACCCTTACTTTCTCCAGTGCCCCAGATCCTGAACCACCTCCTCCTTCATATGTGAGAAACACTGATATAGGTACCAGTCATTAGAAAGCACGTCGGTGCCATGTACTGGGTTCGCCGAAGCCCTGGGTTTTAAAAGACCAAGCTTCCCTAAAACTCCATGGTCATAGAGTTGGCCATGTGAAGGCTTAAGAGCCCAAAACCCCATTTGTCAGTACCACCCGACAGGGAGGCCCAAACCCTCGATGCCCTAGGCCAGAAAGCCTTTCAGGGCTCGATGCTAATGTGCCAAATCCGGTCCTACCAGCTCTACATCGGCATGTACCTGAAGGAACTGTCAAAGGAGTTCGGGGGATTCTCGGAAGGCCTCAATGGAGAACTTCTGCAGAGGTTCAAGACCCTAACCTTGGCAGTAAAAGAATGCTTGAAGTTTCTGTCCCGAGAAGCCTACGATGGCTTTGAGTCATCGGCCTGGATGGCCATCGCCGTTATTGGGGCACGATGCAAAGCATGGCTGCAGTCATCTAACCTGGAACAATGGGAACATGACAAACTAATCGCTGCCCCCTGCATAGGTGAAAACCTATTTGGGAAGCCCATGGCAGATAAAGCAGCAGAGACAGAGACAGAATATGTGACGAGAACCAGGCTTTCAAAGAAGACCTTGATGCAACCCTAGAAGAAAACCCCGGGGAAAAAGCCCTTCTTAATGAGGAAGAAAAGGGGCTTTAGTAGTACTCCACACTTCCAGGCCTTCTCGGCCCCTCACCAGTGCCAACAACAAAAGGACCAGGGACATGGTCTGGCCCAGCCCGGGGGAAGATTTTGACTGCCTGGGTGCAACCTCCACTCACCCAGGAGGTCCTCTGCTGCCCATAGGGGGGAACCTAGCCCTGTTTGCCCACAGGTGGACAGCTATCACCACCGATATCTGGGTGCTACAAGTGGTCAAGGAGGGCTACCTCCTCCACCTACATTGGGCACCACCCTCATACTTCCAGGGAGAACCCACTAGGCCTCTCGTCCACCAAACTCTGCTCCGCACCGAGCTAGCAGGACTACTCCAGGACAAAACAGTGGAGTCAATGCCAAAGCCTCTCTGAGGCACTGGCAGGTACTCCAGGTATTTCCTCATCCCCAAGAGGACTGGGGGCCTCAGGTCCATCCTGGACCTGTGAGAGCTCAACAAGTTTCTGGTCAGGGAGAAGTTCAAGATGCTCTCCCTTGGAACATTGCTGCCATTCCTCCAGCAGGGAGATTGGCGTTGCTCCTTAGACCTAAAGGATGCCTACAATCACATCCTAATTCACTCCAGTCACAGGAAAAACCTTCAGTTTGTGGATGGGGGACAGCACTACTAATACAGGGTGCTTTGGTCTGGCCCCATCTCTAAGAGTTTTCACAAAGTGCCTTGCAGTAGTCGCAGCCCACCTCAGGCTTCAAAGGGCCTTCATCTTCCCTTATTTGGATGACTGGCTCATTAAGGGGGACACTACAAAGGCACAATGCACCACAGGATGCACCATAAATGCCCTGCAGCACCTGGGGTTTGTCATAAACTACCCCAAATCCCACCTCACTCCAGCTCAGCTCCTAGAGTTCATAGGGACACAGATGGACACCCTTCAGGCAAAAGCCTTCCTCCCTCAGGAGAGGTCAGAATGCCTCAGAGGTGCAGCGGTGCAGGACACTACCTGCCCAGCTTCTCCTTCGCCTGCTGAGACACATGGCCTCCACGGTCCACATGACACCAAATGCCCGACTGCACATGAGAGCAGCCCAGTGGTGCCTCCACTCTCAGTGGGCCCAAGCCACAGGCAGGCACAAGGACAGAATGCAGATGATCTGCCAGTTAGCAGGCTCCCTCGGATGGTGGGAGAACCCATGTCACCTTCAGGCCAGGATGCCCTTTTGACACTCACCCCTCAGAAGGTCCTCACCACGGATGCCTCTCTAATGGGCTGGGCAGCGCATTGCGAGAGACTCCTGACACAAGGCTGCTGGCCCCAGAGTGAATCCAAAATGCGGATCAACCTGATGGAAATCAGGCCGATATTCCTGGCTCTCAGAGCCTTCTGCCACCAACTACAGCACTACACAGTGTTGATCCAGAACAACAATTTATTTATTTAATTTAGCATTTCTTATATACCGCTCTTCCAATGATCAGAGGCAGTTTACATTGAACAGAAATTACAGAAACTTGGTTACAGGGAGCATTTCAAACTATGATACAATAAACTATGTACAGGTCAGCTAGGCCCTTATACAGAAGTATGGTGGCAGCTGCATCTAAACTATTTATATGGTATATTGCGAACAGTATATGATTATATTGCAGACAGTGTAAGATATGGGGCGTGGTCATATCAGGGGGGTGGAGCTGGTAAATAGTGAAGTAGGAGGAGGGGTCGGGGAGTTAGGTGGATTATAATATTCTGAGAAAATTAGGGTTTTTAGGAGTTTACAAAATGCTTGTAGGTCCTTGGTTTATCTAATGGAGTCCCTTAAGGAAAAGTAAATCCCAGATAGCCAGTCAACAAGAGTGGGGGCCCAGTGGCCCCCCCATGTTCCCCCCCAGAACTCCCCCAGAACTCCTGGCTAGCCAGGATTAATTTTTTCTTAAGGGAATGGGAGTCATGGGCCCCACCACCCCTGACTTTTTCTAAACTGGGGTTGCACCAATCCCCCCTGGGCAGCTCCTGATCAAGATCGGGAGCTGTCCAGGGGAGATCGTTACTTAAGGGAGGCATACACTAAAACATTTTTATATTGTCAGTGCCGCTCATTGCGGCACCACAGCACCAACAATACTGGGGGGGGGGGGGGCCTGATCATGGCATGGGGAGGCCCAATCACCTCCATGGCATTGCCCAGGTTATCGGACCTTCTGGCAGATAACGCCTCCTCTTGAGATGGCGTTATCTGCTGCTGCAATCAGGCCCAATTTTGGCAACCACCGCACAAAATCTGTTTCGCACAGTGGCTGCCAATGATAGCTACTCCCATACCTCACCGTGATCCCACCCCAATTCTGTCCCTAGGGAGCTGCACCACAGGAAAATCAGATACCGTGGGAAATTTCCTGCAATGTCTGATTTTTCCGCAGGTTAGCTGCTACCGCAGGGCTAGCGTAGGATTAACGCCCCATGGTAGCAGCTAATGCACTTTAGTAAACATACTCCATAGTACGGGAGCACCCATGTTACCTTTTATCCAAGGGGAAAAAAAGAAACTTCACTGTTGTAGCTGTGGCCATAAGAGTAACCTCCCCCTTGAGTCCCAATTCTTCCTAACTGTTTCTACAGCTTAGTAAAAGGGCCCCTATGTTTACAGAACCAAAGATGCAGTATTTATTATGAGATTCTGTCCCTTCTTGCACAGATTTCAAATTTCACTTCCACACATGAGAGTTGGTTGCAAGTGTGAAAAAATATTTAGAAAAGTTATATGCTAGTGAAAAATTTTAGGAACCATATATTAGGTTTGATTTCAAATAAAAACTGATTAGCAGAACCTTTTAGGATATTTCTTGAGAAAGTCAGAAACTTACAGCCCACAATTCATTCAATGCTGGGGCCATATCTGGCCACCGGCACTGAATATCCGGGTCAGCCGTGGTAGCTGGAAGATAACCGGGCAGTGATAATATTCAGCCGTGCCCTGTTAGCTTTGGCGGCAGAAATTAGGACAACCTTTGCTGCATCTAACTTTTACCGCTGAGAGATAACCAGACAGCAGCTGAATATCACCGCTGATCGGTTATCCCTGGGTACCACCCACGGAATGCCCCGAAGCTAACTGTATAGCTTTGTGGCATGTAGCGGTGGTCCCTGGAGATATTCAGTAACCGTGTTAGTGCTGCTGAATATCCCGCTTAGGGGCAGTTACACAGTTTACAAGTCTGTAAATGATGTAAATGCCTTTGAATATCGGACCCTTAGCTTATAAGCCCTCTGGAAATAGGAAAATGCCTACAGTAGCTGAATGTAACTCACCTTGAGCTACTACTGAAAAAAAGGGTGAGCTAAGTTCCAAAAACTCCCTTCTGCCTCTTATATATTCTATTTTAATAACTGCAGATAAGGAGTGCAAAGCCCAACTTGTCTGTCCAATTTTATTTATTGTGCATAGCCATAAATCACAATCAGTCTATGGCTTCCCCTTCACTTTTTTGCATTTCTGCTTATCCCATACTTTCTTGAGCTCACTTGCTATCTCCACCACTTCTCTTTGGAGGCCATTTAATGTGTCCACCACTCTTTTCATGAAATAATATTTTCTGATGTTGCTCCTGTCTCTACTTCTTTAGAGTCTCATATTATGATCTCATGTTCTAGAGAATTCATTTTTTCTGAAAAAAAGGCTTTCTTATTGTATAATTACACTTATGAGGTCTAAAGAGGGATTTTTTTAAAGATTGCCTACATTAATGCACATTCAAACGTGTGCAAATCATGCCTATTTTATAAAGAAAAGTGGGCACCTACTTTTCTATTATAAAAGAGGGCCTTATTCATAAGGTATGTGTGGCAACCCTAGGCATGAGCACTTATGCTAGCCCTGGACTTGGTGTCAATGAACATGCTTAGATTTATAGGGAATGGATGTAAGTTATAGTATTCTATCATTTACATTTGTAAATCTGCACTTCACATATGGGCATGCAAAACGTACATACCACTGGCTACAGCATGCTCACAAGTGCCCATCCACACATATAAGTCGTTTAAAATATCTGACTTACCCGAGTTGATGATTCCCAACTGTATATGGCTGGATATAAAATTACCTCCTAAACATCTTTATCATACCCTCTATGTTTCTCCCCTTCTCCTATGCACTATACAGTATACACAGGTTAATATTCAAATGCACATGTATGGCTGCCATCGTTAAATGTTTAAGTTCCCTATCCATGATTTTTTTCAGTGGCGCCATATGGATAGTGCTTCCAAACGTTCCCCCTAGTGGTCCAGCACTATCCAAATAGTACCAGGATTGAGCAAGGGCAGGGAGGGATTTCTGCCTAACTATACATACAGTAGTGATGTTCAGCTGCCATCCATGTAGCTAAGTGGTTTAATTTAGGACAGAAAAAGGTTGTTCTAAATTAAACAGCTTAGCTCTATCTATACTGGCTGAATATTGCTGCAAAACCTGTAGCTGCCAGCGGAAAGGGTTGGTCATATATTTTCAGTACTGCTGCCTATCCGTATAGCAGTTACCAGATTTTCAAGGGTTGCCCCCAATTTTAGAGCTGTGTCCCTGACTTTCACCTGTTTAGCAACCCCTGGCCCTTGACCAAGTAGGCTGAGGTGATTGCCTCCCTTACCCAGTGGAAGATGGAAGCCTTCGAAGCTGTTTCCCCATTCCTGGGCCAACCAAATGCCACAAGGAGATGGTCAGTTCTTCAGAAGGCTTGAGTGGCATTCAAGTACAGCTGGAGCATCCAACACACATCCAACAAATGCAAGATGTGGGCCTCCACATTGCTGCTGTTAACCCCGAAAACTGGCAGGGAAACTGACTGATTAATGTGAAAAAGACCAACTTGAGGAGAAAGGATGAGACTGGGCAGAGGACTACCTTCTCCTTGGTCATGACCAGATAGGGCTCCCTGGAAAGAGGCTGCAGCTCTGAGATCTGGCGTGCTTAACAAATCACCACCAAGGACAACACTTTAAGTGTCAAATCCTTAAAGGTAGCCAACCGCAGAGGCTCAAATGGAGCTGCTGTCAATTCCGACAGCACCAGATTCAGATCCCATGGTAGTAGAACTAATCTACAAGGAGGCCAAAGGTTCTTCACCTCCCACAGGAAATGGACAATGTTGGCTTGAGATACCGGAGACTGCCCCTGGACATGGCCCCAGAAACAAGCCAGAGCTGCCACCTGAACCCTTAGGGAACTCAAGGCCAGTCCCTTCTCAAACCCCACCTGAAGGAAGGCGAGGATATCAGGAAGTGAGGAAGCCATCAGCCTCACCTCACGCTCATCACACCAAGCCTCAAAAATTCTCCATATGCGCACACAGACCAAGGAGGTTGACTTCTGGCATGCCTGTAGCAGAGTATCCACCATACCATGGGCATAGCCCTGGAGAGTCAGATGCGCCCTCTCAAGGGCCATGCAGTAAGTGAGTACTGACTGATGTCCAGCATCCAGACTGGCTTCTGTGTGAGGAAGTCCTCTTCTACTGGCAAGGGAAGGGCTCCCCCACTAGATAGCACTGCAGATCTACGTACCAGGACCACCGAGGCCAATGTGGGCCCATCAGAATCACCAACCCAAGATGGGCCTGGATCTGCTGGAGAAGTCTTCCGGGAACACATACAGGAGCCCTGCCATAGGCTTCGGACAGCTTTTCCTGCCACTGGCTGAAGAACTGAGGGGCCTTCGCATTAGAGGCTGTCGCCATCAGATCCATGACGGGAGGGCCCCAGCACCCCACGATGAGATCAAATTACGTCTCCGAAAGTGTCTATTCACTCGGATTCAGCAGCTCACGACTCAGGTAGTCCTCCTGGACATTTTCCATGCTGGCAATGTGCACTGGTGAAAAGGAGAGGAGGTTCCTTTCTGCCCACCTCAAGAGCTGAAAGGCCTCCCTTGCTACCTGAGTGCTCTGAGTTTCCCCCCTGGCAACTGATGTATTCCACTGCCATCACATTGTTGGAGAGGACCTTGACTGCCTTGCCATGGAAAAAGGGAAAAAACGCTTGAATGGAGAGGAAAACCAATGACTCTCCACCGGGGACCACCACTCCTGCACTACCTGTGACTAGAAATGATCTCCCCAGCCCAGGATACTGGTGTCCATAGTAGCAACTACCAAGTCCAGTGGCTCAGGGGCATCCCCAATGCCAGCCAACCAGATCCAACCATCAGTGCAGACTGTCCCTGGCAATCCCCGACAAGGTGAAACACACCTCTATTGACTGTGTCTGCAGGGACCAGCAGAACAGGAGAGCCGCCTGTGTCTCATATGCAAGCATGCCCAGGGTACCAACTCCAGCATGGCCGCCATCGAGCTCAGCACTTGTAGGTAGTCCCAAACCCTTGGGCGGTGAACCCATAGCAAAGTGCGGACCTGGGCCTGCAACTTCATGATCCTGTCTTCTGGCAAGAACACCAGGCCCCTCTGGGTGTTGAAATGTGCTCCCAGATATCCAGCAACTGCAAGGGAAACAAACTGCTCTTAACCTCATTGACCACCCAGCCGAGGTCTTGCAGGAACTAGATCACTCTCTCCATGGCCTCCCAGCTCTCCTGTGGTGACTTGGCATGGTTAAGCTAGTCATCCAGGTAAGGGTGAACCACCGCTCCCTGCCTCTGCAGGGCTGCAGCCACTACCACCATCACCTTGGTGAATACATGTGGGCCGTTGCAGCACTCGGAACTGGAAATTCCCCATCGGGACTGCAAACCCCAAGAAGCGCTGATGCTCAAGCTGAATTGGAATGTTCAGGTAGGCTTCTATGAGGTTCAGAGTGGTGAGGAACTCACCCTGCCGCACTGCCATGATCACCAACCATAGGGTCTTCATCCAAAAAGGAGAAACGCAGAGCGCCTTGTTGACTCCTTTGAGATCCAAAATGGGAAGTCAGGTCCCTTCCTTCTTGGGAACCACAAAATAGATGGAGTAGTGGCCAAAGCTCTATTCGGTCCTGGGGACTAGCACCATTGCCTCGAGCTGCAGGAGCCTTTCCAGAGTGTCCCGCACCATCCCTGCCTTGCCTGGCGCACAGCAGGGAGAAACCATAAAGGCGTCAAAAAGGGGGCGCACAAATTCGAGCATGTACTCTTCACAAATGACCTTCAGCATCCAGGCATCGGTCGTAATCTGGGCTCATAAGGGGGAAAACTGCTGCAACCTTCTTCCCACCAGTTGTATCCCTGCCAGGACCCCAAAGCTTCATTGGGTCAGCTTAGGGGCACCAGTGCCCCCTCTGGGCCATTCTCTGCTTTCTCTATGGCCTCCCTGAAAGGACTGGTCACAAGGAAGGAACTGCGAGCATAGCAGGTCACCCCCTCATGCCTCTGGAAGTCCCAATCCCATCCCCAAGAAGAAGGGGCTTTCCTGGAGCCTTTGGGTTTATCCTCCAGTAGGCACGAGACCTTTAACTTGCCCAGGTCCTTGACCATCTTCTCGAGATCCACACCAAACAAGAGCTGGCCCACAAAGGGTAGCTTGCTGAGCCAGGTCATCCACGCGACATCTGTCGACCAGTTCTGAAGTCACAGGAACCACCGTGCAGCCACCACTGTGGCCATATTCTTGATTGCGGCCTGAATAAGGTCACAGAGCAGGTCTGCCAGGAAGACAGTGCCCAACTCAAGACAAGCCCCCTCTGACAAGGCCTGTGCCTCCATCAGCGAACCCCTGGAGGTCCTCTGTGACCAACAGAGGCAAGCCTTGGGCAAGCCACTTAACCCTCCATAGCCCATGTTCCCTGTAAAATAGTTATCTCCAAGTTATAATGCCCTGTTCAATGTAATTTCAGTTTGTTCAATGTAAACCGCACTGATGCAGAATAGCGCGGTATATATGAGAATGTAAATAAATAAAGAAAGAAAGCCAAAGACACATAAGCCCCACAGACCAAAGCCTGCAGGGTCAAGGTGGAAATTTCAAAGGACTGCTTGAGAAGGGCCTCCATCGATGGTCCTGTAGTTCCTTCAGAATGGTCCTGCTTTCCACTGGGCCAGGTTACCGCTGCCACCAGGGCATCCACATGTGGGAGGCATAGCCTATCTTTTTCTTCCGTAACCACTGGATAAAGGCGGGTCATGGTTCTGCCAACATGCAGCTCCAAATCAGGAACTTTCCACTCAGCCACTATCATCTATTTGATCGCCTAGTGGAAGGGAAAGGCCTTCAGGGGTTTGCAGATCCTTTGCAGAATTGGGTCCCCAGACATCTCCAGGGAGCCTGAGGATGCCTCATCTGAGATCAAGAGCTCTGCCAGGGTCTGAGTTATAAGAGAGGACAGTTCATCCCTATGGAAGAGCCTGATCATAGTGTGATCCTCCCCTACCAGGAGTTCCTTCTCTTCCAAGTCCTCTTGGGAGAACGCCAGGAGATCCAAGGGCATCTCCTAGGCCCTCAATGACTCCAAAGATCTCACCAAGCCTGCATCGTCCTCCCCCATCAAGGGCTCCTTTCTAGCCCTCTTGAGGATCACAAGGAAAGGTCCTGCCTGAATCACAGAGGATATACCCTTCCGCAGGGGCCCCCTGCCAGCCTTATCTCATGCAATAGGCCTTATACAGTAAAAGTATAAAATATAGCAAGAGGGGAGGGACCCCTGACATGGAGGCCTCCCCTGAGCCTCTAAGCACAAGTCCATACTGCGGTAGGGGGCTCGCAGCCTGGCATCAGGTCCACTGCAGATTTCAAAATGGCAGCATTCCTGCCATTGAGCTGCGCCCCTAGGCACTTTCTCCAGCTTGGGGGGGGGGTGGCTTCAGCTGGAGGGGAGGGGTGATGTCAGCAGAGGGGAGTGGCGGCGGCAGCAGGGGAAAGAGTGGCAAAGCTGGGATTTCTGTCTAGGGTGGCAGAAACCGTTGGGCCAGCCCTGATTAGAATGAGATATTTAGTTCAATTGCATCCCTCCTTGGAATGAACTTCCATATTCCTTGAGAAAAAAGCAGAATTATATGTTGTTTTGGAAGGAATTAAAGATATGGTTGTTTGAAAAAATTAGTGAACAAGAAATGCTATACTGGGTCGGGGCCAGCATCCTGTTTCTATGGGTAGCCAATCCATGTCACATATATCTGGCAGGATCCCAAAGAGTAGATCCATTCTTTGCTAATTACATGCAGAGATAATTAAAGTCTACCTGGCTAATACCGGTTTATTCATTTTTCCTCCAAAAACTTGTCTATCCCCTTTCTAAAACTATGTTAACTGCTTTCACCACATCTTCCAGCAACAAATTCTACAGGGTAATTGCACGCTGTGTGAAAAAAACACTTTCTCCATTTAATTTTAGAAGATGAGGAAACCAGAACTGCACATAATACTGAAGTTGTAGTTGCATCATGGATTGCTATAAAGACATTATTATATTCAGTTTTATTTTCCATTCTTTTCCCAATATTTAGCATTTTAATTGCATTTTATGACTGCTGCCACACATTGAGTTAAGAGGTTTTATTATAAGCTCCACAATGATTCCTTTTCCTAATATAGAACTTTGTGCAATTTTATGTAAGGGGAGTGTTAATGTGTTTGGAATGCAGAGAATGCCTCAATGGTTGCAAGTGGGTGGCTTCATTGCAGTCTCAGTTATAGCTTTAGTCCTGCTGTATATTAGGGTGTCTATGTCATCAGGGCTATTTTGCAGCTGAGAGTGTGCTTCCTAGGAATTTTTCTTTTTCCCAGTTGTGGAACCTGCGTGTGCAGTGTTCTGGGGTGTGTTGCTTTTGTTCCTTTATTTCTGGAGATATGATTATAGCTATCATTTTGTGGTCAGACGAAGGGACATCTGTGGTGGTAGGTGTTGGGATATGGTGTTGTTTGAATATGTTGCGTGGTAAGAAAATCATGCCTTTGATATGAGTGGCTTGGTTGACATTTTGAATATAGTCTAGAGAATCCATTGCCTCTAGGAAGGTTTTTGCTTTGCTTGGCATTGCTGAGGCGAAGTTAAGATCACCTAGTATCATGAGGTATTTATTTCTTGAGTTGTTGTTACAGATAGTTTCTAGGATACTTTCCAAGTTGTCAGCATTGGCATTTGGGGATTTGTAAGCAAGGAGTATGGTGATTTTGTTGTGTAATTGTTAAAGTCTCTAGACCATTGGCAGAGGTTCTTGAGAAGGTGAGGAAGTTTAGGCACTTTATAGCTAGGATGCAGATACCACCACTTCATTGATGTGACCTTGGAGAACTGAAAAGATGGTAGTCTTGTGGTGTGAGTTGATTTAGTAGGTCTGCATCTGCTTCGGTGAACCATGTTTCAGTTATATTTAGGATGTTGATTTGACAGTCATGAGGCATATCAGATAAAAGTTGTATTTTGTTTCTTACGGATCATGCATTTAAGAGGATACATTTGATTGGTGTTTTTGTCCTACAGGGTTAGGTGAAGGGGGCTTGGGCAAGAGTGTTTTGAGACTGATTTGAATGAGGTGTGTGTGTCTGGGCTTGTGTCTGAAGAGGTGAGAAGTGGTTATTTGTTGTGGGTATGTGTGAATGATGGGTATTTGTGATGACATGTTTATGGGGAGTGAGAGTGGAGCAGTAGTGGAGATTGTAATCATGAGTAAAAATCATTAGCAATCTGTGAATAGCCAATGTAACACCAATTTTTAAAAAGGGTTCCAGGGGTGATCCGGAAAACTACAGACCAGGGGAGCTTAATATCAGTACCAAATGGTTTGGTGAAGAACTAAGATATGTGTGTTCGCTGTACAGAGTATGGGGTGCAGCATTATTGTTCAGATACAACCCCCTGAAGAAGCAAGGGGTGTAAACCTGGGGCCTGAGATCGGCGGGTACCTGAATTTTGAGCGAGTGCAACGGAAACTAAGTTAAGTACTGAGTAGCCACGAGTACATGAACAAGTGCTGTTGAAGTGAAATTTAGAGCTGTTGAAGTTAAAACCAAGAGTTAAAAGATTGACGAGGCTGTGTAGAAGCTATAAGATTAATAATATAGAAAAGGAGTAAACTATTTAAGACTAATAAAAGAAAATATTTTTTCACTCAACGTGTAATCAAATTCTGGAATTTGTTACCGGAAGATGTAGTAAAGGCTGATAGTGTAGCTGGGTTTAAAAAAGGTTTGGACAAGTTCCTGGAGGAAAAGTCCATAAACCATTATTAAGAAGGGACCCAGAATATCAGTGCTTGACCCAATATAAGCATTGTGGAACCTGTGTCTTTTGGGGAAACTGCTAGGTACGTATGACCTATATTGGCCACTGCTGGAAACAGGATACTGGGCTTGATGGACCTTGGTCTGACTCAGTATGGCATATCTTATGTTCTTAGGTTCTTATAGAATCACTGGCATCCTTGTCTAAAGGGTACATAAGTTTTAGTATATTAACTCATCTGTTAAGAGCTGTGGTTGTTTTTCTGTTGTAGGAATACAATCTCAATTGTTCTTTATAGCATTAGAGAATCCCTCTGCAACTATACACAGAATCAGAGGTGTAATGCTTTGGGTGGTGTCAGCAGATTAGGGGTGGCTCTATAATGAGGTGGAGTGAGGCGGCGGCTTCAGGTGGCAAACATTTGGGGGCGGCAAAAAATACCCTCAAAACAGCCACCTCACTCCGCCTTCAGATTAAAAAAAAAAAAGTGGACAAGCTGCTGCTGCTGCTCCAGCCACAGCTCCTGCATACTATAGAGCTGCAGCTGTGATAGTGGTAATAATTTAAAATTAAAACAAAACTGGTGCGGAGTTTCCGGCCTATGGAACTCCTGCTGCTGCATCCTGCTCTAGTGTCACTTCCTTTTTGGGTGCGGAATGCAGCAGCATGGGTTCCATAGGGCTGAAAGGCTCCACACCAGTTTTGCTTTCATTTTAAATTATTACTGCTATCTCAGCTGCTGAGGGGCACAGGAGCCGTGGTTTCCAGGTTAAGGAGGGGACAGGAATGGAGCTAACATGGGGGGAAGAAGTGGGAGCGGAATGGAACTGACATGGAGGGAAGAGCGGAATGGAGCTGACACTGGGCAAGGAGCAGAAGCGGATTGGAGCTGACACGGGGAAAGAAGGGGGCTGGAAGAGTGCTGACAGAAGGGGAAAGAGATGGCTGGACGGGTGCTGAGAAATGGGGAAAGAGGGGCCTGGAAGGGAACTTACAGAGGGGGGAGAGATGGCTGGAAGGGAACTGACAAAGGATGAAAAAGATTGCTGGAAGGGAGCTGACATGGGGGGAAGGAGGGGAAGTGGAATGCAGCTGACATGGGGGAAGGAGAGGGAGCGGAATGGAGCTGACAGGGAGGAAGGAGGGGGAGCAGAACAGAGCTGATACAGGAGAAGGAGAGGGGCTGGTAGGGTGCTGACAGAGGAGGAAAGAGATGGCTGGAAGGATGTTGACAGAGGGGGAAAGAGGGGGCTAGAAGGGAACTGACAAAAGGGGGAAAAGATGTCTAGAAAGGAGCTGACAGAGGAGGAAAGAGATGGCTGAAAGGGAGCTGACAGAGAGAGAAACAGATGGTTGGAAGGGAGCTGATGGGGAAGAGATGGCTGGAAGGAAACTGACAGAGTGGGAAAGAGATGGTTGGAAGGGAGCTGACAGTGGGGAAAGAGATGGCTGGAAGGAAAATGACAGAGGGGGAAAGAGAGTGATGTAAGGCAGCTGACAGAGGGGGAAAGAGAAGGTTGAAAGGGAATTGACATGGGGGGAAGGCGAGGTGTGGAAGGGAGCTGACCGAGAGGGAAAAGAAGGGCCTGGAAGGGAGCTGATACCTGAGAATGGTACTGGAGGGGGACTGGAAGGGTAATGACACCAGGGAAGGGAGGAGGGGGATGGAAGGGAGCTGACACCTGGGGATAGTACTGGAGGGGAACTGGAAGGAAGCTGAAACCTGGGGGTGGGAATGGAAGGAGCTGACACTTGGCGATAGGACTGGTAGGTGGCAGGATAATGGGGAGGAAGCTGGGAGGAGGTACTGAAACTGGAAGGGAGCTGACACGTGGGGAGGATTACTGGGACTGGAAATCGGCTGATGGAAGGAAGTGAAGAAAACAAAAGAAGAGACGTGAGAGTTTGTGTTCTGAGTGTGTGACCGAGGCTGTATGTTCTGTTAACATGAAGTTTGTACATAGGGATCTGTACTGTAGTAATTTGCCTTGTTCAGATTTTCAAATAGATATTCTAAGGCCCACTGCAGTATTTATAGGGCTGCTTTATTCTGGGTAGGCACCTTGTATGAGTTTTGGAAGTTTATGATGGTATGTGTAGCATGGTAGATTTGGCCTTGTAGATCTTTGGTGACTTTTGTAGGGTTTTATATTAGTTCCCAACATGCCTGGTACTGGAAGATATTTGTTGTTAGTGAGGTGACCAGAATCATATATATTTTTTAATATATTGAGTTCTGTGGGTGAATGTCCTACTTCTGTTCTGCACTCATTATTGAGGGAGAGATTTCTGTGGATGCAGAATATATATTCAAAAAGAAAAAGTGAGACCAAAAAGGAGGATGGGGGCGTGTCCAAGATGGCTGCATGAGGAGAGAGCCATGTTTTCCTATTGTGATGCCAAAACGCAAAGGGAAGGCTCGGGCTTACCTTGCTGAGTCACAGCCAGCCAGTTCAGGCCCTATTGATCGTTTCATCACAGTCACTGAAGCTGAGTGTCAGGAGATTTGTGCAGGCCTTGCAGGGGAGTTGTTGGAGGATTCTGCTTCCCTGCCCGCCCATGAGGTTTCTCTCTCTCCCGAGACGCGGAGCCCTCCACCGCTTCCTGCTGCTGTAATCCCGAGCCCACTGGTTGGCATGAGTGTGGAGTCAGGTGGCGGATCCCCAGCCATGCTATTGCAAGGAGCTGTTGCGGAAGGAGGTGAAGCAGCTACCCTGTTGCCTTCTGGGACTCTTGAAGGAGGCAAGTTGGAAGGTATGCCTGCCCCGGTTGGAGGGGAGTGTGTAGGAGAAGTCTTGTCAGCTGATTCCTCTAAATTGCCTGTTTCTTTTGTGTTGGTGCGCCCTAAAACTATTACCTTGGATAACAACTGGGAGGCAATTTTGACTCTATCGGAGGCTTTAATTCGACACAATGCTGGACTTTTGTCTCAGGTAAACACTGTTTCTCAGAAGTTGGACTTGTATGCAACCATAACTGCTTCAGTTAGAAAGAAGGTGGAAGAACATGAGGCAATCTTGAATTCTGTTGGTGACACCAATACAGCTCTGATTAAAGACAATACCTTATTAAGGGCTAAAGTGGAAAATTTGGAAAACGCTGCTCAGGCCTCGAACCTCCGGATTTTGAATTTTCCAAAAATCAAGGGAATTTTGCCAGCTGACCTTTTTAAAAAATATATGGCGGAGAGTTAGGCTGTATCAGTGAAACTGATGCAGCCGATTGTTAAGGATTTTTATTTGCCAACTGGTAAAAGGGATATTGGAGTTTTGGAAGAACTATCTAATATGGATGTTATAAATGTCTCTGAGATTCTGCAGTCTCCTGGACCACCTGTATTGAAAACTTCTACCTTATTAGTAACGTTTGCTTTATCGTCAGATATAGACTGGTTGCTTAGATTATATTATACTAAATGGTCTCAGCTGTTTTATGGGCAAAAATTGCAATCTTCCCTGATGTTTCTAAGGACACACAAAAACGCCCGAAGCAATTTTTGCTGTTAAGACCAGGTATTCTAGAGTTAGGTGCTACCTTTTTTTTTGAGGTTTCCATGTAAATGTATAGTGGTGTATAGGTTGCAAAGATTTATTTTTTTTCCAGCTGACAGACCTTTCTACATTTATTAATGCTAGGTTACTTATTACCTCCTTACCTTCAGACAGGGGTGGTGAGTAGATATGATCATGCGTCAAGTAATCTGTAGCTTTGGATCCTATGCAGCCCTCTTGTTTTTATTTTTTATATTATTTCTTGTATAAATTGGAGGGGTTCCTCCAAACCCTCAATTTATTTTCCTTTATTATTGAATTATACGTCACATTGTGGATTATAGGTCTTAGCATCCTTTGAATGTTTTCTGCTTGTAATAATTTTGTATTATTTCTTCTTTCTTGGTGTTAACACTTTTTATGTACAAGTTTGTTCTTGATAAGTTTGTAAAAATTCTTTAAATAGTAAATAAAAAAGAAAAAGAAAAAGTGAGAACCATAATGTAGTTTATAACAGAATAAAATGAGTTATAATTTGGTTTTATAAACTGTGCTGTGGTTCTCACTTTTTCTTTTAGTTCTTTGATGTGTGAGCAGCTTGCATTTGCATTTCCTTTGTTTTTTATGGAATATATATTTACTGTACATTAACACCATGCTGGTCCTGTGTGCTGTTTCAGGAGTTATGTTGGAGTTGCCAAGCCCTTCTTAGTGTTTATGTTGGAATGGGAGGTGTTGTGTTGGGGTCACAAAGTCCCTCTTGTTTTTCAGAGGGTGGGAAGTGCTGTGTTGGGGCGCCAAGTGTCTGTTGTTTTTGTGTAAGTGGGTGATGCTGTATAGGTGCTGTTGAGCCCATCTTGTTTGGCATATTTAGCAGCATGTTTCCTAGGCTCTGCCCTGGTAACATATAAACATAAGAACAAAAGAAATGCCATACTGGGACTGACTAAGGCCCATCAAACCCAGTATCCTTTTTCCAACAGTGGCCAATCCAGTTACAAGTACCTGGCAGGTTCAAAAGGCACATAGGTTCCACAATGCTTGTCCCTGGGTAAGCAGTAGATTTCCAGGGTCCTCTTTAATAATAGTTTATGGACCTTTCCTCCAGGAACTTTAAACCCAGCTACAGTAACAACTTTTACTACATCCTGGTAACTAATTCCAGAGTTTGATTACATAGGGTCGTAGGCTAACTGCAGGGAGACAGTTACATCTCCCGCAGTTACCGCATTTCAGCATGGCAAATCAGCTGCTGGTGCAACTAAGGCCACCCACTGAGGGGGCATTAGTTGAACTCACGCTACTTGCGCTGAGCCATTATGATAGTTTCTGCTGACAATGCAGATGCCTGTGTGTGAGAATTCTTTCTCTTGCATCACTCTGCAGTAAAGTATAATTTTGGGAAAGAAATCCTGTAAACCTCATAGTAATGGGTAAAAGCATTCTTCTACTACATATGTCTGTTTTAAGTTTGTACTGATATATTCCCTACTTGGTGAAGCTCTATTTCTGTTATTCATATGTGTGACTGAGGTTACATGTTCTTATAGCAAGGATTTTCTATGAAAGGAGCTGTAGCAATCCTGCTAGTTCAGTTTTCTGAATAGGAATATGGATTTTCTAGGGCCCACTGCAATATTTATGGTGCTGTCCTTTTCTGGATATGCTCCATGTTGTCTGAGTTTTGGAAGTTAGTGCTGTTATGGATAATAGATTTGCTCTATGGGTCCTGTACTCTGGGTTCCTGGTGAGATCAACTTAGGGGGGGGGGGGGGGTACTGGAATGTGTATTGTTTTTGAGATTTGCAGTTTTGTGTTCTTTATGCTGCCAGACTGCAATTTAAAATATTTTGTCAGTTCAGATTCAAGAAAATTTCAAAATTTAAGAGAACGTCTCAGTTTAGTTTTGTTTAGTAGCCTGATAGCTTCACCACTGCTGAGTTCAGACTTTTCTAGCTCTAGCACAATCCAATTCGTCAAATGAATTCATGGCTACCGGGATTAGTTTATCTCATTTTATATCTTTCCTCCTCATCAATAATCTGGTCATACCAAAATAAATCTGATGTGCAGATACTTATAATGGCTTGATTGGGAGGAGCTACTGTGTAAGTGGCTTTTCGTTAATCAAATGTAATGTTTTATTATGTTTGTTTTATTGTAACATCTTCTTTACTAAATTGCATGTATATGTTTGGAAGCCACCTAAGATTTTAGATTGGTGGCATATACATTTTAAGCAAAGTATACTAAATTTATGCAAATGATGCTGCAATGAATCTCCTCACATGGCCCTGCATCATCCTCATGCTGCCCTCAAGGGGAATTAGGTGGGGGGGGGGGGTACTGGGAGGTGGAGGAAAGCAGAAACCTCAGATTGGGACCAGCATTATCAGAGAATAAAATGGTCAGACAACAAATGTAGAAGAGAATTTTATTTTTAATTTAATGATCACACTTGGTACTATCTTTCTATTTTATACAGTACATGGAAATGCATCTCTTTCTGTTTCTCTGGTATTGCATTCTACGCAGAATCTGACGTTTTGGGACTTAAGTTTAATTGTATCTAAATATGTTTATTTTTGGGTTATGGTCACTTATTCTGTACTTGGTGAGGGTCTGTGCACTGAGTGTGTTACCAAGACTAGTTTATATGTAGGGATCTGTACTGTAGTAATCTGAATTGTTCAGCTTTTCAAATAGGTGTTGGATGTTCCAGGGCCCACTGCAGTATTTACAGTGATACCTTTTTTGGATGGGCTCCTTATATGAGTTTTGAAAGTTGGAGCTGATATGGTATGGTATGGTAGATTTGCTCTATACGTCCTCAGTGACTTTGTTGTAGGGTTTTGTATTAGTTCACAATATGCTTGGTAATGGAGAATGTTTATTAGTGAGATGATCAGAATCACATTTTTTATTTTTTTTAGGATATTGAGTTCTGTAGGTGAATGTCCTAGTTCTGCTCTGCACCCACTGTTGAGGGAGGAGGTTCGGTGGATGCAAAATATATGTTCAAAAAGAAAAAGCAAGAATCATAATGCAGTTTATAACAACAAAATACAAATAAGTTATAATTAAGTTTTATAAACCATGTTGTAGTCCTCACTCATTCTTTTAGGTGTATGTTTTCTAAACCGCGATAGCAAACTCCGTGCGATATTGGAGCCACGGCCCCATTAAAATCGCATGGAGTCCGCTACTGTGGTTTAGTAAACATACCCCTTAGTTCCTTGGTGTGCAAACATCTTGCATTTCCTCCATATTATCTAATCGGCTTTTTGATTTGGTTCAGTCCCTGAATGGAGTTTTGAAAAACACACACACACACACACACACTAGAGGGGGGGGGGGGGGGTGCCATCTCATCCCTCGCATCAGGCAGCAGATGGCAACATCATTAGATTATAAAAGAGAGTGGTTAGATAAAAGGGAACAGAAATGTGGCTACTACAGCTATGCTCCTATGCTCCCAAAATAGAGTAGACAGGGCAGTGCAGCAAGGTCTTAAACTGCAATCCCTAAAAATGACCCAAGACCTGTAACCTACAGTGGAACCCCTGGAGTCTACTGATAAAAAGAAGCGAGGAGATGTCTGGTGAAGTGGCTAGCCTGGTACCGGGGTCTGTCATGACTAAACACTAAATAATGGAGTGGAAGAGTAACTGTAACCACTTAAAAAAAAAGAGAGAATTCCTACCCTGTCCCCTGAGGTCATGAGTAATCTAAGTAATCAGGAGTTCAGAAGGAAGATGAAAGCTTGGGAGACCCAAGAGCTTTGCTGTAATTTCATGTCAATTTGTACAGTGCCTTGCAACAGTATTCACCCCCTTGGTTTTTCTACTGTTTTGTTGCATTATGTACAACCTGGAATGAAAATGGAGGTTCATTTGGATGTTAGGTAATAGATCTAACAATATAGTCCAAATTGGAGAAGTGAAATAACAATAAAATACCTTGTATATATAAAAAAAAATTAAAACCAAAAAGTGGTGAGTGTGTATGTATTCATCTATTTTGCTATAAAATCCCTAAATAAAATGTGGTCCAACCAATTAACCTCAGAATCACATAATTAGTTGATTAGGGTCCACATGTGTGCAATCAGTGTCACATGATCTGTCACATGATGCCTGTATAAATATACCTGTTCTGAAAGGCCCCTGACTCTGCAACACCACTAAGCAAGCAATATGAAGACCAAGGAGCACTCCAAACAGGTCAGAGACAAAGTTGTGGAGAAGTATAGATTAGGGTTGCATTATAAAAAAATATCCCAAATTCTGAATATCCCACAGAGCACCATTAAATCCATTATAACAAAATAGAAAGAATATGGCACCACTACAAACCTGACAAGAGAAGGCCGCCCACCAAAACTCACAGACCGGGCAAGGAGGGCATTAATCAGAGATGCCACAAAGACACCAAGGATAACACTGAAGGAGCTGCAAAGATCCACAGTGGAGATGGGAGTATCTTTTCATAGGACCCCTTCAAGCCATACACTCCACAGAATGGGGCTTTATGGAAGAGTGGCCAGAAAAAAGCCATTACTTAAAGAAAGAAATACGAAAACATGTTTGGAGTTTGCACAGCATGTGGCGGATCCCCCAAACACATAAAAGAAGGTTCTCTGGTCAGATGGGATGAAAATTGAACTTTTTGTGTGGTGCAAATCCAACACTTCCCATCACCCCGAGCAGGGGCGGCCCAAGGGGGGTGCGGGGCTATGTGCGGAGGCTCATTGTGGGGCCTCATTTGCATAAGAAGCCTCATTTGCATAAATATCAGCATAATGTTAATATGCCTCTTAATGAGTGTCTGGATAAAGAAAGACTACTAGATTTCTACATTACAATACTCCAGTGCCAACCGCCAGGCACATTAGGAAGAACTACAAACACTGTCCATTTAGAACCCATAGCAAACCCACCGAATCATAACAGCACTACCCGGACTCACAAATCATCAAATCCTACCTATTAAAAAGGCAACACTGCAAATATTAAATCAATACATCTCAGAGAATATCAATTCATCTCCTACTGGGGAAAGAGAACAAGTAATACTGTCAAACAGAAACTACAAGAATAGAATACCTCAGCTCAGTTACACATGCAGAACATAGACCATCACCAAACAAAGAACAAGGAATCACAATTTAGAAATGGGAAGATGATAATTAAACTGGGAACCCCTAAAGCCAAACTTGGAATGTACAGCAACACTATAAATTAATTTTCTTTTGTACTAAACAAAAATGCAAAGACATTAGTGATACACATTTCTCAGACATTCCCAGAGCTGACATATCCCAGTTAATAAATTCAAAATAAAAAAGTATTTTTCTACCTTTTGTTGTTTGGGCATTTTATTTTTCAATTGCAATTGCTCCAGTCACTTTCTTCTGGTTTCTTCTGTCTTCTGATAATTCTCCATTGTCTGCTGTCCATTTGTCTTTTCTTCTCTTTTCTAGATTTTTTCCATTCTATCTTCTACATCTGCTTTAACATACTGATCTTTCCCCTTTTTCTCCTTCCCCAATTTCTTTTTTATTCCTTTATCATCCACTCAAATTTCACCCTTCCATCCTCAATCCCCACATACTCTGCCAATACCCAGCAACTTGTAGATTTTCCTTCCCTCCCACACAAAATATCTTTTCCCCCTCCATCCTCATTCTCCCAGCCCCATCCCCTTCTAGTCCTCCCCCAAAATCAGCTCCCTTCTAGTTCCAGCCCCACTCAGCATTCGCTTCCTTCTAATTGTATTCTCCCCCCCCGCATCAGCCCATTTCCAGTCCTAGCCCCCCAAACAGCTTATTTCCAGTCCTATTCCACCCCCTTCAGCCCATTTCCAGTCCAAGCTCCCCCCATCAGCCCATTTGCAATCATAGCCCCCCCCCATTAGCCATTTCCAATACTAGCCCCCCCCATAAACCAATTCCAATCCTATTCCAATGAGCTAATGGGGGGGGGGAGCTTGAACTGGAAATTAGGCCGAGTGTGGGGGAGCTTCAGCCCATTTCCAGTCCAAGCTCCCCCACACTCAGTCCATTTCCAGTCCGAGCCCCCAATCAGCTCATTTCCAGTTCTATCCCAGCCCCCAACCAACTCATTTCCAGTCCAAAGCTGCCCCTTTCAGCCCATTTGCAATCCTAGCCCCCATCAGCAATTTCCAATCCTATTCCAGAACCACATCAGTCTATTTCCAATCCTAACCCCCCTCAAAAGCCCATTTCCAGTCCTAGTCCTCCCCATCAGCTCATTTGCAGTCCTAGCCACCCCCTCCCCATTCAGCCCATTTCCATTCCTAGCCCCCCCTACTCAGCCCATTCCCACTCAGCACATTTTCATTCCTAGCCTCCCCCCACTCAGCCATGTCCAATCCTAGCCCCCCCACTCAGCCCATTTCCATTACTAGCCTCCCCCCACTCAGTCCATTTCCAATCCTAGCACCACAGCACATTTTGAATCTTAGCCCCCTGCCCCAACTCAGCCCATTTCAAGCCCTAGCCCTCCCCCCAAGAGCCCCGCGGCAGGCTTTAGAGGCCCCAGCTCATGGCTCACGGCAAGTCTAGCAACAGCTCATTACAGCCTCCGAAGTGAAGAGAGTTGTTTCCTTCACTTCGGCAGCTGTCTTGTAATGATGATCGCAGGCGCGCTGGAGGTCAAAGGACATTTCCTGTGTCCCGGCTCTCAGAGCGCCTGCGATCTTCCTTACAATACAGCTGCTGAATTGAAGGAAACAATGCTCTTCACTTCGGGGGCTGTAACGAGCTGTTGCTGAGCCTGCCGCGAGCCACTAAAGAAGGTGAGCAGACACCGTGCAGAATGTTGTTGGCACGGGGCCCCCTGAAGCACGGGGCCCTGTGCCAACAACATTCTTGCTCAATGGACCGGCAGGCCCTGACCCCGAGAACACCATTCCCACAGTGAAACAGGGTGGTGGCAGCATCATGTTATACATAAGACATGCCATACTGGGTCAGACCAAGGTCCATCAAGCCCAGTATCCTGTTTCCAATGGTGGCCAATCTAGGTCATACGTACCTAGCAGTTTCCCCAAAAGACACAATGCTTGTACTAGGTCAAGCATTGATATCCTGGGTCCCTTCTTAATAATGGTATATGGACCTTTCCTCCAGGAACGTATACAAACCTTTTTTAAACCCAGCTACACTAACAGCCTTTACTACATCCTCCGGTAATAAATTTGATTACACGTTGAGAGTTTGCTTACACGTTGAGTGAAAAAATATTTTATTTTATTAGTCTTAAATAGTTTACCCTGTATCTTCATTGCATGTCCCCTAGTCTTTCTATATTCTGATAACGTAAACAATTGATCTACGTTTACCCATTCCACTCCATTCATTAATTTATAGACTTCTATCATATCTCCCCTCAGGCGTCTCTTTTCCAGGTTAAAGAGCCCTAACCTTTTTAGCCTTTCTTCATAGGAGTATCCTTCCATCCCCTTTACCATTTTGGTGGCTCTTCTCTGAACCTTTTCTAATAACGCTATATCCGTTTTAAGATACGGCGACCAGAATTTCACACAATATTCAAGGTGCGGTCTCACCATGGAACGATATAGAGGCATTATAATAACTTTTGTTTTATTTTCCAAAAGTCTCTGATGAGGGACCTTCTCAAAGGCTTTCTGAAAGTCCAAATACACTATATCAACTGACTCACCTTTGTCTACCTGTTTATTCACACCTTTAAAAAAACAACAGATTAGTAAGACAAGATCTTCCTTGTCTAAAGCCATGTTGGCTGTATCCCATTAAGCCATGACTATCTACATGTTCAGAAATTTTGTTCTTTATGATTTTTTCTACCATTTTTCCCGGTACTGACGTCAGGCTCACCGGTCTGTAGTTTCCAAGATCACCCCTGGAACCCTTTTTAAAAATTGGCGTTACGTTCACCATCCTCCAATCTTCAGGTATTACAGATGATTTTAATGATAGTTCACAGATTACTAATAGCAGGTCTGCAATCTCATATTTCATTTCTTTCAACACCCTTGAATGTATATCTTCCGGTCCAGGTGATGTGCTACTCTTCAGTTTATCAAATAGTTGTAATACATCTTCCTGATGTATCGATATGTCCTTCAATTCTTCCGCACCTTTAAATACCACTTCAGTCATGGGTAACATCCCTACGTCTTCCTCAGTAAAGACCGATGCAAAGAATTCATTCAGTCTCTCCGCTATCGCCTTGTTGCCTCTTAGTGCCCCTTTAACCCCTCTATCATCTAATGGACCAACTGACTCTCTTACAGGTTTTTTGCTACGAATGTACTTGAAAAAGTCTTTATTATGCGTTTTTGCTTCCGCAGCAAGCTTTTTCTCAAATTTTCCCTTTGCCTGCCTTATCACTGCCTTGCATTTAACTTGCCAGTGCTTGTCCTGTTTCCAGGTTTCATCGTTTGGCTCTTTTTCCATTTCCTGAAAGATGATTTTTTGGCAACAACAGTCTCTCTGACCTCACCATTAAGTCATGCTGGCAGTTTTTTTGACTTCCTTCCACTTTTCTTAAAGCATGGAATACAGCTGTTCTGGGCTTCCAAGATATTATTTTTCAACAACACCCAAGTTTGATGTAAGTCTTTAACCTTTGCAACTACTCTTTTTAGTTTTTTCTTAACTATTTTCCTCATTTTATCATAGTCTCCCTTTCGGAAGTTAAAAGGTAATACTGTGGATTTCCTTACTATCACTCCTTCACTAATTAAATAAAACACGATCATGCTATGATCACTATTGCCAAGTGGCCCCAACACCCTTATCTCTTGCACCAGATCTGGTGTTCCACTAAGAACTAGGTCCAATATGGCTTCTCCTCTGGTCGGTACATGAACCAGCTGCTCCAAAAAGCAGTCATTTATTTCATCTAGGAACTTTATCTCCCTAGCATGTCCTGCGGTGAAACTGACCAAGTCGATACCGGGGTAATTGAAATCACCCATTATTATTACGGTGCTGTAACTTTTGTTAGCTTCCTTGATTTCTTTGAGCATTTCATCATCCATTTGTTCATTTTGGCCAGGTGGTCGATAGTACACCCCCACTGCCATTGCCTTCCCCTTTTTACATGGAATTTCATTCCATAGAGATTCTACAGCAAATTTTGTTTCCTGCAAAACTTTAATCCTTTCTGACTCAATGCCCTCTCTAACATAGAGTGCAACCCCTTCACCAATTTGATCAGCTCTATCATTACGATATAGTTTGTACCCAGGTCTCACAGTGTTCCAGTGGTTGTCCTCATTCCACCATGTCTCTGAGATTCCAATCATATCTAACCTCTCATTTAGTGCTATATATTCTAACTCTCCCATCTTATTTTTTAGACTTCTAGCATTTGAGACTGTATTTTATTCATATTAATTTGGCTATTGGTAGGCATGGATAATTTGGGATCTTTAAGCTCTGTCTGATCCATATTCGAGGGCATTGGGCTACTTTACTCTTTTTTGGAACTTGTCTGATTTTGGAAATATCCTTCAAGGATACATTCTTCCGAACCATGCGCTCTTGTGTGACTGTCAGCTTTTCCCTATTATCTAGTTTAAAAGCTGCTCTATCTCCTTTTTAAAGGTTAATGCCAGCAACCTGGTTCCATCCCTGTTAAGGCGAAGCCCATCCCTTCGGAACAGCCTCTCCTGTCCACAGAATTCCCCAATTCCTAACAAATCCAAAACCCTCATCCTTGCATCATTTTCTCATCCACGCATTGAGACTCCGGAGCTCTGCCTGCCTTTTGGGTCCTGCACGTGGAACGGGAAGCATTTTGGAGAATGCTACCCTGGAAGTTCTGGATTTCAACTTCCTTCCTAAAAGCCTAAATTTAGCCTCCAGAACCTCCCTACCGCATTTTCCTATGTCATTGGTACCGACATGTACCAAGACAGCAGACTCCTCCCCAGCACTATCTAAGACCTTATCTAGGTGGCGCATGAGGTCCGCTACCTTTGCACCAGGCAGCCATGTTACCAGGTGATCCTCACGTCCACCAGCCATCCAGCTATCTACATGCCTAATGATCGAATCACCAACTATAACGACTGTCCTAACCCTTCCCTCATGGGCACATGGCCCTGGAGAATGACTTCAATGACTTAACACTGCAATCCACTCCCCAAAACACCCAACAAGCCTAGACATTGCCTCCCAATGCTCTGATCAATCATTGCAGAAATGTTGAAATGTATATAAGTTATGCTTCCGAGCATGTCCCGCATGCCACCCCTGCCTATTCCACGAGTTCTTTGTAAAATTGTTGAGTTCTTCTGTAGACCGCTTTGATTTTTTATGATAAGGCAGTATAAAAAGAAACAACACATGTTAAATAAATAAATAAATAATGTGGGACACAAACATTGTATTTCTCCCATGTTTAAATTTATCTTTATTTATTTTACTTAACAGTATTTACTTTTTTTCTTAAAACATGAGAGCAAATGAAGATGGCCACTTGCTAATGCTTAGTGCATAGTAATGGCATTTTGTTTCAGGGACCAAACAACAACACAACACAACAACACACTACTACTACTTATCATTTAAATGGAGCTACTAGGCAAACACAGCATGATACACATCCACACAAGAGATAGTCCCAGCCTGGGGAAATAAAGGGTCCTTGTAATTTCAAAAATGGTACCAGCCTCCTTTAAGATGGTGCCTGGGAACACAGCATTGTATTTTAATAGCCCTGTGCTCCTGGATAGGAAAAATAATGCCAGCTCTGAGCTGTCGTTATTTTTCCAGGAATAGTAAACTTACGAAATTCAATGCAAGCTACTTTATTCGATTTCCATTATAATGAGGTGTTTTGCATGCATTTGCAAGCATTTCAGCTCATTATTAAGGAACTATGCATTGCAGTTAAATAGCATGCATTATGGTTCAATAATGCATTATTTTCTGCTTTAGCGCACATTAAGGGGTATGTTTACTAAACTGCGGTTTAGTAAACATACCCCTAAGAGGCAAACATGTGCACATTAGTAACTACCTCCTTAGCCAGCCATAGATTTTTTGGGGAAAAAAACACTTATGCGGCTGGCAGGAGCAGTGCAATAGTTAATAAAACTAAGATTTGAAATAGGTTCTTTACAGTACAGTTCTTTCAGGAGGAAATGGAAAAAACTATCAAAACCATGTACTGTTTACAGATGGAGCGTTTTGTCTTTTAAATACCCATTCCCCAAACAGCAGGTTTAAGGACAGAATGACATGACTGATATTTCAGATACAGCAGTTTGTCTTTTGTTGGATTTACCTGCAAAACAAAGGCGAATAAAATCAAAGCACTATTAGACTGGAAGGGAAATTAAGTTATCTGAGTACTCTTGCCTTAAAGATGGTTCATGTCAAATGATGAGCAGTAGATGTATTGAAATGCTAGCTGCAGCAATAAATTTGTTTTTGCAACTCTTCTTTTTGTTGTATGTGCTGCTGCAACCAACACCTTCAGCTTCTACTCTTCAGCTACACAGTGTGTTTATATCAGATGTAAGTGTCCTGTTCTATGTGCAATATCTCTATTTAATAAGCATAGGGGTATTTAAAGCTTGAATCAATCAATCTAAGTAGCTGATTCTAGCCTTAGGCACCCTCGCACCTGTTCAAGCAGCAGATTGTTATTTTGTTCGATAGGGCCCAAGGGCCTCATATACTAAGCTGAACTAAGGTTTTGCAGTTACCGTGTTGTAATTGCCAAAACTTGTGCATTAACTGTCAGGGGCACTCCTGACATTTTGCAGTGCAATTAACACAGAGAAACCTTCATTACAGCGCACTATTTGCATGGTAGAAAACACACTGCCGTTAAATGGGAGGCCGCGGGCCCACGTGCCCGACGGCCGATGATAACCGGGGGGGCGGGGTGGCGCGCACTCCTTCCGCGGCGGGGTGAGGCGCGCGCCCGCGTGCGTTTTGATTTAAATTGATTGGCTCCCGCTTGCCAGGTGGCCGCGGGAGCCAATGGGGGGTGATCGCGGGACCAGGAGGAGCGAGCGGTCGGACGCCAGTCCGTTGAAGCTGGGGAGAGAGGACGGGCGTCTGGCTGCAGCTCCGAGTCATTTTCGGCTCTGCGGGAGAGCTTCCTGCCGGTGGGGGTGACCGGTTGATCGCGGCGCTGTCCCGGGGTGCAGAGAGGAGCGTCGGAGCTGTGCTGAGGCAGTGTGAGGAGCAGCGTACATTGGCCGGCTGAGGCCTATTGCAGGTGGAGGGGGGGCATTATTGGGCTAGGGCTTCGGTCTGGCCATACGGTGCTCAGGGGATTGTTTTATTTTGAGAAGGGATAGTGTCATGGTGGGGCAGAGGGGCAAGGAGCAGAGGGGCAAGGAGCAGAGGAGGGGGGGGGCAAGGGGCAGAGGGGGGGGCATGAGGAATGGGGGGCAGTCCACGGGGCGGTCTTCTAAGGGCTCAAGGGGGCAGGCCAGGGGGAAGGCTGGGGCTGGGGCTGGGGCTGGGGCTGGGCGCAAGGCCCCTAGCAGCGGGGGCCCGCGGGGGCGTGGGGCTGGCAGGGGCCGGGAAATGGCTTCCGGGGATATGAGGGGATCAGTGCCTGGTGGGGTTATGGGTGCGGGCTCCGGCGGGGGGGCGGCGGGGACTGTGGCTCTTCCTCCTCCAGTGGTGGAATCCCCGGGGGTGGGAGGGGCTACACCGTTGCCAGCGGGGTTGCAGGGTCAGGAGGGATGGGTTGGGGGAAGCCCTTGGGGTTGGCCTATGGTTTCCAGGGGGGTGGGCATGTCAAGTTGGGACTATTGGCGGGGGGGGGGGACAGGGTTCCTCCAGGGCTGATTGGACAGGGCCTTGGCAGCTGCCCTGGGGCTTCTCTGGTTCCCCTTCCTTGTTTTCGGTGTCTCCACAGGTTCCGGTGGGAGACGGGGGAAGGACGACGCTGAGCGGAACAGGTCGGTCTGCGGCGGAGGTACCTATGGCGCAGCGCGAGGACTTCCAGGAGGGGCTTCCAGCTTCTGCGTCCACCCCATCAGAGCCCCGGACTTCGGCGGATGGTGAGTTACCTGAGCCTCGGGCCGAGCAAGGTGCGGAGTTTAGTCCGGCTGCGGGGACGGGTGGCAAGGCGAGGAAGAAGAGCCGCAGCTCCCGCAAGCGTTGGAGGAGGGGGGGCTCATCGTCGTCTTCATCGTCTTCATCCTCGTCAGTTGGGGGAGGGGGCGGGCAACCTGTCGGTGGCGGGGGGGTAGTGGGGGGGGCGGTGGGGGGGCTACATTGGCATCATTTTCCGAATTATGGGAGGGGGTGCCGCGTAAGCTTAGGCGCAAGATATGGAAGCGGAAGTACATAGATATCTTTCGCTTGCTTGAGGGGAGGAAGCGTTCGGGGGACAGCCGGCGGAAACGGAAGGCGGATGAGAAGGCGGGCAGGGTCAAGAAGGCTTCGCGGAACGTCCTCAATTGGACGAGGGCTTTTCTTCGGTTAGCTAGTGTCTGGGGACAGCGTTACCCGGGGCACTACGGGATGTTGCTTGCATACGCCGACTCGATTCTGGAAGCGGCTCAGACTCATGATGGTTGGGCATGGCTCAACTATGATGAGAAGTTCCGCGATAAAATGGAGGAGAATCGCGCTCTGTCCTGGGGGACACAGGACATCAGCCTCTGGTTAACGCAGATGTCTGCCAGAGGAGGGGCAGGTGCGGGGGGGGGCAAAAGGGGGCCGCTGCGTCGGCGAGTATGGGGCGGCCATTTCGGAGCGCCCCAGCTCCCGGGGTCCCAAAAAGCGCTGGGGAGGGGGTTGGGGACGTCTGCTGGCGCTTTAATAAGTCGTCTTGCCCCTTTCCGGACTGTAAGTTCCGGCACAGTTGCTCCTTATGTGGGGGAGGACACTCGGCTCTCCGTTGCGGGAAGAAGGGACCCGCCCCCCCAGCCACAAAGCAATAGTATTATGTAGAGAGAGTTGGCCCCTACCCCCATAAAATTTTCGGCACTCCGGCCTTGGTTGCTGCGCTATAGGCGGGTTACGGCTCGGCGAGTCTTGGAGGGGGGTTTCCAGTACGGGTTCCCCATACCGGTAGTTGGGGAGGGGGGCCCGGCGATGGCCCGCAATGCTCCGTCGGTGAGGCGTCTAGCTCAGGTGGTTCGTGGTAAATTGGATGCTGAGTTGGCCCTTGGCAGGGTGGCCGGGCCCTTTCTGGACCGGCCATACCCGAATTTAGTAGTTTCTCCTTTGGGCATTGTGCCTAAGAAGGAGCACGGGAAATTCCGGCTCATTCACAACTTGTCCTTCCCGGTGGGGGTTCGGTGAACGATCTCATTCCGCGGGAATTGTGCGCGGTGCGGTATGCGTCGTTTGACGAGGCTGTGCGGCTGGTACGGGAGTGTGGGCGCGGGTGTCTGCTGGCGAAGGTCGATATTGAGTCTGCTTTTCGCCTGCTGCCGGTACATCCGGCTTCCTTCCATTTATTGGGTTTTGTGTTTGAGGGCTGCTATTACTTCGACAAGTGCTTGCCAATGGGCTGCTCCGTCTCTTGTCGTTATTTTGAGATGTTCAGTTCTTTCATGCACTGGGTCCTGGAGGTGTCCGTCGGCTCTCGGAATGTGGTCCACTATTTGGACGATTTCTTATTTGTGGGTTCGGCGTCGTCCGGGCTATGTCGGGCGTTACTCGACGGGTTCCTGCGGCTCGCGCGTGAATGGGGGGTGCCCGTCGCGGCGGACAAGACTGAGGATCCTGCTGTGCGCCTCACGTTTCTGGGAGTGGACTTGGACTCAGTTGACATGGTGGCGCGATTGCCTCCAAGCAAGGTGGAGCGTTTAAGGGTGTTAGTAGCGAACGTGCTGGGGGCGAGGAAAGTTACGTTGCGCGAGATGCAGGCTTTGTTGGGCTCCCTTAACTTTGCATGCAAGGTTATTCCAATGGGTCGGGTGTTTCTACGATGCTTGTCGGCGGCTACTTCGGGAGTGCGGCGTCCGCATCATCGCATCCGGATATCACGAAGCATGAGGTCGGACCTCGGGGTTTGGGATCAGTTTTTGAGAGAGTTCAATGGCGTTACGGTTCTCCTTGAAGCGGAGGTGTCTTCCTTTGATTTACAGATTTATACTGATGCGGCGGGCGGTTTCGGGCTCGGTGTTTATTTTGGTGGAGCATGGTGTGCCGCGCCGTGGCCATCCACCTGGCGGGCGGCGGGATTAACCGACAGTATTACGTTTTTGGAGCTGTTCCCCATCTTGGTGGTTTTGGAGCTGTGGCCGGATAGGCTTCGTAATAGGCAATTGTTGTGGTGGTGCGACAACGAGGCGGTAGTTCACATTATTAATCGTTATGCGCCTCGTTGCGCGCGGGTGGCGGCTTTGATGAGGGAGGTGGTTTTTGCCTGCTTGAAGCTGAATGTGGTAGTGAGGGCTCGGCATGTTCCGGGTTATGCTAACCAGATCGCCGATGCTCTTTCTCGTTTCAAGTGGGACCTGTTTCGGCGACTGGCTCCAGAGGCGGACCTGGCGGGGAGGTCGGTCCCAGAGCGTTTATGGCGTCTTGGCCTCCGGGTATCCTGAGCTTGCTGAGAAGTTCCGTGTCGTCGGCGACCTGGAGGTCCTACTGCAAGGGATGTGAATGTGTAGTGGCCTTTTTGGCGACTCGGGGTTGGCGGCTGGGCCCGGTGCCTGATCACCTCATGGGGGAATACATATTGGCTGCGAAGGCTGCGGGGGTGTGGCCCGATCCACTGTGCGGGCTCACCTGGCCGGCTTTGCCTTTTTCTCTAAGGCGGTCGGGTGGGCAGTGCGCGGTTGGGGGTTTCTTTCTCGCCGGCTTTTATTGGGTTGGGAGCGGGCTGTCCCCCTCCCGTCGGACAAGCGTCGGCCCATTACCCCCGATCTGCTGGTTCGGATGAGCACAACCTTGCCTTTGGTGGTGGAGTCCGCTTACGAGGCTCTGCTCTTCCGGGCGGGGTGTTGTGTGGCCTTCTTTGGGGCCTTCCGGTCGGGGGAATTGGTGGCGTCCAGTGGGAGGTCGGGGGGGGCAGCTCTGCAACTCCGTCATGTGCGTTTGGCACAAGGGCAGCTGAGCATATGGTTGTCCCGGTCTAAGACCGATCAGAGAGGGAGGGGCGTATGGGTGCACTTAAGGCCGCTTCCGGCTTCGGTGATCTGTCCGGTGGCGGCTATGGCGGCATACCTGCGCGTGCGGGCTCCGGGTAGCGACCTGCTCTTTGTACATGAGGATGCGCGGTGTTTGACGCGTTTTCAGTTTGCTGCGGTCCTGCGCATGGTGGTCCGACAGTTGGGCTTATCACCGGTAGACTTCGCACCGCATTCCTTTCGGATTGGGGCCGCTACTAGTGCAGCCCTGGCTGGTTTGCCGGGTACCGATATTCAGCGGATTGGCCGCTGGCACTCCAATGCCTTTAAGGGATATGTACGTTGTTGAGGTGGGCAGTGGGTGGCTCGGGTACTAACTATGTTTTTTCTTTTAGATGGGATCCGGGTGCCCGGTGCCTGCTGGATGGTCGGCCATTCTTTTGTGCACTGGGCCGGCCAGCAAGCAGCTTTGCGGCCGCTTGGTGCGAACTTGGGACTGCCTGCTGACGAAGTGGTGCTATCATGGCTGGGTGAGCGCGGTCTGCGCTGGTTACAGCTATTACCCTTGCTTCGGCACCTTCAGCGCGTCAGAGGATCCCCGGACTTCTTGGTGCTGCATCTCGGAGGCAACGATTTGGTGTCATGGACAGTGAAGCAGCTAATCCGAGCGGTGCAGCGGGATTTGGGGGAAGTCTTATTGATGTTCCCCGGGGTCATTTTGCTGTGGTCTGACATAATTCCTAGGCCTGCTTGCTGGGGCCAGCGGCGGTGGTCCCGGGGTTTAGTTAAGGTTAACCGGCAAGTTGGCCGTTGGGTGTTGAACCATGGGGGGTATCAGATTTTACATTCCTGGGTGGAGGTCGAGTGCGCGGGCCTGTATCGTTCGGATGGAGTACATCTTTCCCCGATCGGGGTGGATTTACTCCTGAATGATTGGCAGGAGGCCTTGGAATTAGGATGTTTAGGGCAGGTTGGCTGGTCGCAGCTTTGATTTGGGGGGGGGCTCAGGGACAGGTGTCACTGAGCCGGTGGCGGGATCCCGGAGGTGTCCGGGGTCCGGAGGCATGGCAATATGCAGGGCGGGGGTGGGGGTACCCCCGACCCGGAGAAGCCCTCGGTTTTTGCTAGTAATATGGCGAAGCCGGATGAGGGGGATGGAATTGCCAGGGATGGTTCTCGGCGGAGGCGGGAAGGAACTCACTTTGCTACCCATATGGCTGGTGAGGGATTGTCCCGCTGCCGGAACCATAAGTTAACAGTTTGGTTGTAATGTTATGTTGTGCTTGTTTAATAAAGCTGCGACCAGTTATTTTGCCAATAAGTGATCATGTGGTGTTTATTTGTGAAGGGAGAGAGAGGGGGGAGGGGGGGGGTGTGTGGGAAGGAAGGGAACTGTGGGCCACCTCCGCCTTACCTGGTTAATGGGAGGCCGCGGGCCCACGTGCCCGACGGCCGATGATAACCGGGGGGGCGGGGTGGCGCGCACTCCTTCCGCGGCGGGGTGAGGCGCGCGCCCGCGCGCGTTTTGATTTAAATTGATTGGCTCCCGCTTGCCAGGTGGCCGCGGGAGCCAATGGGGGGTGATCGCGGGACCAGGAGGAGCGAGCGGTCGGACGCCAGTCCGTTGAAGCTGGGGAGAGAGGACGGGCGTCCCCACCCTCCCTCCCTTTGGTGGAGCTTGGGGGATGGGGGGTTGCAGCTGGAGGGGTGATGCAGGATCCCGGAGGTGTCCGGGGTACGGAGGCATGGCAATATGCAGGGCGGGGG
This sequence comes from Ichthyophis bannanicus, assembly GCA_033557465.1. Taxonomy (NCBI): domain Eukaryota; kingdom Metazoa; phylum Chordata; class Amphibia; order Gymnophiona; family Ichthyophiidae; genus Ichthyophis; species Ichthyophis bannanicus. The sequence goes on along the minus strand of CM066032.1, from coordinate 86,739,067 downwards.
TGGGGGTACCCCCGACCCGGAGAAGCCCTCGGTTTTTGCTAGTAATATGGCGAAGCCGGATGAGGGGGATGGAATTGCCAGGGATGGTTCTCGGCGGAGGCGGGAAGGAACTCACTTTGCTACCCATATGGCTGGTGAGGGATTGTCCCGCTGCCGGAACCATAAGTTAACAGTTTGGTTGTAATGTTATGTTGTGCTTGTTTAATAAAGCTGCCACCAGTTATTTTGCCAATAAGTGATCATGTGGTGTTTATTTGTGAAGGGAGAGAGAGGGGGGAGGGGGGGGGGTGTGGGAAGGAAGGGAACTGTGGGCCACCTCCGCCTTACCTGGTTACTACACCTCGAGAAGAAGTAACTGTTCCACCTTATCTACTGTGTTAATAGTTAACGTGCAATAACTACCTCTGCGTTATCTGGATGGTACATTCTTGCCTTCTCCATTAGCTGTTTAATGCAGGAATTACCACACACAAACTATTAAAATGCTGGGTTAATTGTTAGAGTGGGTCCACACTTTTAGACAGCCCAATCTTTCTCTCTCATATCCCCACCTTCATCCAGTCCCTCTTTCACTCAACTTCTTGTCCCTGGATGCAGCTCTTCAGAAACACGGCACTTCATACTTCTGACCCCCCTCCGACATATCTTTGGGGGGTTCAGAAGTGACAAGCCATGTGTGCTGAAGCACATGACTTGCCACCAAGCCTAGCCCCCCCCCCCCCCAGCTGCCATAATCAGCAGAAACGGGGGACAGCTCAGTACAGGGGGAAAGGATGGTGCAACGCGGCACATGGGGGGAGGGGCAGCAGGCCATGTGTGCCGAAACCAATGGCCTTCCACCCACAGAGATCTGCTGTCTAGGCGGCCACCTAGCCTCACTAGTGAATGGGCCAGGCCAATGTTCCCTCTAATTTTCTGTAGGCTGTGTGCACATAAAATATCAGCTGTGTGCAGCTTTTGAAGGAAGGTTAAATTTTTGTGCACCACATAACGACATTCGGAGTTATATACTTTAAAATTTGACTACACGTCAGAATACAGTATGTACACCACATTGATTTTAATCTAATTAAATGAAAATAGACGATTACTAAATGAAGCGGGAAATTTCTAGTAATTACAATCATAACTTTTAAATTTTAAGACATCTGTGTTGTTTTCTATCAGAATCAGAGCCGTAAGTTTTGTGCGCTCTGTTGTAAAGTATATGCGCTTGCTCGGCGAGGTGTGTGCGCGCGCACACGCGCACAGCTTAGAGGGAACAGTGGGCCAGGCCCTCTGTAAGTTCCCTTCCAGGCCCCTCTTTCCCCATTTCTCAGCACCCGTCCAGCCATCTCTTTCCCCTTCTGTCAGCACTCTTCCAGCCCCCTTCTTTCCCCGTGTCAGCTCCAATCCGCTTCTGCTCCTTGCCCAGTGTCAGCTCCATTCCGCTCTTCCCTCCATGTCAACTCCATTCCGCTCCCACTTCTTCCCCCCATGTTAGCTCCATTCCTGTCCCCTCCTTAACCTGGAAACCAGGGCTCCTGCGCCCCTCAGCAGCTGAGATAGCAGTAATAATTTAAAATGAAAGCAAAACTGGTGTGGAGCCTTTCAGCCCTATGGAGCCCATGCTGCTGCATTCCGCACCCAAAAAGGAAGTGACGCTAGAGTAGGATGCAGCAGCAGGAGTTCCATAGGCCGGAAACTCCGCACCAGTTTTGTTTTAATTTTAAATTATTACCGCTATCACAGCTGCGGCTCTATAGTGCACCTCGGTCAAACACACTAAAATGATCAATGCACACTAAATAAAATTAGAATGCACTAAATGAGTTTTAAGATATAGCAAAATGACATTAAAGAAAATTTTAAAAAAATTAATTTTATTTTGTGCAATGCCCATTTTTTAGCTTCAGGTTTCTTTAGGAGGCCTAACTTTGGGCTCCTGAGAAGAAACAGATCTGGGAGAGAAAGTTCTCAGGAGAGAGGGGAAGAGTCAAGCTGGGAGAAATGGGAGTTCACAAGCTGCTGGAGGATGACTTGGGGGAGGGGGAGAAAGAGTGCTGCAATGGGGAGTGACCGAGGAAGGAAGAAAGAAGATGAGCTGGGGAGTGGGAAAGCATTTTGAAGGGGGTAAGCTGAAGGCAAACAGAGAGAGTGTTGAATGGAACAGTGTTTTTCAACCTTTTTTGTGCAAAGGCACACTTTTTTCATGAAAAAAATCACGAGGCACACCACCATTAGAAAATGTTAAAAAAATTTACCTCTGTGCCTATATTGACTATATATAAAGTAATTCTCTTGAATAGGAATCAAACACTCACACCAACCCCCCTCCCCTGCTGGTTCACACCAACCCCCCTCCCCTGATGGTTCACTCACACCACCACCCCCCTCCACTGCTGGTTCACTCACCCACCCCCCTGTCACTTACTCACCCCTCCTGCTGGGTCACTCACTCACTTACCCCCCCTCCCCTGCTGGTTCACTCACACCATCGCCCCCCCCCCTTGATGGTTCACTCACACCACCCCCCCCCCCTCCACTGCTGGTTCACTCACACTCCCCCCCCCTTGCTGGTTCACTCACACTCCCCCCCCCCTTGCTGGTTCACTCACACACACACACCCCCCCTCTGCCCAAGCCGCTGCTTCTGCTTTGTACAGAGCAGCGGCTGCACTACACTTACATTGAAAAGTAAAGAGAAACTGTGTCAGGAGCCCTCCGGTCATCGCAGAGCCCGAGGAAGTGATGTCATGGGGGCGGGCTCCTCACAGGCTGTCTTTCCTTTTCAAATTAACTTTATTGCAGCTAAAGTTAATTTGAAAAGAAAAGACAGCCTGTGAGGAGCCTGCCCCCATGACATCACTTCCTCGGGCTCTGCATGATCGGAGGGCTCCTGACACAGTTTCTCTTTACTTTTCAATGTAAGTGTAGTGCAGCCGCTGCTCTGTACAAAGCAGAACCAGCGGCTGCACTGCTATAGGGAATCGCGATCGCGTTCGCGCCACGGACTTCGGCACAAAAGCCGTTTTTTTGCTCTGGCCGCTCCCGATCTTGCGGCCAGAGCAAAAAAACGGCTTTTCAATGGCTGGTTTTACAACTGTGCCGGCAGCCGGCCTGGCCATGGAAAAACCGGCCAGGCTGGCTGAAAACCGGCCGGTTGGCAACCCTAATTTGTGAGCCGAGGCCACATGTTACGGATGAAATTGGAATTTTTCCCACGGCACACCAGACAATATCTCACGGCACACTAGTGTGCCGCGGCACAGTGGTTGAAAAACGCTGGAATGGAAGATGAGAAGGAGCTCGTACACAGGGGCCAGGCAGCAGGATGAGAGAAAAGAGAGGCGGCTGCATAGAACTAAAGACAACAAAAAAAAAACCCCACCCCAGATTCAAATGTTATACAAATACCGTTTATTTCATGCTATATGAAATTTAAAATTTGAGGCAGCATGTAGGATGCAGAATCTTTATGGCAGTGTGGCATGTAGGTGTGTCTGTTTTTTATGTGCACATGTGAGAGGTGGACAGGAAATAAGTGTTCCCAGATGTATCTGGAATAAGTCTTTGTTACACTGTTGTAAGGTATTAAAATACCTGTATATGTTTCTAAGAATATGGCTTATAAACAATTACAGCAATTAATTTTGCAGAATTGTTATTTTATGATCATAAACCGGATTCAGGCTAAAGCAATAATTCTATAAAGTTCAATGTTTTCTGTACATAGTTTCGAACTGTTACATGTAACTGACCCTGTTGTTTACTGTAAACCGCATTTGATCTTTGGAAAAAGCGGTATATAAATGCTAATAAATAAATAAAGTGATAATCACAAACTCTGCATTAATTTACTGCTCAAGTATCATATGATGTGTCAGAGGCTTTCATTCAAAGCTCCTATGTACTAACTGCTATTAGTGTATATGTCCTGTTTTAGCTTTTTAAAGCAATCATGTGTCAAAAAATCAAAAGTGCTATTTCTCTTACTATATATAATTTAAAACAATAAACCAGCTCTACTACTATATACTGGTACACGAATTGATAGCTGCCAACTACTACCATCGTGTTTTGAGTAGATATAATTCAACTCTGCTTCAGGGCTAGAAAATTTTCTAATGCTTCCATACCAATGGTATTTATACGATCGAGCAAGGTATTAAAAGTTCAAAGGCAATTCACTTATCTGATCCAAAACATGGTTTCAACTGCATGTTCTTTGCCAATCTTCTATATTCCTCAGAACAGTAGTTCACCATATATCAATGAGTTTGTAGACATAAAAAACTGGCCACGGCATTCTTTTTGAATTTCTTCAAAGCTCCTTCCCCATGCAATCTGATTGGTCCAAGAGTCCATTATCCCATCTCTTTGCTGATTTAGCCCATGCAGGTATACTGTGTCCAATGTAAAAATCTAATACTGTTCTCAGTAATTTATTCTTGTCTCCTAATCACCGCCTCTCCAATAGGCTAGTACATACTCAATGATACGCCATGAGAGATCAGCAAAAGTATGCTTGTATTGATAGCAATGATCCACAGTGTTTTGAAAGTTAAGAAACAAAACATTGGATCTTTCCATTTAGCTATCTGTCTAACTGTTTAGACACATACAATGAAAGCAGGATAATATTCATGTATACACATATCATCTCAGTTGTTATCCCCCTAAAGAGGGTCGGGACGATATTCAAAGAGAATGATCTGGAAAACTGCAACCGTTACCTGGCTAATTCTCTTGGGTGGTGCTATCTGTGCCACTGAAAATCCTTCCAGACTTCCTTGGCACTGTGGGTGCTGCGCTAAGTCATCTGGAAAGCAGTGGCATTCAGTTCACTATCTGGCTAACGTTAAGAGAGTTTATTTGCTGTGCTAAACTTATCCAGATGGTAGAACGAACATCACTACTGTTCAGAGAGCTATGGTACTTCCTGCACTATACATGGAGTTTAATCAAGGGGCACTGCTGATTCCTGGTGTCCTGGCTGCCTCTGGGTTTTCTTGGCAATGTATCACTGAAAGTAGATTGCCAGGCCTTTTCTTCCGAGGCAACAGAGAGTAAAGTGACTTGCCCAAGGTCACATGGAGTGCCAGTGGGAGCCGATCCCTTGAATAGTAGGCAGTTGTTCTAACCACTATGCTACTCCGCATTCCATTCCTGGAAACATTTAATACATCTAGTTTATGTACATTTTTAAAGAGAACTACCTTTGTAGCTTCTCTTTGATAAATAATAAGTCACGCTTTAATTTAATTTAAGGCAATTTCTTATAAGTAGAGCTCAAGAAGGATTACAATACATTAATATATTATAGCTCAACCATAAAATGTGTAGTAGAATACCAGTTAGGAGAAACTTAATAGTTGTGTGACAATTTAGAATTGTTGTATGAGGTAAATAAAATAAGGACAAAGTTACTGAATGATGGCTATTCACAAATCTTTTTGATTAGCCACATGATTTTGATAGGAAGTCCTTTAGTTAAAATATTTCTGAAAAAAACATGTTTTCAGATCATTTCGACAGTGGACATGGGATATTATCATTCTTAAACTTAAAGGTAAAACTGCACATGGCTAGAGCAACTTCTATAAGCACCTTTTTCAGTGTCATTCAAGCAAAATTTTTTGAGAAGTGATATGGAAATTCTGCATGCCTCTACAGATTTTAATTCTCAGGAAGACATGTAGTTTTGAATCAAACTAGACCTAGAAGGGTATGTTTACTAGGCTGGGCTAATGATTAGCGCGGGCTATTTGTAATGAAATCCCATTCAATTATATGGGACCTAATTACAAATAGTACGTGCTGTTAGCCTGGTATAGTAAAAATGCTCCATAGACTAGCACCAAACCCTGTTTAATCTTAAAAATAAAACAATTTAAAATGAATTGTCAGAGAAACAGGTAGCAAGGAGACATTTCTCTAGATAAGGACAGAGCCCCCCGCCCTCAAACCCACTCTCAAGAGGGAGGAGTGGCCTAGTGGTTGGGGCAAGTTATCTCAGGCCAAAAGGCCAGAGGTTTGAATCCCACAGGAGGGACAGAGACCAGAGGGACTACAGTTTTTGGTCCCACAGATGCTCCTTATGGCCTTGGACAAGCCACTTAACTCTCCACTACCTCAGGTACAAGCAGGGCCACCCTGTCCATTGAGCGAGAATGTTGTTCGCACAGGGCCCTGCACTTCAGGGGGTCCTCTGTGAACCACATTCTCTCTCAATGGACAGCTGCAGAGGGAGCCGGGGAAGCCCGCGCGAGGCCCCGGCTCCCTCTGCACAACCGCCAGTGTGAAGAGCCTTTTCCTTCACGCTGGCGGCTGTTTGAACTGTTTCAATGAAGCTGCGAATGTCGGGAAAGGTTAAATGGCATTGCCTTTAAACTTTCCCGGCATTCGCGGCTTCATTGAAACAGCTGCCAGTGTGAAGGTAAAGGCTCTTCACGCTGGCAGGTGTGCAGAGGGAGCCGGGGACTCGCGCGGCTTCCCTGGCTCCCTCTGCAGCCCCTTAGATGGCGTGGGGCTCTTCATAGGGGGGGGGGCGGCTAGGATGGGCTGTGATGGTGGGGGGGGAACCGACTGAAAATGGGCTGTGAGGGGGGGAAACATACTGGAAATGGGCTGTTATGGTGGTGGTGGTGGTGGTGGGGGGGAAACGGACAACAATTGGGCTGTGATGGGGGAGGACTGCAAGTGGGCTGTGATGGTGGGGGGACAGGACTGCAAATGGGCTGTGATGGTGTGGGGGGGAAACGGACTGGAAATGAGCTGTGATGTGGGGAGGACAGCAAATGTTCTGTGGTTGTGGGGGGGAACAGACTGCAATTGGGCTGTGATGGGGGAAGGACTGCAAGTGGGCTGTAATGGTGGGGGGATAGGACTGCAAATGAGCTGTGATGGTGTGTGGGGGGAAATGGACTGGAAATGGGCTGCGATGGTGGGGGTGACTGCATTTGGGCTGTGATGGGGGGAACGGACTGCAAATGGGCTGTGATGGGAGGGGAAACAGACTGGAAATGGGCTGCGATGGTGGTGGGGGGAATGGACTGCAATTGGGCTGTGATGGGGGGAGGACTGCAAGTGGGCTGTGATGGTGGGGGGATAGGGCTGCAAATGGTCTGTGATGTTGGGGGGAATGGACTGGAAATGGGCTGTGATGGGGGTAACAGACTGGAAATGGGCTGTGACAATGTAGGGGAAACAGACTGCAATTGGGCTGTGATGGGGGGAAGGACTGCAAGTGGGCTGTGATTGTGGGGGGGGGGGATAGGACTGCAAATGGGCTGTGATGGTGTGGGGGGAGGACTGCCATTGGGCTGTGATGGTGGGGGAGGAATTGGAAATGGCTGTGATGGGGGAAACAGACTGGAAATGAGCTGTGATGGTAGGGGGGGGGGACAGACTGCAATTGGGCTGTGATAGGGGGGGAGGACTGCAAGTGGGCTGTGATGGTGGAGGAGGAACCTGCACTGGAAATGGGCTGATGAAGAGCTGGATTAGGACTGGAAATGGGCTGATGGAGGCTGGAATAAGATGAAGTCGTCTGATGAGGGGAATAGGATTGGAAATTGGCTGATGGGGAAGCTTGGAGTGGAAATGAGCTGATGGGCGACTGGAATGGAACTGGAAAAGAGCATATGGGGGGCTAGGACTGGAAATGGGCTGATGAGGTGCTGGAATAGGACTAGAAATGGGCTGATGGGGGGAACGTGGACTGCAAATGGGTGATGGGCTGGAATAGGACTGGAAGTGGATTGATGGGAGTTGGAATAGGGCTGGAAATTGGCTGATGGAGGAGCTTGGAATGGAAATGGGCTGATGGGGGGCTGGAATGGAACTGGAAAACAACACATGGGGGGCTAGGACTGGAAATGGGCTGATGTGGAAGCTTGGGAGACTGGGACTAGAAGGGGGCAGATGCTGGGTGGGTCTAGAACTATAAGGGAGCTGATTTTGGGGGAGGACTAGAAAGGGATGGGGAATGAGAATGGAGAGGGGAAAATATATTTTGTATGGGAGGGAAGAAAAGTCTATGGTGGGCCGGGTATTGGAAGAGTAAGTGGAAATTGAGAATGAAAGGGTGAAATTTGAGTGGATGATAAAGGAATAAGTACCAACCAAAAGCACGATTTCACGTGCTAGTAAACAACCCAGTCTGAAACGTGGATAGCAGTAGAAAGACGTTCTTTATTAATAAAAAGCCTATGGCTCGACACATCTCAAGTGTGCAGTGCGGAATGGTGACTTTTTTACATGCATCTGCCACTCTGGATGATTTGATTTGAAGAGAGATTCAATTGACATTCCAGTAATTGCAGTAGTTTGGGATTTCAGACAACTGATAAAGCCTGCCTCTGAAGAAGGCAACGAAACACGGCCTGTGTCGGGCCATAGGCTTTTTATTAATAAAGAACATCTTTCTACTGCTATCCACGTTTCAGACTGGGTTGATAAAGGAATAAGGAAAGAAATGGGGGAAAGAGCAAAAGGGGAAAGATCAGTATGTTAAAGCAGATATAGAGAAAAAATTTGGAAAAAAATCTAAAAGAGAAGAAAGGACAAATGGATAGCTCGCAGAAGATACGAAGAAACCTGAAGAAAGTGACTGGAGCAATTGCAACTGAAAAAGAAAATGCACAAGCAACAAAAGGTAGAAAATACTTTTTTATTTTGAATTTATTAACTGGAATATATCAGCTCTAGGAAATGTGCATCGTTAACAGCTTTTGTGTTTTGTTTAATACAAGAGGAAAGTAATTTATAGTTTTATTTCTCCAATGTTATACATCCCAAGTTTGGCTTTTGGGGTTCCCAGTTTAATTATTGTCTTCCTATTTCTAAATTGTGATCTCTTGTTCTTTGGTGACAGTCTATGTTCTGCATTTTAATCAAGCTGAGATTCTGTTCATGTAGTTTCTATTTGACCGTGCCACTTGTTCTCTTTCCCCAGTAGGAGAGGCACTGGTATTCTCTGAGATGTATTGGTTTAATATTTGCAGTGTTGCCTTTTGATAGGTAGTGTTTGGTGCTTTGTGAGTCCTGGCAGTGCTGTTATGATATGGTGGATTTGCTATGAGTTCTAAATGATCAGTGTTTATAGTACTTCCTAATGGGCCTGGCGGTTGGCAGTGGAATATAGTAACGTAGAAATCTGTTAGTTTTTCTTTATCCAGACACTCATTAAGAAGCATGCTTACTAAAAATGCATGTTGACATTATGCAAATATTTATGCAAATGAGGCCTATAATTAATCTCCGCACATGGCCCCACAACCCCCTTGGGCCGCCCCTGGGTACAAGGGAAATATATACCATACCTGAAAGTACACCACTTTGACCCAGTGAAATGTGGTATATGCAAAAAGCATTGCTAAATAAAATTAGTTTAGCCAGAGTGCTTTGAAGGATTTGTAATCATGCAATTTGGTGTTTTGCATGTTTAAAAACATCCGTGCCTTTGCATGCTTATTTGTGCATGGGGAGAGGAAAGGTCAGTACAAACTACAATATGTACATTTGAAAATTCAGTGTACCTATGTTTTTTCTTCCCCCAGTCTAAACATGCCCAAAAAGCACATCTTTAGGTTGGGCGAAATAGCATGCAAGCTATGGGACCCTCACATATTCAGAGTGGGCGGTATTCAGTCAGGGTATTTTGTTCAGGTATATTTTGCTAAACGCCTTCAAAACTTGCCCTCAAAGAGGGTAATTTCATAAGTTGCACCTAAATTAGTGCATGTTTTTATGCACATATTTCATGCTTATTTTCTAAAGTCAAGTATATGCATAGGGGGGCATATTCAGCGGTGATGGTTAGGCTGTTTAAAGTGCCTAGCCACTGCCTCTTCAGATGTTCAGCAGCAAAAGATATCCAGTTTCTATTGCTGAATATCCAGACTCACCGGCAATATATTCAACCACTAACTGGGTAGTGCTCACCGGTTAAAATTAGCACAGCCATTCACCTTTCCTTACTTTAACTAGTTAAGCTATCCAGTTAGTGACTGAATATTGCTGCTAAGGAGATAGCCACTGTCACTGCCCGGATCCACCCACAGACTGCCACATTTTTAATCGGGTGTTTTTTCCATAGTCTGTAGGGATATTCAGCAGTACAAACCAGTTAGAGCTGCCAAATACCAGGCTGAGGGCATTTTAGTCAACTAGCAGGTCTGCTAACCAGCTTAAACGTTTTGAATATATCCCACATACATTACAAAAGAGGTTCTCAACCCAGTCTTTGGAACATTTCTAGCCAGTCAGGTTTTCAGGATAACCACAATGAATATGCATGAGAGAGATTTTCATACAATGCCTTTGTTGCATGCAAGTATCTCTCATGTGAATGTACCCTGCTTCAACCCTCACCAGCAATAGAACTTCAGCTCTTGGGCTTCATCCCGTCACTCAAAGTAATGGGAGAAAGAGAGTAATAATAAGTAATAAAACAATTCACACATAGAATTATGTTAAAAACATTGTACTCTTAAGGCCTTAAGGGTAGGGAGTCCACAGTCCTGCAAACTCGAGCAGTTCCTGTAAATCCCCTTCAACCTGGCTAGACCAGAGCACCTCATTTATCGATAGAAAAACTGCATTTATCAGCACCACTTGTGTTACAAGTCTTGTTATGGGACAAAGTAAGCAGACACATATTACTTAGCTGAATTAGAAGATGCAAAAACATTCTGTCCCGTTCTGCGAAAACATGGCCTTGGTTTTTGGTACACATATCTCTCCGGACTGCTAGTGAATTCTAATCCATTCTCCATATTAACTCTTCCAGAGGGCTCTGGTACCCCATTTCAAGCCCCGCTCAACAGTTCCCACTCTGATTCTGTAAAGAATCACTCTAAAACCTGTGCATGTCCAAAATAAATAGATAAATAATAAATACATGTGTACAAAAATAGAAAAATAAATACATAAAGAAAGAAAGAAATGTATCGATACATAAATAAAATAAATCTTCTGCCAGGGTGGGAAACACCTTCCACTTGTCTTCGTTTCAGAGTGCTAGGCATATCTGGCCCATGGGTGAACTTCAACTTGTTGGTTGGAAGAAGTCTTTATAGATACAGTATATAGTCCATTTGGCAATACAGAAAAAAGGATTACAAGCATCTTGAAAATTAATCAAAACTATGTGACACTATTTGCTCTTGCAAGGTCTCAATAAGAATGTGTACAGAAGTAAGGCTCTACCAATTATTCTTACAAGCAAAATTTGTTAGCAGTGGCTAACTGCTCTTCATAGATCTTTTAGGAGTTCAGAGGTTTGCACCCCATCATCTGCGACCGCTGATAACTCCAAGTTCTTCAGCAGCTTTTCACTCTGGGCTGCGCTATGCACATCTTGGACAGTGTGTCAGTAACTATCCACCCAGGCATCATGGCTGCACATACATCTTTCTGTAGCATTGCTGGAATCGCTGATCTTTGCTCCAGTCCAGCTTTCAGTAGCATTGCTGACTTCCCTTCAATCACAGTAGTCGTTGTCTTCGGCCCATAAGATTCAATGCATGTAATATATAATTTGCAGAACAAAAACTCACCTTAACAGCATTCTTCTAATTTCCCCACAATGGCAAACAAGCACAACTATTAATGGCAATATAGAATTACTGAACATAATCATCTTATCTAATCTAATGTTAATTAATCACAATGCATCTTCTGCTAGCACTAAATTATTATAACTTATTTAACTATATGATGACCAAGATAACTTGCAACATACTTCTATTTTACATCTACATTCTTCAATTTTTCTCTTATCTACCAAATAAAAGTTACCATGTGGCGTAATAGACACACCTCTCTTATCAGGTGCACAACTGTACAAGGTATAGTTAATCGTATTTTTTAAGGAGTAACAAACAACACAACATAACTGACAGTTTATGCCAATTAAATTAAACTCATTTCATTTACTAAAAATTCTTAGGGACACTTTCTTATCTCAGGCAATGGTTTTACTCACATTACTTTGAACATTATCTGATTGACATAGATATCTCAGCTCACAAAGGATCTCAGCTCTCAAAGGAACAAATATAGATAGGTCATACATAAACAGAATTGTGCTCAAGAAATTAAAAAAAGAAAACCCGGGACTTAACTTACTTGTCAGAATGAAATTGTTTCACTCATTTGTGACTCGTAAAAGCTAAATCCCTAATCTGAAGATTATTCTTTAATATCACATATATCACTATCCTTCTTGCACAATAAGAAACAAAAAAACCCCAAATATCAACAAATTATCACTTCTTCATGACAAGCATTGTCACATAAATGCACTTGATAATCTGTACTGCAAATCTAAAAGTCTAAACAGTTTACAGTGGACAACATGCCAAAAGACTTACATGGAACAAAATTAAAAGAAAGGAAAAAACAAAACAAAAATTACAGTAAAGGCATAATAGAAAAATCTAATCTGATATTTAAATTGAAACATTTGAGAAGTGTTCATTAAATAAGAAAGTCTTACGTTTTCTTTTAAAGTCCAGTAAATCGTTGATGGCACGGAGTTCATATGGGAGCATATTCAAAAGAGTGGGTGTAAGGTAAGAGAGAGAAAGCTCTTTTTGATGTTGCAAAGCTGACTTTTGGAATTTTACTTTTTCCCTTTTATTTTTTTTTCCTCTTTAGTCAAATAAACTTGTTTTGACTTTGACATGAAATTCAGTTTTCCCTTTTAACTTCATAACTTTTCTTAGGGGTTTATTAACTTAGCTGTGGTAGCGGCTTTCATGCAATAATGGGGCCGCGGCTCTGATATTGTACGGAAGCCGCTACCACAGTTAAGTGAAAAAACTCCTTAGTCTTTGTCATATCATGCAAATTCACACGACTTATAAAATATCTAAACATATCAAAATGCTATTGCACATTCAAATGCCATCACGCATTGAAAGATCTTCCCAGTCATTCACATCAATTGAAATATGTACTCTAGAGAATTTTATTCTGCAGATATAAGAAACTCCAAAAGGTTCCATTTGCATTTGCACTCAACTAGCACATTTTCTTTTAACCAGGATCACACATCATGGATCAAAGTTATTTACTGTACAAACACAAATACAGAAATGGTTAATCGCTTTGGGTTTTTCCTCCCCCCTTTATCACACCTGTCAAATCCAGGATCCCTAAAATAATCTTAAAAATAATTTAAAATAAAATCACAATCATGCATATTTTTTTTCTACTGATGGCAATTGCTCTTTCTGTTATAGATGGTAATTAGCTACATTCGGGCTGTACTATAACTGTAACTATTCTTTGTTTAAAAAGACATTTTTAACAAAACTTGCAGTCAAGGCCTTCTTGCCAGATAACTGATAATATCTTTCGATACAGAGTTACTGTAAACACACACAACTCTGCCAGACATGTTGCCGTTATGTTATCTGTGCTGTCTTTTTCTATCAAGTTATTACTGCAGTGTACGCTACATTCCCCTAATCCACTGACTCAGAAAATCCATTCCATATTATAGCACAAACCCAGATAGAAAAAAATACTAGCTGTACACACACATTAATGGAACAAAATCAATCATAGAATAAACTGACCCATTACATCACATCATTAGACCACCTTCATAGAAAAGAGGCAAACAAATATATGTAAAAGAAAAGAAAGAAAGACCAGCATTAGAAAGATAAGTCAGGAGAGGAATGAAACCAACTCAGACAGTAGGGCAGATTAAAAGGAAAGTACTCTTATTCTGGAACCTAATTACCAACAATAATATAAGCTTCAGTTTAAAAAAAATATATTCCATCAGTCATCCGCCTCTACATATTCTTACTTGTTCAGGCTTCACAGAATTCACTGAACAAAAATGTTAAATATTTTCTAGTTGCACTTTCTTTTAAAACAATTTCAGTCATCAAATCTATTATCAAAATTCATATTTCTTCAATTGTGTTGGTCAGATAAAATTCTTATTTTATAACAGAAAACCATGGGCAAATAAAAAGTGTTAGCTTGCAACTGCTTTAAGAATATCTCCACAACACACAGAACAAAGTTATTTCTTAATGTCACACTATAGATGCTGCCATCTTATACAAACTGAGACTTCAAGAAAGAAACAATTAACACTTATTAAAACTTCCTTCTACTTTTAAATGAACTGCATATAGAAGACATAAATGCATTTCTGCTCATTCCACATGACAACTCTCTACATATGTTGCAATTAGCATATAACTATAATCCTTATGATATGAAAATTATTCCTTCAAAACATTTTACAACAACAATTTCAATAGGAAAGGCGATTAGTACAACAAATTGAAATGCTAATAATATCAGGCAGCAGAGCATTTCCCATAATTTCAGAAGAAATACCCAAGCTGGAAATCCGCTATCATTCACAGTATTGAAATAATTACTTTATACTAAATCAAATCAAAACTCAGCATATTGAAATCAGAGCGCTACAACATATTTCTGTTTTATGTTTTATGTCCTCCCACCACCTTCATCTGCTCTCCCCAGCCCGGGGATCGAGCATCCAGAGGCAGGAGGAGCAGCGTTAACATCACGCCCAATCGGGGCGCAGCAGAAGGACATTTAAAGTTCGCGCCAGCCGGCGCGTGGTCCTTGGTCCTCCCACCACCTTCATCTGCTCTCCCCAGCCCGGGGATCGAGCATCCAGAGGCAGGAGGAGCAGCGGTAACATCGCGCCCAATCGGGGCGCAGCAGAAGGACATTTAAAGTTCGCGCCAGCCGGCGCGTGGTCCTTTGTCCTCCCACCACCTTCATCTGCTCTCCCCAGCCCGGGGATCGAGCATCCAGAGGCAGGAGGAGCAGTGGTAACATCGTGCCCAATCGGGGCGCAGCAGAAGGACATTTAAAGTTCACGCCAGCCGGCACGTGGTCCTTTGTCCTCCCACCACCTTCATCTGCTCTCCCCAGACCGGGGATCGAGCATCCAGAGGCAGGAGGAGCAGCGGTAACATCGCGCCCAATTGGGGCGCAGCAGAAGGACATTTAAAGTTCGCGCCAGCCGGCGCGTGGTCCTTTGTCCTCCCACCACCTTCATCTGCTCTCCCCAGCCCGGGGATCGAGCATCCAGAGGCAGGAGGAGCAGCGGTGACATCGCGCCCAATCAGGGCGCAGCAGAAGGACATTTAAAGTTCACGCCAGCCGGAACGTGGTCCTTTGTCCTCCCACCACCTTCATCTGCTCTCCCCAGCCCGGGGATCGAGCATGCAGAGGCAGGAGGAGCAGCGGTAACATCGCGCCCAATCGGGGCGCAGCAGAAGGACATTTAAAGTTCACGCCAGCCGGCACGCCCGCGCCTGGCGGGCCCGCACCTGAGGGCCTCGCCAGAGGTCCCTTTGGCGTGGCCCTTAGGCGTGGACCGGGGCGGAAGGCTACGCTAACCGAATGTACCTTCAGCATTCGAGCCACATAGCTCCAGAATACGAAGCACGGAAGCACAGCACCACCTAAGAAAAACACTCCAACAGAGGCATGATTTTTAGCCTTCCGAGGTACTGAACCTAACAGCTTTGCATATAACTACCATTACCAATACCATGTCATTACCATTATCATTATCTGTTCCCTATTGGTAGCATATACTATGTATTTAATTTGCTTTAGTACAATCTCCTCAACTTACCCTCTTATGACTGTATCATTGTTTGCATAGTTCTACTAGTTACACCAATAAGAGTACCAATATTGACAGACATCATAGTCTTACTTATTGTGTATGTACAACTTACTACCCCTTACAGCATGTAAACATGTTTGAGTGTGCAATCGCTTTACCTCATTACCTACTGCTTTATACTCCTTATTAATACTTTACTATTCCCACTATTGCTGTGTAAATTGCGGTGAGAACCTCGCCATATCACAATCACACACTCCTATACACACAATATGGCCTCACACTTCCTGGCCCTTGTCAGCCTGTATCTCCTGTCACTATATGGTCACGACTTTTACAGAGTATATATCAATGATAAAAGCAACTAACTCTGTATTGCAATTTAGAAAGTGTAGTTTGTTTAAATGTAGACTAGAAAAACTTGATGGACAAAGTATGCATATATCAATATATTCTCTTGGAAGCTAACGTGGTCTCAGTATTCATGGACAGGAAAGAGAGACTTCTGATTCTCTGTCACGGACTTCACATCAACGACCACACTTTCATAGCAACCAATTTTCATAAATAACTCTTAAAAACCCTCTTCATCAAGACAAAGTGATCAAAAATTTCTTTGCTTAGCTTTTAGTGATCGAGCTTAAACTTCGATCTGCTGCCAATGGTAAGTTCATGTATTCCCAATGGTATTCGCCTCCAATGCACATTGGCTGGGAACCTCCAATGCACTTTCTCAATCCCAGAACCACATCCCCATCTTGAGTAGCTATGGTAAAAGATGGTCTGGACCCCACACAGGTGGCAACTCTTACACATGCCACTCTCACCTTATACACATCCCACTCCAACTCTCCAGGACACCTAACCACGAGAAACTCAAGTACTGCCACAACCTAAAATGTGCCATGATAAATGCGCGTTCCATACGCAAGAAATGGCCCGTTGTCCTAGACATGATATCCCTTTATGAACTGGACCTACTTTTGATCACGGAAACCTGGCTATCTTCGGAGGATAACGTCATCCTCAACCAACTCCTACCTCCTAACTTCTCTATACATACAAGACACAGAGAAACTAAAAAAGGAGGTGGAGTTCTAATCCTTACTAAATCAGATCTTCATTTCCATATTACTGAAGCCTCCAGTACAAGTAACCTGGACTCTCTTTCCATCAAAAACCAGCAATGCACCATCAATCTAATATACAGATCGCCTTCTTCATCACCTGAGGACCTCCCCACAATTATTGACCTTGCTGCTAATGCTCACAACCTCAATTCACCTACTTGGATAATGGGAGACTTTAACCTCCCTTCACTTCATCAAAGCCATGCAACTGCATTCCTTGAAGCCATTGAGAACCTGGGCTTTACACAAATCATTGACAAACCCACACACATAAAGGGCAATATTCTAGACATGGTGTTCACACCACATGCAGCCCTCGAGCAAAACCACAACGCGATGTTGTCTATCATTGACGTCCCCTGGACTGACCATAAACTTATCACTTTTCAAATTCCCACCGGGGACAGCCAGCGGCATAGTACCCGAAAATATAACAGCACAGCTTGAACCTCAACAAGAAGCTTCCGCCCATTTGACAGAGAGTTAATCCTCTCTCAAACTCACTCCCTCTTTACCATAACCTCATCCGACCGGAAGAACTAGTCTCCGCATGGAATCTCAACCTCAAGGCTATCTCACAATGTCCACAAAGCAATAACGCATCCAGGAGAATAAGAAATATGGCCCCTTGGTTCTCCCAAGAATTGAGAGCCTCTCTAACACAACTATGCAGACTAGAGAAAAAATGGCGCCGATCGCTCTCCACAGAAGATCTGACAGCCTACCAACTCCACCTAACAAGGCACAGAGAAGCAATCTCAATGAAAATGAAACAACACCACACTGACACTCTGAAAAGATCTCTGAACAAACCACGGGATCTTT
Source organism: Ichthyophis bannanicus (assembly GCA_033557465.1). Lineage (NCBI taxonomy): Eukaryota > Metazoa > Chordata > Amphibia > Gymnophiona > Ichthyophiidae > Ichthyophis > Ichthyophis bannanicus. Next base: position 86,721,481 of record CM066032.1, on the reverse strand, counting down.
TCAACTTGGTGCAAGCCCTCTCAAAGGAACCATCTCCTGAACAACACGTGGATATCCAACCACAAAAATTCACGGACTACCTCCAGTCAAAGATCATACAGACCGACAAAGTCTCAACTGACTCATGCCAAGACTTTACCGGCTTAACTCCCTTATGCAAGTTCTCCACACCATCTAGAAAAAGCATTGAAGATACAATAGCTTCCCTCAATACCTCCACAGCACAAACTGACCCTTGCCCGGCGTTCTGGATCAAGGAGCTACGCAAGGAATTCAGTCCATTCATCGCAAAACTGACAAACTATTCCTTCACTACTGGTTCCTTCCCCACAACCCTCAAACAAACCTCAATCAGGCCTTTATTGAAGAACCCTAAACTTGATCCACAAAAGGTCGATTCTTACAGACCAATAGCTAGTATTCCCCTACTAGCAAAGATATTGGAGAAAGAGGTCCAAAGGCAAATTCAGGATCATATAGACTCCACAGCTCCCTTAGATTACTGCCAACACGGGTTCAGAGAGTACCATGGAGTAGAGACACTTCTCACATTCTTATTCAATAACATATTCACAGGCATTGACAACATCCGACAAGGATTTGTGCTCATCTTTTTAGACATTGCTGCGGCCTTTGACTCGGTACATCATGAGATTCTCCTCGGGCGACTGAAAGAAAAGGGAATTTGCAATACCGCGCTCGAATGGTGCAGTTCCTATCTAAGTGGCCGATGGCAATATGTTAAATCTGGAGTAGAAGAATCGAAACAATTCCATCAAACACAAGGTGTGCCGCAAGGATCCTCATTGTCATCTCTACTGTTCAACATATATATGCAGCCCATCTGCAACATCATTAGATCATTTAATGTGAGCTGTCTAATATATGCGGAAGACATCCTCTTATATATGCCGTTCTCGACCGTTCAAATGGACCTTACACCACTTATAGAGTGTTTCAATACCATATCAGATTGGCTACAATCACAAAACCTCCGCATCCAGCACAAGAAAACGGAAGTACTGTTCATCTCTAGAGACCCAGACTTTACCCCACCATCCCATATAAGGGTCAAGGAAGCGGAATTACAAACCAAAGAAACAATAAAATACCTGGGAGTCACCTTAGACCAACATCTGGACATGAAATGTCATATAGGCAACATTGTCAAAGCTGTCTATTTCAAGATCCGTTCACTCAGGCATCTGCACTCCCTACTGGAGCCAGATGACTTCCGGACCATATACCAAGCACTGATCCTACCGCATTTTGACTTTGCCAATTCCATCTTACAAGGTCTCCCGCAATCCACGCTAAACCCATTACAACTGGCCATGACTGCTGCTGCAAGGGTACTCCATGGAGCCTCCAGAAGTGACCATGTGACTCCTATTTTAAAACAGCTTTATTGGCTACCAATACACGGAAGGATTATCTTCAAAACGTTACTCCTCTCATTCAAGGCCATCAGGCGCCTATCCTCCACGGCACTTACTGAGCTCATCCATACAGTGCCCCCCAACAGAGCCAGGAGGTCAACAGCCATAAATCTACTAATAACCCCGAAGACCTTGACTAAATACAATAGCACAACGGCAAATAGGGCTTTCAGTCTTTACGTCCCCAAATGCTGGAATGTGCTCCCACCAGACATTCGAGCTATTTCAGACCTGACCCAATTCAGGAAAGCAATTAAATTTCACCTCTTCCTCCAATACTACCCTGCCAGCGATGAATCTAGATAGCACCACCTAAGAAACACCGCATTCCTTCAGCTCATGCTCACAATATCTTAGGTATTCATGATACTACATATAGCTCAACGGACTCATTATTTATTGTATAGTCCAACCATGTTATAGGAATTATTACTTCATGTATATAGTTCAACCCTGTTATCCAAGTTTGTACCCCTGTTCGATGTAAAACCACACAGACTGTGTGTTTTGGTCATTTTGTTATTCTGTAAACCGCGCTGATGCCGAATAGTGCGGTATATAAGCAACTGTAATAAATAAATAAAGCCAGGAAAGCTTTCAAAACAAAGTGCACCTCTCTAAAAACCAAAACACATCCTCAGATATAGAAAACAATTGAAATTACCTTAAGACCCAAGAATGAAATAAAACAAATCTGCACAGTTGTTTCACATTACTGATAAGAAAACAGGAATTTCAAATATCAACTTCAAAACAGGCATTTCAAATATCAACTTCAAAAATTCAGGCATTATGTGGACAGGCATTTAAAATAGGGAAAGGGGGTGATGGATGGAGAAGACAAATTCAGCATGTCACTCCCAGCAAAAGAAAAACATTGGAAACAGCCACACACTTGAACAACACATCAATGGCAAGCGGGAAAGGGGGTGTAGAACAAAACCCATGGAAAAGGCAGGCAAGCCATTCAACAAATGCTGGAAAGCAATGTGTACAAATGCACGAAGCCTAGCCAACAAAGTTCCTAACCTGGAAGCCCTAATGATGGAAATAGACTTGGACACTGTGGCCATTACAGAAACATGGTTTAACAAGTCACACGGATGGGATATAGCCATAGCTGACTATAATCTATTAAGAAGAGATAGAGAGGGTAGAAAAGGAGCAGGAGGAACCCTGAATGTCAAAAGCAATATTAAAGCTGCTGAAATGCAGGGGACATGGGGAAAAGAAGAAGCATTGTGGATTGTGTTGGAGAGAGGAGATGGCACTGTCATCCATACTGGTGTGGACTACAGGCCTCCAACTCAAAACAAAGAAATGGATAGCGAATTGATTGTTGATATTGCAAAGATAGCAATGAAGGGGGAAGTAATCATACTGGGTGACTTTAATCTTGAAAGAAGTAAAAAAATTGTGGATGGCTTCCAAGATGCGTTACTTAAACAAATGGTGATGGAACTGACCAGGGAGAGCTCCGTGCTGGATTTAGTGCTCACCAACAGAGATAGTGTGTCAGATATCCAGGTGGGTTCCCCTGTGAGCAGCAGAGATCATCACACGGTGTGGTTTGAGATAAAAGCCAAGGTGGAATCCAATCACAGCAAACTCAAAGTCCTAGGGGCTTGTTTACAAAGTCGCGGTAGCGATTCGTGATCGTTATCGGAGCCGCGGCCCCATTGAAATCAATGGGGCCGCGGCTCCGATAACGATCGCGAACCGCTACCGCGGCTTTGTAAACAAGCCCCCTAGACTTCAAAAATGCTAACTGTAGTAAAATGGCCAAGTACCTGAAGGAGGAGTTGTTAGGGTGGGAGGAGTTAAGGGAGGTGGAATTGCAATGGGCTGAACTAAAGAAAGCAATAAAAGGTGCAGCAGATACATACGTAAGGAAAGTAAATAAAAACAAGAGGAAAAGGAAACCTATTTGTTTCTCCAAAGAAGTAGCTGTACAACTAAAGGTAAAAAACACAACTTTCACAAAATTCAGAAGCTTGCAAACAGAGGAACACAGAAAAGAATACAAGATCAAACTAAAAGAGACAAAACGAGAAATAAGGATTGCAAAATCAAAGGCAGAAGAAAAGATGGCTTAAGATGTGAAGTGTGGTGACTAGACTTTTTTCAGATATATTCGGGAGAGGAGGAAAATCAGAGGTGGAATTGCAGGACTCAAAAGTGCTGGGAACGGATTTGTGGAAAGTGACAATGAAAAAGCGACAATGCTAAAAGAATACTTCTGTTCCGTTTTCACTAGAGAAAATCCTGGAGAAGGAGCACCTGTGAATGACAAATATACAAATGGGAATGGAGTAGATACCACACTATTCACAAAAGATAATGTGTTACAACAGCTTACAAAACTGAAAGTGGACAAGTCTATGGGACCAGATGGGATACCCCCCAGGATACTGAAAGAGCTCAGAGAAGTTCTTGCAGGGCCTTTAAAGGATGTTTTTAATAGATCCTTGGAGACAGGAGAAGTTCCACGGGACTGGAGAAGTGCTGATGTGGTACCTCTCCACAAAAGTGGTAATAGGGAAGAAGTGACAATCTACAGGCCAGTAAGCCTAACTTCTGTGGCGGGAAAAGTAATGGAGGCACTCCTGAAACAGCGAATATTGGACTTCCTTGAAACCAACAGGTTGCATGATCTGAGGCAACATGGTTTTTTACCAAAGGACAATCCTGACAAACAAATCTGATTGAGTTCTTTGACTGAGTGACCAGAGAACTAAATCAAGGGCATGCAATGGATGTGGTCTACCTAGATTTCAGCAAAGCCTTTGATACTGTTCCTCATAGGAGGCTTATCAATAAACTCAGCAGCTTGGGGATGGGTCCCAAGATGGTGAACTGGATCAGAAAATGGTTGACTAACAGACAACAGCGGGTGATGGTAAACTGAACCCACTCGGGTGAAAGGAAAGTGATTAGCGGTGTGCCCCAGGGTTCAGTCTTGGGATCGGTACTGTTTAATATATTTGTAAGTGATATTGCCGAAGGGCTGAATGGAAAAGTCTTTCTTTTTGCAGATGACACCAAAATTTGCAACAAAGTGGACTTCCCTCAGGGAGTGGAGAACATGAGGAAAGATCTACAAAAGCTGGAAGAATGGTCTAATGTTTTCCAGTTAAGATTTAAAGTGAAGAAGTGGAGTGTCATGCAATTGGGAAGCAGAAATCCAAGGGAATTGTATGCGATAGGGGGCGAGAGGTTGGTGTGCATGGACCAGGAGAAAGACCTCGGTATGATTGTTTCTGATGATCTCAAGGTGGCAAAACAGTGTGACAAGGCAGTGGCAAAAGCCAGAAGGATGTTGGGTTGCATACAGAGAGGAATTACCAGCAGAAAGGAAGAGGTACTAATGCCAATGTACAAGCCGCTGGTGAGACCTCACTTGGAATATTGTGTTCAGTTTTGGAGACAGTATCTCACAAAGGATATAAAAAGGCTGGAAGCGGTTCAGAGGAAGACGACCAAAATGATTTGGAGCCTGTGTCATAAGACTTATGAGAAGAGACTTGAAGACCTAAATATGCAAACTCTGGAGGAGAGGAGGGACAGGGGAGATATGATTCAGACCTTTAAATACTTAAAGAATATTAATGGACAAACAAACCTCATCCAAAGACGGGGAAGCTGTAAAACTAGATGGCATAATATGAACAAGGGGGTAAACTGAAAGGCAATGTCAGGAAATATGTTTTCAATGAAAGGGTGGTGGATGCTTGGGATGACCTCCTGATGGAAGTGGTAGCGGCAAACACAGTGACAGAATTCAAAATGGCATGGGACAGACATAGTGGATCCCTTTATAGCAACAGGATAAAATCAAAATAAGCATAACTATCTCTTATATCTGAACAAATAGGGGTGACCTGCATGGAGCGGTGGGTATACCCCTAAGCAAAAGCATGGGGAGAGGTGACCTGCACGGAGAGTCAGGTGCACCTACTCTTGCTGCCTTGCTGGGCAGACTAGATGGACCACGCTGGTCTTTATCTGCCGTCATATACTATGTAACTATGAAACTTGCAAGTCTAGCAATATGACTCAGAACACAACTAGTCAGGCTATTCAAAATCTTTTACAACCAGAAAACATTATCCCTTTAAAACATGATGTCATTATACACTTTCTCTTCTAAAACAAACAGCTTATATTTTCACATGTACCATTGCCTCACACCATGTAGGACGTTACACTCAGGAGACTTGGGACTAGTGGACAGCCATCCTTAAACATTGACTGCAATTTCTTATTTCAACATTGAAGCCTCTCTAAAAAGTTCCTCTCTAGGGAAATAACAATGCTGCATTATCACTAGTCATGCTCCACAGTTTTGCATGCATATGGATCCGGGATATCCACTGTTTGCCCCAATGCAAGCATTGTGGAACCTGTGTCTTTTGGGGAAACTGCTAGGTACTTGTGACCCAGATTAGCCACTGTTGGAAACAGGATACTGGGCTTCATGGACCTTGGTCTGACCCAGCATGGCATATCTTATGTTCTTATTCCTCTCTTAAATGCTAAAGTCCGTGACGGTCTAAATTCCATACTCACAATCCTCTCTGCCTTGCTTTGAATGAAGAAAAAGAAAGATCCGTGGATGGCAACAACTGAATGTACCCTGCTTCACCCCTCATCAGCCACAGAACCTGGGCTCTTGGGCTTCATCCCTTCACTCAAAGCAATGGGAACAAGAGAGTAATAATAAATAATCAAACATTTCACACACACAGAACTATGTCAAAAATACCGTACTCTTAAGGTCTTAAGGGGAGGGAGTCCACAGTCTTGCAAACTCGAGCAGTTCCTGTAAATCCCCTTCTATCTGGCTAGACCAGAGCACCTTATTTATTGATAGAAAAACTGTGTTGTGAGCACCACTTTTGTTACAAGTCTCATTATGGGACAAAGTAAGCAGAGGCATATTGCTTAGCTGAATTAGAAGAAGCAAAAACATTCTGTCCCATTCTGCTAAACTTGGCCTTGATTTTGGGTACACATATCTCTCCAGGCTGCTAGTGAATTCTAAGCCATTCTCCATATTAACTCTTTCAAAAGTCTCTGGTACCTCATTTCAAGTCCCTCTCAATATCATGCATATTCATTGGGGCTATCCTGAAAACCTGACTGGCTAAGTGAGTCCAAAGGATTGGGTTAAAACCCCTCATTATAAAGCAGGGGCATACATGTAAGTAGTTGAAAATGCACACAAATGTAAACCATGAGCATTTGTATCAGCAATACAGCTGGCGCAAGTGGCCACACCTAGATTTTTCAACCATGTGTATGGAGTACAGAACTCTAGAATTTACGCATGTAACTTTGTGCTGTGCCTATGCTCCATCCAAACTCCAGCCCCTACATACCCACAGTAAAGGGGAGAGGAGTAAGTGGGAAGCAAGTCCAAGGCTTTCTGGAAGAAGAGGGTCTTGAGTGATTTAAACCTGGTATGAGATGGCTCAAAGTATTGGTTAGGGGGTAGGGCTTTCCAGAGGGAGGGGCCGAGGAAGTAGAATGCAGAATGGTAGGTTCTACTTCCTCAGCCCCTCCTTCTGGAATACCCTACCCCCTCCAACTAGTGACCACATCACATATCTGCATAAATGCCCGATTTATGTGCAGCCTTTTTAAAATTAGTCGCAAAGTGTCTGTCTTTGCAAGGTACTTTCAGCGCAAGATTTTATTGCTACTATTGAGAAAAAACAATGCTGGAAAGATTTCTAAGTAAAAAGGTGAAAATGTCCATAGTCAGTCAGTCTGTCTGTCTGTCCTCATGCTCTTCCACATGTGCATGAAGCCACACACCCTTTCTGAAGCAGCGTCATCCACTGTACGTTAGTCAAAAGCAGAACCACAGAGTGAATGAAGCTGCCTAATTGAGAGGCTGAGGGTCAGTGACTGTGGTAAGTAACCGAGTCAGGCTTGGGCCTCCATGAAGAAAGCAACTGGCCTGGACTGGCCTGAAGAGCGAGCAGCAGCGATGGCATAGGGCAGTGAGTTGAGAACGGGTTAAGTTTCATGGGACTGCACTGTTTCCTGGGCTCTATGAATTTCTAAATGGGAAGCAGTGGAGGCTGCTGAAACATTCTGATGAAGATGAAGGGGTTTCAAAATGCCGCAGAACAAGCGGCTGGATCTGGACTTGGGAACATTTGAGCTCAACTAGATATGGGTAAAAACATGAGGTTTCAGGGGGGGGCGGAGCCTAGCGGAGGAGCGAGATGGACGCATAAGTGCTCAGCTCCTGCGGACCCACTGAAATATCCCTGATTTAACTGTCATAGCCCTGATATTTTGGGGTGTTTTCCCTTCTCTGGACTGTGTCTGTGGGGAACCCGAAGGATGGCGGCAGGGAAGCAGTCCAAACTAGATTTTGCATCGAGCGGGAGCGCGGGCTCCAAACGGGCCAAGCAGGATCCCCCTTCCCCCGTTAAAATGGCGCCAGGGCGAGATGCCGACGACGGGAGAAATGAAATATTGGCCGAACTTCGGGCGATGAGAGCGATGATATCAGCAAATGGAGATACCTTGATGCAGATGCAGGCAGATATGCAGGAGTTTAAGGAGAGAACGCAGGGGCTTGCAACGCGTTTAGACAAGATTGATGGCGTGGTGCTCGCGCACGAGGATCGCTTGCAGAAGCTGACCAGGGCCCTGAAAAAGGTAAATCTGCTAGAGACACACTTTGAAGATCTATCGAACAGGTCCCGCAGAAATAATATCAGACTTGTTGGAGTCCCTGAGGGAGCGGAAGGATCGGATACAATTGGTTTCGTTGAAAAAGTTCTGCCTAATCTGCTTAAAATTAAGTTCAGTAAACCACTGGAAGTGGAGCGGGCGCATCGTATACCTACGCACACGGGCGGTCGCAGCTCGAGGCCCAGACCCCTAATCTTTTGTCTCCTAAGGCACCAGCAAGCCATGCAAATTATGTTTGCGGCGAGGGCGATGTCGTCGGTGTCTTTTGAGGGGCACAGAATCTCTTTCTTCCCAGACCTATGTAAGGCAACGATGGATAAAAGAAAGAAGTTTTTGGATCTGCGTCCTCGCCTTCAACAATTACAAGTGAAGTATGGCCTGTTCTACCCAGTGCGCTTCAAAGTGACTATGGACAATCAGACAAAGTCATTTGAGGACACTGAAGGGCTTCTGCATTTCATTGAAGAGCAAGAAGCGCTGAAAATGCATACGGAAAGTGGCTCCTAGCTCCTGCTATAGAAGGACTCTCTTTCTCACTCTGTATAAGTAACCTTGTTTAGTTCTATCTGGTGTGACATTTGGCTTGGCTGCACCTTGGGGTAGTACTCGCGTTTTGTTGTGCATGCTGGCGCTTGAGGCCCCTATGGGGGGGAGGGGGGTACAACAATTGCAATGCTGTAATAATTACAATTAATATAGTTCTGTTTATGCCTTGAAATAACAGACCATATGTAGGTACTTGGCTTTCACAGGATGGTACCCTCTTTGGGATGTGCCCCTTCTCCCTCACTCGTGGTAGCGGGGCGTTTTCTGGTATTGGGTCTTGCAGGTGCTGCTGTGTCTCTCTCTTGCATCCTATGCTGTCTCACCCATTATTGCTGTTCCTTTTTGGGGGAGAGAGGTCGAGGCGCTGCAGACAAGTAGGGGCTTTTCCTTTTTTTTCTGGGGGTAATGCACAGGTATACAGGCTGCAAGTGATCGTGACCATGGAGAGGTTGGTATATCATAATCAGTACTCTGATGTCGACACTTCCCTTTAGAATCCTGTCTGAATGTGAAGGGTATCCAGCACCCGGCCAAAAGAAGGAAGATATTGGTCTATGCTTAGAAGCAGAAAGCGGACTTTGTCCTCCTTCAAGAAACTCACCTATCCTCTAAGGAGTCTCTGAAGTTGGGCTCCAATCAATTTAAGCTAGTTGCCCACTCCCCTGCGGTAGGAAAGAAAAATGGGGTTGCAGTATTAGTCCGAGGAAAGATTCCTTTTCAGATCTTATCCACCAGAGCTGATAAGGAGGGGCATTGGGGCATATCTTTGGGAGCCAAGCACTTGGTTATTGTTAATATCTACGGCCCTAATGGCGATCAACCTGCTTTCTTCCTCTCTCTAGCAGAAGCGATTCAGGAAGATGCTACTTATCCACTAATCTTTGGAGGTGACTTCAATCTGGTTCTGGATCCCCTATTGGATTGCAACCCCAGCCGCACAAGAAGCGGTAGAGCGCAGATAACGCTTCGGTCACTCATGCAAGAGCTCGGGCTTGTGGACGCTTGGAGAATCCTGTTCCCGAAGGAAAGGGATTATACGTTCTTTTCCTATCCACATGGCTCGTATTCCAGGATCGATTTCTTTTTGGTCTCCAGATCGTTGATCCCAGAAGTTTGCGGCACCAGCATCCTTAGCACTCATATTTCTTTTTTTTTTTTTAAACTTTTATTTTCATTTTGCAACAAACAAAAGAAACAACACACCAAAGGAGACAAAACAAGTATACAATAAAGAAAGTAAACCCAATTACCCCCCACCCCCACGCTTCTTCTCTAGCTGATTATGTCAGCATGTGAGCGCTTCCAAACAACAGTGATTATACATCAAAACAATCAAAAGAGTATCTGCGATACAGAATAATCATGGGACAAAGATATATACAAATTTAGACAGTCAGATGAGAGCATTGAGCAGAATGTACATAGTCATTGAGCATCTTCCATTTAGACCGATGATGAGGAGTCGGAATGGGGGAAGCAAACATACGAGGTATTTGTTCATATTTACTGTAGAGACAGACATGATTCCACCATTCATTGGGGCTCAGCTGGGAGCTATTTTTCCAGTATTTCGTAATTAGGGAAATAGCAATGCCAAGCATAAAGTCCAAAAGGAAGTAAGCCGTTTTTGGAAGAGAGGGGATCCCCGCAGCTGAGCGGAGTCCCACTATCCTCCAAGAAAGGGGCTCTTGAAAGTGCAAAATAGACTGGATACGACCCCAGTACCGACGCCAGTAATACTGTAGTGCGGGACATTCATACATAACATGAGGTAGTGAACCAATGGCCGCATGACATGTCCAACAACTATTGCCCTGAGTAGTGTTCCATTTGGCTAATCTGTCAGGAGTGTAAAAACACCGGTGGGCTAGAAAGAAGAGTGTCTGAGTGAGTGAGGCGGATCGGGAGACCCGTGTCACTCTACTCCAGACAAGGCTCCATTGCTCCGGGGTCAAAGTCACATGCAATTCTCTCTCCCATGCTTTCTGCGCTATAGGGGTATCTCTAGTGATAGCATTACATAAGGTTTTGTAAAAATTGGATGCTACACCCGGTGAACTACCGATAGATCGGATAGTCTCCAACCAACCTTGTGTAGGGGAGGCCGATGGCGGGAGCACCTTAGCACTCCGAAGGCAATGCTGAAGTTGCACCAACTGAAAGTAGTGTTTCGCTGGGAGACCAAATTCAATTTGCAATTCACTAAAAGTTTTCCAGCGACCTTCATGGAACAACTGACTAGGAATCCAAATGCCCCTAGTGTACCAGGGGCTCCACGCCATCGGCTTATTTTGTATGCGAAATCGAGTGTTGTACCAAAGTGGGAGCTTGTCTAACGGACAGAGTCGGGAGTCTAAAGAGTGCATAAGATTATTAAAGGCACCTAAGGTGTCTAAAAGCATTGGTGGAAAGTGGGAGTCTGATGGGAGAGTCATACCAGGGAGAAAAGTAAGAGGAATCGGTTTGCAAAGGTCCTCTTCTATGTCTAGCCACACAGGTCTACTCGGTACTGGATCTTCCAGCCAACGAGCGCCTTGTTTGAGAAGAAAAGATTGATGATACTTCAGGAAATCAGGGAATCTGACACCCCCATTCTCCTTATCTGCTTGCAGCTTATGTTTCGCTATCCTAGGTGTCTTGTTTTGCCACAAGTATCTAGTCAAAAGGCCCTCTATATCTTTATATATACGTCGAGGGAAGAGACAGGGCAACATTTCTAAGATATAATTCACTTTCGGAACAATCATCATTTTTATGGTTTCTAATCGACCCCACCAGGTAAGTGTTAAAGGAGTCCAGCGGTGAGTAAGCGCCCGGACTTTAGAGGTTAAGTCTTTGGCATTGAAGGAGATAGTGTCTTCCAAAGGAGAACAATAGTGAACCCCAAGGTATTTGACCATGCGAGGTTGCCATAAAAAGGGGAAGGGTTGCATATCTGCCTGATGAAGCAAAGGATTTAATGGAAAGGCTACCGACTTGGTCCAATTTATCTTATAACCGGACAGTTGTGAGTATTTACCAATTTGCTCTAGGACAGCCGGTACTGAGTCTATAGAGACAAAAAGCATAAGGTCATCAGCATACGCTGAAAGTTTGATTTCCCTATGGGTGAAGGGGACTCCATGAATCTCCTCCGATTGCCGGATTAGTAAAGCCAAGGGTTCGAGTGCAAGATCGAAGAGAAGTGGAGACAGTGGGCATCCCTGGCGAGTGCCGCGTTGAAGGGGAAAAGGCTGAGACTTTAAAGCATTGGCACATATACTGGCTGTAGGCTGTGCGTACATGGTGCGAAGACAACGGAGAAAACCTTCCCCGAATCCGTACCAGCGGAGGACTGCAAACAGGAAGGGCCACTCTAAGCGATCAAAGGCCTTCTCAGCATCAAGTGAGAGGCCAACAAAAGGGCGATCAAGATTAACTGCGGTAGTCAGTACATGGCATAGAGTCCGAGCATTGTCAGCAGTTGATCTACCAGGAATGAAACCGCATTGATCTGGGTGTATTAAGGTAGGCATCCTATCCGAGAGCCGGGTAGAGAGAATGGTGGCAAATATTTTATAGTCCGCGTTTAGAAGGGAAATTGGACGATAATTAGCTGTTAGTTGCGGGTCTCTCCCCTCTTTCTCAAAAACTACTACATTTGCCATTGAAAAGGACCCAGAAGGAGAACCCTCCTCGGCCAGAGCAGAAAAATAAATTTTCAAAACTGGAGCTAAGTCAGCGTAAAAGGTTTTGTAGAATTCAGCAGGGAGACCGTCTGGGCCTGCGGCTCGACCTGAGGCACATTTCTTGATAGCAGAATGAATTTCTGAGACAGTAAATGGTGTGTCCAAGGCCACTCTATCTTCGTCAGATAGGGTCGGTCTTTGTACCCCTGAAAGTAAGCGTTCAAATACATCTGGCTCAAAATCACATTCAGATTGATAAAGCCGAGTATAAAAATCACGAAAGAGTTCTAAGATTTCGGTATCTTTAGTGACCAAGCCCCCCCCGACGGATTACGGAGGGCGGTAACACGCTTGGCTTCTTTTTGACCTTTTAGGGCATTTGCTAATAATTTGCCAGCACGATTATTTTCCCGATAATATAGCCCCTGTTGTGATTCAATATTTTTAACAGCAGCAGTGTACAAAAGCTGATTGTATTGAAAACGCAAGCGTTGTAAACGGAGTAAAATACATGGGTCAGTACGGGACGTGAGGAGACGCTCCCCAGCTTGTATCTGCTGCTCTAGAATCAGTAAATGCTGCTTTCTTTGTTTCCCCTGCCGAATTTGATAGCTAGTTATAGTGGCGCGGATAGATGCTTTAAAACCCTCCCACCAAGCCCAGCTCGCTGTGTCTTGGGGTGAGTTAAAATGAAAATAATCTTGGATAGCGGCCTTTATATCAACCTGAAAATCTTTTTGACCCAGTAGGGATCTATCAAAAAACCAAGCTCGGGGAGAATCGTCCCGCGCAGTGACACGTAATGATAAAGATATGGCAGCATGATCTGAAATATGGAGAGGATGAGTCCTAGTCGTGTCTACTTGAGAAATCAGTGCTTTGGAAATGAGAAAGAAATCTATTCTAGATTGGGAGTGATGGGGGGCAGAAAAGAAAGTGAACTCTAAGTCGGAGGGGTGAAGCAGCCTCCATATATCTACCAGCGCAAGATCTTGCATCAGAGCTGTAAGGGTAGCAAGACTCTTGGGTGGACTACTCGTTCTAGGCGGCTGTCTATCTATCAGAGGGTCTAACACTTGATTAAAATCACCACCAAGTATTAATGGAGTATTGGCAGAGGCCTGTGCCAACTGCGCAATACTTGCATAGTAAGCAGGGTTGTCCACATTCGGGGCATAAATGCAAATACATGTAAATTCACTATCTCCAACCTTAAGATGTACTCGGGCCCATCTACCCTCCTTGTCAGCGCTAGTATCAATTACAGTAGCTTGCAAAGATTTCTTAACCAGAATGGCTACCCCGCACCGTTTGGAAACGGCGGGAGAATAGGCAGCCACCATGTAAGGCTTAACATTGAGTTTCAGTGTTTCAGCAGAGTTTAAGTGCGTTTCCTGAAGAAACGCTAAATCAGCATGCTCATGGCTAAGATAGCTAAGGATTTTCTTTCTTTTGATTGGACTATTAATGCCCTTTACGTTGAGTGATAAGATTTTACATAAAGCCATTCAGACAAGTTAAAAATTCTGAGCATGATAGCGCACATAATTTCACAATGTCCCTCATATTGACTGTATCTGGCTGTACATATGGCATAAAAGAAAATAAGCTTAGATAATACAATGAAGCGCCCCACATTAAAAAAGAAAAACCGCAGCGCGGTAGAGAAGAAGCAGAACCCCAAAAATTACTGGCGACCATGTGTCTGCGGGGAGAAGCCCCAGAGAAGGCCGAAATTGAAAAAACACATAACCTGTAGGACTGTGCGTGCTCCGAATCCGACCGAGGCACACATCATGGAGGGATAGGAGACCACAAAACAAAAGTCATAGAAAGAAAGAAAGAAAGTCCAGGTAGTCTCTGTGCTTAACTATGACCGCCGCATCGGGCCCTTCAAAATGGCGGACAGAGCCGGCAAATAAAAGTCCAAGTCGTTGGATTAGCGCATCTGCTCTGCTTCTTTGGAGTCTAAAAATGTTGATAGTAGATCAGGATCTTCGAATGTCCTGGTTTGGTTGTGGAGAGTCACTCGGAGCTTCGCGGGATACAACAGGCCAAAGCGAGCCTGTAGCTGTTGAAGTCGAGGGCGAAAAGCAAGGAGTTTCTTCCGTCGGTCGACTGTAGGCTTTGCCAAATCAGGGAAGAAGGAGACTTTGTGACCTTCAAATTCCAAATGATGGTTCGCCCGGGCAGCATTTAAAATTTGTTCCACTTGTTGATATCGTAGCAAGCGAAAGATAATAGGCCGGGGGGTCGTTCGGTTGAGCGCCATGTGGGTAGGAACACGGTGTGCACGATCGATTTCCAGTTCTTTATGAAAGGTGATCTTCAGCAAGGAGGGAAGAGTTTTGAGCAGGAATTCTCTCATATCTCCCGCTTCCACCCCCTCCGGTATTCCAATGAGCCTCACATTGTTGCGACGGGCTCGATTATTGCTATCTTCTAACTCCTTTTGAAGATTCTGTATCTGGCGCTCAGCCTTGTCCAGTGTGCCCAAGCGCACCGCGTGCGAGTCGAGGACCCCCGCCATATTGTCCTGCCGTAATGAGAGACTTTCAAGTCGGTCCTGGAGCACTCCAAAGTCTTCTCGCAGGGCTCTAAGCGCTTCTCCATTGGACTGCACCAATTCCTTCACGCCGCGTATTTCCTCTAAAATCTCCAGGTGCATTTCGGGGTTCTCCCGAAATGGAACCATCTTCTGTGGGGAGGACACCTCTGTTTTGGAGCGTTTTCCGTGAGAAGAAGAAGGAGACCCGAAGTCCAAGCGCGCTGGTTTATGGGCCGCCATCCCCCCCGAGGTACCCCGGTCAGCCCGGAGCGAAATAGTAAGTTTGTATAGGTATTATGTCAGGATTCTAAGTAGGCCTCTCGGGAGCTTCAGCGCGAAGCGTCTTACCCGCTGGACATCAGGCTCCGCCCCCCTAGCACTCATATTTCTGACCATGCGGCAATAACATTGGAACTCAACCCTGAAGAAGCCCTGTCCAGACAGCAGGTTTGGTCCTTCAACAGAACCCTGCTTGGGGATGTGGATTTCCAGGCCACTATGAGACAAGCTATAGAGGAGTACTTTGCTTGTAACAAGCAAGAGGACTCTCCCAATTGGGCATGGTGGGAAGCTTTCAAAGCCTCTATTAGAGCAAGAATAACCAGTTTTAGCATAGCCAAAGCTAAGAAGGCTTGAGTGCAGCTCCAAGATCTTGACCAACGGATTAGAGCAGGTGAAAGACTGTTACAACGACGCTCAGATGCCAGCATTCTGAGTCACCTACAAAAGCTACGATATCAATACAACATGATACTGAGCACAGAAGGAGAAGAGCCTGTTCGAGAGTCGAGTTCGGTACCACGTATATAATAACAAGGCGGGCAAGTTGCTGGCTGCCAGGCTGAAGGCCCCTCGAAACAAGTCGCATATAACTCATATCATGGATGCGCAGATGAACCCTCTGACTGCTGACTCTGAAATTGCAACCGCATTCCGGACATTTTATGAGCAACTATACACCTCAGAGGTGCAGTTTGATATTCAGGCCTGTGAAGACCTGTTAGCCAAGGCTGAGCGGCCTACCCTACAGGTGCAGCAGAAATCGACCCTGGGGGAGCCCCTGACTACCGGCGAACTACGGGAGGCATTGACTGCTATGCAGACTGGCAAGGCTGCTGGCCCAGATGGGATACCGGTCGAATTCTATAGAACGTTTGTGGATGAGCTACTCCCGCAGCTACTAAAATATTACGTCACATTTCTTTCTCCTGCTCAACGGACCGGGGCTTTTGCTGAAGCAACCATTGTAGTACTTGAAAAGCCGGGGAAGGACCCAACTGTCGTTGGGAATTATCGGCCCATCTCTCTTCTCAACGCTGACTACAAGTTGTTCTCCAGCGCACTGGCTAGGCGATTGAATAGAGTGCTGCATCTGTTAATCCACCCTGACCAATGTGGATTTGTATCAGGACGGTCTACAGCGGACAATGGCCGCCTCTTGTGTGATGTTTTCGAAAGGACCCAGAACATTGCTGATCTGGTAGTGGGCCTCTCCATAGACGCGGAAAAGGCCTTTGACAGGCTCGAGTGGCCTTTTCTGTACCATGTCCTAGAATGGTTTGAACTGCCCAGTGAGTTCATCGCCATGGTACGGATCCTGTATGATAGTCCCACTGCGCGAATCCTGGCCAATGGTCCCCTCTCCCAGCCCTTTCCTCTATGGCGTGGCACGAGACAGGGGTATGCTCTCTCTCCACTGCTGTTCAATCTTGCTTTGGAGCCTCTGGCCTTGTTAATCCATCAGTCTGCAGAGATTCATGGTGTTGTGGTTGCTGATCTTCATGTTAAACTGTCAGCTTATGCAGACGACCTATTGGTCTTCCTCAAGCCAGATTCAATACCGCCACTTTTGCACCTGATCTCCCTATACTCTCAGTTATCTGGGTACAAAGTGAACTGGGCGAAATCTGTGGCTTTCCCAATGAACAAGTGGGCGAGCCCCTCTCTGGTGGATAAGTACCTTTTCCATTGGGAACCTGTTGTTGTAAAATACTTGGGAGTATTGTACGCTGCTTCTATTGAAGAAACTGCATTTGAATGCTGAAAAGTTAGTGGATATAGCCCGCTCTTACATTCTGTCATGGTCCCCACTTCATCTCACGTGGTGGGGCCGGATGGAAGCTATCAAAATGACCTTGGTGCCTAAGATAAATTATATTCTGAGTATGCTCCCCGTTTTGTTTTCCCCTGCAGTATACAAGACTTTGGAGCGGATCATGAGTGTCTTCCTTTGGGCTGGGAAAACTCCCAGAATCGCGCTAAAAAATGAAAAGCCGCCAAGACAGCTGCTGGAATTTATTTTCCTGATTTTTTGTGGTATCATAAAGCCTTTCTGTTGAAGCAGGGATCAGTATGGGCGATGAGCGAAACACTGGAGAGTAAGCCCACATGGCTCCAGCTGGAGGAACGGCTAGTTGCCCCCTGCCCCATCAAGTTACTTATGGGGATGGCTCATCCAGAGGCCTCTGGCGTTGGGAGAATGATAACCTCAACTCAAACGGCGTTCCGGTCGTTCCTCCCTATTATTGCACAACGCAATCCACCCTCAAAGTCAGTGCCCATCTGGCTCAACCCAGACTTCAAGATAAACAAAAGGGTATGTTGTTGGGCGAACTGGCAAAGATTAGGCGTGTGGACTGTTGGGCAGCTGATGGAAAATGCGACCTGGAAGCCTTTTCACACTCTTCAGCAAGAATTTGGCTTACCCCCTACCTGCTACTTTCAGTGGCTGCAGCTACGGCATTGTATTGGCAAGGCGCTGCTGTCCTTAGCAAGATTGATCTGCTCCTGGGGATTACAGAGTGTGGTTGAAGAAATTAATGCTACGAAAGGTGTCGCTTCATGCTTTTACGCTATGTTTGTGGATCATTTCACCCCAATTAATCTTGGACTCCGTCGCATTTGGGAAGAAGAGACGCAACTTACGCTTTCGCCGGCGGATTGGAAGAAATTCTGGAGATCATCGGTTCGAGCATCGAAGTCTGCGGCTCTTGCTCAGTCGATGTTCTTCCTGGCGCACAGGGCTTTCATCACTCCTAATACCCTGAGTAAGTGGAATAAGAATGAAAACAAGTGGTGCTGGACCTGTCATGCAGCGGTGGGTACGTTAAGGCATATGTTGATGGAATGCCCTCTCATTCAGAGGTTTTGGTCAAAGGTATGGAACAGGATTCAACGTGTATTAAAATTCAGGGCTGACTTGTCCTGGCAAATAATTGTTTTTCGGAACACCGTAAGGATCCAAGAGCTGGACGAACGCAACTATTTTCTTCTCAACTTCATGATAATGGTAGCATTAAAGCTTATTCTAACCCGCTGGAAAAACCCCTCCAAACCTACCTATCAAGAATGGTGGAATCAGCTGTGTCTGTTTGCCAAGTACGAGAAAGCCTCTGACAGAATCCTGTGCATGAAGGGAAGGGCACCTAACCTCTCCAAATGGTTGGCCTTAGATCTTTTTACCTGTGCTACTTGACAATACTGTACATCTCTCTCTGTTGAGCGATATCAGCTGTACAGTAGTCATATAAGCTTTAGGTCCCGGGCTGTTCCCTCTGCTTTTCCATTTTCCTATGTAGTCTGCAGCGCCTCCGTGGGGGGGGGGGGGGAGGGTTGGGGCTTTCTTTTTTCTTTTTTCTTTCTTTTCTTTCCTCAATTGTTCTTGATTATGCTGTATGTCCCCTTAGTGATGGGGATGTTATTTTTGCTGTAGATCATTGTTCTTATGGGTGTGTAGAATATCGGGTATGGAAATGGGCACATCATGTTGCTTGGGTATCTCCCGAGCTCTGTTATGTTTTGCTTGAAGCATTGTCTGCCTACCTTGTGTTTCTTTGTGGTGCATTAAGATATACTCAATAAAAATATTTTATAAAAAAAAAAAACCATGAGGTTTCAGCTTGCTGTGTTGCTAAACATTGCTTTATAAATTTATGGTGCACAGAAGCAAGGTGATTAAGGAAAACTGAACACAATATGCTGCTAATTGTTTTTTAATATGTACAGGTTCACACTGTAGCTATTTGATTATCTTTCAACTACTAACACTGAATGGCATTACTTGATTGAAGGTAGCACTAGTGAAATAACAGGATGGTACAAGGTGATGGTCTGCCATAATATGAAATGCAGACTCAGCACCATGACTTTAGAGCATTTAAAGAAAGTAAATGTCAAAGCAAAACCAAAAGATTTGTTTGGCACAGCATGAAACCATTCTATGACAACCTTCTTCCTGTAATTATTTCTCACAGGCAAAATGGCTGGAAACAGATATGTAGTCGTGAGAGATCTATTATTTAGAAACCATCTCATTCTGAAAGACTGCTGTGGTGTAGTGACACATACTGTCCATTCCACTGTTGAAAAACTACAGTTTCTCTTTGACTGAAGATGTCCAAATGTTAGCTGAAGAAGAATAAAACTCAAAAATATTTTTATTTGCTTTTTGGTGGAGGAGGGGGGTGCTAGGTTACTACTGCTCCTTTCAACTCAACCAGCACTGGGGCTGAGAGGCTTCCATCACAACTACCTGTGGACTTTTCTCTTATTCTATGTTCCCTCTTCCAATTCAATTAGCCCAGTCATTACAGTGATAGTCTTTGGCCAAGAACCAGGATGTCACACATGGATCATTTTTTTGATTCTTCTTAATACAAATGTGTCATCAAAAGGGCTGCAATTACTCTCTTATGAAAGCAGCCTTTGTTTATATTTTGATTTAAAAAAAAAACATAAATGGGGCCAGGCTAGGTCAAATAATTGGACAACTAAGCCGAGCATCCTTTCTCCATGGTGGCCAGTATGGATTACCCGAGGAGATCAATCCTCTGTTGGTGACATGTTTGGGGGATGATTAAACAGAAGGAAAAGAGAAAACACCATCATCAAATACTAAGCCCTCCAATACCAGGTGAAACAACCTCATCATCCTGCAGAAGCCGTCAATACCCTAAAAAGGAAAAGCTATTGAAAAACACTGTTTTAAAACAGACCATCTATTTGTGTGACCAGAATCATCCAACCACATTTAGCCAGTTAGAAGTGAAAGCCTGTGTTGCGTGGTTGAATTGAAAACTCATTTTCTGATTGGCTAAATTTGTGCACTTTGTGAATTCGGGAATAGGAGTTTAGTCAGTTAGGGGATGAAACGTCCAATTCATAGGCCCAACCCCTCGTTCCCAGGCTAACAAACGGTAGGAGTGCATTTGGACTTGGTGAAAAAAAGCAGACAACTTTAGTTTTCCTGATCAGAGTGAAAGACAATATTTCAGGACCCAAGGCTTGAGAGGAAAATTTTTTTGCAAAAAGTCCAATAGAAGGAAAGACACCACAGATTAATCTGGGGTTGTTGGGATACTTATTGCAAATGAACAATTTGGAAAACTATATTTACATTAGGAAATGAAAAAGGCAAGAGTGTCTAAAAATCCACAAACTAATTAGTAGCAAACATATGCACATCATCAGGAGTTTCTTCACCAATTATTCCCTAAAAATATATATTTTTTGTGACGGGTTTTTCTCATATTTCTATCTGTAAACTTAATGCTGACTCTCTCTTCTCAAGAATAGGAACCATTCTCTGAAGCACACTGCAGATAAATTCCATGACAGCCCTCTCTCTGGCTCTAAACAAAATCTCTACAGCTGTGACCCTAGTCATAAATGCCCTAAAAATGACTGTGTGTCTCAGTATTAAATTATCGCTGATGGTCTGCTCTGTTCTGTGTTAATACAGAGGTGCCATTTGTCCTCACATATGTATAGGATTATACATAAGAGTAAACCTTAATTTAATTTTAATTAGCGAGTTTTTATATACCTCACCTTCCATTGATCAGTTGCGGTTTACATGAAACAACAGTAAACAGGCAAAGCTGCTTTTACAGATAACATTGTGAAACTACAAAGAAATTCAATTTTACAATTAACAGTTTGTTAACTATATACAAAGAACCAAATATTAACTATGTACAGGTATGTATGTTTTTGAGATCGTCGGTTTGGGGTTTTCTCATTTATTCCAGTTCAAAGCTGGGATATGTCAGCTGGTGAAGCTATCCTTTTTCCTGTTGAATAGGTGAGTTCGACAAGGATCCGTAGTATGTTGAGAATAAGTGAGTTTTGAGTTTTTTCCTGAACTCCATGATTTGAGGTAAGGATCTTAATTCCGATGGAGTGTTGTTCCAAATTATAGGGGCAGCATGAGAGAATGCTTTCTTGTTTGTTGATTTTTTGGCCTTTATAAATTCCTTTGGTGTTATAAGTTTGTTTAGTTGGTCTCGCCTTTGGAGATTATGATTGGGTTCTTTGTTAATAAGGATGTTTAGAGTAAGAGGTGCTGTGTTGTTCAAGACTTTGTAAGTAGTTAAAAGAGTTTTATAATGTATCCGGCATTGAATCGGGAGCCAGTGTAGATTCTCTAAAATAGGTGTTATATGTTGGAATGGTGGGGCATTCATGACAGTCCTTGCTGCTGCATTTTGTGCTAGTTGGAGTTTTTTTAGATTTTGTTTTGTTATGCCTAGTAGGGTTAAGTTCGCAAAATCGAAATGGGGAGTTATTATAGCTTGTATTATACGTTGAAAATCCTGTAGATGCATTAGGGGGCGGAGTTGTTTTAAGACTTTTAGTTTAAAATAAACTTTTTTTGTTATATTTCTTATATGTGTGTCCATACTGAGGTGTTTGTCTAGTATTACTCCTAGGTAGCGTATTTCAGTTTTTATATTGATATCATTATTTTGCAGTGTGATGGGGGAATGAATGTTGTGTTTTTAGTTACTATTAGGGCTTCGGTTTTTGCATGGTTAATGAATAAGTTGTTTTCATTTAGCCAATTGTTTATTTCATTGAGGCAGGTATTAATAAGTAGTGTAGGAATATTAGGTATTGTGAATGGGACATACATCATTATGTCGTCCGCGTAAAGGTGATAGTGCACACTGAATTGTTTAAATATTTGACAGATGTGTTTTAAGTAAATATTAAATAGTAGCGCTGACAGTGCAGAGCCCTGGGGGAGGCCTAGTTCCTGATTGTAAGTTTTTGAGGTGAGGTTGCCAATTCGTACCGTTTGAGTTCGGTCACTTAGGTATGATGAAAACCAGTTAAGAACCGTGGATTTTATACCTATTTGTCTTAGTTTATTAATCATTGTTGAGTGGTGAACACTGTCAAAGGCGGCAGAGATATCAATGAATATGAGTAGGAATCCCTGTTTTGAATTATCGATACCTCTTACAAGGGTATCAATAAGAACTGTTAGTAGTGACTCCACCCCGTGTTGAGGGAGAAACCCATACTGTTGGTCATCCAGGGGGGCTGAGCTATCAATGTATTCTTGGGTCTGGATTTGTACTGCTTTTTCGATTAATTTAGCCAAAAACAGGATGCTTGATATGGGTCTATAGGATTTAGGAGATGTTTTATCAAGGGTGGAGTTTTTTAAGATTGGGCGAATCTGTGCATGTTTTAGTGCTGGGGGTAAGTACCCAGTTTTTAGCGAAAGATTTATTATGGGGAGTATGAATTGTGAGAGGATAGGTAGAGAATTCTTTATCCATGTTACTGGACAAGGATCAAGGAGTGAGGTTGTTGTATTAATGTTTGTTATGATGTTCTTGAGTGCAATGTTAGATAGAGGTTGGAAGTCAGTCCATTCAACTGCATAATGGGTTTGAGAGAGGTAATTAGATTTTGGTAAGTGGGGGTGGGACGTGATTTTGTTCATGTAGTAGTTTGCCAGGTCCAGTGGGGAGATTTCTGTAATTTCATTGCTGGAGTTGTGGGTATTATTCGTTAGCTTATGAGCTATTGCGAATAGTTCTCTGGGTCTATTTATTGCATTGTTTAGTATTGAGGCATGGTAATTTGTAGCTGGTTTTCCCCATAGATAATTGTTAGGGGAGCAGTTAATGAGGTAATCGAATTGATATAGAGGACACATTTTCTTTGTCTCTTTTCTGCCAAAGTTTCCATGATGGAGAGCATGGTAGTTGAGGTTGCTAGAATCCAGGGCACTGAATAAGGCTCAGACCTAAGGAACAGTGAACGTCTGACTAGTTTTGCCTCCATTTTGACTAAGGAAAGAGGAGGGGGGAGCTAAAAGCCTAGAACCAATGGACCAAGCCTAGGAGAAAGGATGTATAACATATGTGTGATTCTTTTTTTTTTTTGGGGGGGGGGGGTAGAAGAAATCCCATATTGATGGGAGAACTTGATCCACTAGAGGTGGCACTCTGGTGGACGTGCCCATGGAGTCTATCCTGGGCTCAGGAAGAGTGATAAAGAGATGTCTTTATAGCAGGCTTTGACAAATTTTGTTTGGAATTAGGAGCCAGGGCAAAATCTTAGCAGCCAGTGGCTGTGATCCCTCTGCACCCCCCTCACCCCTCTGCCTCTATTCTTCACTGATGTCCCTTCATTTGCAAACTCATACATGTCTGGGGAGGGTGGAATAGTTTGAAGAGAGATGATAAAATGTATCTTGGTATGGTAGCAGGAGCTGTATGACGCATCTTTAGACAGAAATATTTAGATAGCAAGTATCATGTGTGTGTCGGGGGGGGGGGGGGCAACGGTGGTTTGCCTGTCTGCACTGGGGATGTGGCAGTGGATGCCTTTGTGTGAGTGGGATGCAGGGTTGCATTGAATGTGTGTGTGTGTGTGTGTGTGTGTGTGTGTGTGTGTGTGTGTGTGTGTGTGTGTGCGCGTGCGCGCTGCAGAGCTGGGGAGCCTATGCATGTGTCTGGTAATGAGGTGGGATGCATGCATACACCATCAAACAAATCTACCACAAAATACGAACTCTACGACATCTTCGACCCCTATTGCAACCTGACGACTTCAGATCAGTTTTTCAGGCACTGGTGACCCCCCACTTTGATTACGCCAATGTTATCCTGCAGGGCTTACCCAAAACCACCTTAAACCCCCTACAGTTGGCAATGAATGCTGCCGCACGCGTCCTGAGTGGAGCCGCCAGAAGCGATCACATCACCCCAATCCTTAAGGACTTACACTGGCTACCAATCTACTACCGGCTATCCTATAAAGTAATCATTATAACCTTCAAGGCCATCAACAAAATAGCCCCCAAAGCCATAATGGACCTTGTTCACCCCATGTCAGCGAACAGAGCAAGGAGAACATGTACTGCCAATACCCTACAGATACCCAGAGAAATAACAAAATGCACCAAGACAACAAGGAACAGAGCCTTCAAGTTCTACGCTCCCAGCTGTTGGAATGCGCTCCCAACTACCCTCAGAGCCATAACAGATCTTGCCCAATTCAGAAAGGCACTAAAACACCACCTCTTCCTTTTGCACTACTCTCAACCCACCAACCTAACATCATCTATCACACATCCAACTAGGAACTCATGAGTTACTGTCAATGCATGTACATACTGTAGATAAACTGAAATTGATGTACATAGTTCCCCCAGTTGAAACCAAGTTTACTTCCTGTTCTTTGTAAGAGCCTAATAGGAGCCTATTCGGCACAGATCCGTTTTATGTAAACCCCGCTGATTTTTAAGAGTGCGGTATAAAAGAACAAATAAGAACAAAAAATAAATAAATAAAATGTGTGCTTTGTGCTGTGCGGAGAAGAGGTGCCTATATGAATGCAAATATGTGTGTAGTGCCTTGTGTGTGTGTGTAAGTCATGTGGAGGTGGGGTGTATGTGACTATGCTTGGGGATGGGGTGACGTGTGTGTGTGTGTGCACATGTAGTGTGGGGGTGGGGTGTTTGTGTGTGTTCTGAGAGGGATAAATGCATCTTTTGGCATGTACAGATTGTATCCTTTTGTCCACAAACACACTGCACTCTTTCCCTCCCCCTTCAAACCATCCCCACTCTCTCTTCTCCTTCCTGATTCTCATCTCTTCTCTTGCTCTCCATTCCTCCCATCCTCCTTCCTTTCTTTTTGTAAGATACTGCCCCTTTAAATTTTTGCAGCTTCAATCTCCCGTCTATTTTTAAAATTGTTTTTGCAGGGTCCATAGACAGGCTGCCCTCTTCTGCCCACAGGAGATCGGATCCCTGTGGGCAGCCTGCTGCCTTGCAAGCTGGCGATCATGGCCCTCCCCTACTGATCTGCCTGCTGGAATTCGATCTCCCGTGGGCAGAGAGAAGGGGTTTGTGCTGCAATGGCGGCTCTTTTCACCTCTTCTGCCTGTGGAGGATGGGATCCCCGAGAGCTGCCTCCTATCTTCCCCTCCTGTTCTGCCCACCGGAGATCGGATCCCCACAGGCAGACAGAAGGGGTCTGTTAACAGAGATTTCATTTTTTTTTTCAAAAAGGGGTGGGGAGAGGATTAGAAAACCCCAGGTGCCAGATGCACATTTCTAGTCGCCGTGGCGATCTGACAGCCTGGGATTTGTCACACCCTGCTTTATTGATTTCTAGAGGAGCTGCTTGCAGAAGGCAGTGGTGTGCAAAGAAGAGAGTGGTGATAGATCTTACAGATTCTGGCAAACAGAAGAAAGCCCAGGGCTCTTGCTTTTAAAAGCCTCAGCACACTCCTAGGATAGAAAGACGACTCTGAGCCAAAGTTGGTTCATGAATTTGTAAAAGCAGATGTCTTTGAAGATATTTCCAACTGCATAGTGTCTGAGTTACTACACACTCTTACTCTCTGGCCTCATTCTTAGTGCCCCCTTCCCCCAAATCACCTGCATGCCTGGCCTTCTTTCTCTATGATAGCTTTACATAAGTTTACTCAGCAAACTTCCAATGAATGGAAATTCATTTTAAAGAATCTACCACAGGGTCAATCCAACATTTATGTTTACATCATTGTTATTAACATTACACTGGTCAACAAATTTTTACAAAAGTCATGTTACTGAAATAAAAGTAGTAATTTCTTATCAATTTTTATATGCTGAACACAAATATGACAGTGAAATTGCAAAGTTGGCTCTAGTTTTTTTGTAATCTACAAGAATTAATATTTACCTCACGAAATGCATGTCAATAGTAAATATAATAGACCTTTGGTTAATACCTGTAAAAAACCAAGTCATAGACTACTTCTTAGATTTTTTCGCCTTCTCTTGTACAGCTGTTCGGGAGCTTCTCTAGGGAGTGCCCAGCAGTAGTCAGCCAGCATTGTAATGGACCATTTTCCCTGGTATCTTTACTCCATCGTTACGATATCCTGGTGAAAACATTCACCCTGTTCATCACTAACCATACCACAGTTGTCAGGAAAGAAATCAAGATGGGAATTAAGGAAATGGATCTTTAGAGACATATTACAGCCAAGTTTCTGATACTGCATCAGCATGTCTTCTACTAGTTCCTTGTAGTTTTTTGCCCTAACATTCCCGAGATAGTTTGTTGATACTAGGAGAAAAACATTCCATGCTTGTTTTGCATCACCCTGCAGCAAGTTGTTGAACCGGTCATCTTTGAAGAGCTCTCGAATCTGAGGACCCACAAAAACTCCCTCTTTAATCTTTGCTTCGCTGAGTCGAGGACATTTTTCATGCAGGTATCAGAAAGCTGGCGAAGTGTGGTCCATGGCTTTCACAAAGTTTTTCATCAAACCTAGTTTGATGTGAAGGGGTGGTAGCAGGATTTTGTGAGCCTCAACCAGAGCTGGGTGCTGCATATTCTTCTCTCCAACTGTTACATTTTGTCTGCGATTCCATTCCTTCCGCAAGTAGTGCCAATCCCTTGCTCGGCTATCCCACTCACATAAGAAACACATGTATTTTATATATCCTTGCTGCAGTCCCATTAAAAGGGCAACTACCTTCAAGTCACCACAGAGGTGCCAGCTGTATGTTTATGTTTATGTTTATTTATTTGATATACCGCCCTACTTTATCAATCAGAGCGGTTTACAATTCACAAACAATTAGAAACAGGCACAGGGCCAGAAAGGAGGAAAGGAAGTTACAATTCTTGATATAATAGAACGAGAGAAAGGATACAGGACTATACGTAGGGGACAGGATCAGACAAGAGGGGAGGGAAGGTCATAGGCCAAGGAAAAGAGGTGCTTTTTAGGTCTCGCTTGAAGGTGGCGTGATGGGGTTCTAACCGGAGGGAGGTGGGGGGTGAATTCCAGAGTGCAGGGCCGATGAAAAAGAAAGCAGAGGAGCAGGTGGATTGAGGGTGAGCGAGGGAGGGGGAAGGGAGATTAAGGTGGTTAAGGTGGAAGGAGCGGGGAGTGTGTCTGGGGGTGTGGAATGTAATAAGGTCTGCCAGGTATTGTGGAGTACTAGTGTGAAGAGCCCTGTGAACTAGAGTAAGTAACTTCAACTGAGTGCGAAAGGAGTGGAAGTCAGTAGATGTTTTAAGTTATCGTATGTCTCTTTCATGTGGACGGCATGCGCTACTGGAATAGATGGAAGACGGTTTCCATTGTTCAAAGGCACAGCCTTCAGACTCAGTTTCAAAGAGTCTATAAATAGTCTCCAGTCTTGTGGGTCATGAGTGATTTTTAAGGCATTCATGAGGTTTTCAATATCAGAACAGAATACCAGATTACTTTCCTTTCTGACTGTGTATAGTACACTGCTGACGTCAGATGGCTTCAGCAGCCGTCTGGCAGTAGTATTGCATTGCATTAGAAAATGATGCAGTCAACTCTGGATGACGTGTGCATGCTGGTATTATGCAATGTGATGCATTATTACATCAATCAAAGCTTATTTGGGATGTGGTTGATGTCCTACTGGATAAATTTACATGGTGAAACTTCACAAATGAACTACATGCAATATCTTCAAAACGAGAGCCAATAATTTGTTTTTAATGTTATATTCATGTTCAGATCACCAAGATACTACAGATTAGGGCCTTTTAAAGTCAGTAACGATTTCATTGTTGACCAGTGTTATTAACAACCAAATACAAAACTGGCCCCCTCTGACTCAGCATGACTACCTATGATAAACAGATAAATAGAACTGGAATGACCTCATAAATCATTATCATACTATGTATGATGTCAGAGTATTAGAAGTGAAATTTCACATACCCTGCTATTAAGCAAAATGTAATTTCTGGTCCAGATCTATAGCAAACTCTTCGCACCCCAACTTGGCATCACAGTGTCAGTATGCTAGGAATTTAACAGGATTTTTTTTTACCACCTACATTCCTCTAATTGCAACAGATTCACTCCCTGCAATTCTCCCCCAGCCAATTTATCCAGTTCCCCAGGCTTCACCAACCAAGACATCTAACTCCTCAAACCACCTCTCCAAGCCCACTTCCACAGCCAACATATCTAGCCCTCAGACTCCTCCTTTGGCCAAAACATCCCACCAGCATCACTATCATATTTCCAGTTGGCTTGGGTAGGAGAATGTATTTTCAGAAGATACATGACAAAAATGTGCCAAAAGCACCAAAACTATGACACGTTAGGTGCAATACCACTATGTTAACTGTCGGGGACATGGAAAGCATTTGCTTCTCAAGATCAACCAACATAGTCCTAAAATGGGCCTGCACCTTAATGTAAAGAAAACAATGATTCTGACAACTGGATCGTTGATGGAGAAAAAATTGAAACAGTTGACAACTTTAATCTACTTGTATCAACTATCAATAAAGAAACAACAAGCAGTCAAGAAATTCAACGACACATTTCTCTTGGCAGAATAGCTATGAAGGATCTAGACAAGATTCTCAAGAGTAGAGATGTCTCTCTCCATGAAAAGATTTGACTTGTCCAGGCCATGGTATTTTCAGTAATATCATATGGATGTGAAAGCTGGACAGTGAAAAGATAGACAGTAAGAAAATTGATGCCTTTGAATTATGGTGCTGGAATACTGTGTCTACTATGAACTGCTCGAAGAACAAACCAGTTAGTACTTTTATTTATTTATTTTATTTATTTAACATTTTTATATACCGCACTATTCTTTATCAGCGCGGTTTACAAGGAACAAGGAACTTCAAGATACATTTATCTGGTTTTACAATTAACAGGAACATCAACTTGGATAACAGGATAACAGGAATAACTATATACACAACAAATATTTACATAACAGTGTCAGAGTATGATTAGTGTCATGTTAATCTGTTGAAGTAGTTTGATGAGCTGTTGAGACAGGAAAGTTTATGTGTTTGGAATGTAGTTATTGATGTTTGGATGAGATTGCGCTTCTTTATTCTCGGGGAAGTATTTGAGGAACAGGTGGTGTTTCAGGGCCTTCCTGAACTGGCTGAGATCAGGGATGGCCCTAATGTGTGATGGAAGGGTGTTCCAAAGTTTTGGGGCACATAGACTGAAAGCTTTGCTCGATGTTGTGGAGTTGTATTTTATTACTTCCTTTGGTACAGTTAGCATATTTAGCTCCGTGGTTCTTCTTAGTCTATTAGTTATGATTGGTTGTATCATCTCCGATACTGAGGTGGAGGTGAGACCTTTGTGTGCTTTAAAGGTCAGGAGCAGAATCTTGAAAGTGATTCTCACTTGAATCGGAAGCCAGTGTAGTTGTTTTAGCAGGGGTGTTACATGGTCCCTTCTGGATGCTCCAAACAGCACTCTCGCTGCACTGTTTAAGGCAAGTTGAAGAAGATTTAAGCTAGCTTGTGGAAGCCCTTGAAGTATGGAGTTTGCGTAATCGAAATGGGGAATGATTAGAGCCTGATAAACAGTGCGGAAATCGTCTGGATCAATCAGTTGACGGAGATGTCGGAGGGAACGGATTATGAAGTAAATTGCTCTTACTGTGTTGGATATGTGAGTCTTCATATCGAGGTATTGATCAAGTGTCACTCCTAGGTATCGGATGTGGGGTTTTACTTGCAGCGTGGCATCTTGAACCTCCAGGCATGTGGGTGGTATGAAGTTTGGGTTCCTTGAGATAAAGAGAACCTCCGTTTTTTTGTGTTGGATTCTAAGATTTTGTGTTAGTAGCCAGTTTGATATGGCATTGAAACAGTTGGTTAAGGGAGTGAGGTCCATCTTATCTATGCAGATCGGCATGTATAATAGCACGTCGTCAGCATATATCATACACTTGACATTAAAAGATCTGATTATGTTACATATAGGTTGCATGTATATGTTGAATAGTAATGATGATAGAGATGACCCTTGAGGGACCCCTTGTTCTTGATGAAACGGATCTGATATTGCCCCATCTGATTGTACATGCTGCCATCTATCTGATAAGTATGAGTTGCACCATTCGAGTGCTGTTCCACAGATGCCCTTTTCTTTTAAACGGGTAATGAGAAGCTCATGACATACCAAATCGAAAGCAGCTGCAATGTCTAAAAAAGATGAGTACGAATCCATTCCGGATGTTGTCAATGCCGGAGTTTAGGTTATTGAGGAGGGTGGTAAGGAGCGTCTCGACGCCATGTGATTCTCTGAATCCATGTTGGCATGTATCCAATGGCGCTACAGAGTCAATGTGGTCTTGTAGCTGCCTATAAACCACTTTTTCAATTATTTTTGCAAGTGTAGGTATGCTGGAAATGGGTCTGTATGAATCTGCTTTTTGAGGATCCAACTTGCTGTTTTTAGTAAAGGTCTGATGGAGGTCTGTTTGAGAGTAGTAGGGAATGAGCCTGTGTCAAATGATAGCGTTATAATCTTGGATATTATCGGAGCGAGCTCGTTGCGAAGATCCTTTACCCAGAAGGCTGGGCAGGGATCAGTGTGAGCTGTGGAGGTATTGAGAGTTGAGATAATGTTCTCAATTAGTTTCAATGAGGGAGTGGTGAAGGACATTAAAGGTGTTGGGTGCCCTTGAATTGTAGAGGGAGAGGGTATTGCAATTTTATTTGTCCTGCACATCTTAGATTGTATATAAGCAGCTTTCTTTGGAAGCTCAGATGACAAGATTTCAACTTTCATACTTTGGACACATCATGCAAAGACAGAGATCATTAGAGAAAGACATCATGTTTGGGAAGGTAGAAGGTCAACGCAAAAGAGGAAGGCCAGCAATGAGATGGATCAATACCATAACAGCAGCTATGGGTGCCACTCTATCAACAATGAACCGCCTGACTGAAGACCGAACATAGTTTAGGAAACTATCTAGAGGGCTGCCATGAGTTGACACCGACTCAATTGCACTTAAATAACAACAATGGGCCTAAAGGATTTTGGCTGGAAACAAATTTAATGTATACCATGCCAGATTTAGGAAGCCAAACCTTTGGCCTCTAAACTTACCAAAACCAGCAGAGCCCGCCCAACCACGAGACAAACTAGGTGGTCACCTAGGGCGGCAATTTCTGGGCGATGACAAAGAGCATTCATAGTTAAACAATAGATTTAACAGCCAGATGAGTGTAATGCTAACTAGCTAAGTGCTCTAACCACCACCACCACCCTCCACTGGCAGTACCATCAACACCATCAAGCCATTAATCCTTACTTCTATCCATCTGATAAATAGAATTTGCCTCAACGGCTGCTGTGATCCCTTGACAAATGAAAATACCCTGGCAGTCCTCCTTCCTTGTGCCCTGTCTCAAACAATCTGCCCTGACACCCCTAATCTAGAAGAAGTTCTAAAATTAACATGAATACACAGGCTTCCTGCCAGCTTTGCTTTCGGCATTGCTCTAGCAGTGCCCAGCATCACAATATCCTACCTGCCAGTCCTATAGGAGGGAAGACTGTGTCCTCCTACTGTGTAGTTTTAGAAGTGTTTATATGAAACATTAATCACCACGCCATCCACAGTTCTGGGTGGATCTTTTGAGGGTTGGGAGGGCTGAATATCTGGGGAGAGGTCAGTAATATTTTTTTAAATCAAGATGGAGGAGGGATAACTACAAGTTTCTTTTTATTACCCACTCCCACCCAGCCAAGTTTTGGAACAGCTGTCTGACTGCAAGCTTTTTTCTTTTTGCATTGGATAGTCAAGTGGAAAAGGTTAGCTTCTTGGCTCAAATCATGCGGATAACCAGTTATAATTAATGCAGCTACCTCTGTGCCTAGGTCTGGCTAGCTGAGTTAGGAAGGTAGTGCTAAAAATCACTGCTACCCCCTACTTACTTTCTCCCTTTGACCTACCCTCAGAGTCACTTACCATTAAGTCACTTACCATTAAGTGGTTAAATTTGCTGTTCATTTCAAAGATGCCAGTTTAGCTATCTGATTTCAAAAATGTAGGAAGTGACTTCTAGATTAACAAGATGCAAAGTATGTGATTACTAAAACAGTGACTGCCAAAACTTTAAGGCATTTACCCGGTTTATAGACCTGTAAACCAAGTAAACGCTGCTTAGAGGGATATTCAGCAGTACCAACAAAGTTATTGCCATTGAATATCCCCAAGTAATGCTGCTACGTGCCCAGATGCTAACTGTGATACTGAACCGCTACCCAGTTAGCAACTTGCGGGTAAGAATAGGCACGGCAAAAGCTGGCCTATCTTTACTCACGGGAGCTAACTGGGCAGCAGCTCAATATTGCCGGTGACCAGAAATGGCCCCGGTGCTGAAATAGCCAGGGTTGGGTTCAGCGGTGATGGCTATGTACTGTTGCTGCTGAGTATCAGGCCCTTAGTGTGCACTCCAAAGATTGATAATGATCACGCTCTATTAGCATGCGTTCACACAATGTTATGCACACCTAATTCAGTTTTAGCCTCTCCTCTGTCCTCCCCATCTGGGATATGTCGAAAGGAACTTCAAGCAAAGTCTCACAGCAAGTGCGTTTAGAGAGATCTATTGGACCCAGGCTTGGAAGAAAGGCTTCTTTTTTTTTTTTTAAATTCTTTATTTTCGTTTTATAACAACAAAGGAAAAGGAAGACATACAGCTAAAAGACAGATACATAAAGTGTAATACATACACCAAAGTAAACCCCTGCCACCCCCCTCCCCCCTGCTTCTTCTCTAGAAAACTAATCATTCCCGAAGCGGGCGTGTACTTACATTATTGTGTTACAAAACCTAACGGTGATCTGAAACATGATGAGTGCACATTATACAGGCATGTTGGAGCAATGAGCAGATTGTACATAATCATTAAGCATCTGCCATTTAGACAAGCGAGAGTGACGTTGGGCATGGGGAATAGCTCTCCGAGGTATCTGCTCATATTTACTATATAAGCAGACGAGGTTCCACCATTCATTGACAGTGAGTCGAGAGCTATCCTTCCAATTCCTCGTGATTAAGCATATGGCTATACCCAGCATGAAATCAAGGAGAAAGCGACCCTTCTTAGGAAGAGAGGGGATCTCCGCCACAGAGCGGAGTCCCACGATCTTCCAAGAGAGAGGTTCGTGAAGGTGTAAGATAAATTGAATACAACCCCAGACCCGCCCCCAATAAACCTGTAGTTGAGGACAGTCATAAATAACATGAGCGAAGGTTCCCACAGCAGTATGGCAAGACCAACACTGGTCCCTAGCATTTGTGTTCCATTTGGCTATTTTTTCTGGGGTATAAAAGCATCTGTGTGCAAAAAAGAAGAGAGTTTGGGTAACAGAGGCAGACCGGGAAATCCGCACTACTTTGCTCCAGAAAACGCTCCATTGCACAGGGGTTAAAGTGGTTTGCAGTTCGCGCTCCCAGGCTTGTTGGGCTCTAAAAGTGGCCGTGTCTGTACCCTGACATAATATTTTATAAAAGTTAGAGGCTACCCCATGTGTACTACTAATAGAGTGAACTATCTCTAATAGCCCGTCCTCAGTAGGGACAGAAGGCGGCATGATTCGAGCACTTTTGAGGCAGTGTTGAAGCTGCATCAATTGAAAGTAGTGTTTCGCTGGTAACGCAAATTCCTTTTGTAAATCAGAAAAGGTTTTCCAACGAGCTGCAGAGAAAAGCTGTTGGGGTGTCCAGATCCCCCTTGAGTACCAGGGTTTCCATGCTATCGTTCTATTTAGGACTTGAATTCTGGGGTTATTCCATAGCGGGAGTCCGTCCTGAGGACATACGTTCGGGCCCAGTGATAGAATGAGAGTGTTAAAGGCCGCAAGAGTATCGACAATCATTGGTGGATGGCGGGTGTCTACTTGATAGGACATACCGGGGAGATGGGTCAACGGAATTGGGCTACTAAGCTCCTCTTCTATGTCAAGCCAAACTGGTCTGCTGTCTGTTGAGGCATCTAGCCATCGGGCACCTTGCTTAAGTAGGAAGGCTTGATGATATCTAAGGAAATCAGGAAATCTGGTACCCCCTCTTTCCTTTGCAGACTGTAGTTTTTGTTTAGCTATCCTTGGTGGCTTGCCCTGCCAGAGATAACGGACAAGAAGGCCCTCAATATCTTTATAAGTATGTAGCGGGAGCAAGCATGGCAGCATTTCTAAAATGTAGTTCACTTTGGGGACTATCATCATTTTCACAGTTTCTAAGCGGCCCCACCATGTAAGAGATAAGGGAGACCAACGATTCGTGAGCTCACGGACTTTGGAGACTACCTCTTTGGCATTAAAACTGATAGTGTCTTCTAAAGGAGAACAGTAATGGACCCCGAGATACTTCACCATGCGGGATTGCCAAAGGAAGGGAAAGGCCTGCATGTCAGCCTCATGTACCCAGCGGTTCAGTGGGAATGCTACAGATTTGGTCCAGTTAATTTTATAGCCCGACAATTGTGAGTATCCGTCAATCAGATCCAAGACAGCTGGAACCGAATCGAGGGATACGAAAAGCATAAGGTCATCTGCATATGCAGAGAGTTTAATCTCCCTATGACTGAAGGGGACACCTCAAATACGTGCAGACTGTCTAATAAGGAGGGCTAGGGGTTCAAGAGCTAGATCAAAGAGCATTGGTGATAGGGGGCAACCTTGACGCGTGCCTCTTTGGAGATTAAATGGCTGAGACTTGATAGCATTTACACAAATACTGGCGACGGGTTGAGTATACATGACTTGGAGATATCGGAGGAAGCCCTCCCCAAAGCCATACCATCGGAGAACGGCAAATAAGAAGGGCCATTCTAGGCGGTCAAAGGCTTTTTCGGCATCCAGGGAAAGACCCACCCATGGATGATCTAGATTGGCAGCACTGGATAGCACATGGCACAAGGTCCGAGCATTGTCAGCAGTTGATCTGCCGGGTATAAAACCGCATTGGTCAGGGTGAATTAGGGTGGCCATCCTGTCAGATAGCCGGGTGGCCAAGATCGTTGCAAAGATCTTATAATCGGCATTAAGTAGGGAGATTGGACGGTAGTTGGCGGTTAGTAGCGGGTCTCTGCCTTCTTTCTCAAATACTACCACATTAGCTGCAGAAAAGGATCCCAAAGAGGATGTATCTACCGCTAGGGCAGTAAAATAGAGTTGTAAATAGGGAACTAAATCTGCACTGAACGTTCTGTAGAATTCGGTCGGGAGACCATCGGGCCCTGCGGCGCGGCCCGAGGCTGTTCGTTTTAGGGCAGATTGGATCTCTGAAGTAGAGAAGGGTTCATCCATCGCATCCCTATCATCTTCAGAGAGGGTCGGCCGCTGAATGCCAGAAAGCAATCGCTCAAATGTCTCTGACGAGAACTCACATTCAGATTGATATAGGCGGGTATAGAAATCCCGAAAGAGCTCTACAATGTCGGAGTCTGTGGTCACTATGCCCCCTCCCTGTGGAGCTCGAAGGGCCGCTACGCGTTTGGCTTCTTTTTGACCTTTCAAGGCGTTGGCTAAGAGTCGACCGGCTCGGTTATTTTCACGATAATATGTCCCTCGCTGAAGCTCAATACTCTTAGAAGCTGCAGTTGAGAGGATTGAATTATATTGAAAACGGAGACGCTGTAATCAAATTAATACACATGGATCAGTACGTGAAGTTAGAACTCGTTCGCCTGCTTTTATTTGTTGGTCTAGTATGAGTAGCTGCTGTTTGTGTTGTTTTCGCAGGCGGATTTGATAGCTAGTGATCGTTGCTCGAATGGCCGCTTTGAAGCCCTCCCACCAAGCCCAATTCGCAGTATCCTGGGGTAGATTAAAATGGAAGTAATCCTGTATGGCTGCTCGAATTTCTAACTGGAACTCTGGCTGAGTTAACAGGGCTCTATCAAAGAACCAGGCCCCCGAATTCCCTTGGGGTGCAGTAGTGTGTAATTGAAAGGAAATGGCGGCATGATCTGAAATATGTTGGGAGTGAATCTTTGCAGTGTCCACCTGAGGAACTAACAGTTTTGATATTAGAAAGAAGTCTATGCGAGACTGGGATTTATGAGGGGAAGAGAAGAAGGTGAAGTCAAGCTCATTGGGGTGTAGTAACCTCCATAGATCAACTAAAGCAAGATCTTTGATCAGGGAGGTAAGCGTGGTGTGACTCTTGGGGGGACCACTTGTCCTAGGCGGCTGTTTGTCAATCAGGGGATCAAGGACTAGATTGAAATCCCCCCCAATTATCAATGAAGTATTAGCAGAGGCCTGCGCAACCTGAGCAATGGTAGCAAAAAAGGCAGGGTCATCCACATTAGGAGCGTAAAGGCATATACATGTAACTTCAAGGCTACCTATCTTGAGGTGAACTCTGGACCATCTACCTTCTGTATCTGAGCTAGTCGCAATAATAGTAGCATGCAAAGATTTCCTAACCAGTATGGCAACCCCACATTTCTTAGAAACGGCTGGGGAATAAGCGGCCACCATGTAAGGTTTAATATTGAGTTTAAGAGTTTCCTTCGAATTTAAATGCGTTTCTTGGAGAAAAATCAGATCCGCAGCTTCGTGACTTAGGTAGCTTAGGATTTTCTTCAGTTTTTTCGGATTATTGATTCCTTTTACGTTCAATGAGAAAATCTTACATGGTGCCATCAATCAGTAATAGACATTTTAGGTAAGGGCGCTTGAAAACATACAGCATAATCAGAATCTGTGCAGCAATGACATAATCACCGAGTATTCTGGCTAATACACCCCATATTGAAAAGTATGTACCAAAGTATCTTAGAGAAGAAGCAAAACCCCTAAAGAATATGGCGACCATATGTCTGCGGGAGGAGGCCCTAGAGAGGAAATAGAAAGACATGAAAAAAAAGAAAAGAAACACCAGAGTCCATAATTAACACTGTCTCTGATACTCATCGAGGCTACTGTGGGTAGATGGAGTCGGGTCACAGATATCATCAAAAGTAAGGCAGCAAACTGCCCTCGCCAGACTCTTTGCGGAGCTGCGGCAGATCCAATATGGCAGGTACAGCGAATATGAGAATACTTGCAGGAATATTCTGGAAGTCAGCGCATCAAGTCGGCTTCTTTGGAATCCAAAAACTCCGCTAGTAGATCAGGGTCCTCAAATGTTCTTGTCTGATTGTGAAGCGTGACTCGGAGCTTGGCCGGGTACATCAGGCCATAGCGTGCTTGCAGTTGTTGAAGCCTCGGCCGGAATTTCAGAAAGCGCCTTCGGCGGTCGACCGTGGGTTTAGCCAAGTCGGGATAGAAGGAGATCTTGTGGCTCTCAAACTCCATATGGCCCTTTGCCCGAGAGGCATTTAGAATTTGCTCAACGTGTTGATATCTCAAAAGTCGAAAAATGATAGGCCGCGGGGTCTTCCTGTTGAGCGTTATGCTTGTGGGTACACGATGAGCGCGATCGATCTCCAAATCTTTGATAAAGGTGATTTGAAGCAGGGAAGGGAGGATTTTGCATAAAAACTCTTTCATGTCTCCCGATTCCGCTCCCTCCGGTATGCCCACAAGTCGTATGTTGTTGCGGCGCGCTCTATTATTGCCATCTTCCACTTCTTTCTGCAAGGCCCGCACCTGACGTTCAACTTTGTCGAGTTTGGACAACCGGGCCGCATGGGAGTCCAATATGCTCTCCATTTTGTCCTGACGCGAAGAAAGCCCTTCTAGCTTGCTTTGCAGCACACCAAAATCTTCCCGCAGCGCTTGGAGTGCTTCACCGTTTGACTGCACGAGGTTTTTGACCCCTCTAATCTCTGCGAGGATTTCCTGCTGCATTTCGGGGCCCTCGCGCAAGGCCAGCCCCTTCTGCGGGGACGGAGGTTCAGTTTTGGAACGTTTGCCGTGAGAAGCCACTGGAGATCCAAATTCCAGGCGCGTGGGTTTGGTCCCCGCCATCTCACCAATGTGCCCCGGCAAGATCAGAGTAGAGTTCCAAGTATGTACGGTGTTAATTCAGGATTCTTTTTTTTTTTTTTTTAAACGTTTATTTTCATTTTACAACAAGCAAAAAGAAACAACACACCAAAGGAGACAAATACAAGCATACAATAAGGAAAAAGCAACCCCAATTACCCCCCACCCCTATGCTTCTTCTCTAAGCTGATATGTATCATCATATAAGCGCTTACAAACAACAGTAATTGTACATCAAAACAAACAGAAATAGTATCTGCGATACAGAATGATCATGTGACAGAGATTTACACAGATTTAAACAGTCAGATGAGAGCATTTAGCAGTTTGAACATAGTCGTTGAGCATCTTCCATTCAGACAAGTGGTGGGGGGTCTGAACGGAAGAAGCTAACATACGAGGTATTTGCTCATATTTACTGTAGAGACAGACATGATTCCACCAGTCATTGGGGCTCAGATGGGAGCTATTTTTCCAGTATTTTGTAATTAGGGAAATAGCTATGCCCCAAAAAACCAAGCACGGGGATGTTCACCTTGCGTAGTGACATGTAATGAGAAAGATATGGCAGCATGATCTGAAATATGGAGAGGATGAATCCTAGCCGTGTCCACTTGGGATATCAGTGCTTTGGAGATAAGAAGAAAATCTATTCTAGATTGTGAGTGATGGGGGGCTGAGAAAAAGGTGAACTCTAAGTCGGAGGGGTGAAGCAGCCTCCATATATCTACTAACGCAAGATCTTTCATCAGAGCTGTAAGGGTATCAAGACTCTTGGGTGGACCACTCGTTCTAGGCGGCAGTCTATCTATCAAAGGATCAAGTACTTGGTTGAAATCGCCGCCAAGTATTAATGGAGTATTGGCAGAGGCCTGTGCCAACTGCGCAAGACTTGCATAGTAAGCAGGGTTATCCACATTCGGAGCATAAATACAAATACACGTAAATTCACTATCTCCAACCTTAAGGTGTGCACGGGCCCATCTACCCTCCTTATCAGAGCTAGTATCCATTACAGTAGCTTGCAAAGACTTCTTAACCAAGATGGCTACCCCACGGGAGAGTAGGCAGCCACCATGTAAGGCTTAGCATTAAGTTTCAGTGTTTCAGCGGAGTTTAAATGCGTTTCCTGAAGAAACACTAAGTCAGCATGCTCATGATTAAGATAGCTAAGGATTTTCTTTCTTTTGATTGGACTATTGATGCCTTTTACGTTCAGTGATAAGATCTTACATAAGGCCATTCAGAAGGGTTAAAAATTCTGAAAAAGAACATGATAACGCACATAATTTCACAATGTCCCTCATATTAACTGTATATGGCTGTACACATGACATGATAGAAAATAAGCTAATGAAAAACAATGAAGCGCCCCATATAAAAAAAATAAGCACCGAAGTGCATTAGAGAAGAAGCAGAACCCCAGAAATTACTGGCGACCATATGTCTGCGGGGAGAAACCCCAGAGAAGGCCTAAATTGAAACATATAACCTATATAGCTGTGCGTGTTCCGAATCCAACCGAGGTGCACATCATGGAGGGATAGGAGACCAAGAAAGTTATATATAGAAAGAAAGAAAAGTCCAGGCAGTCTCTGTTCCAGACTGTGATCACCGCGTCGGGCCATTCAAAATGGCGGGCAGATCCGGCGGATTACAGATCCAAGTTGCTGGATTAGCGCATCTGGTCTGCTTCTTTGGAATCTAAAAATGTTGCTAGTAGATCAGGATCTTCGAATGTTCTAGTTTGGTTATGGAGAGTCACTCTGAGCTTCGCTGGATACAATAGGCCAAAGCGAGCCTGTAGCTGTTGAAGTCTAGGGCGAAAAGCAAGGAGTCTCTTCCGACGGTCAACTGTGGGCTTTGCCAAGTCAGGGAAGAAGGAGACTTTATGACTTTCAAACTCCAGATGATGATTCGCCCGGGCAGCATTTAGAATTTGCTCAACTTGCTGATATCTCAGTAATCGAAAGATGATAGGCCGGGGGGTCGTCCGATTGAGCGCCATGTTGGTAGGAACACGATGTGCTCGGTCAATTTCCAGATCTCTGTGAAAAGTGATCTTCAGCAAGGAGGGAAGAGTTTTGACCAGGAATTCTCTTATATCTCCTACTTCCGCCCCCTCCGGTACTCCAATGAGCCTTACATTGTTGCGACGGGCTCGATTATTGCTATCCTCTAACTCTTTCTGAAGATTCTGTATCTGACGCTCAGCCTTGTCCAGTTTCTCCAAGCGCACCGCGTGCGAGTCGAGGACCCCCGCCATGTTGTCCTGCCGTAGTGAAAGACCTTCAAGCCGGTCCTGAAGCATACCGAAGTCTTCTCGCATGGCTCGGAGCGCTTCTCCGTTGGACTGTACCAAGATCTCCTGTTGCATTTCGGGGTTTTCCCGAAGTGGAACTATCTTTTGTGGGGAAGACAACTCTGTTTTGGAACGTTTTCCGTGTGAAGAAGAGGAAGACCCGAAGTCTAAGCGCGCTGGTTTGTGGGCCGCCATCCCCCCCGAGGTACCCCGGTAAGTTCGGAGCAAAATATTAAGTTTATGTAGGTATTAAGTCAGGATTCTGAGTAGGCCTCTCGGGAGCTTCAGCGCGAAGCGTCTAACCCGCTGGACATCAGGCTCCGCCCCCGTTAATTCAGGATTCGAAGTAGGCCTCTCGGGAGCCTCAGCGTTATGCGACCATCCCGCTGGACATCAGGCTCCGCCCCCCGGAAGAAAGGCTTCTGAACTGGAAAGAGAGGAGTTAGCTAGTGATTTTGGAGTGATTTATCTTGTGTGTCATTTTCCTTGAATGTTGCCTTACCTACTGTTTATACTCTTGTCTTCGAGCGTTCTTGTAAAGATAAAAGGATCTGTGCATAGTTTTGTCCCTTTATGTCCAAGGGCAGTGGTATTCAGTCCGTCATTGTGGGGCTCCAACAGGACACATTTTCAGGATATCTCTAATGAATATGCTTGAGAGAACTTTGCGTACAGTGTAGGGAGTTGGCAGGCAAACCTCTCTCACACATATTCATTAGGGATATCTTGACCTGTTGGCAGCTCTCCAGGACTGGGAGTGAATACCAAGGTTTTAGATTGTGCAAGAAAGGAGTGAGAATGCATTGCGGTAGGGAGGATAGAATAAGCATGTCTTTGACATCAAAAATGATATGCACCAAATAGCAGTTGTAAACATTTATTTATTTTATAGGTTTTTTATACCACTTTATCATTTCAGTCAAAGTGCTTTACACTGTAACTTAAACCTGGTAATGTTCATTAAACAGGAAAAGGAACATTGGATTTTACTGAGGCAATGGAGGGTTAAGTGACTTGTCCAAGGCCACAAGGAGCGCTAGTGGGAATTGAACCCTGGTCTCTTGGTTCATAGTTTATAGATGCTCATAGTTTTCCTGGGGTAAATTTCAAAGTAAAATTACATGCACACTTTTACTTTGAAAATCAGGCAGAGTCCACATGAAGTCGCATTTTAGAAAGGATGTTCAGGTGAATTCTGGGGCATTCAAGCAAAATGTCCCCAAAACACCAGGGATAAGATCATAAGATATGCCATACTGAGTCAGACCAAGGTCCATCAAGCCCAGTATCCTGTTTCCAACAGTGGCCAATCTAGGTCATAAGTACCTAGCAGTTTCCTCAAAAGACACCGGTTCCTCAATGCTTGTATTGGGTCAAGCAGTGATATCCTGGGTCCCTTAATGGTTTATGGACCTTTCCTCCAGGAACTTGTCCAAACCTTTTTTAAACCCAGCTACACTAACAGCTCTTACTACATCCTCCGGTAACAAATTCCAGAGTTTGATTACACGTTGAGTGAAAAAATATTTTCTCTTAATAGCCTTAAATAGGTTACCCTGTAGCTGCATTGCATGTCCCCTAGTCTTTTTATATTCTGATAACGTAAACAATTGATCTATCAAGATCCTCTTGCAATTTTCCACAATCCTCTTGGGTTTTAACAACTTTAAATAGTTTTGTGTCATCCCTTTTCCAGGTCATTTATGAATATGTCAAAATGCAGCGGACCCAGCACAGATCCCTGGGGTACTCCACTATTCACCTTTTTCCATTGGGAAAATTGGCCATTTAGCCCTACCTTCTGCTTTCTATCTTTTAACCAGTTACATTTTGGCCCCATTTTAGCAATTTGGATGTCTCCGAAATGGATAACCACAGGGGCGGCCACCTTGGTATCTCTTGGGGCAGGAATGTCTATCTCATGCTGAATGCATGTTCATGCAAGCTATTTTACATGCAGGGACATTCATCAGTGTGCCAAACTGAAAACAGCTGTCCTTGTTTCCCTGAAGTTTTCGTTATCATCACGGAAAGCATAGGGGATATCAGAGTACCTTCCTCTCTATAGAAGAAAGAGAGCTTTTACTGATGCCTATTCATGCTATGAAGCAGGAAAAAACAAGGACGGTCCCACTAGTGTGTGAGGATGTGCTCGCCATTTCTGAAATAGGGCACACATGTTCAACTTGCCCAGAACACCTCCAGTCATGTCTCTGCCACAGCCCTTTGCTACTTGGACATCCTCGTGCTGGGAATGTCTATAAAACTGGCTTCTGAAAAGACTCCAAGGATGTTTCTGTGATTTGGATGTCTCTATGCCTATTTTCAAAGGTCCAAAGGGGTGAATAGGGCTTCTAAAATAACCCCCATAGTGAAACATCAATAGATACTTTTTACTGATGCAGATAATTATAAACCTATGCCCTACAGGAGCTGCAGCAGATCTCAGAAAGAGAGTTTCCCCTCCACCTAGTGGGAAGACTGAAAAAGCTTTTAGGTTCCTGTCATTGGGCTGGTGCCTAGATCAGAAGAAAATGTATCAGGGTCTGAAAAATTTGGCAAAATGCAGATAGCTTGGTCGTCTTCCCTGTGCTGAAAATGCAACCCTTTGTGAGTAGGATGCTAATACGCATTTAAAAAATATATGTTCATTAAATAAACCAATGATCTAAGAATACTCAAGAAAAAAAAAATCCAAATAATCACATTTCAGTTTCAGGGAAATATACCAAAAAATTATGAAAACTAAATAATAAGGAATACTGTCATATTCTAGTTTATCAGTCTGAGGAAGAACGCAAGAAAGGAAAGAACCCCACCAAGGTTAAAGATGAAAACCATTCAAAATAGCTCCCACTCAATGATTTATCATTAGCCAACCCTGAATTTCAAGCTGCTCCGGTTAAAATGGAATCACGGCCCAGGACAATGATCTGCACTTTAGATGTCACCTCCACTGACACATTTCATAGCAAGAAAATACTGAAAACTAACTGGGCATAATTATATACACGGGGGCTAAGAGCATGCCTATGGCCAAGTGGTCAGTCGAAGACTGAGCCTATGTTATACAGTAAAGGCTCAGTCTTCAAAGTTTTTATCAGCTCTTGTAGCTTTCAACAGTCCCAATATTGTTAAATAAAGCTTTTGCACATTTCCATTATAAATAACTAAGTGCAGATGCAACATTACTTATCTTTTCTCATCTCCAATACAAATCGTATTTGAAGTGTGGGCATTCCCAGAAATCATCTGGATAGCAGTAATATATAGTGCACTATCTGGATAACTAACCAGATAATTTTAAGACAGGGAAAATTGTATAAAGGTACATATGCAACTATTTGCTTTTCATAAAATTGGTTCCCTAAGAGCTCCTCCTAGACAGAGAATCATTTGCTCTATGGCAAGATTAACTTTGTCTGTGTATGTGCCAGTTGGCAAATATGTACTGGACATATTTTATTAAATATGCACATCAACGATGATCTCGCTCCCAGTCTGCCCATTCTCCAACTCTGGGAGCACTTTTTGTGCAGCACATAAAAAATGGATGTTTTGTTTTTGGAACAGCTACTTTTACGCATGTATACACCTGTGCAGTGTTTGTTGGGCGC
Source organism: Ichthyophis bannanicus (assembly GCA_033557465.1). Classification (NCBI taxonomy): domain Eukaryota; kingdom Metazoa; phylum Chordata; class Amphibia; order Gymnophiona; family Ichthyophiidae; genus Ichthyophis; species Ichthyophis bannanicus. The sequence continues at coordinate 86,677,625 of CM066032.1, read as the reverse complement.
CCCTTGAAGAGAAAGTGCATGTCTGACATTTGTGACTGCCTATGAGAAAACCGGCTCAGTTTAAATTGACTGATTTTTAGGGTGCTGAAGGTCCAAGGGCCTCTATTCCTTTTAGAAAGACCAGGAATCTGGGATGATATGTCCTGGGTAGGTGTCTGCATTCAGCTGAGGGCTTTAAAAAATGTAGAAGTCCGTGTATCGGGTTATGGAGTTTTTAACGACGGTTCCATGTTTGTGGAACTCACTTTTCAATGAAATATGGCAGGACAAAGGCCTGTTGCCCTTCTGAACGAAGATGAAAACCTTCCTATGTATTTGTACATCTCAAAAGGAGGTGGTTGTCAGCTGGTGGATAGGGGGGGGGGGGGTGGAGCAGGGAGGATGGTAAGCATTTGGACTTGGTTTGTGGGAAAAGCAAAGAATTATGTTCACTATTTCAGGCATTTGGATGATGATTTTTGTTGGTTTGATGCAATTTTTCTTCTTGTTGTAAACCACTTTACTTCTTGTTGTAAACCACCATGATTATCTCTGGAAGGCAGAATAAAAATGTATAAGTAAGATAAATGTAAACCACTGACAATAAGCTCACTTATAAAACTAACCATATAGCCAAGTAAGCGTGGGGTTGAGTAAGAATATTACGCTAGTTTTAAACTTGTTGATAAATAAATACTGTAAGTAAGAATTAATTGCAACATCTTGTTCACCACAATTCTCAGGCTCAGTCGTCAACCTGAAGGCTGATTGGCATCGAGTTTCTATAGAATATTACTGGGAATGAACATTCTAATTATTTATCACTGAGTGATGGGATTTTGGAAATGGCATCTTAACACTTCAGTTGATGTTTTCTTTAGGTCTTAATGTAGTACACTAGCAGTGGAAGCCTAGCCTCTCATATTGCAGCAGATACATTAAGCAAAATCATATCCTGAAACATCCAACCCTTAAAAAGGATATAGCGTTATTAGAAAAGGTTCAGAGAAGAGCCACCAAAATGGTAAAGGGGATGGAAGGATACTCCTATGAAGAAAGGCTAAAAAGGTTAGGGTTCTTTAACCTGGAAAAGAGACGGCTGAGGGGAGATATGATAGAACTCTATAAATTAATGAATGGAGTGAAACGGGTAAACGTAGATCGATTGTTTATGTTATCAGAATATAGAAAGACTAGGGGACATGCAATGAAGCTACAGGGTAAACTATTTAAGACTAATAAAAGAAAATATTTTTTCACTCAACGTGTAATCAGACTCTGGAATTTGTTACCGGAGGATGTAGTAAAGGCTGTTAGTGTAGCTGGGTTTAAAAAAGGTTTGGACAAGTTCCTGGAGGAAAGATCCATAAACCATTCTTAAGAAGGGGCCGAAGATATCAATGCTTGACCCAGTACAAGCATTGTGGAACTTGTGTCTCTTGGGGAAACTGCTAGGTACATATGACCTAGATTGGCCACTGTTGGAAACAGGATACTGGGCTTGATGGACCTTGGTCTGACCCAGTATGGCATATCTTATGTTCTTATGTGGTGATCTGAAACTGCTAAGGAAAAATGAGGGGATATTGAAAGGCATTTACATGCAGGGGTGGCTCAAGGCAATCTGCTGCCTAAGGCGAAGTATGAAAAGGTGCCCCCCACACACACACAACTTAGAGAGGGGCGGGGCTTCTTCAGAAATCCAATCAGAGACTGAACCAAACCAAAAATCCGATTAGATTATATGGAGAAAATGCAAGATGTTTGCACACAGGGCCATATCGAGCTGCAATCACACCCTGTGAGATTTGCAGCTCGGGCGCACGCCCCCTCTCCCCCCATACCTCTGTCCAGCACTGCCTGCTCTTTCCCTGCTGCTGCTGCCCTCTGTTTTTTTTCACGGCGGCGCCATCAGCAGAGAAAGAGCAGACAGTGCTGGATGGAGATATGGGGAGCAGAAGGGGGACATGCGCCCAGTATCAGCCCCCTTTCCAGTCCTTCCCTCCCAGTACCTTCCAATGTCAACTGCCTTGCATTCCCATGACTACAACTGGTGTCCATTCCCCTCCAGTCCCCCTCCAGTCCCCCTCCTTCCCCACTGTCCAGCCCCTTCTAGTCCAGATACCATCCCAGATATTAGCTCATGTCCACTCTCAGTGCCACCCTCCAGGTCAGCTCCCTTCCAGTCACCCTAACCTCTGTCCATCCCCCTTCCAGTGCCATTTGCATGTCAGCTCCCTTTGAGCCTTCTCCCCATTACCCAACCACCTACCACTCCCATCCCCAAGTGTCAGCTCCCTTCCAGTCCCCCTTCAGTACATCCCAGGTGTCAGCACCGGTACTTTAAGCAGATCTGTCCCTCCTTGACATTGAGTCAGAGGAGGGAGGGACCAGACCTGCTCAAAGTATTGCAAAAAGGCTTGGGGAGAGCATTTTGGCTGCCTGCTATTGTCCTGCCAGCAGCAGCAGGGCAACAGCAGACAGGCAAAATACGTCTCCCAAGCCTTTCCGCCCTGTGCGGCTGCACTGCTTGCACAGGGCTAGGTACGGTCCCATTTGCACACCAAGGAACTAAAAGACAGCAAGAACTAACAGCACAGTTTATAAAACTAAATTATAACTCATTTTTATTTTGTTGTTATAAACTGCATTATGGTTCTTGCTTTTTCTTTTTCAACATATATTTTGCATCCACAGTAGGTGCAGAGCAGAACTAGGACATTCACCCACAGAACTCAATATTTAAAAAAAAATCTGATTCTGATCATCTCACTAACAACAACAACCACTATTCTCCAGTACCAGGCATATTGTGAACTAATACAAAACCCTAGAACAAAGAGCAAACCTAGCATACCATATCAGCACAAACTTCCAAAACTCACATAAGGAGCCCATCCAAAAAAACCATCCCTGTAAATACCACAGTGGGCCCTGGAACATCCATACACCTATTTGAAAAACTGAACAAGTCAAATTACTACAGTACAGTATAGATCTTTATGTACAAACTCCATGTTAACAGAACACCTGAACTCAGTCACACACTCGCAATATCGACCCTCACCAAGTACAGAATAAATAACCACAATCTAAAGTAAAAATAATAATATGTAGACTAAATTTAAATTGAAACCCCAAGAAGCCAGAGTTCACATGCAGTGCAACATCAGATAAATAAGAGAATCAGATCCCCAATACTGTGTAAAATATAAAAATAGCACAAAGTCCAATCACTAAAATTAAATAAAATTATTTTTTCTACCTTTGTTGTCTGACCATTTTAATCTCTGATCATGCTGGTCCCGATCTGAGGCTTCTGCTTTCCTGTCTTCTCTTAGCTCTCTTTCTGTGATCTATGGTCCATCTGCCATTTCTTATCTCTTCTTTTGTTTTCTTCACTTCCTTCCATCAGCCCATTTCCAGTTCCAGTAACCCTCCCCAGTATCAGCCCCCTTTCCAGTCCTTCCCTCCCAGTACCTTCCAATGTCAACTGCCTTGCATTCCCATGACTACAACTGGTGTCCATTCCCCTCCAGTCTCCCTCCTTCCCCACTGTCCAGCCCCTTCTAGTCCAGATACCATCACAGATATTAGCTCATGTCCACTCTCAGTGCCACCCTCCAGGTCAGCTCCCTTCCAGTCACCCTAACTTCTGTACATCCCCCTTCCAGTGCCATTTGCATGTCAGCTCCCTTCGAGTCTTCTCCCCATTACCCAACCACCTACCACTCCCATCCCCAAGTGTCAGCTCCCTTCCAGTCCCCCTTCAGTACATCCCAGGTGTCAGCTCCTTTCCAGCCCCCTCCTTCCCCCGTGTCAGCTCCCTTTGTGCCCCCTCCTTCCTCTGGCAGACCCTCCCATTATCTGCTCCCTTCAAGTCCCATTCTACCATCCTCCCGCATCAGCTCATTTGTAGCCCTAGCTCCTAGTTTTCTTCCAGGGCCAGCAGCACTCTCCTCCCCTCCCCCATTATCCCACTTCCAGTCTCAGTCCATTTCCAGTCCTATCCCCCCCATCAGCCCACTTCCAGTCCTAGCCCAGCAAAGCCCATTACCAGTCCTAAACACCAACCATCAGCCCAACTCCAGTCCTACCCCCCCATCAGCCCACATCCAGTCCTAGCCCCCCATAGCCCATTACAAGTCCTAAACTCCCCCATCAGCCCATTTTCAGTCCTTGCCCCACCATAGCCTATTACCAGTCCTAAACCCCCATCAGCCCATTTCTAGTCCTAGCCCCCCATAGCCCATTACCAGTTCTAAACCCCCCATCAGCCCATTTCCAATCCTAGCCCCCCATAGCCCATTACAAGTCCTAACCCCCCATCAGCCCATTTACAGTACTAGCACCCCATAGCCCATTACCAGTTCTAAACACCCCCCATCAGCCCACCTTGTCCAAACCCCCCCATCAGCCCACTTCCAGTCCTAGCCCCCCATCAGCCCATTTCCAGTCCAAGCCCCCCATAGCCCATTACCAGTGCTAACCCCCCATCAGCCCATTTCCAATCCTAGCCTCCCCATAGCCCCTTGCCAGTAATAACCCCCCATCAGCCCATTACCAGTCCTAAATACCCCCATCAGCCCACCTACAGTCATAACCACCCATTAGCCCATTTCCAGTCCTAGAACCCCCCATAGTCCATTACCAATCCTACCCCCCATCAGCCCATTACAAGTCCTAACCCCTCCCCCCCCCCGGGAAATTTAAAAAAAACCCTGGCTGCTGAAGCCGCTGCTGCGGCGGCAGCAGGAAGTGCCCCAGGGCCGCCCCGGCAGAGCCCTCCTGTCTCCCTCAGCGCGGCTTACAGAGCCATGAAGGGAGAGTTTCCCATCTCCCTTCACGGCTCTGTAAAGTCACGCTGAGGGAGACAGGATAGCTCTGCCGGGGTGGCCGAGGGGTACTTCCTGCTGCTGCTGCAGCGGCTCCTTTCCTCATTTTTTTTTGTTGTTGTTGTTTTTTTTGAAGGCCGGCAGCAGCAAACTCACCCTGTTTTTCCAAGCAGCCGCGGCTCCCTGCCTCTTAGAGAACCGCGGCTGTGCTGTGATTGCAGTTTTAAACAAAAACGAAACTGGTGCGGAGCCTTCCCACGTCTGTGAAAGACCCCATGCAGCTTTGTCCCACCCCCAAAGGAAGTTACATGTAATTTCCTTTGGGGGCGGGACAAAGCTGCACGGGGTCCTTCATGGAGGCGAGAAGGCTCCGCACCGGTTTCGTTTCTGTTTAAAACTGCAGTCACAGTACAGCCGCGGTTCTCTAACAGGCAGGGACTCGCAGCTGCCTGGAAAAGGAGGGTGAGTTTGCCACTGCCGAGAAGCAGACTTGGCAGCAACTTGTTACTTCTTTTTTTGGGATTTATTTTAACTTTTGAAGGCGAAGTGAGGCGGCTGTTTTGGGGGCATTTTTTGCCGCCCTCAAGACTTTTCCGCCTGAGGCAGCCACCTCACTTCGCCTCATTATAGAGCCGCCCCTGTTTACATGCTTTGCAGACCTGCAAACCATATAAATGCCACTGAATGGGATATTCAGTGGCACTAACATGCCCTGATGCTAAACAGTTAGCATCGAGGTAAGTCGTGGGCATTCTGGGGCGGATTGGAGATGGCACCCATTGCTAACTGGGCAGTGACAATATTGAACCACTGCCTGGTTACCAACAAGAGGGTAAAGTCAGGCATGGCCAAGACTGGCCTAACTTTACCTATGGAAGCTAACTGGGCAGCAGCTCAATATTGCTGTTGTCTGGTTAGTTTCTGGCTTCTGCGACGAACCAGATATCCTCTTCCAATGGCCAGATATCACCCTGGCATTGAATATCCAGAGTTAGAATTCAGCGACATTGGCTAGGTGCTTTACAAGAACTAGTCGCCGCCGATGAATATACCCCTCAAAGTGCTTATTGCAAGATTTAAAGTCTATGGTCTACTGCCACTCTAACACATACATGGTTTGACTGACTGAATATTGGCTTAAAGGCCAGATGACTACTGGAGCACCAGATTTCAGCAGCAGGTGAAAGCAATCTGGTGAAGCCTGCATATAGTCTTATGTGAAGAAGAAGGATTATGAAGAAATGTATTTTCCTTCTAACCTCAAGGAGGCCACAGACATTTCAGACTAGTATGACATAGGCCATATGAGCTCTTCTATAGGAAGATAGCTCTTATATTATGAAGAAACATCTTCTGATACTGTGATTCAATAACAACCACTCCAAAATCTCACTGACATACACGTGCTATTTGCCCAAAAACCACAGTCACATCTAAATCTGGCAGTCATTCCCTGATCTCCGACCTGGCCCTCTCTATAAATGATTAGTCAAGAGAGAAACAGCTCTGGATTTGAAAAGCAGAAAGATACGTATGAAAAACAAGTGGGTACATTTTGAAATGTCATTTTTTCGCCTTGAAATTAAAATGATTGCATCTGTTGCTGCTTTCCAGTTGGAACTGCGGCACTTAAACAAGGTGATGCACAACAATATGAGTGCACATGTTCAACTACAATTACTGTTTCATCAGTGTGAGCTGTAGGTAGGGCTATTTCATCTCCTCTTTCACAGTTTTTAAAGCTCTTGGAAAAAGTACTTCAGAGGAAGTAATTTAAAGGATCTGAGCTTTTATTGTAGAAGCATCATTTCCCATCACTAGCCACTGCTTCACTTTTCAATGAACATAAGAACTTAAGAAAGGCCACATAGGGTCAAACCAAAGTCCATCAAGCCCAGTATCCTGTTTCAAACAGTGGCCAATCCAGGTCAAAAGTACCTGGTAGGTTCTCAAAAAGGCACACAGATTCCGCAATGCTCATCGCAGCATAAACAGTGCATTTCCCAGGTCCTCTTTAATAATGGTTTATGGACCTTTCCTTCAGAAACTTGTCCAAACCTTTTTTTAAACCCAGTTATACTAACAGGTTTTACTACATCCTCTGGTAACGAATTCCAGAGTTTGATTACGCATTGAGTAAAAAAATATTTTTTCTTATTAGTCTTAAATGAGTTGCATTCTACCTTCATTGCATGTCCTCTAGTCTTTCTGCATTTTCACAGCATAAACAACAGATCTTCATTTACCTGTTCTACTCCATTCATTAATTTACAGACGTCTATCATATCCCCCCTCAGCTATCTCTTTTCCAAGTTGAACAGACCCAAACTTTTAAGCCTCTCTTCATAGGGGTATCCTTTCATCCCCTTTACCATTTTGGTGGCTTTCTCTGTACCTTTTCTAATTCAGCTATATCCTTTTTAAGATATGGCGACCAGAATTGCACACAATATTTAAGGTGCAGTCGCATCATGGAACGACACAGATGCATTATTACATCATTGGTTTTATTCTCCATTCCTTAACTTATGATTCCTAGCATCCTATTTGTTTTCTTGGCCACCGCTCTACACTGGACAGAGGGTTTCAACATATTATCCACAATGACGCCTAAATCTTTTTCCTGGGTGGTAGTTTCGAAGGTAGTAACTTGCATCATGTAACTATAGTTTGGGTTGTTCTTTCCTAGGTGCATAACTTTGCAGTTGTCCAGATGAAATTTCATCTGCCATTTGGACATCCAGTCTTCCAATTTATTAAGGCACTCTTGCAATTTTTCACAATCCTCGTGCATTTTAACAACTTTGAATAATTTTGTGTCATCTGCAGATTTGATTACCTCACTCGTTATTCCTATTTCCAGGTCATTTATGAATATATTAAAAAGCTGCAGGCCCAGCACAGATCCCTAGGGTACTCCACTATTTACCCTTCTCCATTTAAAAATTGGCCATTTAGCCCTACTCTCTGCTTTCTATCTTTTAACCACAATACTACACCACCGCCAATCCCATGACTTTTTAATTTCGCCAAGAGTCTCTCATGAGGGTCAAAGGCATTCTGAAAATCCATATATACTATGGGAGTCATTCTGATCCCCGAATAGCAGGGATGTATGTCTGGTTTGGACGTGCAACACTCACTGCGTGGGAAGCGTTGGATGGGGGCAGAAGAAGGCTGGATGTAGGGAGAGAGGAGGTGCAGAGAGGGGGCAGGCTGCAGCACCCAGATGCACAGGGCCTATTCTGGTCAGGGCCTTGGAGGTGGAATAGGTCCTGGGAGCAGAAGCGATTGTGCCAAGCAGCCTCCACAAACAGATGGAACGGATGCAGGTGAGTCCCCACCGCCCAATCCCGGCCCTGGCAGACCCCTCCAAGGTTCGGGCAGGGGGGAAAGGAGATATGTCACTCTGCCGGATCTTGCTTGCTCCTGCTGGGCGTCCCAGTGCCATGGCAATGGGACACCAAGGCACCAGCATACCAGCAGAAAGTGAACTGATTCTGTAGCTGCGGGAACGTATAGCTCTCGTGATTGCAGAATCTGGTACATCTGCGCCCTGTCCATTTTTTGGATTTCTGGACAGGCCTGACATGCGCAGTATGGAATTGTCCTCCACATCAACTGGCTCAGCTTTGTCTATCTGTTTATTCCCACCTTCAAAAAAATATAACAGATTAGTAAAACAAGACTTTCCTTGGCTAAATCCATGTTGGTTTTCTCCTATCAAACCATGACTATCTACAAATTCAGTAATTTTATTCTTTATAATGGTTTCTACCATTTTGTCCAGTACTGACATCAGGCTCATAGGTCTGTAGTTTTCCAGATCACCTCTAGAACCCTTTTGAAAAATTGGCATTACATTGTCCATTCTGCAATCTTCCGGTACTACAAATGATTTTAATGATAGTTCACAGATTACTAATAGTAGGTATGCAATCTCATATTTCAGTTCTTTTAAGACCCTCAGATGTATACCATCTGGTCCAAGTGATTTGCTACTCTTCAGTTTATCAAATAGTTATAATACATTTTCCCAGTTTATCAATATTTCTTTCAACTCTTCCGATACATCACCTTTATATACCATTTTAGGCACGAGTAACTTTCCTACATCTTCATCAGTAAAGACCAAAGCAAAGAATTCATTCAGTCTCTCTGCCTTGTCCTCACCCCTTTTACCCCTCTATCATTCAATGGTCTAACTGACTCACATTTTTTTTTTTTGCTATAAATATACTTGAAAAATGTTTTAGTATGCATTTTCGCTTCCACAGCAAACTTCTTTTCAAATTCTCTTTGACTGCTTTATCAATGTGTTGCATCTAACTTGCCAATGGTTCTTTCCCGTGTTCATCATTTGGCTCTTTTTCCATTTCCTGAAAGATGTTCTTTTAGCAACAACAGCCTCTCTGACCTCGCCTTTAAACCATGTAAGGTATTTTTTGGCCTTCCACTTTTCTTAAAGCATGGAATTCATCTGATCTGGACTTCCAAGATATAAATTTTAAATAAAGCCCATGCTTTTGGAAATCTTTAATCTTTGCAGCTGCTCCTTTTTAGTTTTTTCTTAACTATTTTCCTCATTTTATCATAGTCTTCCTTTTGAAAGTTAAAAGGTAGGACTGTGGATTTCCTTGCCATCCTTCTTCCCTTTATTAAATCAAATGTGTTCATGCTGTGATCTCTATTGCCAAGTGGCCCCAAAACCCTTATCTCTTGCATCGGAACCTGTTCTCCACTAAGGACTAGGTCCTAAATAGCTTCCCCTCTTGTCAGTTCATGAACCAGCTTCTCCAAGAAGTAGTCATTTATTTCATCTAGAAACATTATCTCTCTAGCATGTCCTGCTGTGACATTGACCAGTCAATACCAGGGTAATTGAAATCACCCATTTTTACTGTATTGTAACTTTTGTTAGTTTCGCTGATTTCTTTTAGCATTTCATTATCCATCTGTTCATTCTGGCCATCGTCTTCCCCTTTTTACATGGAATGTCTATCCATAAATATTCTGCAGTATATTTTGTTTCCTGCAAAACTTTAATTCTATGTGACTCAATGCCCTCTCTAACATAGAGGTCATCCACTCTGCCAATTTGATCTACCCTATCATTGCGAAATAGTTTGTACCTAGGTATCACAGTGTCCCATTGGTTGTCCTCCTTCTACTAGGTCTCAGAGATACCAATAATATCTAACATTTTATTTAACCTATATATTCTAGCTCTCCATTCGTATTTGCATACAGGCATTTTAAAAGTTGTACTTAATTCATATTAATCTAGTTATCAGTTGATAAGGATAATTTGGAATCTTTCAGCTCTGTACTTAAGGGCATCTGCATTACTTTTATCTTTATTGGAACCTCTCTGTCAGGATGCCCTAACTTCCCTCTTTATCTAGTATCATTCAAGGATACATATTTCCAAACCATGTACTCCTGGGTGACTGTTGGCTTCCCCTATTACCAGTTTAAAAGCTGTTCTATCTCCTTTTTAAAGGTTAATGCCAGCAGCCTGGTTCCATCCCGGTTAAGGTAGAGCCCATCCTTTCGGAAAAGTCCCTCCCTTCCCCAGAATGTTGCCAAGTTGCTAACAAATCCAAAATCCTCTTCTTTGCTCCATTGTCTCATCCACGCATTGAGACTCTGGAGCTCTGCTGCCTTTTGGGTCAAATGCATGGAACGGGAAGCATTTCAGAGAATACTACACTAGAAGTTCTGGATTTCAGCTTCCTACCTAAATACCGAGATCCTGGATTCTTTACAGGAAGAACTATTCAAGCAAACGGTAGCAGAACCCACACGTGAAGAGGCCATTCTGGACATGCTACTTACCAATGGTGAAAGTGTTTCTGATGTTATAGTGGGAGATCATCTCACATCCAATGATCACCAGATGGTGTGGTTCAGTATTGGGACTAGGGCTGATAAAATCCATTCAAAAGCGAGGGTCTTAGACTTTAGGAAAACTAACTTTGCCTAGATGGGACAGTGGGATGGGAACAGCTGGGGGATGTACAAAAATAGTGGGCAAAAGTAAAAGGGGATATTTTAAGAGCAACCAATCTTTTTGTTAGAATGGTAAATAAAAGGAAAAGGAGGCCACTGTGGATCTCAAAAGAAGTAGCTGAAAAGGTGAAGAAACAGCCTTCATAAAAAACAAGAGATCACAGTGCGAGGAAGACAGGTATCTCTATTTGGAAAATCTTAGACAGGCTGGCAAAGCAGTCAAGAAAGCAAAGATTCAAAAAGAAGAGAACATAGCCAATGCAATAAAATGGGGGGATAAGACATTTTTCAGATACATCAGTGAGAGGAGGAAGGGCACAAGTGGTATTGTCAGACTCAAGGGTAAAGGGGAGGAATATGCATAAGCTGATGATAAAGCGGAATTACTTAACAAAGATTTCTGTTCTGTATTCACAGATGAATGACCAGGAGCAGGACCTCACAAAACACCCACAAACAGGAACAGAAACGATAGGCATCTCAAATGATTTTCAGAAGACTGTGTTTGTGAGGAACTAGCTAAACTAAAAGTAGACAAAGTGATGGGACCAGATGGGGTACACCCAAAAATTCTGAGGGAACATGGGGACATTCTAGCAGCTCTATTGACTGACCTTTTCAATGCCTCTTTGGAGTCAGGACTGGTGTCAGAGAACATGTGGTCCCTTTACACAAAAGCGGAAGTAAGGATATGGTTGAAAACTACAACCAGTTAGTTTAACCTTCGTGATGAGTAAATTATTGGAAACACTGCTGAAAGAGAAAATAGTGAAGTTTCTGGAGTCCAACTGATTACCGGATCTAAAGTAGAATGGATTCACCAGAGGCAGGTCTTGACAGACAAATCTGATTGATTTGTTTGACTGGGTGGCCAGGGAGTTGGACCGAGGGAGAACCCTAGATGTGGTGTATTTAGATTTCAGTAAAGCCTTTGACACCATTCCACACAGATGACTTATAAACAAACTGAGCACCCTAGGGATTGACAATAAAGTTACTGCTTGGGTAAGAAATTATACAACCAGTGCCCGAAAATAACTGCCTCACCCCCACCACCTCCTATTAACATTTTGCTCCTCAACTTTGAAGATTGTGCTATATATTACATGTAAAATGTTTTTTGTACATAGTTGCTAACATGTTAATTACCAAAGTTTAAATTGTAACCATGTTCAATGTAATGTATTTGTTCATTGTAAACCGCCCCTGATCTCAGGAAGGGGTGGTATAGAAAAAATGCAAAATAAATAATAAATATAAATAAATAAATAAAAATTGAGTGGAAAGTGACAAAGGGTACAAGCAAATGGAGCTCACTGTGAGGAGAAGGAGGTTACCAGTAAAGTGCCGCAGGGTTCAGTCCTTGGGCCGATTCTTTTTAACATCTTTGTTAGTTATATTGCAGAAGGGCTGTCGGGTAAGGTTTGCCTCTTTGTGGATGATACCAAAATCTGCAATAGAGTAGATACCCAGTAAGGTATAGATAAAATGAGGAGGGAATCTAACTAAGCTTGAAGAATTGTCTAGAATTTAGCAGCTGACTTTTAATGTTAAAAAAATGCAGGGTTATGCATTTGAGCTGCAGCAATCCAAGGGAGTGATACAGTATAGGGGGTGAAGTACTTCTTTCCACAAAAGTAGAGCGGGATTTAGGAATGACTGTGTCTGATGATCTTAAAGTAGCTACACAGGTAGAAAAGGCGACAGTGAAAGCTAGAAGGATGCTTGGGTGCACAGGGAGAGGAATGGCCAGCAGAAGAAAGGAGTGATAGTGCCTCTGTATAAGTCCTTGGTGTGAACTCATTTGGAGTATTGTGTGCAATTCTGGAGATGGCACCTTCAAAAGGATTTAAACAGGTTGGAGTTGGTTCAGAGGGTGGCTACCAAAATGGTTAGTGGTCTTTTTTATAAAGCATATGAGGACAGACTTAAGGATCTTAATATGTATACTTTTGAGGAAAGGCAGGATAGAGGTGATATGATTGAGATGTTTAAATTCCTACGTGACATAAATGCATAGGAGGAGAGCCTCTTTTGATTGAAAGCAAGCTCTGCTATGAGGGGGACATGGGATGAGGATGAAGGGGATAGACTCAGGAGTAATATGCGGAAATATTTCTTTATGGAAATAGTGGTAGATGCATGAAATAGTCTCCCAGTAGAGGTGGTAGAGATGAGGACAGTATCTTAATATAAGAAAGCATGGGACAAACACAGTGTATCTCTAAAGGAAAAAGGGGGACTGTTGTAGTGGTTGATATGGCAGGGCAGATTAGTTAGGCCATGTGGTCTTTTTTTGCCATCATGTTTCTATGTTTCTTATTGTAACTGGGTTTCATTGTGGAAAAAGGGACGTACAGCATAATGTCATCTGCATAAACATGGTAGTGTATCCCAAAGGATTGTATTAAAGGGCATAAGACTGAATGTAAACATTAAATAGGATAGCGCTGAACTTGTGGGACACCATGTGTTTGGGTGTATGTGGCTGAAGAAAGGGATCCTACTTTCACTTGCTGAAATTGACTATTGAGGTAGGAGTGGAACCAGTCCAAAGCTGAATTTTCTATCCCTATCTCTTTTAGGCAACATAATAAGGTGTTGTGGCAGACTGAGTCAAAAGCTGCGGTGATATCCATGAATATTAGAAAAAATCCCTGCTTTGCGATGGGGGGAGGAGTGGTGTGTTCACCCCTAAACAAACAAAGAAACAAAGATATGGGGAGGGGTGAAGACATGGAGAGAGGTGCACCTGCTCCTGGTGGGTGTACCACTAAGCAAAGACATGGGTAGGGGTGCACCTACTCCCTAAAAGACATAGGAAGGGGTTCACCTACTCCTGTCATATTGCTGGGCAGACTAGATGGACCATACTGGTCTTTATCTGCCGTCATTTACTATGTTACTATGTTTTCTCAATGCCTCTGATGAGCCTATCCAGGAGGGAAGTTAACAGAGTTTCTACTCCATGGTACTGTCTAAAATCATGCTGGTGGAGGTCCAGAGGAGCATGGGAGTCTATGTGGTATTTTAATTGCTGTAGGACTATTTTCTCAATGACCTTCAATAAAAGAGGAAAGCTGGAAATGGGCTTGTAGTAGCTTATGTCGCTAGTGATCAACTTGTTATTTTTTAGTATGGGTCTTATCGAGGCAGTTTTAAGAGATGTTGGAATGATACCCATTCTAAATGATAGATGAACAATGTTGGCAATGAATGCATTCAGATTTGAATGCAATATTTTGACCCAACTGGTGGGTCGATTGCTAAGGTGGTAGTATTGATATCATGAATGATTTTTTTCTATGTGTTCACTTTTGACTGGGTGGAAGGATGAAAGCTTGAGGATAGAAGGATGGCTGCTTTGGAGATTTTTGGTATTTCTGGAAATTCCAAGGTAATTATTTTGGAAATGGGTAGCGAAAATCTGAGGGTGCGAGATTTTGGTATTGAAATTTCCAGTGGGGTCTTTTGTTAAGGATTTAACTAATTCAAATTGTTCTTGAGGCCGATTTAGTGAGGACATTAGGAGTTGTTTGTAGTATTCCTTTCTTTTTTGATCAGTTAGTATGCAATGTTCTTGTAGACTGGTCATGTATATGTCTTAATCCTGTGAGAGTTTTGTGTGCCTCGACTTCTGCTCAAGTTTCCTGAGCTCAAATTTGGATTCCCATAGGTCTCTTGTGTACCAAAGGGCTGTGTAATATTTCTTGGACTTCCATGTATATTGTTGTTCACTGGAAGAGTCGCTGAAGGTGTTACTCCAAATGTCAATTAATGTATCAAAATTAGTAGAATCAGTGTTGAATTCTGGCAGAGCTTCATCCAGGAATGCTCGTTTGTCTAAACGATGGAAGTGATGAGTTATTGGGAGGTCTGACTTATTTCTGTCTAGTCTGTTGTCTTGAGGGATATCGAATATGATAGCGCTGTTGTCTGACCATGGTACTGGGAGTACTAAAAGTGGAACCTGAATGTTTTGACTGAGTGTAGATGTTGGAGCAAAAGTGAAATCCAAGGTGTTTCCTTTGTCATATGTAGGATTGCTTATTATTTGTTCATATTCTAGTGCCTTCATCACTTCTAAAAAGGCCTTAGCTTGCTTTGGAGGAAGTGGTGGGAGGTTAAAGTCACCTAGAATCCAGGACTGCATTCTTTGAGTCTTGTTGTTGCACACTAGATCTAGGATTGCGGGCAAGTCGTCAGCGCATGAAGCAAGTGACCTATATAGTAGACAGACTGTAAGGTGTTTGTTTATAATAGCTAGAATATCCAGGCTGCTTGTGCTTATAGAATTGATGTTAGTAAATGTAAGGACTTTTCTGGCTAATATGAGGATTCCTCCACTCCAGTGGTTAATTCTAAGACAATTAAAGAGGTCGAAGTTGGGAAGGTGTTATGTCTATGTCTGTAATCAAACCTCCTTTCCAAAACATAAGAATATCACCAATGTATCTTTTCCATAAAATAATGCAATCCTTAAACCCATGCTGACTCAAAAAGTATTTTCAAACATATTTAGGTACAGATTAGCAATGTCAGAGGCCATAGTGGCCCCCATCGTTGTACCTTTTATTTGTTTGTAATAAACTCCATGGAAATAAAAATAATTATTCATTAAAGTCAATTCAACTAATTCACACAAGAAGTCCTTAGGGACTCTCCTAGGTCCTTCTCTGTTGTTTAAAACAGATCTTACGACTTTGATAGCTCCATCCTGCGGAATGTTGGTATAAAGTGAGTCAATATCAAATGTCACTAAAGTAAGAGCAGAAGTGTCAGGTTGTAAATTCTGAAGGATGGTAATAACATAGTATATTTTATTTATTTAGTATACTGCTACTTCCAGTGATCAGCAGCGGTTTGATTACAGATTGGAAATTGTCAAATCATGACAGGAAATTTTTGAGGTATAAACACATTGATTAGACAGGAAAGCACAGCACACAGAGAACTATTTTACAGGGAACATGGGCTATGGAGGGCTAAGTGGCTTGCCCAAGACCACAAGGAGCACCTGTGGGACTAGAAACCCCAGTCCTTCTGGCCCAAGGTTGCTGTCCTCTAGTGGGATTTGAACCCCTGACCTTCCGGCCCGAAGTAGCTTGCCCCAACCACTAGGCCACTCCTCCACTCCTATATGATGGCAGACAAAGACCAACAGGGTCCATCCAGTTTGCCCAGCAAAGCGGCAAGAGCAGGGATACCTGCTGTTCCGTGTAGGTCATCTCTCCCCATGCCTTTGTTTAGGGGTGTCCCACCACTCCGTGCAGGTCACCCCTATTTGTTGAGATATAAGAGATAGTTATGTTTATTTTGATTTTATCCTGTTTCTATAAAGGGATTCACTGTGTCTGTCCCATGCCATTTTGAATTCTGTCACTGTATTTGCCCCCAGGAACCAAGGAAAGCAAAGAACCAGCACAGGGAACAGTAAGAATTACCAAAGAAAAATTAGACTTACCTGCTAATTGTTGTTCCTTGAGGATCTCCAGTCCAGTCCCACACCTCTGGGCAGTGCACCTCCTCCAGCAGCCCGGAGACTGAACACGCCATCTCCCCGATGACACCAGTGTACTCACGCAGCTGGCACCGCCTACCAGCCCGCCCCAGTACCTAGTGACAAAGCAGACTCACAGGAGCCACAAATAAGTAGTTAAAAATGCAACAAACAGTTCTACACCTAAAGAATAAGTGGAATCCCTTATATATGAAGACATATTCTGTACAAAAGGTCTTAGGAACACATCAATAAATTTGGATAGAGACTCAAAGACTGACCCTATCGCTGAAATGATGGGTCTGCCAAGAGGTGAGGACAAGGATTCATGAACCTTTGGTCATGCATAAGTCATTGGGACCACTGGGTGAGGAGTTGTCAAAAACTGTCTCTCTTTTTCAGTAAGGAACCCTGCGGCCAAACCTATATGCATAAGCTGAGCAACCTCCTGTTGTAACTTACTGGTGGGATCTTTTTGCAAGGGAGTGTAATATGTGATATCATTTATCTGTCGCTGTAATCATCCTTATTCAAGATGACGATACTACGCCTTTGTCCTCTGGGTGGATAAAGTGTGGAAAGTATGTATAAGAGGATCCACAGCACCCAGGGGAATCCATAATCATTCCTTATCACAGAACTGCCTTCAAATTAGAAAAAATAGTGTAATTCTGATCTTACAAACAAATTTGAACATCTACTCATGTCTAAAATGTATTATATCTCTGTGTCAGTACAAAAGACAGACCTTTTCTTCAAAACGCTTTCTTCTACTGGAGAAAGCTGGAAATCTGAGAGATTAATTATTGGTAAATCAGTCATAGATATTTTCTCCAGGGATGACCCCTTCTTCTCCCTCTGCCTCTGATAATATCTCTGTATATCCCATTTTATTTTCCTCTCTATTTCACCATATCTTGGTTTGTCTGTCTTATTTAAAAAATGAAATGATGTAGAAGGGGGGGTGGGGGGTGTCAGTCAAAGCATCAAAAATAGATGAAGAATCACCTACTGTACTCCTGATGTGCTTCCTTCCTGAACTTCCATCTCCCCATCAGCAGGGGCATTAGATTTTTCTTTTGCCTTCTCAGAAGTGACTTGTTTTTGTCACGTGGCTTTCGGCCGCATCCAGAGGTAGATGGGCCCATTTTTTTTAGTCATTTTTGTGACGTTTAAATTTTTCAAATTTCATTTTCTTTAAACTTTTTTTTAAATCATCTAATATCTTATTGACTTCTATCATCACTGCATCATATTTAGCATTATTATCTTTCAATTCTTCTCCTTTATTTCAGCCTCACCTTTAAATTTCCCAGCTTCTTTAGAGGTATCAATTAGTAGCATCATCATATCTAAGGAACATTTATTTAAAATAGCATTCCAACTGTTCATAAAAACCTTGTCTTCAATAAATATTTTATCTTCTTTTAAAATCCATAGTCCCCGAAGAATCGGTTTAGAACTGCAATAATGCTAAAGTGTCCCATAGTGCAACTCCATATGGATTTTCTTCTTATGTAGCTTGAATCGCCCCTTCCTTTTTGAGCACACTACTAAAACACTTATCCACTCTTTAGTCACTTCCCGTCTAGACTATTGCAACCTCTTCCTTGCTGGTCTCCCTCTGAATCATCTTTCTCCACTTCAATCTGTTCAACAACTCAGCTGCGTGGCTAATCTTCCATCAGTCTCAATATGCTCCTATAACCCCCTCTTCTCAAGTTAGTCCATTGGCTCCCTACCCATTTCCGTATCCAGTTCAACCATCTACTGACCTATAAGTGCACTTATTCTGCTGCTCCTCACTATCTTTCCTCGCTTATCTCTCTCCCTACAGCACTCCTTGGGACCTCTGTTCTTCTGGCAGATCACTTCTATCTGTGCCTTTCTCTTCTACTGCCAACTCCAGACTTAGATCCTCCCATCCTGCTGCTCCTTATGCCTGGAACAAACAACTTGTCTGTATGTCAGGCTTCATCTCTGGCCCTTTTCAAATCCAGGCTAAAACCTCACCTCTTCGAGGCTGCTTTTGGATCCTGATCCATGTAGCGGCACATTTCACAATGGGACACCCAAGTGCAATCTGAGACATCAAAGCCAGAATGTCTGAAAAAAAAAAGCAGGCACGTGCAAGTTCAGGCATGATTTCAGAAACGTGGACATGCCCAATATGCATGTGTATCAACCATCTATATAGATGTCCCCAGGATAGCATTTTAGAACCAAGCTATCTAATAGCATAATGGTTAGAGTAGTGGCTTAAGAGCAGAGTAGCTAGTGTAGGCCTTTGTAATCTACGGCTAGTCACTTAATTATCCATCTTATCTACACTCTCTGGATGCTTTAAGGTGAAAACAAGCACTTTCCTGATGCCTGGAGCAGGTATAAACATAGACATCTCTGTCGTTTCTGAGTTCAAACCAGGATATGTAAGTCCATTACTCCTCTCTGTACATGACTCCACCACACCTCCGTGCCTGCTTGGATGTCTCTGCACCTGCAATGTCTGTGAGCATCATTTGTGGAATGGCTATGGAGATGTGTGCATTAAGGAAGATGTCCAAATCACGACTAAACCTTTTAAAATGACCCTCACAGTCTCCTATGTGTTTCCTTACCATTCCTCTAGATATATCCTTGTGCTCAGCTGTTGTGTTGTCTGTCTTGACTAGATTGTAAGTTCTGATGAGCAGGGATTGTTTTTTATATGTGTCTGTACATCACTGCGTATGCCTTGTAGCGCTATACAAATGATCAGTAGTACTGTCATCAATATCCAAGTCAAAATTCTCTAGCAGGAACGTTCTGACAGGAACTCTGGTTTAAAAGGCAGCCTGCTGCTCATCTGGACATTTGAACGTAGTATTTGCATCGTTGGATCGTGGATAGGTAAGTTTCCTGAGAGTTTACCTGATATTAATGTTTTTAGTGCTTTGTGAGCAGGCTGTTAGTACTTTGATTGTTTTTAAGGTTGTTTAACCATGTCAGAGAATTTTTTCAGTGTCAGCAGCGTAGCGGGTATCTGCCTTTGGTATTGGTTGCTGTACACTTTTTCACGTAATAAGCAAATGTTTTTTAAATGAAAAAGGTCTTTTGGTTGTAAATTTTACTTGTGGAATTCTTTTTTAGGTAGTTTGAAGAGTGTTTTGGGTAAAGCTTTTCCTTCGATACTATGTTTTGGTTGTGGCTAGGTTAAATGTCAGTTACAGTGTGCAGCTTTTGATCAGGTTTTGGCATTGATTAACGTAGGTTTTGTGCCTGATACTATTTAGTTTGCCACAGCCACTATTTTGAGCTGTCCTCTTGTGTCAAGCGTTTCACTCGTGTGAATTTAGGTCTGCACTTTGTGACAGTAGCTTTGAATATGTGTATTTACAGTACTTTTTAGGGGATAGCAGTAAGGTAGTTGGTCTGATTAATTGAAAGTTTTGATTTTTCTTCATTTTTTAGGAAGCCTTTGTCTTCTTTTTATTGAATGTGGGATGACCCCTCTCAAGGCTGATGTTCCTGTCATAGGGTTTGTCCCCCCCCCCCCTTTTTTACCACTCTTGTGTTTCAGTTTTATTAAAAGTTTTACAAATCTAATTATGATCTTGCTTTTAATTAATCTTGGTTTTCTTTTCATTTGTTCTTTAGACTGTACCATTGTACCGCTGTGTTCATACAAGAAATGCATACTTTCCATACTTTGATGAAAGTTTGTATGCCGCTGATGCAGGTGTGTGCTGAAGCATGTTGGGTTGATATTTTGTACCTCAATGTATTGTTCTTTGCTTTTACATGTGCTATTCAATTTTTATATACTGCGTATTTGGTTGGTTTTTCTTAGGTACTGCTACTGTTTTATGTCACTAATTGAAACTACATCATATGAATCTTCTAGAAAAGCAGTAAGATCCATTCCAGCAACAGCAGGATCATTTTCTGACAGTGGATTTTCCCCAGAAACCAGAATTGCTTTGGGGACATCATAGCAATCAAAATCAGTCAGCTTCAAAACTTCTTGAAACTACGTTTTTTAACATCTCAGGTCACTCCCTCCCCCCTTCCCACCCATAGTCTGCACTGCCTATAAGTGTGCTTCTAATTTAACAGAGGTTGATTCCAATGCAACAATTTTTGAGTCAATGTCCTTAAATTTAGTCACCGCATGATCAGAAAAAAGTATAAAGCTGTAAGACGATACTTTTAAGAATTTGCTTCATTCTTGTAATCACTAGCCAAATATTTCGAAGAGAGATATGCATTTAACATCAAATCTGAGATGGATTAGCTGAGTTTTTCAGGAACAAAATTAGACTCAGGTGATTAACTTCTTTTAGTGGTCTACTGAGATAGAATAATAATGGCCTTGCATAGGATGCTCACTTGTTGC
The DNA here is from genome assembly GCA_033557465.1 of Ichthyophis bannanicus. Classification (NCBI taxonomy): domain Eukaryota; kingdom Metazoa; phylum Chordata; class Amphibia; order Gymnophiona; family Ichthyophiidae; genus Ichthyophis; species Ichthyophis bannanicus. The sequence continues at coordinate 86,656,924 of CM066032.1, read as the reverse complement.
CAAAAGTAGATTAATCTGCCTCAGACTACATTATTGCATATTATGGAACGAGGGATGAAGATTTACATCCCTCCCCCATAAGGGCAGGATACACAAGGGCAGACTGCACTCAAGACTCAGGTCTAAAGGTGGAGGAAGACAACAGCTGTTATTATGGCAGCCCCTGCAGGTAATGATGGTATACCTGGTAGAAGCACTTGGACAGACAAGGCATACCAATGCCTCCTAATCAAGCCCTTTGGAAAGGAAAAGCAGCAGAGGCTACACAGGAGAAAATGATAAAGGCCTGAAAAAGCAGGTGAATGCGGAGAGCTGCTTACATCACAAAATATCTTACTGCCTACCATCGATTTGCTGAATTTGGAAAATCTAAAATTGTTTCCAGCATAAATCCAAACCTGCACACGTTTTGATATGGGGACGTTTAGATTAAAATCCTAGAATGGTTTATTTAAACTGTGAACCAAAGTGAGTCATGCAAATCAGAGCCAGTCACAAACATTTGGATTTCAATCCAAATTGACTTACAGTCAACTTGGAAAGCTGAAAGAAAAACTGAGCCAGGATATACCCATCCAGCCTAGAATCTGAACCTTGTTGTAATCAAGTCATCCATCTGTACTGGAAATTAGCAAGAATAATATCAGTAATTTCTACAATGATGTAGAAATGACTTATGAATATGTAAGTGACAAAGCTATGCCCTGACAAAATTAATAACATGCAATTTGATAGACAAAATAGACATTTTAGCTTTGTCCATCTAAATCTGGGCCGTGCATCTGGTTTTCATCAAGATTTACATAAATAAAAGGGCATCAGATTCAGTAAGCAAATTTCATTTTTAATGGCTCTTCCTATGCCATAGCTGCCTGTGACCTGTCTTCTCGCTCTTAAGAGTATAGGGGATTCTTATGAATTCTCAGCCCTTCCTCTCCCAAAAAGAGTCTCGCTCTTGAACTCCTCTGAAAGTCACCACCCAGTTATCTTAATTATTATTTTTACAAACTTTCAAATTGTCCACTGTAGTCCTTAGTATAACTTACTGCATCTACTTCCTCTGACTGAGACAGGAATGATTGAGTGGGTCATAGGGGTGTGCAGGCCAAAAATTTTCATTTTGTTTAGTTACCTGCATCATTTATGGGATTTTTCAATTTCTTTGGGTAATTTTTTATTTTTTAGGTTTTGGGACAATATCATCAATATTGTGCACCATTGACAACATGGGAAAAAGCATAATTACTCACCTGTAGCAAGGAGAAGTGTTCTCCTTGAACAGAAGGAATAAGTCCTCACTTATGGGTGATGTCCCAGATGGAGCCCTGCATGGGAACGCTTCACAGCTTCCAATCAGAAAGTTTTGTGAGCCTCCATCGCACATGTGTGCCTGCCTTTCCACCTGCTGTGGCGCCATCTTCTCCTCAGTAAGATACAAAAGCTAGTAGCCAAAACAACTCCATGGGGAGGTGGGAATGCTGTGAGGACTTATTCCTGCTATTCACGGATAACACCTGCTACAGGTAACTACGCTTTCTCTATGAACAAGGAAAATGTAAGTCCTCACGTATGGGACTCCGAAGCTACAGGCTACCAAACATGAAAATCTAGCCCAACAGGGGCAACAAGGATCAAGAGAAACAGTAGAAGCTGTCCTCCTTCGGGACTCAACTGATTCAATGTCCACAGCAGGCACTGACATCCGGATGACTCTTTTGGTAGCCTGGACAGATAGAAGGACCGATGGGACGGAGTTGAACCTAAGTTCTAAACAGATGCCGGAGTATGGCTTGACTGAAATTACTGTCACTCCAGGAATCCCCATCCAGGCAATAGTGGGCTGGGAAGATGTGGACAGAGGACCGCATGGCAGTCCTGCAAATCTTCTCCATGGAGACTGAGCACAGATTGGCCACAGATGTAGCCATGGCCTAGACATTATGGGCAATGACATGACCCTCAAGGCTCAATCCTGCCTGAGCATAGGCAAAGGATATTCAGTCCACCACCCTAATGGACAGCATGTGTTTGGAGACCACTACGCCTAGCCTGTTGGGGTCATAGGAGATGAACAGCTGTGTAGAGCGACAGTGTAGGCTGGTCCGCTCAAGGTAAGAACATAAGAAAATAAGATATGCCATATTGGGTCAGACCAAGGTTCATCAAGCCCAGTATCCTGTTTCCAACAGTGGCCAATCTAGGTCACAAGTACCTAGCAGTTTCCCCAAAAGACACAGGTTCCACAATGCTGGTATTGGGGCAAGCTATGGATATCCAGGGTCCTCTTTAAAAATGGTTTATGGACCTTTCCTCCAGGAACTTCTTCAAACCTTTTTTTAAACCTGCTAAAGTAACAGCTTTTACTACATCCTCTGGTAACGAATTCCAGAGTTTGATTAGACGTTGAGTGAAAAATATTTTCTCTTATTAGTCTTAAATAGGTTACCCTGTAGCTTCATTGTATGTCCCCTAGTCATTCTACATTTTGATGGCGTAAACAATTGATCTACTTTTTCCTGTTCCACACCATTCATTAATTTATAAACCTCTATCATATCTCCCCTCAGCCGTCTCTTTTCCAGGTTGAAGAGCCCTAACCTTTTTTAGCCTCTCTTCGTAGGTGTATCTTTCCATCCCCATTACCATTTTGTAGGCTTATCTTTGTATCTATTCTAATAACACTATATCCTTTTTAAGATACAGCAACCAGAATTGCACACAATATTCAAGGTGCAGTCGCACCATTGAACGATACAGAGGCATTATGATATCCTTTTATTTATTCTCCATTCCTTTCCTTATGATTCCTAATATTCTATTTACTCTCTTGGCTGCTGCTGCAGACTGGGCGGAGGGTTTCAGCATGCTATCCACAATGATGCCTAAATCTTTTTCCTGGGTGGTGGATCCTAATGTGGAACCTTGCATCATGTAACCATACTGTAGTTTGGGTTGTTCTTTCCTGGGTGCATAACATTGCACTTCTCCACTTTAAAGTTCATCTGCCATTCGGATACCCAGTCTTCCAGTTTATCGATGTCCTCTTGCAAATTTTCACAATCCTCATGAATTTTAACAATTTTGAATATTTTTATATCATCTGCAAATGTGATCACCTCACTCATTATTCTCATTTCCAGGTCATTTACAAATATGTTAAAAAGCAGCAGACCCAGGACAGATCCCTGGGGTACTCCACTATTTAACTTTCTCCACTGGTAAAATTGGCCATTTAGCCTTACCCTCTGCTTTCTATCTTTTAACCAGTTCTTGATCCACAATAGTGTACTGCCTCCTATCCCATGACTTTTTAATTTCATCAAGAGTCTCTCATGAGGGACCTTGTCAAAGGCTTTCTGAAAATCCAGATATACTATATCAACCAATTCACCTTTGTCTACCTGTTTATTCACACCTTCAAAAAAACCCATAACAGATTAGTAAGACAAGACCTTCCTTGGCTAAAGCCATGTTGGCTGTCTCCCATTAAGCCATGGCTATCAAGATGTTCAGTAATTTTGCTCTTTATAATGGTTTCTACCATTTTTCCCAGTATTGACTTCAGGCTCACTGGTCTGTAGTTTTCCGGATCACACCTAGAACTCTTTTTAAAAACTGGCATAACATTGGCCATCCTCCAATCTTCAGGTATTATAGATTATTTTAATGATAGTTCACAGATTACTACTAGTAGGTCTGCAATCTCATATTTCTGTTCTTTCAACACCCTTGGATGTACACCATCCAGTCCAGGTAATTTGCTATTCTTCAGTTTATCAAATAGTTGTACTACATCTTCCTGGTGTATCGATATTTCTTTCAATTCTTCTGCAGCATCACCTTTACATACCATTTCAATCATGGGTAAGATCCTTACATCTTCCTCAGTAAAGACTGAAGCAAAGAATTCATTCAGTCTCTCCGCTATGGCCTTGTCCACTCTTAGTGCCCCTTTTAACCCTCTGTCATCATGGTCCAACTGACTCCATTGCAGGTTTTTTGTTCTGAATGTACTGTACTTGAAAAAGTCTTTATGCATTTTTGCTTCCACAGCAAGCTTCTTCTCAAATTCTCTCTTTTCCTGCCTTATCAATGCCTTGATCTAATTTGCCAATGCTTATGTTGTTTCCAGTTTTTGTCATTTGGCTCCTTTTTCTATTTCCTGAAAGATGTTTTTTTGGCTACAACAGCCTCTCTGACCTCACCTTTAAACCATGCTGGCAGCTTTTTGGACTTCCTTCCACTTTTCTTAAAGCCTGGAATATAGCTGGTCTGGGATTCGAAGATAGTATTTTTAAACAACACCCATGCAACTGCTCCTTTTAGTTTTTTCTTAAATATTTTCCTCATTTTATCATAGTCTTCCTTTTGAAAGTTAAAAGGTAGCATTGTGGATTTCCTTGCCGACCTTCCTCTATTTATTAAATGAAATGCAATCATGCTTGGATCACTATTGCCAAATGGCCCCAATATCCGTATCTCTTGCACCAGATCTTGTGTTCCACTAAGGTTCAAAATGGCTCCCCTCTGGTCGGTTCATGAACCAGCTGCTCCAAGAAGCAGTCATTTATTTCATCTAGAAACTTTATCTCTCTAGCATGTCCTGCCATGACACTGACCCAGTAGATACCGGGGTAATTGAAATCACCCATTATTATTACTGTGCTGTAACTTTTGTTAGCTTTCCTGGTTTCTTTGAGCATTGCATCACCCACCTGTTCATTCTGGCCAGGTGGTCGATAGTACACCCCCACTGCCATCACCTTCCCCTTCTCCTTCTCCTTTTTACGTGGAATTTCAATTCATAGAGATTCTATATTGAATTTTGCTTCCTGCAAATCTTTACTCCTTTGTGATTCAATGCCATCTCTAACATAGAGTGTAACCTCTCCATCAATTTGATCTGCTCTATCATTACGATATAATTTGTACCTAGGTATCACAGTGTCCCACTGGTTGTCCTCCTTCCACCATGTCTCTGAGATACCAATCATTTTATCCTCTCATTTAGTGCTATATATTCTGGCTTTCCCATCTTATTTTTTAGACTTCTAGCATTTGCATACAAGCATTTTAGAGGATGTATTTTATTCATATTAATCTGGCTATCAGTAAGCAGGGGAATTTGCAATCTTTAAGCTCTGTCTGCTCTGTACTCAAGGGCATTTGGGTTACTTTTGTCTTTATTGGAACCTCTCTGTCAATATGCCCTAACTTTAATCTTTTGTTAGTATCCTTCAAGGATACATTGTTCCGAACCATGCTCTCTTGGGCATCTGTCGGCTTTCCCCCATTATCTAGTTTAAAAGCTGCTCTGGAGGAGTGGCCTAGTGGTTGGGGCAAGGTACTTCAGGCCGGAAGGTCGGGGGTTCAAATCCCACTAGAGGACAGCAACCTTGGGCCGGAAGGACTGGGGTTTCTAGTCCCACAGGTGCTCCTTGTGGTCTTGGGCAAGCCACTTAACCCTCCATAGCCCATGTTCCCTGTAAAATAGTTATCTCCAAGTTATAATGCCCTGTTCAATGTAATTTCAGTTTGTTCAATGTAAACCGCACTGATGCAGAATAGCGTGGTATATAAGAGAATGTAAATAAATAAAAATAAATAAATAAATTATTGACAGCAGCCTGGTTCCATCCATTTCCTGCTTGCAATCCAATGTGTTCAGCTGGGCCTCCATCCTGTTGGCATGAGGCCTAGGAAAGAAGGTGTGCAGTACCACTGACTGGTTAAGGTGGAAAGCCAAAACCACCTTAGGCAAGAAGCATGGGTGAGTGTGTAGCACCACCTGGTTATGGTGGAACCTAGTGTACGGTGGGTGAGCCACCAGAGCCTGAAGCTCACTGGCTTGGAGAGCAGAGGTGAGCACCACCAGAAACATAACCTCCTAGGTCAGGAATTTCAGCAGACAGGTTGCGAGTGGCTCGAATGGCAGTGACAAGAACTGTCCCAAGACTACATTGAGATCCCACTTGACTGGCGGGAGCTTAATCGGAGACCTCAATAGGAGCAAGCCCTGCATGGTGGGCCACCAGAGACTGAGTGGAGATGGGCTTGTCCTCCAAGCCCTGGAAGTAAGCCCCAATCACACTCAAGTGCACTCGTACAGTGTTAGACTTGAGGCCTTACTTGGAGAGATGCAGGAGGTACTCCAGATAACCCTCGACTAGGTAGGAGAAATGATCCAATGCCTTATCTACACACCAGAGAGAGAACCACTTGAAGGCACTGGCATGGTGGTTGGAGTCCTTGCAGAGGCTAGGAGGACATCCATCACCTCCCCCAGTAAGTTGAGCTTGGACACGATTACCTGATCAGCATCCATGCCATGAGGGCCAGGGACCAGACATTCAGGTGCAGAAGGGTCCTGTCCTCCTGAGAGATGAGGTCAGGGTCACAACCCAAATGGAAAGGCTCTGGACTGTAGAGATCGAATAGCAGGGAGAGCCACGGCTGCCTGGGCCAGTACAAGATGATGAGGATCATGGTCCCCTTGTCCACTTGGAGCTTGATGAACATCTTTGCCACCAGCAGAATCGGGGAGGGGGTAAGTGTAGAGCAAGCCCATCCTCCAGTCGAGGAGGAAGGCATCTGATGCCAGCCTGCCCTTCGCAGGCACCTCAGAACAGAAGTGATCCATGTGCACATTGCGCAGTGAGGAAAGGAAGTCCACCATCGGTGTGCCATACTCCTGAAAGATGTGCTCCACCACCCTCCTGTTGAGGGTCCACTGATAGGGCTGGAGGACTCAACTGAGGTGGTCTGTCAGCGTGTTGAGTTCCCCAAGCAGGTAGGTCATCTGCAGCTGCATACTGTGAGCCACTGCAATCTTCCAGAGGCATAACGCTGCCCAGCACATGAGGTTCGAACCTGTGCCTCCCCTGTTTGTTGATGTACAGTAGAACATGGCCACCTGGTTGTCTGTCTAGATGAGGACCACCATGTCGGCCAAGTGCACCTGGAATGCCCTGAGGGCATTTGCAATTGCCCGGAGCTCCAGAAAGTTGATCTGGGGTAGGCTCTCCTGCTCCACACAAAGGCCTTGGGTCCAAATGCTGTCCAAGTGTGTGTCCCATCCTAGTTTTAAAACATTAGCGGTGAGCGTCCTGTGGGGTGGTGACAACTGAAAAGGAAGACCTCAGAGCAGGTGCCCAGGCTGCAGCCACCACTCAAGAAATTTGACAAGGAGCGCCGTAACAGCCACCCGATACCTGAGGCAACTGGTGGTTTGCTTCCACTGGGTGCTCAGTGTCCACTGCTCCTGGTACATCCTGAGCTGGGTCAACAGGGTCACATGTACCATGGAGGACATATGGCCTAACATGTGCAGCATCGCCCTTGCTACAGTGTGCCACTTGTGGCAGACAATGATGGCCACCTCCATGAGCCACTTTATATGGTTCAAGAGCACCCCCACGAACTCCAGCAGTTGAGATGGCTGCAGATGAAACTTCAGGTAGTTGACCATGAACCTGTGTTGCTCGAGCACCTGCATCGTCAGGTGCACCGAGTGCTGTATGCTGTCCAGTATGAAGGTCTTTATCAGCCAGTCATCTAAGCAGGGGAAGACAAAGACCCCCAGGGTTCAGAGGTACATAGCAACGGTCACTAGGCACTTGGCGAAGATCCTGATGGCCGACGCCAGTCCGAAGGGCAGCACCCAGTACTGGTAGTGTTGGCAACCCACACGAAACACAAGTATTTTCTGTGTAAAGGGTGGATCGGGATGTGTGTGTTTGCATCCTTCAGATCCAAGGAGTATAGTCAATTGCCCTCTATGAGATATGGTAGCAAGGGTCCCAGGGAGACCATCTTGAATTTTTCCAGAACCAGAAAGCGGTTCAGGTCCCGGAGATTGAGGTTGGGCCTGAAACCCCCCATCTTCTTGGGGACAATGAAGTAGCGGGAGTAGAACCCCCACCCCATCTGAGCCGGGACACCAGCTCGATGGCTTGGACAGCCAATAGAGTGGCTACCACCTCCTGAAGGATACCACGCTGATGAGGGTCTAGAGGGTACTTCCCTGGGAAAAATGGTGGCACAGGCTGGGTAAGATGCAGCAGGTACCCATCCCACACAATCTGTAGAACCTTGGTGTCTGTAGTGATGAGAGGCCACCTATGTGCAAACTGGACAAGCTGACCACCCACCTGAGAGGGGATCCCCTCAGTGATCAGGTGACTGGCTATGCTCCTGAGAAAGATGTCAAAACCCCATCCCAGACTCTGATTGAAAATTCAACTAGATCAAGGCAACCAAAATTTAGAGCTCTTTTACATAAGCCCACTGAGGTTTTACACTTATTTTATTTATTTATTTATTTATTTACATTTCTTATATACCGCACTATTTGCGATCAGCGCGGTTTACATAAAACAAAAAGGTAACCGACAATGAACAAAAGTCAGGTCATTACATTGAACAGGAACAAGTAACTTGGAAAACAGGGTAAACTATATACATATGCATAACCATGAATGGGTAACTATATACATGTCAGAGGGAGTTATTAGGTATTGGACATGCTTAGTGGCTGGGGTTCGGGCAGTAAGTGAGATGCTTGATAAAGAGGAAATGTTTTAAGGCCTTTCTGAACTGGCTCAGGTTAGGGATTGCTCTGATGTGTGGTGGTAGGGAGTTCCAGAGACTTGGGGCGTATAGTCTAAAGGCTCTGTTCGATGTTGCTTTGGAGCATTTTGTAGTGTCTCTCGGTATCACTAGCATGTTAGCTACTGAGGTTCTTCTTAGCCTGTTGGGTATGGGTGGTTGGATGAGGTCACATAGTGAGGAGGAGGAGAGTCCCTTGATGGCCTTGAATGTCATCACTAGGGTTTTGAAACTTAGCCTGGCTTGAATGGGGAGCCAGTGAAGCTGTCTCAGGAGGGGTGTGATATGCTCTCTTCTTGGTGTGCCGAGGAGAATCCGCGCTGCACTGTTCATGGCAAGTTGCAGGGGCTGTAAGGTGGCCTGAGGGAGTCCTTGCAGGATGGCGTTTGAGTAGTCCAAATGGGGGATGATGAGGGCTTGATAAATGGTGCGGAAGTCGCTTGGTTCAAGTAGGGGGCGTAAGTGTCTAAGAGATTTAATCTTGAAGTAAATCGCTCATACAGTGTTGGTTATGTGTTGCTTCATGTTGAGGTTCTGATCCAATGTTACTCCGAGGTAACGAATAGCTGATGTTACTTGTAATTCAGCGTTGTCCACTTCTAGGTAGCTGGGTGGTGTAAACTCAGGATTTCTGGAGATGAATAAGACCTCCATCTTCTTGTGTTGGATGCGCAGATTCTGAGAGAGGAGCCATTCGGATATGATGTTGAAGCACTCAGTCAAGGGGGTAAGGTCTGGGCAATCCAGGGATATTGGAAGGTACAGTAAGACATCGTCTGCGTATATCATACAACTCACATTGAATGATCTGATAATATTACAGATGGGTTGGATATAGATGTTAAACATAAGTGATGATAGGGAAGATCCTTGAGGAACTCCTTGGCTTTGTAAGAATGGCTCGGAAGTAGACCCATTTGCACGTACGTATTGCCATCTGCCTGACAGGTAGGATCTACACCATTCAAGAGCTCTTCACCAATGCCTTTCTCTCTTAGCCGACCTAGGAGAATTTCGTGGCAGACAGAGTCGAACGCCGCCGCTATATCCAAAAAAAAAAATGTGTGAAATGTGTGAAACAAGCACGAGTTCAGTGCAAATCCTCTGTGTTATCTGTCAGGGGCATGACCAGCATGTCTCTGGCAGTTAACACTGGGACAAGAATGCTAACTTGTCCTCCAGGAAGGCGGGTTCACCTAGAAGTGGTGTTAGGTAAACTCGCGTTAAGAACCACAGTGCTGCTGAATGCACAGCACCTGCCCTGGTGCTAGGGGTAATGTGCTTTTCACGTCCACACTCTGCTCATTCCCAGCCCCATTACATGATGGCCAAATACTGTGCATTTTAATGTGCGGCGGCTGACATGCTGACATGTAAGGATTCCTGGCTGCCAGTTATCGCATGTTAAAATGCACATTAATTGGTAACCAGACTTTAGTAAAAAGGGCCCTTAGTCACCTAGATTCAAGCACATCCTTTGTGGGCTGTGAGTTAGCTTCCAGAGCTACCTGCATTTTCAGTGACTAAAATTAACTGAAATAAATGCAGTCACTCTGAAGGGGAAAACATTTTTATATAGAATCTGGTCATCAAACTCTGTATTAGGCAGTCATATGCTGCTGCAAATTCACCCCTAACTTTCAGCTGATCGAGTGCTGTTAAAGCAGCAGAACCCTCATCTCCTTACCAGAATGCATGTGGGCCAATTTTGAATAGCCTACATTGTCTGCAATGAATGTAGATTTAAGGAATTTGACTAGGGGCGCCATAACAGCCACCTGAGGCACAGCTAGGCACATCACAGATAATTTTCAAATGGAAACTACTGATCCTTTTCCTTTTGAAAATGAAGCAGTCAGAAAATATGTGTACCAAATTCGTCCATATGCTTTGTACCTTTTATTTCTGCAGACAACTGAGTAAGGTCAAAACAGCGTGCATTGAACTGAAAATGAAGAGAGCAACTGTCAAAAACATGAAGACAGATACAAAGTTTATGGGTACTTTTACTTACCAATTTTGCAATAACTTTGCCTTTAAAAACCGCACAAGCAAAAAGTGGTGATTTGCAGCTCAGTATGGGGGTAATTCTGAGACACAAATAGTGCTGGCGGACGTCCCTGACTAACTTTCCCACCGGTTGTGCAGGCAAGTTAGTTGGGGGTGGGGAAGAGGTGGCCCGGGGGCAGAGAGTGGGTGGGCAGTGGGCAGTTGCCTGTCTTGGACATACAGGGCCGATTGTAACATTGGCCCTGTATGTCCAGGGCCGGCAAAACGGCTGGGGAAGTTAATCCACCTCCGAGGTGGAATAACCTCCCTTGATGATGTTTTTTTTTAAAGTTGGGGCGTGGAAGGGGCTGGAGGGGTCAGGGTTTCTTCCCCGTAGCCCGACCCTGGCCTTAGGAGGCCAGATTAGGGGTCGGGCTGTGGAGAAAAAACCTTAATTACTGGCGGCTGGCATCGCAGCATTTAAATGGAGCCGCGGTGCCATGGTAATAGGATGCAATGACGACGCGGCTCCATGACGACGCGGCTCCATTTAAATGCCTGACTGAACTAGCTGGGCAGTGCCTCTACATGCAGGCCTGATCGCGATTCTGATCCTGTGGGGCTAGATGTGCCCCAATGGATCAAAATCACGATCCCCTTTGTACGTCTGGCTCAGACCGGACGTACAAAGGGGATAGTCATGCGGGACAGAATCAGGCCTTATATGCCTAAATGGCTTTTGAAAACTTCCCCCTCCACATGCGTGTGTGTTGGGGGTTTTTTTGCTCCTCCACCCTGCATGAGCAGGACCAAACTTACTTAGACAACATAGGTAACTGCCTAAAGTGCCAAATTTTGGAGGGGCAAAATACCCAAGCCAAAGGGAAGCCTGCTCCCACTTATGTTAGAGCCATGTGCTGCTTCAAAGTTCCACCACTGGGACGCTGTGCTTTTCCTCTGCTCCTCTTCTGGCTCTCCAACCTTTGGAATTTCTCTAGGATCTCTTGTCTGGTCTTGCCTAAGGGTGTCAAAATCTTAAAACTAGCCCTGCCCACAAGTGTCTCAGTTTAACCTTGCTAAAAACAGGTGCTGTGAAAACTGTAGCATACTTTTAGTCAAGCAAAGGAAGGCAATATTTAGGAGAGCCATTTTACCCAGGTGGCAATTAGTGACACTCCATGGGTCAACGCAAGGAGGTTTTGTACCAAGCTGATAAGTACCAAGAGGATTTAAGATCAATGAAAATTAGAAAATTACAAAGGGATGAGAGAGAATTTAAAGAGGGAGGGGGAGTTTATCCATGGACTAATAAAAAGAGAACTATAAACGTGATTCAGTGGGTTTTGATGTCCCATCGGGGAGGTCTATGTCTACTGAAGATGAAATGGAGAGAGAATCTTTTTTTAGGACAGCATGGAAGAGGTTGAGGACAAGGTCGAGAAATAACTATGCTGTGGAAGCAAGGTCCATTTACCAAATCATCACAGAAAATGCATCACCTAATAGAACTTTCTAAGAAAGCTTTATCTCCAGTTCAAATGGCACTTTTATCAAAAGGACGTTCCATGGGCTCTTTTCAAGGAGATTTTGAAAAGTTAATTAGGAAATTACAAAACATTTCTTTTTTGGTGTGAGGTGCTTCCACAGAAAGGTGTTTCTAATAGTTCTGAAAAAGCATTATGGACTACTCTGGGTCCACTTGAGCCCGATATATGTACATTTAAAAGTCTGGTGATGAAAGACGTACAGAAACTGAAATTAAAGTGTTATGGAGGTAATTTCAGAACACAAATAAGGAGTTTGTATGTACGGCGGGGATGTTTATGTGCCCAAAACTCCCCAACCATATTCTGAAACACTGCTATTGTGCACGTATATGGCCCTAGCACGGGGATCTCAGAACAATCCCAGAAGGGACAGAACGGGGCGTGGTCACTTACAGAGACGTACAAAGCATATTCAAGAAAGGCCTGTACGTATTAAGTGTTTCCGGGAAATGTCCACATTATTCCTGCTGAAATGTGGAATAAGGCCAGGACTTAGAAAAAATTCTGCTCTTCTCTGCAATGAGTCCCATATTGAAGAATGGTTGTGACAACTATCTTATGAACTGATGTGACTGCAGTCTGCAGAAACACAAGATGCAGTTTTAAGGAATAGGGAGCAGAGGTAAGGGAATGTTGCAAGGTACAGAAACATTAATAAACACCCTTTTTTTTAAGTGCCTTTTAGTCAATGCTGACTCCTGGCAACCCAGCAGCTCCTGGGTTTTTCATGGCAAGGTATGACCTGAAGTAGATTGCCAAGCCTTTTCTTCTGAAGCAATGGAGGGTAAAGTGACTTGCCCAAGGCCACAAGGAGTGCTAGCAGGAAAAGATCTCCTGGATAGTAGACTGTTGCTCTAACCACTTGGCTACTCTGCCACTCGACAATCACCCTTACAGAAGAGCAATAGTGTGTATTATGGCTATGCTGAAATGTGCTGTTTGTGCTAAAGGAGTCAATCTAGGGGACTCTAACAATTCCCATGTTTTGAAAAATGGGACTGCTGATGTAGGGATAGTATGGGCGTGAGTAGGGAAAGGATTCCTTTTGGGTGAGAAACAAAGATCATATTTTTAGCCCTGGTACCCTACGCTATTATGTTATGTTATAGATGTTGTGTATAGGTTCGGACATCTCTTTGGCAGAATCATGTTTTTGTGAATGAAAGTGTAAGTGTGTGTGTGTGTGTGTATGTGTGTGTGTGAGGGGTGCACAGGAGGATCCGGTGTGCTCATCTGCAATTCAGGGGGGACCTGAAAGCCTAGCCAGTACCTGGACTGTATGGATGACCCCAGCGTCACCAGGTGCCAGTGTGATTGGACAGACAAAAATCAGAGAAGGTTCTCTATAGCTAAATGTCAAAACATTTCCCTGTCAATAATAAGGGAGCCTCAGAATAAGAGCATTCAACAGTGAAAACAACATTAAGGCATACCCATAATGCACATTTTTAGAGAGCTATGATGTTGCTGTTGAGCATGTATTAATGCTGTTTTCACAGCTGCCGCCTCAACCTTGCCCTGTCTCCTCCAACATCTTTAGAAATCTTCATGCTATTGACTCTTTGGGTCTCTCCTCCACTGTCTCATCATCTCTTTCCCCCACTGTGTCATCTGAGTTTGTTGATGAGGCAGTAGCTTCCTATAACACTGCACTCTCCTCTGCTCTGAATGCTTTTGCTCTGCCTATGCCACGTTCTATGAGGTGTACTAAACCCTATCCCTTGCTGTCTTCCACTACCCACTATCTACATTCCTGTGCCCATTCAGTTGAGCGAGCTTGGCTCAAATCCCGCACCCTTGAGGACCTTCTACACTTCAAATTCATGCTTGACTCTTTCCAGTCAGCACTCAGCAAACAAAACTATTATGTCTATCTGACACTCTTGCCTCTGACACTCGCCATCTCTTTACAACTCTCAACTCTCTCCTTAAGGTGCCTCCGCCTCCGACCCCTCATTCCCTTTCTGCCCAAACCCTGGCTATTTCCATGACAAAATCCACAAGATCACTCTCGAATTCCCCACAAGGTCAGCTACTTCTCCTCCTCGCCCACTTCATTCCCAACTCCCCCCCCCCACCTCTGCTACCCTTTCTTCCTTTACTATGATCTCTGAGGAAACCACACACCTTCTTTCCTCCTCCAACCTCACTATCTGCTCCTCTGATCCTATTCCTACCTGTCTCCTAAGCCCCATCTTCTCCATTGTTGTCTCTTCCATCTCTCATATTCTCAACCTATTGCTCTCCACTGCAACTGTACCTGCAGTCTTCAAATATGCTGTGATTACACCTCTCCTCAAAACCCATCGCTTGACCCTACCTGTCCTTTTAACTATTGACCCATCTCCCTCTTCCCCTTTATTTCTAAACTTCTTGAATGTGTGATTCACCACCATTGCCTCGACTTTCTATCCTCTCAAGCTCTCCTGGATCATTTACAATCTGGTTTTCGTCCTTTACATTCTACTGAAATGGCTCTTGCCAAAGTCTCCAGCTACTTGTTCCTGGAAAAATCCAAGGGCCTTTGATCCTCATCCTTCTTGACCTTTTTGCTGCTTTTGACATAGTTGACCACAATCTTCTCCTCGATACCTTATCCTCGATTGGTTTTAAGGCTCTGTGCTAGCCTGGTTCTCTTCTTATCTCTCCCATCACTCCTTTAGTGTTTGTTCTGGTGGATCCTCTTCTGCTGCTATCCTACTCTCAGTTAGTGTACCCCAAGGATCTGTCTTGGGTCCACTCTTTTTCTCTCTATATACCCAGTTCCTTGGTACACTCATCTCTTTCCATTGCTTTCAGTACCACCTTTATGCTGAAATCTCCCTGATCTACCTCTCTATACCTGAAATCTCACCGGCAATCCAGACCCGGATCTCTGCCTGCCTTTCTGACATCGCTACTTGGATGTCTCACCGCCACTTGAAATTGAACATGGCCAAAACTGAGCTTCTTATTTTCCCCCAAACCCCCCTCTCCCCTTCCTCCTTTCACAGTCTCCGTGGATAACGCTCTACATTTCCCTGTTTCCTCAGCTCGCAACCTTGGGGTCATCTTTGACTCCTCTCTCTCTTTCTCCACAAATATTCAACTGATAGCTAAAATCCACCCATTCCTTTCTGAACACACTACTAAAACACTTTAGTCACCTCCCATCTAGACTATTGTAACCTACTTCTTGCTGGTCGCTCTCTGAATCATGTCTCTCCCCTTCAATGAGTTCAATACTCTGCTGTGCGGCTAATCTTCCGCCAGCCTTATCATGCTCATTTTACCCCTCTTCTCAAGTCATTTCATTGACTTCCTATTCATTTCCGCATTCAGTTCAAATTTCTCCTGTTGACCTATAAGTGCATTCACTCTGCAGCTCCTTACTACCTTTCCTTTTATCTCTCCCTACACCCTTCTTTGGGAACCCCACTCTTCTGGCAATGTACAGACTCAGATAGTTTGTTCCAGGCATAAGGTGCAGCAAGGAGAAAGGAGAAAAGTCTGGATATGGAACGAGTAGAAACTTATTTGGACACATTTATAAAGCCATTTTTCCCTCATAAGACATATATGAAAGATATTACATATTTTTTGCAGCTGCTGAGAGATGTCAATAAAAAGGTGAAATATACATATCTAGTGACTATAGATGTGAGATCTCTGTATACTTCCTTTCCACAAGATGTGGCATTGGAAGCAGTCCAATTGTTTTGGATCATCGCCCGAGACCTTATGTTGTGCTTACTGAATTTTTGATATGTTGTCTGTAGCTTTGAAAAAGAATTATTTTATCTTTGGTCAGAAATAATATTTGCAGACATAGGGATCGCTATGAGAGCGACTTTTGCTCCAACTCGTGCCAACCTGTTTATGGAGCAGTTAGAAGAAAAATGGGTTTATACATTGTTTTACAGGTTTTATAGCTCTATGCCTATCTTTATGTTGTGGTCTGGGATGAAGAATCAACTTGAAGAATTTTTTTATGTGGGTGAATTCTGAAACTACAGCAATATAGTTTGAAATGACTTCTGATGCATATAAAGTGGTGTTTTTGGATGTGGTGGTTTTGCAAAAAATATGTTGACTGTGACACCACAGTACATACTGACACTAGAGAATATTTTCTTCTTATATGATAGATTCCATCCAACTGTATTATAGAATGGTCTTCCTTTGTCATAGATCCTCAAATACTGGTATATCTTATCAACTAATTTGGAGTTGAAAAGTAAGGCGAGAGATTTACAGAAAAAAATTCTTGAAAGGGATATCCTTTGGGCATTGTGAATAAGGCTCTAAAAAGGGCTTACTGTAATCATTGCGAGAGTCTATTAGACTGTGGCTAAAGATCGGGAGGATACAGAAGCCATTCCTTGTGCATTTAGGTGTTCCCCACTCTCAGCGAAACTAACTGAAACCTTTGAATGCCCTGGAAGAGATTACAGGTGAATGCAGCATTTGCAGAGAAACATCCATGTTTGCGTATAAGAAAAGAAATCTGAAAGATCTGCTTTGTCCCACGATGTTACCATTCAACAGGATACTGAAGAAGAAAGTGGTCACTATAAATGTGGTCACTGCTGCCAAACATAAAATGTTATGGAAGAAGGTAAAGAATTTGCAAATCCTCAGAATGGACAGGGATGTAAGATATATCAGAGGATATCGAGTGTTTCTATATAAGTGGATTATGTGTTTTAGTGTCTGCATCACATATTATTGGTAGGAAAAAGCACCAGGTAATTAAGAACATGATTTAATGAGCACAAGTCATGTTTGAATATACAAAAAGAAGAAGCTCAACTTGTGCACCACTGTATTCAGAAGCAGCATATCTTTGCCTCTTTGAGGTGTATGGTTATTGATCAAATAAAAAATAATATGAGAGGTGGGGATCAAGGGAAGATACTGCTTCAACATGAACAAAAGTGGATCTTTAAACCTGATATATTAGAAACGAGAGGGTTAAATGCCGTTGTTAAATGGAAGCAATTTTTTGTTTAATGTTCTGTGAAAGGATTGTGTGAACACTAGAGATACAGGATGCCATTCAAACAAGGGACTGGCTATTTTCTTTGTCTTGTAAAACATCATGGTGTGTGATTGGGGTTTTTTTGTTTTTTTTAACTGAAGCCTATATAAAAGAGATCCCGCCATCTTAGTGAAGCTATGAAGTTGGAAGCTACAGTATAACACTGGAAGCTATGACGCCGACAGCTGCAGTCGATGATCAAACACTAAATATTATAGACGCTTGAAGAAGAAGAAGATTAGAGTGTTAGCCCCTGATATAGCAAATATCTTTGCGAAACAAAGGCCTTTGTAGGTGTGAAAAAGAGCTATGTGCAGATGAGCCTAACAACGTAAGGATGGCTCATTTTGAATGTGCATAAATGGCAGTACTTTAACCATGTAAAGACTTGAATGAAGTATGACTGCTAGATATCATTAATTAATGGTGACGTTATCTTGAGGACACTGCATATTTTGAAAAACTTGATGAAGTTTAATGTTTTTGATAATAAAATAGGTGGTTTCAAAGCCCTGCGTCATGAAGAAGTGATTGTGGATGGCTATTGAGCTCCAAGATCCTTCTTCTTCTTTTTAATTATTATTCAGAGATATATGGTTGTAGTCCTCCCATGGGTTTGCCATGGCAACCTGCTGCATGGCTGCAGTGATTATGTGGATCTGCCCATGGACGGAGGCAGTAAAACAACAGGTTGCTGGAGGCTGCTGCCTGATGAAAGCAGATGGCACTACAGGCTTTTCATTGCAAAGAAAGAAAATCTGTTGGGGTTTTTTTTCCCCTGGATTTTAGAACTGTCACAAAAAGAGAGGCAGGAATGCTAGGAGGGAATTTATCACAAGTACAGCTCAAAGACTTGTCTCATGGCAGCCTTTTCTCCACAGCTGATAGTAACATTTTATTGATTGATTGATTGATTTATATGTAAAATGATGATTTCAGCTCAGCAAAAAAAATGGAAAAACACAAAGCTATTATTTGTTAGAAAACTGTGCAATAAATAAAATCTGATTTGAAATGAATTAGAAAATAAAATATTTATCATTTGATTTTTTTATTTTAAAAAAAGCGATGGCATATATTTAAAGAAGTTCAATAATTGTGGGGTTTTTTTGCTATCACCTTCGAAAACATTTAATTAATGTGAGTTTATAAGAAGCTGCAGTGTTGAAGAGTAGTTAACTTGAACCTCCTCAATGCCATAAGCAGAAAATGGTCCAATGCATCATCTATATAACAAACTGCCTTGCCTAAAGAACTCTAAAACAGTATGAGGAAGTAAAGCATCCTGAATGACCATAAGAATGAGTCATATGGTGCACTGAACCCAGCTTCCTAATTTTTCTACAAGTAAATATGGGTGGCTTGGAAGAGGTGCGTGGCAAATCCTAATGGGTAGATCCATTCCCTGTATTTAGTCCCAACCAAGACCAACTTTGCTTATTGCTCAGTCCTAGATGCTGCAGTTGGGGAGGGATCCTCTCCAAACCAGTTGCAGGGCAGAGAAGGGCCCTCCCCCAAGACAAAGCATGATTATGATAGACAGTAGAAGAATCCCTTTTCCAAAGATATGCTCACTGGCAAATCAGTGCACAGCAACTTCCTTTCCTCTTGAATCTGTCTAGAAAGGCGGTCAAGCAATCCTAAATAGCTGCCTGATTTGCCTAATGTGAGTAGTTTGTTATTCGCTGTGGTTATTTTTATGTTTTTTATTGTCAGATTTTATATTGTAAACTGCTCTGGTGTTATTACAGAGAGTGGTATATCAAGTTTTAAGTATAAAGTATAAAGTTAATGAATCCATCCTCCAAACACTTGTCCAAATCTGTTTTTAAACCAAGTTGTTTTACTACAGTATCTCTTTAAGCTACAATAAAACAGAAATGTTGTACATAATGAGGGACTCGACCTTCTGCCCACCATCAACACTGAAAATCATAGAATTCGAACTGCAAGTCAAACCAGAAGTCAGATACCTAGGAATAACCCTAGATCAAAACCTAAACTTACAATACCATATCAAGAAGATCACCAGAGCTACGTATCATAAAATAAAGGCCCTGCAATATCCCTAGCCAGTACTCAACCCTAGAAACTTTAGGACAGCATGCCAGGCATTAATAACACCACACCTAGACTACTGTAACATAATTTATCAGGGAATGGCAAGGCTGCGGGGCCCACGTGCGCGCGGCCAGTGCTAAACGGGGGGGCGGCAGTGTGCGGGCGCCCCTGGCCGCGGTGACGTAGGGCTGGGGAGGCGGGACGCGAGCCGTCCTGCTGTGTCATTGGCTCCCGCGAGCCGCGGGGAGGCTCGGGAGCCAATGAGGGAAGGTGGATCCAGAAAGCGTGGGGGTAGAGAGGGGATGCGGCGTGGCTCTGGCCTCTTTCGCTTGGCTGCCGGAGACGCCGGTCGCCCGCCCGTCCACCCTAGCTTGGGGAGGGTCGAAGGCTTAGGGGGTGTTGGGGTGTTGCAGCTGGAGGGGGTTGGCGGGATCCCGGAGGTTTCCGGGGTCCGGAGCTGGAGGCAAGCATTAGGGCGGGGGTGGGGTACCCACGACCCGGACAATCCCTCAGGTTTTTGCTAATAATATGGCGATGCTGGAAGAGGGAGAGCGAGGCGAATTAGTCGGGGCCTGGACCCGGCGGAAGCGGAAGCGGAAGCGGCATCACCTTGCTACTAACATGGCTGGTGAGGGCTTGCTCTGCAGGGGGGGCGGGCAATTATAATGTGTTGGAATGTAGTTTGGATTATTGTTAAAAGTTAATAAAGCTGCGACCAGTTTGAGTCCCAAAGAGGTTTTGTGTGTTTCATTGGATAGAACAGGTGAAGGGTTACTAAGGGAGGTGGTTTGGAGAAGGGGCGGGAAGCGACGTGTCCGCCTTACCCGGTTATCTCAAAGCATGCATTACACCCTCTGCCAATGGCCCAAAATATAGCTGTGTGCACGATAATAGGTACACCACAACAAGAGCATATCACACCAACATTAAAACAATTGCACTGCCTTCCTGTAATACTCAGAATAAAGTACAAGGTTATTCTCAATATCTTTAAGATTCTTCACAACCTCTCAGCAGCAACATTACAAACTCTTATACAAAAGGTTCCAGACAATAGAACAAGAAGAAAAAATGTTCAGAACCTTTTTGCTGTTCCTTCCCTAAAAGTGAGCAGTTGACAATTTATGTGCAACTGGACATTTTCACTCTATGCCCTGTCAATTTGAAATTCACTAATAACTGAATTCCGTAAGAAGCTAAAAGCACACCTATTCCTAGAATACTTTGGAGACAACACCTAGCACAATTCAGAAAAGAAGTATTATGCAGTCACTCCTACCTCAGTAGAAGCATATCCTCACTAACTTGTTTCTCTAACATCTACCTACCTCCAGTTACTCCTCTCCTTCACATTCTCTTCTCACTAATGTTAATGTACCTAGCCATTCCGTTGTTTAACACTCTAAGGGGTATGTTTACTAAACCGTCTTAATGTTACCGGCGCTAGTTGCAGCGCTAATGTGCAGAATGCCATATAAGGTAGTGGGCGTTGCAGAGGGAAGGTAGCAAGGAATCGGTATCGTGCGATAGTTGGCGCCATGGCACATTAACACGCGTTAACCCTAAGTTCATGCCAGCACTGTGTTAGAAGCTATAAAGATATAGCCCACTGGGTACTGCAATAACTGCAGAGATAGAGGACATGGGTTCGATCCTGCAGTGGTGTTAATTAAGAAGGCTGTTGGAGACATTTCCTTTTAATTTAAATCAGTGCTGCCAGCAAAAACACCCTCACAGTGCCGTAACCTAAGGTGCCTCATAAGGCGCCCTATAAGGCACTCCATAGGGCACATTATAAAGTGCCCTATCTGCCAAGGCACCTTATAATGTGCCCTATAGGGTGCTTTATAAGGCACCTTATGAGGCACCTTAGGTTACGGCACTGTGAGGGTGTTTTTGCTGACAGCACTGATTTAAATTAAAAGGAAAAACCTCAGACAACCTTATTAAATAACACCACTATACAATCAAACCCATAATTTCTGCCTCCACAGTCATTGAAGTAACCAGTGGGCTACATTTCTACAGCAGCTAGCACACTGCCGGCTGGCTACAGAAAGACTGCAGGTCATCGCACAAACTGTCTGCTGTGGTTACCAGGATAGGGTAAACCCACCCATACCCATGATGCACTGCACATGCAGATCAGCAGTCTACATCTGATCACAAGATGGGGTATGCGCCTCTACAGCACCCCGGCCTGATAGGGGGAATTGACCGTGTGTGTTACTGGCACAGAGTAGCTACAGACCGTGGCATTGTGCAGTCCCTGTGCTCACCCTGAGGGTGAGGTGGAGCGCCCAGCACCAGGTCTGCAACACCCGGCTTGACTGAGATAGGCTGTGCTGCAGGTCCCCATCAGTGCCAGTGTGTGACAGGTAGTCCTTGCAGATTCACCTGTGTCCATCTGTATTTCCCATTCACATCTAGCCCTTATAGACTATGATGCACCCAGAATAGTGCATATCCTGTGTGGTTGCCATGGTCACATGTTATAAATGAAGGGTGGTGTTTGGACCCAAAAGTGGATTATGCAGCACCACCCAACCCCGCCCTCTCTGGGTCAGGGTGGGGGACAGGATCTCCCACCAACAGATCCACACTCTAGATTGTAGGCAGTAGAGGGGACCACCACTCCAGTCCTGCTGGGGAATAGGCACTCTCCAGGGCAGTCAATGTAGATCATAGGGCACTGGCAGACAGGCAGTAGGCCTGGAAAAGCTCAGCTGCTCCCCACCACAATCTGACATTCACCAGCAGACAGCACAGTCAGTCTCCACCCTGCAAGGTGTTCCAGCCATACATATGCTAACTGCAGACAGTCTACTAGCTAGTAAATGTTCCTGGAGAAACTGTATGCACCCAAAGATAGGATGTAAGCACACACAGCAAGCAAGTACATCAGTGATTAGGCCCCAGAAAAGAAGACTCAGAGATATCACTTGAGAGAAACACTGTATAGCACTATGTGGGAGCCTAGCCATGCCATGATCACTGCTCAGTCAGGGTGAGAGTGACCTCCCAGCATGACATGCTGTGACCACTCTGTCCGTGCAGGTGGTGGTCGGGCACTACAATGTCCCAGCCATTGCCCTATGCCCTGTGCAGATGCATCCTGCCCAGACCGCCGTGTCCGGGCCATACCCATAATACCTTGCTCCTCATTATGCACATTGACAGGCTAACAATGGAAACAGTGCAAGCATTGGGGGCTCAGTAAGGTGTAGGCAGCCACAAAACACTGGATAGAGTACATACACACACTCCCACACCTATTTCAGTATTGTGCAAAGATAGAGGTGGTTGGCAGCCCTGGCTGCCACACCAGTCCTGGGCACAGTGCAGGCATTGCTAAGGTATGCAGGTGTTAGTATTGGTAGCTGCTGCTCCACACAGGGCCCAACAGCCTGACTCTCCATGAGGCTTTGGATAGTGGAGCCTGTGGGTGTGGATGTTTGTGCCCCTGTTGGCTGATGCTCTAGGGCAGAGGTTCCCAACTCTGGTCCTGGTGGGCCAATCACGATTCAGGTTTTCAGGCTGTCCCTAATGAATATGCATGAGATACATTTGCATACAATGGGGGCACTGCATACCAATGCATCTCATGCATATTTATTAAGGACACCATGATATCTTGAATGGTGTTTGTCCCTCCAGGACTGCAGTTGGGAACCTCTGCTCTAGGGACTGCACATGTTTATGGTGTATGTGCGCTGTAGGGTAAAACATAGGGACATGGTCTGCAGGGGCCACAGCTGGGACTTGAACCTGTGACCTTCTGCCCCCAAACACACTGGCTGTGTGAACTGCACCAAACTGTTGCCACAGAAGCAGCTCATTCCCTGGGGATACCATTACTGTTCTTCAGACAGCCCATGTCTGTTGCACTGCATGCCACCCACCTAAACAGGGCTTGGCCTTGGTCTGCTGTGGGCAGCTGCCACTGCCCCCTCCACCACAAGCACCCCTCCCCCACCATGCTGACATGCCCTTATGCCAGTGGGCTGGTGGTGCGCAGTCCCAGGCCATCCAGTGTTCCAGTAGGCGGCTGCCTATGGTATGGTATCTGGGGTAGAGGTGCCTACATAGACATCCGCGCTTCCCCCCGGCACCGCCTGTCAATGTTATGTGCCCTTTGGGGTACCTCCTGGGTACTGTCCCCTGGGACACTGTGGGACACACACTCGTGGGCATGTTTGACCTTAGTCAGTTGCTGGCTTGCTGATTTGCAGTTTCTGAGTTCCTATGTGTCACAAAGGTATCTGCCTAATCCACCCTGTGCCCCAGTTGCCCCACTGCATGTCCCGCCTGCAGTCCCTTGTACCCTATTTGCAGCCTCACCGTAGTGCCCTTTCGTACTTGGGCACTATGCTGTTGCTGCTCATGTATCACTACTATCACTTTTCTGGGTCTCCCTGCCTTTGCTGTACATTGCTGACTGAACTGGTTTTTCCCTACTGCAAATGTGCCTCTAACGCGAGGTTTTCACTGGGTTAATTTTCAGACCTTCATTTCACAGCGTTAGTGTGCATGGAGCCTCTCCCCGCCCACTCTCCGTCCATTGACTCCTTCTCTCTGCCCTCTGGGGAGCCTTACTCCATCCTCTGTGTGCCTTAACGCCGCCGGAGACGTTATTGCACAAAACCTTTATCACGCAATAACGTTACGTATCACGCAATAACATTACATACACTCGCAAAGTGTGCTGCTGCAACATTATCGCTGTTTAGTAAACATACCCCTACGTTACCCTGTTCACTGCAATGTTCTTCAAATTCAAGATAATTGTCATGCTTTTTCAACATAACACCCTAAGTTAACGTGTTCACTGTAATCCATTTTAACTTCCAAATAAAGCTGTATTAAAAAAAAGAAAAAAGCGTTGTTAAATATATAAATAAATACTGATCTTGAACATACCCTTCAGAAACAAATTCCACAACTAAACTGTGAGTGGATTGAAAGAGAATTTTCATATATTTGTTTTAAATCTAACACGTTAATTTCACAACACATTCCCTAGTCTCTACTATTTGAAACGATATAGCAAAGTACACCACACACCTTTGCAGAAGTACAATTTTTACCACACTGTCCAGATTTGCAGTCACCACTGTTGCTGTGTTGGAGGCCTGAGACACGGTGATTACATGGCTTTGTGTAAAAGGGACAGAATGAGCCAGTCCTGGTTTTGTGTCACTGTATGCAGGGGGGTGTAATACTACTTTGTTTATGGAATTTTCTTAGGGAAATCAGAACATTGCTAAGTATGCAACCATGACTATCTAAATGTTCAGTAATTTTATTCTTTATAATGGTTTCTATCATTTTGCTCAGTACTGAGGTCGTGCTTACAGGTCTGTTGTTTCTCAGATCAACCCTGGAACCCTTTTTAAAAATTGGCATCAAATTGGCCATCCTCCAGTCTTCAGGTATTACTGATGATTTTAATGATAGTTCACAGATTAGTAATAGTAGGTCTGCAATCCCATATTTCAGTTCTTTCAACACCCTTGGATGTATACCATATGGTCCAGGTGATTTGCTACTCTTCAGTTTATCAAATAGTAGTAATATATCTTCCCGGTTTATTGATATTTCTTTCAATTCTTCTGTTGCATCAGCTTAAAATACCACTTCTGTCATGGGTAACACCCCTACATCTTCTTCAGTAAAGACCAAAGCAAAGAATTCATTCAGTCTCTCTGCTATGACCTTGTCCACTGTTAGTGCTCCTTTTACTCCTCTATCATCCAATGGTCCAACTGACTTTCTCAAAGGTTTTTTTGCTACAAATGTACTTGAAAAAGGTTTTATTATGCATTTTTGCTTCCACGGCAAGCTTTTTTTCAAATTCTCTCTTTGCCTGCCTTCTCAATGTCTTGCATCTAACTTGCCAGTGCTTATGTTGTTTCCAGTTTTCAACATTTGGTTCCTTCTTTCATTTCCTGAAAGATGCTTTTTTGGCTACAACAGCCTCTCTAACCTCACCTTTAAACCATGCTGGCAGTTTTTTGGACTTCCTTCCACTTTTCCTAAAGTGTGGAATAGAGCAAGACCAGGCTTCCAAGATAGTATTTTTCAACAAAACCCACACTTGATGTAAATCTTTAACTTATGCAGCTGCTCCTTTTAGTTTTTTGGTATTTTCCTCATTTTATCATAATCTCCCTTTTGAAAGTTAAAAGGTAGTACTGTGGATTTCATTGCCATCCTTCCTCCATTTATTAAATCAAACGTGATCATGCTCTGATCACTATTGCTAAGTGGGAGGGAGCGAAAGAAGAATTATTAAAATCTAAAGTAAAGGCTTTAGTCCACAAAAATAAAAGAAAAAGGATCCAAGAACAATGCAAAAAAATATCAAAGGAAAACAAACTACAATTAAGTGAACACTCATTGTACTAAGCTCCCTTAGTGGACCCTACAACAGTGCTTATGGGACAACAACTTGGGCATTTAATTCTTCCCTGGCTCTTATAAATTCGAACAATTGTCTAGGTTAAAAAAAACAAACAAACTTCTTACTCTCACACTGCAACAAACAAATACAAGGAAAACATAAACCAAAACTTAACCCCAAGGCTAACATTCCAGGGTGCAGTGCCGCTTTTGCATAAATCTACACAAGTCTGGAAAACTCCTAATTTTTGATCCATGGAACAAATTATCAAGTGAGCGGAAATATAACCTAAACACAGTTTGGTGATCCATCTCCAAGGCAAAAGTAAGAATTAGGGTAGAACGTTGGGTCACCACTTCCATAGAGGACTCCAGGAAGTCCGTAAGTTGACATAAATGGAATCCCTCTGACCCCCCCCCCCCCCCCCCCGGAGAGGAGAAAGCCCCACTAGAGGTCAGATATTGAGCCCTCACCAGAGGGGTAGATTACTAGAATCCATCCTCAATACCTCGACACAATATTTTTTAACCATATCAATCGGCGAGATAAGAGGATACCTTGGAAATTTCAACAGCCTGAGGTTATTCTGGTGCACCAGATTTTCAAGGTGCTCTAACCGTCGGCAGCCACAGCTTCTGTCCTTAACCAGGGCATCCCAATCACTTGAACAGCAGCAATTGTTTTGTTGAGAACGTCCATCCTCACACTTAACTGCTGCAATGCTCAGGAGTGATGCAACACTTCCTGTGCAACCACAGACAAGTCTCCAAAAACCTTAGTTGACAAAGTTATCAAGGAAAAATTCAAACCTTGCATTGCGTCCCATAGTGATTCCAAAGTCACCTCCTTCGGTCAATTAAACTCCCAAAACACATCCCTGGAAGCAGTAATTTCTAACTCCTGTACAACGGTCCCTACAGTCTACCTGGAGCACCTGAAGAACTCTCCCTTACTCACTTCAATTAAGGAGAAGACATTGGAGCTGGGCAGCCTCCTAATAGGAACACACTACCTGACTTTTTGGTCTGACATTAATCTCCTACACAGCCATGCTCTTGCTTCCTGGATTCAGGATCTGAGTACGCACTTCGGGGCTTAGCAAAGCCATTTCTCTGCAGCCTGATTCATGTATACCAGGCTGGTCCAAAGGAAGAGCCACTGAGGAACCTGAGGACATTACAAAGTTCTCCAGGGTAGTCTTGCGCAGAGAAACGCGACTGGAAGCCTCCGGAAGGGCAGCCTTCCCCTTCCCCTTCCTCTTCCCCATAATGCCAAAAAGGAATTCACTCCGCACCAGAACAAAAACCAGCCAAAGACAGACAGCATCCTCAGACACAATCACTCAAGCACTATCTTGGATCCTGGAATCTTATTTTTGTGGGCTAAAGTTTGGTAAGCAATTGTGGGTTATTTGCATTATTGTGGTTTATATTATGTTGCTTTATTTCCATATACTTTTGTTTTTGGATGAAGTATAATTGTAAATCTATAAAAAATAAATAATAAAAAAAAAAGTAAAGGATTACCAATTTCCTGGGTGATTCACACAGCCCTTGGTTTGTCAGAAGGGGCCTTTTAAATTGCCCCTTTGATCTGTACCTTTCCTTTAACACCTATTCAAGACAACTTCACACATCTTTTGCTTCCTAACTTGAGGGCCTCTTTGTAAAGCTGTTTAGAAACAAATTGCAGTCTATTCACTCTTAATTTACTTTCTATACTAAGCTATACTCTGCTTTGACTTAAATACAAAGCTCTCAAGTGGTACTAACACCTGACTCTGCAAAAACACTAAATTCAGTCCCGTTTGGTAGTCCTTCAAGACAGCTTCACTGTGCTCTGGCTGACCTATTTATGATTGTGCTTCTAAGGGAAAGGCTTACCAATTTCCTGGGTAATTCACACAGCCCTTGGCTTGATAGAATGGACCTTTTAAATTGCCCCTTAAAATGTATCAATTGTCTTTAACACCTATTCAAGACAACTTAACAGATATTTTGTCTTCTAACTGGAAGGCCTCTTTGTAAAGGTCACTATAAACAAGTTTATTTCTTCCTGTTCCGGACTATTCTACTTGTATGTTAAGCTATGCTCTGATTTGTTTTCGATAAAAAGCTCTCTAGAAACAATTTGATTTCAGTAACTACTTAATCTATAACTTTCTATGCTAAGCTATACTCTGACTTAAACACAAAGCTCTCTGGTGATACTAAGACCTGACTGAACAGCAACTAAATTCTAAAATACACAGATCAGCTTTAACCCAAAGAATTTCCCCTTTCCCCCCAAGATTTAGAGTTTATTTCAGAAGATTAATACGCACAAGTGTAGATCTATTTCCTTGTGGTAGTTCCTTTTGGGAGCCCTTCAGGTAGTATCTGAGAATTCCCATTCTGATTCAATCATCCTCTTAATCACCCTATGGATTGGAAAGCAAACCTGCACCCCCTTAAAACCTTGCAATAAGGGATCTTCCAGGCAGGGGCGGCCCAAGGGGGGTGCGGGGCCATGTGCGGAGACTCGGTGCGGGGCCTCATTTGCATAAGTGGCCTTATTTGCATAAATATTTGCATAATGTTACCATACACTAACTTTTAGTAAACATGTCTCTTAATGAGTGTATGGATAAAGAAAGACTAAAAGATTTCTACATTACTATAATCCAGTGCCAACCGCCCGGCACATTAGGAACTACTACAAACGCTGCCCATTTAGAACCCATAGCAAACCCGCCGTATCCTGACAGCATTACCAGGACTCACAAAGCACCATACCCTACCTGTCAAAAGGCAACACTGGAAATATTAAACCAATACATTTCAGAGAATACTGGGGAAAGAGAACAAGTGGCAATGTCAAATAGGAATTACATAAATAGAATACCTCAGCTCAGTTACACATGCAGAACATAGACCATCACCAAACAAGGAATCACAATTTAGAAACAGGAAGGCAATAATTAAACTGGGAACCCTAAAAGCCAAACTTGGAATGTACAACCACACTGTAGAAATAAAACTATAAATTAATTTCCTCTTGTACCAAACAAAGCGCAGACGTTAATGATGCACATTTCCCAGAGCTTTCATATTCCAGTTAATAAATTCAAAATAAAGAGATATCTTTCTACCTTTTGTGCATTTTTTTCAGTTGCAATTGCTCCAGCCACTTTCTTCTGGTTTCTTCATGTTTTCTGCTAACTGTCCATCGTCTGCTGTCCATTTGTTCTTTCTTCTCTCTTCTAGTTCTTTTTTTCCATTCTCTCTCTCTACATCTGCTTTGACATACTAATCTTTCTCCATTTGCTCTTTCCTCATTCCTATTTCATCCACACAAATATTACCCCTCCATCCTCAATCCCCACTTACTCTCCCAATACCGGGCCAATTGTAGATTTTTCATCCCTCCCACACAAAAAAATTTTCCCCTCTCCATTTTACTCTCCCAGCCCCATCCCATTCTAATCCTCCCCCAACATCAGCTCCCTTCTAGTTCCAGTCTCACCCAGCATCCATTCCCTTCTAGTCCCTGCATCAGCCCATTTCCAGTCCTAGCCCCCAATCAACCCATTTCCAGTCCTAGCTCCCCCATCCATTTTCAGTCTGAGTCCCTTCATCAGCTCATTTCCAATCCTAGCCCCCATCAGCCCATTTCTAGTTATTTCCTAGCCCCAGCATCAGCCCATGTCAAATCCTAGCTCCCCTCCACTCAGCCCAATTCCAGTCCAAGCCCCCCATGAGCCTACTTCTAGTTCTAGCCCCTCCATGAGTCCATTTCAATTCAAGCCCCCACCACAGCCCATTTCCAATCTTAGCTCCCCCCAACAGCCCATTTCCAGTCCTATCCTAGCTGCTCCATCAGCCCATTTTCAGTCCTAGCTCCCTTCCCTCACAGCCCATTTCCATTCCAAGCTCCCTCCCCAGCAGCGATTTGCAGTTCAAGCCTCCCCGTCCACTCAGCCCAGTTCCAGTCCTAGCAACACCCCCACCCATGACCAGTCCTAGCCCCCCATCAACCCACTTCCAGTCCTAACCCCCATCACCCCATTTTCAGTTTAAGTCCCCCCTATAACCCATTACCAGTCCTAACCCCCATCAGCCCACTTCCAGTCTTAACCCCATCAGCCCATTTCCAGTCAGCCCCCCATAGCTCATTGCCAGTCCTAACCCCCCCCCATCATCCCACAGCCCATTACCAGTCCTAACCACATCAGCCCTCCTCAAGTCCTAACCCCTCCCCATCAGCCCATTTCCTGTCCTAGCCCTCCCCCATAGCCCATTATCAGTCCAAACCCGCCATAGCCCATTACCAGTCCTAACCCCCCCATAGCCCATTACCAGTCCTAACCCCCCATCACCCCATTTCCAGACAGCCCCCATCAGCCCACAGCCCATTACCAGTCTTAACACCCCCCCTATAGCCCATTACCAGTCCTAACCTCCCCCCAACAGCCCACAGCCCATTACCAGTCCTAACCCCTCCCCATCAGCCCATTTCCTGTCCTAGCCCCCCCATAGCCCATTATCAGTCCTAACCCCCCCATAGCCCATTACCAGTCCTAACCCCCAAGCACCCCATTTCCAGACAGCCACCATCAGCCCACAGCCCCTTGCCCGTCTTAAACCCCCCCCCAGCCCATTACCAGTCCTAAACCCCCCCATCGGCTTATGGCAAAATTTAAAAAAAAAAAAACTGGCTCTGGCTGCTGCCACTGCCGCCGTCGCGGCAGCGGCAGAATGAAGTGTCCCGCGGGGCCTCCTCTGCTCACTGAGCCCCTCTGCAAGGGCTTTCAGATTCGCGAAGGGAGAGTGTCTCCCTCGCGTCTCTGTTAAGCCCGCAGGGGCTAATGGGAAATTTCCCATCTGCCCCTTTAGACGCGAGGGGCTGATGGGAAATTTCCCATTAGCCCCTGCGGGCTTAACAGAGACGCGAGGGAGGCAGTCTCCCTTCACGAATCTGAAAGCCCTTGCAGAGGGGCTCAGCGAGCAGAGGAGGCCCCGCGGGACACTTCATTCTGCCGCTGCCGCTGCCGCGGCAGCAGCAGCAGCGGCAGCAGCCAGAGCCAGCTTTTTTTTTTTAATATAATTTCAAAAAAAGCAGAATGTTCGTTGCGCGGGGGCCCCTGAAACGCGGGGCCCTGTGCAAAAAACATTCTTGCTCAATGGACGGGCCGGCCCTGCTTCCAGGGGCTCTTCTGCCACGGTGGGTGGCGGCATGATATTCAGAGCTGCTAGGCAATGACTGATGAGGGCTGCCAGCTCCTCCCTGTGAAACACGTAGACAACCATGGATACTCCCCCTGTGGGATCTCATCCAGGTCCTTAGCCCCTGGTTCACCCCAGAGGTCTGAGGGGCCTTTCCCCAGATCCTCTGAGGCCTGCGAATATGGGGAGACTTGCAACAGCTAGGCCTCGGGCTCCCCCTTATGCCTCTTTAACAGGGAAGTCCTCTCTGAAGGGTCACCCTCTTGTAAAATCTCAGAGCCCGGCAACTCCAGCATCTGCTTTGCAGCAGAAAGCTCAGACTGATAAGAAGTAGCTTGCTCCCTTTTAAGGCAATATGCTTTGTGTAGGGAGAAAATAAAGTCTGTAGAAAAAATCTGCTCTAAAGACTCACCCCAAACCTTCTGCTTCTGAATGGGGAGTTGAGGACCATCCCCCCAACAAGTTTGCCTTCCCTTTTCCTTGTTTCAGATGCTTCTGAGACGACAGCTCTGCCTGGGTTAAAATGGCTGCGGTTTCTGCTGAAACCACGGGAACCGCAGTCTGAGGAGTTCCCCCACTACTGCCTCGGATGGAGTGCTCATGGCTGCCACCGCACCGGAATACTCCAGTGACTGCCCTGCTTGATGCAAAAACAGCACAAACTTGAGGGAGGCAAGCCATGGCTCCCTGCACAGAGAAAGAAAAATGAGAGGCCCGACAGCATGCACAAACGTCAACACAGAAAGATGCGCCAACAATGGCTGAGGGAAGGACAGACTCTCTGAACACTCCGGCAGACAGCAATGAAAAACTGCAGTCGGGCAGGGGAGGAACCGACAGAATGAAGGGTGTTGGGCAGCCATCCGTCCACAATCTGCTTCCCTCTTTGTTTTTTGTTTTGTTTTGTTTTATCAGCAAGGCGACTGTCTTTGAAGTACAACACTGCCCCAAATGGGGGAGGGGGCGATAAAGGACCTCGGGAACCTGCGACTCAAAGGCATCGATGGACCATGGCTGGAGGGGAAAGGGACCTAGGAAAATCAGGTATTTTAACCCCTTAAGGCCAAAAGGTTGCAGGCCTGAAGCCCTACTAGCCCAAACTCACCAGACAATTCCAAATAGGGAACCAAACGCTCCAGCCACTAAGTCCAGAAATCATCTGCGTCCAAGGCTATCACTTCCAACATCAAATTGCCTCTCTTAAGCTAACTAAAAAAATGTTTTCCCTTGTCTGTAAGCAATCATAATCCAGGGGAGTCTACCATACAAGAGCTCTTCACTCAGCTGCTGAGCACTGAGAGACTGGATCCTGAAGCGGTAGGGGGAGCTCTTGTACTGGAATATCAGGATTCTGACATGCTCAGCCCTCAGCTGCTGGTGGGCGGTGGTAACCCATGTGTAACTGGACTGGCCTGGAGGTACGGATAGGAAATGTGGATGTGCCCAATATGGACATCTATAGAGATGTTTACATAGACAACCCCAGAAAAGAATCTCAGAACATTGATGTCTAATAGCATAATGCTTAGAGTCATAAGTGGGGAGCAAGGTGGCCAGGATTCAAATCCCAGTGTGAGTCTTTGTGATCTTAGACTAGTCACTTAACTCTACACTATCTTGATGTTTTAAGGCCAAAACAAGCACTTTCCTGATGCCTATTCGTGCCTGCAGCAAGTTTAAATGTGTATGTGCCTACAGATGTCCCCATGTATCCTGAAATCAAACAGGGACATGTAAGTCCTTTGCACCTCCACCATACCCCCCTTGCCTACTTGGACATCCCTGCACCGGAGATATCTGTAAATACCATTTGTGGAATGGCTTTGAAGATGTCTCCATGATTCTGACATCTACGTGCAGTCTTCAGAGGTCCTAAGTCATAATATAGTAACATAGTATATGACAGCAGATAAAGACCAGCATGGTCCATCTAGTCTACCATCCCCACTCCAAACCTACCTGATCTAGCTAGCTGATTCCTGCCAGCCTCCCTGCAACCAAGTAGGGCCTGGGGCCACAGCACAGGGCACCCAGTTACATTCAGCCACTACGACCCCAGCCCTACAGCCTCCGTCATTTATAAAGGTTTTTCCATGTATAAAGCCTGTTTTATACACGGAAAACAACTTTTATAAAATTGTGTGACATATCAGTATGTGCGATAACAAGACAGTTCATGGTTGCACATGCACTGCATGTACATATTCCTGGGGGAATAGTTTGGGCAGATCAGGGGCAGTGTTGCCAGGTACATATTTTCTAAAATACATGAGTGCACACAAGAGTACATGTTCCCATTTAGAGCAGTTTTGGACCAGTTGTAAATGCATTGCCATTTGTGCACTACAAGTGTCCATCTGACTGACTCTCTTGCCTCCGATCCCTGTCGTCTCTTTAGAACTCTCAACTCTCTCCTCAAAGTGCCTCTGCCTCCAAACCCCCCCCCCTTCCCTTTCTGCCTAGACATTAGCTGACTACTTCCATGACAAAGCCCACAAGATTATTCTTGAGCTCCCCTTGGGGTCATCTCCATCACCCCATCCCCCTCTTCATTCCCTAATCCTTCCTTCAACCTCTGTTGCCTTTTCTTCCTTTTCTAAGATCACTGAGGAAGAAACCACTCATTTTCTCTCATCCTCTAAACTTACTACCTGCTCCTCTGATCCCATACCCACCCATCTACAAAATTCCATCTCCTCCACTGTTGTCGCTTCCATCTGTCATATCCTCACCCTATCACTTTCTATTGCAACTGTTCCTGCAACTTTCACGCATGCTGCGGTTACACCTCTCCTCAAGAAACCATTCCTTGAGTCTACCTGTCCTTCTAATTATTGACCCATCTCTATCCTCCCCTTTATTCCCAAGCTACTTGAACCTACTGCCTTGACTTTCTCACCTATTAGTCCCTTCTGGATCCACTGCAATTTGGATTTTGCCCTCTACATTCTACTGAGACGGCTCTTGCCAAATTCCCCAATGACTTGTTCTTTGCCAAGTCCAAGGACCTTTACTCGATCCTCATCTTTCTTGACCTTTCTGCTGCTTTTGACACTATTAATCATCAACTTCTCCTCATCACCCTGTCCTTACTTGGATTTAGGGATCCTGTCCTGTCCTGATTTTCTTCTATCTCTCCCTTCACACTTTTAGTGTATGTTCTGGTTGATCCTCCTCTACTGCTGTCCTGCTTTCAATCAGTGCACCCCAGGGCTCTGTCTTAGGACTTCTCCTTTTTTTCTCTCTACACTCAGTGCTTTGGTGCACCCATCTACTCCCATGGTTTTCAGTACCATCTCTATGCTGATGACTCTCAGATCTCCCTCTCCGTACCTGAAATCTCTCCAGGAATCCAGGCCCGGATCTCGGCCTGCTTATCTGTCACCACCATCTGAAATTGAACATAACAAAACTGAGTTCCTTATCTTTCCCCCTAAGCCCACCTCCCCTCCCCTCCCCTTCCTCCTTTCTCTGTTTCTGAGGTAACAGAAACAGAGAAAGGAGGAAGGGGGGAGATATGGTAAAAGTCAATAAATTAAGGAATGGAATGGAACGGGTAAATGTAGATCAGTTGTTTACACCATCAAAAAGTAGGCAGGGAACACGAAATGAAG
Organism: Ichthyophis bannanicus; assembly: GCA_033557465.1. Taxonomy (NCBI): domain Eukaryota; kingdom Metazoa; phylum Chordata; class Amphibia; order Gymnophiona; family Ichthyophiidae; genus Ichthyophis; species Ichthyophis bannanicus. The sequence goes on along the minus strand of CM066032.1, from coordinate 86,622,479 downwards.
TTACAACATGACCCATTTAAGACTAATAAGAAAAAATATTCTTTCACTCAATGGGTAATCAAACTCTGGAATTCGTTACTGGATGATGTAGTGAAGGCTGCTAGTGCAGTTGGGTTTAAAAAAGGTTTTGACAAGTTCCTAGAGAAAAGGTCCATAAACCATTATTAAAGAGGACTCGGGAAATCCACTGCTTGCCCTTGGACAAGCATTGTGGAACATGTGCACCTTTTTGAGAACCTGCCAGGTAATTGTGACCTGGATTGGCAACTGTTGGAAATAGAATACTGGGCTTAAAGGACCTTGGTCTGATCCAGTGTAGCAGTTTGTATGTTGATATATTAACACTTTACGCCTCCCTGTTTCCTCAGTTTACAACCTTGGGGTCATTTCTGACTCCTCCCTCTCCTTCTCCACACACATCCAATAGATAGCTAAAACCTGCCATTTCTTTCTCTATAATATTGACAAAATTCATCCCTGAACACATTACTAAGACTCTTATCCATTCTTTAGTCACCTCTCATCTAGACTATTGCAACCTCGTCTTTGCTGGTCTTCCTCTGAATCATCTCATTCCACTTCAATTTGTTCAAAGCTCAGCTGCACGGCTAATCTTCTGCCACTGTCTCTATGCTCATGTCGCCCCTCTTCTCGAGTCACTTCATTGGCTTCCTATCCATTTCCACAACCAGTTCAAACTTCTACCACTGACCTATAAGTGCCTTCATTCGGCTGCTCCTCACCGCCTTTCCTCTCTTATTTCTCCCTATACCTCTCCTTGGGAACTCCGATCTTCTGGCAGATCCCTTCTATCTGTGCCCTTTTCTTCCCCTACCAATTCCAGACTTCGATTTTTCTACCTTGCTGCTCCTTATGCCTGGAACAAACTAACCGAGTCGGTGCATCAGCTCCATCGCTGGCCCTGTAGAAAACCAGGCTAAAAACGAATTTCTTGCTTTTGGATCCTGATCCCCCTCGTCTCCTGTTCACCTCCTATGTGTTTCTTTAGCATTGCCCTAGATATATTCTAATCCCCAGTAGTGTTGTCTGTCTTGACTAGACTGTAGGAATTGTCTTTTACATGTCTCTGTACAGTGTGGCGTACGCCATGTAGCACTATATAAATGATAAGGAGTAGTAGTAGTACAAGTGCTTAACTTAATCCGCTGACAGTGCTGGCTGAAAAATTTATCACCCAGTTTTTAAAAATGTACATATATTTTACTGCAGTAGCAAATGTACAAAATACCTTTAGCCATTACTATAGTTTCCAATTATTTTACTCTATTTTTATGGACATTTTATTCCCAATTAGTATTTGAATGCAAATTTCATTACCACTGTCTCAAACATGGCCTGTAGCACTGTTTGAGGGTTGTGTTCAACAGTGCTCAAAATGTCCCTTATGCATCTATAACCCCATTACCGCGAAGCCGTCAAAAATCTCATTACCGAGTCTGCCTCACATTTGCTTATCCATATGATCTTGTAGTTATTCATTTGACAGGGTTAATGGCCTTAACCATTCTCTGTATTCTCCACTTCCCTGCAGCGCAAGCTACCATGCATGTATACGCATGTCATATGAATGGCTACTCTCTAATCTCAGCCTTTTTTCTGACAGTATTATCCCTTCAAACACTGGACTATATATAGTGAACATTGTCTTAAAGGAAGGGCCAGATTCTTCCTACAGACAAATAAGGGATGGGGTAGCTCTGGCTGAAGAAACATATGGAGTAAATAAAAAGTGAAGCATGTCATGAAATAATATGGGATGTGCAGTACATGGCATGGGTTTTCTATGTGAAAATAACAAAAGCTTACCACAGCTTTGAGAATCAGCCTCTGCATAGTACAGATAATAGACCATAGAGGTGCTTTATTGAGGGCTTGACTGTGCAGAAAAGAGTTTTACGCACTCATCTGAGCTCTTATGAAATCATCCATGGTACACAGGCATAAAAACAGGTGCTACCTTTATGTGATATATGCCCCAATTCTGAGGGCTGAGATGCACAGTGCTCTCGCTGGCTAACACTTCCTCTGCACCTGCATGGAGCCCTGCTGCCATGGCATCTCATCACCATGGCACCAGGATGCCACACAGGAGCGCCGAACAGCCTGACACCCCCACTCTCCTTTTCTCGCCATTTGCCCTTGGCAAAACCATCAGAATGTTCAAAATTCGCATAAACGAGCATAAGAGTAGGTTGAAGTGTCAGAAACGTGAAGCCCCAATAGTAGATCATTGTTTACAACATGCACATACATTCGAAGATCTACGTTGTTTTTGCATTGATCAAATTACCACCGCGTGGCGAGGTAAATCCTTGGAACAAACTCTTCTATGGCAAGAACAACATTGGATCTTTAAACTTAATTCAGTTTACCCCCACGGCTTGAATCTGAGGATTGAATGGTAATTATGCACTTAAACAGTCATGGGAATTACCCATGAAACTACGTCATTGTTTCAGCTGTTTTAAATGCCCTAAGTAAGACTCTGCTCCGCATGCGCGGCATTATTTGGACTATAGGAGTACGGATCTCCATGATAAGTGTTTAGAGATGCGCGCTTCCAAAACTTGTTAGAAGGTATGTTGCCTCATATATTCACATCTGACAACAGTAATGAACCCAGAGATAGATTTAAGATTTACTTCATTTGCGTATGATTTGCATTACAGTGCTTCCAAGTCTAGCCCCTGAAGAAACCATTTGGTGAAACGCAAACAGAGCGCCATTGGTAGCGTTGGGGAAACGACTACGTTACAGCTAAGCACTACTTCTTCCATTATAAGATAGAATTTGGAATTGTCTGAATAATATTGAATTTGAAATTTAATTCTTAAAGACTAGACGCTATGGGTCAGTGATGCAACAATAGGCTCCCATGTGAGTTGCCTTCAGGCACTCCGGGGAACCCCGAGTCTGAGACCCAGTCAGTCTTTTCAACATAAAACTATGTATATACAATTTTGACTTCTTTCTGTTATATATCATCTTTTTATCAGAGTTGTGTATTTTTATTGATGAATGATCACTCTGATTAGTTGACCATAATAGTTTGTAGTGCCATTTTGAAAACAGCACTTCCTAATCTCTATCACTATGTTCCGTGTGGGCGCCTTAGGGGGCAGTGTTTCTCTATAAAGACTGAGGGATTTAATGGCGGGAGTAAAATTCTGACATGGAGCCAGTGGATCCTTTAAAATGAAGATCTGGTGGGGGGGGGGGGGGACAGGAAGCCAGAAAAAAAATTATTCCTTATTGAAGTATACATGTGGAGGAGTAGCCTAGTGGTTAGAGCACTGGCTTGGTAACTAGGGTTTAATTCCCACTAGCACTCCTTGTGGCCTTGGGCAAGTCACTAAACCTTCCATTCCCTTGGGAGAAAAGCTTGGCAATCTACTTCTGGTCACACTGCCAAAAAAAAAACAGGAGCTGCTGGGTCTCCAGGAGTTAGCAGACTTGAAGGCCTACACATTGCATTATATTGAGGTATGCATATATATTTTTGGTGGCCCATTCTCTCAGATCAGAATAACTACTCTGCATGAATTTGCATCTCTTCAGTTCATTACTGTTACATTAAAAAAAACCCACTACATTACATGCAAATGTTTATTACAAAACATGATAGGGGCTTTATGCACTAAACACTACAAAAATGCTGGATTTTTGCCTTTTGTATGCTTCTGGGGATTTTTGTGCATTGAGGACATGACTTTATGACGGTGACTATGTGAGGAAACCAAAAAGGTGTCTATTTCACTGGTCAACATTGAAATCGTCACCGACTTTAAAAGGCCCTAATCTGTAGTATCTTGCTGAGCTGAACATGAATATAACATTAAAAAATTTGTATTGGCTCTCGTTTTGAAGATATTGCATGTAGTTTATTTTTCACGTTTCACCGTGTAAATTTATCCAGTAGGACATCAACAACATCCCAAATAAGCCTTGAATGATGTAATATTGCATCACATTGCATAATACCAGCATGCACACATCATCCAGAGTTGATTGCATCATTTTCTGATGCAATGCAATACTACTGCCAAATGGCTGCTGAAGCCATCTGACGTCAGCAGTGTACTATACGCAGTCGGAAAGGAAAGTAATCTGGTATTCTGTTCCGATATTGAAAGCCTCATGAATGCCTTAAAAATCACTCATGACCCACAAGACTGGAGACTATTTATAGACTCTTCGAAACTGAGTCTGAAGGCTGTGCTTTTGAACAATGGAAACCGTCTTCCATCTATTCCAGTAGCACATGCCGTCCACATGAAAGAGACATACGATAACTTAAAGCATCTACTGACTTCCATTAACTATAACAAGTACAGCTGGCACCTCTGGTGACTTGAAGGTAGTTGCCCTTTTAATGGGACTGCAGCAGGGATATATAAAATACATGTGTTTCTTATGTGAGTGGGATAGCCGAGCAAGGGATTGGCACTACTTGTGGATGGAATGGAATTGCAGACAAAATGTAACAGTTGGAGAGAAGAATATCCAGCACCCAGCTCTGGTTGAGGCTCACAAAATCCTGCTACCACCCCCTTCACATCAAACTAGGTTTGATGAAAAACTTTGTGAAAGCCATGGTGTGCACTTCGCCAGCTTTCCGATACCTGCATGAAAAATTCCCTCGACTCAGCGAAGCAAAGATTAAAGAGGAAATTTTTGTGGGTCCTCAGATTCGAGAGCTCTTCAAAGATGAACGGTTCAACAACTTGCTGCAGGGTGATGCGAAACAAGCATGGAATGCTTTTCGCCTAGTGTCAACAAACTTTCTCGGGAATGTTAGGGCAGAAAACTACAAGGAACTAGTAGAAGATATGCTGATGCGGTATCAGAAACTTGGCTGCAATATGTCTCTAAAGATCTATTTCCTTGATTCCCATCTCAATTTCTTTCCTGACAACTGTGGTATGGTTAGTGATGAACAGGGTAAACGTTTTCACCAGGATATCGCAACGATGGAGCAAAGATACCAGGGAAAATGGTCCACTACAATGCTGGCTGACTACTGCTGGACACTCCCCAGAGAAACTCCCGAACAGCTGTACAAGCGACAGGCGAAAAAATCTAAGAAGTAGTCTATGACTTGGTTTTTTACAGGTATTAACCGAAGGCCTATTATATTTACTATTGACATGCATTTCGTGATGTAAACATTAATTCTTGTAGATTACAAAAATACGTGAGCTAACTTTGCAATGTCACTGTTGTATTTGTGTTCAGCATATAAAAATTGATAAGAAATGACTACTTTTATTTCAGTAACATGACTTTTGTAAAAATTTGTTGACCAGTGTTTAAGCCTATGTTATAAGGACAACATGGACAGCTATATGCCTTTATAAAAGAGGCTCTCAAATCCAGTCACAGTAGCATGCAAATGACAATACACAAATTTACACCTGCTTCAAAGCTGCTGTAAATGTGTAGATGAACTCTGCACTCATCTTTGTGTAGGGAGGAGTGGCCTAGTGGTCCAGCCAAGTTACCTCAGGCCAGAGGACAAGGGGTTTGAATTCCACTAGAAGACAGCACCCTTGGGCCAGAAGGACTGGGGTTTCTAGTCCCACAGATGCTCCTTGTGGCCCTGGGCAAGCCACTTAACCCAAAGTGCCTCAAGTACCAAAAAATAAAAACTAATTGTGAGTCCTTTTGGACAAGGGGAAAGATATACATGTAGTACCTGAATATACACCACTTTGACTGGTAGAAAAACAGTATATAAGCCTTGATAAATAAAATACAAACATATGTGGTTTCTGCCTCTGCTCTACCCAGTTAATACCTCTGACAAAGGCTACATGCACATCATGTAAAATTAGAGGTATACTATCATGCACAGATATTTTATACATGTATGCAGTCACACAATTTTATGTAAAAAAAACTTTTTTGGTTGTAAAACAGGCTTTGCATGCATGCAATGTGCTGTCAAGTCAGTGCTAACCCAGCAGCCCCTGGATTTTCATGGCAGTGTGACCAGAAGTAGATTGCCAGGCCTTTCTTCCAAGGCAATGGAGCGTTAATTTAATTTAATTTAATTTAATTAACAGATTATTTATATACCGCTCCTTCCATTGATCAGGTGCGGTTTCCATATAACAACAATAAACAGTGTGGTCTGTTTTTACATATAACATTTGTAGCTAGGTAAATACAGTTAACAATTAATAATTAACAATTAACAATTAGTAAACTATGTACAGTTGAACATAATTAAACTATATACATTGTTTTGTTTTTCATTTACTTATTCGCTTTGTTTTAGGGTGTATCACTTCATTCTTTTGATGAGTTGTGTATTACTCGGGGTGGGATTATCCTTTATCCAGTTGGGGGGTGTGTGGTGTGCTGGTCAGAGATCCATAATGCTTTGTGAATAAGTGTGTTTTGAGTTTTTTTCTGAACTCCATTATGTCGGGTAATTGTCTTAGTTCTATTGGGATTGTGTTCCACAAGATAGGTGCTGCATGGGAGAAGGCTTTTTTGTTAGTGGATTTATTGGCCCTAATGAATTCTTTTGGAGTGGTTAGTTTATTAAGCTGGTCTCTCCTTTGTAGATTGTGTGTAGGTTCTATTTTGATAAGGTTATTTATGGGCAGGGGTGCTGTTTTTGTTATGGCTTTGTAGGTGGTTAATATAGTTTTATATTCTATGCGGCTTTGAATCGGGAGCCAGTGTAGATATTCTAAGATTGGGGTTATATGTTGGAAAGGTGGGGCTTTCGTTATGGTCCTTGCTGCTGCGTTTTGTGCTAATTGAAGTTTTTTTATGGCTTCCTTGCTTACGCCAAGTAAGGTTAGGTTTGCGAAGTCGAAATGTGGGGTTATGATTGCTTGTATGACGCGTTGGAAGTCCTGTAAGTGCATTAGTGGGCGGAGTTGCTTTAATATTTTTAGTTTAAAGTAAACTTTTTTTGCTATGTTTCTTACATGTGTGTCCATGCTGAGATGTTTATCCAGTATCACACCTAAGTAGCGTATTTCAGTTTTCAGTATGATATTATTATTTTGCAATGTTATATGCGAGTGATTTGCCCAAGGCCACAAGGAGTGCTAGTGGAAATCAAACCCTGGTCTCTTAGGTACCAAGCCAGAACTCAAACCACTAGGCTACTCCTCCACTTCAAAATAGGCTACAGAAAATGTTTCATAAAATTACACCTCCAGAGGGTAATTTTATAACTGGGCACCTACTTGAAGGCAGCATAAACACCCCTATTTTACATGTATTTTAGAAGGAACATAAGCACCTACTCCTCTTTATAATATACTAACCTAAAAGTCTGAAAATGTGCCTTGATTTAAGGCACAATCGTTTATATCAGTTTTAGAGCTGATGTAAATGCCCACTCCTAGATTGGCAAAAAAAAACCACGTGAGCTTGTGCATTCTGCCCAAACTCCAGCCATGCAGATGCCCACAGTGAAAGCAGACATCATCAGGCCAAAGTGCGTACTTATAAAATAAGAACTGCATCATTTGCACTTATGAAGTTCTAGAATACTGTGATTTACAAGAGTTGATGGCGTCTAACTTTAGGTAGCTCCTTATAAAATGACGCGCTTAATGCGTAAAGCCCCTTTGGTGAAAAACTTCACATATAAACAAATGAATTGATGGTGGCAGTAGAGGTAATCTACACAGATAATGTGTTAAGATGGCTGTGCAGTGAATAGGGCCTAGGAATGTCGCTTTCAAACAGATAAAGGCTGAAATGTAGTGGCCATTCTCTTTAAAAATGGGCAATATACTTTTCCATCTCTTTTTTCCCAATTCCATTCCATACAGGTAGAGTAAAACAACTGGGTAGCATGGGTCAGTTCCCATGATTTTCCATAAGGAAGATAAAAAAGAAATCTTTCCTAAAAAATTGTGGAAGTTATTTGGGCAAAAGGAAGACTAGAGGGATGCAGAGAAAGGCGATCGCGGAATGCAGGGTGAGGCGCTACAATTCTTGCTCACTCCAATTTTCTTTACTGGGGCTGCTGCAAATAACCTTTGGAGTATTTGAAAAAATACCAAATAAAAGATGAATTGTCCTTTATCTGAGAGGAGGCATTCAGCGAAACCTTGTATCTGGCTGCTCCTGGAGACCACCTGTAAATTGATCCTTATGGATCTATGCATAATGAAACATCACATTCATATCTTTCTCTCTCATCGGACACATTATCTCTTTCTATCACCTCGCTAGCCCTTAGTTTCCCTTTCATAAACTAATACATTTTTTAACTCGATGAGAAATTAGAATGTAAACAGTAATATACCTGATAGTCCCTGGTGACGTTTGACCATGAAGTAGGAGAGCTGGGTCAGCCCAGATATCTAAGAAATTATTTTTAAGCAATGACTTTCTGAAGAACAAGAAACACGCTAGCAAACTCTAACTAGTAACTGTAGAGAATATGCAAATTAAGCTAGCTTCTGCCAGTTGAGACCTTACTTTTTGAGGACCAGCACAATATTGGGGAAGATTGCCCAGTCCCTTGTAAAGAACATGAAAAGAAATCTGACTATGGAGAAATAATTAGTGGCTCCATTTTCTGAACAGTAACAAAATCATATTTCCTCATGGTTCAAATACTACTTTGCAATAAATGAAGTATATTAATACAATACATCTGTGGAATTCTAGCTGCTTTTTAAGGTACTCATTTGGATAATACAACTAATTTAAATGAATTCAAGTGAAATCTTGTTTACTGTTAAAATGTTGTTGTTGTTAAGTGCCGTAGAGTCGAAGTCAACTCATGGCGACCCTCTGGATAGCTATCCTAAATTGTGTTCGGCCTTCAGTCAGGCGGCAAAATATATCCCTTTATTTTCTTTGTTAATAATGATTTAAAAACTTGGACTTTTTTCCTGTTTTTGTTCAAGCTAAAGGGCATTTTATCAAGTTAAAATGAGGCATTATTTTCCACTTCAATGAAGGGTTTACTTCAGTGAAGAATTGTGCGTGCCAAGATTTCCTTTTCTGTTTAACATCTAGGAAATTTGCACATTTACACGGTTAGATTTTCCCATCAATCATTTATCCAGATTTATATACCTGAACATATTACAGAATTTATATTTGGTGCATAAAAACTGTGGATATTTAGCTTCAGTCTCTACTTACAGATTACTGGCAGCTATGTGCTTCCAGAATATTCGTAATGATTTCAGTGCCTGAAACTATCTCCTTCCCTTCCCCCAATTTGACAGTTAATTAAATTGTCATTCAACTTTGCAAGCTATGAGAAACGATGTACCAGGTCATCTTTCCCTCTAGCAAGGCAAAAGGTAGTTTTTGACTAAGAATGGAGCTGTAAATGGTCCTTTCTTACACTTTTGACTGATATTCAGAACCTTGCACAACACCTATCACCTACTTCCCGCTATATTGGTTTTCTTAGTAGACATAAGGTTCAATGGCCATAATTCTCTTGGACTGAATTCCTATTATCAAGATTATACAGTGCTGAGAAAATGTTTTATGAACCCCATGTATAATAATGAGAACCCTCCATTATACCAAAATCAGTATTTTCTTTTGCAATAAACCAGCATAAATTATGATTTTATAAACTAGCACCTAGTTAACACATGTTTCATGCATGTACTTTATGCTTATTTTAAGTCAATTTGACTTTATAAAATAAGAGCTGTAAATGTGACAGTATGTACCTAAGTTCAGGAGTGATCAGTTATACCTAGCCCTAGAGCTGGTATAAATGACCATGCTCATTATTTGCAACTGCATGCATAAATTAAAAAATTTTAGAATCTCTGCACGCAACAGTTTGTACCATCCACACTCTTCGCAAACTCCACCCATGTACATGCCCACAGTGAAAGTAGGTGTGGAGCCACCTATGCATGTAAATGCCTAAAGTGCTCTACCACAATTTTTCCATATCGTTGGTGTGTAAATCTCAGCGGCTCCTTATATAATTACCCCATAGGACTAACTCAGAATCAATGTGAGAAATAAACAAATCCCTAGTTTTCTTAGCACAGTTAGAAACATAGAAACATAGCAATATGACGACAGAAAAAGACCACATGGCCTATCTAGTCTGTCCTTCCATATCAACAACTACAACAGTCCCCCTTTTCCTTTAGAGATCCTCTGTGTTTGTCCCATGCTTTTTTGAATTCAGTTACTGTCCTCATCTCTACCACCTCCACTGGGAGACTATTCCATGGATTTACCATTGTTTCCGTAAAGAAATATTTCCGCATATCACTCCTGAATCTATCCCCCTTCACCCTCATCCCATGTCCCCTCATAGCAGAACTTGCTTTCAATTGAAAGAGGCTCTCCCCCGGAACATTTATGCCACGGAGGTATTTACACATCTCAATCATATCACCTCTATCCCGCCTTTCCTCTAAGGTGTACATATTAAGATCCATAAGTCTGTCCTCATATGCTTTATAATGAAGACCACTAACCATTTTAGTAGCCACCCTCTGCACCAACTCCATCCTGTTCACATCCTTTTGAAGGTGCAGTCTCCAGAATTGCACACTATACTCCAAATGAGGTTGCACCAAAGACTTATACAGAGGCAGTATCACCTCCTTTTTTCTGCTAGCCATTCCTCTCTGTTTGCACCCAAACATCCTTCTAGCTTTTGCCGTCGCCTTTTCTACCTGTTTAGCTACTTTAAGATCATCAGACACAACCACACCTAGATCCCGCTCTTCTTTAATGGATAAAAGTACTTCACCCGCTATACTATGTTGCTCCCTTGGATTGCTGCAACCCAAATGCATGACATTACATTTTTTAACATCTAATCCCAGCTGCCAAATTCTAGACCATTCTTCAAGCTTAGCTAGATCCCTCCTCATGTCATCTACACCTTCCTGGGTGTCTACTCTATTGCAGATTTTGGTATGATCCGCAAAGAGGCAAACCTTACCCATCAGCTCTTCTGCTATATCACTAACAAAGATGTTAAAAAGAATCTGACCAAGGAAAGATCCCTGAGGCACAACACTGTTAACATCCTTCTCCTCACCTGTACCGTTTGTCGCCTCCCACCCAAGCAATTTCTAACCCAAGCAGTAACTTTAGGGTACATCCCTAGGGTGCTCAGTTTGTTTATAAGTTGCCTGTGAGGAACAATATCAAAGGCTTTACTGAATTCTAAATACACCACATCTAGGGCTCTCCCTCGGTTCAACTCCCTGGTCACCCAGTCAAAAAAATCAATCAGATTTGTCTGAGAAGACCTGCCTCTGGTGAATCCATGCTGCCTCGGATCCTGTAATCCGCTGGACTCCAGAAACCTCACTATTTTCTCTTTCAGCAGTGTTTCCAATCATTTACTCACCACCGAAGTTAAACTAACTGGTCTGTAGTTTTCAACCACATCCTTACTTCCGCTTTTGTGTAAAGGCACCACATGAGCCTCTCTCCAGTCCTTTGGCACCACTCCCGACTCCAACAAGGCACTGAAAAGATCAGACAGTGGAGCTGCTAGAACGTTCCAAAGTTCCCTCAGTATTCTAAAGTGTATCCCATCTGGTACCATCGCTTTGCCTACTTTAAGTTGAGCTAGTTTCTCACAAACACAGTCTTCTGAAAATTGTTCAAGATGTCCCTCGCTTCTGTTCCTGTTTGGGGGTGTTTTCTGAAGTCCTGCTCCTGGTTCTTCATCTGTGAACACAGAACAGAAATATTTGTTAAATAATTCTGCTTTATCCTCATCAGCTTCTACATATTCCTCCCCTTCACCCTTGAGTCTGACAATACCAATTTTGCCCTTCCTCTTCTCACTAACATATATGAAAAATGTTTTCTACTCCCATTTTTTTGCATTGGCTATTTCCTCCTCTTTTTGAATCTTTGCTTTCCTGACTACTTTACTAGCTTCTCTAAGCTTTCCAAATCTAGATGCCTGTCTTCCTTTCTCTGTGATCTCTTGTATTTCATGAAGGCCTCCCACTTTTTCTTCACTTTTTCAGCTACTTCTTTTAAAAACCATAGCGGTCTCCTTTTCCTTTAACTTTATTTACCATTTTAACAAAAAGGTTGGTTGCCCTTAAAATATCCCCTTTCACTTTTACCCACTGTTTTTCTACATCCCCCAGCTGTTCCCATCTCGCTAACGACTCCCTGAGGTATTGGCCCATCTTGGCAAAGTTAGTCTTCCTAAAGTCTAAGATTCTCACCTTTGAATGGATTCTAACAGCCCTAGTCCTAATACTGATCCACACCATCTGGTGATCACTGGATGCAAAATGATCTCCCACTACAACATCAGAAACACTTTCATCATTTGTAAGTACCAAGTCCAGTATGGCCCCTTCACGTGTGGGGTCTTTTACAATTGCCTGAATAGTTCTCCCTGTAGAGAATCCAGGATCTCTTTACTTCTAGATGATACTGCAGCAGGAATGTGCCAATCAACATCTGACATATTGAAATCCCCTATTAGTAACACTTCACCTTTCCTAGCAATGCTGCGTATGTCTTCAATTAACTCTCTCTCCACCTCTTCCTCTTGTGAGGGAGGTCTATATATCACGCCAATGCAAATAGATTTCTCTTTCCCTCTTTCTAGTTTAACCCACAATGCCTCCTTTCTCCCTTTTAAGCTCTGTAATTCAAAAGCTTTAATAGTATTTTTTGCATACAGTGCCACTCCTCCTCCCTTTCTTCCTACCCTGTCCTTTCTGAATAAAGTATAACCAGGTATAGTTACATCCCAGTCATGACTTTCTGTGAACCATGTTTCTGTAACTGCCACTAAATCCAAGTCTGCCACTCCCACCAAAGCTTCAACATCAGGGATCTTATTTCCCATGCTATGGGCATTTATACACACTGTTTTCCATATGTTACTCTTGTTACCCATTTCAAAAAGGTATTTAATGTATCACTTACCTGGGGGCTTTCTTCACCCATCCCCAACGAATCTAGTTTAAAGCCCTCTTTGGTAGATTAGCCAGTTTACTTCTGAAGACGCGTCAACCTTTCTTGGACAGATGGATGCCATCTCTGCTCTGCAACCCTTGGAACAGCATCCCATGGTCTAGGAAACCAAAACGCTCTTGACGTCACCATCCACGCATCCATGCATTCATCTACAGTATGCGAGCCTCTCTGCCTTGGCCTTTATCCTCAACAGGGAGGATTGAAGAGAACACCACCTGTGCACTTAACTGCTTCACCCTCTGTCCCAGAGCCATAAAGTCACTTTTGATACGCTCAGAGGGATACTTGGCAGTATCATTTGTTCCGACATGGATTAGCAACATTGGGTAATAGTCAGTGGGCTTAATGAGTGTTGGCAAATTCTCTGTAACATCTTGGATTTTGGCACCAGGCAGACAGCATACCTCTCTGGACATCAAGTCTGGTTGGCAGATGGATGCCTCAGAACCCCTCAGAAGAGAGTCACCAACCACCACTACCCTTCGCTTCCTTTGGGGTACTTGAGCTCAAGTGCTTAGGTAAACAGTAAATCACTCTGCTGAGTAAATTTTAACAACTGAGTTTGGGCATTCTGCCCTATATAAAGGTCCAAATATTTTGGGATTGGTTTTCACTGTAAAAGTTAGAAGGACCTCATCATGTCTTGATCAAGAGAAATTTCAAAGGGTCAATGAAAAACAGTACTTAATGCTCATCTGGAAAGACCTACAAGACCATTTCTAAACATCTGGGGCACCATCCATCCATTGTCAGACAGTCTACAAATGAAAAAAACGAATGCCGTAATTCTACACAAGAGTCGTTCTGACACGAACACTCCAAGAGAAAACTAGAAAAATAAGCAGTGTGGTCACAAATAATCAAAAACTAAAAACAATAGATATGCAAGCTTCTCTTGCTGCAGCTGATGTCAGGGTTCACGCATCATTCATTAGGGGAAAAAAAGATAGCTAGAGAAAAAAAATATATCTGGTGGAGGTGTCAAGATTTTGGGTTGTTCTGCTGTCAAAGGATCGGGACAATTTGCTCAAAGAGATGCTATCAGTTAGAGAATGGGAGGTTCACATACTTTTTCTCACAAGAATACTTAGGGGTATGTTTACTAAACCGTCTTAATGTTACCAGCGTTAGTTGCAGTCTTACTGTGATGAATGCCATATAAGGTAGTGGGCGTTCCGGTCTTAAGGTAGCATTTCGGGTTATCGCGCAATAAAGTCCGCTATCGCGTGATAGAGGGAGCCATGAGATGTTAACGTGCATCAACCTTAATTAGGCGCGCTGACCTTCAAACACAGCAACAGAAGAGTAGCACAATGGTTAATGCATTGACTGCTGATACAGTGGTCATGAGTTTGATCCCCCAGTGGGCTCAGTTAAAAGACTGTCTGAGGCAATCCCTTTTCCTGCTTGTAACAGTCAGACACATCCCAACAATTTGCATTTCCAGCCAAAAAAGCCTCACCACAGTGCCGCAACCTAATGTACCTTTTAGGGCGCACCATAAGGCACATCATAAAGCACCACGTCATCCAAGGCAGGTCATAATGTGCCCCAGAGGGAGGCAGGAAAGGTTGTCACCCTCCAAGGCAGCATATAAGGCGCCACATAAGCTGGCCAAACCTAATGTGCCGCGAAAGATGCCCCAGGGATGCCAAGGTGACACAGGAGATGGTGCCCAGGGGCACAAAGGTGCCCCAAAGTCACAAGCATGAAATGTATGACTCAAACACAGATGTAACCATAACACTACACAGAGCACCAAGGAAAGGCAATGAACAAGTGATGGAAGGAAGTAGATAACGGAGCTCATGGACCAGCCAAATCTGCGTGCAGCCCATGTGGCAGCAGGTAAAGTAGACAAACATATCGGGGCAGCTGTACCGATGTACAGGGTGATGGTAATGTACAGTGCAACAATGACAGTGTGTGGCAGAGGATGGGGATACGTGTCCACCAGAGGAGGTAGAGGTGGCAGGATAAGTGCAATGACAGGAGGACAGAGGAGAGCAGTGCCATGCAGAGCAGACACAGGAGAGGCAAGCATGAAGAGCCACAATGCAGAAAAGTGTGCCAGTGCAGGACATGGGGTAGCAGCCTGAACATTAGGGCAGGACGCCACACATATGGCACACACACATAGACGGACAGAAGGATGGATGGCAACAGTGATGAGGGAATAATGTGGTGGCAGCACAGATCTGCACAGATATGACTGTTACACAAATGAAAAGTAGTTGTGTAAGACAGCCATAAAAAAAGGGGAACAGAGAGGAATTGAACCCATGACTTCTGCTACTGAAGCTATTGTGCTACATCACTATGGGAGTTAGCATATCAATGGCTGGCTACAGAAAGAGTGCACGTCACCATAAAACTGTCTGCTGTGGCTACCAGGATAGGATAGAACCAACAGTACCCATAATGCAATTCACATGCAGAACAGCAGTCTACATCTGCTCACCAGATGGGGTATGCACGTCTACAGCAAGTCAGCTTGCTAGGGGGGAATGACCATGCATATTACTGGCACAGAATACCCATAGGCCATGCCAATGTGCGTGTTCTGTGCTCACCCTGAGGGTGAGGTGGAGTGGCCAGCACCAGGTCCACAGTACCTGGGTTGGTTGAGGTGAGCTGTATTGCAGGTCTCCATCAGTGCGTGACAGGTATTTGTTGCAGAGACCTTTAGGAAGTCTTTGTGTCCATTTGTAATTGCCATTTATGTCTGGCCCTTGTGGACCATGATACACACAACATAGTGCATATCCACTGTGCTTGCTATGGTCACCTGTTTAGGGAGCAGGAGTGTGTCAGGGTTCACTTGGCAACAATGTACTTAGCAAACCGCCCTCTCTGGGAAAGGGTGGGGAACATGATCTGCCCCCAACAGACCCGCACTCTCACCCTTTGGAAAGGGGACAGTGGAGGTGCATGAGAACAGGCTGTGGGACCAGCAACCCCCAGTCCTGGTGGTGAACGGACAGCTGCTGAAGATCTGCACTTGGGACAGGGCCACTGGCAGATAGGTACTGGGCCCAGTCAGCTCAGTTGTCCCCCACTACGATCTGACATTCCCCAGCAAAGGGCAGTCACTGTGCACCCTGCAACCTGGTGCAGCCATACAGATGCTAACTGCAGACAATCTGCTAGCTAGTACATAGTGCATGTTCCTGAAGAAACTGTGTGCACCCAAAACTGGGATGTCAGCACGCACACGCACACACACGCGCACACAAACACACACACACACACCACACAGGTATATCAATGATTGGGCCGCAGAAAAGAAAACCCATAAATATCACTTGAGAGAAATACTGTATAGCGCTATGGGGGAACCTAGCCATGCCATGGTCACTGCTCAGTCAGGGTGAGAGCAACCTCCCAGCATGACATGCTGTGGCCACACTGACTGTGCAGGTGGTGGTCAGGCACTACTATGTCCCAGCCATTGCCCTATACCCTGTGCAAATGCATCCTGCCCATGCCACCCTGTCCGGGCCATACCCACAGTACCTTGCTCCTCATTATGCACATTGGCAAGCTAACACTGGAAACAGTGCAAGCAGTGTGGACTCAGTAAGGTGCAGGCAGCCACAACACACTGGATAGACATACACACACACACTGCCACACCTATAACAGCATTGTGCAAATATAGAGATTTGTGGCAGCCCTGGCTGCCACACCAGTCCTGGGCACAGTGCAGGCATGGCTATGGTACACAATACTGTTGGGGTCACTCCACGGGGTGGTAAACAATGTCAGAAACCAAAACTGAAACACACTCCACAGATATCAGCCACTGCACCCTGCAAGGTGCTCCAGCCATACACATACTAACTGCAAACAGTCTGCTAGCTAATCAATAGTGCAGGTTCCTGGAGGAGATGCATGCACCCAAAACCGGGATTTGAGCACACACACACCAAGCAGGTAAGTCAGTGCTTGGGCCCCAGAAAAGAGAACCCATAAATATCACTTAGAAAAAATACTATATAGCACTAAGGGGGAACCTAGCCATGCCGTGGTCACTGCTCAGTCAGAGTGAGAGTGACTTCCCAGCAGGACATGCTGTGGCCACCCTGTCCGTGCAGGTGGTGGCCGGGCACTACAATGTCCCAGCCATTGCTCTATGCCCTGTGCCGATGCATCCTGCCCAGGCCACCCGGTCCAGGCCATACCCACCGTACCTTGCTTCTCATTATGGACATTAGCAGGATAACACTGGAAACAGTGCAAGCAATGTGGGCTGAGTAAGGTGTAGGCAGCCACAACACACTGGATAGACAGACACACACTCCCACACCTATGCCAGCATTGTGCAAATATAGAGGCTTTTGGCAGCCCTGGCCACCACATCAGTCCTGGGCACAGTGCAGGCATGGCTATGGTACGCAATACTGTTGGGGTCACTCCCCGGGGTGGTAAATAATGTCAGAAACCGAAACGGAAACACACTCCACATAAATCAGAAAGGTTGCTATGATACAGCTCTATCAGCAAATTGTGATTAACTTAGGAATTGTTATCTGCCATTAATCATAGCAACCTTTTGATATATGTGTAACATATTCCTAAGTTTAGGGCGGCATTGCTAAGGTATGCAATTGCTAGTATTGGGAGACGCTGCTGCGCACAGGGCCCAACTGCCTGACTCTCCATGAGGCTTTGGATAGTGGAGCCTGTGGGTGTGGGTGTTTATGCCCCTATTGGCCGCTGCTCTAGGGCAGAGGTTCCCAACTCCGGTCCTGGTGGGCCAAACACTGTTCAGGTTTTCATGCTGTCCCTAATGAATATGCATGAGATACATTTGCATACAATGGGGGCAGCACATACAAATGCAGCACAGGCATATTTATTAGGGACAGCATGAAACCTGAATGGTGTTTGGCCCTCCAGGACTGTATAAGAACATAAGAACATAAGAACTGCAGTTGGGAAACTCTGCTCTAGGGATTGCACATGTTTATGGTGTCTGTGCTCTGTAGGGTAAAATATAGGCATTTCAGGCATGTTTATTTTATCTGCAATAAAGATTCCATCTTTATTACCACGGTTTAGTACTGGGTAAAATATGGGGACAGGGTTGGCAGGAGCCACAGCTGGGACCTGAACTTGTGACCTTCTGCTCCTGAACACACTGGTTGTGTATACTGCACCACACGGACAGTTCATTCCCTGGGGATACCATGATTGTTCATCAGAAAGACTCTGTCTTTTGCAGTGCACGGCACCCACCTAAATGGGGCTAGGCCATGGTCTGCTGTGGGCAGATGCCACTGCCCCCTCCGCCACCAGCACCCCTCTGCCACCATGCTGCCATGCCATTATGCCGGTGGTGCTGGTGGTGCGCAGTCCCAGGCCATCCAGTGTGCTGGTAGGCATCTGCCTATTGTGTGGGTTCTCGGGTAGGGGTGCCTACATGGACATGCATGCTCCCCCCCCCCCACACCGCCTGCCAATATTATGTGCCCTTGGGGGTACCTGCTGGGTAATATCCCCTGTGACAGTGTGGGACACACACTCGTGCCCATGTTGGACCCTCATCAGTTGCTGTCTTTCTGCTTTACAGTTTCAGCATTCCTATGTGCCACCTAGGCATCTGCCTAGTATGCACTGTGCCCCAGCTGGACCACAGCAGGTGCCGCCTGCAGCCCCCTGTATCCCATTTACAGCATCAGTACAGTTGCCCTTTCCTACTTGCCCACTCTGCTGTTGCTGCACATATGCACGCCATAACAAACCTGCCCAATCTAAATGACAGAAACACTGATCAGCGCTATTTCAATGTGGGATCATTCACTTTGTAGGGGGACAGAGCATAGACCCTTCCAAACATGATATCTTAATTTATATGCTTTGTCAGTAGTGTTGCTTTATGTTTATCATTAATATCACTATTGGCCAGCTTGGTTATTGGGATTTTAGATGTGGTTCTGGTCCTTTTATATGTTTATTTGCCTTTTTGGTCCCTGAACATGCATCACAACTATCACTTTCCTGGGTTTCCCTGCCTTTGCTGCACATTGCTGACTGAAATGGTTTCTCTCTCCTGCAAATGTGCCTAACGCGAGGTTTTCACTGGCGTTAGTCTTCAGAACCGGATTTCACAGCGTTATTGTGCCTGGAGCCTCTCCTCGCCCACTCTCCGCCCATTGACTCCTTCTCTCCACCCTCTGGGAAGCCTTACTCCTCCCTTCAGGCCCGGATTTCACAGCGTTAGTGTGCCTTAACGCCGCCGCTGCGTTATCGCGCGATAATACCACCCCTGCGACTTTAAGATGGTTAAGTAAACATACCCCTTATTGTTGAATCTTTTTGTTGAATAAATAATTAAAATATATCTTTCTTGTCTGAGGCATTTATTCAGTTGGGTTGTCTTTCTCTTTTATTAGGGTTTACGATGGGATGCTAAAATACAGGAATAACACTATTTTTACCTTAAGAATGTGGAAAAATTAAATCGATGTTTGACTTTTACTTTTTTTTTTGCTCCTCCTCTTTCATGGTCAATAGTTTTAATTAGTGTGCAGTTTTTCCTATATAATGCATCTGCTTTTGTACATTGAGGGGCCCTTTTACTAAGCTGCAGTAACAGTTGCTGTGGGGTTTAAGGCATGCTAACTGTTCACACACACCTGTGGTAACTGTTACCAGATGGCATGACAGCTAGCACGCTCTATTTCACGCGATAACTGCATGTCATGGAATGGGCCAGAATCGAGACAGAGAGTGGACATGGTGGCCAGTGGCAGCACATGGGATGTTGCTGTGTACTGGCTGTTATAACTGCTAACGGTGTGGCTGCACTTAGTGCCACTAGGCTATTACCTGGCTTTGGGGTTGGAGGGTAGGGACTAAAGGGCCACCAAGTTATTTGATTGGCTTGGGGGAGAATCATGGGGGTGAGGGTAGGGGTCAATCAGTGCTTTTTTTAAACACCAGCTCCTGCCCGTCTCATAGGTACTCGCAAATGGCTGTGATCTCAGTCATTTTGTGATGACCTGACAATGACGGCAGGAGCAGGGAGGACCACTCCTGCCTCCTGTGAGCAGAAGACCACCACAGATTGTGAGATATGAACAAGGGGAGATTGAGTGGTTGGGGGGTCCCTATTAGAACAACTGGCTTGCCAAGATTAATTGTTTTTATGAGGGAGCTGGGCGCGCTAACTGGCTAGCCAAGGGGTTTTTTTGGAATCAGAAGGAGGGAGAGAGCTTTGCTCTTGGTTTGGGAGTACACTGATCCCCACTGGACAGTTCCCAATGGGGATGGTGCCTGTCCAAAGATCAGTGCTGTAGGCGGGGAGGCACTCAATGCCACGGATCTTTACATCTATTTTATTTATTTATTTATTACAAGTTCTTATATACCGCACTATTCGGCATCAGCGCGGTTTACATTATAACATAAAGACCATAACAACAAGCTGTTTGGTTTACATCGAACAGGAGTACCAACTTGGAGAACCGGGTTAAACTATATACATGAGATATTTACATAGAACAGAATAGAGTCATAGTAATATAAAGAACGGAAGGGTGGTTTCATGAGTGAGTCACTTCTTCTGGTTCAATTGCTGGTAGGGTAGTATTGAAGGAAGAGGTGGTATTTGAGTGCCTTCCTGAACTGGGGTAGGACAGTAATGGCCCTTATGTCAGAGGGTAGAGCGTTCCAGCATTTGGGGGCATATAAACTGAACGCTCTGTTTGAGGTTGTCATGTTGCACTTTGTTGATGCCTTCGAGGTTGTTAGTAGGTTTACGGCTGTTGCTCTTCTGGATCTGTTGGGGGGTACAGTGTGAATCAGATCTGTGAGTGAGGAGGATGAGATACCCTTGATTGCCTTGAATGATAGGACTAGGGTTTTAAAGGTGATCCTCCCATGGATGGGGAGCCAGTGAAGCTGTTTAAGAATGGGAGTTACGTGGTCGCTTCTGGATGCTCCGTAGAGGACTCTTGCTGCGGTATTCATGGCCATCTGTAAAGGGCTAAGAGTGGATTGAGGGAGACCTTGTAAGATGGCATTTGCAAAGTCGAAGTGTGGCAGGATTAGCGCTTGGTATATGGTCTGGAAGTCGTCCGGGTCCAACAGGGAGCGTATATGCCTGAGAGAGCAGATTTTGAAGTATACAGCTTTGACTATGTTATTTATGTGATGTTTCATATCCAGACGTTGGTCCAATGTAACTCCAAGGTATCTTATTGTTTCTTTAGTTTGTAGGTCAGCTTCCTTGACACTGACGTGGGCTGGAGGAGTGAAGTTGGGGTCTCTGGCGATGAAAAGCACCTCTGTTTTTTTATGCTGAATGCGTAGGTTTTGTGATTGGAGCCACTCAGAGACCGTATTGAGGCAGTCTACTAGTGGTGCCAGGTCTAATTGAGTTGTAGAGAAAGGCATATATAAGAGAATGTCATCTGCGTATATCAAGCAGTTGACTTTGAATGATCTTATGATGTCGCAGATGGGCTGCATGTATATATTAAATAGTAGGGAAGACAATGAGGAACCTTGAGGCACACCTTGCTTTTGATGGAAGCATTTTGACTCTTCTGAACCAGACTTCACATATTGCCATCTTCCATCCAGATAAGAGTTACACCATTCTAATGCACTGTTGCAGATACCTTTCTCTTTCAGTCGTCCGAGGAGAATTTCGTGGCTTACAGAGTCGAACGCCGCAGCGATGTCTAAGAAGACGAGTACAAATCCTTGTCGGATGTTGTTAATGCCTGTGATAATGTCGTTGAATAGGTTAGTGAGTAGGGTCTCGACCCCATGATATTCTCTGAACCCATGTTGGCAGTGATCTAGGGGAGCTGTGGTGTCTATATGCTCTTGGATTTGCCGTTGTGCCTCCTTCTCAATTATCTTGGCTAAGAGGGGAATGCTAGCTATAGGCCTATAAGATTCGACCTTTTGCGGGTCTAGCTTGGGGTTTTTCAAAAGTGGCCTAATGGAAGTCTGCTTGAGTGCTGCGGGGAAGTAACCTGTTGTGAATGAGAGGTTCATTAGATTTGTAATAAAGGGGCTGAACACACAACGTAGCTCCTTAATCCAAAAAGCTGGGCATGGGTCCGTTTGTGCAGTGGAGGTGTTGAGAGATGCTATGGTATCCTCGATGCATTTAGTGGATGGAGTGGAGAATTTATTTAGTGAGGTTGCATTCGCTGGTTCTTGGAACGGGACTGTTGACACCTTGTTAGTTTGCACGATCTTGGATTGCATGTAGTCAGCGAATTTCTGTGGATGAATCTCACTGTGTTGTTCGGGAGAAGGTTCCTTTGAAAGGGATTTGACAAGGTTGAAGAGGTCACGTGGTTTATTCAGTGATCTCTTTAGTGTGTCCGTGTGATATTGTTTCATTGTGGTTGTGATTGCTTTACGGTGTGTGGAGAGGTGGGTACGGTAGGCGGTCTGATCTTCAGTAGAAAGCGATCGGCGCCAGCGACGCTCCAGTCTGCGGAGTTGAGTCAGAGAGGATCGCAATTCAGGAGAGAACCATGGGGCGGTGCTTCTTTTTCTCCTCTTTGTGTTATTGGAAATTGGAGGTTGTGATATGGCATGCAGATTGGAGTTCCAGGAGGTGATTAGTTCGTCGAGGTCTGGTACAGTTTTGTTGAGGAGTGATTGGGTCTCAGCCACGATGTGTTCCCTGTTAAATGGTCTAAATCTTCTTGTGGGCGTCCGTGATGTGCTGTGCATGTTTTGGCTTCTGTGCAGCTGCTCGTTGATGATGGGGATCTGGAAAATGATCAGTTTGTGGTCTGACCAGGGTACATCAACGATTGATATTGGTAGGTTGTGGTTTTGCTCGAAGACTGGCTGAGGAGCAAATACCAAATCCAGAATGTTTCCCTTTATATGAGTTGGTTTAGTATGGCACTGAGAATATTGTCAGACTGGGGGGGACACTGCAGCAATCAGAGGGAGAGATAGTGAGAGCTCTGTACACCTGATCACTACCTGTCCTAGCCTTTCACGTACCACGGAGACCTGCGATACCTGCATTGCAGGCACCATGGGACTTTCTGCATTATCTTTCCATGCAGGGATCACAGGTCTCCACGGTAATTCTAAGACCTCCATGGGATCTACAGGGGGAAATCTGGGAACACTCCCTGCAGCTACCATAGGGGTTTTGGACTTACTACAGGCCTTTTGCATCTATCATACTGCGCTAGCTGCAAGAAGTTACCGCAGTTTATCAGACATGCCTCATAGTGTTCCTTTGGTTATACACCTTCCAACAGTTCTCTGAAATGCCTATTCCTTATCATCCTACTACACCAGTCCAGATGAATGGGTGATGTTCCCCAGTCAGCATCTGGAGGCAGACATGAGAAACTTTCAGTGCTGTCATCACATGGCATATCCTCTGGTGCAACACTGAGAGAAGCAAGTAATTTCTGACCCCAGCAGATGGCAAGGTGTGTGGACTAATGCAGTAGTGCCAATAGCCCTGGCCTTAGGATTGAGTCCTTAAGGGCTTAATGGTGCTCAGAGAGCGAGTGCACCCTTGACTCCTCGAGCAGACCGCCACCCAGGGTCCAGTGCTGTTTTGCATGGGTTTACTAGTGCTCAGTGGGCTGAAGAAGGGCAGGAGACTCCCACAGAGCCCCGTGAGGCGATTGGCAAATTTGGTTCAGGCACGCCTTCTCTCTTGGTGCAAGAGGATATGGCATCACACAGTGGGCAGGTCCTGGCTACAGGATCACTTCCTGCAACCTCAGGGTGATGTTTTCCTTTCAGGTGACCTTCCCCCTCCATTGCAGCACAACACAATAAATGGGACTTCTCTATGTCCTTGAAGGTCTCCACTCTGCCTTAGCTTCCCAAGACTGCAACTCTAGCATCCAGAAATTAGACTCATTTGGTGAGAGCTAAGAATCCTTTATGCTCAGTGCACACATAGACCTCTCACCAACTGGGAGATAATCATATATGTGGCCCTTCTTGCAAAAGGCTGGATAACCCCCAATCTTGCTGTTGGACAGCTGTCTGCATCTTAGTATTTCTGATGTTTAGTAATTTAAAGTTACTAAGGGAGAAGGAATACTTAAACTAAAATAAAATTCTGTCACTTAGCCCTCCATTGCCTCAGGTACAAACCTATACTGTAAGTCCTCCAGAGAGAGGAAGAGTATCTAATGTGCCTCTCCTTGAGCTACTTATTTATTTATTTCTATTTTGCTCACAGTAGTTCAAGGCAAGTTACAATCAGGTGCAGTAGGCATCTCCCTGTCCCCAGAGGGCTTACAATCTATTGCAAGTTTGTACCTGAGGCAGTGGAGCCCCAGGCTACTGCCCTAATCACTAGGCTACTCCTCCACTTCTCAAAAGATGTGTGCTAAATCCAAAATCCTTTTCCCTTCACCTATATTTATTGGGATGGGGGGGGGGGGGATATTCCACATAATTAATGCAGTTAGCAAACCCACTGCCACAGCTGTCGCTGAAAATCACCGCCCTCCCCCCATTAAGTATATTGCATGTTATTTATTTATGTTTGCTTCAAAATAAACTGCAAGGGCCTAGAACTGATCTATTCTTAAGGGCTAATAATTTGGTGATGAAGATCAGTGGTGGGATTCAGCCAGTTTGACGAAACCCATTCCTAAAATTTCCAGCGGTCCCAGTCCCCCCACCCAACAGTATTTTGATGGCATGGGGACAATCATGGCATCGGGAAAAGCCCCCCGATGCCATCAAAATACTGTTGGGGGCCGGTACCCTGACAGATAGTGGATCCCTGGTGGCCTAGCGATCCAGACTCCCCTCCTCTCCTCCCTTAAAAAGAAAATAGACCCAGTGGCCTAGAGGACCCCTGAATCCACCACCCCCCTCACAACCTCAACAACAAATAGACCTAGTGGCTCCTGGACCACCCCACCCCGATACCTTTCAATTGAGTGGGAGCGCTGCCTACGCAACCCCTATTCATGGTCTGCCATCTTCAAAAATGAACCCCTGGTGGCCCTGGTCTCTTGGTTCCCAAGCCAGTACTCTAACTGTTAGGCTACTCCTCCCTGGTGGTGCAGTGGCCCCCAAACTCCTCCACCCCCCTCCAGATACTTTTAATCTGGGGCAGGAGTACTGCCCACATGCTTCTGCCAGTGCCGCCATCTTGAAAAATAGCAGTGCTTGGCAAAACGTACAAAGTGCAACCGTCGTGGGCTACCAGTCAGGGCTGTACCCATCAAGTTCCTTCTAGTTAGTGTTCGATCCAACACGGGAACGCACAGCACAATGAAGTACACATCCAAGCTTCAGTTCCAGGAACACCTATGCACATATAAGTCCATGCCATCTTGTCATCCCACATACTCATACACATGTATATGGCCACACAAGTTTTTTTTCTAGGCCTTTTCTACATGTAAAAGAGGCTTAACATGTGGCAAAAACGTTACAACATTATCCCTCGCACGTCTCAGTACAGCTCTGGTAGGCATTATGCAAATCATGATGCTGAATATTAACATCTTTTGTTTCACATTTGACCATGACAAGACTGTTCTCCAACACAGAAAAAAACCAAAGCCAAAAATGTTACTTATGCTACAAGATTTAACTGTAAACACACACGGATAGTTTTACGTGTTCTTTACTGATGGAAAATAAAAGGATGTCTCATGGACAAGTTGTATTCACCCATTTGTCTGTCCATCTGTCTGTGGCCTAGTATCTGGTGGACTGATTTTGATGCAATGTGAGAAGTGAGAGGTAGACCCTAAGAGGAGTTGAAAATGATCCTGTCAGCAGAAGCTGATCAGGTGAGCTGTCGGGGGTTCCCAGGTCCTGATATCTCGAGAGCAAGCAGGGTGCAGAGCGGAGAATAAGGACTTGTGGGGTGGAAAAACGCAGATGAGTACTAGAAGATCTAGTGTACTTAGGGAATGATAAAACAAGTTCTCAGCAGGTATTTGATACCTTCTCAAGGCTCAAGATGCTTTAATGCTGCCTTGTTAACCAACTCTGCAAAGAGAAGAAAGCTTATATGATCAATGTGTTTGAGTGTGTGTGTCATTCGTTCCCCTCTAAATAACTTTTGTATTTGATGCCCCATCTATACTAAAATGTCAATACCTGTTGGGGGGGTCCAAAAAGATACTGACAAGGATATACATGCCCAGACACTTACACGTCCTGGAGAATAGGCTCCATTACTTTTGCGTTTAACTTCTTGTTCTGAAATGAGTTTCCTATTACAGAAAGCAGTTAGAACTCAAAGGGGCTATAAATCAGGCTAAGCAGGCTCCCTATTCACTTGCCTTAAACTCTATTGAACACCTATTAAGCATACCAGCAGGCCTAGAGTTAAAATGTTTAACAATAAAACAAACAATTACAGAGCCTGTCCGACTGATGTTCTCAGATGTTGATTTATACATGCATTAGATACAGCTTGAGACAGCTGGAGACAGATACATTGAATGATTTTTCATAGCATAAATCAAAGTAGTTCTCTAAATATTATCTCAGGCCAAAGGATGAAAGGTATATGTTTCTACAAGATATAATCAGTACAGGCATTCTTTACTCACCCATATGCCTTAACGGTACCTTTACTAAAGTGCAATGGGGTTTTGCAACTTACGGGCATTTAGCACAAAACCGAGCACACAGTAGTTGCAACTGCTGTGCACTAACTACCAGGGGTATGTCCAGCCTGTTCCTGGCAATTACCGCACTGAATGGTGCCCTAACGTGCCGCAGCAGCATGCACAATTCCCGCGGGTGCCCTTAACTCCACCTATTGAAGTGGTATTAGGTGAACCCGCGCTAACTGCACGGCTCGCAGTTAGTGTGTGGTGTTTACCCACATGCTAACTGCAATGCTCTCCACCTCTAACCCTCCAGCTTACCACCCCAACATGAGATTCACAGCATGGAAATCGACCCGTGCTGTTCTGGTCCTGAGTTAACAAGCTCTGCTAACTGCATAGTGCACCTTAGTCAAAGGGCTCCTTAATATCTACTGAGAAGATCCGGGCATCAGACGAATGATTAGAGATGACATTGTATGCAATTTGCCAAATCTATAGTCCCCATTCAACTACTCAGCTCTCTAACAGTGTTCATTTCCACATTAAAGGCAGACAGTATTTTCCGTCTTACCACAGGTGAAAGTCACTGCAGGAACACAAGGACTAAATGTCTCATTCCCTATCCTACCCCACACTCTCTTATTTTATTTTTATTTATAAACTTATCACATTTATTCATTACATGTAAGAATTAGGAAAAATTGTCAGTCCACAAAATTAAGGAGCAAGATACAGGAAATGAAATAGAACACTTCCGAGCAGATACATATATATATATATATATATAATAATATACAGGCAGGACACAAAAAACAAACTATGCATCCCTGCCAGCAACATCAACAGGACTTGATTCCTCCCTGTGTAACAAAAACTCCAAAAGCTGTTTAGCTTCAAAAAATAGGTAATTCTTAGCCTCAAAGGAAATTATACAATGACAAGGAAACTTCAGCAGGACTCACGGTTTTAAAATTAAGAACTCCTGGTGTCGCAGCTGGATCTTATGAGAAAAATCAGGGCAGTTTTGAACTTTTGATCCCAAAAACAGCACATTCATATTTTTGAAATAAAGAAATAGAATCATTTCTTGTCCAGCTCAAGGGCAAAAGTAACAAGTAAGGTAGTTCTTACTGTTATAATGTCCAGAGAGCTTTCATGAAATGCAGTCAGGTCCAAAGACTCTTGCATAACAGCAGACTCACGGGACCGCTTAGAAATAGGCTTTAAGGACAAATATTTGGCCAAGCCACTCGAGAAACAGACTCCAAAGGAATTTTCAAAACCTTCAACAAATATTTATGCAGCATCTCAACAGGCGTCAGAAATGGAGACTTTGGAAAATGTAAGAAGTATAAATTATTGTGCCTACTTTGATTCTCCAGCCTCTCCAGCTTCAGGGCTACCAACAATTAATCCTTGAATACAACAGCATTAAAGTCAACTTGGTCAGCGCAACAGACTTCTAAGAGTCCAAGCCTTGATTTTTCTTGGTTCTGCTCCTGAGCTAGACCCTCCTTGTTCCCAGAAATAGTTAACAAATCCTCCTTTATTTTGTTAATGTTAAATAAAAGAGAGGAGTTCAAACCAGTGATGGTATCCCACAGAACCTCCATAGTTACCACTGCAGGTCTCTCCAGCAAACCCAAAACCAGTGTGCCAACAGCCAAGTCTCCCGCAGGTTCCTTCTTCAACTCCTGAGCTCCAAAACATTGTCCTGAAGCATCTTGGATCGAACCCTCCACCAGAAATGAGGCAGCAGTGGGGTCCTCCTCATCACGAGATGCCAGGACCTCTCCAAAAGGATTCACCTGGAATGTCTCACTGCCCCCACTGAAAGCACAATGCCATCTTTCCCCGGACTCTTTTTTTAAAAATTGAAATCATAGAAACATGATAGCAGAAAAAGATCACATGGCTTATCTAGTCTGCCCTTCCATATCATCTATAATAGTCCCCTTTTTTCCTTTAGAGATCTTCTGTGTTTGTCCCATGCTTTTTTGAATTCAGATACTGTCCCCATCTCTTCCACCTCCACTGGGAGACTATTCCACGCATCTACCACTCTTTCTATAAAGAAATATTTCTATATATTACTCCTGAGCCTATCCCTTTTCACTCTCATCCTATGTTCCCTTGTAGCAGAGCTTACCTTCAATTGAAAGAGACCCTCCTGTGCATTTATGCCATGGAGGTATTTAAAGGTCTCTATCATATATCCCCTATCCCGCCTTTCCTCTAAAGTGTACATATTAAGATTTTTAAGTCTGTCTGCTTCATAACAAAGACCATCAACCATTTTAGTAGCCACCCTCTGCACCGACTCCAACCTGCTTATATCCTTTTCAAAGTGCGGTCTTCAGAATTCAAAATGATATAAGCAGGTTGGGCCTACTCAAAAGTACAAGATAAAAATGCCAAACTATGCTTCAGATTTATACCATATTTTTTAATTGAAATTTATAATTTTATATCCAAAAAAATAATTTAATGAAAGTAAATCATTAAAAAAAACATGGAAATAATAAAACATAAGCAAACTCCATCTTCCTTTCAACTCCCTAAATGTATATAGTTGGCCATATCTACTCTCCCATAGGCCAGAAGACGTTCTGACAATTAATTATGATGCTATTGTTGTAATTCAAAATGTTTCTTGCTCACTATAAAATGCCTAATGCAGTACGAATTGTATTCTCTATAGACCAACTTGATTATATGATAAAGTGGTATATAAAAACAATAAATAAATAAATAATAACTGTTCAGCGACTGCACTCATGAGAGAGAGAACTGTTTCCGTGAGCGAATGTCAATTGGCTTAACTTGATCAATAATATAATTGGTGACATTTTACTTACCAGTTAATGTCCTTTCCTTGAGTCCTGCTAGACCAGTCCAGACAAGTGGGCTGTGTTCCCTTACTAGCAGATTGATGGAGAGAAAGAATCAATGAAAAGCCCAGGTTTCAATAACATCACTCCTATGCCTCTATTTGCCTCAGCCACTAGAGGTCTCTTCAATATTCACCCCAAAGCAAATGGGAGACAAATGACAAGCCTCACACAACATCAATCGTGGGCAACAGTAGAGAATTATGTAAAGGAAAGCATAAAAAGGAAGCGGTCAGTAGAAGATGAACCTGCAGAGCCAAGTATAAAAATCATAGTGGACCCAAGGGTACTGCAACAGAAGAACAGAGCAATATAGTTTCAGGGGCAGGCCCTGGACTGGTCTAGCAAGACTCAAGGAAAGGATATTAACTGGTAAGTGAAATGTCATCTTCCATATCGTCCTGCTAGACCAGTCCAGACAAGTTGAATGTACCAAAGCTACAATTTCACTGGGAGGGAAGAAGATAAAGCAGCTTGCAAAACCCTTGAGTCAAAGGCCGTGTTTGCACATGTGTGCACATCCAAGCGATAATGCTTGACAAAAGTGGAAAGTGATGCCCTTGCCGCTGCATGACAAATGTCTGCAGTGGCTACCAAGCTCCGCTCCACCCATAAGGATGCTTGCGCTCAGGTAGAATGAGTGTGCATACTCTCCGAAACAGACTGATTGCGCAACAGATATGCCGATGCAATGGCCTCCTTAATCCAACACCCCAAAGTCGACTTAGCCACCGCATCACCCTTGTTCAGGTCAGCAAATAGCACAAAAAGATGGTTGGACTTACACAAGGAATTCATAACCTAAGAAGCACCCTCCGGACATCCACAAGGTAAAGATTCTTATCCTTCCCCCAACACTGCTCCTTAGAAAAGCAGGGCAGGCAGACCACCTGGTCCATATGAAAGGCAGAAAGCACCTTGGGCAAGAAGGAAGGCACAGGCTGAATGGAAATGGCCTTCTATGAAAAAGTTAGATAAAGATCTCGGCAAAACAGAGCCTGCAGCTCGGAAATTCACCTCGCGGAACAAATCACAACCAAGAAACCATCTTGAGTGTCAAATCTTTCAAAGTAGTGCGCTTCAGTGACTCAAAGGGCACTGCCATCAGGCCCCTAAGAACCAGACACAGATCCCAGGAAGGGATCACAGACCGGAAGAGAGAAAGCAGACACAAAATCCCCTGGAGAAAGCGTGAGATATCCAGGTGCAAGACTAGAGACCCACCAGTCACCAGACCTCAGAAACAGGCCAAAGCTGCCACCTTAACTTTCAGGGAGCTAAGGGAAAGGCCCTTTTACAGGCCATCCTGTAGAAAAGCTAATAGAGATGGCACCTTGGCCATCTCCAGAGCCACGTTCCAAGAGCCACACCATCACTCAAAAAGGCATCAGATCCGCACGTGTGCTAGCATGGTAGACCTCCTTTAGACTCAGAACAGAGTAGAAACCACCACTGAAGAGTAGCCCTTACACGCTAGCTGTCTTCTTTCAAGAGCCAAGCCATATGCAAAAAGGGAACCGGGTCATCCAGGATGATCAGTCCTTCCCACAATAGGCCCCGAGATGGAGGCAACCAAAGAAGAGGTGCCGTCAAGAACCATATCAGGTCTCCAAACCATGCTCTTTGGCCAAACCGGCACTACCAGAACAATCCTGCCCAGGTGTGTTCTAGCTGCTGAATTACATGCCCCACCAGGGGTCACAGAGGAAACATGTACAGCAGGTGTTGACTTGGCCAAGGCTGGGTCAGGGCGTCATCACCCTTGGAGCTCATCTCCATGTAGTGACTAAAGCAGGGACAAACTTTGGCACTGGAGTGGGTCCCCATCAGATGCATTTCAAAGCATTCCCAGCTATGCAGAATAAACTGAAATGCCTCCTGACTCAACTACACTCTCTAGGATCCAGAGAGTAACAGCTGAGGAAGTCTACTTCCACACTGTCCACCCTGGCAATGTGCTGAGCCAACAAGGCTAGGAGGTTCTTCTCCACCCAAGCAAACAGGAGAGCCATCTCCAGATCTACCCCGGCACTCCTCATGCCACCTTGCCAATTGACACAAGCTGCCACCGTGGTGTTGTCCAAAAACACTTAAACCGCCCAGCCCTCAACCAAGGACTGGAAACACAGAAGAGCTAACCTGATGGCCCTCACCTTGAGGCGGCTGATGGACCATACAGCTTCCCTGTAGTTCCAACATCCCTGGGCCATATGGTCTTGGCAATGGACTCCCCAGCCCAAGAGACTGGTATCCATCATCATCAGGATCCAGGAAAAATTGTCTAGCAGCATGCCCTTTCTCAGTTGACATGGCTGCTGCCACTCTGCAGGCTGGTCTTCACCATAATTGGGGACAGGAGCCTGTGCTCAAACTCCAAGATCTCAGAAATCACCAACAGGGTCATTCCGACACTAACTTCCCCACCAGTTGTACTGAGAAATTAGTCAGGGAGGGGAAGGGGCAGATCGGGGGTGGAGTTAGGGTGGGCGGTGGACGGTCATTGGTCCTGGACGTACAGGGCCAATTCTAATGTCGGCCCTGTATGTCTAGGGCCAGCGATCTGTACGGGTAAATTATTCTACCTTCCCTAGACATTGAGGATCAGCAGCCTGAGGCACAGATGAGGCGGGGGGGCAAAGACATTCCCTGCAGCCTGACCCTGGCATTAGGAGGCCAGACCGGGGGTTAGGCTGCCAGGAAATTGATGCCGGTGCCGGCGGCTGGGGATCACGGCTTTTCAATGGAACTGCGGTGCCATAGCAATCAGACTCCATGGCACCGAGACTCCATTGAACTTCCCTGACTGAGTTAGTCGGCCAGGGCCTGTACATGCAGTCCGGGCTGAATCGCAGTCCCAGCCTGCACGTACAGGCCTAATTTAGATTCTGATCCCGCGGGGCTAGATGTGCCCTGCGGGATCAGAATCATGATGTCCTCTGTATGTCCAGTTCAGACCGGGCATACAGAGGCCATATATGTACGGGATGGAATTGGGCCTCAAGTCAACAAGAACTGTTGGAGAGGCCACATGGGAGCATACACCCATGGCACCATCTCTATGGTTGATGCCATCAATCCGAGGAGCTGAAGATAATCCCAGACTCTGGGAGCCTGCTGCACACAGAACAGCGCCAGGCAATCCAACAGTCCTTTGACTTTCTCCTCTGTCAAGAAAACTCTGCCCACTCAAGTGTCGAAACATGCTCCCAGGAACTCCAGGGACTGGGAAGGCACCAGCTGGCTCTTTCCCTGACTGATCACGCAGCCAAAGCTTTCCAAAACATGACACCACCAGAGATGCCTCTGAAAAGGAATGGGCCCAGATGAGCCAGTTGTCCAGATATGGATGGACACAGATCCCTCAGCACCACAGTGCTGCAGTCATCACTATCATGACCCTGGAGAATGTCTTTCAGGCGGTGGAGAGCCTAAAGGAAGGGTAGCAAACTGATAGTGAGAACCAAGCATGGCAAATTGTAGATACTTTTCCTGATCCACCTGGATAAGAATATGAAAATACGCCTCAGCCAGATCCAGAGAAGCCAAGAATGTCCCTTGGCGTACTGCTTGACTCACGGAGTACAAGGTTCCACCTGGAAGCGCAGGTCACGCAAGTGCTCATTGACACCCTTGAGGTCCAGAATGGACCAGAAAGAGCTGTCTTTTTTTGTTTTGGGCACCATGAAATAGATGGAGTATCTGCCCTTGCCCCACTCATCCAGGGGTACGGGTATTACCACCTTTAGGCACAGCAACTTGTACAAGGTGGTGTGCGCAGCAGCACTTTTGATTGCAAACCCATCCATAATTGGCTCTTTGCATTATAGGACATAGTCAAACTGAATGGTGTCTAGCACCCCGTGATCCTTGGTAACCCAGCCCCTTCCTTAATTCTGGTGGAAGAGACTGAAGTCACTGAACAGGGCTCAAAACATCAGGGCTGCACATACCACCAACTAAAGAATAGCAGCCACTGCAATGAACTGATTCTTCAACACAAATCCCCCTTTCCATCCAGAGTATCCTTTAAGGCCAATCTACCTTCCACAGGAATGGTGGTCTGACTGGGAACCGCTGTGACCTGCACAAACACCTTGGAAATCTCAAACCACACAATGCACCCCTTTCCTGGAAGAGTGTGCATCTTCTTTTACACCCTTAGCCCCTTAGACAAGAAGCTGGGGGAATCCCACTCTGACCGAACAAGACCATGAGCATCTCCAGGAATGGGAAGATGGCAGTGGATTTCTGCATCCCTTGCAGGAGAGGATGCCTCTTTGGTTCCTGCTTCATGCCTGGAGCATCCGCCAAGCTCAAGGTCGATAAGACCCTGGGATCAATGCTTCCTTTCCTATCTTCCAGAACAGGTGGACAACACCGGTCTCCTCACAGTTCTTTGAAGGCAAGAGTACTTCTTCATCTACATCAAACATCTCAATCCAAGTGACAGTCCAAATCTCAGACAGATCCCAGATGATCTTCATTTCCAGGGGGGCACCCTTTGCCAGGGATGCTTAACTATCCATCAAACAGGGCTTCCACCCTCAGCTTGCCCCTCACAAGACTGCACTCAGGAGAAACCAGAGGCCACAGGGTGTAAATTGCCATGCCAGAATGACCAGGCCTGCTGTAAAAGGAAAATAATCCCAGGTGGGATAATCCGGATTCTGGAAGCTCTCCTTATGGAAACGACCCCCCATACTGTGGAGCATAGTCACCATCAATCCCCCCGAGGATGGGGAGAGGCCCACAGCACAGTCACCGGAACCTCCGGCCAGCTGAATATCCTTACCGAAACTCCTCTGCCTTCTCCTGCCCTGAGGAAAGCAAGCTGAAAGATGGGAGTAGGTCCTCCAGGGACGACTCAGAAGCAACCATTCAAGAAGGGCAGTGTCCAGAAGCCAGAGATGAGGCACTTTGCTTGCCACAGGCCAAGCGTTTCCTGGAAGAAACAGAGAGATTTAAGACAAGTAGTGGGCGCTAAGGCGCGGAAGGTGAACATTAATTATGCTTTTAGTTCAATGCACGTTATGGGCACTAGGATAAGAATGCACTTAAGGACCTTGTGACTGCCGTGCTACTAATGCATGCAGAAAATGGTGGAAAACCCACACACAACAATGATCGCCAGCAGTCCACCCCAAATTGCGCTCCCATAGACAGAATCGGGAGCCCCCAATAAGGACAATGATGAGATCAAGCTTTGGTACTCACCCCTGAGAGCCCCAGACAGAGGGTCTGTGCCGGGCTCATCTCTACTCTCCTGAAAATGTTTCTCTGACTTGGCACTGTGTCTTAAAGGTGGCTCTCAGGTAGATATCTCTGAGAGCTTTCTGCAATCTTCAGGAGAGAGCAGAGGAGGACAGAGGAGGAGGAAGGGGGCGAAGAAGCTGTGTGAGGCTGCTGCACTCTTCCATCCTTCCAATTTTCTGGCTGCTCAACAGGCTCTTATCCATGGTAAGAGTGTGGAGCTGAACCAATTTTCCCTCCTCCTATGTCTACTGAAAAGACCACAGTCGTAGGCCCTCCCACATCACGATCAATTGAGAGAGTCACCCTCGAAGTGATCCGTCATAAGCATTTTTATCAATCTTTTCCTTTCAATTCTTCAGATTTTCTTCAGAGGAGAAAATCCATCCACCATCTGTTGGTGACAAAGAAATATGAAAGAAACCTCTGGTGGCTAAGGCGAATAGAGGCATAGGAGTGATGTCATTGAAAACTGGGTTTTTCATTGGTTCTTTGTCTCCACCAATCTGCTGGTAGGGGAACAAAACCCACTTGTCTGGAATGGTCTAGCAGGATGATATGGAATACTCAACGTCTGTCTCAGACTGAGAATGTTCACACGCTATACTCAAGCCCATTAGACCCCATCTACAGCACCCACTTTCTGTTGTGCATTAATAAAATACTAGGCTTTATTTAAAATCACTTTTATTCTACCTAAGCAAAATGAATCATATTAAGCAGTTTACAGTAGAATATAAAAATAAACCCAAATAAACATACTATCAATATAAACAAGAAACATAAAAATTACAAAAAATTGCATTAAAAAATTATGAATTGCATCACTAGGACTAATGTCAAGAGCAGTCAAAATTCAGGTATTTTAATACGTGTTCTTATCAAATAGCTGTGTCTTTACTAATTTATGAAATTTGACTCCTGCCTTACCCTCAGGGGGAATCCATTCCATAATTCTGGGGCCAGAATTGAAAAAGCATGAACCTGCAATCTTGTTCTTTGTACAACCTGTACTCTAGGTACTTCTAACAAACTTTGCTAGTTAGAATGCAATGGCTTAGCTGGGTTATACCAAGGTAGGGAGCCAACCAACTATGAGGGGAGACACCATCACAACATATTAAAGATCAACATCAATATTTAAAATTTCATGCAGCTCTGTAACCAGGGCAGTTTTGCTAATAGAGGTCTGACACTGCTAGATCTCCCCTCACCTGTTACTAGGTGAGCAGTAACATTCTACTACCTGAAGTGTTTTTACTACTATATTAGATAAGCCCAAATAGAGCACATTAGAATCTTAATGGTAGAAGAATCTAGGAAACAGAGCAGCCGATGTACCAAGTTGATCCTACAGTACACACTGCACAAAACAGAATGAATCTGTGAATGGCAAGTCAAAGAACTACCCACCACCATTCCCAGACTCTTGATCTTGGAAGATAGGTGCAAAACTTTATCTCCAATCCTACATCTCACTTCCAAATTCTGCCCATCAAGTTCTCCTAAACATATGACCTCAAGTACCAGCCTATTTTTGGCAACCCAACTGGTCACGTCTTTCAAACGAGCATTTAAATGATCAGGGGCCTTATCAGTATGAGTCCCCTAGCCTGAGGGAAACAAACTGTATGTATGTGAAGTCTTTTTTTGCTGGGAAAACTTTCCAGGAATGAAAAAGTTCATAGTATACAATGTAAGTCTTAGGGAAGTACTGTGCATTTCCTTTGCGGTGGTGAGGCAGAGATATATCCAGGGTATATCTCTACCCTGTTGGGCACAATGTGGGTGTAACCTGTAAAGAGCAGAAGCAGTTGCAACCCAAAGTAAAAGCAACTTACTGGGCAGACTGGATGCTGGACATTATCTGTCTTTATTTACTATATTACTATTTTACTACGTGCAGTGAGTTCCTAGGGACCACTGACTGGAGGGAGCAGTGGGAGATAGCAGTGGGAGATAGTCTTTTCAGGTGTTTATAGCAGCACTATTATTAAAGATAGGAACAGGTTTGTCGCAAAATGATTACAAAAGAGATAAAATAATATGATTTTCAAGAAAGTAGTTCTAAAAATGTTTTTAGATTATTTATAGATTGTTTAAAATAAAATAACAGTGTAATTTGTATTTCCTACTAACAGATCTTACTACTTACCAGGGCTGACTCTACCATTAGCCAAGACTATGTGGCCGCCTGGGACGGCAGATTCTGAAGGGCAGGCAGTGCAAAACAATAAATCCTGACAGCCACACAACCTCCAAGCCATCAGCACATTCTTTTACCTAGAGGGAGAGTGGGCACACACATACATACACAGCAAAGTTTCCTATCTATAAGTATGATGTCCAGTTATGCATTTGTACAGGACTGTTGTGGGAGGGGTGGTGTTGAGCTAATCATGATTGTTGAGTTTAATTATCAAAATCTTGGAGGGTGAAGGGGGTTAAGCCTGAATGTTTACCTAATACCCTTGCGCCAGCTCTGCTCTTTACAAGAGTAAAGTTCTTCCTTTCTATTTGGAGAACAGGGGGTCTCTCGAGTTGCATTTTGGAATGAGTCACAAGGAGGCTCATGAAGCAGCACCCAGGAGGATGAGGCTCCCTCAGTTGGGGAGATAAGAGAATTGCCCTTAAACATTGTTCACCAACAGCTACTGAAGTCCTCTGTGTGCCCGAAGGGAGAGAAAAGACCTTTCTTCACTTTTCAGTTTTACTGGAGTTCGGAGAAGAAAACCTCAGTGGGTCAATGGAAGCTTCATGCAGAGAGTACTCCAGGAGTTTAAGATTTGGGAATCATATGGAAATTGCTGTGTTTCAGCGGCGGGCAATCACTGAAGGCTTGAACTTCAAAGAATGAACAGATCATGTGCCTGCTATCCAGCCTGTGGCAGTCAGCGTGTTGAAAGCACCTGGCCACTGCAGGCAAAACTGAGGCTGGAATCCGGGTATCCTCCTGGGATAAATATCCAGTGTCATTGCTGTCGCAGCTGTGTGGACAGTGGCGACATTCAACCACAGTCTGGATTGCTAAACCGTGTAAAGTTAGGACAGCTATTGAAATGATCTAAGTTTCTATGGGCAGTTATCCAGTTAGCGGAGTGAAAACTGCAGCTAACCAGCTACAGTAAGTGATAGGCCCAGCCCTGCCCCTGTAACCACCCCAGTGTTCTCCCTCTTAGCAGGTTTATCTGGTTAGCAAGTACTACTAACCAGATAAATCATTTTGAATACTGACCCCCTGGTTTTCTTTGTATCACTCTCATTGTTGTCCTATGGTTTGGTAGATTCCCTTTTGGTTTTACTACTACATCACTTCTGGATTTGGAACAAACTCTTAATGTGGACTATTTTTGAGTAAAGTGTAAAAGAATGAGCAAGTCAAAGTGCCTAAGAAGGTCTCCCAAGAAGCCTGGTCGCATCTCAAGAACTTGCTTCCAGGCACAGTAATTAGTAAAACATTGGGTGCAGACTCCGAAAATGAGCTTCTCAATCTCCAAAGGCAGAGGATCTCCTACTTAAAAGGGGGTCACGTGGACATCATAAATTACAATATAAGTGAAGATACATTTTAGAAATGATGTTAGGTGTAATCTGGAACATTAAAAAAGGCCCAATGCAGCTTTCGGCCCAATTTCAGAAACTTGCACGTGCCCAAAATGGATGGCAGTGGCTATGGCCAAAAAAGTCCCCTTAACAAACTTTTAGGACAGGGACATCTATCATATGCTACATACATGCCCCTGTCTGCTATTTTGCAAGCAGAGACAAGCATCAGCGTGCTAACCAAAAACAAGTGTTTGCCTTTCACTTCTGTTTTCTTTATGGTTGCTAAAAGTACTGGGGACACCAGAGTACCTTCCTCTATACTCCCTCCAGGTGTTTTGGTGGCCAAACGAGAGCTTTTCTGATGCCTATTCATGCTCTGAAGCAGGAATAGACATGGACATTACCGTTGGTGGGTTTAGACATGCTCGCCATTTCTGAAATTTGGCATGCACGTTGATCTTTTCCAGAATGCTCCGGATATGCCTCCACCTCATCCCTGTGCAACATGGACATGATTCCCTGGAGCCGTCCGTATGCCCAGCTTTGTAAAATGGCTCTGAGAATGTGTTTGTGATTTGCATGTCTAAGTG
Organism: Ichthyophis bannanicus; assembly: GCA_033557465.1. Lineage (NCBI taxonomy): Eukaryota > Metazoa > Chordata > Amphibia > Gymnophiona > Ichthyophiidae > Ichthyophis > Ichthyophis bannanicus. The sequence continues at coordinate 86,583,683 of CM066032.1, read as the reverse complement.
CCATTTTGAGACATCCAACTCACAAATAGGCTTCTAAAATGACCCTTTTAGTGACGAAAGGAGCTTATTTACCAACTAGGCCATGAAATGGCCAAGGGTGGCATTGTTTTGTATCATTGAATCCTATGTGCCTAAGTACTAACTTTAGTAGGGATACTGTATGCACGGGAAAACAATTTCACGTAGTTTTCAGATTTTTCTGACTTGTTCCTGGTTTTGAGGTGATTTTTATTCTGTACTTTTCAGCCACTTTTTTTTAATACAAAGTATTTAATGTGGATGAGAACTTGAGCTATTTTTAAGAGTGCACTTTTAAAGTGATTCTATTAAGTCTATTTTATAAACAAGTAGGCACCTACTTGTCTTTATAAAGTACTAATCTAAGCGGCAGAAATCACACCTTAAGTTAAGATGTAGTCATTTACATGGCAGTATCGCGAGACTACCACTGGCGGATGACGTGTCATTTTAAACCCAGAGCCATGATGGGTAGGAGCGACTGGGAATCACTCCTGCCTAAGGACCACTAGACCCCCAAGACAATTTAAAGATAGGCCTGTAGGCTCGTGCTGAGGTGGTGGGAGGCTTTTGAAGGGGGTACTATGTGCACGTTTAGATGATTGGAAGATGTTAAGGGGGGTGTTATACGGGTTGGTGGTCTTCACTTGGAAGCAGGGGAGGGGCGCTGCCAGAAAGGTTCCAACCCCTTTTTCAGACATGGCCAGAAGCATTGAACCACGTGTTAAAGGCCCAGTGTTCCTAATGGAAAAATAACACCAGCTGGAACACTAGACCGATTGAACTTCGTAAAGAATCTTCCTTTAAAAAGTTCAAGATCGACCTGAAGACCTGGCTTTTCACCCAGGCCTTCAAAGGCAATTAGTCTTATTTCCCTTTTTGATCTTCTTTTTCAATAGTACTCTTCCTCTCCCCTTGCCTACAGGTTTTCCTTCCACGCCAGGAAAATTATCTCATGTGGTATTTTATTGTTGTGCCATTATAGCCCTCTCTCCTGTTTTCCCCTTCTCTCCTTGTGCTGGTCCTGCCCTATCACTTTAGTTTGATAATGTTTCTGGAAAATTAACCTTCACTGTAAACTGCCTTGAAGCTTCCTGCAACTGTGCGGTATAACAAATCCTTGCAAATAAATAAATAAACATGGCTTGTGGTGTATCACTGCAAGCCGCGTTATTCAGTTTTTTGTGAATACTAATAAGGTGCTTAGCTAGTATATCTTGCGTGCTTTGCAGTGGCAATTTGTGTATTATGGTAAAATAATGCATGATATTGCCCTTTAAGGTGCATTATTTATTTATTTAACATTTATATACCGCCTTTCAGAATCTCAAAGCGGTTTACATCGATTTAAAAGTCAAATACTGCTGTAATGCATTTTAGTAACTACCCCCTCAGAGAGAGGAGGCAGTAGATTATATGCTGGGCTATCAAAGTGCTAATTAAAGGGATATGGGTCCAATGACAGTCCAAAGCTGGTCTCAGTACCACACTGTAGAGACAATTGAGAACTGTGTTTCCCCATATACTTCTACTGTATAAAGATAGGATGCCTACAAAACTGCCCAAGTGCTATCACTGGGTTGTAAATACTATTGATATTTTTGGTACTGAATTTCTCCCTTTAAACCCAGCACAAAATTGGATGTGAAGGTGTCCTTGAATTTCTTGAGTGAATACAGAATTTCTCAAGAAAATTTAGCATGGATTTGGCTGAAATATTAAACACAGGATTAGGCTGTTGGCCTTTCCTGTGCACAGTTGTGATTTGAACCACTTTATTTGTAGTATTCTCAAAACAGCCATATACATTTGAGCTCTGCAACTTGCAGGCTCCTTTTCATTTTCCATCTGGCACAGTTTGTCTATAGACCTTCTGCAGGAATCTTTCATAAGCCAGGAAATTCTCCGACAGGCATAAACAAGTCATAAAAGCAAGGTTTTTCTAAAGGTCACAAATCAGATCTCTAATGACCTCAGTGAATGATGAACAGACAATATAACCATGAAGGACTAGTGCAAGGACATCGGGCACCCTAAAAAAATCTCCAGCCTTAACCCCCTCCCATTCCCCCGAGATTTTATAATTAAATTCAACAATCATAATCATCTCAACATCTCCCCTTCCAAAACAATCCTGTAAAAACACATAACTGGACATCGTACTTTGAAACAGAAACATAGAAACAAGATGGCAGAAAAACCTATCTAGTCTGCCCTTCCATATCAACCATTACAACAGTCCTCTTTTTTCTTTAAGAGAGCCTCTGTGTTTGTCCCATGCTTTTTTGAATTTAGATACGGTCCTCATCTCTACCACCTCCACTGGGATACTATTCCACACATCTATCACTCTTACCGTAAAGAAATATTTTCACATTTTACTTCTGAGTCTATCCCCTTTTACCCTCATCTTATATCCCCTCGTAGCAGAGCTTACTTTCAATTGAAAAAGGCTCTCCTCCTGTGCATTTATGCCATAGAGGCATTTAAATCTCTCAATCATATCACCTCTGTCCCACCTTTCCTCTAAAGTATACATATTAAGGTCCTTAAGTCTGTCCTCATATGCTTTATAACGAAGACCACTAACCATTTTAGTAGCCACCCTCTGCACTGACTCCTGTTTATAGCCTTTTGAAGGTGCGGTCTACAGAATTGCACACAATACTCCAAATGAGGTCATGCCAATGACTTATACAGAGGCACTAACACCACCTTTCTTCTGCTGGCCATTCCTCTCCCTATGCACCCAAGCATCCTTCTAGCTTTTGCTGTCTCCTTTTCTACCTGTTTAGCTACTTTAAGATCATCAGACACAATCACGTCTAGGTCCCGCTCTTCTTTAGTGGACAAAAGTTCTTCACCCCCCATACTATATTGCTCCCTTGGATTGTTGCAGCCCAAATACATGACTCTACATTTTTTAGCATTAAATCTCAACCACCAAATTCTAGACCATTCTTCAAGCTTAGCTAGTTCCCTCCTCATGTTATTTACAACTTCCTAGGTGCCTACTCTGTTGCAGATTTTGGTATCATCTGCAAAGAGGCAAATTTTACTCGACAGCCCTTCTGCAATATCAATAACAAAGATGTTAAAATGAATCGGACCAAGGACAGATCCCTGGGGCACACCACTGGTAACTTCCTTCTCCTCAGAGTGAGCTCCATTTACCTGTACCCTTTGTTGCCTCCCACTCAACCAGTTTCTAACCCAAGCAGTAACTTTAGGGTCCATCCCTAGGGTGCTCAGTTTGTTTGTAAGTCGCCTGTGTGGAACGGTGTCAAAGGCTTTACTGAAATCTAAATGCACATCTAGGGCTCTCCCTCGGTCCAACTCCCTGGTCACCCAGCCAAAGAAATCAATCAGATTTGTCTGATAAGACCTACCCCTGGTAAATCCGCGCTGCCTCAGATCTTGTAATCCGCTGGACTCCACAAAGCTCTCTATTTTCTCTTTCAGCACCATTTCCAATAATTTACTCACCACCAAGGTTAAACTAACCGGCCTGTAGTTTTCAACCACATCCGCTTTTGTGTAAAGGGACCACATGATTCTCTCTCCAGTCCTCTGGCACCACTCCCAACTCCAAAGAGGCATTGAAAAGGTCAGTCAGTGGAGCCGCTAGAACGTCCCCAAGTTCCCTCAGTATTCTTGGATGTATCCCATCAGGTCCCATCGCTTTGTCCACTTTTAGTTTATTTAGTTCCTCACGAACACAGTCCTCTGAAAATCAATTGAGATGCCCCTCGCTTCTGTTCCTGTTTGCTCTGTATTATGTGTTTAAAAGTATATGCCAGCAAATGAATGTGCTGACGGTCCTTTGAGTGTGTCTGAGGGTCAGGATCTATTGTTTGGTTTGACTTCTGTTGCTTTTTGCTGCCCCTCAGAAGCTGCCACCTAATGGCCTAGACGTTCAATAATTCTCTGACATGATAAGACTCATATTCATAACTGTTTTATCATGAGCATATAAAATATCTGAATAACTCTTTACTATTTTAGGGTGAGGCATATGTGTCCTGTTCAAAAATTGCACTTTAGGGCGGAGGATGGAAATATGCACATTGTGCAATGCTCTCGGTCTTCTTGCCCAGTTTCAGCACCATTTCCTGTAAGGCTGTGAACTCCCGATGAGTGAAGAGAAATGTACTGCTGCAGGCTGTGGTAGAGACCGAGCTTGCTCAGTGGAGTGCAATGAGTTAGCACAGTTCTATAGTTAGCAACACTGTATCGCATCCCTCACCCCTCCAAACAATTTTAACATATCTGAAAATAAATGTATGCATTAATTTTCTATATTGCCTCTCTAAAGGAAGCTAAAAACAGTTTCCAAAATCAACTACATTGCTTTATCACAAAACAAATAACTCAAGGATTAATATAAACAAGTCAATAGCATTTCATAGTCCAATTACAGTCACAAACAGCCACACCTTACATATTTTTATGAAACACTAAAACATTAGTTTCAAATTGTTCCTGAAATGAAATTTCATCTGGGGATTTTATTGGTTGTTTCTAACTAGTGTAGAATATTCAACTATTCAGCTTCGTGGTCCATGCAAACTCTAACACAGCACGGCAATGTAGGCTGGAATCATTGTGGAGATAATATCTAGACAGAGTCGGGTCCCATCCTGGTCTTGTAACACCAGTATTCAACATTCAACTGTTCTTAGAGCAGCACTGGAATGAGACCTGAGAAGAAATGCTCTGTAGCCTCTCAGCTGAAAGCTACAGCACCTTTCTAAAGGCGAGGTAAATTTTAGCACCTCCTAATGCCTTTTGAGTAAAAATTACCATGTGGCAAGAGAAAATGTTGTGCGCTGTCAGGGGTGTGGTCAGTATGCTCCCGGTAGTTACTGCACTGAAAAGTACCCTAATGGTAGCAGCATTCACAACGCGGATGCACCTAACCTATCGAGGCAACATTAAAAGCAGCATTGACAATTAGCACATGGTTATGCTAATCATGATGTACAGTCCATGGCCACTATCCATAACCTGCCCAGTCACTGCTCCATCGTATGATGCGCAGTTAATGTGCAAATGAGCATGTGGTAACTGTTATGCCAGAGTAGTAACAGCGCAAGCCCATGCTAACAGTTGCCGTGCACTAATTCCTGAGTTAACCACTCGGCACACTTTAGCAAATGGGCCCCAAACTTCTTCAACGAAGGGGCAAAGAAGCACCAGAATCTGTATAGGAAAGTTCTGATGGCTCTGTTTGCCAGGTCTCCCTGGATTTACAACACAGTATAACAGAACCTCTGTTAGGTGTCCTTGGTTGTACAAATCTAGACCTTGAAGACACAACTATGTTTCATTGGCTACAAGTACGAGCAAGAGCAATATTCAAACTGTTATGTCTACTTTTAAAATATTTCATGGTTTGGCACCAAGCTATTTACATTCTTTGGTTTTGCTATCTCATTCAAGCACATTACTTAGAAAACTAAGAGCAATACATTCTGCTTCCTGGCAACTTCAGTTTTACAATGTAAAAGGTTTTATGCTAACACTTTTAATTAGCGTGTGGCATCCCTTCAGAACTCGTTTCCTATGGAAATAAGATGAGAGGTTAATTATATAAGGTTTAGGCATTTACTAAAGGCTTGGACCTGGCTATTTCAACATTTCTAGTTATGATTTTAATTATATGTCTACTAACTTTAAGACTGTAATTTTTATTAATTAATCATATTCTATTTAATTGATTGTACCCTATTTTGTTTTATCAATTAATGCATCTATTTTTGTACTCTGCCTTGAACTTGCAAGAGTTAAATGGACAATAAGTATCCAAATGAAATGAAATTAAACTCACAATGGTATTCATCAACTATATTTAGGGGAATGTTTACTAAGGTGTGCCTCGGTGGCACACAATTGTGTTGTCAAATTAGAGTGGAAGCCTGTGTTAATATTTATGGGCTTGTGCATTCACCCCCCTGCTGATAGTACAATGCAAAAACACAGTGTCATGCTAACCGGCATGTGGGTGCACTTAATGCCACCCACTGATGTGGCATTAAAGTGGACATGTGATAACCACAACAGGCATGTGCCAACCGTGATGCACCAATGCCCACATTATGACCCTAACCTGCCCAGGCCCTGCCCAATTGCACATTAACCAAATAGTGTGGGATTTTTAGCATGGAGCCCTGCGCTGTTAACAGAGTGCCCTCAGCACGCAGTAAGCCCTGCAGTAACGGTTAGCACAGTTTGGTAAACATGCCCCTTAATCTAAGATCCAAATGAATTTGCAAATCTTGGTGACTCAGACAATCAGACTGACATGTGACCCTCCAGGACCAGACTGACATGTGACCCATTTCAAGGTCCAGTGTCTGAGGATAACGTGAATGGCAGCCGTTAGTATATGCTGCAATGCTTTAACTACCAGGAGAAAAAGGAAGCCATCCTCACAGCGGTAAAGCGTCTGGGGCCAGGTGCTATGTGGCCTCCAAATCCCAAGGTTTCAGATGTTTGCTTCTGTTTCAGCTCTTCTACAGTGTCTCCTGTACTTGCAAGATCCCAGGACCTTAAATAAGATTTACATGTTCAGGATTGGATCTGGACAAGAAGCAGAAAGAAAAGATTCTCTGTAAATTAAAATACATCTGTGCCATATGCAGACAGAGCCCCCACCAGCCAGGGGGGCAGAAGCTTTTCCATTAATCTTGCTGATATTTCACTTTTTTTTTTCTCATGGTCCTTGTTAAAAAGAAATATTGGCACATAGTTGGTATATATTTGTATGTACAGTAGTACAAACCCTGCTTCATATCAGTCCTGACCACCGGTTCTTGATTACCGTTCAACATATACCCAAGTTACTGACTACTGTACTTTGTTTACTGTTCAATGTATGCCCAAGTCTGGGTTCTACGTAAATGACCTTGATAATCTGAAAGGTGGTATAAAAGAAACCTTAAATAAAATGATGGGGGAAAGGAATACCTATGGCGGCTTCAAAGCATCTGAGTGTCAACTGAAGTAGGTTGGGGCCAGCAGCACACTAGGCCAGCAAGACCATTAGGCGCACTAGAAAGTGGCTTAGAACATCAATGGGTGCAAGGGCAGCCCACTGCCGCCCCTCTCTGGGACCTGCAGGCGCTGGCAATGGCTTCAAAGAGCCCCGCGGAGCTTACCTATGCTCTAGCAATGCCAGGCTGTGTGTGCTTCTGCCCCCTCCAATGCCCGATGCTGACTTCCTGTGCTCATGGGGGCAGAAGAGGCTAATCAGCTGCTTTTGCCCCCCTGCAACAGAAAGTCTTCATCGTGCATCAGAGGGTGTGGAAGCACAAACAGCCTGGCAGCGCCGGAGGATCGGGTCAGCACTGCAGGCTATTTGAAGCCATTGTTGCCACTGCAGATTCTGGAGAGGGACAGTGGCAATGGGTACAAAGGGAGGGGGGCATAAGGAATGAGGTTCACCCAGGAAACCTCATATCCTCGCACTGGCCCTGGCAGCACACGACCTTTCCAACTGGGGGCCTGAAACAGTACCTCAGGCCTCTAGTGACCTTATCAGCAAGTCAATTCCCCAGCCCTATTGCAATGTGTTTGCCTTGTCTTATCTTCACAAGTCCTGTCTTCATTTGGTTCTTCTCTGCCCCTTCAGAAATTCACTTGTGCAAAAGGGCACTTGTGGTCCTGAAGAGCCATCTGTAGCTTCTGAGCCTAGACGGCAGTATGTGCTACACAAGGCACCTCCCTTTTGATTGTGCGCTAATAAGACTCATGGGGGTATGGGGCCGCGGCTCCGATATCGCGCGGAGTCCGCTACCGCGGTTTAGTAAACGTGCCCCATAGTGGTTCTACCGTAAGACGATACACACATGATCTGTTTGCATTAAGAGGAGATGCAATATAGACCCATCAAATGCATTACTGTACTTTAACAAATTATCATACGCACTCCATCCTGTCCACATATCACTGGAAGCCAGCAATTCTTCGCAAGAATGGGGTATAAAAATGGACCTTCTTGCACGGGATCTGGGAATTAAAAATGATTTGGAAAATGATAAGGCCAGTGCTAAGCGCTGACAGCAGATTCATAAAGTGGCACTGAAATCCTGAACCTTGTCAAGTGAATACAAACTGTGCTGCACACCGCTCTGAACATGGATTGCAAGAGGATGACAAATGAAACTGGGTATCTTGTCTTGGAAGAATTTTGTTCTCCAAATGTAGGGCTGCTAGAAGCAGATGCACGGATGATCGCGTTGCTTTTCGAGGCTTTCTCAACTTTGCAAACTAATCTTTTGCATTCACAGTTTTATGCTGGTTGTCACACAAAGCATAGCTACACGAGCAGGGACCGTCTTTTACAGGTATCCTCACAGCGCTGCGTACGCCTTGTGGTTTAATAGTAGTTTTATTTTTGTTTTTGTTTAAGCGATCCCGTCTCTCTGCTCTCTTTCAGCAGGAAACCGCTATATACCCATCAGTCTCTAGCCAGCATAACTGGAGCCGGATCTACTTTTTTTTCGTCCGGTGAATGGCGTTGTCTCGTTATTTTCTGACACTGCATGCATTTAAGCAGCACGGCGGGGCTATTCCTGGCACCCGTACTCCCAGAGTCGGGAAATACGCCTCACTCCTGACAGCAATCCCGGAGGATGGCAACACAAGGTACCTCCAGTTTATCTGCATCAGTATCAACAATCTGCCGAGTTAAAACTGGAAAAAGCAGTTGCCTAAATCAAGCATATATTTTCACACTACACCCACCTACTCCCATCACGATGAATTTTTGCAGACAGTGAGCTACCACTTGTGCCGCTTTTCTTGACAGGCCCTTAAGGAAAACGGATAACTTCCAGCGTTCGCTCATTAAACTACTGGCTTTTCATGGCAATTTTCCGCCTACCTTTTGTCCAGAGGCGAAAATAAAAAGTTTCGTGCTGTCCCTGTTGCAGGGGCACTGCTGGTATGCGATCACTTTTGAAAGTTGGACGAGTAATTAAAAGAAGAGAGTACGCATTTCTAAACTGATAACGATGGTTCCCTATAATAATAATCCCCATTGCTTTCAAACCTGTTGTTCCTTTCCAACAACAAATACACCAAGCAGGCTTGTTAGAAACAGACACATGAAGCCTTGCAACTTTCTAACTGTTCAACACATGCCAGTAATGTATTAAGCTTCTTAAAGCACAACATGAAACAGTACTTGACAATTCGTAAGAGCCGCCTTTCATTTGCAAAGCCTTTCTGTATCTCTGCAGAAACCCTTTTTTCCCTTATTACTGCTCGGGCAAAGGCAGCTACTGTTGGCCCTAATGCCAAGATGTTATCCCCCCCCCCCCCTTACAAAGTCACTGTTCACCAGCAGGGAGGCAACGTCAACAGATTCCTTGATTTCCTCTCCTCCCACTCAAGGTTAGGCGCTTCGCCGTCCTCTTACTCCCCCATTCCTTCTCCTACCCACACACTTAAGGGGAGCCCGAAAGCTGCACTGCTATATATATAATTTGAACAGATTTCTGTCACGAAGTAGGTATTTTTCCATACTCCCACCCCCTACTCTGTTGCAAAACAATCCTCACCGGCAGACACAAGGAAAGACGCACATGACTAGAACAGTACACTTTGGACGAGAGCGTTAGGTCTGTGCACTTGTCCGAAAGTAGACAGTCGCAAGTGCATCCACCTTCATTTGAAAAGCCAACACTGCACAGACTCCGAAAGGTCAGTGGAACATTTCTATAGTGCTGCACAGACACAGGTAAGAGACGGTCCTAGTGCTGCACAGACACAGGTAAGAGACGGTCCCTGCTCATCAGAGTTTACAATCTAGTTAAGACAGACAACACTAGCTGTAGACAGGGGAAACACGAAGGAGATCAGGTGAGTCAACATCCGAATGCTCAGGGAGTTAGCAAAACATCACCCACAAGCCACCTTCACATCTTACTTTCAACTTATATCTAAACATGCACAGGCCAATATATCAAACGCGAACGAGGAAAAAATGCGTTGAGAATTGTGCTATCATAATAAGGACATCCCCTAGGCTCCTTCCGCTTAAACAGCAACATTTACCAGCAAGTTGAAGCAGTCTCTTTCTATGCTTTTAAAACCAAGAGTCAAGCTTTTACTGGTTTTCAAATGTACATGCAATCGCCTTCTTGCTTCTTTTGGTACTAGGACAGAGCTTGCGTTGGCAAAACAATACAATAAAACGGAGGGAAGAAACCCCAAGTGTCACTTACCAGTTGCATGCTACAGATGAAGATGAGCGTGCACCTGCCACTGCAATAGCCCATGATTTCCCGAAAAAGACCCGGCACGCAGCTCCGATATCCCCAGCTGGGCACCCTAGGCTCGAGTCTCTCCAATCCTACCGGGGATGGGCATGGGAAGCCGGGGCTGCAGGGTCCGGTCTTCCCTTTCCGAGCTGGAGCCAACAATGGTTACTGTCCAACTGGTTCCCAATCCGAAACCGGCTACTTTCGTAGCCCCAGCACTGACCCAACAGGAACAAAATCCAATAAAGTTGCCCTGCTCTTTTTCGATCCGTCCCCGGCGCTGCCGAGCTGCGATTGCAGGTGAGAGGCTGACGCTGGGACTGCAGCATAGCCCGGGCACATCAGCCGACAGAATGGCGAAGCGACCGCCAGTGGTAGCCCCAGCCCGAGGCCGCCGGCTGCCGCTCCTCTCCCACGTGTGCGGTGCCGGCTCCCTCCCTCCCCCTCCCCTCCCCCCCTCTTCGGCTAGCAGCAGCCGCCGCCGCCGCCGCCGCTGCCCGCGCCGGGAGAACCCGCCCGGAGCCGCATGGCCGGACACAGCGCCCTTCTCCGCAGCAGCGGCGCAGCCCGAGGACGATGAAGCTCGCGTAACAGCTGAGCGCGCTTATCCTCCGAGCTGCGCGTTCGGCGAGCGGGGGAGGAGGGCGAGCTGGGGTCTGCGCTGGAGGGTGCGGTAGGAGGGGGAAGAGGGGCGCAAACACCGCCGCGCTCCATCCCCGGGCGAGGTAGTGACTGGGAAGGTTGGCTTAAGGGGTACTTTGCCTCTTAAATGTGGGAAGGGCTTTTGGCCACAAAGCGGGGGAGAATGGCTATTTTTTCTGAGGTCATGACCATTTCAATTAAGAAAAATGTGCTGATTTATATCTTGTTTCCCTGAGATTGTGAGAGTTGAACGTTTTAGCAGCCGTCATTGGTACCCAGTTAGAAACAGGGCGATCCCCTTACAGCAGACATCTAGCTCTTCCTTTCTCTTAGATGTGACAGGAGATGTGGTTCTCTTGGGCAGTATTTCATCGGGATGGGATAAGACATCAATCAAATTAGAATTGTAGATTATGGCTGGGCTTAAGGGATAATTCAGTTCACAAAGACACCAGTGACTAGCACCATAAATCGGCGAAAGTTCAAGATATAAAAGAAGATGTATGGCAAAACTTAGCTTCAGTCTTGTTGCATTAAAAAGAAACAAAAAATCTTCTCCAGATTTGGTAACAAAAGTATCGCAATATTCTCCGTATGAAAAAATGTCAGTGTAATATACTGTGACGCTAAAGTAAAACTGAAGCAATATATTGGTAATTTGCCTCATGATTCCAAAATCAGCGATACCTGAAATTGCATGTGTGTGGAAGGGGAACTTAGAGTTGAACTTAAAGTTTCTATATATCCAAATCTGAAGGTGCCTTTATGGGTTTGTTCTTTCTTTCTTTTTTCATCTTTTTGGATAAAGTAGTCGACTTGAATGTCACTTGCATTGCAGAGCCACCTGTCTGTCCTATTGATTATTGCAGCCGAAAAATAGATCCTGACAAAAATCAGCAGCAGTAGGTGCGGGGTGCCCAATTATGGAATGTATTACCGATTCATCTAAGACTGGAGACAAATTTATTATCTTTTAGAAAGGAGTTACAGTAAGTTTAGAAGATCATTACACAGGTACACTACCAAAAAACTGCCTCCAGTTTTGCAACTGATTCCTATAGATTTTGGGGTGCTGAATCCAGGAAAAATAGCCAAAATGTTCCATCACGTCACGTTTTCTTGCAAAATTAGATTTCTTACCCATATAAGGAATGTTCACATAATTTCTTTTTAGCCGACTGCAGTTTATTTTCTTGGCCCAAAATAGAGGTTGTAATGGTTAACTAACTAGAAACACTCCCTCATGATATTTTAGAGTGTTTTGTATTCATTTTATACATTAACAGGACAATTGGGAGGCGGGGGGCTAAATCCAGTACTCGCGCTGGCGCATGTTCTTTCCTGTTCGCCTCGCCTCGTTCGCTCGCTCAAACACGGTGGTTGCGACATGAACGTTCCTGTCAAATTTCAGTTTCTTGCAAGTTCATTATTACCTTTTGTTTGCTCAGTCGTAATCCAGCTTTATTCCGAAGTGGTTCACTACAGTTGTAGTTTGCAGTGCTGTGTATTTGTGATGGCTCACAGAGCCAGAGGTTGCGTCAACTCTCCGGACAGTTTTTGTTTTATTTGTGGGGAATATACCGTGAAAAAGCGGCAGAGGAACATTTCTGCATTTATTAAAAAAGTATATTTCGCCTATTTCGGTTTGAAGTTAGGCGATCAAGACAAACCGTGGGCTCCTCACAAAGTGTGCAAGACATGTGAGGAAGATCTACGCTTATGGATGAAAGGTAAAAAACAAGCATTTCGTTTCGGAATACCTATGATGTGGCGTGAACAAAGAGACCACAGCAGTGACTGCTATTTTTGCTCTTGCATTGTGAAGGGATACAACTTAAAAAATAAGTTACCCCAACCTTCCCTCAGCAATTAGGCCTATGCCTCATAGCAACGAAGTACCTGTGCCTGAACCACCAAAATCTTTGGATCATATTTGTGTGGACGGTTCTGATCATGATGAGACTCATCAGATGGCTTTTCCCGATGAGTCCAGTACTTCCGAGTTTGAAACTGAACCAGATCCGAAACCTGAACTTTTCTCTCAAGCTGAATTGAATGATTTAGTCCGGGATTTAGGACTCCCAAAAGATGCTGCCCAACTGCTAGGTTCTCGGCTTAAACATAAAATCTATTGTCACCAGGAACAACTTTTTATTGGTACCGCAACCGCGAGACACAATTTTTGAAGTATTTCAGCAAAGAGGAAGATTTGGTATTTTGCAACGATATATACGGAGTGATGGAAAAATTTAAACTCAAGTATGATCCTGCTGAATGGCGGCTGTTCATTGATTCGTCAGAAGACAGCATAAAAGGTGTTCTTCTTCATAATGGCAACACATTCGCTTCAGTTCCTATTGCTCACTCTGTTATTCTCCAAGAAAAATACGAGAATTTGGCCCTGATTCTTCAGAAGATTCGCTATGATGAGCATAAGTGGATGATTTGTGGAGACTTTAAAATTCTATCCATGCTATTAGGGCAGCAATCCGGTTTCACCAAATATCCCTGCTTCCTTTGCTTGTGGGATAGCCGGGCCCGCGACCTACACTGGGGGAGAAAAGACTGGCCAATTCGGGAGTATTTGAGACCCGGTGAGAAAAATGTTCTTCATGAGAGCTTGGTACCTCGTGATAAAATTCTATTACCACCTCTCCACATTAAGTTGGGTCTCATTAAGCAATTCATCAAGTCCCTTCCAAAAGATGGTGAGTGCTTTCGGTACCTTTGCTCAAAGTTCCCCCGACTTTCTGAAGCAAAGCTAAAGGAAGGAGTGTTTGTTGGCCCTGATATAAGGAAACTCATTTCAGATGGAGCATTCGCTGAAACGATGTCTGAGAAGGAAAAAGAAGCCTGGGATTCCTTCAAGGATGTCGTTCTCAAATTCTTGGGGAACAGGCGGGATGAGAACTATAAGGATATTGTCGCCAGGATGCTCAATGCCTTCAAAGAACAAGGCTGTAACATGAGCCTGAAAGTCCATTTCTTGCACTCCCATGTGAACTACTTTCCCGAAAACTTGGGGGCGTACAGTGAAGAACAAGGTGAAAGGTTTCACCAGGACATCAAGGACGCAGAGAGAAGGTACCAAGGAAGATGGAACACCACTATGATGGCTGATTTCTGCTGGTTGCTGCTGCAGGAAACCCCAGATGAAAAATACGCCAAGCAGCGCACCAAGAGAAGCATTCGGGGGAAGAAGAAACGGGCCCACCAGGAGATTGATTGACCCAAGAATGACTTTAAAATCTAAACTGTGTTGACAAATATCGTGTTTTTACTAAACTTTGAAATAAAAATTTGCTAGTTATTACCACAGTGTCGGATCTCATTTATTAGAATTTTATTTTCACACCATCGGGTGTTTGTCTTCATGTATTGCAATGGTGCGGTTTGTGTTTTCTATTCTTACATACATACCTGTACAACATTTTTTGCACATTTCTTTGCTTTGCTTTGTGTCTAACCTCGCTCTTATATGCTCAATGTTTGTGCACATGTATGTGGCTGTTTTAAGTGCAGACAATTTTGCTACCATCACAGTGTGTTTTGTTGACATTACTCTATTCTTATGTGCTGCCTTGTTACAATTTTCTTTATTCTTATTTGAATAACTACTAAACAATTAGTATAAAGAATTCATCCAAGAAACTTTTATCTCGATCGCACTCAATCTGAAACGTTCACCTCAAACTGCTAACCCAATGTAGCAAAAAATCTGTACGTGATGGAGCAAATTGGTTACCAGATTTGGATTCAGCACACCAAAAAACGTAAAAATCAATCGAAACATTAGAGGCAGTTTAAAAAAAGTTTTTTTTAGTGCACCTGTGTTATTGCTGATTGACTGATTGATGACTTTTTCCATCTTTGCCTTTCCCTACTTTGATTGTATTCTTATGTACATAAAAAGGCATAACTAATCTTTCCCCAAACCCACCTTGAGAAACCACAGTCCTTCTGGGAAACTGTTCTGTGGACAGATGAAGCCAAACTTGAACTCTTTGGAAATGCAGACCAGCAGTATATTTACAGGCAAAAAAAATGAAGCTTATAAGGAAAGCCGTTTTGAATGATGATGGTCATGAAGATGGTACATACAGTTTTTTAAATGAATAATTAAGGTAATTGAAATTAAGGATTGCCTAGAAGGGCAGGGATAGTCTGACTGCCAGGCAAACTAGGAGACTGCCTAGGATAGCAGCTTCTGGGTGTGGGGGGAAATAAAGAGCAGCCTAGCAAAGCAATACATCCTGACAGTCACACAAATTCAGTCAACAGTGTATACATCTACCTGTAGGAAGAATGGGCACTATGAAAACACTCCAGTTACCCTTGTAAGTGCCTGTTTGAAATGTCCATTGTTATGTGTATATTTACAAAAGAAAGTTTAAAGCTTGGGTTTTGGAGAGTCTTATAAGATCAGAAAGTGGAATTCCTGCATGTAAGGGGAGAAGAAAGGAAGTTATGGTGTTCTATGCTTTGTGCTTCTTAACACATTTTGTGCATTATTTTATTGTCATACATGCTCTTTTGCCCCAATGCGTGTTCCATAATAGATGCACAACATGCAAATGCATGCAAAACACATCATTATTGTGTAAATTGAATAGCACAACTTGTGTTGAACTTCACACGCTGTTATTCCAGGGAAAGATAACACCTTCTCAACAGGATCAGGCATCTAACACATGGCCCAATGCACCCAGCTGCCATCTTAAAAGGGCTGGAACCATGTTAAATTCCACAGGACCCCTTGTCCTCCCATGTAGAGCCCTCATTCCTCCAAAAGACTGCCTCCATACCTCTGTTGCAGACCCTCTACCCTCAAAGTCATCCCACGGACTCCTCTGCCTCCACAAAGAACCCCTTCTAACCCCAACCCCCCCCCCCCCCAAGAAGACCACCCCAGGGCTACCTGTTGAAATCATTGGTGGTATAGTTGTGATCAACATTATTGGCACCCTTGCATTTTAGGTATGTTGTGTACAATATCTTGAAAAATAAATGGAAATATGCCAACTGTATGTTGTTGTTGTTAAGTGCTGTCGAGTCAGTGTTGACTCATGGTGACCCTCTGGATAGTTGTCATAAATTGTGTTCGGTCTTCAGTCAGGCGGCTCATTGTTGACAGGTAGCTGTAGCTGCTGTTATTTTATTGATCCATCTCATTGCTGGCCTTCCTCTTTTGCATTGACTTTCTATCTTAATAAGCATGATGTCTTTCTCTAATGATCTCTCTCTTCGCATGATGTGTCCAAAGTATGAAAGTCAAAGCCTTGTCATCTGAGCTTCAAAACCAAGCTTAGGTTTGATCTCCTCTAGTACTGACTGGTTTGTTCTTCAGGCAGTCCATGGTATACACAGTATTCACCACCAGCACCAAAATTCAAAGGCATCAGTATTCTTCCTGTCTTATCTTTTTTCATTGTCCAACGTTTGCATCCATATGATGTCATTGAAAATACCATGGCTTGAATGAGTCAAATCTTTGTATGGAGAGAGGCATCTCTGCTCTTGAGAATCTTGTCTAGGTCTTTCTTAGCCGTTCTGCCAAGAGCAATGTGTCATCAGATTTCTTGACTGCTTGTTGCTTCTTTATTGATAGTTGATCCAAGTAGGTTAAAGTTGTCCACAATTTCAATTTCTTCTTCAATGATGAACTTGTTGATTTTGCCAGTTGTCATGATCTTTGTCTTCTTTACATTAAGGTGCAGGCCCATTTTAAGACTACGTTCCTTGATCGTCAGAAGCAAATGTTTCAGATCATCTTCACTTTCAGCCAGTAATAAGGTATCATCAGCATAGCGAAGGTTGTTGATGAGTCTTCCACCATTCTTCACACCTCTGTTGTCTTCATACAGTCCTGCTTCTCTGATGATTTGTTCTGCATATAAATTAATCAGGTAAGGGAAAGCTTGCAGCTTTGTCATACACCTTTGCTTATTTTAACCCATTCTGTTC
Organism: Ichthyophis bannanicus; assembly: GCA_033557465.1. Classification (NCBI taxonomy): domain Eukaryota; kingdom Metazoa; phylum Chordata; class Amphibia; order Gymnophiona; family Ichthyophiidae; genus Ichthyophis; species Ichthyophis bannanicus. The sequence goes on along the minus strand of CM066032.1, from coordinate 86,566,791 downwards.
CTCCTTGTTCCATTCAAACTGTTGCTTCTTGATCAATGTACAGATTGTGCAAGAGAACAATCAAGTGTTCTGGTATACCCATGCATCTTAATGTGGCCAACAGTTTCTCATGGTTTACACAGTCAAAATCCTTGCTGTAGTCAATAGCACAAATAAATATCCTTTTGGTAATTTGAGTCTTTTCAAGGATCCATCTCACATCCGTGATGATGTCTCTCATTCCTCGCCCTTTCCTGAACCCTGCTTGCACGTCAGGTAATTCTTGTTCCAGGTATGGTTGTAGTCTCTGTTGAATAATCCTCAGTAGAATCTTGCTGTCATATGGGATCAGAGCGATTGTGTGATAATTTCCACAGTCAATTGGATCACCTTTCTTTAGTATTGGTATAAAAACAGATCTTTTTCCAGTCAGTTAGCCATGATGTTGTCTTCCAAATTTCCTGGCAGAGCCTTGCAAGTATGGTAACAGCTGCATCAGATTGCTGTAATACTTCTATGGGAATGCCATCAATGCCTGGTGCTTTGTTCTTTGATAAGGCTTTCAATGATGTTTCGACTTCTTCTTTCATCACCAATGGTTCCAGATCCTAAGGTACAGGTTGAAACGGCTGTTAGTCCATTTGATCTTTATCATATACAAACTCTGTATATTCTTTCCACCTTTTCTTGATCTTCTCAGCATCATTCAACATAGAATCTTGAGCATCTTCTAACATTCCAGTTCGAGGCTGGAATTTTTTCTTTAACTCTCATAGCTTTAGGAAAGCTGAACTTCCTCTAATAGTTTCTTTTTCTATTTCATTGCATGCATCATTATAGTACTTTTTCTTGTCCTGTCTTGCTGCACATTGGAAATCTCTGTTGAGTTCTGCAATTGTCTTTCTTTCTCCTCAGGCTTTAGCTTCTCTGCATTTCTGGGCAATTTTCAGAGTTTCTTCTGTCATCCATTTTGGCCGTTTTTGCTTTTCACCTTTTGTAGAGACTTCTTACTTTCTTCCAACACAACCTTCTTGATGTCATTCCATAACTCTTCTGGAGCTTTGTCATTTGTATCTAAAGCAGCAAATTGATTTTGCAGGTAGTCTTTAAATTCCAGTGGTATATTCTCAAGGTCATATTTTGCTACATTCATGACTGGCTTGCTCTTCTGCAACTTTAGCCTGAGTTTACATACTAGTAGTTGGTGATCTGTACCACAGTCAGCTCCAGGTTTTGTCTTTGTTGATGTTATAAAGCTTTTCAATCATTGACTTTCACAGATGTAGTCAATTTAATTTTTGTACAATCCATTGGGTGAAGTCCATGTGTACAGTCATTGCTTGTGTTGCTGGAAGAATGTGTTTGAGATGAATAGATCGTTGGTCTTGCAGAATTCTATCAGTCTTTCTCCAGCTTCATTTCTGTTGCCAAGTCCATATTTTCCAACCATTTTGCCTCCTTCTTTGTTGCCAACCTTTGCGTTCCAGTCACCCATGACTATCAGGATATCCTGTTTGCATGTTCTGTCAATTTCAGCTTGGACTTGTTCATAGAAATCATCAGTTTCATCCTCTTCTGCAGCTGTTGTTAGGGCAGATACAGTACTTGAATTGTAGTTGTGTAGATAGGCATTCTTCATAGACAAATAGAGATTAAGGGGTATGTTTACTAAGCAGTCTTAACGTGCACCCGGCGATAGTGTGCAGGCTTCCATAAAAGGAGTGGGCGTGTCAGTCTTATCCTAGCAAAACGGGATTATCGCACGATAATGTGCGCTGCACACATTATCGTGCGAGAAGCTGCTAAGCACGTTAACGCACGGTAATCATAATTAGGCGCGCTGATGTGCAAACAAAGGAGCAGAAGTGTAGCACAGTGGTTAATACACTGACTGGTGATGCAGGGGTCATGAGTTCAATCACCCAATGCATAAGGCTGGCTGAGACATCACCCCTTACATCTAAGTAGTGCTCTATGAGGCCTTTTATTTCTAGTTTTAGTATTGCTGCCAGCAAACACACCCTCACAGTGCTGTAACCTAAGGTGCCACATAAGGCACCCTATAAGGCACTCCAGAGGGCACATTAGAAAGTGCACTGTCTGCCAAGGCACCCTACAATGTCCCCTAAGGGACACTTTATAAGGCATCTTATAGGGCGCCTTATAAGGTGCCTTATTGGGCGCCTTATGAGGCACCTTAAGGTTACAGTACTTGGAGGGTGTTTTTGCTGGTAGCACCAATGTACAGTAAAAATAGTCAATGACTCAGACAGCCCTGTCAAATAACCCCACTGTGGGATCAAACCCATGACCACTGGATCCACAGGCAGTGAAATAACCAGTTGACTACAGCTGCTAACAAACCCCTGGCTGGCTGCAAGAGGACTGCATGTCACCACATAACCATTCTGCTGTGGTTACCAGAATAGGGTCAACCCACCCGCACCCATGATGCACAGCACATGCAAAGCAGCAGTCTACAGATGATCACATGCTGGGGTATGCACCCCACAGCACCTCAGCCTGGTAGGGGGTCAGACGGTGTGTGTTAGTGGCACAGAGTAGCTACAGACCATCACATTGTGTGGGTATTCCGCACACCATGAGGATGAGGTGGGGCAGCCAGCACCAGGTCCGCAGCACCTTCCATGGCTGAAGGAGGCCATGTCGCGGGGGTGTGTGTGTGCATCATGTGTTGGTGCATGGTAACATGGTGTAAGTGAAGGGGGGCATTTGGACCCATAGGCGGATTCTGTACCACCACCCAACCCACCATCTGTGGCTCACAGTGGAAGACAGGAATCCCCCACCAACAGATCCACATTCCACCTCCCTGCAACGGTGGCAGTAGAGGGGGGCCATCAACCCCAGTCATGCTGGGGAACAGACACCCTACAGGGCAGCCAATGCAGAGCTGTACACATCCCTAGGTCAATGGCAGGGAGACAGTAGGCCTTGAAATGCTCAGCTGCCCACACCACCATCTGACATTCACCAGCAGCAAGCACAGTGAGTCACCAGCCACTGCACCCTGCAAGGTGTTCCAGACATACACATATAACTGCAGACAGTCTGCTAGCTAGTCCACAGTGCATGATCCTGGAAGAGATATGAGCACACCCACCAAGCAGATAAGTCAGCGATTAGGCCCCAGAGAAGAGAACCCATACATTTCACTAAAGAAAAACACAATATAGCACTATGGGGGAGCCTAGCCATGCCATGGTCACTGCTCAGTCAGGATGAGGGTGACCTCCCAGCAGGACATGCTGTGGCCACCCTGTCGGTGCAGGTCATGGCCGGGCACTACAATGTCCAAGCCATTGCCCTATGCCCTGTGCTGATGCATCCAGGTCAGGCCACCCTGTCCAGGCTATACCCACAGTACCTTGCTCCTCATTATGCACATTGGCAGGCCAATACTGAGAACAGTGCTAGCAGTGTGGGCTGAGGAATTTGTTAGCAGCCACCACACACTGGATAGCCAGACACACACTCCCCACACCTATGCCAGCATTGTGCAACTATAGAGGTGTTTGGCAGCCCTGGCCACCGCACCAGTCATGGGCACAGTGCAGGCATGGCTATGGTACGCAATACTGTTGGGGTCACTCTGTCAGACACCAGACCTGAGGCACACTCCACAGACATCAGAAAGGTTGCTCTGAAACAGCTCAATCAGCCAATTGTGCTTAACATAGAGATTGCTATCTGCCAGTTATCATAGCAACCTTTTGATAGCAGTGTACAGTTTTCCCAGGTTTAGGGTGGCATTGCTAAGGTATGCCAGTGCTAGTATTGGGAGATACACGCAGGGCCCAACATCCTGCCTCTCCAGGAGGCTTGGGATAATGGAGCCTGTAGGTGCGGGTGTGTCTGCCCCTGTTGGCCGCTGCTCTAGGGCAGAGGTTCCCTACTCCAGTCCTGGAGGGCCAAACACTGTTTGGGTTTTCATGCTGTCCCTAATGAATATGCATGAGATATATCTGCATACCATGGGGGCGGTGCATAGAAATGCAGCACAGTCATATTTATTAGAGGCAGCATGGAACCTGAATGGTGTTTGGCCCTCCAGGACTGCATGTGGGAGACTCTGCTCTAGGTAATGCGCATGTTTATGGTGTCTGTGCTCTGTAGGGTAAAATGTAGGAGTTTTGGGCATGTCTACGTCATCTGCAATAAGGGTTCTGTCTGTATCAGCACATTTTAGTAGTGGGTAAAATATGGGGGCCAGGTTGGCAGGAACCACAGCTGGGACCTGAACCTGTGACCTTTTGCTCCTGAATGCACTGGCTGTGTGCACTGCACCATTGTGTTGCCACAGAGACAATGTATTCCCCTGGGGATGCCATGACTGTTCGTCAGACAGGGCCTATCTGTTGCAGTGCATGGCACCCACCAACACAGGGCTAGGCCACAGTCAGCTCTGGGCAGCTGCCACTGACCCCTCTACCACCAGTACCCCTCTGCCACCCTGCTGACATGCCCTTCTGCTGGTGGTGCTGGTGGAGCGCAGTCTCAGGCCATCCAGTGTGTGGGTAGGCAGCTGCATATGGTGCGTGTTCTGGGGTAGGGGTGCCTGCATAGCTGTCCACGCTTCCCCCCAGCACCGCCTGCCAATGTTCTGTGCCCTTGGGGGTACCTGCTGGGTACTATCCCCTGTGACACTGTGGGAAGCACACTCATGCCCATGTTGGGCCCTCATCAGTTGCTGTCTGGCTGCACTACTGTTTCAGCATTCCTATGGGCCACCTAGGCATCACCCTAGTCCCCACTGTGGCCCAGCTGCACCACAGCATGTGCCGCTTGCAGCCCTCTGTGTCCCCTTTTCACGCATCTGTCCAGTTGCCCATTCCGACATGCCCGCCCTGCTGTTGTGGAACATGTTCACACCATAGGACACCTGCCCAATGGAGAGGGAAAACCCTGCTCAGCGCAATTTCACTGTGGGCTTATTCACCTTGTATGGGAATGGAGCATAGACCTTTCCAAACTTCATATCTTTTGTTTGGAGCTTTCTCAGGAGTGTTTTTTGATGTTTACCATTAAAATCACTACTGGCCAGCGTGGTTATGTTGTTATTACATTTTCTGCTGGTCATTTTATCTGTTTATTTGCCCTTTTGTTCCGTGCACATGTATCACACTTACCACTTTTTGTAGGTTTCCCTGGTTTTGCTGTACATTGCTGACGTAAATGGTTTCTTTTCCCTTTAAATCAGCTCTAACGTCAGGGTTTCACTGGCGTTAGTTTTCAGCCTCAAATTTTACAGCGTTAGTGTGCAGGGAGCCTCTCCCCTCCCACTCACTGCTCATTGATCCTCTCTCTCTGCCCCTGGGGAGGCTTACTCCGCCCTCCAGGTGCCTTTCTCCACCCTCAGTGCTCATTTGCGCCGCTGCGCGTGTTATCGCGCGCTAAGGTACCTGTGCGCCTTCTAAAGCGCAATTATTGCACGATAAGATACCTTATCGCGCGATAACGTGGCAGAGCGCACATTAAGACGGTTTAGTAAACATACCCCTAAGTGTTCACTGACTGCCTTGTATTTCATTACAATTCTTGCAAGTTTCTTCTTTATTATAAATTGTGGCACTGCAGAGCCTATTCACACGGAGAAAAAGGTTTTAAATCCTGAAAAAAGATTTCAACATCAGTTGCAATGCTATGAGGAGCCTGATAGGGGGAGCAGGAGTGACCTTCCAAGGCCTAGAGAACTTCACCCTAGAACTGATGATGTAATGCAACCTAACAGCCAATCCAGGAAAGGGGGAGTTCCTCTGAGGAAAGGCTGGGAAGTTGAAAAGGAGGAAGTAGGACAAGTAAAGAAGACACACCAGGGGACACACCAGGGGACACACCAGGAGACACACCAGGAAACGCACCAGGAGGAAGAGCACCAGAGAGCGCACCAGGAAGAGCATCAGCGGTGGTACCAGCAGCAGCAACGGAAAGCAGAGGCTGTGGTAGAAGCTGAAAGAGAAAAGAAGTCTTGGCAAAGATACCAGAGAGGGAGGAGGTCCTGGCAGGAAGGCACAGTAAGTCCGGTGCAACAGAATTCCAGGAGTTCTTGGCTGAGAGATACTGGAAAGAAAGGCACAAGGGGAGAAATAAACCCCAGAGTTTTATATGAGGAACCGACAGCAATAAATGCAGGACACTGTGGCTGTTACCAGGGAAATGATGAAATCATTGCTGTAAGAGGTAACACTCCTTATTCAAATAACAAAAGGTGTGGGTGTGAAAGAGTGCTGATTCTACAGGAAGGCCAGCTGAAGTCTGAGAAGCCTACTGCTCGAGTAAGGCTGAACTACAGCAAGGCTGGGCCTTGTGACTCAACTAACTGGGACAATCCTAAGAAACAAGGTAAACCACCTTTTTATTCTGCTAAGCATTATAACTTAATGAAACAGGAAGCACAAGATACAGAAGTGTGCCCTCCTTATCAAACTGTCCGTGAGATAGGACACAAGCCTTTGGTAAAAGAAAGACTATGTAACATAAGGCAGCATGCCAAAGGAAGTTACTGCCCTAACAAGCCTTCACATGGGCGCGGCCTGAACCTAGACTCAGAACACTGGAAGCTAGTGAATATGCTGTATGAGAAGCCTCAATACACTCCACAAGAGTATATTGACACAGATTCACAGTTATCTGACCCTCAGCCTATGCAGGTGGAATTCAACGAGGACCCACCTGAAACCGCTATGGATTGTAGCTACTGTCAGGCAGGAAGCCTAATGTCTTTGCATGAAATGTAAGCAGTCCTCAATAGCAAAGCCTGTGTAATTGGTTTATACAAAGTCCTGTGAAGTAACAGTAGACAAAGTAAGTTTTGAATATATTTCTTCTTTTTGCCTGAAGCAAGGTTTCTTTATTTTGTTGAAGTAGTCTCCACAGTTTGAACCATTGTGCATAAAGGGAAATAAAGCCTTACTTTCCCTACATTCTGTTGTGTTCTCTTGAAGTTTGGTCCTCAGGAGGTCTTGGGAGCAGTACCCAGACCCCTTACATAAAGACCAAATTCAAAGTTAAAAAAAACTCTCATGTCCACCCGACCTGCCCATACCAACCTTGGCCTCCAGGGCGGCGGTGCGACATGGAAATGGCGTAGTTGGCAGGATTAGAAAATTTTGCACCCTACTTGGTACTGCATCTAGAAATTGTTCTAATATTATGGCGTCCATCAGAGTTTCAATATTCTTTCTCTCAGGCTGTAGCCATTTGTACGCCAAGCTCTTTATTTTATGCCCTAAAGCTTTTGGAGTTTCATTTGGGCTAAGCATAGTGGCTCTAAACAATTTTTTATAAGCTAATGGGGTGAGACCTAGGCGATCTCTGATTGCCATTACTACTTCATTGTAGTTGTCTGCTAAAGCTGGAGGCATCGACCGATAGGTGGCTAGAGCCTCCCCCGTCAGAGACGCAGCTAGTCTGACTGCCCACTGTTCGGTCGGCCACCGAGCTGACTTCGCTATTCTACTGAAAGAATCCAAGAAATCATCGAGGTTATCACTCGAGCTTAACTTTCCCATCGATAGGTCACTGCACGACCACTGTCCAAACTCCGTGTTATGCAGTCCAGTTTCTTGCAACTGCTCAGTTTTCCTCTTTGTCATCTCTTCCCTCTGCTGGGCTAACCACTTGTCCATTGCGTGCAGAAGAGGTGACTGCTGGTCTTGCATGGCTCTCAGCGCTTGCGCTTGGTTCTATAGCGCCAGTTCTGCCTGCTTATCAAATTGATTAGCCATCCACGCACATAATTCTTTAGGATCCATGGTGAATCTATAGTAAGGAAACACAACAACAAAACACAACCAAGTGTGGCTCTTTCACAAAGAAAATTTCCCTTTCCTTAAACTTTTTTTTTTTTTTTCCACTACTTTCCTTGGTATCCTACACTTTTCAGGTGTATCTACGTTTTACCTGATGGCAGGGTAGAATCAGCTCTGGAACAGTATACGTTGCTGTCGTACTCCGCGATGCTCCGCCGACAGTTGGACACAGGATTTCTCCTTCTCAGGATTTTCCTTCCACTCCGCTCCGGATTTGACTGCTCCACTCCGGGTTTTGTATTCCAACTTGGGTTGTATCTTTTTCCTCTTGAAACCTGTAGCTCAAGCTTCTTCTCTTTAGACTGGACGTAGGCTCCAACAAAAACATCCTGCCAACTATGCCATTTCCATGTCGCACCGCCGCCCTGGAGGCCAAGGTTGGTATGGGCAGGTCGGGTGGACATGAGAGGTTTTTTTTAACTTTAAATTTGGTCTTTATGTAAGGGGTCTGGGTACTGCTCCCAAGACCTCCTGAGGACCAAACTTCAAGAGAACACAACAGTCCGAATGTAGGGAAAATAAGGCTTTATTTCCCTTTACGCACAATGGTTCAAACAGTGGAGACTACTTCAACAAAATAAAGAAACCTTGCTTCAGGCAAAAAGAAGAAATATATTCAAAACTTACTTTGTCTACTGTTACTTCACAGGACTTTGTATAAACCAATTACACAGGCTTTGCTATTGAGGACTGCTTACATTTCATGCAAAGACATTAGGCTTCCTGCCTGACAGTAGCTACAATCCATAGCGGTCTCAGGTGGGTCCTCGTTGAATTCCACCTGCATAGGCTGAGGGTCAGATAACTGTGAATCTGTGTCAATATACTCTTGTGGAGTGTATTGAGGCTTCTCATACAGCATATTCACTAGCTTCCAGTGTTCTGAGTCTAGGTTCGGGCCGCGCCCATGTGAAGGCTTGTTAGGGCAGTAACTTCCTTTGGCATGCTGCCTTATGTTACATAGTCTTTCTTTTACCAAAGGCTTGTGTCCTATCTCACGGACAGTTTGATAAGGAGGGCACACTTCTGTATCTTGTGCTTCCTGTTTCATTAAGTTATAATGCTTAGCAGAATAAAAAGGTGGTTTACCTTGTTTCTTAGGAATGTCCCAGTTAGTTGAGTCACGAGGCCCAGCCTTGCTGTAGTTCAGCCTTACTCGAGCAGTAGGCTTCTCAGACTTCAGCTGGCCTTCCTGTAGAATCAGCACTCTTTCACACCCACACCTTTTGTTATTTGAATAAGGAGTGTTACCTCTTACAGCAATGATTTCATCATTTCCCTGGTAACAGCCACAGTGTCCTGCATTTATTGCTGTCGGTTCCTCATATAAAACTCTGGGGTTTATTTCTCCCCTTGTGCCTTTCTTTCCAGTATCTCTCAGCCAAGAACTCCTGGAATTCTGTTGCACCGGACTTACTGTGCCTTCCTGCCAGGAACTCCTCCCTCTCTGGTATCTTTGCCAAGACTTCTTTTCTCTTTCAGCTTCTACCACAGCCTCTGCTTTCCGTTGCTGCTGCTGGTACCACCGCTGATGCTCTTCCTGGTGCGCTCTCTGGTGCTCTTCCTCCTGGTGCGTTTCCTGGTGTGTTTCCTGATGTGTCTCCTGGGGTGTCCCCTGGTGTGTCCCCTGGTGTGTCTTCTTTACTTGTCCTACTTCCTCCTTTTCAACTTCCCAGCCTTTCCTCAGAGGAACTCCCCCTTTCCTGGATTGGCTGTTAGGTTGCATTACATCATCAGTTCTAGGGTGCAGTTCTCTAGGCCTTGGAAGGTCACTCCTGCTCCCCCTATCAGGCTCCTCATAGCATTGCAACTGATGTTGAAATCTTTTTTCAGGATTTAAAACCTTTTTCTCCATGTGAATAGGCTCTGCAGTGCCACAAAATGCAACACCATTTCTTCTTTGTCTTTCATTTCCAGCATAGTAACCCATGTGATCATGTGATGCAAAGTGCCCGATGCCAGTCCATTTCAGTTCACTGACACCCAACAGATCAAGTTGTACATTTCATTCTTGACCACCTCCAACTTCCCTTGGTTCATGCTTTGTACGTTCCATGTCCCAATATGTAAGACCAGGGCCGGATTTGCCTATACGCCAGGTACACCGTGGCGTAGGGCCCACAGCTGGCAAGGGCCCACCGGAGGGCTTTAGAGGGAGCCGGGGAAGCCCGCGCGAGGCCCCGGCTCCCTCTGTACAGCCGCCAGCGTGAAGAGCCTTTTCCTTCACGCTGGCGGCTGTTTCTGTGAAGCCGCGAATGCTGGGAAAGGTTAACCTTTCCCAGCATTCGCGGCTTCACAGAAACAGCCGCCAGCGTGAAGGAAAAGGCTCTTCACGCTGGCGGCTGTACAGAGGGAGCCGGGGCCTCGCGCGGGCTTCCCCGGCTCCCTCTGAAGCCCCTCAGACAGCCGCGATGCTGTCCGGGGTGGGGGCCAGGAATGCACGGGGGCACGGGGGGGCCCAGGACTGCACGGGGGCATGGGGGGGCCCAGGACTACACGGGGGCATGGGGTTCACGGGGGGGGGGCCCAGGACTGCACGGGGGGGGGCCCACAATTTTTCTTGGCGTAGGGCCTCACTCTAGCTAAATCCGGCCCTGTGTAAGACGTCTTTACAACTTCTGACTCTCATTCAATGCGTAGCTACATCAGCAGTCAGATGTCCCGAGGGCTTTGATCCAACCACATCAAAAATGCTGATTTTACTCTGAAAAGTCTTCAGCTCCTTCCTAGTAGCTAGTTGAGTGCCTTCCGATCTGGGGGTCTCATCTTCCAACACTATAATGCAATTTGTTTTGTTGTGACTATCCATTGGGTTTTCATGGCAAGATACAGAAGTAGATTGCCAGGCCTTTCCTCTGCACAGTTTAAGTTTAGTGTTGTTTCCATTTCACAGAAATGTGATCCTCTGCCGCCAACACTGTCCCATTCTGCTGTTGCCCAGATGAGTGGTTTGTCTTGGTCTGGCACCTCAGCTGAGACCTGTCCATCTTGTGAGACCCTGCCAAATTAGCCCGCAACATCACTGATGCACACAAGCCCTCACAGCACGACAAGCTGCAAACCAAGTGAGGGGCCAACTGTATATCATCATACTATTTTAATAATATGTTCAAAGGTACACAACAACAAAAAAGATGTCTGTGCAACTTAGATGTAGTAATTTCTGAGAAACAAAAACACAAAATATGACCCAGACAGCAATAATGGCACCCTTCACTAATATTTCTTTGCATAACCCTTGGCAGTGATGAGTCTCCAAACATTTCTTGTAGTCATCTTTAAGTTTCATATATCTGTGTGGTTGTAGTTTCTCTCACACTTCAACACAATTTGTTCAGCTTATTAATGTTTCCAGGATTCCTTTAACCAATGGCAGATTTTAGCTCTTTCCAAAGGTTCTCAATTGGATTGAGGTCAGGACTCATTGCTGGTCAATTTAAAACACTCCATTTTTTCCTTTTTAACCATTATTTGGTAATTTTGGATGTATATTTTGGGTCATTGTCCAGTTTGAGGACCATGACCTTTCACCCAAACCTAGCTTTCTGATACTTGTTTGCACATTTGCTTCAAAATAGTTTGGTAGCCCTCAGTTCATGATTCCTTTAATATGTTCCAGGCCTCTAGTTCCTGAGGCAGAAAACCAGCCCCACAACATTATGGATTCTCCACCATATTTAACTCTGTGAAGGGTGTTTTTTTTCCTTATAAGCTTCATTTTTTTGCCTGTAAATATATTGCTGGTCTGCATTGCCAAAGAGCTCATGTTTGGTTTCATCTGTCCACAGAACATTTTCACAGAAGGATTGTGGTTTCTCAAGGTGGGTTTGGGGAAAGATTAGGTGTGCCTTTTTATGTTTGTCTTTGAGCAGTAGGGTCCTCCTTGGCATTTGCCCATGAAGTTCTTCTTTGTTTAGTGCATAGCATATGGTGGGGGTTGAAACCACCACTCCAGATTTTTCTAGGTCAGCCTTAAGCTCTTTGGATGTAGTACAAACTGTTGCATTTTTCTAACAGTTCGCACTAACCTTTGAAGACTTCTTGGATTAATTTTCCTCTTCCCACCACATTCTGGGAGGTTCTTGACAGTTCCATAAGCAGAGAACTTCTTAATAACATTGTAAACTGTAGACACAGGAATCCCAAGGTCTTTTGAGATGGCCTTGTACCCGTTTGAAGTTTGATGTTTGAAGATAATGGCTTTTCTGACGGTCTCAGGCAGTTCTCTTATATTCACCATTGTGAAAATGAAACAGGGAGTGAAGGTGGCCATCATTCATTGTTTGACTCAAGTCATATAAGTACTGACAATTGATCACAGGTGTGTCTAATTTTACTGCAAAGGGAATATCGTTTTTCTGTTCAAACTGGTTTGAATTGTTTGTTAAGGTGCCAATAATGTCCTGAAATTTTCCAGTTTTTATACTATTTCCTACTTCACTGGACACTTTTTTTTAGGAGATATTGGACATTAAAGCGTTGAACTGCAAGAGTGCCAATAATGTTGGGTGGGCGGAGCATGGTTTCTGGTCAAGATGGACATGTAAGAGCTGTGCTCCAGAAGGCAATAGACAAGAATCCTGGCATCTGCAATCTTTAATCAAATAGTTCCTACCTACTTTGATACCATTCGATCCCGGATATGTCGGGTCTCAAACAGACGCGGCTGGATTATCAAGTATCTCAAAATGCTAGCACAAAAAGAACCAAGACAGAACCTCTCTCACCTCACAAGATGGCGGTCATCCAAGATTGTCCTGAGACCTTAAAGGAGCTCCTGGCTGAGATTGGTAAAAGCTAATGGTGAATTGATATGTGCAATGCAGGAAAATATCAACGCTTTGTGAACTTCTTTGGAGTCAATTACGGCTCATTTGGGGAAGGTAGAGATTGTGGTGGCTTCACATGAGGAGAGGCTTGAGGCCGTTGAGAAGCAGGCCAAGTTGATATGTTCATTACAAAGAGAGCTCTCGGAGGAATAACATAAGATCACTAGGGGGTATGTTTACTAAACGGCACTAACGTCGCAGCTGCGACTTTATCGCACAATTTGTGACATTATCGCGCGATAATGGTGCATTACCATGCGAGAACGTCACGTATTGCGCGATAACGTCTGCTGCAGCGGTAAGGTGCGCCGAGGGTGAAGCAAGTCCCCCCAGAGGGCGGAGGAAGGCTCCCCAGGGGCATAGAGAAGGGGTCAATGGGTGGAGAGTGGGTGTGGAGTGGCTCCTTGCACACTAATGCCGTGAAATGAAACTCAGAAAATTAGCGCCAGTGAAAACCTGGCGCTATGCACATTTGCAGGTCAGAGAAACCATTTCAGTCAGCAATGTACAGCAAAGGCAGAGAAACCCAAAAATGTGATAGTAGTGATACATGTGCAGGAGCCAAAAAAGCAAAGAAACAGATAAAAGGACCAGAACCGCATTTGAAATCCCAATAACCAAGCTGGCCAATAGTGATATTAATGATAAACATAAAGCAACACTACTGACAAAGCATAAAAAAGAAGATATCATGTCTGGAAGGGTCTATTCTCAGTCCCCCTATAAAGTGAATGATCCCACATTGAAATACCGCTGATCAGAGTTTCTGTCGTTTAGATTGGGCAGGTTTGTTATGGCATGCACATGTGCAGCAACAGCAGAGTGGGCACGTAGGAAATGGCAACTGTACTGATGCTGTAAATGGGATACAGGGGGCTGCAGGCGGCACATGCTGTGGTCCAGCTGGGGCACAGTGCGGGCTAGGCAGATGCCTAGGTGGCACATAGGAATGCCAAAACTGTAAAGCAGCAAGACAGCAACTGATTAAGGTCCAACATGGGCATGAGTGTGTGTCCCACAGTGTCACAGGGAATATTACCCAGCAGGTACCCCCAAGGGCACATAATATTGGCAGGTGGTGTTGGGGGGGAGCATGCATGTCCATGTAGGCACCCCTACCCGAGAACCCAAACCATAGGCAGATGCCTAACAGCACACTGGATTTCCTGGGACTGCGCACCACCAGCACCACTGGCATAATGGCATGGCAGAATGGTGGCAGAGGGGTGCTGGTGTTGGAGGGGGCAGTGGCATCTGCCCACAGCAGACCATGGCCTAGCCCCATTTAGGTGGGTGTCGTGCACTGCAACAGACAGGGTCTTTCTGACGAACAGTCATGGCATCCCCAGGGAATGAACTGTCCGTGTGATGCAGTACACGCAACCAGTGTGTTCAGGAGCAGAAGGTCACAAGTTCAGGTCCCAGCTGTGGCTCCTGCCAACCCTGTCCCCATATTTTACCCAGTACTAAACCGTGGTAATAAAGATGGAATCTTTATTGCAGATAAAATAAACATGCCTAAAACGCCTATATTTTACCCTACAGAGCACAGACACCATAAACATGTGCAATCCCTAGAGCAGAGTTTCCCAACTGCAGTCCTGGTGGGCCAAACACCATTCAGGTTTCATGCTGTCCCTAATAAATATGCCTGTGCTGCATTTGTATGCACTGCCCCCATTGTATGCAAATGTATCTCATGAATTTTCATTAGGGACAGCATGAAAACCTGAACAGTGTTTGGCCCACCAGGACCGGAGTTGGGAACCTCTGCCCTAGAGCAGCAGCCAACAGGGGCATAAACACCCACACCCACAGGCTCCACTATCCAAAGCCTCATGGAGAGTCAGGCTGTTGGGCCCTGCGCGCAGCAGCATCTCCCAGTACTAGCACTTGCATACCTTAGCAATGCCGCCCTAAACTTGGGAATACGTTACACATATATCAAAAGGTTGCTATGATTAATGGCAGATAACATTTCCTAAGTTAAGCACAATTTGCTGATAGAGCTGCATCATAGCAACCTTTCTGATATCTTTGGAGTGTGTTTCAGTTTTGGTTTCTGACAGTGTTTACCACCCCGGTGAGTGACCCCAACAGTATTGCGTACCATAGCCATGCCTGCACTGTGCCCAGGACTGGTGTGGTGGCCAGGGCTGCCAAAAGCCTCTATATTTGCACAATGCTGGCATAGGTGTGGGAGTGTGTGTCTGTCTATCCAGTGTGTTGTGGCTGCCTACACCTTACTCAGCCCACACTGCTTGCACTGTTTCCAGTGTTAGCCTGCCAATGTGCATAATGAGGAGCAAGGTACGGTGGGTATGGCCCGGACAGGTTGGCTTGGGCAGGATGCATCTGCACAGGACATAGGGCAATGGCTGGGACATTGTAGTGCCTGGCCACCACCTGCATGGACTTGGTGGCCATAGCATGTCCTGCTGGGAGGTCTCTCTCACCCTGACTGAGCAGTGACCATGGCATGGCTAGGTTCACCCATAGTGCTATGCAGCATTTTTTCCAAGTGATATTTATGGGTTCTTTTTTTCTGTGGCCCAACCACTGACTTATCTGCTTGGTGCCTGTGCTCTCACATCCCAGTTTTGGGTGCACACATCTTCTCCAGGAACATGCACTATGGACTGGCTGGACGTGACTAGGAAATACAGATGGACACAGGTGTGTCTGCAGTGACTACCTATCACACACTGGCACTGATGGTGACCTGCAGCATAACTTATCTCAGCTAAGCCAGGTGCTGCAGACCTGGTGCTGGGCGCCCTACCTCACCATCAGAGTGAGCACAGTACCCCCCACAATGTGGCAGTCTGTAGCTACTCTGTGCCAGTAATACACAGGGTCAGTTCCCCCTACCAGGTCGAGGTGCTCTGGGGGTGCATACCCCATCTTGTGATCATCTGTAGACTGCTGATCTGCATGTGCAGTGCATCATGGGTACGGGTGGGTTTACTCTATCCTGGTAACAACAGCAGACAGTTTGTGAGATGGCCTGCAGTCTTTCTGTAGCCAGCCAGAGGTTTGTTAGTAGCTATAGAGATGTAGCCCACTGGTTACTTCACTGACTATGGAGGCAGCGGTCATGGGTTCAATTTTGCAGTGGGATTATGTAAGAAGGCTGTCTGAGGCATTTCCTTTTTTAATTTAAATTAGTGCTGCCAGCAAAAACACTGTCACAGTGCTGTAACCTTAAGGTGCCTCATAAGGCGCCCTATAAAGCGCCGTATATGGCGCCCTATAAGGCGCCCTATAGGGAACATTTTTTATTTATTTATTTATTTAGCGTACATTTATATCCCGCTGCTTCCAGTGATCAGCAGCGGTTGTAACACATGGTGAGGTTGGCTGTACTGGCCAGAATTTAGGTTGAATACACTCTGATTAGGGGGGGGGGGGGGCACAGCAAAATACAGGTTACAGGCTTATAGTTGATTGTTATATACATATTCACAATTGATTGTTATATACATATTTACAATTGACTAAACTGTTAAAACTTTATAAGTGATCTGTATATGCATATTTACACACGGTCGCGTGTATCTCATGATGTTAGGTTGTAATGGGATTTGAAAAGGTGCGTCTTAAGCTCTTTTCTAAAGTCCTTTAGATCACAGATTTCACGCAGATCACTTGGTAACCGATTCCAGAGCGTAGGAGCTGTAAATGAGAAAGCTCTGTTAGTGGTACAGGCATTAGCCTTTGTGAATGATCTCGGTAGGCAGATGGTGTTGAGGTTCGCTGCTCTCCTACTTCTGTTGTTGGGTGGATTGGAAATCAAGCTGCTGAGGTGAGAGGGTGCTATATTATGGATAAGTTTGAAAGTAGTGACTAGCAATTTGTACTGAATGCGGGCTGTGATGGGGAGCCAATGCAGCTCAATTAGGGTGGGTGTAATGTGGTCAGAGAGTTGTTTTTGCATGATGATCCTGGCTGCAACATTTTGTGCCATTTGCAGAATATTTGTAGTTTTCTTCGGCAGGCCTTGCAGTATGGCATTGCAGTAATCTAGGTGTGGGATGATGAGGGCCTGAGCAACAGATCTGAAGTCATCATGATCAAGGATGCTACGTAAAGGCTGCAGGATTCTTAATTTGTGGAAAATGGCTCGATTGGTGTTTCGCAGGTGCCTGTCCATATTTAGGTTGCTGTCAAGCATCACACCTAAATATTTTATCTCTGATTTTATGTTGTACTTATTGTTGTTCATGGTGACATTTTTGGGGGGCTCGAAACCTGGTTTCCTGGAGATACACATTGCTTCTGTCTTCTTGTGGTTAATGAGCATGTTATTGTGTTGGAGCCAGATTTGAAGCTCGAGTAGGCATTTCTCCAGCTTACTGATGTTCGGGTTGTTTGCATCTAGTTGTGTGTAGAGCATTAGGTCATCAGCATAGATATGGTAGTTGATCTCGTGGGCCTGGAATATTTTGCACACTGGTTGCAGGTATAAGTTGAATAGGAGAGAGGAGAGGGCGGAACCTTGCGGAATGCCCTGGGTTTGCGGGAAGGGGGTTGCTTTGTCGTTGTTGAAATTGACTTGCTGCATTCGGTTTGTTATATAGGAGGAGAACCATTTTAGTGGGGTCCCTGCAATGCCTATGGACTCAAGTCGTTCTAAAAGTGTTGGGTGGTGCACTGAGTCAAATGCAGCTGAGATATCAATGAAGATAAGCATAAACATCGTGCTCTTGTTCTCCAGACCCTTAAGTAGATTGTCCAGCAAGGCTAGCAGGAGGGTTTCCACACCATGATGTTGTCGAAACCCATATTGATGCACATCCAAGGCATTTGTATCATCAATGTGGTCCTGTAACTGCTGCTGTACTGCCTTTTCAATGATTTTGGCGAGGAAGGTTATGCTTGAGATTGGGTGGTAGGAGGTAGGGTCATCTTTGCTGAGTGTTTTGTTTTTCAAGATGGGGCGTATAAGTGACTTCTTGAGGAGTGATGGCATGAGACCTTGCAGCAGTGATAGGTTCACTATATGGGAGATGTGCTGTGCTATTTCCTCTTTGGTTGCCTTGATCCAGGAGGCTGGACAGGGGTCAAGAGGGGAGGTGGTGGTTTTTAGGTTGGTGATGATGGCTTTTATCTGTTGGTCGTCCACTTTCCGGAAGGTTAACCATTTTCTACCGTGATCGGTTCTTTCCTGTGTGTTGATTTTCTGATGGTAGTTGGTTGGGTCCAGCGTGGGGGTGATGAGGGTAGGTGCCGCAGGATTAAGTTTGCTGGCATAGTGATCTGCCAGCTGTTGTGCTGTTATGGCGCCGCTGGGATTGCTGTCTTGTGGGGCTTTTGTGAGAGATTTGACGAGCGGGAACAACTCTCTGGGCCTGTTGAGGGCTTTACTGAGAGTGATTGTGTGGTGTGTTCTCTTTGCCTGGTTGACTTCATTCCTGTAGGTTGATAGGAGGTCGAAGTAGGACTTTTTGCATTCCTCGGTTTTGTGCTTTCTCCATTTTCGTTCGTGCCTTCTCAGGTCCTTCTTCAGTTCCCGCAGCGTTGTGGTGTACCATGGTTCAGCCTTGTTCCTGGTTGGGTACCTTGGGTGACTCCAGGTGGGTTTTGAGGTAGCCTCGATTCCTATGTTCCAGCGGTTCGCCAGTATCTCGAGGTCTGAGCAATCCGGGTGAATGTATTTTGCTATGGATTCAAGGAGGTCTTCTTTGATGAGTTTTTGGAAGCATCTCCGTTGGGGTGATGCTTGGTCTGGTTGAGTTTGGTCAGGAGCTGAGGGGGGGAGTAGGATGAGTTCGATTTGGTGATGATCTGACCATGGTACTTGGGTTATTCTAGGTTTAGATTTCAACATCTTGGGGTGTTCGGTGGGTAGGAACACCATGTCTAGTGTATTACCCTTGATGTGGGTTGCGTCTTGGATGATTTGCTCATAGTCCAGATGTTCCATAGCTTCTTGGAAGATGTTTGCTTGCACTGCGGTGGTGGAGGGTAAATTCAGGTCTCCTAGGATGACCTGGTTTTTTTTGGGCGCTGTAGCTGAGATGATTTCCAGAGCTGCTGCCAGGGATTCATGTGGTGATGCTGGTGGTCTATAGATAAGACATATGGCTAAGGTTCTGTTTTCAACTTTAAGTATGTCGATGCCTTCGGGTACGCTTAGTGGTGTGCTTGCTAGGGGCAATTCAGCTTTGGCCAAGATTAAGACCCCTTCTCCTTTTTTCTTAGTGCGAGGACAGTTATACGCAGTATAACCAGGTTTGCTTATTTGGTTGATGATTATAAGGTGGTTGGCCGACAGTGCACTTTGTAATGTGCCCTCTGGAGTGCCTTATAGGGCGCCTTATGCGGCACCTTAGGTTACAGCACTGTGAGGGTGTTTTTTCTGGCAGCACTAATTTAAATTAAAAAAGAAAATGCCTCAGACAGCACTGATTTAAATTAAAGAGTAACGCCTCAAACATCCTTCTTACATAACCCCACTGCAGAATTGAACCCATGACCTCTGCCTCCACAGTCATTGCTGTAACCAGTGGGCTACATCTTTGTTCCTGCTGACACTGCACTGGCATTAACTTAGGGTTAACGCATGTTAACGTGCCACGGCACTCACTATCGCGCGATACCGATTCTTGCTACCTTAGGACTGGAACGCCCACTCCTTATATGGCATTCTTCACATTATCGCTGGAGCTAATGCCGGGAGCATTAAGACGGTTTAGTAAACATACCCCTAGGTGTTCCTGAGGGAGCAGAGGGCCCTGCTATAGTGTCCTTTTTGTAGGCCGTGATTCCAGGTGTGTTGAAGTTGCAGTTTGCTATGTCGTTCGAAATCGAGCGCACCCATAGAGTGCCTACTTAGTCTGTGGTCACGGGCAAGCGTCCATACCCAATCATCTTGAAAGTTTTACGTTTTCAGCAAATATTGCAAATAATGGGAGCAGCCAGAGCACTTTCAACTTTGGAATATCAGGGACATAAACTCCTGTTCTTCCCGGACTTCGTGAAGGTGGCAGTGGACTGGAGAAAGAGTTTTCTGGCGCTGTGTCCACACTTGGTACAACTGCAGGCCCATTTTGGGCTGCTCTATCTGCCCGCATGAGAATCACGCTGCATAACCAGGCCAAGACTTTTGAGGATCCCGGGGAGTTATATGCATTTCTGGAGGATAAGGAGTCGGCAGTGATGCGGTGAAAGTCACTTTGCAACTTTTATTTGCTACAGTTCTATGGAGTTTGCTATCATGGGCGTTTGACTGGTCTGAGATCGTGTAAAGGCGACTTATCCACGCGGAAGCGACATTTAATCATGTAACATTGCTATATACTGGGACATCCATTCTGTCTCTTTTGAAGGAGTTCCAGGGTATTATCCTGGTTAAGATGTCTCTTTTGTTTTCTCTCTCTCTCTTCTTTTATGTTTCATGTCGCTTGTTTGTGATGTCTATGATGGCTCGGAGGGTCTTGGGACTTGGAGGAGTGGAGTGTCCCTTGTTCACTGGGCTGGGTCTTCTAGGCCATAAACCGATTTGAAGAGGGCTGCCCTGCCATGCAGTTCTGATTTTCTTTTCTTTCTTTCTTTCTTTCTTTTTTAGGGTTTTGAGTGCATTGTCTTTACTCTTATTAAGGAAGGTGGGCAAAGCGCGATATTCTGAGTGACATAGAAGTGCAGAAGTACAAGGTCATTTTACCCCCCATGTCTGTCTTGTCCTGGTGGACTCACCCATTAAGTTTTGTGTGTTATATAGCCCCCCTGGGTTTAGGTGGTTTTGGGAAGATGTTTTTTCAGAATTAGGTGTTCTTATTGTGAGTGATCATATGACAGGGCAGGGGCTAAAATGTGTCTCTTTTGTTGGGTTTTCTTCTTTGGGCTATAGGTGCAGTTAACACTCTGAGGGCGCTTAAGAAGTTGTTCTACAATGTAAAACTAAATGCTACAATTTGTTATGTTTCTGCAACATTTGACTGTCAATCTGAGCTATATTGTCAGTATGCTTTCTTTTAAGATCATTTAACTGAATGTTCAGGGCATTAACAATCCTATTAAGAGGAAAAAGATTCTTCTGTATGGTAGGAAAGAAAGTGTTGACATCTTATTGCTGCAGGAGACATATTTGAATGTAAAGGAGTCATTAAAACTAGATATAAAACCCTACTCTTTAGAGGCTTTTCAGCTGCCCATCATAAGAGTAATGGGGTAGCCATCTTAGTGAGGAAAGTTCCATCCCCCCATGGTTCTTCAAATATCAAGTATAGATTTTTCCTAGTTTCCAAGGGATTTCGTTCTAGAATTAGTGAGTCTACTATTCATGCGGCTCACATTTCTGATCACTCTGCAATCTCATTACCCTATTTGACTCAACGAGCTTTCAATAATATAACAGCAAAGTGGTCTCTGGTCTGTCTTTCTTGGTGGGGTCGTCTTGAAGATATAAACATGACTATCACTCCTAAAGTGAATTATATAGTAGAAATGCTACTAGTCTTCCTTACAAGTAAAGTCTATCATCAAATTGAAAGGATTCTAGGTCAATTTCTATGGAAAATAAACCGCCTAGAATTGCTCTCAGGAACCTTAAAACTTACAAAGAGGAAGGGGCGGGGGGGGGGGTGATTTCCCCTGATTTTCAGGCCTAGCACTGTGCTTTTATTTTGTTTTGTTTTTACTAAAACAAGGGTCGCGATGGGTGGAGGGGGCCATAGGTATACGCTCAGTATGGCTTGAACTAGAAGAGAAATTAAGTAATCCTTTCCCCTAGAATCTTCTTCCTGGCATGGTGTCTGTTGGGAGGTTGAAGTCTCATAGGGTTATATGGGATACTCAAAAGGCTTTTCAACAATTAGCAAATGTGATTCCTAAGGAGGATTGCCTATTTAAAGCTTGCTAAATAGGATCAGGCAGCTGGGAATGAGTGTTAGTCTCGTCGAGGAGATGTTTGCACTTTGAGACATGTGGTGTATGATTGTACTAACATTCGGTCTTATTGGGTTTCAATATGGAACAGTATTAAAGAGGTATTGGGATTCCAGGCCACTCTCTCCTGGTCTGGGGTCGTTTTTCAATCAGCAATTGGCATCTTGTCGTTGCAGAGGGATTGTCAGTTTTAATTGTCTTCATATTGGGAGTGGCCCTACATCTCATTATTTCTAACAGGAAACATACAGTAGAGCTTAGTTGACGCAAATGGTGGAATGCTTGTGCTTATGCTACATATATGCGCAAATACCATGGTATGATAGTTCCCTTACATCCTCCTCTTTTCTTAAGTGGAAACTCCTACAGAATTACATCTCTAAAATATGATATGAGATATAGTAAGGGGTTATTAGACAGATCTTCTCATTTCCTATGTAGTGGAGTGGTTGTTCTTCTATAACCCTTGTAGGCCTTGCAGGCTTGCAGATGTTTTGTGTTTCTTTTATATAGCCCCTGATGATCGCATGATGATGGGAGGGACAGGGTGGGGTGGGCAGTGATTAGCCTTTTCTTATCTCATGTTATAGAGAAGAATTGTGTATTTTGATTTAATGCAATTTGTTTTTCTCTTTTGTTTGTATTTTTTTGGAAAATATTAATAAAGATACTAAAAAAAAAAGGAGTGCCAATAATGTTGACCATTACTGTATAAAGTTTGAGGCAGGAGCAATCCCCAACCACTCCTACCCCCTTCAGTGCCGGGTTCAAAATTGTGCTTTTGAACCCTAGTGATTGTCTTGTGGCACTACTGCTGTGATTCAAGTGGTAACCCTTCCTCCCCCACTTCCTCTCATTTTGGATTGCAATTTCTTCTTGTTTGTTTTCTTTTCCTGGTATGGTTTCTTGTGCATACAGTTGTATAGCAAACAAAATGAATAAATGCATTTAATTAGGGGGGGTCCTATGGCAGGATGAGGTATCTTCATCTTGGAACTTGGTTTTGGGGTTTTCAGGTGGGTAGAGGAGGCCATGATGTGACTTTAGGGGGGCAGAGGGTCTACGATAGGAGTAACCTGGGGCAGTCTTCTGGGTACTGGTGTGAAATTACTGCAGGTTAATGTCACCTATGGTAAATTAAATTGCAGTAAAATCTCAGATTACACCATAGTTTAATCATTTCTCCCCTTAATCCCACAATATGGGGGGAGGGGGTAATTTTATAAAAGGTCCCCTAAATTTACATGTGAACAAAGTGCATACATCTAGGTATTTTAGTTATACACATGCCTAAGTAGCCAGTTACACAAGTACATGATACAGTGGCAATGTCATAAGTAGGCACGTTGGGCCGATTATGCCTATTTACACTGTGGACATGTACAGGGGTGGAGCATAAAGTAACACATGTAAAATATAAAATACTATAATTTGTGCTCATTCTTGAATAATCTATTGTCACAAGGTAGACCTATTGGAGCCTGAGAAAATGGAAATCAGCAGCAGTGATCAGGGGAGAGATGACAGTATAAACAAAAAACTGTCAGATGGTTGCTACAGACAACCTAGGCACACGTGGGTAAGGGCTGAGAAGACACACCCAGATAGCAAGCAAAGGGAGTTTGCTTTGCTTGATAGGAATCAGCTGGGTAGAGGTGGAGCCCAGAAACACAGAGATATAATACGCTCCCAAATAGTTAGAGGGGGAGAGGAGGTGAACCAGCAAGTCTCACAGCAAAGGAGACAACGGTCAGCGCAGCAGAAGCTGGGAAAAGTATGGAAGGGGAATGAAAGAGAGTCTGAATTACTGGGACAGCATGCAAACCCACACGAAGGTCTGAGTGAGTCTCAAACCCAGAGTGAAACATTCGGAAGGCAGAAGCCAGATATTGAATGCATGTGTGAAGAGCACGAGAGACGTGGGAGAGTTGCAGTACAAGGTAACAAAGCCAGAAGCGTTGATAGTGGCTGTTTTCTACCCGAGTGGGTAAAACCCTGCAGCAATAGAAAAAGCCACCCAGAAATAAGCTTTGAAAATAATCCCTTCCCCTAGGATAGGTTCTGAGCTAACTCCTCAACAGCAAAAGGAGTTAATGCACCTATTGGTAAAATTTTCAGACGTGTTAACCACTTTACCAGGTGAAACCCATCTCGTGGCACACGAAATTATCACTGTACCGGGACGAATCATACGACAACGTCCATATAGGATGCCCGAGTCTAGGAAACAGGAAGTTATTACCCAAGTAAAAGAAATGCTGGCCACGGGCATCATAGAGGAATCTCGGAGCCCGTGGTCCAGTCCCATAGTGTTAGTACCGAAGCCCAATGGAACCTTAAGGTTCTGTATAGATTTTCGCCAGGTCAACGATATTTCGCAGTTTGATGCATATCCCATGCCTCGCATAGATGACCTTTTAGACTGTTTGGGACAAGCTAAATATCTAACTACATTGGACTTAAGTAAAGGATACTGGCAGATTCCTTTAACCAAGGATTCAAAGCCCCAAACGGCCTTCTCCATGCCAATTGGACTCTACCAATTCAGGCGGATGCCGTTTGGGTTGCATGGGGCAGCGGCTACGTGCCAACGTCTTGTAGACCAGGTTTTGAGGCCCCACCACGAGTACGCCCTCGTGTACATGGACGATATAGTAATACATAGCACAACCTGGTCACAACATCTTACAAGGGTGGAAGCAGTCCTTAGGGCACTACGGAGGGCAGGCCTTACACTTAACCCTGAAAAGTGCTTGTTTGCGACGGAGGAAGCCAAATACCTAGGCCATATGGTAGGAAGGGGCCTGGTAAAACCATTGGCTAGCAAGGTGGAAAGTGTAAGAGAATTCCTCAGGCCCATAACAAAGAAACAGGTGAGGAGTTTCTTAGGACTACTAGGCTACTATCGTCGCTTCATACCCCGCTTCGCGGAGGAAAGCATTCTCTTCACAGAAATGTTGAGAAAGAACGCTCCAAACCATGTTAGATGGACCCCTGAAGCAGAGATAGCTTTCAAAACCCTTAAGGAGAAGTTATGTAGTGCCCCAGTATTAAGAGGCATAGATTTTAACTTACCGTTCATTGTACAAACGGACGCATCGGATACAGGGTTGGGGGCGGTGATGTCCCAGGTATTCGAGGGTAGAGAGCATCCCGTAGCCTATCTAAGCAGGAAACTCTCCCCAGCAGACAAAAATTATGCCACTATAGAGAGAGAGTGTTTGGCCATAAAATGGGCCATCGAGGCTCTACGCTTTTATCTTACAGGAAGAAAGTTTTTATTAATAACTGATCATGCACCATTGAAGTGGCTTCATTTAATGAAAAATAATAACGCCCGCTTAACCAGATGGCATCTAGCGCTCCAGGCTTTTAATTTTGTAGTTCAGCACCGAGCAGGAAAAATGCACGGGAACGCAGATGCGCTCTCCAGGATTACATGCTGTCCGCCAGAAATTGCGGCAGCAAGTAATATTTTAAGGGGGGGAATGTGTCACAAGGTGGACCTATTGGAGCCTGAGAAAATGGAAATCAGCAGCAGTGATCAGGGGAGAGATGACAGTATAAACAAAAAACTGTCAGATGGTTGCTACAGACAACCTAGGCACACATGGGTAAGGGCTGAGAAGACACACCCAGATAGCAAGCAAAGGGAGTTTGCTTTGCTTGATAGGAATCAGCTGGGTAGAGGTGGAGCCCAGAAACACAGAGATATAATACGCTCCCAAATAGTTAGAGGGGGAGAGGAGGTGAACCAGCAAGTCTCACAGCAAAGGAGACAACGGTCAGCGCAGCAGAAGCTGGGAAAAGTATGGAAGGGGAATGAAAGAGAGTCTGAATTACTGGGACAGCATGCAAACCCACACGAAGGTCTGAGTGAGTCTCAAACCCAGAGTGAAACATTCGGAAGGCAGAAGCCAGATATTGAATGCATGTGTGAAGAGCACGAGAGACGTGGGAGAGTTGCAGTACAAGGTAACAAAGCCAGAAGCGTTGATAGTGGCTGTTTTCTACCCGAGTGGGTAAAACCCTGCAGCAATAGAAAAAGCCACCCAGAAATAAGCTTTGAAAATAATCCCTTCCCTTGTGCTAGAAAATCCAGGAGAAAAGAAGCTCACTTACTTGGAAAAGCTAGAGATTCTAGTATCCACTTTAAACTCCCAGAGTTTGAGCAACCTCCGTATAGAGCAGTGCAATCCAGGGCAGCTGTGAGGAAAAGGCTAGACCCGAGCACGCTCAGAGTCTACCGTAATCACTCTAACAGCAGAGCCAGGGAAGTTCCTGAATGTCCTTATGCTTACCAGCAGGGGCTGAGTTCTCATAAGCCTCATGCAAAAGAATATGGTAGTTCCCAGGGAGGCTTTGAGTCAGAAGGACAGCATAACTTCCTGCTTGACGAGGTAAACCTACATTATCCTTTTGAAACAGCTGATCTTGAAAACGTGAGTGTTAATGAACCAGAATCTATGGAATATGAGAATACAGAGTTAGCAACAGTTCCTGAGCCCATGGAATGCTCAGTCTCGGTAATTGACCCAGAGTTTTCCTTAAGGTGAAAAGGGTTGAAGATAACCTGAGTAAGAGTCACAAGGTGTGGGCTGGAAAACGTGTCTCACAGGAAACCATGTGAATGAGCTGTGCTGTGTCAGCAAAAAGGAAAGCCTGTGAAAAACATTGAGAATGTTTAATTCTTTTTGCATTTAAGCTGAAGTAAGCTATTTTTGTTTAACCTTTTGATTTCTGTTATATGCCCGAAGTGGGTTGTTTGCTTTGTTTTGCCAAGGAGAAAATACCTCACGGACGGGGAATAAAACCCTGAGTTTGGAACACAAGTGTCTTTTGTGGTTTATAGAGAAGGTACAACTACCACCCTCAGGCAGTACCAAGGCCTCACCGGTAGGGCACCTGGGGGTGCGACACTATGTGTGAGCATTTACGTTGACTGGTGAAAGTGCTCATGCCTTAAATTAATGCATGGTTTTTTTGGGTCACTTCTGCCCCTATTTTATAAAGTAATGTAGATGGGTACGTGCTTTCATAAAATAGGTATGAAATATGTGCATAACAATGAGTGCTAATCTAGCCAAAACCTTTAAAATTACCCTCTATATGGCCAGTTTCTTCATCCACCCTTTCTTCCAACTCAGTCACCCCAGTAGCAAGATGAACAGGTTGCTGTGTGCTTTCGAGTCAATGTTGACTCCTGGTGACCCTGTGGATATCTTTACCATCCCTGGGTTTTCTTGAAAAAGTGCAACTGGAAGTAGATGATGGATAGATATAGACAGCAAAATGGTCTAACACTTTTATCCTGTAGAAATGTCTCCACTTAACTGAGGTCCAGAAAGTCAAATTTATTCCCTTGAAAATTTACCAGGCAGGGGAACCTTAAGAATAAAAAGATTATAGGGCTGTGAACGGGAAGAAAAAAAAATTCAATTTGTGCTTGTTTTAAACACATTTTCCCAATTTAGGACATTTTTTTGCTTGAGCATTGTAAGTGCACTAAAACTTTTATAACCATACACATCGACTGTATGCGTGTTAATTCCTAAGTGTAAATGCATATAAGTGATTTGTGTGCAATTTCCATTTTTAGGTGCCCAGATGAACAGAATGTTTGCTCTTAAATGCCCCACCTGCAATTACCTGAACCTTCATTTGCAAAAAAAGAACAATGACTTACTTCAAAACTGAGTCACATGTACCACATCCAGGACAATCTGTGTATTCTGTCTGCAAAATAGGTGAATTTTCTTTCTTAAAATAAGATTTAAGAATCAAATATGTTTCTTGCTCCATTGAAACAAAAATAAGCAGAATGGCCCTAGTAGCAATATTATCCTGTGATGTTTCAAGAAACCCCAAAAGGTGAAAACTACTAGGGGACACCATCACAATAAGCCCTCCCTCTGTCTTATTCTCAATACAAGTTTTCATAGGCACATAACACTTTGAAATATCTACACTATCAGCACTAAGATTATTAACAACCTACCTATTATTATGTAGTTCTCATCTTGAGATTAACAAGGCTACATAAATAAAACAAGAATAACATATACGCAAATTACAAGTTTACATGCATAAAGCTAAATACATCACTTCCATTGTTAAAAGTTATACCAGTAACAATTCTGGTTTGTAATAAAGCTTAGCAATAAAATATCATTTAAAAGCTTTCAATTTCATACGGAAATCTAGCATAGCCTTCTCAAAACATAAATGCGATGGCAACAAATTCCAAATTAACAGAACGTAGGAAAGAAATTACAAGGTGCCTTCTCTTTTTGCCACTCTTAACAGAAGATCCAGACAGCTTCACCTGTTGTGATGATCATAAGTTATGGCTTGAAACATGCTGAATTAATCGTGAAAATAAGTTG
Organism: Ichthyophis bannanicus; assembly: GCA_033557465.1. Taxonomy (NCBI): domain Eukaryota; kingdom Metazoa; phylum Chordata; class Amphibia; order Gymnophiona; family Ichthyophiidae; genus Ichthyophis; species Ichthyophis bannanicus. Next base: position 86,538,876 of record CM066032.1, on the reverse strand, counting down.
TTATCAATTTGTAATGAAGGATCTTTGAATGACTGAAACAAACGTTTCAATTGGCATCTATATTCAGGGATTAGTAACTAGTGTGCTAATGTTAACATTTCACTTATTTATTTATTTAACAGGTTTTCTATACTGTCTTTGTCCAAAGCGGTTTACAAAGAACAACATAACATAATCTCAGTAGATATGTTTTACAGTAAACAGGGGGAAAAAACTTGGAGTTAAATATGGGGTTTAACTATGGGAAAGGGAATACAGATAGTGGTTCAGCATAGGATCAGGGACAAGGAGAGGAGTCATTTATATTACAGAAGGGATAAGTGTGAGGGGTTGATTTGGTCAATCAATCAGGATAGCATGTTATATTTATAGTTAGGTATTGTCATTAGGTCTATAGTATTCTCTGAAGAGGTGTGTTTTGAGAAGGTTTTTCATATCGTTAGTGGATTGTGCAGCTCTGATGGTTTCGAGTAAAGAGTTCCAGATTATGGGGGCATAACGTGAGAATGCTCTGTTACTTGTCTGTTCAGACCCGGCAGCGAATCAGCGCTGCCGGGCACAGGCACGCGCGGCAAGCCGCAGAAGATAGGGGCGGGGGAAGGCGGGGGGGGCGGGCAAAGAGCCGCGCTCAAAAAGCGCGCCCGGCGCGAGTGCGGTCTCTTTCCAGCCCCCCCACCTACAGGAGGAAGCCGGACATTTAACGAGCGGGATAGCAGGACCGGGACCTACAATCAACGCCGCGGAGGTCCTCTGCTCATCTCGGAGCAGCAGTACGAGGCCCGGAGCTGCAGTCGAGAACCCGCGCTGTGTGAAGCCACTGGAGGTGAAAAAAAGCAGCAGAAAGAGTGCTCCGGCAGATCCACCCCCTCCACGTGGAGGAGCGAGTGTAGATCGCCGAGACTCGAACAGACGGCAGAGGCGAATAATCATCACATATCAGCAAGTATGGAACGGGGCCTGCCATGTGGCTATTATAGGGAGAAAGGAGGGGGGGAGAAGGAATTTTAAACGAAAGAGGCAATTGCAAGTGGTGGGGGGGCCGTGGCGGCCATAGGCCTGCACACGGAGAGTGTAACAGGGCCTGCACGCTTCGGCAGGGTGCAGGACAGAAGGCAATATTTAAAAAAAAAAATAATAATAATATATATATATATATAAATAAATAAATGAATACATATATATATACATAAAGCTAAATAAATAAATTACACAGGGGGGTGGGTTGTTCATGACGGGAGCTACACGGAGCCATGCCCAGGGAGCAGGAAGTGAAAGGGTTGTTCAGGGGAGGCAAGGGGGGGGGGAGAGCCGGGGGGGGGTGGAAACCGGGGGGGGGGGATAAATGAGCAGATATGGGAGCAGCCCCACAGGGCAAGGTAAATAAATGATTATATGCATGGGAGTAGATGTTTAACTAGAAGGGGACAGAAGCGCATATGTAATGTAGATATACTGTGGAAATGATGGCAGAAGACTGAATATAGTGGGCTGGTAATAAGCCTTTCCCTTTGCCACTAATGAGTAAGGCTATATATAAAAAAAAAAAAAAAAAAAAAGAGGTCAGGGGATTATAGACAGCACCATATGTGATAGTAATGTAAGTGTATTGCCTTTGCATAGCATTATATCTTAAAGGTAACATGCCCAGGAAGGGAACACCAAAGGCTTCTCGGCCACGAGGCAACAGCGAGCCACGGAGGGCGGCAGCGGCATCTAAAGCACGAGCAGCAGCCGAACAAAACGCGAGAGGGAATCAAAGGGCTAGCCGCAAACCAACGGCCCCTGCAGCAGCACCAAAATCACGTCAAAGCGCCAGGAAGAGGACACCGCAGCAACCAGAGAACGTGGCCCCGCCTCAGAACCAGGAACTCGACGACCTGCTCCAGATGGTCCGGGAGCAGGTTACACAGCATGGCCTGCACTCAGTTAAGCAACGGTTGGGAGCGCCGGTCTCTACAAACGATGAAGTGCCATCGACAAGCGCTAGTGTAAACATGCCCAACACAGCACAGGGTAAGTCGGGTTGCGAAAAGGGGGCGCCAGAGTCAGCAACGTCATCATCAGAAGGGTCTAGTTCAGATAGCGATAGGGACATTGAATGGGCAGATGTGATGCGCTATGCACTAAAGAAAGTTAAGAGGAAGAAGAGCGCAAAACATTCCCATCCCCTCAGAGAGGCCTGGTCGGGGCAAAGTCTGAGGGGTGAAGACGACACAGGCACGCCGACGGGAGCGACCCAAAGAACGCGGATGGATTGGAGGGACATGAGCCGTGACCCACGCTGCGGGGTGAGCTCCCTGGCCGTGTCGGTGCCCAAAAGGATCAAAAAGAGAATTTGGAGGAGAGAATATATTGACATATTCTCTCTCCTACTCAGAGATCAAGAAGAGGAGTCAACTAGTGGAAAGGATAGGGAGAGAAGAAGCGAGAGGGATAGGAAACTTAAAATACCCAAATCCATCAATAACTGGGTGGCGGCATTCCACCTCTTTATGAGCGTGGTGATGGAAAAAGAACCCGAAGCGGGGCCATACCTGACCAAGTACCTGGACACGATTACTCGCGCACATAAGCAATACGGGGGATGGGCCTGGCTAAACTATGATGTGAAGTTCAGGAGGAACATGGCCGACGATCCCACCCTTGCATGGCACCATAGAGTGCTGGACATGTGGGGAGAAGAAATGGCACATAATAGGCCATTGTGTCAGGACGGGTTGCACCAGCCACTCCCGAGCACCACATGGCAACAGCCCTTTCAGAATAACCAAGGGAGGCAAGCCAATCAGTGGCCTGGGAGACGAGCATGCAGGCAGTACAACGTGGGGAGTTGTAACTGGCAGCCGTGCAAATTCAAGCATTCCTGCTCGGGATGCGGGGGAGGGCACCCCGCGTTCGCATGTAGAGCGGCAAGAGAGGCGAAGCCATACAGAGCAATGCCGCAGCGAGTCAATGAGGTGGGTGGCGCCAACTCCCATCAACCTTGAGCGTATGCGGCCATGGCTAAGAGCATATCCTAAGCGGGATAGCGCTATTAGCATAGAAGAAGGCTTCACAAGAGGTTTACGCATTCCATCCCTAATCTTAAGAAACAGAAAGCATGCGTGCTTACTGAAAAACCCACCATCCGTACAACAACATAACGAGATCGCCCGTAGTAAAATAGCAAAAGAATTAGGTATGGGGAGAATAGCTGGTCCCTTCCAGTCACTCCCATTCAAGGACCTAATAGTCTCTCCATTGGGAGTGATACCCAAAAAGGAGCAAGGACAATTTAGGTTAATTCACAACCTATCATACCCAGAAGGACAGTCCGTCAATGATTATATAGATCCGGCCTTATGCTCAGTTAAGTATGCAACCATGGACCAAGCGATTACAATCATACGAAGTAAGGGGCCCCGAGCGCAACTAGCGAAGGCCGACATTGAGTCCGCGTTCCGCCTATTGCCGGTTCACCCTGAATCTTTTCAACTGTTGGGCTTCTCGTTCAATGGGGAGTTCTATTATGACAAATGTTTGCCCATGGGATGCGCCGTATCATGCGCATACTTTGAACAATTCAGTTCCTTCATACACTGGGTGGTCGAAGATCTGGCCGGCCCCAATACGGTGGTTCACTACCTGGACGATTTCCTATTCGTGGGAAAAGACCGGGATGACTGCAAAAGGATACTAGATATCTTCGAGCAGACGGCACGAGAGTTTGGAATCCCGTTAGCAAAGGAGAAGACAGAGGGCCCAAAAAGTGTCCTCACTTTCCTGGGCATACAATTAGATGTGCCGGCGCACAGGTCGCGCTTGCCAGCTGACAAAGTGCTCAAGTTGACTAAGGAGATGCACCTATTGCACGGCCAGCGAAAAGCGACACTTCGGCAATTCCAGTCCATGCTGGGCCTCCTTTGCTTTGCGTGCAGAGTGATACCCATGGGGAGGGTGTTTTGTCGGCGCCTGGCATGGGCGACAAGAGGTATCACAAAAAGATACCACCGCATCAGAATCACCAGGGAGATGCGCGAAGACCTCCAGGTCTGGTTGCAATTCCTCTGCACTTTCAACGGACTGGCCTTCTGGCAAGCGCCCCAAATATCCAATGCCGAACTGGAATTCTTCACCGACGTGTCGGGGGGGATCGGTTTCGGCATATACTATAAAGGGGCGTGGTGCTCAGAGACATGGCCCAAGGAGTGGCACAGTGTTGGGATCACCAGGGACATCACGTTCTTGGAGTTGTTCCCTATAATGGTATCCCTTTGTATCTGGGCCCCTGAGCTCACCAATAGGGCTATCACCTTCCGCATCGACAACCTAGCGGTGGTGTGGGCGATAAATAAGATGAGAGCCAAAACGCCAAGGGTAGTGGCGCTCTTAAGGCGAATAGTCTTGCTCTGCCTGGCGCATAATATAACCTTGAGAGCCACCCACATCGAGGGCGAGAATAATAACATTGCTGATGCTCTTTCTCGTTCTAAGATCAGGCTTTTCCACCAGCTGGCGCCAGAAGCCGACGGAATCAAGACAGAGGTCCCATATCAAGTCTGGGAATTTGGTCCACCGAGATCTGGGAGCTCATGTTAGGAGCGTTAGCTGAGAACACCCGGCGCAGATACATAGCGGCATGGGAGCAATACCAGACCTTTTGCAGGGGGGCCCACATTAAGATTGAAGACAGATTAAAAGTGGCAACAATAGTGCGATGGATTATGCACTGCAAAACCAATGGCTACACAAAGGCCGCAGTGCAGGTCCGCTTAGCGGCTGTGTCCTTTTTTGCAAAAGCGATGGGAAAGCCGAGCCCAACGGCTGGTTTTATTGTGCAGAAAGTGATGAGAGGCTGGTCCCGGGAACAGCCGCGGAAGACGGACAAACGCCGACCGATCACACATCAGATGCTTCAACAACTGATGGTACTCACCAGCCTAGTGTGCTATGATGACTATGAGACAAGGTTGTTTAGATGCGCCTTCTCCTGGGCCTTCTATGGAGCCTTTCGGGTAGGAGAGCTCGTGGCATCCTCAGCATCAGAGCGAACGACCCCACGCGGAGGGCTAGTAAAGCGTGATGTGTGCATACGCACTAGAGCGATAGTGTTGCAGTTACGAAAGTCCAAGACTGATGCGGAAGGAAAAGGGGCGCAGGTAGTGCTGTCGGCCTTGTACAATGACCCTTCATGCCCAGTCCAAAATGCGTTGGCATACCAACAAGTAAGAGCGCGCTCAGAGCACCATTGGTTCATACACGCCAATGGAGCACCCTTATCACGTTTTCAATTCAGCGGAGTACTCAAGCGCATAATAGAACGCACAGGACGGGATGCAAGCTTATACGGCTCGCACTCCTTTCGAATTGGGGCTGCTTCTACGGCGGCCAGCATAGGGATGACTCGAGAGCAGATAATGAAGATAGGCCGATGGCGCTCGGACAGATACAAATTGTATATACGTCCAGCATCGTAAGGCATGGGGTGCATCTTCAAAAAAAAAAAAAAAAAAACCAAATTGTGTGAATAGATACATTCCCCATTAAAGAGGATAGTAACGGCTAGGATCGGGCGACAGGGATAAAGTAAATGCGACTAAGTGAATTTGTGTGGGATAGATACTGTGATAATCATATTTGCTGATTTAATTTCTGATTGTGCTCCATGCAGGAATAGGCCACGACAGAGGGCCGCATGAAGTGTGGATCTGTGGCCATTCATTTGTTCACTGGGCGCAGAAGAGAGCAAGAGGTAGACCAATGGGGTTGAACCTAGGACTTCCCTGTGCAGATGTGGCCGTAGTATGGCTGGGATGGCGGGGTATGGTGTGGGACCAGCTAATGCCGTCCTTGCTCCAAAGGGGGCGATACGCAAGGAACCCAGCGATAATGGTGATCCACTTGGGGGGCAACGACCTCGCATCCACTCGCAGCGTCGAGCTTACCAAGAGGATGCAGGGCGACCTCCTAACGCTGGCGAACACATTTCCTGAGACTATATTGGCATGGTCACACATCACACCCCGGCGAGTGTGGAGAGGCGAGAACTCACATAGGGCGGTGGAGAGGACTAGAAGAAAAGTGAACAGATGGATGGCCCGCTTCATGGGGTCCTTAGGGGGATGCGCCATTGCGCATGAACTAATAGAGGAGAGATGCCCCGGACTGTTTCGCCCTGATGGAGTGCACTTGTCAGATATCGGAATGGACATTTTTCTCTGCGACATACAGGATGCAGTCGAACGACTATGGAAGAAGCGGATGTTGGCCACAGCGGCGCGTTGAGGTGTGGGGCCCCGACAACAAGCGAGGAGTCGCTGTTGACGGGTTTGGCGGGAAAAACGCACCCAGGGAGAGAACACAGCCTAGACCTTAAGTAAAGGGGGAGAGGGACGGGAGAGATACACGGACCTCCCCCCGGAGAGACGGAGATGGTGACAAGAACACCACGCAGAGAGCCCCCCCTTTGCCTTGCTTTGACGGCGGGCAAAAGGGGGGGGGCAAGGAAAAGTTGCCAAGGCTGCTTGAACGGCATGCGCAGCAGCTTATCGGCTGAAGGACACGAAAGACTAAGGGACTGAGAAAGCTTTCACGGCTAAAAGAGTTCCCTCCTGCTAGGGGCAAAAGGCGGCTGTGTTTCTCGGGGGAGCAAGAAAAGAGGTGATATAAGGCATTGTAGACTGTGTCTTGCGGACGGTCACGTGCATGCTGTGGCCAACAGTTGTTATGTACTGTTAAATACCATTTTTGTTTACTGTTAAATACCGTTGTTGTTAGTATAACGATGTTGTGAATAAAATCGATATAATTGGTGAAAGAACCCCATGGTGTAAAGTGGTGCTTCATAGGGGCGGGGGGGGGGGAAGGGGAGGGAAGGACGGCGGCGGTCATGCCAGTTGCGTGGCTGAGACCCGGCAGCGAATCAGCGCTGCCGGGCACAGGCACGCGCGGCAAGCCGCAGAAGATAGGGGCGGGGGAAGCCGGGGGGGGGGGGGCGGGCAAAGAGCCGCGCTCAAAAAGCGCGCCCGGCGCGAGTGCGGTCTCTTTCCAGCCCCCCCCCACCTACAGGAGGAAGCCGGACACCCGCCCGACCCACCCAAGGAGCGACTAAGAGGGGAGGGGGGAAACGTCGCAGCATGCAAGACGGCGGGAAAAACGCACCCAGGGAGAGAACACAGCCTAGGCCTTAAGTAAAGGGGGAGAGGGACGGGAGAGATACACGGACCTCCCCCCGGAGAGACGGAGATGGTGACAAGAACACCACGCAGAGAGCCCCCCCCTTTGCCTTGCTTTGACGGCGGGCAAAAGGGGGGGGCAAGGAAAAGTTGCCAAGGCTGCTTGAACGGCATGCGCAGCAGCTTTTCGGCTGAAGGACACGAAAGACTAAGGGACTGAGAAAGCTTTCACGGCTAAAAGAGTTCCCTCCTGCTAGGGGCAAAAGGCGGCTGTGTTTCTCGGGGGAGCAAGAAAAGAGGTGATATAAGGCATTGTAGACTGTGTCTTGCGGACGGTCACGTGCATGCTGTGGCCAACAGTTGTTATGTACTGTTAAATACCATTTTTGTTTACTGTTATATACCGTTGTTGTTAGTATAACGATGTTGTGAATAAAATCGATATAATTGGTGAAAGAACCCCATGGTGTAAAGTGGTGCTTCATAGGGGCGGGGAGGGGTGGGGGGGGGGAAGGGGAGGGAAGGACGGCGGCGGTCATGCCAGTTGCGTGGCTGTGTGGTTTTGATCTCGAGTGGAGGAATGATCAGGAGATTCTGGTTTGCAGCTCTTCTTGGTCTCATTGTGGATATTTTTGTGATTTGATCAGTGAGACAGGGAGCTGAGAGGTTATGAAGGATTCTGAATATGGTAGTGACGGTTTTGTGTTTTGTCCGTTGAAAGATTGGAAGCCAGTGTAGACTTTTTAGTATTGGTGTTATGTGCTGTCGAATTGTACTTGCTGTTAGGATTCTAGCAGCAGTATTTTGTACTAACTGTAGTGGATATAATGCATGTTTTGGGAGACCTTGATTGATGATGTTTCCTAGTCCAGGTGGGGTGTAATGATGGTTTGCAATACAGATCTGAAGACATTGTCATGAAACCAGTGTCGTAGGGGCTTCAGGATCTTCAACTTCCAGTATGCTGTTTTTAGAGCATTTTTGATATGTGCACACATGCTGAGGTTGCTGGCCATGGTTATACCTAAATATTTAATTTCTTTTTTTTATTGATATATACACATTATGTGTTATGATCTTGTTTGGTGGTTTAAAATCCAGATCACCAAACAAACAAGAGCTTCAGTTTTGCTTTTGTTTACTGTAAAGGTTAATGTCTGCAAGGAGGTTTGTGACAGCAGTGAAGACATCAGATATGATTGTGAAATCTGGGTTGGTAGTATTGAATGGCATATACAGTCAAACCTCGGTTTTCATTTGCCCCGGTTTTCATACGCTTCGGTTTTCAACGTCTTTTCTGACTGAGATTTTGTCCCGGTTTTCATGCATTGCTTCGGTTTTCAACGTCTTTTGACTGAGATTTTGTCCCGGTAGCAGGGAAGAAAAGCTGTCAACGTAAGCAGGAGATGTTGCATGAATGTGGGAGGCAGTTCTTTCTCTTGCAGGGTACGTCTGAAGCTATATCATTAAGATTTTCTGCCATTCTGAAGCATTGAGCAGATAATGTAAAGGTATTTTAATGGACTGAATTCAATGTGATTCCGAAGAGAGCTGGGCACAGCAGCTTGTCAGGGGTGGCTAAGGCCAGATGTTAACATACTGTACTGTACAGTACTGTACTTAGCTTGCTTTCAGTGATGTTAAATGTTCATTTATCCATTTCATTAGTCATTTATATTTATTTCTCATTGTTTTCTGTATGTAAAAATATAGTTATTCTCTATAAAATGTATTTTTTGTGAATATTTTTGGGTGTCTGGAACGGATTAATTGGATTTACATTATTTCTTATGGGAAATATTGCTTCAGTTTTCATACGTTTCGGTTTTAGTCAGACTTTTTCGAACGGATTAATCATGAAAACCGAGGTTTGACTGTAGAACATGATGTTATCTGCATAGAGGTGAAAGTGCATGTTCCAATTTCTTAGTAGATCACAGATGGGTTGACTGTATAAGTTGAATAATAAACAAGAGAGGGCTGATCCTTGAGGGATACCTTGTGTTAACTTAAAGGATCTTGAGTTTGTGGTACCGACCTTTACTTGAATGGTTCTGTCCGAGAGGTAAGATGTGAACCATTTTAGTGTGCCGTCAGTTAGACCAATGTTGCTGAGTCTATCTAGCATGATGTGATGCGATACTGAATCAACAGTGCACTGATATCAAGGAAGAGGAGCACAAATCCCTGTCGAGGTTTATCCAAGCCAATGATGAGTCAGTTGAAGAGGTCCGTTAACAGCGTGCCAATGCCATGATGAGGGCAGAAGCCATGCTGTTGTCGATCCAGTGGAACGTGTGAATCCACATGATCTTGAAGCTGCCGTTGTATGGCTTTTTTGATTATTTTGGCCAAGAATGGAATGCTGGCAATTGGTCTGTATGATCCAGGGTTTGTTGTGTCTAATGAGGCCTTTTTTTAGAGTAGGGCATATTGAGACTTGTTTGAGAGCTGGAGGTAGGTATCCTTGCCAGAGTGAGTTGTGAACTATCTTTAAAATGATCTGAGCAAACTGATTGCATAAGATTTTTAGCCATGTTACAAGACAGGGGTCCGGTGGTGAAGTTGTGGTATTGATATTGTTGATGATATCTAGAATTTTTTTTTAATTATTACGTTGAAGTCATGCCATAGGTGATATTTAGCTGTGCTGTTCTGTTGCTGCGGTGATTCATAGTGTTGTAGCATTGATGTGCTTTGTTTGTTGTCGAAGAAGTCAGTCATAACTTGTGGATCAACTTGCACTTTCGTGTTTGCTGTGTCAATTGAGTTAGGATCATCGGTCATTTGGGACACAATCGAGAATAGTTCTCTAGGGCGGTTGAGTGATTTTGTAAGTATGCTTGTGATGTATTCTTTTTGGGCTTTGCTACATAAGTTGTTGTATTCTTTTTGTTTGTTATGAAGCTGTGTCTTGAAAGTATTATTTTGTGACCTTTTCAATTTTCTTTCTAAGCGTCTGAGGTCTCATCTGATCTGGTCAAGGTTCTTGGAGAACTATGGGTGTGTGTGGATTTGAAGTGTTTTGTAGCTTGTCATGCATTGAATGTTGCGGCGCCATTTATTATTTCATTCCATGAACTGATAAATGTGTCTAGGTCAGATATGTCAGAGTCCAGAAGTCCTTATCTGGGAAATGTTGTGAGTTGAATGCCTTGAAACGACATCTGTGCTGGTGTTGTAGAGGAGCACTTGGTTGGATAGAATTGGTTGGTATACTTATGGATATCATGGCATGGTCCGACCATGATACTGGGTTGATTTGTAGGTTTAGATCTGCTTTATGTAGCGTATTGAGTACAAATATAAGGTCAAGAAGGGATCCTTTGCAGTGGGTTGGAACATCAATTATTTGAGTGAGATGTAGGGATTCCATGGCACTTAGGAATGTGCTGGCTTATTTTGCTGTAGTTGTGGAGAGGTTAAGGTCCCCCATGAGTATATATTGTTTTTTAGAGACTTAATGGGTACATACCTCATCTAAGATGAGGTATAGATCTTCCGTGTTAGTGGTAGGTTTTCTGTAGGTTAGGCATATAGTATGCTCTGAGTTGGAAACTGTTGAGTAGTCTATTGTTTGTAAAGCTTGAGAAGTGATCAAAGAGAAGTTCAACTGTTTGTTTTTTTTTAGCAAGGATTAGTACTCTCCACCCCCTCTTTTTTCTATTATGGGGCAGTTGAATAGCGTATATTGAGATGTGGTCAGCTGGTTGAGAAGGACGTTGTCAGAGTCAGTGACAGGTATTCCGTGGGACCTAGGGGCATGTTTACAGAGCTGCACTACCTGTTAACATGGCAGATAGCGCATGCTATCCGGCCACATTAACAGATTGCACAGGGCAAATGCAGATAGTGCAAGGATTTTCTGCACTATCTGCACAAAATGCTTTCACTGACAGAGTGGGCAGTAAATAGGCGGAAAACAGGCATGTCTGCAATGCGTGGTTACTGTGGACAACACCATCAAAGTTGCAGACAGCACAGGAGGAGATAGCACCACCTCAGTGGTTGACGTTATGTGCATCTACGGTGCTGCTGGGCTGCACTCTTAGCAATTTTGGGGCATTATCTGCTGGAAAAATGCTGTGCATGCCCCCAACAGGTAGAGCGCTGTGTTTACAGCTAACACAGCGTTATTTGTACAAAACGCTGTGTTGACTGCAGAAGCCTAACATGGTTTAGTAAACATACCTCCTAGTTACTAGTAGCATATGTCAACACTGACACACTTTAGTAACCATTCCCCTTAATTAGAAGCCAGTACAGTAAAGACATTGCTGTACATGATTATACACAACTTGACACTGAGAGGCAATTCTCTCCTCCATGCAATTGCTGACGTCCCGATCTTGGCCCTGCCCATTGACCTGACACTGCACGGGTGACGGTGCTCACAATTAGTGTAAAAGCAAGCTGGCAGCGGCATTTTGCACCATGGCAGCACGTGCCAAAGGAGCCCACACAGAGAGCAGGCCATGCTCCTTGGGTTGACTCCGAGGTCACCATCGTTAGGTATTTTTGCCGTTCTGCTTCTCCCATAATCCTACAAGACAGTTTCCTATTCTTTACTTTGGGTTTTGTTCTGGTCTCTCTGCTTCTAGGCTTGCTTCCTTCTCTTCTTCTGGAGTTATCTCAAATGTTTTTTTTTCACTCTCAGGCTATGTCTACCATCCCCGTGGTCTGGGGCTGTTGTTTGGGCTGATCCTTTAATGGCTATCCTTTTGTGCAGTCAGTGAGAACTAGGACAGTAAGTTTGCTTATTTACTGCTCTCTTCGGTCATGTGTTTCCTCTGAGAACTGTGAAATCCTGATTAATCTCCGCTTTGGTTTGCTCAATTGTAGGGCACTTAAAGCTAAGACTAGCCTGATTGCAAATCTTATTTCTGATAATTCACTTGATCTTCTCTGATGAAAACTTGGCTGAAAGATGACGGGGAGATATCTCTCTCTCACTGTCTCCCCTTGGGTTGTTCCACCCTTTCCGTCCCTCATGTGGGATGTTTGGGGGGTGGGATGGCCCTGATTATAGGAATGCTATACCTATTATGGAATTCTCCATTAATTTACTGTCATATCCAGAAGTCCTTCTTGTCCGTATTAATGGCAGCTCTAATTTTCACATACAAACATACAATATGCCATACTGGGTTAGACCAAGATCCATCAAGCCCTGAATCCTGTCTTCAACAGCAGCCAATCCAGGTCACTTGTCAGGTTCACAAAAGGTACACAGATTCCACCTTGCTTAAAGTGGTATTTTATTGTCCACCATCCATGAATGTTACTCTCATTACTGGTAACCTCTCTTCCTAATATTCTCATTGCAGGCAACTTCAACATTCATTATGATGATCCCTCTGGCCACGAAGTAGCTCTTTCACCACTCTCCTCTCTGACCAGAATCTCATACAGCATGTATCTTTCCTTACACATATAGCAGGTCATACCTTAGATCTTCTTATAACAGACTGTGATTCCAGGATTTGACCTGGATTATACCTTTCATGGATTGATCATGTCTTACTACTTTCATATTGTCAATTCCACTGGACTCTGATCTTCCCAGTTCTGATAGTAGGGACATGGTACTTCATCGCAAGATCTCTCCAAAAATGCTCTCACAATTTCTAGCTGCCAATGCTTTTTCCTTAGGGTTTCCATTCATTTACCATGGAAGAGCAGGCCAATTCTTGGAATACCCATCTGAAGATGGCCCTAGACCATAGGACCTCTGCAATATTCTCAACCAAAGGGCAGAAATCGGCACCCATGATTCTCCCTGGAACTTTCTCTACTGAGAATGGAAAAATTATGGCAGCATAAAAAATGCCACTGAACTTGCCCATTTTCATGACGCCCATCAATTTTATCATGCTTGGATTATGACTGTGAAGAAAAAATATTTTACTACTCTGATTATTAATTCCTCTCACTGTTCAAAAGCATTGTTTTCAACTGTAGCTAGACTGTCCTTCTTAACTACCTCTTCACCCAGCACCTCCTGGCCAGGTCCATCTGCTACTGCACTATCGAGCTACCCACAATTTGGCCTTGTTTCTGAGCCTAGTGACACAATGATTAGGATAACCACATACAGCTGCTCACTGACTCACCCTTAGTGAGAATCCTGGCATCCTTATGATCCGATTCCTTCTAGTTTGTTCCTAGAATCCTCCTTGGGCCTACTGCCTATAGCTTGTACCATCATAAATCACCCCCCACTTCGACTACTGCAATAGTCTATTAATAGGCCTCCCTCAAAAATACACATACCTTCTTCAAAGAGCTCAAAACATCTGTGCAAAAGTAACAGCCAAAGCACGTATAACAGACCACGTAACCCCAATACTGCTAGAACTACACTGGCTCCCAATCAACAGCCGAATCAGATACAAAACTATCCTAACAACCTTTAAACTCATAAAAGACATAGCCCCCTCACACCTTTCCACACTTCTACAATCACCAAACAAAACTAGATCACACAGACAAAACGAAGCCCACTCTCTTATCACACCAAAAGCCTTCAGGAAGACAAAGAAAACTACCAGCTCCAGAGCATTCACATTCACTGCCCCTATGCTCTGGAACGACCTCCCAATAGACCTTCGTGTCATAAATGACCTCCATCAGTTCAGGAAAGAGCTAAAAACTTACCTCTTTACTGAACACTTTGAAATCCCATATTCCCCAAAACACCTCCATAACCATGATAATACACACATGAACCCCCTTACTCAAAACTAAATAACTCCCCCCCCTGTCTGAAACCCCAAACACACCCCCGATTTACGTCAAAAAAAGGAAATAAATTCCAAAACATACACAACCACTGTAAATATCCAATGTAAATAAGTTAATGGATGTTTGTATTATTAATACACCTTGAAGTTGAAGTTTTGTTTAATGTAAATAGTTATACTCAACCGTTCATTGTAAATAGTTAAATCTAATTGTTCAATGTAAATGTATACATCTGTGTACAGTTGTTAAAATGTTCCTTGTAAACCGCCCTTGATCGCTGGAAGGGGCGGTATAGAAATATATAAATAAATAAATAAATAAATAGCGAGAATGGGATTGTCCCCTGCTTCTGGAAGAAGGCTACTGTTTATCCATTACTCAAAAAACACTCCATAGACATACTTGACGCAGATAACTATCACCCTGTTTCGCATTTGCCATTTCTCATCATCATCATCAGATTCATGTCATCCGTCCTTTCCTTGATAAGAATACACTCACCACTATCATATTGAGCTTGGTCATCTCGTGTAATGATTATTGCAATATCATCTGTTCCAATCTTCCTACCTATGAGATAAAACATTTGCAAACAGTATAGAATATGTCCATTGGGTCATTTTCATATGACCACAAGCCATATCACCCCATGAAATAGCTTGCTTCTAGGAGGAGGAGTAGCCTAGTGGTTAGAGCACTGGCTTGGGAACCCAGAGGTTAGGGTTCAATTCCTCCATTTCTCAGAAATAAATAAACTCATTTAAGCCATTGCTCAGAAAAATCCAAGTTATCAATGTCCCTGTTTAATGTACATTTACCAAGTTTAAGTTACATTGCCAACCACTTTGATTAAAATGATAAAGCAGTATAAAAAAATTGTTAAATAAATAAAATAAAATAAAATATTAATATTAACCCATAAGGTCCTTCACAGTGGTGTTTTAGAATATTTATCTTCTCTTTCCCCTGAAATAGCTCTGATTTCAGTCCATGGTAATTTATTTATTTAATCAGTTTTATATACCACCTTATCCTTCAATCAAAGTGGTCAACAAGACAACAAAGGGTCTACATTGAGGGAAAGGAAGACAATAAGATAATGCATTACAGTAAATTACAGTACATTAAAGTATGTTACATAAATTACAAGTTACATTTCATAATAATTCATTGCAAATACATTAAACAAATAACTGCAATCCTACAAAATGTTAAAATAAGTCTAAACATTGTAAGAAAATTCAAATTCAAATGGTTAGAAAGACATTTTGGTTTGTTAGAGTTAGGTTAGTTGCCATATGCCTCAATAAATAGGTATGTTTTAAGGGACTTTCGAAAATCTGTGATATCAAATTGAGTTCTTAATTCAACAGGAATAGAATTCCATAGTTGTGGTGCCATAAAGGAGAAAGCCCTATTAGATGTCATTTGTTTGGATCTATTAAAATTCAAGTGGGAATTGAGTCTGCACAGTCCCTTTCCCACACACATTAAGTATGAATCTACTCGACAAACACCTTTCATGTCAAGGCTCCGTCTTTATGAAACTGCCTTTCACCACACCTCCACCTAGAGCTGTCACACTCACAGTTTTGTACTTCCCTCAAGACTTATCTACTTGGAGAAGCATTTGGGCCCTCATGGGGGGGGGGGGGGGAGGGGGAAAGTTGGCTGCCACCTATAGTACGCTCATTGTTTCTATCTTTTATTGTTTCATTCCTTGCTAGTCTCTTCTTTCCTATCCTATCAATATTGGAGTTCCTTTCTGGCTTTTGTTTCTAGAATTGTGTTTTTAATTTTGTAAGCCACCTTGATTGTTAACAGAAAGGTGGCATATCAAGAATAAAAAAACCGTAAACCATGAATAGTCTTTTCTAGGGATGTGCTGGAGTTGTATGGTCAAATGTTTTGAGACCAAAAATCAAACAAACAGCTGCATTCTGTATAGTTTGCAGACTTAACATACGTGATGTTCCAGTTGTCTAAATAAGATGGAAACTAAAGTTGAACAGCCATCACAATACAGACTGTTCCAAGAACATACAAACATAAGAAATGCCATACTGGGTCAGAGCAAAGGTCCATCAAGCCCAGTATCCTGTTTCCAACAGTGGCCAATCCAGGTCAAAAATTCCTGCCAGGTTCCCAAAAGGTAGAAAAAGGATGTAAACCTCGGAGCACTCTCATTTTAAAATGGGCATCCTGTACCACTTTATTAATTTGAGTAATTTAGAATTGATGATCATGCTCAAACTTATCATTGTTTTCTGAATTGCAATAATATTCTGGCCTTATTTAAGTGAAGATGGAAAATGATCATCTCTACCAGGGGCAGTTATCATCACTTCCATTTTTCTAAAATGTATCTGCAGGCAATTCTTCTATAACCAGCCCATTATAAATTGGGAATGCTTTACCAACATGGAAGAATCAACCCCTTCTTTAATAGAAAAAGGAACAAATAATAAAATGTCACTGGCATATAGCCTATAATTCACAGAGAGGGAGTCTAATAACTCATAGAAAGGCACCAAACAAATATTAAACAGTGCACTGAGGAAACAGATCCCTGGCAAAATTCTCTTTTTATCGAGTAGCAATCTGAAGTATCCAACTTCGTCTTAAGAAATTGTTTTCAGTTTTCAAAAATGTTCGGAACCAAGAAAAAATACTGACGTTGATACCAACGGAATGTAGCCTGGTCAATAAAACCAAGCATACCACAGAACCAAATGCTTCTGTTTGATCAATAAGAAGCGGAGAAAAATGGTATGATATCAAATTATGGGAATGTGCAGGAATCCTTACTTAGGATGGTGACTTAGGCTATCCTTTATCCCAGAAAATATCCACATCTGCTTGGGGGGAAAGTACTTAGAAAATAGAAGAGTCCAAGAAATTGAACCAGGAAGCAAAATGTGTTCTGCTTGACATTCACCACTAGTCACAGGTGCTACTCCAGAAGCATCTCTTCAGCCATGTTCTTCCTAGGTGGAGGCAAAGGGATCCTCTCACAAGAGTTCATGGGGATCCCCACCTCCAAAGAGGGAATTACTAGGATATATATTTGTTAATACACTTACAAAATGTAGTGCATGCTAAATGGATTTAAAGCATACAACCTATGAATTAACATGCATTAAATCAGTCCATGTTAAAACACTATGGCATGCATGAAAATTTTCAATTAAAACAAATGTTTGAAATGAACTAAAAAAATTGCCTAAAAATCAGGAAACATTTGTAAAAAAGCTAAAACAAACCAAATTTTTGTTTTCTTGCACATGTCCCTAGGAATTGTTCACTCTGATACCACAATTCCAGTTCTCTGGCCAGCTATAGGTACCTATCTAAGGAGGGGGTCCTTAGATAGGTACCTATAGCTGGCCAGAGAACTGGAATTGTGGTATCAGAGTGAAAAATTCCTAGGGACATGTGCAAGAAAACAAAAATTTGGTTTGTTTTAGCTTTTTTACAAAGTTAGCTTTTTTACAAATTTTTTTAGAACTGGAATTCACAGCCGGAGAAGATACTGCTGAGGTTTTCGGCTTGATTTTCCTTTTAACTATTGCAACTCAAAAATTTCCCACAAGTCCTTTATGCTGCTTAAATGCTTCTTGAGCACTTCAAAGGAAGTCCAAAGGGGTGCACCCTTTTGGTCATGCCACCTTGGGTGTCTGCCTGTGGCTGTGTGTCATAGTGCAGTTGTGTTTTATTCTACTACTACTACTTCTAATCATTTGTATAGCGCCACAAGGCATATGCAGCACTGCACATATAGATGTAAGATACAGTCACTGCTCATCAGGGCTTACAATCTAATCAAGACAAAACACATAGCAAACCTAGGGGCTAGATTATGGTAAGATACACATAAGCAAAGGATAAGAGAATGAGCAGCATCAGGATCCAAAAGCAGCTTCAAAGAGGTGGGGTTTTAGCCTGGATTTGAATAGGGCTAGAGTAGGGCACCCGTGGTTCTGCCTGGACTGCACCAGGTGTTCTTTCCTGAAAACCCAAACTCTAAGATGAGAAAGAGCAGCACGATAACACCAGACTCTTTGCTGGTTTCCACAAAAATGCTCGCTCCTCTATTTATTTAAAATTATATATATATCACAATCTGATATACTAAGCGGCTTATTAAAAAAAAACTAATGGCATAATAGGAGTGCTTTCTACCAATGAGGGAATGGAGAAAGAACGAGGAAGATTCCTGACAGAGGAGCTTAAAGATTCTGGATTGTAAGTGGGGATAAGTCCTAAAATAGAGGAAGAAGCTGCTTCAAAGGTTTACCTGTTTGTTTATCTTTTTGTCTGGAGAAGCAGTCTAAGGGTGAGTGAGCTGAGAACAAGAGAAGCCAGGTAGGAATCCCATTGCTGTTCCTTGTGATATTGGGCAAGTCACTTAACCCTCCATTGCCTCGAGTTCAAATTTAGATTGTGAGCTCTATAAGGGATAGGAAAGTACCTACCGTATCTGAATGTAACTCGCCTTGAACCTCTGAGAAAGATGTGAGCTAAATCCAGTTCACATTTTCCTTTCTGAAAAGACGAGGGATGTACAGTCATTTGAATGACAGGAATTGTCAATGGCATTTCCTATATTGTTTCATGTAGTTTTTGAACAACAGCAGAAGAAAACACCCCAAAATTTCACCACTTCCCATCTGTCATTAATAGTGCACACTATCGCTCAATAGTGAGCACTATTGAGCAATAATTCACACTACTGAAGATCAGTGCACTCTCAATAGTGCACACTACTGAGCAATAGTGCTCACTATTGAGGGATAGTGCATGCTATTGCTCAATAGTGTGCACTGTCATTCAATAGCATGCATTATTTTCCCGTAGTATACACTATTGAGCAGTAGTGCATACTATTAATGACATTTCCCCTGAAACAAGATTTATAAAAAACAAAAGAAAAGAAAAATGGCAGAAACAATATGGGAAGCTATAGCCTGCACACTCCTAGAAAAGACTATTCATGTACAGTCAAAACCTGAACTGAATCTGATCTCATTTTGGGCACATGAGAACAAGAGAGTGAAGAGGGTGAGAAATGCTGAACACACAGAATGGGGGTAATATTATGCTTAGGTTAATAGGGCAGGAAGGTGTCCATTTTAAGCCTATTTGATAAGATAAAGACAAGTAGGGTATATAGAAAGAAAAGGAGTGGACCCAAGACAGATCCTTGGGATACACCAACTGAGAGCAGGATAGCAGTAGAGGACGATCCACCAGAACAAACACTGAAAGAGTGATGGGAGAGATAAAAACAGAACCAGGATAGCACAGAGCCCTTAAAACCAAGCAAGGAGAATGTTGTGGTCAATCATGTCAAAAGCAGCAGAAAGATAAAAAAAGGATGAACATTGAGTAAAGACCCTTGGGTTTTGCAATGAACGGGTCACTGGAGACGTTGGCAAAAGTTGTTTTGGTACAATGTAAAGGACAAAAGCCAGATTGTAGAAGATCCAGAAGGGCTTGAGAGGAGGGAAAGTTGAGGCAATAGAAGTGAACTGCAAATTCAAGTAGTTTAGGAATGAAGGGAAAGAAGGAGATGGGTCAATAATGAGAAGGACAGGTAGGGCGTAGTAAGGGTTTCTTGAGGAGAGGAGTGACCATGACATTTTTGAAGGCCGCAGGGAAAGTTGCAGTGGATTCCTGACAGAGGAGCAATAGGTTGAGAATATATAAAAGATAGAAGGAACAACAGTGGAAGAAATGGAGCTAAGGAGATGGGTGGGAATAGGATCAGAGGAGCAGATAGTGAGTTTGGAAGAGGAAAGAAGATGAGTAGTTTCCTCTTTCAGAGATCATAGAAAGGGTAGATGAGGTGGGGGGAGGAGTTCAGAGTGAAGAGAGGAAGGAGAGGAAGTAACTGACCTCATGGGAATTGGAGTGTGACCTTGTGGATTTTGTCATGGAAGTAGTCAGCCATGGTTTGGGCAGAAAGGGATGGACTGGTCTTTTTGGATGACCAGTCTTGTCTCTTGGTAGTTTTCATTCTTAGTATTTACTTAAAAGAAGAACATAACAAATTTAGGTAGTAAATATTAAGTGAAATCTCTATCTTAAATAATTAATTACATTTTACTTAGTTTTTGGGAATGCTTTTATAATTAAAATATTTTGAAGAAGTAAATAACAACAATATGCTTGATAAACATTCAAAAGGAACACGCACAAATATTAATGGTATAGCAAAATAAAACTGCATGTGTAACAAGTGGTGTAATTACAGGAAATATGCAAAATTATGCTCACCTCTCATCTTAACATGCAAAATCACACATTTTCAGAGTATGCTTTTTAGGTCTCTGCTGATTGAATAAACAATAACACATTCAATCATAGACTTTACACCAACTAGACCATAGACTTTACACCAACCATAGATTTTACACCAACTAGAATAGACGAGGCAAACAAGTAAGAGATCTCAAATACGCATGAAGGAAATGAATTGCTGTTGTATCCACAATTTTGGCCACTAGCGTATGTGAGAAAGTGCACTCATTCTGCTGCTCCTCACTATCTTTCCTCTCTTATCTCTCTCTTCACCCCTCCTCAGGAATTCCGCTGTTCTGGCAGATCCCTTCTATCTGTGCCCTTCTCTTCTACTGCCATCTCCAGACTTCAATCCTTCCACCTTACTGCTCTTTATTCCTGGAATGAACTACTTGAGTCTGTGTGTCAGACTTCATCTCTGGCCCTTTTCAAATCCAGGCTGAAAGCTCACCTCTTTGAGGCTGCATTTGTATCCCGGTTCACTTAGTCTCCTATGTGTTTACTTACCATTCCCCTAGATATATCCTTGCCCTCAGCTGTTGTGTTGTCTGTCTTGACTATATTGTAAGCTCTGATGAGCAGGAACCATCTTTTATATGTATCTGTACAGTTCCACATACACCCTGTAGCTCTATGCAAATGATCAGTAGTACTAGTAGTAGTATTAAACGGATTCAGCATCCATTTCTTCAAGGCTTCAACATTCATACATGCCACATTCAACTTCAGGCATCCATTCTTCCCACAGTTTTCCAGCATCCAGTTATTCATAAAATTACACAACCCACCCTGTCACTAACAGGGTCATTCTGAGCCTCGAATAGTGGGGATGGACGTCCCAATAGGACATTCATCCCCAATATTTGTACCGGCTCCAGGCCCCGACTGACTTCCCCGCCGGTTGTGTGGGAAAGTTAGACGGGGCGGAATTTGGATGGGCAGTGGGCGGTCGCTGGCCCTGGATGTACAGGGACGATTCTAATGTCAGCCCTGTACGTCCAAAGCCAGCGACATGTGTGGGGAAGTTATTCCACCTCCAAGGTGGAATAACTTCCATGGATGTGATTTTTTTAAGTGCCCGGAGCTCGAATGGGGCAGGGAGGGCCAGGAGACATTTCCCACAGCCCAACCCTGGTCTTAGGAGGCCAGATCGGGGTTCGGGCTATGGGGAACATACCCCTTTTTCAGGCAGCCAGCATCGTGGCTTTTAAATGGAGCTGCAGTGCCATGGCAATATGACGCCATGGCGCTGCGGCTTGTGATAAGGAAGCTTATCATAGCTCAGGTAGGAGCTATAGAAAAGATGATGTGACTCTGAACAAGCAACCTGTCAGTTCTGGTAGAAGCAAGAAAACAGAGTTTTCACATAAAAGACTACCAGTCCCAGAATGCACCAGGTTTCCAGCAGCCATGAGAGGGGCTGAAGTGAGAAAATGTGTGTGCAATCAAGAGAGCTATGAGGTAATCCCTAAGCACTCATCTCAAAGGGCAGGGCCTGATTCAAGACAGCTGCGCTGTGTTAGGGAGCAGCACACATTAGAACAGGATAAGAATAGAGCTTATTCTTCAGATAACGGCTTCAAGGAGAGTTTGAAGAACAGCTTCAGGAAGAGATACAGAGGGGAGAGCTTCAGCAACGGCTACAAGCACCAGTATCACCTGGAGAAACAGAAGCCAAGCCAAGCAGATAGAGAGAGAAGGAAACTCTCTGGAAGGAAGAGAAGAAAGGCCATTGGAAGGTCTGGGAGATTCCAAGGCAGTACTCATACTGGGAGGTATTCCAAAAGCCAGCAGAGTCCATTGGACTGGATTCAGCCAGAGGAATGGAGTGGCAGAGATAGGAATCACCAGTGGCTACCTGGAAGAGAGAAGACTGCATGTGGAAGGGACTTTCAGACCAAGGCCAGAAGGTATGTGAGAGAAGATCCAGTGTCCAGGGATCAAGATTGGAAGGCTGGACATCAGAATTGGGTTACATATTGGCCAGGCTATACAGAGAGGAATAATGATAGCAGGAGAGGCTCAGGTATGAACACTGATCCAGACCCTATCTATAACAGAGAATGGCAGCCAGGGAATAAGCATTCTCATGATAGTGCCTTAATGAAAGACTCGTCTGTGCCAATGTATGATAGTGACCATATGCTGATTGATGAAGAGGGAGATACAGCAAATGAAACTATTTATATGGACTGTTCTCTATCTAAATGCTATTGCTAGCTGTCTATGAGCAAACACATCAGCCATCACAAAGAAACCTAACTTTGTTCTTTATTTCCACTGCAAACAGCTCTTAAAGCAGGATTTGGGCTCACACAGTAGCAGCCAGCCAGCTAAAGGCTTTCAGCTGGTCCATTGATAGTAATTAGGGCTGCACCTGATTGTGTGTGTGAGCAAGGGAGAATCACTGCTGAGATCGGCGTGGAAAAATAAGCAGAAGTTAACCTAACCAGCAAAGTTTATTTTTTTACTTTGTGCCTTTGTATTTGGTAATTATTTGCTAAGAAAACATTAGCTAATTGCCTGACAAGCTGAAGGTTGTTTTCTGGTTTACTTTGTGACTTTTTGTTATCCATTTTAAACACTGCAAGCAAGTAACCTCATTTATGGTGCTATCAAGCATACATGTGCTGGGTGAATTAAACCCCATCAATAAAAGAAGTATTTTATTGATCTTACCACTTGGTTTCACAACTCAAATTATTGTCATCAGCTGTGTTTGGGAGTGAATGAACTACAATACCCACAATACCTTGCAAGAATCATATGAATATATGCATCGTCAAGATTGTGTAAGTTCTCACCCTAGGCAGCCGTCTGACAGGCTCCAATTAAAAGCCCTGACTGAGTTAGTCGGGCTGTGTATGTATGTGCAGGCTGGACTGAATCACAGTCCCGGCCTGCATGTATATGCCTGATTGTGATTCTGATCCCATTGTGTTAGACGTGCCCCGCGGAATCGGAATCACAATCCCCTCTGTACGTCCGGCTCAGACCGGATGTACAGAGGGGATCTACATATGGGATGGAATCAGGCTGTAAGTGTCTAACTGAAGCAGTTAATTCAGACAGATGCAGCTGGCTGCACTGTTCTATAATCAACCTTTGATTCAATTGTCACAGTGAGATTCTTTTTCTGCGTACTTGTAATAAAATGTTGTAAATTAAGTGATCGAGTCTTCCTTCTGGAATGTTAGAATTGGCTTAGCTAACTGTGGAGTATTACAATGGGAAAAACTGCAATATGGAAACAGTATACTAGCACAAATCTGCCAAAATCACGCTTAGTTTGCAGGCTCAGACATTATGCCTGCTCGAGACCAGGTGTGAACATCAGCATATTTTTGCACAAGGGCATACATGTTTTTATAAAATGCATGTGTACTTTGTGATTCCACTCATGCTGTGCCCAATCTCTGCCCCTGTGCATGCAGTAAAAGGATGTAATGGCTTGCACTGCAGGCATTTTTACTGGTTATCTAATTCTATAAGAGCTCATTTCCATGGTATATGAAATTACTCTCAAATCATCCACCAAGTGTAGAGCTTTGAAGTGAGTCTTTCTTAAATTTAGGAGAACAGTCTGTTTACATAGAGGCACATTCTAATGTGTGCACCCAGGCTCCTGTGCGTCCAATCGGAATCAGGACGTCCAGAGGCAGACCCGATTCTGATCCCATAGGAGCTAGATGTGCCCCACAGATCAGAATCAGGTCCAGGGCCTGTACGTGCAGGCCGGGACCCAATTCAGATCGGCCTGCACATACAGACCACTGCCCGGCTAACTCAGTCAGGCTCCTGAATGGAGCCGCGGTGCCATGGCATCCTGTTGCCGACACAATCGTCTTTCTCTGCAGCCCAATCTGGCCTTCCATGGCCAGGGTAGGGCTGCGAGGAACCCCCTGCACCCCCTCACCTCGCTGCCGCTACCCGGACCTGCCATCCCTCGACGTCCAGGAGGACTTATTCTACCTCCGAGGTGGAATAAATCCACTGTCTAGATCCGAGCCCCGGACATATGGGGCCAACTTCAGAATCAGCCCTGTATGTCCAGGGTTGCAGACCGCCCACTGCCCACCTTCACTCCTCCTTCGCCACACCCCTTCCTGCCCCATCTAAGCCTCCCTGTACAAACTCCTTGTTCATACGGGGAGACGTTTGCCAGGAACAGAAGGGGGCGAATAGCAGGGATGGACGTTCCAATGGGACGTCCATACACGCTATTCACAGTATGGAATAGACCCCATAGCTTGTAGCTCTTGTGTATGTCTAGTATAGAAAGGTGCCCAGGGAATTTTTCCCCCTAAACCCTCATCTCCCCTTCCTCCTTTCTCAATCTCTGTAGATAACTCTCTAGTCCTCCCTGTTTCCCTAGCTGGTAACCTTGGGGTCATCAAGGACTCCACTCTCACCTTCACCACACACATCCAACTGAGCTAAAACCTGCCGTTTCTTTCTCTATAACATCAACAACATCTGCACATTCCTTTCTGAACACACTACTAAGACACTTATCCACTCCTTTGCCACCTCCCGTGTAAACTATTGTAACCTACTCCATGCTGGTCTCCCTCTGAATCATCTCTATCCCCTTCAACCTGTTCAACTCTCTGCTACATGGCTAATCTTCCGCTAGCCTCATCATGCTCATATTACCCCTATTCTCAAGTCACTTCACTGGCTCCCTATCTGTTTCTGCATCCAGCTCAAATTTCTCCTGCTGACCTATAAGTGCATTCACTCTGCAGCTACTCACTACCTTTCCTATCTTATCCCTCCCTACACCCCTCCACTGGAGATCTGCTCTACTGGAAAATCGCTTCTATCTGTGCCCTTTTCTTCTAGTGCTAACTCTAGACTTCACTCTTTTCACCTTGCTGCTCCTTATTCCTGGAATAAACTGCCTGAGCCTATACGTCAGGCACCTGCTCTGGCCTTTTTCAAACTAGGCTGAAATCTCACCTCTTCGCTGCTGATTTTGGATCTTGACTCACCTGGTCTCCTTTGTGTTTCCTTACCATTCCCCCTGATATATCCCATGTCTACAGCTACTGTGTTGTCTCTCTTGACTAGATTGTAAGCTCTGATGAGCAGGGACCGTCTTTTACATGTGTCTGTACAGCGCTGTGTATATCTTTTTGCGATATACAAATGCTCATTAGTAGTAGTCATAGTAGTACATATTAAATAACATTGTGATTTTTGTTATGACTGACCAAAATAGGCATTAAAGCTTACCAAGAGTTCAGTTTTCTCTAGAATCAATAAACCAGTAGCTACAAAAGCTTGGAATTCTCTAATTTAAAAATAGAACATACTTATAGCAAGTTATTCTCATGCACAGAATTCAAAGGTAAGAGTTTCATTTATCCTTTTAGTCAAGTTTGTAGTCATGTTATATTAGCCTCTGATCCAGTGATAAAAGATTTTATGCCAAGTGTATTTTTTTCTCCTACTGGAGTTCAGGACTTGATTGTCCAAATGACAGCTTACCTATTTTACTGTCAAACACTTTCTGAAATACCATAATAAACTGATTATAGGTTTCACATTTTGCATAGCGACAAAATCTTCCTGTTTGTATAATAATCGTTGATGCCTGGAATCCACTTAACTAAGAAATGGCTTCTTTTGAGAATAATAATTTCAAAAACATTAAAAATGGATTAAAAATGTGAACTCCTGAAGTATTTTTGTAAAACACAGCAGGAATATGCAACAGAGAATACTATTTATCTAGTAAAGCAATGTCCCATTTAGCACTTAAATGGTGGGGAGGGAGAGAAGGGTGCTGTGGTTTAGACATGGTTAAAATGGCCAGGGGACTAGGAATAAGTGATAAAGCCTCCTTATGACCAATAGAATCAAATATATGAAGACAGCTGGAAAAAAAACTAATGAAGCTAGTTGTGCTCTGGAAGGGCAATGGGATGAATGTGAATTTTCTTTTACAAGAAAAATAGCAAATGATGGATAATACTACTACTTTTAAAGAATAAAAACGTATTGTTAATTCTGTTTTTGGAACAGGAGCTCAACAGTGTCTTCCATTTCTAAGGCTGAGGCAGGGTACTGGTGTACTGTTTGCACACAGCCTGATTCCACAGGAAGACAGCTTTGGGCATTAGAGGGGTAGAAGCAAACAGCCCCATAAGGTAAGCACCACAAGGCTGTTTGTGGCCATTGCTGCCGCTGCAGGCTCCGGGGAGGGGGGGGGGAAGGGGCAGTGGCAACAATAGGTGCTGGAGAGAGGGAAGGGGGCACAAGGGATGAGGTTCATCTAGGGCACCTCATCTCCTTGCACTGGCCCTGCATACTGGCACTATCTGGTTAATTTAGTTTAGGCCTACTTTTCAGGAGGCCTAATCTAAACATGTGGAGGCCTAATACATTCAGGCCGTCCAGCTGCTGTAAGTCTGGGCAGAATCGGGCCATGCAGAGTTAGACCTGATTCTGATCCTGTGGGCCCCCGCGGGTTCAGAATCAGATCTAGTGCCTGGATGTGCAGGCTGGGACCCATTCTGACCGGCCGCACGCCCAGGCACAACCCGACTAGCTCAGTCAGGCTTCTGAATAGAGCCGCAGAGCCCTGGCGTCCCATCGCCATGGCACTATGGCTCCATTCAGGAAATGTGAAAGTTGGCCACTGCCGAAATCTTCCTTTCCCCGCAGCCGGACCTTCAATCCGGCCTCCCATGGCCAGGGTCCAGCTGCAGGGAACTTCCTGCATCCCTGACTCAGATGTCACCGCCGAAACTCTGCGTCCAGGGGGACTTATTCCACTCTGAGATGGAATAAGTCCTCCGTCTAGATCCGGGGCCCCTGATGTACAGGGCCAACCCCCCAGAACACTCCCTCCCACCCCCATCTAGGCCTCCCCATACAAACCCGCTGCTCATATGGGGAGGCTTTTTCAGGGCTGGCAGGGGGCGAATAGCGGGGATGGATGTCCCAACACGACATCCATCCCTGCTATTCGCGGGACAGAATGACCCCTCATAATTAATCTGATTTATTTATAACCCATCCATCTATTGGCGTCTGGGCAAGTAACAATAGTAACAATCCACCACTCACAATGAAATTATTAAATCAGCTATTATCTATTACTATTGCCACTATCCGGATAATTTTTTGACCCATCTTCACTTCTCCCTAACCCAGACCACAAATATATGGATAATATCTAGCCTTTGGCATGACTTAAAGAATCTAATATTATACATAATAAACTAATTGTGAAAATACTTGGATAAACTAATTATGCATTTGCTGGTGGCTTTGCTAAGTGATCTCCATAGCTCCCTGAACAGAGGGTTTTTGTATATTTTTAAAGCAAGGTTACTTTCTTTTTTGGTGGAACTTTCCTTGAGCTGAGTAGGTTGTTGAACTCTGGTAACCTCCTCAGCTTTGGGAACTGCTAACACCTAATCAGGAGTTAGTGGGCCTGATTACCTGAGAGTAGCTGAGGCCTGCATAAAAGGCTCCAGAGCCCTGCCCTGTTGAGGCTTTCCTAACAGGGACTCTACAGATCAACCAACAATACCTAAGCTCCACAAACAGAACAATGGCTGGGAAAAATCGTATCGCTAAATTTGTTGCCCCCATTACAGCTTCTGCCTTGGTCCAGACAGAGGTCCTAATGCCAGTTGAAGGACCGGTTCCATGTGCAGGGTGCCTGCATTCTGAAGCTCTGAGGAAACAAGTGGAGGAACTCAGAGAGGAGGTGGCGAGGCTGAAGAGCATTCAGGACAGTGAGAAGTACATTGATGAGATGCTTCTTGCAACAACCATGCTCTCCAGCAGAGGAGAAGATGGGTGCCAACAGAATGTCGATGGTTGGAAACAAGTCACCAGGGTCTGCAAAATCACCAAACCAACTTCTCCAGCCCTTGAACTGAAGAACCATTATGCAGCCCTGGAAGTGGAGGAGGTGAAAGCATCCCTGGAAAGGGAAGAACCAGAGCTCAAGTACCCCAAAGTTGCAGAATCAGTGACCACAAGGAAACGAAGGGTAGTGGTGGTTGGAGACTCTTTTCTGAGGTGTACTGAGGCATCCATCTGCCGACCAGACTTGATGTCCAGAGAGGTATGCTGTCTGCCTGGTGCCAAAATCCAAGATGATACAGAGAGTTTGCCGAGACTCATCAAGCCCACTGACTATTACCCAATGTTGCTAATCCATGTTGGAACAAATGATACTGCCAGGTATACCTCGGAACGTATCAAAAGTGACTTTATGGCTCTGGGACAGAGGGTGAAGCAGTTAGGTGCACAGGTGGTATTCTCTTCAATGCTCCCTGTTGAGGGTAAAGGCCAAGGCAGAGAGGCTCGCATCCTGGAGATGAATGCATGGCTGCGTAGATGGTGTCATCGAGAGCGTTTTGGTTTCCTAGACCATGGGATGCTGTTTCAAGGGTTGCAGAGCAGAGATGGCATCCATCTGTCCAAGAAAGGTCAACACATCTTCGGTAGTAGACTGGCTAATTTACTGAAGAGGGCTTTAAACTAGATTTGTTGGGGATGGGTGAGGAAAGCCCCAGGTAGGTGAAAGCCCCCAGGTAGGTGATACATTAAATACCTTTATGGAAATGGGTAACAGGGGTAACATATGTAAAGCAGTGTGTATAAATGCCCGTAGCATGGGAAATAAGATCCCTGATGTTGAAGCTTTGGTGGGAGTGGCTGACTTGGATTTAGTGGCAGTTACAGAAACATGATTCACAGAAAACCATGATTGGGATGTAACTATACCTGGCTATACTTTATTCAGAATGGACAGGGTAGGAAGAAGGGGAGGAGGAGTGGCACTATATGTAAAAACTACTATTAAAGCTTTGAAATTACAGAGCTTAAAAGGGACAGAGGAGGCATTGTGGGTTAAACTAGAAAGAGGGAAAGAGAAATCTATTTACATTGGTGTGATATACAGACCTCCCTCACAAGAGGAAGAGGTGGACAGAGAGTTAATTGAAGACATATGCAGCATTACTAGGAAAGGAGAAGTGCTACTGATAGGAGATTTCAATATGCCAGATGTTGATTAGCACATTCCTGCTGCAGTATCATCTAGAAGTAAGGAGATCCTGGATTCTCTACAGAGAGAACTATTCAGGCAATTGGTAACAGACCCCACACGTGAAGGGGCCATACTAGACTTGGTGCTTACCAATGGTGAAAGTGTTTCTGATGTTGTAGTGGGAGATCATTTTGCATCCAGTGATCACCAGATGGTGTGGTTCAGTATTAGGACTAGGGCTGTTAGAATCCATTCAAAGGTGAGGATCTTAGACTTTAGGAAGACTAACTTTGCCAAGATGGGCCAATACCTCAGGGAGTCGTTAGTGCGATGGGAATAGCTGGGGGATGTAGAAAAACAGTGGGCAAAACTGAAAGGGGATATTTTAATGGCAACCAATCTTTTTGTTAAAATGGTAAATAAAGGTAAAAGGAAAAGGAGATCGCTATGGTTTTCGAAAGAAGTAGCTGAAAAAGTGAAGAAAAAGAGGGAGGCCTTCATGAAATACAAGAGATCACAGAGAGAAGAAGGCAGGCATCTGTATTTGGAAAAACTTAGAGAAGCTAGCAAAGTAGTCAGGAAGGCAAAGATTCAAAAGGAGGAGGAAATAGCCAATGCAATAAAATGGGGGGATAAGACATTTTTCAGATATGTTAGTGAGAAGAGGAAGGGCAAAAGTGGTATTGTCAGACTCAAGGGTGCAGGGGAGGAATATGTAAAAGCTCATAAGGATAAAGCGGAATTGCTTAACAAATATTTCTGTTCTGTGTTCACAGATGAAGAACCAGGAGCAGGACCTCAGAAAACACCCACAAACAGGAAAAGAAGCGAGGGACATCTTAATTTTCAGAAGACTGTGTTCATAAGAAACTAGCACAACTTAAAGTAAACAAAGTGATGGGACCGGATGCGATACACCCTAGAATACTGAGGGAACTTGGGGATGTTCTAGTAGCTCCACTGACTGACCTTTTCAATGCCTCGTTGGAGTCGGGAGTAGTGCCAAAGGACTGGAGAGAAGCTCATGTGGTGCCTTTACACAAAAGCAGAAGTAAGGATGTGGTTGAAAACTACAGGCCGGTTAGTTTAACTTCGGTGGTGAGTAAATTATTGGAAACACTGCTGAAAGAGAAAATAGTGAGCTTTCTGGAGTCCAGCGGATTACAGGATCCGAGGCAGCATGGATTCACCAGAGGCAGGTCTTGTCAGACACATCTGATTGATTTCTTTGACTGGGTGACCAGGGAGTTGGACCGAGGGAGAGCCCTAGATGTGGTGTATTTAGATTTCAGTAAAGTCTTTGATGCTGTTCCTCACAGGCGACTTATAAACAAACTGAGCACCCTAGGGTTGGACCCTAAAGTTACTGCTTGGGTTAGAAATGGGTTGGGTGGGAGGTGACAAAGAGTACAAGTAAATGGAGCTCACTCTGAGGAGAAGGATGTTACCAGTGGTGTGCCCCAGGGATCTGTCCTTGGTCCGATTCTTTTTAACATCTTTGTTAGTGATATAGCAGAAGGGCTGTCAGGTAAGGTTTGCCTCTTTGCGGGTGATACCAAAATCTGCAATAGAGTAGACACCCAGGAAGGGGTAGATAACTTGAGGAGGGAACTAGCTAAGCTTGAAGAATGGTCTAGAATTTGGCAGCTGGGATTTAATGTTAAAAAATGTAAGGTCATGCATTTGGTCTGCAGCAATCCAAGGGAGCAATACAGTATAGGAGGTGAAGTACTTTTGTCCACTAAAGAAGAGCGGGACCTAGGCGTAGTTGTGTCTGATGATCTTAAAGTAGCTAAACAGGTAGAAAAGGCGACGGCAAAAGCTAGAAGGATGCTTGGGTGCATACGGAGAGGAATGGCTAGCAGAAAAAAGGAGGTGATAGTGCCTCTGTATAAGTCTTTGGTGCGACCTCATTTGGAGTATAGTGTGCAATTCTGGAGACGGCACCTTCAAAAGGATGTGAACAGGATGGAGTCGGTGCAGAGGGTGGCTACTAAAATGATTAGTGGTCTTCATTATAAAGCATATGAGGACAGACTGAAGGATCTTAATATGTACACCTTAGAGGAAAGGTGGGATAGAAGTGATATGATTGAGATGTTTAAATACCTCCGTGGCATAAATGTTCAGGGAGAGAGCCTCTTTCAATTGAAAACAAGTTCTGCTACGAGGGGACATGGGGTGAGGGTGAAGGGAGATAGATTCAGGAGTGATATGCTGAAATATTTCTTTACAGAACGAGTAGTGGATCCGTGGAATAGTCTCCCAGTGGACGTGGTAGAGATGAGGACAGTAACTGAATTCAAAAAAGCATGGGACAAACACAGAGGATCTCTAAAGGTAAAAAGGGGACTGTTGTAGTTGTTGATATGGAAGGACAGACTAGATAGGCCATGTGGTCTTTTTCTGTCATCATATTTTTATGTTTCTATGTAAATTATCCTGATCATATCACTAGTCCTTTCAGTGGCTTTTGACTTGGTAGCTTATTCATTATTAATATCAGCTTCATGACATTGGTCTATGTGGAAACATTTTTTCATGATTCTCTTCTTTTCTTGCTGACCATACTTTCTCAGTTTCCACCAACTCCCTTACATCTATTCCACATAAACTAATCTGTGGAGTCTTCCCTGGCATGCTTTCCGTTTAACATTTTTATGGGTCCTTTGTTAATGCTAATATAAGACTTTCTTATATGGTCTTAAGACTTATGAGTAATAGTGCAGCTAAGCCAATAAAAATGTTTTACTCTAATAGTATCTACTAAAATTCCAGAGACTACTTAATATACTGTCGTGTTTGACCACCAATAAATATGTGCAATTATTTTGTAAAGCGGGTCTCAGTATATTAGGGAGCTTTGGCATTGACTTTTCGCCATTAACTTCTCCTTTTTTTGTGCCTAGTAAGGTACCCTGTAATGTGCCTTATGATGTGCCCTGTAACGTGCCCTGTACTGTGCATAATAAGGTGCCTTGTAACGTGCCTTGTACTGTGCCTAATAAGGTTCCTTATAACACCATATAGGGAGTGATGGCAACTGTGGTGAGGATATTATGGGCTGGCAGCATGGATCTGCAAAGATATGACTGTCACAGGCATGCAAAACATCAGACATGGAAAGGAAGGAACAACGAGGAATCGAACCCCATGACCACTGCCTAGAACAGAGCTACTCAAATCCATTTCTGGAGGTCCACAACCCTGCAGGTTTTCAGGATATCCCTAATGAATCTGCATGAGTATATATGCATTAGAGATATCCTGCCAATCTGACTGGTTTGTGGCCCTCCAGGGCTTGATTTGGAGACCTATACCTTATACCTCTGTCAGTTAAGATTGTGAGTGGGCAAGGTACAGATGTCATAGATATCAAAAGGATAGATAGAATGTGTTACATTCCTCCTTGATTCTCACCACCACCATGAAGTTGTCTAATAGACTTTACTGGGATTTGCTTGTCCACCCCCTTAAAAGGCAGATTCTCTAAATCTTGATAACCATTTCTCAAATTCATAAAAAACGTTTTAGAAAACAGTGTTTCGAGAGACTTCCGGTGACATCACCGGGCCGCATGGCGGAGTAAAGAACAAGCTCTGCTACCAAGGCCTGACATAGTGGGGGAAAGCACCCGAAAATGTGAAGAAATGGCGGTGAAATGTGGGGGAAGTAGTTGAGGTACCTCCGAGAGCAAAGCGAAAGCGGCATGGCTTGAGGCAATCACCCGAAGTGAAGAAAAAGTTGTGACTGGGCCCCGATCGGCAAGCGCATGGTCGATAGCAGTGGCGGAATAGAGAGCCGAGGAGTGAGGAATGAGGCAGGAGGGCCAGAGAGTGCAGAAGCTGCAGCACACGAAAATCCATCCAGTAGGAGAAGCTCAGGAGGCGGAGTGAACAGCGATTTCAATTTGAGCAGCACGATCGGGTGAGGAGTGGGGCCTGATCGGGGAGGCACGTGCCTGGCTGGAGCTGAATGCTAGGGAGCTGCAAAGACAGCATTACCGGCAGGGCAGAAGGAGTGTGAAGACGGTGCAGCAGAAGGCCACCCGTGGAGGCGAAGAAGAGGCAGGAAATAAATTGGTGGCGATTTCGGTGTGGCAAGAGAGAGAGGAAGTGAATACAGATCAGAAATGGAGAGAGAGGAATACATCAATGGGAACAGCGCGAGTAAGGAAAAGTACAGTAAAGCCCAGCATAGTGAAGACTAGCACAAAATGGATAACAAAGACTTGCTAAGTCAGGTGGGACATATAAAACAATCCCGAAATAATTAATAAGAAAAGAGCCCTAAACTGGGGAGGGAGAGAGCAGCAGAGTATCATCACAGCAACTTGTGCTTACCCAGTGGAGCGAAGTGTACAAATGGATAAATCAAAAAGAGAGTTGACAGCAAAGAAAAAATTGGCGGAATTCAGATCATCATATGCGCCATCACGAGGTGGGAAGGAGGGAGAGGAGGAAGGTAAAATGGTGGTTGAGAGAGTGCTTGAACAGGAGGAGGAGGAGATGGAGGGAGCGGAGAACCTAGGAATGGCTGCCATGATCAAAATGTGGCTTACAGAATTGAAAGAAGAACTCAAGGCGGAAATCAGTTAAAATGAGTTAAAAGAGACACTACAAGCAGTCAGACAAGACATAATGGATCTGAGAGATAAGGTGGAAGAAACTGAGAATCGGTTGGAACAGCAAGGGGAAGTAATGGAAAATATACAAAAAGGATGGGAGGAATTAAAGCAAGCCCAAGAGGAGCTGAAGGTGAAAGCAGAGGACCTAGAGGATCGGTCCAAAAGATGTAACATCAGAGTGCGAGGAATCCCAGAGAAACACAAATACAAGAATTGTGAGGAAGTTACCCGTAAAGTATTTGGAGCACTATTAAAAGCCGCAGCTCTAGAGGAGGGAGGAGAAGGGGAATATCTCCAAATAGAGTGGGCTCATAGAGGATTGGGGCCCATAAGAGACAATAGACTGCGAGACATTGTGGTATGTTTGAGCTCTTTTAAAATGAAAGAACGACTTGTGGGAGCAGCCAGGAAATTGAGACATTTCAAATGGGAAGAGCACGAGTTGGAACTGTTTCAGGACTTATCTCAGGGCACGCTACAATGCAGGAGAGCGATGAAGGAGGTTACGGCCTATTTGAGGAGAGCAAATATGAGATATAAATGGATGTACCCTTTCGGCTTATTGATCACTGTGCAAGGGTGGACACGGAAAGTGAAGACAAGCGAGGAAGTGTGGAGAGCGCTTAGAGACTTGGGACTAACCAGTCTCCCAGAAGATGCAGGAGGTTCAGCAAAAACAATCGACAATACAATAGTTATATCTAGGGCAGAGAGCCTGAGGTGGATCAGAAGGTGGCAGGAGGTTGGCGAGACTCGCCAATGGCAGCCAAAGAGGAAAAGCGGTGGAGAAGGAAACAGGCTGAAGCTGAGAACAATATATAGATTTGTGAAAGAAATTACCGTATAAGGAATGTGTTTAAGGTTGCTGATCAATGTTTGGTATGGAAGTGTGGTTTAGGAATTGGGGAGCTTGAAGGGGGGGAGGAGGTAAAGGGAGGATGGGGCAGAGGAGGGATGGGCAAGGAGGGAGTTGGGGGAAGGGTAATGGAGGGAGAAGAGGGCTCTGATTTTGAGAATTGATGGCAAACACAGTTCAGACGGGGGGAGGCAGGGAAGTAGGGGTAGAGCAAAGGGGGGTAAAGGGCTCGTGGGGGGGGTAAGATGCAATATAAAGAGTAGGGGAGGGGAGGGAAGGGAGGAGGAGGAGGAAGAGTGGAATGAGATGGAGATCAAGGGGGGGATGGGGGGAAGGTGGATAGAGGGGTAGGGGCAGGCTGTGGTCCGAGAGTTAGTCATCTAAAAATGGAAGTCAGGTCTCCCTTGAGGAGAAGAGGGAAGGGGAGGGGGTAAAGAAGGGGAGAGGGAGGGGAGGGGGGAGGGCAAGGGAGAGAGGGGGAGGGGGAAGGGAGAAGATGTGGGGTAGAGAAGGAAGGGGATATAAAATTTCCAAGGTGAGTTAAAAGTAGTCACATTAAATGTCAAAGGGCTTAATTCGCCAGTTAAACGGCAGAAACTTTACAAAGAAATAACACTTCAAAAAGCGTCGCTAGTGCTCATACAGGAAACACACTTAATACGGGCAACAGAACACCTGGTCAAACCTAAGGGGTATGGAACATGTCTATATGCATCAAACACAGTAGAAAAGAAGAAAGGAGGAGTGGCAATTTTCATAGCTTCCAAACTGAAGGTGGAGGTCCAGAAGATAACCAGAGATAAAGAGGGGAGATATGTATTATTACGTTTAAGAATAGGGAATGAATGGTACTGTATAATGAATGTCTATGCACTAACAGGAGGGCAAAGAGAATTTTGGACAAAACTCAATGACGAGGTGGGGAAATTAGGAGATGGAAAACTCATATGTGGAGGCGATTTCAATTTAACGTGGAATCTGGCCAGAAACGCCACGGGGAAAAGAGAGGGCAAAAGAGTGGATAGGCGTAAATACCGTAATTTCGTTACACAGCACTGCTTGATAGATGCATGGCGATTTCAACATCCTCGGAAAAGGCAGTTTTCATATTTCTCTCCCTTGCATGGCTCCTATTCCAGAATAGACACCATTTGTGTAACAAAAGAGCTGGTGGGCAGGGTTAAAGGGGCAGAAATGGATCCCGTAACATGGTCAGACCATGCATTAGTGGAGGTTAAGCTGACAATAGAGGGGGAGGAAGGAGGAACCCAGTTTTGGAGATTAAA
The DNA here is from genome assembly GCA_033557465.1 of Ichthyophis bannanicus. Lineage (NCBI taxonomy): Eukaryota > Metazoa > Chordata > Amphibia > Gymnophiona > Ichthyophiidae > Ichthyophis > Ichthyophis bannanicus. The sequence goes on along the minus strand of CM066032.1, from coordinate 86,502,887 downwards.
CAAATTTATACTAGAGGACGAGAGGGTCAGTAAGGAGATAGAGAGGGAGACAGTGGAATATTTTAAATGGAATGATAACGGCGAGGTGGCCTGGGGCGGAGTTTGGGATGGATATAAAGCAGTAATAAGGGGAGTTCTCATTAAATGGGGGGCACGTAAAAGAAGAGAGAGGGAGGGGAGAGATAGGGAATTGAGAGAAAGATTAATGGAACTATAAGCATTAGATGCACAAGATAGAAAAGGGACCTATAGAGGCCAAGTGTTGGCTATTAGAGCGCAGATTAATGCTATGCAGACAGAAATTATACGATAACGTATGCAACTACTGAAACACGATTTTTTTGAAGGGGGAAATAAAGCAGGGTGATATATGGCACAGAAGTTGAAACAAAGGAAACTGAGATCACAAATATTGAAAATTAGGGACTGGGAAGGGAAACTAGTTCACAAATATGGGGATATTCGGGAGGCCTTTAAAAGATATTATCAAGCGTTGTATGCGGCAAAAGATTCTCCAGATCTGGAAAGAATACAAGGTTACTTAGATTCTATAAAGCTCCTGAAACTGCTAGAGGGGGAACAAAAAGAGTTAAATAAATCCATAAAGTCAGAGGAAGTCTTGCAAGCCATAAAACATTTAAAAGTAGACATGGCCATAGGGTTAGATGGGCTCGCAGCGAGGTTTTATAGAAAATTCAGTGAGCTTGTAGCTGCACCACTACTGAGGCTGTTCAACCTACCACGAAGGGGGGGGGGGGTGTGATAGCAGATACCATGGGATGGGCAGGGATCACAGTAATACATAAAGAAGGTAAGGATCTTCAAGAATGCTCCTTGTATAGACCAATTTCATTGCTAAACTTAGATGCTAAACTATTGGCTAAAATATTAGCAACACGTTTAAATAGGGTAATCGGGAAATTGATCCACCAAGACCAAGCGGGTTTTATACCGGGGAGGCAGGTAGCGGACAACATTAGAAAGATTTTAAATACTATGTGGTTGGTTGGGCAAAGTAAAAAGGAGGCGCTGCTCATATCCTTGGATGCGGAAAAGGCTTTCGACTAGGTGTCCTGGCCTTTCCTCTTTCAGGTATTGGACAGAATGGGGTTGGGAGCAGAGCTCATGGATTGGGTAAAAGCATTATACCGAAAGCCGAAAGCCTGTGTCCGGGTGAATGGAGCATATTCGGCATTCTTTGAGCAAGGGAGGGGGACGAGGCAAGGATGTTCGCTGTCACCCCTTCTATTTGCGATATCAGTGGAGCCGTTTATAGAGAGAGTGAGGGAAAGTGAGGACTTGAGGGGTATAATGGTAGGAAAGACAGAATATGGAATATCATTGTTCACGGATGATATCATAATGAGTGCGACCAGACTGCGATGTTCTATACTAATATTAATGTGGGAATTAGAAGAATATGGGAGTCTGTCGGGATTTATTATAAATTGGACAAAATCTGAAATTTTGAATTTGTCACTAAAAGAGAAAGAGCAGGTGTTATTAAGAAAGAAGTACCCATTTAGATGGGCCAAGGGGGCTATCAAGTATCTAGGGATCCAAATAAGCAATAGGTTGGAGGTATTGTATGATCTAAACTATATAAAGTTATTCGGGCAAGAAGAAAGTTTGCTGCCTGGGTGGGGGCGGGGATACCTATCTTGGTTTGGACTCAATGCAGTGGTAAAGATGATGCTCCTGCCCCGATTTCTGTTTTTATTTCAAACATTACCGATACTAGTTCCACGTCAAAAGTTAAAGCAATTGCAAAGAAGCATTAATAGATTTATATGGCAAAATAGGAGTCCTAGGTTTGCGAAGTCAGTCCTAAAGAGAGCTAGGGGAGAGGGCGGGCTCGGGGTTCCCAATTTTAGCAAATACTATGCGGCAGCACAACTGAAAACGCTATATGAATGGCATAGAGAAAAACAGAAGCATTGGGTTCAGATGGAAGAGGACTCTGTAAGGGGAGTTGGACCGGAAAGGATGGTATGGAGGGGAAGTAATGCACCTGCAAATAGCGCCATTAACTCCTTCATAGTACATATTTTGAAGGTTTGGAAGCAAAATAGGAAATTATTAATACAAGATAAAGGATATGTACAAGGGATGACATTAGAGGCATGTTTTGAGAGGGGCCAAGGGCAGGGGTGAATACCCTGTGCAGGTGGGGGCAGCGGGATCTTACACATATTTCCCAGATAGTGGTTAAGGAAGGAATTAGGGATTTTGAGAGTATTAAAGACTTATACGGGTTATCTAATAACAATTATTACAGTTATATCCAGGTTAGCCACTTTGTGCGGCAGCAGAACGTATGGAAGGACCAATGGAGTAAAAAGGGGTGGTTTAAAGCCCTTTGCTCAAGACAACTAGGTCAAAAGGGGGCTCTGTCCAAGATCTATAAAGGGCTAATGGAGGGAGCAGAGGGCAAATTAGAATTTATGAAGAAATGGGAGGAAGATCTAGAAGTGCAATGGAATGAAGAGAGGTGGGATAAGATAAGGCGATAGCGGAGAGATTGAATGAATTCTTTGCTTCAGTCTTTACTGAGGAAGATGTAGGGATATTACCCATGACTGAAGTGGTATTTAAAGGTGCGGAAGAATTGAAGGAAATATCGATACATCGGGAAGATGTATTACAACTATTAGATAAACTGAAGAGTAGCAAATCACCTGGGCCAGATGGTATACATCCAAAGGTGTTGAAAGAACTGAAATACGAGATTGCAGACCTGCTATTAATCTGTGAACTATCATTAAAATCATCTCTAATACCTGAAGATTGGAGGATCGCCCATGTAACACCAATTTTTAAAAAGGGTTCCAGGGGTGATCCGGGAAACTACAGACCGGTGAGCCTGACATCAGTACTGGAAAAAATGGTAGAAACCATCATAAAGAATAAAATTACTCAGCATGTAGTTAGTCATGACCTAATGGGAGACAGCCAACATGACTTTAGACAAGGAAGATCTTGTCTTACTAATCTGTTATGTTTTTTTGAAGAAGTGAATAATCAGGTGGACAAAGGTGAGTCGGTTGATATTGTGTATCTGGACTTTCAGAAAGCCTTTGACAAGGTCCCTCATCAGAGACTTATGGCAAAACTAAAGAGTCATGGGATAGGAGGCAGTGTACTATTGTGGATCAGGAACTGGTTAAAAGATAGAAAGCAGAGGGTAAGGCTAAATGGCCAATTTTCCCAATGGAGAAAGGTGAATAGTGGTGTACCCCAGGGATCTGTGCTGGGTCCGCTGCTTTTTGACATACCGTATTTATTTGAGTATAACGCGCAAAATTTTCTACCAAAAAAAGAAATGAAAGTTTGGGTGCGCGTTATAAACGAGGGCTGGGGTGGGGTGACGCAGTGGTGGCCGGTCCATTGAGGGCGCAGGCGAATTGTGAGTTCGCACTGCGCCCTCTCCGGGCTGCAGCCGCTCACTGTACGCGAGGGCGAAGAAAAAAAAAAAACGTCCCCTCGTCGCGTACAGTGGGCGGCCCGAACTGGCGAGATGCACTCGCCAGTTTGACGGGCCGCCACTGGGGGTGAGAATTCTTATTATCCGCTGTAACGTATGGTCTCCTCTTCATTTCCTTTCCTCGCCTCGCCCACACGTTACGGTAAGCATTGCTGTTTTGCACAATTCAGTGTTCTTCATATTTTTATTGATATACTGGTACCCGTTAGATGGCAACTCAGGGTATCAAGAAAAAACGTTCTGCATATGACGCTTCATTCAAGCTCAAAGTTGTTGATCATGCTGAAATTCACGGAAATCGAGCAGCTAGCCGAGAATTCACTGTACCAGAGACGAATGTTAGAGAATGGAGAAAACAGAAAGTCGTCCTGAAAGATATGAATAAAACCAAAAAAGCACAACGAGGGAGACAAGCCATGTACCCAGACATGGAGAAGGAACTTTATGAATGGATCATTGACCAAAGAAGTAGTGGGTACATCGTCACATCACTCCACATTAGACTTCAAGCTCAAAGGTTTTGCAAAGATTCAACCTTCAAAGCCTCTTATGGATGGACACAAAAGTTTATGAAAAGGCATGGACTTGCAATACGCCAGAGAACAAAGATAGCACAGAAGCTGCCAAATGGTTTAGAAGAGAAGATCACTTCATTCCATACCTTTATAATCAACCAACGCAAGCAGATTAATTTTGAACTTTCACAGATAGGCAATATGGATGAGACCCCCATGTGTTTTGACCTACCAGGCAACAGGACAATTGACAGCAAAGGGAAGCACACAGTCCAGATTAAAACCACAGGCCATGAGAAAACTCATTTTACGGTTGTGTTATCCTGTATGGCAGACGTTTTTAAACTTAAACCAATGGTGATTTTTAAAATAAAGACTATTCCAAAAGGAGTTAAATTTCCACCAGGTGTCGTGATCCATTGTCATCCTAAAGGATGGATGGATGAGAAGGGCATCATTTTATGGTTAAATAAAGTTTGGAATACTAGACCAGGCGCACTACTGAAGAAATCCATGCTTGTATGGGACCAGTTCCGCTCACACCTGACAGACACTGTGAAGGACAAACTGAAAAGTCTAAAAACATTTCAAGCTGTGATTCCAGGTGGACTAACCTCTATTCTTCAGCCACTAGATGTTGTTTTAAACAAACCCTTCAAAGACAGAGTCAGGGAAAAGTGGATTACCTGGATGAAATCCGACGACAAAGAATTGACTGCAAAAGGAAACCTCAAGAAACCTGGCCTATCTCTCGTGACATCCTGGATTAAAACATCATGGGAAGACATGCCAAAAGAAATGATCATCAAGAGTTTTTTAAAGACAGGCATCAGCAATAAAATGGACGGCACAGAAGACGACCTGCTGTGGAATTCAGACTCAGAAGAAAGCGAAGAAACTGGAGAAACAGATGTTCCTGCCAACTGGGACACTGATGATAAATTAACTCGAGAAGAATGGGAACAACTCTTTAGTGTATCTGATGATGAATCTGACTTTGAAGCATTTTAAATAAATATTGTTACCGGTAATTTTATTTTGGTATTGTGTTCAAAGTTTACGTTGTCAATAAATGATTTTTATCATGGCTGCACGTGTTCAACAACGTTTGTCACTTACAATGCTTGGTCTGAGCCGAGAAAAAGTGAAACAAAATTTTATACCGATTTTTAATCGAAAATTAGGGGTGTGCGTTATACACGTGTGCACGTTATACTCGAATAAATACGGTATTCATAAATGACCTGGAAAGTGGAATAACAAGTGAGGTTATCAAATTTGCAGATGACACAAAACTATTTAAAGTTGTTAAAACCCAAGAGGATTGTGGAAAATTGCAAGAGGATCTTGATAAATTGGAAGACTGGGCATCAAAATGGCAGATGAAATTTAATGTGGGCCAAGGGTTTTAACATGGTATCCACAATGACGCCTAAATCTTTTTCCTGGGTGGTGGTTCCTAATGTGGAACCTTGCATCGTGTAACCATAGTTTGGGTTGTTCTTCCCTAGGTGCATAACCTTGCACTTGTCCACATTAAATTTCATCTGCCATTTTGATGCCGTCTTCCAATTTATCAAGATCCTCTTGCAATTTTTCACAATCCTCTTGGGTTTTAACAACTTTAAATAGTTTTGTGTCATCTGCAAATTTGATAACCTCACTCGTTATTCCACTTTCCAGGTCATTTATGAATATGTCAAAAAGCAGCGGACCCAGCACAGATCCCTGGGGTACACCACTATTCACCTTTCTCCATTGGGAAAATTGGCCATTTAGCCCTACCCTCTGCTTTCTATCTTTTAACCAGTTCCTGATCCACAATAGTACATTGCCTCCTATTCCATGACTCTTTAATTTTGCCAAAAGTCTCTGATGAGGGACCTTGTCAAAGGCTTTCTGAAAGTCCAGATACACAATATCAACCGACTCACCTTTGTCCACCTGGTTATTCACTCCTTCAAAAAAACATAACAGATTAGTAAGACAAGATCTTCCTTGTCTAAAGTCATGTTGGCTGTCTCCCATTAGGTCATGACTAACTACATGCTGAGTAATTTTATTCTTTATGATGGTTTCTACCATTTTTTCCAGTACTGATGTCAGGCTCACCGGTCTGTAGTTTCCCGGATCACCCCTGGAACCCTTTTTAAAAATTGGTGTTACATGGGCGATCCTCCAATCTTCAGGTATTAGAGATGATTTTAATGATAGTTCACAGATTATTAATAGCAGGTCTGCAATCTCGTATTTCAGTTCTTTCAAGAGGAAAATGAATCTAAGAAGTCTTCAAAGGTTAGTGCAAACTGTGGGAAAAACACTACGTATAATATCCAAAGAGTTTAAGGCTGACCTGGAGCAATCTGGAGTGGTAATTTCAACCCACACCATATGTTGCGCACTAAACAAAGAAGGACTTCATGGATGAAGGTCAAGGAGGACCTCACTGCTCAGAGAGACATAAAAAGACATGCCTGATCTTTGCCCAAACCAACCTTGAGAAACCTCAATCCTTCTGGGAAACTGTTCTGTGGACAGATGAAACTAAATTAAGCTGTTTGGCAATGCAGACCAGCAATACATTTACAGACAAAGAAACACCCTTCCTACAGTTAAATATGGTAGAGATTCCATAATGTTGTGAGGATGTTTTGTTGCCTCAGGAACTAGAAACCTGGAACATATTAAAGGAATCATGAGGTCAGAGGACTACCAAGGTATTTTGGAGCGAAATGTGCTACCTAATGTCAGAAAGCTAGGTCTGTGTCAAAGATCATGGGTCATCCAGCAAGACAATGACCCAAAGCATGCATCCAAAAGAACAAAAGAACGGTTAAAATAGAAAAAATGGACTGTTGTAAAGTGACCAATAATGAGTTCTGCTCTCAATCCAATTAAGAACCTTTGGAAAGAGCTGAAATCTGCCATTGATGAAAGGAATCCTGGAAATATTCCATGAGCTTTAACAAATCGCAGTTGAAGAGTGGGAGAAACTACCAGCGGACAGATGTACAAAATTTGTAGATGGCTACAAGAAACATTTTGAGGCTGTCATCACTGCCAAGGGTTGTGCAACCGAATATTAGTGAAGGGTGCCATTAATCCTGTCCAAAGTCATATTTTGTTTGTTTCTCAGGAATTACTATGTCTACATTGCACAGACATTTTTTTTGTTGTTGTATACCTTTGAACATACTATTAAAATATTATGATGACATATAGTTGGCATATTTTTGATTATTTCTCAAGATACTGTAGACAACATACCTAAAATTCAAGAGTGCCGATAATGTTGATCACAACTGTAAATATATATTTTTTTAAAGTTACCTTATCAAAAATTGCTTTAGCTAAATGGTTGTGAGTTTTTCTTGATTATAATGCCAAGCTTTCCATGACACAAACCATTCTAAGTAGTTTAGAATTAATATAGGTTAGCTTCGCTTCACCCCCATGAAAACATGAAGTCTGTATCAGATGGGTGAAGCAGCAAGTCAAAGAGAGCAAGAATAGCAATGCAGCAATGGAGAGTTTGGGTCCCAGAGAGGGGTGGCAGTGACAGTATTGGGGACGGGAGTGGAAGCAAGGGTGGGGTGGCAGAATTGAGGGTTCACTTAGGGCGCCTCATATCCTTGTACCAGTCCTAGAGACACCTTCTCCCTGTGCTTATTTCTCAGAACAGATATGGTGGACATTCATTTCCTTGAGCCTGATTAAGACATGGACGTCCCGGACCTCACCTCTGTGTGCTCAGTCGGAACCGGATGCACAGAGTTAGCCAGGATTCTGATCACACGGGGCATGTCTAGCCCCGCGGGATCAGAATTGCGTCCAGGCCTATATGCACAGGCCGGGACCCCGATTCAGATCAGCCTGCACTTACAAGCCTTGCCCGGATAGGTCAGTCAGGCCTTTGAATGGAGCTGTGGCGCCATGGCGTCCAGTTGCCATGGCATCACAGCTCCATTCAAAAGCCACGATCCCCAGCTGCCGGATTGCAAACTGCATTCCTCGCAGCCCGACCCTCAATCTGGCCTCCTAAGGACAGGGTCGGGCTGCGAGGAATCTCCTCTGTCCCCTCCTGCTGCTTTCCAGCTCCAGGCCTGCTATCCTCTACCGACTTGGGAAACTTATTCCTCAGAGGTGGAATAAGTTCCTCGTTCAAGCCGCCAGCCCCGGATGTACAGGGCTGACACTGGAATCAGCCCTGTACGTCCGGGGCCAACGACTGTCCACTGCCCGCCCTAACACCAACCCTGTTCCGCCCTTTTCCCCTCACCGTCTAACTTCCCCGTACAACATGCGGGAAAGTGAGTCGGGGTCGGAAGGGGGCCTGAATAGCAGAGATGGAGGTCCCAACCGGAAGTCCATCCCCGCTATTCGTGCCTCGGAATGACCCCTTTTATGTTTAAAACCCAAGTCACAGCATTTGCCCATGCATATTTATCCAAAGAATCATCTAGATATAAATAATGCTTATTATCAGTAGGCACTGGGTCCTGCAATTGAAAGTTTCTGCATTTGAAAGTCAGATCAATAAACCACAAATGGGAAATAATCCTTGACCTAATACTGGAAGAGGAAGAGGAACCGGAACCAGAAATTTCTTGTATTATGGAATCTTCACACTCAGAAGCAGAACTGTATTCTCCAAATCACACACCTATGGACTATTTTGCTGAACATTAGGCCCAGGGTTATCTGAAAGGGGGTGGGGTAGTTTTACTTACCAAATTTAGTCTGTTCCTAATCATAACTTTGGCTTGGTTAGAGTAAATAGAGTAAGGGACTTTTGGAGGGTAATTTTATAGCAGGGCACCTAAGTTTGGGGATGAAGAAGATGCATATTTTTTAACTATTTTACAAAAATACATAGCCACCTATGTATTCCCATACACACAAAATAGGAGAAAGCCTTTAGTAAACAGGACCCTATCTGTCTTTATAAAACATCATGCTTAGGTTGAAGCAGACATTACACCTGCTGGCGAGCAGGCCTGGATATTAGAGCGTGTTTTAAGCATGTATGCACACATATTTTATAAAACACACATGTGAATTGGGACTCTGCCTCTGCTCCACCCATATCCTTCCCCTTATCACTTCTGCTTGCACCATGTGTACTTTTTAGGTATGACTTAATTTTTTTTTTTTTTTTTAGATTTATAAATTTTACATAATCAATCCAGACAATAAACATTCTGAATCTGAATCAGAAAACCATTAAGGAAAAAATCAATTTAGAAAACCAAGGTCTTCTACAACAACCACATCCCTGGTATAGACCACAATAAACAAACCCACAATAAGATCCAAGAATAAAGAAATAAAATACAACACAAAGTGCTATCAAACCAAACAGTGATATCATAGGAGCATAGATTGTATTATATGGCAGCCGGTGAGGGAATATCCCCACCACCCCCCTTCTCCCTAGAATCAAGAAATTGCAACAGTTGTCTGGGCTCAAAAAACAAATACTGATTAGAACTTAAATTCATCATACATTTACAAGGATATCTCAACTTAAACACAGCACCCAAGGCGACGGTTCTCTGGCGTAAAGCCAGGAACCCCTTCCACCTCTTCTGCGTGTCCCTAGCCAAATCAGGGAAAATTAAAATTTTTGCACCCATAAACTGAGTGACAGATAATTTGCGGAAATATAATCTTAGTACAGTGTTTCTATCAGACTCAAAAGCAAACTGAACCAGTAATGTAGCCCTGCTAGTCACCACCTCTAAAGAGGACTCCAGGAAGGTTGATAGAGCACCGTCCCTGCTAAGCCAGCTGACCTGCTTAATTGCTCCAGCTCAATCGGGGCTGTGGGAGGAGGAGCAGCAGCTCAACAAAAGCAGCCCGCGATCGGCGGGAAAATCGCCATCTTCAACTCCCCCTGCATCGGGGTAGAGCACCGTCCCTGCTAAGCCAGCTGACCTGCTTAATTGCTCCAGCTCAATCAGGGCTGTGGGAGGAGGAGCAGCAGCTCAACAAAAGCAACCCGCTCTCAGGCAGGCCCGCGCCTGTCGGGCCCGCGTCGGAGGGCCTCGCCAGAGGGCCCTTTGGCGTGGCCCTTAGGCAGTGGCCATCCACAAAGGCATCATACTATCCTAAATAACCTTGGAAAGAGTAGTTACCCTGCACGCACCATTCTGAAAAAGCTGCAAAGGCGCTTCTAGATCATCGATTCTGCCAAAAATCGCAAAAGAATTACCACGGAAAGAAAAACAGACTCTACAAGGTACTGCTGAGCTCCTTTAGAGTTGAGCTCGAAGGGAACCACCGTTTAGACACCCCATCAACTTGCCGCAAGTATACTCAACCAATATTGTTGCTCATAAAAGACTTAACTTGAATAGCTAACTCTTACCGGACTATCCTAAACATTATACATTATTGTGCAACCTAAGTAATCTTGGTAACAATTCAAATCCTTTTCTGCATAGATGCTCTAATAATATTATACTGCTTAAATCGATCACAGTACTCAGCATTACTTATAGAGGAACACCCTACTATTGTCAATATTAATGCATTTAAGCCTTAACCTTATCCTGTATGAATATATCCTTGTTTTAGCATTCGTAGCAATTCAAATATTACTTTTAATTTACATCAGACCTAATTACTGTTGTCAGTAGCTCTCTTAAAATATACTCCTGCCACCTTTGATTCAACTCAGATTTATTACTGTTGTCAGTAGTAGGTCTCAGATATTTTACAGCAATCTATAACTCACCTTAGATATATTCCTGCCACTTGTGACTCTCTCTAGATTTATTACTGTTGTCAGTAACTCAATTTGAAATATCACTGCTATCTGTGTTTCATACTAAATTTATTACTGTTGCCAGTAACTCACATCTAACCTACTGACGTGGCCTCCATATTACCCCACTACTACCTTCTAATATGTAACAACTGATTGTTCTACTGAGCAAGCCAATCTACATCTCTACACTAGTCACTAACTGTCCTTCCTACTGTTGTCAGTAACTTATTTATATTATCACATCAGTTATTACCACGCCATCACTACACTACTCAACACATCAGTTATTATCACGCCATCACTACACTACTCAACACGCCACTGAATCAGATACATTGGCTAACATACCTCTGAACCAGATTCAGAAAATGACACACTCCAACATCATGTTTCCAAGAATATCATACACCTTTATACTATTGACAATAATAACAATTAACCTATCACTAAGTCTAAACAGCAAAAATTATATGACCATCCCTATAATACACAATCATACCCGATATGACAGCCATATTGGACACACTCACCCAAACAACTATCCAAAGATAAACTACCATAGACTAATACACATAAAACAAACAAATTCACCTCAAATTTGCAAGGAAATTTCCTCAAACTTATCCTCCCTATCATGCATCCTTATTAATGCACGATCAATGAAAAATAAACTCCCCATATTTAATGATCTAATAACAGACTCTAAACCAGACATCTTATGTGTCACAGAGACTTGGCTTTCTGAAACGGACACAGTTTACCTAAATCAACTTGATAATGAAAACTATGACCTTTTTTACAAACATAGATCCAACAAAAAAGGCGGAGGAGTCCTAATGATGACGAAAAAAATATTAAATGCCAAATCAATCCAATCAAACATATCTAATAACATAGACACATTATTGATAAAAATCGGCCTCATGAAAATCTGCTTAATTTATAGACCTCCAGACCAAAGTGCAGATTGCCTAGACTCCTTTATTGATCTCCTTAGCTCATCCACTGTACAAAACCCTGTAATCATGCTAGGTGATTTCAATCTCCCATCACTATCAATACATAATTCCAAATTATTTCTCGATGCTATATCAGATATAGATTATCATCAAATAATAAATACCGCAACACATATAAAAGGAGGAACACTAGACCTGATTTTTCTCCCCGATGCACTCTTCAAACTAATCAACCCAAATTCCATAACACTCACAGAGACACCCTGGTCTGATCATTATACTATCAAAATAAATCTCACATATCATACTACTAATGTCAAAAACTATACATTAAGTGGTCCCACGTCAAAATTTAAAAAGTTTAATGAAACGGAATTCCTCGACACTACAATCCCCCACCTCTTGCCATCCACATCAGATCTAGATGACGCTGTCAACAACTGGTACGAAACCATCAATAATGCAGCCAAAAGCAACCACAAAAATAAACAAAGGATACACCCCAAAACAAACAGTACACCATGGTTCAACAACACACTAAAACAAATGAAAAAAGAACTAAGAAAACACGAAATTAAATGGCGAAAATCTAAGTTGACTATTCACAAGGAAATATACAATAACCATCTCATAAAATATAAAGAAGCAATAGATAGTACAAAGAAAAACTACTATGCAGCAACCTTATCAAAATCATTTAACAGACCTCGAGAGCTATTTTCTATTGTCAGAAACCTTACCAATAATGCTCAAACTTCTAGCAATGAAATCACTGACATCTCAGTACAAACACTAGCCAATCACTACCAAAACAAATCAAAAAAACCTCAAATGTCATTAGATACAATTAACACCTCTCAGCAGCCTATTGACGAATGGTCAGACTTTTACCCCATTTCAAGTACGTCATTAAAAACTATCATATCTGGTCTCAATACCACAACTTCATATTTAGACCCATGCCCAGTGTCATGGATAAAAAACACACTGCCAACTCTACTATCATTCATTCTCCCAATAGTCAACCTCTCATTAACCCAAGGTTACCTCCCACAATCACTCAAACACGCACAAATACGCCCAATACTAAAAAATAGCAAATTAGATAAAACATCCCCAGTATCATACAGGCCCATCTCTAGCATACCATTTTTGGCCAAAATAATAGAAAAAGTAGTGCAATTACAGACACAGGAATACATAGACACATCTTACCCACTTGACGAGCAACAATATGGATTTCGGCCCCGCCACGGAGTAGAAACACTACTTACTGTATTAATTGATACTCTCCTAAGAGGAATCGACAATCATAAACAAGCATTCATCCTCCTCTTCATTGACATATCAGCGGCCTTTGATAGTGTACATCACTCAATAATGCTCAGCAACTTAAAACAGATAGGAATAAACTCTACAGTACATAAATGGTTCACCTCCTATTTAAACAACAGAACACAAAATGTACGAATAGGTAATCAAACTTCAACTACATATAATCAAGAAATAGGTTTACCACAAGGATCTGCACTATCAGCCCTACTTTTTATCATTTAAATAAAAACCGGTCTGCAATATCTTTAAAAAATTTGGAGTACAATATCACCTCTATGCAGACGATATTATGATGTACATTCCATTTACTATCCCCAACCTACCGTTACAACTCCTCTCAGACTGTTATAACGAAATCACAATTTGGCTAAAATCTCAAAACCTCCACATAAACCATGCTAAAACCGAAGTCCTAATAGTAACAAAAAATCAATCATTTATCCCCCCAACCCATATAACACTACAAGATCAAGAAATTAAAATAAAAAATGAAATAAGATATCTAGGTGTTATAATAGATACACACCTTACAATGGAAACCCACATTAGAAACACCATAAAGAAAATCTATTTTAAACTTAAAATTCTCAAACAACTACGCCCGCTAGTATTTGTACAAGATTTCATTAATATAACACAAGCTATCATAACACCTCATTTTGATTTTGCCAACCTAATACTTATGGGCATTTCAAAACAGAACATTAAAAGAATTCAACTAGCCCAAAATGCAACGGCAAGAATTATACTAAAAATAAACTCACTCCAACACATAACACCAATACTAGCATACCTTCATTGGTTACCAATACAGAGTAGGATAACATACAAAACTTTAATTACCTCATTCAAAGCATTAAACGACATGGCTCCGACTACACTATGTAATCTAATATGCAAAGAAACACCTAAGCCTACCCACAGAAAAGAACAATTAAATAAACTAAAGATTCCGAAGGACTTCATAAAAGCACATAAATTAACCAACAATAGAGCCTTCTCTCATATAGCTCCTACTATCTGGAACTCCCTACCAGAGGATCTACGATCTCTAACAGAGATCATGGAATTCCGCAAAAAATTAAAAACATATCTATTCACCAAACACTATAATACCATGGAAAACCTTGCACTCAACTTAGATAAAGGCTAAACAAGTAACTGACCACATAAAGCACAACCCTCCCACCTAAATGGACCACACACATAGCGCAAACGAAGAGACTATCCAATCTCTTATGCCTTAATACCTCCCTCATGTATATAGTTGTATCTGTTATGTACTATATTATGTACGTAGACACCACATTCTGTTAGTTAATTGTTTTAACACAGTTCCAGTTTAAAATCACTGTTTAATTTTCCTAGATTTAAGTTTGTTTAATTTATGATACTTTAAGATGTTCTATGTATATTTAAGATGTTCTATGTAAAACAAACTTCGATTTGTTAATTGTTGTTATTTGTACACCGCAACTGATCTCTGGAAGATGCGGTATAAAAATGAGTGTTAAATAAAATAAAATAAATGACTCATCTCCCACATTGGGAGCCTGCTGCAACCCAGGGCCCGGGGAAGATACTGATACATACTGGGTTCTCACAAGAGGAGGCAGCGACTCTGCCGGCATCTGCAAAACCTCAATGAAAAACTTACGAACCAGGTCCATTGAGGCAATCAAAGGTGACCGGGGAAAGTTCAGAAACCTCAAGTTGTTCTTCCAAAGAGAGTTATCCAAATACTCAATCCTTCTTAACTGAACCAACCTGTCCTTCTCATTGACAGCCTTTAGGGACTCCAGATCCTCCACTTTAGCTTCAAGGGTAGCAACCCTAGTAGACTGAGCCACCAAAGCAGAGTCCAACGAAGAACACTGGACTTTAACAACTTCCATCTGATGAGCAAAGGAAGTAACAAAGGGAAGGAGAGTTTGTTGTAAGGCGGAGATAACTTCCCACAAGCTCTCTAAAGTAACCCGCGCCGGTTTCTCCACCAACCCAGGCAGACTGACTTCCACAGGAACATGCAGCCCAGGTGAGAGCTGTTTCACTTCTGTACCCACAAGGGGGGAGGAAATTCTTACTCGACCCCCTTCGGCAAACTCACCAACAACTGCCGTCCCCTCATTCTTCACGGAGGAAACCCCGCAGCCGCGGGCAACTCCAACAACAGGGAGACACCTCCAGGTTGCTCCCCCGTGAGACCAGAACCAGGCTGAACTGACGGCACTTGCAGGGGACTCAGAAACACCCCTTCAGAGCTCAGATCCGAAGAACGCTCCCCAGGATCCGCCGAAGCCATAGGCATCGGTGGAACGCAGAAAGCCGCAATCGAAGACTGCACCAAACCTCCAGTCGTGGTCGAAACCTCCGGGGGCTGCTGAGTACATTGTTTCCATTTCCTCCCCATCTGGAAACGATGCATGACTGATGCGGAGCGCTCCACCTCAGCGTCCTACTCCTCCACCATCTTGGACCCTCTCTCCTCCCTTAATTTTTTTAAAGCCCTTTTATGCTCCTAAAATTGCATTTTAGGTGTGAGAATGATTTATAAAATTCCCCCTTTAGGGGCCTATTCGTGCCTACCCCCTCCGCGTCTAACCTCCTCGCCGGTTGAGTGGGGAAGTTAGATGGGGTGGGGAAGGGGCCGCTCGGAGGCGGAGTCTTGGTGTGCGGTGGGCAGTTGCTGGCCCTGGACGTACAGGGTCGATTCTAATGATGGCTCTGTACGTCCAGGGCCAGCGACTTGTATGGGGAAGTTATTCCACCTCCGAGATGGAATAACTTCCCCGTACGTCCAGGATCAGCGGCCTGGGGCACAGATGAGGCAGGGGAGGGGCTCGAAGACATTCCCCGCAGCCTGACCCTAGCCTTAGGAAACCAGATTGGGGGTCGAGCTGTGGGGAATGCAGCATTGGAGTCCATCAGCTGAGATCACGGTCTTCAAAGGAGCCGCTGTGCCCTGGCAACATGATGCCATGGTGCTGCAGCTCCATTGAAGAGCCTTGACTGAGTTAGATGGGAAGGTCCTGTACATGCAGGCTGGGTTGAATCATAGTCCTGACCAGCATGTACAGGATTGTTCGTGATGCTGATCCTGTGGGGCTAGACGTGCTCTGTGGGATCAGATTCATGATCCCCTCTGTACATCCAGGGACAGACCGGACGTACAGAGGGGATCTACATCCGGGATGGAAGGAGCTCTTTATTGTCTTTTGTCTGGTGGGCATTTTAATAATCTATTGCTCCCCCTCAGGCCCACTTTTCATTGGTTATACTTAGTGATTTTAATTTACATGCAGATAAGGATACAGATCTCAATGTTTCCATAGTTTTAGATGCAATGGGGGTTATTCCATAAACGGAATAGGGCATTTACACATGCACAGGAGACATGTATCTCCCGAAAATGTCTACACCCGTAGTCTGAAACACGGCTCCTGTGCACGATATGGCACAAAGACAGGAATCTCAGAATGTGCCTGGGAGGGGCAGGATGGGGGTGTGGTTTGCCGTGGAGATGTATATAGCATATTCAGGAAAGGCCCATGTACGTTTAAAATATTCCCCATGGACGTGTCTGTTGTTCCTGCCGGAGACAGGGAATAAGGCCAGTACTTAGAAATTATTCTGATGTGTTTATAGAGGTTGTGAGAAGTATGCTGCAAACTGGTGTGAGTGCAGTCTATAAACCACTACAAGATGCATTTATAATGACCAGAAATCAGGGGTGAGGGAGTCTTGTAAACTAAAGGGGCATTAATAACTACCCTTAAAAACATTTTTAGAAGAGCAATTGTGATTATTCTTACTATGCTCACATTTGCAGTTTGTGCTAAAAGGAGCTAATCTGGGGGACCCTAACAATTACTGTGTTACTGTATGTAAAATGGGAATGTTGATGTAAGAGTTGTATGTGAGTGAGTCTGCAACAGGATCTTGTTTGAGTGAGAAAGGGGGATCATATTTGTAGGTCTGGGACTCCATGCTATCATGGTATGCCAGCTTTTAGTTATAGGTGCTGAAATGACTGCAAGTGAGAGAGTGAGTGTATAGTCTGTGTGTTGCACAGGAGGATCTGGTGTGCTGATCTCCAAGTCAGGGAGGGCATGAATGCCTGGCCAGTACCTGGACCGTATGTATGACCACAGTGTCACCAGGTGCCAGTGTGACAGGGCAGCCATACATCAGCTAACCAGGCACTGGGAGACATGACTGATATTGTGTCAATATTCTCCAGATTGTGCCACTTGGTTTACATCCCTACCCAGTCCAGGATCTATGCAAGCTGCGAGAGTAGTGATATATCTGGAGGCTGGCTACTTGGCATGACGAGGGGAGCAGTGCCACAAATCAGACTGTGGGAAGGCAGGCAGGGTTTGCCCTACAGATAGCAGATGTATACATACCAACATAAGCCAAGACAGAGTGGACATTGTATGGAACAGGTGTAGCCACAGGTAGGGAGCTGCTGTTAGAAATGCTAATACCCAGATATGTGGGCAACAAATGCCATAGCCAGACAGCTATAGTCAATAAAAGAGCATAGTTATGTCACCCAGCAATACAATGCATCCTTTGGGGACTTGCAAAATTAGTTTAGGTTTTTGTGAGGGTGGTAAATATCCATACTTAGCATTTTAAAGAGTGTTTTTAGAGATATCCAATGCAAGAATAACTGAGGAGTTGTTATATTGCCATGTATGTTTTGGTGCAAGATATATCATGACAAACATGTTAAAATCTACTTGATCTTATTATATCAGTGCACTGAGATTACTTTGGGCATGAAACAGACTAATATATAGTCTAGT
The DNA here is from genome assembly GCA_033557465.1 of Ichthyophis bannanicus. Classification (NCBI taxonomy): domain Eukaryota; kingdom Metazoa; phylum Chordata; class Amphibia; order Gymnophiona; family Ichthyophiidae; genus Ichthyophis; species Ichthyophis bannanicus. The sequence goes on along the minus strand of CM066032.1, from coordinate 86,485,008 downwards.
CTGTATCATCAGTATTTATGTATAGTTTGCATCATTACAACACTGTCAGTGAGACGAGCAGCTTAGCAGATGCATATTTTAACCGAGGAGGCGTGACTGATGGAGGCTTCCACGTGTCTATTGCACATGCAACTTTCCAGAATGCAATGAGTGTGGGGACGTCCAAAATGATTGTAGTGTTTACCTGTGTCCCGTTATATTGGCAGGGACGGGTTTCTGCACTTCACTCTATGGCCTGTGCCTACACCTATGTGTGACCCTTGTGCTAGATACATGCACAGGCCGGCTGAACAGTATGTTGCATGTGCCGTGCCGGATATGTCTGCCTGCTGATTCCATAAATGCGGGAGCATCTATACCCCTAGAAGCAGAATTGATATGGAATTGTGCCAGTTTCCAATTTAAATGTGTCTGTGGGCCAGACATGGATTTTGTGGAATTAGCCTCAGTGTCATTTGTTGGTTTTCAATAAGTGATTCAAGTATGATGAACCATGTCACTCTTGAGATCCCTCATATCCCCATCCTTTAATATTGATAAAGTGAAATGAATATTTCTTTACATGATACTTTTAACACTAGTGCTCCATTACCACAATAAATAAGAGATTATGGTGTCATTTGATTGCAACTTTGTATGGCAATTTTTTTTTTTTTAAAACAAAAGGAAGGCAGAATGCTGGTGGTAGAAGAGCCTTTGTAGTACAGAAGTGTATCAGGAACATTTGTCTGTTTTCCGAGTAAAAGTAGAGATAGATTAGTCACTTCTTGAATCATCTGAGTTATTTTTTGTGTTGTGAAGCATTTTGTGACAGAATTGAGACAAAAAATATGAAAATGCTCTGACTATTGATGAGTTAGCTGTTGTGCAAGGCCAGTGTTGGATTGGATTTACCTACAATAAATCATTACAAAAACGTTTCATGTTTCACTTTTTCATATTATGTTATTTCTGGAAGTCTGCTCCATGTTATCTAATCAGTCAGTAGGTTCTGACTTCACAAGGTCTACCTCTTAGACCATTTAAAGATGTGGCAGCCCCTCTATTTGTTGGGAATATGAACTGATCTATTGCAGTGTGTTTACCACTCAGTTCTAAAACAAGCAATTATTTGCCCTTTCTTAAAAACCCAAAGTTTGATTTATCAACACTTGCAATTTATCACCCAATGTGATTTTTGAAAAGTTTGTCTTGTAATATTTGATGGAATATTTTGATGATCACTCATTTTTATACTCTTGTCAGATTAATTTTTGTAGAGGTCACAATATGGAAATGTTCATGATAAGGCTAAGAATAATTCTTCTCTGTTGTTATGACTTGATATCTCCTTCTCATTTGCTTAATTAAATCATACAGTATTACCCAAATAATTACAGGGTGTTGGTGTTGAAGGTCTTTTGCTAATAATAGTCCACCAACAAAGAACAGCAATAGCCATCACAGTAAATTCTGGAGGTAATGAATCAACTTGGAAGCCCCTGCCCCAGGGGGTTCCGCAGGTTTTGATTTTATATGTGGTCTATTTAATATCTCCAACCACTTGGTGCTCTCGAGATATAAGGGGTTAGATTATGAATTTGGTCAAATCCAAGATTCTTTGGTTAAGCCATAACAGCATGCTGTCTTATATATTTTTTACCGTTGATGGTGTCTCACTTCCTATTTTAGAGTCTGTAAAGTGTCCTGGTTTAAAAGACAATTCTCAGCTTTCAGGAATGCTATTGTTTCCTATGCCTTTTGTTAAAATCTCCATTTCTTTTTTTGTTTCTCTTATTTAACTACCATTAAAGTGAACTAACACCGCTGTCACACTTTTTTAAAACTATTAATCATGAAATTATGGCTCTTCCTAGAACCCAAATGCTCTCAGGCTTTATTGCAATCTTTAAATCTCTCAGAGCTTGATTAGTGGCCTTCTTGTATGTGTTATAAAATCAGTGCAAATCATTCAAAATTCAGCTGCATGACTGGTTAATGGGTTATGTTTTTTTAGAACATGGTACGCTATCTCCGACGTCTTTACATTGGCTGCAAGTGGCTCGGCACATTAAATTCATTATTATGGAATACTATTTGTAGGCTGAGAGTGACTATATTTATTTATGTATTTATTAGTTTTTAATTAACCCCTTTCCAATGGTAGTTCAAGGCGGGTGACTTGCCCAAGGTCAAAAGGAGCCCCAGTGGAAATTTTTCTAGAAACAGCTGAAGACATTTTTATTTATCAAGGCCTTTGGGAGGGTCAACAATAGGATGGCTGTTATTGTATGCAAAATGTAATGTGTGCCTTTGAGTCAGTCCTGACTTGTGGTGACACAGAAGCTCTTGGGTTTTCTTGGCAGTGTGACCAGAAGTAGATTACCAGGCCTTTCTTCTGAGGCAATGGAGGGTTAAGTGACTTGCCGAAGGCCACAAGGAGTGCTAGTGGGAACTGAACCCTGGTTACCAAGCCAGTGCTCTAACCACTAGGCTACTCCTCCACTCTATTTTCTTTTATGTAGTATTATTGTATGTTATTGTGTGTGATATTAGTTAAGCTTTGTTTTAACTGATTTTATGCAATCATAATGTTATAGAATTATGGGTTTATTGAGCTCTGTCTAGGAAAATTTATTTTAAAAATGACTGAATATAAAAAAAAGAGAAACGGAATGGAATGGAATGTAAAATCTGGTAAAAAATTCTTGGGTAGTTGTGAATGAAATCTTATGGCACCAGTTCCCAGCCCTGATTCTGATTGACCTGGAATGCAAAGGAACAGCAAGAAACTGGCTTAGACTGATGCTTAATAATGCCCTGATCCAATTCCGAGTCAACAGGTGGCAATAAAGTAAAACTCTCTTAATGGTGGGTTCCACTAGTTTGCTTGGGTTACTGTCCCTTGAAGACCAAATGGAACAAAACTAGTGGAAGAATGAGGATGTGCACAAGGAAAGACATGAAGATTAAAAGAAGACAGACGTAAAGAGGTATGTTTACTAAACCGTCTTAATGTGCGCTCTGCGACGTTATCGTGCGATAAGGTACCTTATCGCGCGATGATGGCGCTTTCTAAGGCGCACAGGTACCATATCGCGCGATAACGTGCGCTGCGGTGCAAACGAGCGCTGAAGGCGGGAAAAGGCTCCTGGAGGGCGGAGGAAGGCTCCCCAGGGGCGGAGAGAAGGGGTCAATGGATGGAGAGTGGGAGGGGAGAGGCTCCCTGCACACCAACGCTGTGAAATTCGAGGCTCAAAACTAACGCCAGTGAAACCCTGGCGTTACAGCTGATTTAAAGGGAAAAGAAACCAATTCCGTCAGCAATGTACAGCAAAACCAGGGAAACCTATAAAAGTGATAAGTGTGATACATGTGCACGGAACAAAAGGGCAAATAAACATTGAAAATGAACAGAAGTAAATGTAAAAAAAACAACCAAGCTGGGCAATAGTGATAGCAATGGGAAACATAAAAAAACACTCCCAAGAAAGCTCCAAAAAAACCGATATGAATTTCGGAAGGGTCTATGCTCCGTCCCCATACAAAGTGAATGAGCCCACAGTGAAATTGCACTGCGCAGGGTTTCCGACCCTATTGGCCAGGTGTCCTATGGCGTGCACATGTTCTACAACAGTAGGGCAGGCATGTCGGAATGGGAAACTGGACAGATGCTGGAAAAGGGGACACAGAGGGCCTCAGGCGGCACATGCGGCGGTGCAGCTGGCCCACAGTGCGGACTAGGGCGATGCCTAGCTGGCCCATAGGAATGCTGAAACAGTAGAGCAGCCAGACAGCAACTGCTGAGGGCCCAACATGGGCACAAGTGTGCTTCGCACGGTGTCACAGGGGATAGTACCCAGCAGGTCCCCCCAATGGCATGGGACATTGGCAGGCAGTGCTGGGGGGAAGCGTGGACAGCTATGCAGGCACCCCTATCCCAGAACCCGCACCATAGTCAGCCGCCTACCCGCACACTGGATGGCCTGAGACTGTGCTCCACCAGCACCACCAGCAGAAGGGCATGTCAGCATGGTGGCAGAGGTATACTGGTGGTGGAGGGGGCAGTGGCAGCTGCCCAGAGCAGACCATGGCCTAGCCCTGTGTAGGTGGGTGCCATGCACTGCAACAGACAGGCCCTGTCTGATGAACAGTCATGGCATCAGCAGGGAATACACTGTCACTGTGGCAACACAGTGGTGCAGTGCACACAGCCAATGTGTTCAGAAGCAGAAGATCACAGGTTCAAGTCCAACTGTGGTTCCTGCCAACCCAGTCCCCATATTTTACCCATTACTAAAACGTGCTAATACAGACAGAACCTTTATTGCAGATGACATAAACATACCCAAGACACCTACATTTTACCCTACAGAACACAGACACCATAAACATGCGCATACCCTAGAGCAGAGTCTCCCAAATACAGTCCTGGGGGCCAAACACCATTCAGGTTCCATGCTGCCTCTAATAAAGATGCCTGTGCTGTATTTCTATGCGCCGCCCCCATGGTATGCAGATGTATCTCATGCATATTCATGAGGGACATCATGAAAACCTGAACAGTGTTTGGCACACCAGGACTGGAGTTGGGAACCTCTGCCGTAAAGCAGCAGCCAACAAGGACAGACACACCCGCACCCACGAGCTCCATCATCCAATGCCTCCTGGAGAGGCAGGACATTGGGCCCTGCATGCATCTCCCAATACTGGCACTTGCATACCTTAGCAATGCCATCCTAAACCTGGGAATACGGTACACAGCTATCAAAAGGTTGCTATGAATACCGGCAGATAGCAATTCCGATGTTAAGTACAATTGTCTGATTGAGCTGCATCATGGCAACCTTTCTGATGTCTGTGGAGTGTGCTACAGGTCTTGTGTCTGACAGTGTTTACCACCCTGGGGTGTGACCCCAACAGTATTGCGTACCATAGCCATGCCTGCACTGTGCCCAGGACTGGAGCGGTGGCCAGGACTGCCAAACACCTCTATAGTTGTACAATGTTGGCATAGGTGTGGGAGTGTGTGTCTGTCTATCCAGTGTGTGGTGGCTGCAAACACCCTCCACAGCCCAGTATTGGCCTGCCAATGTGCATAATGAGGAGCAAGGTACCATGGGTATAGCCCGGACAGGGTGGCCTGGCCAGGATGCATCTGCACAGGGCATAGGGCAATGGCTGGGACATTGTAGTGCCCGGCCACCACCTGCACAGACAGGGTGGCCACAGCATGTCCTGCTGGGAGTTGACTCTCACCCTGACTGAGCAGTGACCACGGCATGGTTAGGTTCCCCCATAGTGCCCTACAATGTTTTTTTCATGCGATGTCTATGGGATCCCTTTTGGGGCCCAATCACTGACTTATCTGCTTGGTGTGTATGCTGACATCCCAGTTCTGGGTGCATGCATCTTTTGCAGGAACATGCCCTATGGACTAGCTAGCAGACTGTCTGCAGCTAGTAAGTGTCTTGCTGTAACACCTTGCAGGATGCAGTGGCTGCAGGAGAGTATTTCCGGGCCTAATGTCTGTCTGTTATTGCTTTATAGATGTGTACAGAGCTACATTGACTGTCCTGTAGGGTGTCTGTTCCCCAGCAGGACTGTGATTGGTGGTCCCCTTTACTGCTGCCATTGCAGGGACGTAAAATGTGGATCTGTTGGTGGGAGACACTGTTTCCCACTCTCAGCCCCAGAGAGTGGGGTGGGTTGGGTGGTGATACATAATCTGCCTATGGGTCCATAAGGGTTAAACCTGACTGAGAAATACAGAAGTAGCCAAAGTGTGCCTGCAGGAACTACCTATCTCACACACTAGCACTGCTGGGGACCTACAGCATGGACTATTTCTGCCATGGAAGGTGCTGTGGACCTGGTGCTGGGCGCCCCACCGCACCCTCAGGGTGAGCACAGTACCCGCACAATGTGACGGTGTGTAGCTACTCTGTGCCAGTAACACACACGGTCCATTCCCCCTACCAGGCTGAGGTGCTGTGGGGGTGCATACCCCATCTTGTGTTCATCTGTAGACGGCTGATTTGCATGTGCAGTGCATCATGGGTACGGGTGGGCTAACCCTATCCTGGTGACCACAGCAGACTGTTTGTGTGGTGACGTGCAGTCCTTCTGCAGCCAGCCAGGGACTTGCTAGCCACTATAGAGCTGTAGCCCATTGGTTACTTCACTGCCTGTGGAGGCAGAGGCCATGGATTCAAACCCACAGTGGGGTTATTTGATAGGGCTGTCCAAAGCATTATCTATTTTTAATGTACATTAGTGCTGCCAGCAAAAACACCCTCAGCGTACTGTACCCATAAGGTGCCTTATAGGGCACCCTATAGGGTGCCCTATAAGGCGCCTTCTGGGGCACCTTATGGTTACCATCCATATAAGGTGCACTATACGGTATCCTATGGAGCGACCTATAGGGTGCCCTATAGGGGACATTATAGGGTGCCATGGCGGACAGTGCACTTTATAATGTGCCCTATGGAGTGCCTTATAGGGTGTCTTATGCGGCACCTTAGGTTATGGCACATGAGGGTGTGTTTGCTGGCAGCAATTAATAAAATACAAATAAAGTGCTGCAGGAAACAATACTTACATGTCAAAGCTGAAGCCTCAGCCAGCCTTAAGTATTAGGCACACTGGGGGATTGAACTCATGACCCCTGTATCATCAGTCACTGTATTAACCATTGTGCTACACCTCTGTTTCAATGTTTGTATGTCTGGGCACCTACTTAGGATTACCACGCGTTAACGTGCTTAGCCGCGCTTCACACGATAATGTACGCAGCAGCGCGCATTATCGTGCGATACTCCCATTTTGCTGCTTTAAGACTGAAACGCCCACTCCTTTTATGGCAGCCTGCACACTATCGCCAGGCGCACATTAAGATGGTTTAGTAAACATACCCCAAAAGAACTGAGCAGTGGTGAGTAAGAAATGCGAACGAGCGATGCATGAAGAATAATGGGCGGGGGGCAGTTAGCATGGGAGAAGAGGGCACTAAGAACAAAGGATATACAAGAAAAGGAGTAGAAAGAATGAAAGGGAAAATTGTGAAGGGAGTTGGCATGAAGGAGAAGGGCTGTGAATTAGGATAGACAGCCAGAAGGAAAGATATAAATGATACTTAAAGAAGTAGCAGAATTTCCTTCAGAGCATGGTGACCAAAATAATAAAGGGGATGGAATGACTCTCCTATGCGGGTTGGATTCTTTAGCCTGGAGCCATGATTGAGGGGAGATGAGATAGAGGTCTATAAAATCATGAGTGGTATAGAATGGCAGATTACTTCATTCTGGGTTTCTAATTAACAACTTGCACATCCAGCATATGCCCGCCTTGCACATCTAAAACGAAAAGGCACTTATGAACAACTATATCCTGTAGGAGTGAAGGAGTAGTCTAATGGTTAGAGCACTGGCTTGGTAACAAAGAGACCAGGGTTTGATTCCTATTAGCATGCCTTGTGGCCTTAGGAAAGTTACTTAACCCTCCACTGCCTCGGAAGGAGGGCCTAGCAATATACGTCTGGTCACATTGCCAAGAAAACCCAGGAGCTGTTGGGTTGCAAGAAGTCAGCATTGACTCAAAGGCACAAATAAAAAAATAGCCTATAGGCTGTAAACAGTTTGCTTCTGCAGCAAATGTGAAGTAGCCTTGTCTGCCTTTACATAGTGTAAAGGGCAGAGCAATGGGTGCAATATATATGGATACCGACTGGGAGGGGTGCAGCCCCCCAGGCCCATACTTGGAAGGAAGCACGACAAACTTACTTTAAAGATAAGCGGCTTGCCGTGCTGCCTCCAATCCAGGCCTGGCATGCTGTGGGTGGAGGGGGAAGTGTCTGCTACAAGTGGGTGAGGTGCCAGCCGCAAGAAGGCACCCACCCCAGGTACAAAGAGGGCTAGGAACATCACCGACATGAACCTCATTGTTATTCTAAGCAGGAGATTATTTTCCCCTGGTGCCCTGGTCAGTAATAATCTCAGTCCAAATACAGCCTTCTGGCTCATCCCAGAATATATTTCTAATGACACTGAAGTTCATTTTTTTTTACCTTGTCTGTCTGCCTAGGCATTTTAAAGCCCAGGTGAATGCTTCCCTATGGCTTCTAAACAGAATCCTTTACAGTTGTGGTCAACATTATTGGCACCCTTGCATTTCAACCCTTTAATGTCCAATATCTCCTAAAAAAAGTGGCCAGTGAAATGGCTTTGAACTATATATGCACACATATTTAACATATAAAAGAATCAAATAAAATAGGACCAATTAAAAAAGGAAATAGAAGGACATAGTATAAAAACTGGGACATTGCCAGAATATGACTATTGGTACCCTTATGAATAATTCAAATCAGTTTGAACAGAAGAAGCACATTCCCATTGCAGTACAATTAGATGCACCTGTGATCAATTGGCAATACTCATATACTTAAATCAATCAATAAATGATGGCCCTAATGTTTAACATGGCCACATTTACTCCCTATTCCATTTTCACAATGGTAAAGACAAGAGAGCTGCCTGAGACTGTCAGAAAAGCCATTATCACCAAACATCAAACTTCAAATGAGTACAATGCCATCTCCAAAGACCTTGAGATTCCTATATCTATAGTTTGCAATACTATTAAGAGGTTTTCTGCTCATGGAACTATCAAGAACCTCCCAGGACATGGTTGGAGGAGGAAAATTAATCCAAGAAGTCTTCGAAGATTAGTGCAAACTGTTTGAAAAACGCTACGTACAACATCCAAAGATCTTAAGGCTGACCTGGAACAATCTGGAGTACTGTTTTCAACCCACACCATATGCCGTGCACTAAACAAAGAACGACTTAATGGGTGAAGACCAAGGAGGACCTCACTGCTCAAAGACAGACAAAAAAGGCATGCCTGATCTTTGCCCAAACCCACCTTCTTTGTCCAAACCACAATCCTTCTGGGAAAATGTTCTGTGGATAGATGAAACCAAACACGAGCTGTTTGACAATGCAGACTAGCGATACATTTAGAGGCAAAGAAATGAAGCTTATAAGGAAAAAACACCCTTCCTACAGTTAAATATGGTGGAGGTTCTATAATGTTGTGGGGCTGTTTTGCTGCCTCAGGAACTGGAGATCTGGAACATATTAAAGGAATCATGAGGTCAGAGGATTTCCAAGGTATTTTGGAGTGAAATGTGCTACCTAGTTTCAAAAAACTAGGTCTAGGTTGAAGGTCATGATCCTCCAGCAGGACAATGACCTAAAACATACATCCACAAGTACAAAAAATGGTTAAAAGGGAATAAATGGACTGTTTTAAACTGGCCAGCAATGAGTCCTAATCTCAATCCAATCGAGAACCTTTGGAAAGAGCTGAAATCTGCCGTTGATAAAAGGAAGAATGGAAGAAATTACCAGCAGACAGATGTATGAAACTTATGGCTGGCTACGAGAAACGTTTGGAGGCTGTCATCACTGCCAAGTAATGCAACCAAATATTAGTAAAGGCTGCCATTTATTTTATTTTATTTATTTATTTGTGTGTTTTATATAATGCTATATTGGGTAATCATAGTGGTTTACAATTAAAACAACCAATACATTAAACATTGTAACAATAAATGGTGCAATAACAGGCAATCAAGAATGACCATGATTCAAGATAGTTTTAACTTATACACAGCATATTTACAGTTCTGTTGATCGATAATATCCGTCAGTACAGGATGGGGTTAAGGGATTGGTGATTTATTGACCAGTTTGATTGGTCAGATAGTCTATTGGCGAGGAGGGAGGAAAATTATGTTGGGTCAGTGAGAGTTGTAGTTTTATTTTGACCAAAATGTTCTGTGAAGAGATGGGTTTTGAGTTGGGAGCAGAACAAGGCCAAGTCTGTAATGTTTCGGAGACTGGGTGGTAGGGAGTCCCAGAGCATTGGGGATATAAACTCAAATGCTCTGCTGCTGGTGCACTGTTTAGACTTAAGGAAAGCTGATGAGGTAGAGAGAATGTTGGTCATTTGTTCTCTTCTTAGTCGATTAATGCGGGCCATTTTAATTAATTGGGAAATTAATACTGTTCAGGTCATGATTTGTTTTTTTTTTCCTCAAAAATTACTATGTCTAAGGGGTATGTTTACTAAACCGCGCAATTGTGCGGGGCACACTTGAGCATGCGCTAACATGCTAATAGTGTGTTTTTTGTGCCCCGCACATGTGCGCGCCACCCGCACACGTGCACGCCTCCCACAAAAGTGCGCGGTGCGCTGATGTGCGATAGAGGCGTGGAAAGGCATTTCGAGGGTGGAGGAAGGCTCCCGAGGGGCGGGGGGATGGGGTCAATGGGTGGAGAGTGGGAGGGGAGAGGCTCCCCACACATGAGCGGGGCTGAATTTCGGTCCAAAAACTACCGCAAGTGAAAACCTCACGTTAGAGCCGATTTAAAGGGAAGAGGAACCATTTCCGTCAGCAATGTACAGCAAAACCGGGGAAACTTAAAAAATGTGAGCAGTGTGATATTTATTATTATTTACATTCTCTTATATACTGTGCTATTCTGCATCAGTGCAGTTTACATTGAACAAACTGAAATTACATTGAACAGGGCATTATAACTTGGAGATAACTATTTTACAGGGAACATGGGCTATGGAGGGTTAAGTGGCTTGCCCAGGACCACAAGGAGCACCTGTGGGACTAGAAACCCCAGTCCTTCTGGCCCAAGGTTGCTGTCCTCTAGTGGGATTTGAACCCCTGACCTTCTGGCCTGAAGTACCTTGCCCCAACCACTAGGCCACTCCTCCACTCCATTGGAGCTTTCCTGGGAGTGTTTTATAATGTTGCCCAGTGATATCAATGTTGCCCAGCTTGGATATGGGTGTTTTCCCCTTTTTCCGAGGTCATTTGTGAGGTTTATTTGCACTTTTGTCTCACAAACAAGGTAAATGAGCCCACAGTAATATTGTACAGAGCAGGGTTTCTGACTCGTCAGGCCAGGTTTCCTATCTCCAGGGAATGCATTGTCTCTGTGGCCACAGTGTGGTGCAGCAGACACAGCCAGTGCCCATAAGACCAGAGGGTCACAGGTTCAAATCCTAGTTGGGGCTCCTGCCAAACCAGTCTCCACACTTTTACCCACCACTAAACAGCGATAGTAAAGGCACTCCTTTATTGCACAGAACATAAGCATGGTTCAAACACCCATATTTTACCCTACACCACACACACACCATAACAATGGGCATTACCTACAGCCGAGTCCCCCAAATTCAGTCCTGGAGTGCCACAACTCAATCAGGTCATATGCTTTTTCCCAGATAAGGACATGTCTGCATGTTGGCGGAAGGGTACAGGTGGTGGAGGGGGCAGTGGCTGCAAGCCACAGCAGACAGTGGCCTAGGCCTGTGCAGGCTGGCACCGTCCACCGCAACAGACAGGCTTTGTTGGATGTACAGTCATGGACTCCCCAGGGAATGCAACACATCTGTGGCAACATGGTGGTGCAGTGCACACAGACAATGAATGCAAGAACAGAAGGTCACAGGTTCAAAGGCCAGCTGGGGCTACTGCCAATCCTGTCCACATATTTTTCCCACAACTGAACCGTGATAGTAAGGACAAACCTTTATTGCTGAGAACCTACGCATGGTTAATACGCCTATATTTTACCACACCAAACACAGACACCATAAACAGCCGCATTACCTAGAGCAGAGTCTCCCAAATGCAGTCCTGGAGGGCCCCACACCATTCAGGTTCCATGCTGCCTCTAATAAAGATGCCTGTGCTGCATATCTATGCACCACCCCCGTGGTATGCAGATGTAGCTCATGCATATTCATGAGGGACAGCATGAAAACCCGAACAGTGTTTGAATCACCAGGACTGGAGTTGGGAAACTCTGCCCTAAAGCCGCAGCCAACAGGGCCAGACACACCCACACACACACCCACAGGCCCCATTGGCCAATGCCTCCTGGAGAGGCAGGACATTGGGCCCTGCCTGTATCTCCCAGTTGCATACCTTAGCAATGCCACCCTACACCTGGGTATATGGTACACAGCTATCAAACGTTTCCCATGATAACTGGCAGATATCAACTCCTACGTTAAGCACATTTTGCTCATTGAGCTCCACCATAACAATCATTCTGATGTCTGCGGTGTGTGCTGCAGGTCTGGTCTCTGACAGTGTTTACCACCCTGGGGAGTGACCCCCAACAGTATTGCGTACCATATCCATGCCTGTACTGTGCTCAGGACTGGTGTGATGGGTATGGCTGATGAACTCCTCTATAGTAGCACAATGCTGGCATAGGTGTGGGGGTGGCTGTCTGCTTATCCAGTGTGTGGTGGCTGCAAACACCTTCCACAGCCCACACTGCCAGCAATGTTGCCAGTATTGGGCTGCCAATGTGCATAATGAGGAGCAAGGTACCATGGGTATAGGCCAGACAGGGTGGCCTGGCCAGGGTGCATCTGCACAGGGCATAGGGCACTGACTGGGACATTTTAGTGCCTGGCCACCACCTACACAGACAGGGTGACCTCAGTATGTCCTGCTGAGAGATCACTCTCACCCTAACTGTGCTGTGACCACAGCATGGCTAGGCACCCCATCGTGCTGTATAATATTTCTCTTGTGATAAATATGGGTTTCCTTTTGGGCCCCAGTCACTGATTTATCTGCTTGCTGTGTATGCTGACATCCTAGTTCTGGGTGCATGCACTGTGGACTGACTAGTACACTGTTTGCAGCTGGTATGTGTCTTGATGGAGGGGAATATCAGACAGTGGTGGGGTGCAGTTTACCATATTCAGGTCTAATGTCTGTCTGCTATTGTGTTATGGATGTGTATAGAACTGCATTGACTGCCCTGTGGGGTGTCTGTTCTTCAGCAGGACTGGGATTGATGGTCCCCTCCACTGCCACCTTTGCAGGGAGGTTGAATGTGGATTTATTGATAGGAGACCCCTGTTTGCCAACGGTATTTGTGAAGAAACTACCTATCTCACACATTCACACTACTTTGGACCTCTGGCATGGCCTCTTTCAGCCATGTAAGGTGTTGCGGACCTGGTCCTGGGTGCCTCATTGCACCCTCAGGGTGAGCACAGTACCCGCACAATGTGATGGTGTGTTGCTACTCTGTGCCAGTACAACACACGGTCAGTACCCCCTACCAGTCCGAGGTGCTGTGTGGGTGCACATGGTCACTTCCCCCTACCAGGCCGAGGTGCTGTGGGGGTGCATTGCCCATCTTGTGTTTATCTGTGGACAGCTGATTTGCATGTGCAGTGCATCATGGGTATGGGTGGGCTAACCCTATCCTGGTGACCACAGCAGACTGTCTGTGTGGTGACATGCAGGCTCTCTGCAGCCAGCCATGGGCTTGCTAGCAGCTGTAGCCCAGTGGTTACTTCAGTGCTTGTAAAGCCAGAGGTCATGGGTTCAAACCCATGGTGGTGTTATTTGATAGGGTTGTCCAATGCATTATCTTTTTTTAATGTACATATTTTGATGCCAGCAAAAACACCCTCAGCGTACTGTACCCATAAGGTGCCTCTGAGGGTGCTTTATAGGGCGCCCTATGGGGCACCTTATGGTTCCCATCCATATAAGGTGCACTATACATTATCCTGTGATGCAACTTATAGGGTGCCCTATAGGGGACATTTTAGGGTGCTGTGGCGGACAGTGCACTTTATAATGTGCCCTATGGAGTGCCTTATAGGGTGCCTTATGCGGCACCTTCAATTACGGCATGTGAGGGCGTGTTTGCTGGCAGCAATTAATAAAATAAAAATAAAGTGCTGAAGGAAAAAATATGTACAATGCAAAGCTGATGCCACAGCCAGCCTTACGTATTAGGCACACTGGGGAGCAAACTCATGACCCCTGTATCAGCAGTCAGTGCCTTAACCATTGTGCTCCACTGCTGCTCCTCCTTGCCTGTCAGCGCACCTACTTATGCCTTTCATTCCTTAAACTGCACAGTGCTGCCATAAAAAACAGTACTCTGACCTTGTGGTACCTCATACGGCACCCTCTAAAGCGCCCTATAAGCAACATTCTAGGGTGCCTTGGCTGACAGTGCACTTTAAAATGTGCCTTATAGGGCGCCTTATGTTAACACACTTTGAGAGTGCGTTTGCTAGTAGTGATAATTAAAATAAACATAAAATGACTCCAAAAGCAATCTTACCCATAATATGTAATGCCTCAGCCAGCCTTGTTCATTGGGCACTTTAACCCTTGATCCCTGCACCATTGGTCAGAGTCTTAACCATTGTGCTGTGGTTGTGTTCCTGTGATTGCACATCAGCGCGCCGCTTATGCCGCCTAGTATTAAAATGCCTCCGAAAACATTAGTGCACCGCCTTATGCTGCCCATTATTTGGATGCCTCATAAATTAATGACTCAGCCAGCTGTCTTCATTGGGCACAGTGGGGGATTGAACCCCTGATCCCTGTATCATTGGTCAGTGCCTTAACCATTGTGCTGTGCTTCTGTTTCTGTGCTTGCAGATCAGCACGTCGCCATATGCCTCACAACATTAAAATGCCTCCAAAAACATTAGCGCACTGCCTTATGCCGCCCATTATTTATATGCCTCAGCCAGCCATCTTCATTGGGCACAGTGGGGGATTGAACCCTTGATCCCTGCACTATTGGTCAGTGTTTTCACCATTGGGCTGTGGCTCTGCTTTCTTACTTGCATATCAGCAGTCCGCTTATGTCTTACACGCAACTATCTCATGCGCTAATGTGCGGGGCGCACATGGGCGCCGCGCACCTTAGCGCATATGCAAATTCCGGATTTTCTTTCTCAGCACGAAACGCCCACTCGTTATATGGCACCCGCACACTACCGCAGCCCGCACATTAGCGGGGTTTTAGTAAACATGCCCCTAAGTTGCATAGACATTTTTTTTGTTGTATACCTTTGAACATACTATTAAAATATTATGACATACAGCTGGAATATTTCCAATTATTTCTCAAGATATTGTACACAACATACCTAAAATGCATGAGTGCCAATAATGTTGACCACAACTGTACATAGTAAGTCTATATCTCTTCTAGCAATTCCTTCAAAATCCTTCCAAGTCCTTCATGCTTTAATATAAATTTGTAGCAGAATTCAAAATCCTATCTCAATTCAGGTCCTGATAAAGGTCTCAAACACTCTCTTCTCTGTGCTTCCCCTCCTGTAACTGCCCTATTGCTTTGCAGTTCTGTCCCTCCTGAGCTCTTCTTCCTCAGGGTTTTTCTTTCATTAACCTGAAGGACTACCAAGAGGGCTGCTACTGCTGGGAAGAAATCTGTAGTTGTAAGTATTTATCTCCTGAGGAATTCTCTAAATCTTGGGGAAAAGGGAATTCTTTGGGTTAAAACTGTGTATTTTAAAATTTAGTGTTTTATTAAGGGAGTTAGTTAAAGCCCCTTATGGCTTAGTATAACAAGCCAGCCTTCAGTTAAATTTAAAGCCAGTTGGGATTTAGTATTACAAGCCAGCTTTCACATATTATAGACAGTTAGGACCTGATTCCATCCCTGACATAGATCGCCTCTGTATGTCCGGTCTGAACTGGAGGTACAGAGGGGATCGCGATTCTGATCCCGTGGGGCACATCTAGCCCCACGGGATCAGAATCGTGAACAGTCCTGTACGTGCAGGCTGGGACTGCGATTCAGTCTGGGCTGCACGTGCAGGACTATCCTCTGCTAACTCGGTCAAGGCTCTTCAATGGAGCCACAGCACCATGGCATCATGTTGCCATGGCACCATGGCTCCATTGAAGAGCCGCAATGCCAGCCACTGCAAAATAAAGAGTATTCTCCAGAGCCTGACCCCTGATCTGGCCTCCTAAGGCTAGGGTCAAGCTGCAGGGAATGTCCTCAGGCACCCCCTGCCCCATCCACACCCCAGCAGTGCAATAAAGAAACATCCAGGGAGGTTATTCCACCTCAAAGGTGGGGTAACTTCTCCGCACATGTCACCGGTCCTGGACGTACAGGCCCGACATTAGAATTGGCCCTGTACATCCAGGGCCAACGACCGCCCAGACTCCGCCCCCGAGCCACCCTTTCCCCGACCCTGTCTAACTTTCCCACACAACTGGCGGGGAAGTTAGTCAAGGCCGGGGGAAGGCTTGAATAGTAGGGATAGATGTTCCGTTGGGTCATTCATCCCCGCTCTTTGTGGCACAGAATAACCCCCTTAGGATATATCTTAACAGAGAGAATAGAATAGGCTAACTAATCTTTGAGTATTGTATATAGAGAGAAATTATTTTCTAGAGATCTTTTACAAAGTGGCCTTCCAATTAGGAGGCAAAAGAACTGTGAAATGGTTTTAAATACTGTAGGTGTTAAAGTCAAGTGACCGATCAAAGCGGCAACTTGAAAGGCTCCTTCTATCAAACTAAGAACAGTATGAATCACCCAGGAAATAAAGAGATTGTCTTAGAAGGACAAATATAAATAGAATATCCCTCCCACCCACCTCAAGCATAATCCTTGCTTTATAGCCTCCTAAACCAGTTAAGGGGAAGGGGGTGATCTTACTCATTTTCAGGTTTAACTGATTATCTTCATCAGCAGGTTATTAGTCCTTAGGAGTAGATTAATTAAGTCCTTGCAGTTCACCTTGAGGTGAACACTAAAAGTCCTTTATATTTAGTAGGTATAATTATATTGGTTCAAGTATCCCTATTCCCCTAGCAACTTTACAAAACTTAACAACTTTAAATAGATATATCTGAGATGCAGACAGCAGTCCTGCAGCGATATGTAGGCTGTCTAGTTTTTTGCACCGAGTGTTACATGTATGTATTTCTCCCATTAGGTGAGAGATCTTATGTATGCACTGTGCAAAGAGCTCTTTGCTCTCTGAGAATGGGTCTGGAGGCTAGAGTTATGCACTTAGAGGAGCTGAGAAAGACCGAGAGCTATATAGATGAGACCTACAGGGATGTAGTAGAGAAGACCCACCTCTAGTCTGGCAGCCTCTCTGCTGCCATGGAGGAGAAAGGTCACGTGAAATGACAGCATCTCCTGTCCTCTATGATATAATACCCTCTTGCACCGAGGATGTGGCTCCAGGGCCAAGTGCCCACGAGGAAAGGGTTAGGACGGTAGTTAGAGTTGCTGATTCGATCATTAGGCATGTAGATAGCTGGGTGACTGGTGGACATGAGTATTGCCTGGTAAAATGCCTGCTTAATGCAAAAGTAGTGGACCTCATACGCCACCTAGACAAGGTTTCAGATAATGCTGGGGAGGAGCCTGCGCTCTTGGTACATATGACAGAGGAAAATGTGGGAGGGAGGTTCTGGAAGCAAAATTTAGGCTTTTAGGTAGAAAAGTTGAAATCCAGAACTTCCAGGGAAGTGTTCTTGGAAATGCTTCTTCTTCCCTGTGCAGGACCCAAGAGGCAGGCAGAGCTCCGGAGTCTCAATGAGTGGATGAAACAATGGTTCAAGGAATAGGGTTTTGGATTTGTTAGGAACTGGGCAACATTCTGGGGAATGGGGCGATTTTCCAAAAGGATGGGCTCCACCTTAACCAGAGTTGAACCAGGCTTCTGGCATTAACCTTTAAAAAGGAGATACAGCAGCTTTTAAACTAGATAATGATAGAAACATAGAAACATGACAACAGAAAAAGACCACATGGCCTTTCTAGTCTGTCCTTCCATATCAACAACTACAACTGTCCCCTTTTTACCTTTAGAGATCTTCTGTGTTTGTCCCATGCTTTTTTGAATTCAGTTACTGACCTCATCACCACCACTGGGAGACTATTCCATGGATCCACCACTCTTTCCGTAAAGAAATATTTCTGCATATCACTCCTGAATCTATCCCCCTTCACCCTCATCCCATGTCCCCTCGTAGCAAAACTTGCTTTCAATTGAAAGAGGCTCTCTCCCAGAACATTTATGCCACAGAGGTATTTAAACATCTCAATCATATTTCAGTCATATTTCAATCATATAGGAGTGGAGGAGTGGCCTAGTGGTTGGAGCAAGGTACTTCAGGCTGGAAGGTCGGGGGTTCATATCCCACTAGAGGACAGCAACCTTGGGCTGGAAGGACTGGGGTTTCTAGTCCCACTTGTGGTCTTGGGCAAGCCACTTAAGCCTCCATAGCCCATGTTCCCTGTGAAATAGTTATCTCCAAGTTATAATGCCTTGTTCAATGTAAACCACACTGATGCAGAATAGCACAGTATATAAGAGAATGTAAATAAATAAAATAAAATCTACCTTTCCTCTAAGGTGTACATATTAAGATTCCTAAGTCTGTCCTCATATGCTTTATAATGAAGACCACTAATCATCTTAGGGGTATGTTTACTAAAACCCCTAAGATGCGGGCCGCGGTAGTGTGCGGGTGCCATATAAGGAGTGGGCGTTTCCTGCTGAAGAAGAAAATCCGGAATTTACATATGCGCTAAGGTGCGCGGCGCCCTTGTGTGCCCCGCACATTAGCGCATCAGATAACTGCGCGGGAGGCATAAGTGGCGCGCTGATGTGTACACAGATGAGCAGAGCCACAGCACAATGGTCAAGGCACTTACCAATGATGCAGGGATCAGGAATTCAATCCCCCACAGTGCCCAATGAAGATGGCTGGCTGAGGTGTTAATTTATGAGGCACATAAGGCAGCACGCTAATGTTTTTGGCGGCATATTAATACTGGGCGGCATAAGGCGGTGCGCTGATGTTTATGGAGGCATTATAATACTGGGTGGTATAAGTGGCACGCTGATGTGCACACCAAAGAGCAGAGCCACAGCACAATGGTAAAGACACTGACCAATGGTACAGGGATCAGGGGCTCAATCCCCCACAGTGCTCAATGAAGAGGGCTACCTGCCTGCCTGCCTGCCTGGCTGGCTGCTGCATCATTTTAGGAGGCATTGAAATAATGGGCGGCGTAAGGCGGCGCGCTGATGGGCATAAGGCGGTGCGCTAATTTTCTAGGAGGCATTTCAATATGGCGAGGCATAAGGCGGCGCGCTGATAAGCAAGCCAAAGAGCAGAACCACAGCACAATGGTTAAGGCACTTACCAATGGTGAAGGGATCAGGGGTTCAATCCCCCACAGTGCCCAATGAAGATAGCTGCCAGGGGCATTACTTTAGGAGCCAGTCTAATATGGGGCAGCATAAGGTGACACACTGATGGGCATTAGGCTGCATGCCATTGATTTAGGAGGCTTTTTAATATTGGGCGGCATCAGGCAGCGCGCTGATGTGCAAGCACAGGAACAGAGCCACAGCACAATGGTTAAGACACTGACCAATGGTGCAAGGATCAGGGGTTCAATCCCCCACAGTGCCCAATGAACAAGGCTGGTTGAGGCATTGTGTATTATGGGGAAGATTGCTTTAGGAGGCATTTTATTTCTATTTTAATTATCATTAATAGCAAACGCACTCTCAAATCGTGTTAACATAAGGCGCCCTATAAGGCACATTTTAAAGTGCACTGTCCGCCAAGGCACCCTAGAATGTTGCTTATAGGGCACCCTATAAGTTGCGTCACAGAAAAATGTATAGTGCCCCTTATATGGACGGAAAACATAAGGTGCCCTATAGGGTGCCCTATAAAGCGCCCTCATGGGCACCTTATGGGTACAGTACGCTGAGGGTGTTTTTGCTGGCATCAAAATATGTACATCAAAAAACAGATAATGCTTTAGACAACCCTATCAAACAGCCCCCACTCTGGGTTTGAACCCATGACTTCTGGCTTCATAGGCAGTGATGTAACCATTGGGCTACAGCTCTATAGCTGCTAGCAAGCCCCTGGCTGGCTGCAGAGAACCTGCACGTCACCACACAGACTGCTGCAGTCACCAGGATAGGGTTAGCCCACCCGTACCCATGATGCACTGCACATGCAAATCAGCTGTCCACAGATGAACACAAGATGGGGAATGCACCCCCACAACACCTCGGCCTGGTAGGGGGAAGTGACCGGGTGCACCCACACAGCACCTCGGACTGGTAGGGGGTACTGACCGGGTGTTTTACTGGCACAGAGTAGCTACACACCGTCACATTGTACGGATACTGTGCTCACCCTGAGTGTGCGATGAGGCGCCCAGGACCAGGTCCACAACACCTTGCACTGCTGAAATGTGTGAGGTAGGTAGTTTCTGTACAAACACCTTGGATATTTGTCTGTCTGAGTCAGGTGTAGCCCCTAGGAGGATTATGTACCACCACTCTCCCCCTCTTCCTACAGGACTGAGGGTGGCAAACAGGGTCTCCCATCAATAGATCCACATTCTACCTCCCTGCAAAGGTGGCAGTAGAGGTGAATGTCAACCCCAGTCCTGCAGAGGAATAGACACCCCACAGGGCAGTCAATGCAGTTCTATACACACCCATAACACAATAGCAGACAGACATTAGGCCAGGATATGGTAAGCTGCACCCCAATACCATCTGATATTCTCCTGCAGCAAGCCACTCCATCAAGACACATACCAGCTGCAGTCTGCTAGTTAGTCCATAGTGCATGTTTCCAGTGAAGATGCATGCACCTAGAACTGGGATGTCAGCATACACAGCAAACAGATAAATCAGTGACTGGGGCCCCAAAAGGAAACCCATATCTATCACATGAGAGAAATGCTATATAGCACTATGGGGGTGCCTAGCCATGCTGTGGTCACTGCACAGTCAGGGTGAGAGTGATCTCTCAGCAGGACATACTGAGGTCACCCTGTCTGTGTAGGTGGTGGCCGGGCACTAAAATGTCCCAGTCAGTGCCCTATGCCCTGTGCAGATGCACCCTTCCAAAAATCATTTCCTCTTTTTGGAGCTTTCCTGGGAGTGTTTTTTATGGTTGCCCATTAATATCACTGTTGTCCAGCTGGATTATAATTTTTTAGGAATTTGTTGTGGTCATTTTCAATTTATATTTGCTATTTTGTTCTGTGCACATGTATCACACTGCTCACGTTTTTCAGGTTTCCCCGGTTTTGCTGTACATTGCTGACGGAAATGGTTTCTCTTCCCTTTAAATCGGCTCTAACGCGAGGGTTTCACTCGCAGTATTTTTTTTGCCGAAATTCAGCCCCGCTCCTGTGCGTGGAGCCTCTCCCCTCCCACTCTCCAACCATTGACCCCATACCCCCGCCCCTCGGGAGCCTTCCTCCGCCCTCGAAATGACTTTCCACTCCTCTATCGCACATCAGCGCGCCGCGCTCTTGTGCGGGCGGCACACACTCGTGCGGGGCACCAAAAACACACTATTAGCGTGCGCTAAGGTACCTTAGCGCACGCTCAAGTGCGCCCCGCACAATTGTGCGATTTAGTAAACATACCCCTTAGTAGCCACCCTCTGCACCGACTCCATCTAACACAACATCTTCTGTGAATGGTGTGGTATCTACTCCATTACCATTTGTATATTTGTCAATCCCAGGTAGTCCTTCTTCAGGATTTTCTTTAGTAAAAACATGGCAGAAGTATTTGTTTAGCATGCTCGCTTTTTCAATATAACTTTCCACAAATACGTTCTCATCACTTTTCAGTCCTGCAATTCTACCTCTGATTTTCCTCTTCTTCCGAATATACCTGAAAAACATTTTGTCGCCACACTTCACATCTTTTGCCATCTTTTCTTCTGCCTTTGATTTTGCTATCCTTATTTCTCTTTTCGTCTCTTTTAGTTTTATCCTGTATTCTTTTCTGTGTTCATCTGTTTGCGAATTTCTGAATTTTGTGAAAGCTATGTTTTTTGCCTTTATTTGTGGAGCCACTTCTCTGGTGAACCAGATAGGCTTCCTTTTCCTCTTGTTTTTATTTACTTTCCTTACAAATGTATCTGTTGCCCTTTTTATTGCCTCCTTTAATTTAGCCCTTTGGAATTCAACTTCCCTTATCGTCTCCCACCCTGCCAACTCCTCCTTCAGGTACTTAGCCATTGTACTGAAGTCTAGGACTTTGAGTTTGCTGTGATTGGACTCTGCTTTAGCTTTAATCTCAAATCACACCGTGTGATGGTCGCTTGCTGCTCACATGGGCACCCACCCGGATATTCGACACGCTATCTCTGTTGGTGAGTACTAAATTCAACATCGAGCTTTCCCTGGTCAGTTCCATCACCATTTGTCTAAGTAATGCATCTTGGAAGGCATCCACTATTTTTTTACTTCCTTCCAAATTTGCAGAAGGAATACTACAATCCACATTGGGTAGATTAAAGTCACCCAATATGATCACTTCCCCCTTCATGGCTATCTTTACAATATCAATAATCAATTCTCTATCTATTTCTTTGGTTTGAGTTGGAGGCCTGTAGATTACACCAATATGGATGATGGTGCCATCTCCTCTTTCCAACACAATCCACATTGCTTCTTCTTTTCCCCATGTCCCCTGCATTTCAGCAGCTTTAATATTGCTTTTGACATATAGGGCTACTCCTCCTCCTTTTCTACCCTCTCTATCTCTTCTAAATAGATTATAGCCAGCTATGGCTATATCCCGTTCATGTGACTTGTTAAACCATGTTTCTGTAATGTCCACCATTAGGGTTTCCAGGTCAGGAACTTTGTTGGCTAGGCTTTTAGCATTTGTGCTCATTGCTTTCCAGCATTTTTTGACTGGCTTGCCTGTATTTTGCATGGATTTCATTCTACACGCCTTTTCCCTCTTGCCATTGATGTGTGGTTTAAAAGTTTGGCTGTTTCCAATGTTATTTTGTTTTAGCTGGGAGTGACATCCTGAACTTATTGTTCTCCATCCATCACTCCCTTTCCCTAGTTTAAATGTCTGTCCACCTACAGACTAAATTTTTCACTTAGGATCCTTTTCCCTGCGACAGAGAGATGTAGTCCATCAGCACAGTATAGTCTCTTGTTGGTCCATCTGTTTCCCCACTCACCTATACATATCCAATTCCTTCTTGTTTGCACCAGGTTTGTAGCCATGTATTAAAGTTGTTTATGTGATGCAGCCTTTCTGCCCCCTTACCAAGAACAGATAGAACTTCTGAGAATGCTATAGTACTAACAATGGGCTTGAGTTTCTCTCCCAGAGTTTGGAAGTCCCTTTGAACTGGATGTTGCACTGTTCTAGCCAGGTCATTTGTACCCAAGTGGATAACAGTGTCAATTTTGGAGTGCTCACTTTCTGCACTAACTATATGCCAACAATTTGTTTGTATTCCTGCTGGCTGAAGAGCCTGGGAGGCATTCGACCATCTTCTCTCCTTTGAACAGTGTTCTCAAGGCTAGATATACTTGGCATTTCAGAGACCTAGTGGAAGGAGGCAAACCAATAGGACACTGTGATACCAGGCTACAAAGTATATCACAATGATAGGATAGATCACATTGGTGGAGGGGTGGCTTTATATGTTATGGAGGTTTTGCAGGAAACAAAATGCACCGTAGAATCTCTATGGATAGAAATTCCATGTAAAAAGGGGAAGGTGATGTCAGTGGAGGTATACTACCATCCTCCTGGCAGAATGAACAGATAGATAACCAACATTCCCAAGCGATCACACATCACACCAGTCCTATATGATCTCCACTGGCTCCCCATCTACTCCAGGATTAAGTTCAAAGTGCTTACCCTCATACATAAAATCATCTCCAACGAATCAGCTCCATGCCTTTCCCCTCTCATTCCCCTCTCTTCTAGCTCTAGAACCCGCCGTACTATTACCAAAAACCTCATCTCTATCCCAACAGCCACAAGATATAGTAAACAATATACCTGTAACAGGGCCTTTTCCCTCTATGCTCCTACCCTATGGAACTCCCTTCCCCATGAGCTGCAGAACTCTAGAACTCACCTTGAGTTCCGAAAGAACTAAAAAACCCTCCTCTTTCAGGAACATTTTTCCCTTCTACCTTAGTTTCTAACCTTCATCTGCTTCCTCCCAGCTCCTACCCCTTCTAAACCTTCATACTGACAACTGATATCTCGGTAAATACCTTGTAAATAGTTGTTTTATTTTTATGATTAGTTCTCATTGTTATCTTATATATATTTGTTACTTTGTTCTATGTAAACAGTGGAAACACTCTATTTAAATGTTTTATGTAAACTGTCTTGATTTGTAGAAAGACGGTATATAAAATCGGTTAAATAAATAAAATAAAATAAATACATAAATAGATGATGAAATGCTAACAGAAATTAAGGAAGCTAACAAAGTTTACAACACAGTAATAATGGGAGATTTCAATTACCTCAGTATTGACTGGGTCAATCTCACATCAGGACAAGCTAGGGAGATAAAGTTTCAAGCTGAAGTAAATGACTGCTTCATGGAGCAGCTGGTTCAGGAACTGACACGAGGGGATAATATTTTAGACCTAGTCCTCAGTGTGAGAGGGGCTGCTTGGCAATAGTGATCATAACATGATTACATTTGATTTAATAAATGGAGGGAGGATAGCAAGAAAATTGACAGTGCTAGCATTTAACTTTAAAAAAGGAGATTAAGATAAATGAGGAAAATTGTTTAAAAAAATGAAAAGGAGCAAATGCAAAGGTTAAAAGTTTGCAGTACATCAGGGCTGGGCGCTATTTAAAAATACTTACTTGGAAGCCCAGACCAGATGAATTCCATGCTTTAAAAAATTGGAAGGAAGACCAAACAACAGCCAGAATGGCTTAAAGGTGAGGTCAGAGATGCTCTTATAGCTAAGAGAGAATCTTTCAGAAAATGGAAACAAGAGCCAAATGACAAAAACAGGAAACAACATAAATGCTAGCAAGTTATTATGGGTCATACTGTAACCCATGCTAACTGCTTAGCGCTCTTTAGTAAAAGCTCCCCTAAAGTATACCCCCCATAGACAATCCTACCCATCCCAACTGCTAGTCTAGAAAGATGCACATAAAAAGCTTACCTAAAGAGAAACATCTTTAGCTTTTTATAAAACTATTAAAAAAACATGCTCACACCGTAAGTCATGTGGTAATATATTCCCATCACTGATTTCACCACTAAGATCTTATTTATTTATTTATTTATTATTTTTTTATTTAAAAGCTTTTCTATACCACCCCTTCCAGCAATAAAGGATGGTTTACAATAAATATCACAGATATATTAAACATTAAAGTAGAACTTGGATGTAATATGAGATCTGATCATAACATATATACAGGGAACATTTTTACAATGAACATATTTTACATTATTTACAGATATTGCCTATCTCAGTCTAAATATTAGCCAAGGGGTCTTGAGTTAACTAATAGGTTTGAGATCTACTAAGATATTGAGAGTGTTGTATAGAGAGAGGTTTAGTGTGGAGGTTCACAGTATTTTAACATTTAGGTTGGGTATATATTGTGCTGGTTTCTTGGGTTCCCAAAATGTTCTTGAAACAGATGGATTTCGAATTCCTTATGGAATATTTGGAGATCTTTGATAACTCTCAGCTTTTCAGGGAGTGAGTTCCAGAGAATAGGAGCAAAGTAAGAGAAGGCTCTATTGCATGTAGAATGATTCATTTTACGAAATTCAGAGGGGTCTCTTATGTTGTTGAGTATATCCTCTTCTGGTTCTCTCATTGGAGGGCTATTAATCAGAGAAGAGAGGTAGGATGGGACTGTTTCTCAGAAGCTTAAATGTGATCATCAAAGGTTTGTATTTGATGAGGCTTAAAAATGGTAGCTAATGAAGATTGCAGAGTAATGGAGTGATGTGATCAGAGCCAGGGCATTTGTAAATGATCTGAGCAGCTACATTTTGAGCCATCTGAAGTTGATGGAGAGTCTGCTTAGGGAGTCCTTATAGAATTGAGTTGCACAAATTGAAGTGAGGAGTAATAATAGCTTGGAGCACTGATCTGAAATCATGGATAGAAAGCAATGGTTTCAGTTGTTGAATCATTCTTAGGTATATGTTTACTAAACAGCGGTAGCGGCTTCCATGCAATATCGGAGCCGCAGCCCCAATGGGCTCCAATATCACACGGAAGCCACTACCGCTGTTTAGTAAACACCCCCTTTAGTTTGTAGAAGATCAGATTTGTAGTTAGCTTAATGTGAGTGATCATACTGAGTTTACGATCTAGGGTAACGCCAAGGTATTTCACCTTATTATTTACTTTTAATTCTGCTTCTGGGAGGAGAAGCTTTTGGGGGTAGGGGGTAAAGTTTTGATTTCTTATGAGGTATAGTACCTCGGTTTTTGTATCATTTATTTTTAGATCATGAGAGTTTAGCCAGATAGCTGTTTTGTTGGAGCAAGATGTAACTTGAGGCGGTATTGGATTTTTCATGTCAGTGGGGAGATATAGCATTATATCTT
Source organism: Ichthyophis bannanicus (assembly GCA_033557465.1). Classification (NCBI taxonomy): domain Eukaryota; kingdom Metazoa; phylum Chordata; class Amphibia; order Gymnophiona; family Ichthyophiidae; genus Ichthyophis; species Ichthyophis bannanicus. The sequence continues at coordinate 86,458,718 of CM066032.1, read as the reverse complement.
CCTCATAGATATGATATGCTACATCAAATTTTTTGAAGATATTGCATATTGGTTGCAGGTATATATTAAAAAGGAGAAGAGAGAGAGCAGACCCTTGTGTGACACCTTGCTCTCATTTGTAAGATCTAGAAGTCTGATGTCTGAGCTTAATTTGTTGGGTGCGATCAGAAAGATATGACTGGAACCAGTGAAATACCATGTCTTGTATCTCTATTTGGTATAGTCTCTTGAGAAGTAAATTATGGCTAATGCATTCAAATGCTGAAGCTATGTCCAAAAATACAAGGACAAAAACTTGTTTAGGATTATTTATTCCCCACATCGATCTGTCAAATAGGCCAAGTCGAAGAGTCTCCACTCCATGATATGGTCTAAATCAGGGGTGTCCAACATATGACTCGCGGGCCAGAGTCTGGCCCGCCAGGCATTTCTATCCAGCCAAAGATGCACTCATGAATTTTTGTCTAGGTCGGACGTACAGGGTATGCGCACCCCTATTTGGAAAGGCTTGGAACTGAAAAAAAGTTTGCTGGTGATTGTAGTGTACCCCCCCCCTTAAGTGATGCTTCACCCCCCCCCCTTCCTTAGTGCTGCTTCACCCCCCCCCCTCCCCTTAGTGCTGCCGGCCCGGCCCGATCCAGCCAACCTCCGCTTCCTTCTTCTACTCTGAAGTACTCTCGATCGGTGCCCGGCCCTTGAAAAGCCTTTTTATTTGCTCTGACTGTTAGATCGGGAGCGGCCAGAGCAAAAAAACATCTTTTCTCCCTCAGTCTGCGAACGTGATCCCCCGTGCAGCCGCTGCTTCTGCTTTTCACAGAGCAGTGGCTGCAATAAAGTTAAATTGAAGAGGTAAAGAAATCTGTTAGAAGCCCTCCGGTCGTCCTATGAAACTCCTTCTGCAGCGCCCCAGGAAGTGATGTCAGAGGGGGCGGGTGCTGCAGAAGGAGTTTCCTAGGATGACTTATGTTAACTAGCTAGCACTGGGGAGTTTCAGGGGCGGAGTGGAGATGGCACCAGGAGATAACCGGACAGCGGCGATATTCAGCCACTGCCTGGTTATTCCTAAGTGGCAAAAGTTAGGCACCTTAAAGGCTGAATATTACTGCTGCCTGGGTATTCAAGGCTTGTGGCCGGGTATGGCCCCGGCATTGAATAGCTGGTTTTAAAATTCAGTGATGGTTAGCCACTTTACAAGGGCTAAATGTGGCTGCTGAATATCCCCCTAAATATTTTACAGGTCTCAAGAAGGAGCTAATAAAGTTTCATCTTTAATCCTCCCATATTAAGAGCTGCTGTAATTTGTACCAATCTTAGGGGCATCTTTACTAAAAACCGCTATTTTGCGCGGCGCAAAATAGCGCACTAAAAGCAGCACTTAAGTGCTCTTAAGCGCCCCGCAAACGTGCGTCGAACCCCCCGCACACGTGCGCGTCACACTAACGAGCCCCGCACAAGTACGGGCCCGTAAATGTCCGATAGAGGCGTGGAAAGGCCTACTGAGGGCGGAGGAAGGCCCCGGAGGGGCGGAGAGATGGGGTTAATGGGCGGGGAAGGGGAGGGGAGAGGCCCCTCGCACAGTTGCGGGGCCGAATTTCCATTGCAAAAATAGCACGAGTGAACCACACGCAGTAGAGGGGATTTAAAGGGAAGAGAAACCATTTCCGTCAGCAATGTATAGCACAACTGGGGAAACCTGCAAAACGTGAGCAGTGTGATACATGTGCACAGCACAAAAGTGCAATTAAAAATAGAAAATGACCACCACAAAAATATTAAAAATAGTAATTCAGTTGGGGAACAGTTATAGTGATGGGCAAAACTAGAAAACACACCCAGGAAAGCTCCAAAACAAAATGATTTATGGAAAGGTGTACGGAGCGGAGACTCGTCCAAAAATCATTTCCCTTTTTCTGGAGCTGTCCTGGGAGTGTTTTCCATGTTTGCCCATTAATATCACTGTAGCTCAGCTTGGTTATATTTTATCCCCCTTTTCCCTTGGTCATCTGTGGGCTTTACTTGCACGTTTGTCACCAGACAGGGTGAAGGAGCCCACAGTAGAAATGCACACAGCAGGCTTTGCGACTCCATCCTGCCATGTTACTATCTCCAGGGACTGCACTGTCCCTGTGGCCACAGTGTGGTGCAGCAGACAGAGCCAGTACCTCTAGGACCAGAGGGTCAGAGGTTCAAATCCCAGCTGGGGCACCTTCCAGCCCTGGTCATATATTTTACCCACCACTGAACAACGATAGCACACACACCCCTGTCTTGCAGGGAACATAGGCATGGGGAGATCACCCATATTTTACCCAACACCACACACACACCACAACAATGGGCAATACCTACAGCCAAGTCACCAAAATGCAGTCCCGTACTGACACATTGCAATCAGGTCATCTGCTTTCTCTGAGAGAAGCTCATGCCAGCATGTTGGCGGACGAGTACATGTGGTGCAGGGGGCAGTGGCCACTAGCCACGGAAGACAGAGGCCTAGCCATGTGCAGGCTGGCACAGTCCACAGCAACAGACAGGCCCTGCCGGATCCACAGTCATGGACTATCCAGGGAATTCAGCCAATCTGTGGCTACACGGTGGTGCAGTGCACACAGACAGTGCATGCAAGAACAGAAGATCACAGGTTCAAAGACCAGCTGGGGCTACCACCAATCCTGCCCACGTATTTTCCCCACAAATAAACAGTGACAGTAAGGACACACCCTTTGTGACGAGGACATATGCAATGTTAATACATCTATCTTTTACCCCACCATGAACAAGGGCAGAACCTACAGCAGAATCCCCCAAATGCAGTCCTGGTGGGCCACACACCAGTCAGGTTCCATGCTGCCACTCATACAAATGCCTGTGCTGTATATCTATGCACCACCCCCACGGCATGTATATGTAGCTCATGCATATTCATGAGGGACAGCAGGAAGACCCGAACAGTGTGATGCAAAACTGGACCGGATTTGGGAAGCGCTGTCGTAAAGCAGCAGCCAACAGGGGCAGACACACCCACACCCACAGGCCCCATTGGCCAATGTCTCCTGTAGAGGCAGAACATTGGACCCTGCGTGCATCACCCAATACTAGCACCTGCATACCTTAGCAATGTCACCCTACACCTGAGGTTCACAGCTCTGAAACGTTTGCTAAGAGTACAGGCTGATAGATATCCCTACGTTACGCACATACTGCTAGTTGACCCCATCCGAACAATCTGTTTGGTGTCTGCGTTGCGTGCTCCAGGCCTGGCCTCTGACAGTGTTCACCACCCTGGGGAGTGAACCCCAGCAGTACTGCGTACCATATCCATGCCTGTGCCGTGCCCAGGACCGGTGTGGTGGGCAAGGCTAATCACCCCCTCAATAGTAGCACAATGCTGGCATAGGTGTGGGAGTGTGTGTCTGTCTATACAGTGTGTGTTGGCTGCAAACACCTTCCCCAACCCACACTGCCAACACTACTGCCAGTATTGGCCTGCCAATGTGCATAATGAGCAGCAAGGTACCATGGGTATAGGCCAGACATGGTGGGCTGGCCAGGATGCATCTGCACAGGGAATAGGGCACTGGCTGTGACATTGTAGTGCCCGGCCACCACCTACACAGACAGGGTGACCTCCGTATGTGCTGCTGGGGGAGCACTCTCACCCTGAGTGTACAGTGATGACAGCATGGCTAGGCATCCCCATAGTGCTGTATTGTGTTTCTCTCTTGTGATATATATGGGTTTCCTGTTGGGGCCTCCTCACAGAGCTCTTTGCTTGTGTGTGCTGCCACCCCAGTTTTGGGTGCATGCATTTCCATCAGGGCTAACCAGCAGACTGTTCTCAGCTGGTATGTGTCTTGATGGAGTGCCTTGCCGGGTGCAGTGGCTGATGGCTTGCTGCAGGAGGATATCAGATAGTGCTGGGGTGCATCTTTGGATATCCAGGCCTAAAGTCTGTCTGATATTGTGTTATGGATGTGTGTGGAGCTGCTTAGACTGCCCTGTAGGGTGTCTGTTCCCCAGCAGGACTGGGGTGTGATGGTCCACTCTACTGCCATTGGTGCAGGGGGGTAGGATGGGGATCTGTTGGTGGGAGGCCCTGTTTTCCACCGGGGGGAGGGGTTTCCACTAACTGAGACATACAAGATGTTTCTGTAGCACCTTCCTATCTCACAGGTTAGTACTGTTTTGGAGCTCTGTCATGGCCTCATTCAGCCATGGCTGGTGTTGTGGACCTGGTCCTGGGCGCCACATCACACCCTCAGGGTGAGCACAGTACCCGCACAATGTGACTGTGTGTAGCTACTCTTTGTTGGTAGTCCACCCGCTCAGGACCCCCTACCAGGCCGAGGTGCTGTGTGGGTGCACACGGACAATTCTCCCTACCAGGCCGGGTAGCTGTTGGGGTGCATTCCCCATCTTGTGTGCCTCTGTGGACAGCTGATTTGCATGTGCAGTGCATCATGGGTACGGGTGGCCTAACCCTATCTTGTTTACAACAGCAGACTGTCTGTGAGGTGACGTGCAGGCTCTCTGCAGCCAGCCAGGGGTTTGCAGACAGCTATAGGGCTGTAGCCCAATGGTTACGTCACTACCTTTGCAGCCAGAGGTCATGGGTTCAAGCCCACTGTGGGGCCCTGTGGTAGGGTTGTCCAGAGCATTATCTTTGTTTACTGTACATATTTTTATGACAGCAAACACACCCTTGGCATACTGTACCCATAAGGTGCCTCTGAGGGTGCTCTTTAGGGCGCCCTATAGGCCACCTTATGGGTGCCATCCATATAGGGTGCACTATACATTATCCTGTGTCGCAACATACATGCTGCCCTATAGGGGACATTCTAGGGTGCCTTGGCGGACGGTGCACTGTAACATGTGCCTTATGGTCTGCCTTATGTTAACATGCTGTGAGAGTGCGTTTGCTAGTAGTTATCACAAAATAGAATTAAAAAGCCTCCTAAAGCACTCCACAACATAAAATATACTGCCTCAGCTAGCCTTTTTCAATGGACATTGTGAGGGATTGAACCGCTGGTCCCTGCACCATTGGTCAGTGTCTTAACCATTGTGCTGTGGCTGTGTTCCTTTGCTTTAGCATCAGCGCGCCGCCTTGTGGCCATCAGCGCGCCGCATCCTGCTGCCCACAATGAACAGTGCGCCACCTTATGCCGCCCCAATATGAACAGTGCGCCGCCTTATGCCACCCCACAATGAACAGTGCGCCGCCTTATGCCGCCCCAAAATTATTTTGCCTCCTGACACACATTTCCACATTCAAGGTGGTGCCTCAGCCAGCCTTTTTGGGCTGCACACACTGGGGGATTGAATGCGTGGCCCCTGCACCATTGGTTATTGTCTTCACCGTTGTGCTACGGCTCTATTCCTATATGTGCACAGCTGCGCCCCACTTAGCCTTCCCACGCGCTAATGTGGGCCCCGCACATTAACGCGACGCGCACACATACGGTCTTTTTTTTTCCTTTTTCGGCCTGAACCGCCCACTCCTTATATGGCACAGGCACACTACCGCGGCCCCGCACGTTAGGAATGTTTAGTAAACATGCCCCTTAGTGATACAAAGCAGTTTTAGAAAGACTTTCCAGCATTGTGTTTTAGTAATCTAGGCAAGAAAAAATCCAACTCTGACCCAGTCACCAGATCAGAGCTAGACAATGTAAGGTCAGAGATGGTGGATATGGACCTTAAATCATAAGCCAGAATCTAATCAAGTGCCTAGATTGCGGACAAAGCTTTTAAAGGCTAAAGCAGCATTCTTAAATTGAAAAAAAAATCTGTACAATCAGTCGCTATATTCCTCTGCCTACAATAGCTCTATTTGAGACACATTAAGCTTCAATTTATGAGCCTTATAGCAGTGTGTAACCAACCTCTTTGCAGAACATACAGAGTACTTTATTTACAATTTCAACATTATCCTCTACTGGAAGTATAAGCTGGTTGTCATCAGCAAACACATTGAACTGCAACCCTGCTGTATGCAGCATTTTATACAGTGAGATTCAATAGATGTTAAACAAATACGGGTCTAGCACAGTCTTTTCCCAGAAAAAGTTGTGCCTAGTACAACCCCAGTGACCTCATCCACAGAAAAGATGAAAATAGTTGATAGCAATTCTAAGCAATAATAACTTGCTAAAAAGCAGACATTCTATTTGATGAACTGGCAGGAATATGAGACATAAAGGGTTATGTGGACATGGGGTCCGAGGGCAGATCAACTGCGCAATGAGTGACAGAGATTAGGAGCTGTGAGGGAGATGGATGCTCCTTAAGCTAAGCAATACAAGTAAAAAAAAAATAAAATGATACAATAACCTGCAGCTAAGAAAAATACCTTTCTTGTGGAGGAGTTGGGATGGGGGGGCATGATCCTTCTGGAAACAATGATGCCGCACTCCTAACCACAGAAGTGTAATGATACAGGGATTGGAACTTAAAAGAAGAGGAATGTGAGATCTCATACTAAAAAAGCTCTGTAGGACATATTCCGTTTCTGCTTTAGCCTTCCTCATAAGAACATAAGATATGCCATACTGGGTCAGACTAAGGTCCATCAAGCCCAGTATCCTGTTTCCAATAGTGGCCAATCCAGGTCACAAGTGCCTGTCAGGTTCCCAAAAAGGTACATGGGTTCCACAATGCTTGTCATGAGGTAAGCAGTGGATTTCTTGGGTCCTCTTTAATAATGGTTTCTGGACCTTTTCTCCAAGAACTTGTCCAAACCTTTTTTTTAAAACCAATTACACTAATAGCTTTCCTACATTCCCCAGTAATGAATTACAGAACTTCCTTCATTGGAACCATCCTGCTGTGAATCCTCATTACCTCCATAGATCTAACAGAGAGAAAGGGCAGTGGATAAAGGTTTGTGAAAGCCAGGTATTCCGTGGTGGATGCTTACAAGAATCTTGCAAGGGCACAACATCCAAATAGCTGAAATAGCCTAATAAGTCATGCAGCTGGATAAGACCATTGGATGTGGGAGATTCAGAGAAGGAAGGTGGCAGCCCATGAGAACTGCAGCTGGACACATCATTGAAAGACAGAAATCATTAGAGATTGGTATGGTAGAAGGTCAACGCAAAAGAGGAAGGCCAGCAATGAGATGGATTGATATAATAAAAGCAGCTATGGATGCCACTCTGTCAACAATGAGCCGCCTGACTGAAGACCGAACACAGTATAGGTCAACTATCCAGAGGGTTGCCATGAGTCGACATTGCCTCCACGACACTTAACAACAACAACAGGACCATACCAAGCTAGAAATGCTCCCTGCACAACTAACAAATCTGGTGCCCCTCTCTGCCCCAGCCACATGCAGTAACTCACTGGTTTTGAACTTCCTGGAAGCCCACTGATGATGTCAGAGCCGTTTCTGTACTTGCACCCTGTGAGGCTGCACCATTCGCACAGCCCTTGGTACGGCCTTGCCTCTCTTTGTAGTTTGGAGTCTCTGCCTAGGGTTAGTGCTGCAGTGCTTTGCTGTTCTGCTGGCTTCAGGTCTTCCAACCATCACTGGTGTCATTTTACTCCTCTTGCAGTATTTTTGGTGCTTAAAGCTTATGTCAGTGCTACTTTGCCATTCTCCTGATGCCTTGGGGTCTTCAAACTAATGTTGGTGTCACTTTAGCCTTTTCCTGAAACCTTGCAGTCTTTCTAACAGTGCTGATGCTGAGAAGCCCCTCTCCCCATACCTTCATGCATTCCACTCTTCGTGCTGCTTTGCCCCCAAGCTGTTGCTTGCAGTCTTCATGCCAGTGTTAGTGCCCTTTCCCGGATATTGGTGTCATGGAGTCTTCATGTCACTCTTGAAATCTTGGAGTTCTGTTCACTCTGTGGCATATACCTGCATATATTTTGCTTAGACATGAATGGGAAATCCTTCTGTTAGTTTGCAGAATGATCTGAATGATTTAGTCCATAGATGATCCAAATGGGTGATTGAAATGAAGACAAATCAAACCAAAACCTTTAGTTGCACACATCCCTAATTTGCAATATGAGTAATTAATGATCTTTTCAAAGTTTTTTTCCCAAGTTCATCTGACATGATTAATGGCAAGTTAAATGCATTGGATTATGCTATATGTGTGGAGGTGCAGAGGACTGATGAGTATCACTTTGGCGTTACATGTCTCTATATTTGATCACAACTATTCACATTTTCACATCACAACAATGAACATAAGACCCACGAAGGGAAGGAAGCATGGGGGGGGGGGGGTATTTTCAATACCAAATAGTGGTGCAAGGTACATCTGTTCTTTTGCATGGGAGTTGCTCATAGCTAATTTATAAAATTATATTACCTGGCAAATTTTCTTTAGAAGACTGACTACAAGGTACGCATGTGCCAGGTGCCCACATATAGTTGCAGCTGTTGTCTCTGCAGGCAGCTGATTACGGGTAAAACAGTACCCATAGTTTTGAAAATGAAATCCATATATTTTTTCTCCAGATCTCACATAGGCACTTAAGACTGCTAATGAAGCCTGTGTTGCATGAGGCATCTTGGAACCTGGGGAAACCATTAATGAATTCTTAGATAATACATAAGAGGAACATACTGCTTCTAGGCTTTCTCTCTGCAGGCTATCATACCACATTCTGAGACAGCCCTAGAAGATAAATCGAATCAAAGAAGACATCAGAAATTGAAGTTCAAATGCACACTTAACTGGCAATCAGCTGAACCGTTAATAATACAGAATATGAACCATGTTTTTGAAGAGCAATATGAAATAAACTACTTATTTCATTCTTTTTGTGCATGAGACACAAATATGTTACCATGAAGCATGGTCACAGATAGGAAAGGTACAATTGATAGTCATTTAGTGGCTGCAAGCAGAGCCTTTTCCAAAATACCTCTAAGGTCTCAGGAAATACATATGTAGCTGATGGCACATGCAGAGAGAAGAGACATTTTAGAAAGCAAGAGGTTCCAACAATGAGCTGCATACCCAGGACTTTTAACAAGTAAGTAGCAGTATGGCTACTACTACTACCACTACGTCTCATCTGTATAGCACTACATGTTGTGTACACAGCGCTGTATATAAACACATGGGAGTTAGTACCTGCTCAATACAGCTTACAATCTATGCAAGACAGAAACACAGAGAGGCGGGACCGTACAAGGATTGCAGGTGCCCTCGGTGGGCCCTCCCATTATGCCACCAGCGCTGCTCCTCTGCCCTTATTGCCACCACTGCTGCAGCAGCACTAGCTCAGAAACACAAGCCAGCACTTACTTTAACTCGCCAGTACTGCTTTGCAGTTTCTGCTGTCAACAATCAGCCTCTTTGGCTCCCCTCCGACACACACTCGAAACCGGAACTGTGCATTGTAGGGGAGCAGAAGAGGCCGATGATTGAGAGCAGAAAATGTGAGGCTGAGCCGGTAAGTTAAAATATGTGCTGTCTCCCAGTTTATGAGCTATTGCCACCACCACAGGCCCTATAGACAGTTGGCAGTGGTGGCAATAGGTGCCCCTGGAGGACCATCACTCTAGACAACTGCCTAGTCTGCCTAATGAAAGCGCTGGTGCTGCAGAGAGGGGACTAGAGATGGTCTTGACATACATGGGTGATAAACAGGAGAATAAAGAGTCAGGATCCAAAAGCAGCACTTGCATAGCTAAGTGGCTGATGTTGATATCTATGCTGGCATAAATGATATTGCTACATATCCTATGAACATTCCAAAAGTGACTTTGTGGCTCCAGGCGGGTGCAGGTGGTGTTCCCAAACCTCACGGTTGAGGATAAAAGACAAGGCAGCCAAGTTCACATTCTGGAGATGGATGCATAGTCGCATGAATGGTGTGGATGAGTGTTTTAGCTTCCTGATTCATGAGATGGTATTCCAAGGGCTGCTGAATAGAGATGGTGTCCACCTATCAAAGAAGAGGTGAAATGTCTTTTTTTGGGGGAGAAGGATTTTTTTTGTTCATCGGATAATATTTGCGACAGTGTATAATGTTATGCTTACTGTATTATTCTTGCTTGGAAAACATAAATAAAATTGGGAAAAAAATGTCTTTGGGAAGAGACGGGCTAACCTGGCTTCAAACTGGGATTGTCAGGGATGGGTAATACAACCCCAAGTAAGTAAGAGCCTTTAGGTAAGTAACACATTGAATGTTTGTATAGAAATGGGGAAAAGGAGCAACTTCTGTAAAGCTATGTATACGGATGCCTATTGTCTTAGAAAAAAAGTTCCTGTAATGGAAGAGGCTGACTTGGATTTTGTGACAATCACAGGGATCTGTTACACAGAGAACCATGACTAGATTCAAAATCAGCTATAATCTTTTCAGGAAACCAGGGTAGGAAGAAAGGGAGGAGAAACTGTGCTATAAGTAAAATATAATATTAAAGCAACAGGGCTTATGCAGTAAGGAGGGTGCACTGTGGGTTAATCTGGAAAGGAGGAATAGAACATCTATTTATACTGGTATAACATACAGACGTCCCTCACAGACAAAAGAAATAGAGATTTAATTGAAGACATTGAAATAAATTGCTGTGAAAGGGAAAATACAATTGCAAGGTGACTTCAGTCTGATGCATGTTGCCTGGGACATACCTTTAGTTGTTTCATCTAGATGTGGGGAGATCCTGGATTCTCTATAGAGTGAACTATTCTGGCAACTGGTAGAGGAATCTGTATGGGAGGGGATGATTCTGGATCCGGCGCTTATGAATGGGGAGAGTGTTTCTGATGTTGTAGTGAGTATTCACCATATGGTGTGTTTCAGTATTCAGGCACAGGCTTCATTCAAAAGCAAGGACTTCAGGAAAACTAACTTTGTCAAGATGGGGGAGTAGCTAAGGAATCGTTTTATGGATGGGAACATTTAGGAGAAGCAGAAAGGCAGTGAGCAAAGCTGAAAGGAGATATTGTAAGGTCAACAAACCTTTTTTGTTAGGAAAATAAATAAAAGTACAGTAAGAAGAAAAGAGGGCTGCTATGGTGTTTAAAAAAGGGGGATGGAAACTTCAGGCCATTTAGTCTGACCTCTGTGGAGAGAAAATGAACAGAAACACTGCTAAAACAAGGATGAGTGACCGGAACTAGGGGGAAGCACTAGATTGGTGTACATAGATTTCAGCATGGCCTTTGACACCTTTCCGCATAGGCTGCATGGTATGGTTCCTATGGCGACTGACTGAATTAGGAACTGGTTGAGTGAGAGGTGACAAAAGTAGCGATAAATGGAGGTCACTTTGAGGAAGGGGATATTACCAGTGATGTACCACAGGGATCAGTCCTTGGTCCAGTTCTTTTCATCATTTTTGTAAGCAATATTGGAAAAAGCTTGCCTCTTTGTGGGTGAAACCAAAATATTTAACAGGGCAGACACCCTGGAAAGAGTAAAAAATGAGGAGGACCTAGCAAACTTCAAGAATAGTTTAGAATTTGTCAGCTAAGATTCAGTGCAAAAAAATGCAGGGCCATGAATTTGGGCTGCTGAAACCCAATGGAGCAGAACAGTATTAGAGGTGAAGTATTTCTGTGTTCAAAAGAAGAGCAGGACCTGGGTGTGACTGTTTCTGATTATTTTAAGGTGGCCAAACAGATGGAAAAAATACGGCAAAATCCAGAAGAATGATTGGGTGCTAAGGAGAGAACTTCTACTACTACTACTAATCATTTGTATAGTGTTACAAGGCATACGTAGTGCTGAACATATAGATGTAAGACACAGTCCGTGCTCCTCAGAGCTTACAATCTAATCAAGACAAAACACATAGTGAAACTGGGGACTAAAGTATGGTAAGATACACATAAGTAGTGGACAAAAGAGTGAGGAGCTTCAGGATCCAAAAGCAGCAATGGCCAGCAGTAATAAGGAAGCAATAGCGCCTGTGTGTGTCTCTGGTAAGACTTCATTTGGAGTACTGTGTGCAATTCTGGAGACCGCCCCTTCAAAAGGGTCAGTAAACTACTAAAATGGTTAGTGGTCTTTTTCATATAGCATATGGGGACTGACTTAATGGATATATGTTGTCTGTCTTGACTAGATTGTAAGCTCTGATGAGCAGGGACCGTCTCTTACATGTCTGTGCAGTACTGCATATGACTTGTAGTGCTATACAAATGCTCAGTAGTAGATATGTATACTCTGGAAAAATAGCTAGAGAGAGGAGATATGATAGAAATGTTTAAATACTTCTGTATGAATGCACAGGAAGTGAGCCTTTTTCTGTGGAAATCAAGCTCTAGAACAAGGGGAGGGGGGTCATAGGATGAGGGTAAAAGGGGTAGACTCAGAAGTCATCTAAGTTAATATTTTTTATGGAAAGGATGGTGGATGATTGGAACAATCTCCCATTGGAGATGGTAGGGACGTGGATAAGGATCTCTAAGGGAGAAGAAAACATTGTAGAATTTACCCTCGTAGTAGTTGGTATGGATGGGCAGACCAAATAGATCATATGGCCATCTACTATCATTTTCTTTGTCTCTATGGGCATCTGAGGGAAGTCATTTAAGGAGCTGAGCTCCTAAGCAATTTTTGGCTTTTTTCAGGTGTTTTAAATACCGGTGAGGTGATCCCAACTGCCTCCTTAATCACTTTTCCAAAGCCTAAGTCCAAAGAAGCAGTTAACTGATACTTCTTTGTGACTCAGATCAGGTATAAATGTTGATGAATACATTTTTGAAAGTAAATGTGCATTACAGCGGCAAACTGGAAATAATATGGATGCTTTTCAGACCTAGCCCAACAACTCCCAGAACCTTCCCCCTATTAATGTCACAGGTATACTGCATATCTGTAAGTAGCAGCCTATCTAAAATCACTTCTTAGTGGGTTTACGTGTGTAAATGACTCTATGCATCTATTTACATATTCAAATGCTGTATAACTCTTCTAAATGACCTTCTATATGTTATTTTCTTCTCATGTCAAAAAGTAAGTTCCAAAGTAATTCTAGTTTGCACTGTTAATAATTATTTGCTATAAAAATGCCATATCAAGACTTAGGGGCATGTTTACTAAAACCCCGGTAAAGTGCGGGCCGCGGTAGTGTGCGGGTGCCATATAAGGAGTGAGCGTTTCTTGCTGAAAAAGAAAATCCGGAATTTACATATGCGCTAAGGTGCGCGGCGCCCATGTGCGCCCCGCACATTAGCGCATGAGAGAGCCGCACGGGAGGCATAAGGCGGCGCGCTGATGTGCAAGCAAAAAAGCAGAACCACAGCACAATGGTTAAGGCACTGACCAATGGTGCAGGGATCAGAGGTTCAATCCCCCACAGTGCTCAATGAAGACAGCTGCCTGAGGTGTTATTTTAGGAGGCAGATAACTAATAGGCGGCATAAGGCGGCGCGCAGATGGGCATTAGGCGGCGCGCTATTGATTTAGGAGGTTATTTAATATTGAGAGGCATAAGGCGGCACGCTGATGTGCAAGCACAGGAACAGACCCACAGCACAATGGTTAAGACACTGACCGATGGTGCAGGGAGCAAAAGTTCAATCCCCCATAGTGCCCAATGAACAAGGCTGGCTGAGGCATTATGTATTATGGGGAAGTTTGCTTTAGGAGGCATTTTATTTTTATTTTAATTATCACTACTAGCAAACGCACTCTCAAAGCGTGTTAACATAAGGCACCCTATAAGGCACATTTTAAAGTGCACTGTCCACCAAGGCACCCTAGAATGTTGCTTATAGGGAGCTTTAGAGGGTGCCGTATGAGGTACCGCAAGGTCAGAGTACTGTTTTTGATGGCAGCACTGTGCAGCTTAAGGAATATAAAGCATAAGTAGGTGCGCTGACAAACAAGGAGGAGCAGTAGTGGAGCACAATGGTTAAGGCACTGACTGCTGATACAGGGGTCATGAGTTTGCTCCCCAGGGTGCCTAATACGTAAGGCTGGCTGTGGCATCAGCTGTGCAATGTACATATCTTTTCCTGTAGCACCTTATTTTTAATTTATTAATTGCTGCCAGCAAACACGCCCTCACGTGCCGTAATTGAAGGTGCCGTATAAGGCACCCTATAAGGCACTCCATAGGGCACATTATAAAGTGCACTGTCCGCCACGGCACACTAAAATTTCCCATATAGGGCACCCTATAAGTTGCATCACAGGATAATGTATAGTGCACCTTATATGGACGGAAACCATAAGGTGCCCTATAGGGCGCCCTATAAAGCACCTTATGGGTACAGTACGCTGCAGGTGTTTTTGCTGGCATCAAAATATGTACATTAAAAAAAGACAATGCTTTGGACAATCCTATCAAATAACCCCACTGTTGGTTTGAACCCATGACCTCTGGTTTTACAGGCAGTGATGTAACCATTGGGCTACAGTTCTATAGCTGCTAGCAAGCCCCTGGCTGGCTGCAGAAAGCCTGCACGTCACCACACAGACAGTCTGCTGTGGTCACCAGGATAGGGTTAGCCCACCCATACCCATGATGCACTGCACATGCAAATCAACTGTCCACAGATGAACACAAGATGGCAAATGCACCCCCATAGCACCTCGGCCAGGTAGGGGGAAGTGACCGTGTGCACCCACACAGCACCGCAGCCTGGTAGGGGGTACTGACCGTGTGTTTTACTGGCACAGAGTAGCTACACACCGTCACATTGTGCGGGTACTGTGCTCACCCTGAGGGTGTGGTGAGGCGCCTAGGACCAGGTCCACAATACCTTCCATGGTTAAAAAAGGTCATGCCAGAGGTCAAAAGCAGTGTTAATGTGTGAGATTGGTAGTTTCTGCAGAAACACCTTGGGTAGCTGTCTGTTTCAGTCAGCCATGGACCCCCAGGTGCACCATGCACCACCACCCCTCTCCCCCAGGGCCAGGAGTGGCAAACAGGGACCCCATCAATAGATCCACATTCAACCTCTCTGCAAAGGTGGCAATAGAGGGGAACATCAACCCCATTCCTGCTGAGTAACCAACACCCCACAGGGCAGTGAATGCATAAGAACATAAGATATGCCATACTGGGTCAGACCAAGGTCCATCAAGCCCAATATTCTGTTTCCAACAGTGGCCAATCTAGGTCATATGTACCTAGCAGTTTCCCCAAGGGACACAGGTTCCACAATGCTTGTATTGGTTCAAGCATTGATATCCTGAGTCCCCTCCTAATAATGGCTTATGGACCTTTCCTCCAGGAACTTGTCCAAACCTTTTTTAAACCCAGCTACACTAACAGCCTTTACTACATCCTCCGGTAACAAATTCCAGAATTTGATTACACGTTGAGTGAAAAAATATTTTCTCTTATTAGTCTTAAATAGTTTACCCTGTAGCTTCATTGCATGTCCCCTAGTCTTTCTATATTCTGATAAGGTAAACAATCGATCTACGTTTACCCGTTCCACTCCGCTCATTAATTTATAGACTTCTATCATATCTCCCCTCAGCCATCTCTTTTCCAGGTTAAAGAGCCCTAACCTTTTTAGCCTTTCTTCATAGGAGTATCCTTCCATCCCCTTTACCATTTTGGTGGCTCTTCTCTGAACCTTTTCTAATAACTCTATATCCTTTTTAAGATATGGCGACCAGAATTGCACACAATATTCAAGGTGCGGTCTCACCATGGAACGATATAGAGGCATTATAATATCCTTTGTTTTATTTTCCATTCCTTTCCTTATCATACCTAGCATTCTATTTGCTCTCTTGGCCGCCGCTGCACACTGGGCCGAGGGTTTTAACATGGTATCCACAATGACGCCTAAATCTTTTTCCTGGGTGGTGGTTCCTAATGTGGAACCTTGCATCGTGTAACCATAGTTTGGGTTGTTCTTCCCTAGATGCATAACCTTGCTCTTGTCCACATTAAATTTCATCTGCCATTTTGATGCCCAGTCTTCCAATTTATCAAGATCCTCTTGCAATTTTCCACAATCCTCTTGGGTTTTAACAACTTTAAATAGTTTTGTGTCATCTGCAAATTTGATAACCTCACTCGTTATTCCACTTTCCAGGTCATTTATGAATATGTCAAAAAGCAGCGGACCCAGCACAGATCCCTGGGGTACACCACTATTCACCTTTCTCCATTGGGAAAATTGGCCATTTAGCCCTACACTCTGCTTTCTATCTTTTAACCAGTTCCTGATCCACAATAGTACACTGCCTCCTATCCCATGACTCTTTAGCTTTGCCAAAAGTCTCTCATGAGGGACCTTGTCAAAGGCTTTCTGAAAGTCCAGATACACAATATCAACCGACTCACCTTTGTCCACCTGATTATTCACTCCTTCAAAAAAACATAACAGTTTAGTAAGACAAGATCTTCCTTGTCTAAAGCCATGTTGGCTGTCTCTCATTAGTTCATTAGTGATATCTAAAGTTGCACTCAAAAATAACAAATTAGTGCATAAATATGTATACGTATAAATATGTATAAATATGTATAAATATAAATATGTATAAATATGTAAATATGTATACGTGCTTTAACCGATTTAACCCAGTTCAGAAGAGCCCTAAAATTTAACCTATTTATCAAATTTTACCCTACATAAATTTCAAAAGAATAATCTTACCATAAACCTACCCACAATCTCCTCCTGACCCTTGCACTACTGCTATTTTATGTAAATAGTTTTTTTTTTTTTTTTTTTTTCATGCTATCGAACTAATTGAATATTTATTCTATGTATATAGTTCTCCCATGTTATCCAAGTTTATACTCCTGTTATATGTAATACCGAACAGCCTGTTGTTCTGGTCTTTGTGTTCATCTGTAAACCGCGCTGATTATAAATAGTGCGGTATATAAAAAACTGAAATAAATAAATAAATAAATACATCTCAGCTACTTAAGTGTTTACTTATCGTATCTTCAGATTTCCAAAGGTCTCAGTTTCTAGCCAGCTGGGCTAATGGATTATGCTCTCCACAGCTGTAGCTGATAATCACATCAATGACCTTTTTTATGGAAATCTATTTTTTAGAACAGCCCCCGCACTACTAAAAGTAATAATATCAGTCTTTAAGGCTTGGTATCATAGAGCATATCTATCAGAATCATTCATGTATTCCCAAAAACTGGCACTTAGCTGGCACTTAGCTGTTGTGTTCCAAGCTCTTAGAAATATTGCGTAGATTGGAGTCTGTATGCTAATTCCAGTTCCACTGAGTTCCCGACGCTCTCATTGGGGTCCCACTGCGGCGTTTCACAGCCTGTGGTTTCATCAGGGGAACCTCATTGCCTTAAGTTCATGCTGAGAAAACAATATATAGCATTTAATAAAACATTCAGCTCAAACTGACTTGTTTGTCCATATACATCCTTTTATATGAACCTCTACCTACAGTACTCACTACAAAACGATGCTGCCGACCTTTCGTGTCTTCCTGTGTTCTATCTCTTTTCTTGTTTAACCAGCTGTTGGAAAAGCGCCGCGCATGCGGGATCCTCAGATTCGCAACTTTTTATAGCAGTCTGAATAGTCAATGAAGTGTTCACCTGAATCACTCATCAATTAAGTATGTAAAACACTGAATACCTACTAGTTTCCTTCGAATATGATGCCGCAAGCTGAAAATGCTGTATGCTGATGCTGTGCAACTAGTGAACATTCTCACATGGACTGAGTAGATCTACCCCTTTTCCAAAGCAGCCAGTGATGATCGGGGGAGGCCACAATAAATGTGGCCATTGCGATGTATGTGCAGTTATGATTGAAACGAAGTATTTTGAGCATGGTCAACTCAAACATGCACTTCGCACAAGTACAAACTGCGAGTCACAAGCAGTAGTCTATGGTATGCAGTGCCCGTGCAACCTCTGGTACATCGGGAAAACAATACGACAGCTGCGGATACGTTTAAGAGAACACAGAAGTCGATTGAAATGTGGGAGACTTGAGGCCCCCACAGTTGCACATAGCTTGGAGCATCAGCATACGTTTGATCAGTTTAAATGTTTGGTAATTGAGCAGGTGCTACAGGGCACTAGGGGGCGAACGCTAGAGCAAACATTGCTATATAAAGAGCAGCAATGGATATTCAAACTAAATACTGTTATCCCAACGGGGTTGAATGTGTCCATAGAGTGGACAAATTGTATATGATTACGGGGCTGCATCCATGTGAGAATGTTCACTAGTTGCATAAAAAAGGTCATTGATGTGATTATCAGCTACAGCTGTGGAGAGCATAATCCATTAGCCCAGCTGGCTAGAAACTGAGACCTTTGGAAATCTGAAGATACGATAAGTAAACACTTAAGTAGCTGAGATACATATTTATGCACTAATTTGTTATTTTTGAGCGCAACTTTAGATATCACTAATTAGCTCGCTCAGTTAGAGACCTTGAATTCTTGTCTCATTAGTTCATGACTATCTACATGCTGAGTAATTTTATTCTTTATGATGGTTTCTATCATTTTTCCCAGTATTGACGTCAGGCTCACTGGTCTGTAGTTTCCCGGATCACCCCTGGAACCCTTTTTAAAAATTGGTGTTACATTGGCGATCCTCCAATCTTCAGGTATTAGAGATGATTTTAATGATAGTTCACAGATTACTAATAGCAGGTCTGCAATCTCATATTTCAGTTTTTTCAATACCCTTGGATGTATACCATCCGGCCCAGGTGATTTGCTACTCTTCAGCTTATCTAATAGTTGTAATACATCTTCTCGATGTATCGATATTTCCTTCAATTCTTCTGCACCTTTAAATACCACTTCAGTCATGGGTAACATCCCTACATCTTCCTCAGTAAAGACTGAAGCAAAGAATTCGTTCAGTCTCTCCGCTATCGCCTTGTCGCCTCTTAGTGCTCCTTTAACCCCTTTATCATCTAATGGACCAACTGACTCTCTCACAGGTTTTTGCTACGAATGTACTTGAAAAGGTCTTTACTTCGCGTTTTTGCTTCTGCAGCAAGCTTCTTTTCAAATTCTCCCTTTGCCTGCCTTATCAATGCCTTGCATTTGACTTGCCAGTGCTTGTGCTGTTTCCAGGTTTCGTCGTTTGGCTCTTTTTTCCATTTCCTGAAAGATGCTTTTTTGGCAACAACAGCCTCTCTGACCTCAACTTTAAACCATGCTGTCAGTTTTTTGGACTTCTTTCCACTTTTCTTAAAGCGTAGAATACAGCTGGTCTGGGCTTCCAAGATAGTATTTTTCAACAACAGCCAAGCCTGATGTACGTCTTTAACCTTTGCAACTGCTCCTTTTAGTTTTTTCTTGACTGTTTTCCTCATTTTGTCATAGTCTCCCTTTCGAAAGTTAAAAGGTAGTACTGTGGATTTCCTTACTATCCCTCCTCCACTAATTAAATCAAAGGCGATCATGCTATGATCACTATTGCCAAGTGGCCCCAACAACCTTATCTCTTGCACTAGATCTGGTGTTCCACTAAGGATTAGGTCTAATATGGCTTCCCCTCTGGTCGGTTCATGAACCAGCTGCTCCAAGAAGCAGTCATTTATATCATCTAGGAACTTTATCTCCCTAGCATGTCCTGACGTGACACTGACCCAGTCGATACCGGGGTAGTTGAAATCACCCATTATTATTACTGTGCTGTAACTTTTGTTAGCTTCCTTGATTTCTTTGAGCATTTCATCATCCATTTGGTCATTCTGGCCAGGCACTCGATAGTACACCCCCACTGCCATTGCCTTCACCCTTTTACATGGAATTTCAATCCATATAGATTCTACAGCAGATTTTGTTTCCTGCAAAACTTTAATCCTTTCTGACTCAATGCCCTCTCTAACATAGAGAGCAACCCCTCCACCAATTTGATCAGCTCTATCATTACGATATAGTTTGTACCCAGGTATCACAGTGTCCCACTGGTTGTCGTCCTTCCACCATGTCTCTGATATTCCAATCATATCTAACCTTTCATTTAGTGCTATATATTCTAACTCTCCCATCTTATTTTTTAGACTTCTAGCATTTGCATACAAGCATTTTAGAGAATGTATTTTATCCATATTAATTTGTCTGTTAGACATGAGTAATTTGGGATCTTTAAGCTCTGTCTGCTCCATACTTGAGGGCATTTGGGCAACTTTACTCTTTTGTGGAACCTCTCTGCTTTTGGTAGTATCCTTCAAAGATACATTCTTCCGAACCGTCTGCTCTTGGGCGACTGTCGGCTTTCCCCTAATATCTAGTTTAAAAGCTGCTCTATCTCCTTTTTAAAGGTTAATGCCAGCAGCCTGGTTCCATCCCGGTTAAGGTGAAGCCCATCCCTTCGGAAGAGCCCCTCCTTTCCCCAGAATGTTCCCCAGTTCCTAACAAATCCAAATCCAAATGCAGCTGTATACACGTCCATAATACAATATCAGACAGACATTAGGCCTGGATATGCTAAGCTGCACCCCACCACTATCTGATATTCTCATGCAGCAAGCCATCAGCCGTAGCACCCTGCAAGCCACTCCATCAAGACACATACCACCTGCAAACAGTCTGCTGGGTAGTTCATAGTGCATGTTCCCAGTGGAGATGCATGCACCCATAACTGGGATGTCAGCATACACAGCAAGCAGATAAATCAGTGACTGGGCCCCAAAGGGAAACCCATATATATCACATGAGAAAAATACTATATAGCACTATGGGGGTACCTAGACATGCTGTCGTCACTGCACAGTCAGGGTGAGAGTGATTCTCCAGCAGGACATACAGAGGTCACCCTGTCTGTGTAGGTGGTGGCCAGGCACTACAATGTTCCAGCCAGTGCCCTATACCCTGTGCAGATGCATCCTGTCCAGCCCATCCTGTCCGGGCTATACCCATGGTACCTTGCTCCTCATTATACACATTGGCAGGCCAATACTGGCAACAGTCCTGGCAGTGTGGGCTGTGGAAGGTGTTTGCAGCCACCACACACTGTATAGACAAACAAACACTCCCACACCTATGCCAGCATTGTGCTACTATAGAGGAATTTATCAGCCTTGCCCACCACACCAGTCCTGGGCACAGTACAGGCATGGATATGCTACGCAATACTGTTGGGGGTCACTCCCCAGGGTGCTAAACACTGACAGAGACCAGACCTGAGGCACACACCGCAGACATCAGAAAGATTGTTATGATGGAGCTCAATGAGCAAACTGTGCTTAATGTAGGACTTACTATCTGCCAGTAATCATAGGAAACGTTTGATAGGTGTGTACCGTTTACCCAGGTGTCGGGTGGCATTGCTAAGGTATGCAAGTGCTAGTATTGGGAGATGCATGCAGGGCCCACTGTCCTGCCTCTCCAGGAGGCATTGGCCAATGGGGCCTGTGGGTGTGTGTGTGTGGGTGTGTCTGGCCCTGTTGGCTGCTGCTTTACGGCAGAGTTTCCCAACTCCAGTCCTGGTGTTCCAAACTCTGTTCGGGTTTTCATGCTGTCCCTCATAAATATGCATGAGCTACATCTGCATACCATGGGGGTGGTGCATAGATATGCAGCACAGGCATCTTTATTAGAGGCAGCATGGAACCTGAATGGTGTGGGGCCCTCCAGGACTGCATTTGGGAGACTCTTCTCTAGGTAATGCTGCTGTTTATGGTGTCTGTGTTTGGTGTGGTAAAATATAGGCGTATTAACCATGCGTATGTTTTTCAGCAATAAAGGTTTGTCCTTACTATCATGGTTTAGTTGTGGGAAAATATGTGGACTGGATTGGCAGTAGCCCCAGCTGGGCTTTGAACCTATCACCTTCTGTTCCTGCACACACTGTCTGTGTGCACTGCACCACCTTGTTGCCACAAATATGGTGTGTTCCCTGGGGAGTCCATGACTGTACATCCAACAGAGCCTGTCTGTTGCGGTGGACGGTGCCAGCCTGCACAGGCCTAGGCCACTGTCTGCTGTGGTTTGCAGCCACTGCCCCCTCCACCACCTGTACCCTTCCGCCAACATGCAGACATGTCCTTATGTTGGAAAAAGCATATGACCTGATTGTGTTGTGGCACTCCAGGACTGAATTTTGGGTACTCGGCTGTAGGTAATGCCCATTGTTATGGTTTGTGTGCGGTGGAGGGTAAAATATAGGTGTTTGAACCATGATTATGTTCTCTGCAATAAAGGAGTTTCTTTACTATCTCTGTTTAGTGGTGGGTAAAGTATGGGGACTGGGTTGGCAGGAGCTGCAGGTGGGATTTGAACCTGTGACCCTCTGGTTTGACAGGCTGTGTCTGCTGCACCACACTGTGGCCACAGAAACAGTGCAGTCTCTGGAGATAGGAAACCTGGCCGGATGAATCAGAAACCCTGCTCTGCACAATTTTACTGTGGGCTCATTTACCTTATATGGGGACAAAAGTGCAAATAAACCTCAAAAATGACCTCGAAAAAAGGGGAAAAAACCCAAAACCAAGCTGGGCAACAGTGATAGCAATGGGCAACATAAAAAACACTCCCAGGAAAGCTCCAAAAAAGTGAAATGATTTTTGAAAGAGTCTACGGAGCGTAGACCCTTCCAAAAATCATTTCTTTTTTTTTGGAGCTTTCCTGGGAGTGTTTTTTATTGTTGCCCATTGCTATCACTGTTGACGAGCTGAATTATAATTTTCTAAATTTTTGTTGTGGTCATTTTCAAGTTTTATTTGCAATTTTGTTCTGTGCACATGTATCACACTGCTCACGTTTTTAGGTTTCCCCGGTTTTGCTTACATTGCTGACGGAAATGGTTTCTCTTCCCTTTAAATCGGCTCTACCGCGAGGTTTTCACTCGCGGTATTTTTTTTGTTGAATTTCAGCCCCGCTCCTGTGCGGGGAGCCTCTCCCTTCCCACTCTCAACCCATTGACCCCATCCCCCCGCCCCTCGGGAGCCTTCCTCCGCCCTCGGAATGCCTTTCCAACCCTCTATCGCACTTTAGCGCGCCGCGCACTTGTGCGTGCGGCATGCACGTGTGCGAGGCACTAAAAATGCACTATTAGCGTGCGCTAAGGTACCTTAGTGCACGCTCAAGTGCGCCCCACACAATTGCACGGTTTAGTAAACATACCCCTTAAACTTCTACGCACTTTTATAAGAGGTGTTCCAGGCATGTATTTAGGTCAGAGACAAAACGTACACACATATATTACATCTTCAAATGTTAAGTTTGTAATTTCCAATTAAAAACGTATTTGCTCAAAATGCAAATGCAAACATCAGGTCTCTGTAGTACGTACCTGTGGGCTCTCTCCAACATTGTCAGTTTGAAAATTACCTCCAAAACTGAAAAAAAAGATTTTTTTTTCTACCATTGTTGTCTGGTCCTGATCTCTTTTTTTCTTCTTTCCTCGTTTACCTGCTCCCATTTCCTTTCTCAGTTTCCTTCCTTTTTACATTTCTTCTATCATCCCCTAGTTTGATGTTACCTCTAACTGTGTCTGAACTGATCAATAATACCAAAACAGACCCCATAAAAATAGATAAAAAAAATCTAAAGAAACTACAAAATGCACCACACATTCAAGAAATTATTTAAATAGCAATGAACCCTTTACTTAGAAAAAGCTCTATGGAACTATCATATGCAAGACTTCAAAGCAACAGCATTCATTTCTCAGTTGCAAGGGATTATGTACAGTGGTGTTCAAAAGTCTGGAATCACTTGTGAGTTTTGCATTTTTCGTACTTTTTAATGTTTTTTTTTAAATTTTGCATTAGCCTAACATAGTCATCTTTCTACCACGTTAAAAGGGATACATTTGGCTATTAGAATTGACTTTTTTGCATTCCTTACTTCCAATTTAAATACTTTACAGACACTGGGAGATAGCTACTGCAATTTTTGTGGATCCTGCGTCAAAACTGAATTGAGATTATCCAATATGCACACGTTATTTCTGACCAATCAGGAGGCTGGTTTCACTAACCAATCACAATGCAGATATCTAGCCAACAGTGCGGCTATAAAAATGCGTGGAATTTTTGAATTTCATACGCTTTCTGGATCGACCATGAAGATGACTCGGACCCTGACGTTGGAGGAGCATGTTCGTGTATCCTTTATGAGCAAGTAAGGATTTTCAAGCCATCAGCCAGGAAAGATGGCTGCAGTCAGAGCGCTGTTGTTAAGATTGTACAGAAGAAGAAATAAACGGGTTCAGTGGTGGACAAGCCTCGTTCAGGTCATCCACATACATCAACATCACACCAGGACCGCGCACTATGACACATTTCACTAACTAATCGCAAGTTGATCTCTCCTCAGCTACTTCGAGAGTGGTCAGACAAAAAAGTGTCAGCTCATCAACAGTTCATAACCAGTACCTGCAGTTTGGTCTCCGGGGCTGCAAAGCACGGAATAAGCCACTGATTTTATTTATTTAATGTCTTTTTTTATACCACGCTCTTTAGAATCAGTGCAGTTTGCAGTTAACAACTTGTGCAGTGCAGGCAGGACCTACACTGGACTTACAATGAATAGGGGTTTCTAAATGGGACTGACAGGGTAACTATGTACAGGCAAGCTAACTGTCACATGTGACATGGTCAGCTCACAACTATTTACAGATTGATTAACTATATACAGATTGACCAGTCAGAGTATGTACCCATTCCACCGGATCATGTGGGCGAGAAAGCACTCAACCTGGTTGACTGAAATGTGGGAAAAGGTGCTATTCAGCGATGAAAGCACCTACTGCCTGTTTGGTAACCAGGCCCACACCTATGTGAGGAGATTTCCTGGAGAGGAATTCAAGCCTGAGTGTCTCAGCCTCACTGTGAAGCATCCTTTGAAGGTCCAATGGAGCGTCAGTGAGAATGTGCTTAGCAACAGATGACGTCGGCAGTTTTTTACAGATAGACGTCATTTTTCCCACGTTTAAATACAGCGCAAGTGCAGGCGTCTTTGTTAAAGAAGCCTTTATAGCGAGCTTATGGCAATCTCTCTCTTTTTTTGAAGAACGTTTTCCAGCTATTCATGATTGTAAGTGCCATCGAAATAGTACGATTGGGTCTGCGAGTGCCGATTGGTGGAAGAAAACACATGAAGCCCTTCGATGAGGTTTCAGTTTGTTTTGTATTATGAATTAAGGGCATGAAGATGTAGGTAATTCAGAGTAGAGGAATATAGGTTTAATTTAAGAATTGGTGTGTTGAAATGTTTAAATCATGGGAATATAGTTAGTCAATGTTTCTTTTATAACGAGTGGGGTATGAAAAATTATTTTATTTCCCTTGTGTTTGAATATAGTGAATAGCGGACAGTTCCGATGTCGGCAGGACCTCAATTTTAGCGAAATTTTAACAGCCCTGTGAGACAGTAGTTTTTGGAGAGTTGAATATGTGACTGCTTGCCCATGCTTTTAGCTGCAATGATTATAGTAGTGAGGAAGTCTTCTAAAGGTTAGATGAATACTCTCCTCCTTTTTTCGGTAGTACATGTAATGTTATATACAGAGGGATAACCGTTCTTTTAAAAAGTAATGAATTTGGTAGGAATTGACCGAGTGATCATGGGGAGGCTGTTTTAATGCATGACGGAGGAGTCATCTGATAAGGTTTGAGTATGCCATGTTTCCTTCCTTTCCATTCGAAATGATAGTGATTAAAACGTTTTTGGCATGTATTTATTAATATAAGTTAGCCAATTCTTTTTGATTTCATCCTCTGCCATTCTTGATTAAAGCACTAAGAATGATTAGGCAGCCTTAAAGGAACGAAGATATCTTCACACACCTTAGATGTAATGCTTGATACCCTACCTTGGTATATAGGAGAGATAAATAGTCAGTAGGCTCTATGGGGTAATCTACAGTATAGTTTAAGCTAACGTTTAGATGACGGGTTTTATGTTTTCAATTTTAGAGTATTGTCAGACGGCTGCCTGGGTGAGAATCTTCACAGTCTTGGCAAGTGCATATATCTATATGATTTGCAAGGGATTGTGGGCAATGCAGTTCATTCACACCAGACACAGCTGCTCACAATAATTAGTTGTGCTTTTGGGTAAAGCCAATAAGATATTTATGGGGTTATTTCTCCCAACACAGATATGCTTGGTAGCACATAAATCAGGTTACTTGCTTCCAGTGTTTAACTTGGAAAAACAAAGTCAAAATCAGGAAAACAACATTCAAACTTGACAGGCATTAGCTAATGTTTTCTTAGCATATATCAAACAACAAACGAAAAGCCACAAAGAAAGAAAAAAACTGTTCTTTTCAGGTTAACTTCTGATATCTTCCCACATAGATTCAGAAGTGATTCTCTCCTAGCTCACAAGCAATTAGGTAAGGCTCAATTGCTAGTAGTTATTCAGCTGAAACCCCTTAGCTGGCTTGCTTTCTACAGCGTGGCCAGAAATCCTACACAGGAGCTTTTCTGAGTAGATTAAAGAACAAGTTTGTATTTCTTTGTGATGGTTGCTGTACTTTATAACAGAAAATCACCAAAGGAGTTTGGACAGAGAGCAGTCCATATAAACACATTCTTCATCTGCAATCATTCCCCCTTCTTCAACAAGCATGGGTTCAATATCATGGATTGGCACAGATGAATCTCTCAATGGAGCACTTTCAGGAGAATACTTGTTTCCCTGCTGTCTTTCAAGTTTATAGCTAGGGCATAGATCAGTGTTCATACCTGAGGTTCCATTGCTGTTAGAGTTCCTCTCTATATAGCCTGGCCAGTATGTAGTCCAGTTCTTATGTCCAGCCTTCCAATCCAGATCCCTGGACACTGGATCTCTCTTCACATACCTTCTGGCACGGGTCCTAGGGTCCCTTCCTCGTGCAGCCGTCTCCCTCACAGGTACGCTCTGGAGATTCCTAGCTCTGCAGCACCATTCCTCTGGCTTTCCCCAGTCCAATGGTGTATGCTGGCCCTTGGAATGCCTTCCAGTATACGTACTGCTCTGGACTCCTTTAGACCTCTCAAAGGCTTTTCTCTTCTTTCTTCCAAAGGGTTTCTTTCCCTCTCTGTCCATCCGGTTTGGCTTCTGCTTCTGATGATCCTTCAGATGAAACTGATGATCAAGCTCAAGCTGATTCTCAGGATAATGAGGATGATTCTCTGTAGAATAAACTCTACCTTTTTTCTGCTTAGATGAGTGCTCCTCCCTAATACAGTGCAGCTGTGCTGAATCAGGCCCTGCCCTTTGAGATGAGTGCTTAGGGATTACCTCATAGCCCTCCTGATTGAACACACGTTTCCCCACTTCAGCTACTCTAATGGCTGCTGGAAACCTGGTGCATTCTGGGACTGGTAGTCTTTTATGGGAAAATTCTGTTTTCTTATTTCTACCAGAACTGACAGGTTGCTTGTTCAGAGTCACTTCACCTTTTCTATAGCTCCTTCCTGAGCTATGATAAGCTTCCTTATCACAGTATGCGCCTGGTCGGCTCTTAAAAAGAATCCAGTTTTGAGCCATGAAAGCTGATCGTAGGAACGGGTATGGTGCTTATGTTACAAATGTTTTAGAAAGTGCTTAGTTATGATGTTTAAGTGTTTATACATTCGAAATATTATAGTTGGTATCTTAAGTATTTATGTCAATTATGATCTTATAGTTTATAACTTCACCATGAGCTACCCCTATTTGGTTCACTTAGCAGATGTGTAAGGTTTTAACACACTCATGTCTTGTTTTTAAGTTTCTTATAAATATGGTACTAGTATTATAATGGTATATTTATAGTATCACATTATAGGATTTTAATTATTTATGTATTTAAAATTTTAATGATTTTTATCTTTGATTCCTTGCGTCCAAAACACAATTTTTTTGCACACACACTCCTTGCTCCTATTAGTTTGTTATTGAACTATGGTGGTTACACATAGCCTTCTGAGCATATATTAATGCCATGTGATTTTAGAAACACCCTTTCAATATTTCCATTTATAACTATATGTATGTTAATTTTAGTTTTTGATTTTAGTAGTTTTTAATATGGTTGTTTCTTTACATATAGTGCAATGGTTTTATATCAATCTATATGTGTTTTTACTCCTTTCAATAATTCTACTTTATGTTGCGCTGTAGTGGATTCATTTTTATTTTTATTTATATATGGTTTTTATTGATAATTATTTTTATATGGTTTTAATTGATATTTATGACAATGTTTTATATGTTTTATTTGTATGTATTATGTTGTTTATGTTCATATTTATGCAGCACGCCTGAATCCCCTGAGGAAGTGAAAACGAAACACGGCCTGTGTCGGGCTCTCAGGTTGCTGAGGTATTGAATAGAAGTATCCTTCCTAATTTAAACCATGTATTCTGGACTGGGTGTCTTCTGAGCGACATGGTGTGGTGCTCCTTTGGTGGTCCTTTATGAGCAAGTAAGGATTTTCAAGCCATCAGCCAGGAAAGATGGCTGCAGTCAGAGCGCTGTTGTTAAGATTGTACAGAAGAAGAAATAAACGGGTTCAGTGGTGGACAAGCCTCGTTCAGGTCATCCACATACATTAACATCACACCAGGACCGTGCACTATGACACATTTCACTAACTAATCGCAAGTTGACCTCTCCTCAGCTACTTCGAGAGTGGTCAGACAAGAGTGATGTCAGTGTCAGCTCATCAACAGTTCATAACCGGTACCTGCAGTTTGGTCTCTGGGGCTGCAAAGCACGGAATAAGCCACTGATTTTATTTATTTATTTAATGTCTTTTTTTATACCACGCTCTTTAGAATCAGTGCAGTTTGCAGTTAACAACTTGTGCAGTGCAGGCAGGACCTACACTGGACTTACAATGAATAGGGGTTTCTAAATGGGACTGACAGGGTAACTATGTACAGGCAAGCTAACTGTCACATGTGACATGGTCAGCTCACAACTATTTACAGATTGATTAACTATATACAGATTGACCAGTCAGAGTATGTACCCATTCCACCGGATCATGTGGGCGAGAAAGCACTCAACCTGGTTGACTGAAATGTGGGAAAAGGTGCTATTCAGCGATGAAAGCACCTACTGCATGTTTGGTAACCAGGCCCACACCTATGTGAGGAGATTTCCTGGAGAGGAATTCAAGCCTGAGTGTCTCAGCCTTACTGTGAAGCATCCTTTGAAGGTCATGGTCTGGGGCTGCATGGCTGCCAGTGGCGTTGGTCGTCTTCACATCGTCGATGGAATGGTCAATGTAGCTACTCTGTGCCAGTACAACACACGGTCAGTACCCCCTACCAGGCCGAGGTGCTGTGGGGGTGCACATGGTCAGTTCCCCCTACCAGGCCCGAGGTGCTGTGGGGGTGCATTCCCCATGGTGTGTATCTGTGGACAGCTGATTTGCATGTGCAGTGCATCATGGGTGTGACTGGCACGATCCAACCCTGGGAAGATCCAGCGCCTGCTCTCAGGCTCTGATAAACCATAGGCCATCACACGTACATCTGTTCGCATAGTGCATAAGTGCAAGACACCCTAAAGTGTCTGTACTATAAGGTGCCCACGCTGGTAAAAACACACGTACCCACGCACGGGGCTACGCCCGTAACAACGCATGCAGCCACGCACGTACCAACATACATGGCTATGCGCACTTTGAGAGTGTGTTTCACTAACAACTACTGAACGTAAAGAAAAACATGCCTCCTCATTCCTTATGTAATGTACAGGGTGCTGCCTGGGACTGCATTCTGCATTAGGCACACTGGGGACTTGAACCCATGCTGCCTGTAACAGCGATGAGTACACTAACCATTGTGCTACAGCTCTGTTTCAATGATTTGTGTCTGTACGCCTTCATATGCTTAACGCGCCACGGCGCCCTGTAACACTCGTTAGTTTTTGGAACGCGCGTTAGTCGTTACGATGTCCCGCCCATGTCCTTTTCTGGCTTTCCTTTTACTAACGCGGCTCCTAACGCGATTTGCACTAACGCATTTTAGTAAACATACCCCTAAAGGAATTGTCAAAAAAATGTTTTTTATATCATCTTTTGCTGTACTCTCCTCATCCCTGTTCTCCATGTTTTATGGACTTTAAAGATTTGTGCATTCTGTTTGTGTTACCATTGTTTCTTATTTCTTTGTTATTGTCTGTCTGTACTCTTGAGTATAGTGAGCAATGATTCATGCTTTGGTTTTATCAACTTATGTATTCTACTGGTGTTTTTATAATTTCTTTGATCAGTTATCTTTTAAAAAATGTGCCTTATGTTATGATTCTTTTAACATATCATACATGGCATCTTCATGTGTTACTATATATGTATAGGAACACTTATTATTATTTTTTTAAGTTATACATGATTAAATTTATTGTAATTTGCATGTTTTTATGATTTTATAACATATTGTTTTTTAAATGTTTTATTATTATTTCTCAATATTTATTGTTGCCATTTTCTTTTGAGGTTTGCTCCCTCCAAAGACCCCTTGAAGAAGGCTTTTGAGCCAAAACGTGTAGGGGCTAATAAAGGGGTTTCCCTGAATTAAATATTCACCAGTCTCTTTTGTGCTCGCTTATTGGTCTCCTTTGGCAGTGTGCAGGCACTTACTGCTCTCACTTGGTCAGCCATCAAATACTAAGGGGTATGTTTACCAAACCGCGCCCACGTGCGCGGCGCACAGTAGCGTACGCTAATGATGCACTTAAGTGCTCTTAAGTGCCCCGCACACGTGCGCATCACACTAATGGGCCCACGCACACGTGCCCCTCACACTGACGGGGCCGCATAAGTGTGCGGTGCGCTGATGTGCGATAGAGGCGTGGAAAGGCATTTCGAGGGTGGAGGAAGGCTCCCGAGGGGCAGGGGGACGGGGTCAATGGGTGGAGAGTGGGAGGGGAGAGGCTCCACGCACAGGAGCGGGGCTGAATTTCGGCAAAAAAAAAAATACCGCGAGTGAAACCCTCGCGTTAGAGCCGATTTAAAGGGAAGAGAAACCATTTCCGTCAGCAATGTACAGCAAAACCGGGGAAACCTGCAAAACGTGAGCAGTGTGATACATGTGCACAGAACAAAATAGCAAATATAAATTGAAAATGACCACAACAAATTCCAGAAAAATTATGATGCAGCTGGCCAATAGTGATATCAATGGGCAACATTAAAAAACACTCCCAGGAAAGCTGCAAAAAAAAAGAAATGATTTTTGGAAGGGTCTACGCTCCGTAGACTCTTTCAAAAATCACTGCATTTTATTGGAGCTTTCCTGGGAGTGTTTTTTATGTTGCCCATTGATATCACTGTTGCCCAGCTTGGTTTTGGATTTTTTCCCCTTTTTTGGAGGTCATTTTGAGGTTTATTTGCACCTTTGTCCCCATACAAGGTAAAGGAGCCCACAGTAAAACTGTGCAGAGCAGGGTGTCTGACTCGTGCGGCCAGGTTTCCTATCTCCAGAGACTGCACTGTCCCTGTGGCTACAGTGTGGTGCAGCAGACACAGCCAGTGCCTGTATGCCCAAAGGGTCACAGTTTCAAATCCCAGCTGGGGCTCCTGCCAACCCAGTCCCCCTAGTTTTACCCATCACTAAACAGTGATAGTACAGACACTCCTTTATTGCAGAGAACATAAGCATGGTTCCAACACCTATATTTTACCCTACACCACACACAAACCATAACAATGGGCATTACCTACAGCCGAGTCCCCCAAAATTCAGTCCTGGAGTGCCACAACTCAATCAGGTCATATGCTTTTTCCCAGATAGGAACATGTCTGCATGTTGGCGGTGCCCTATAGGGGACATTTTAGGGTGCTGTGGCGGACAGTGCAATTTATAATGTGCCCTATGGAGTGCCTTATAGGGTGCCTTATACGGCACCTTCCATTACGGCACGTGAGGGCGTGTTTGCTGGCAGCAATTAATAACATAAAATTAAAGTGCTGCAGGACAAAATATGTACAATGCAAAGCTGATGCCAAAGACAGCCTTACATATTAGGCACACTGGGGAGCAAACTCATGACCCCTGTATCAGCAGTCAGTGCCTTAACCATTGTGCTCCACTGCTGCTCCTCCTTGCCTGTCAGCGCACCTACTTATGCTTTTCATTCCTTAAACTGCACAGTGCTGCCATAAAACACAGTACACTGACCTTGCGGTACCTCATACGGCACCCTCTAAAGCGCCCTATAAGCTCGTTCATCACGATTATTGTACACCTATGGTAAAACTGTTTTGCATTTTATTCAACTTTATCTTTGTTTATTTATTTTAGGTTATTGTTTATGATGTCAAAACGAAAGTATTCAGCTGAGCAAGTAAGACAAATATTGCAACGAGATGCTGACAGTGACGGCTCTGAGTCGTCTGATGATGCAGCATATTCAGCAAGCGAAGAAGCATATCAGCCAAGTTTGGGTGATAAATCTGATGATGACAGTCATGATTCAGATGGCGACAGCAGTTGGTCGCCAAGTGAATGTGAGACTGATGTTGAGCCGGTAACATCTCCTGCAGCAAAGAGTCAAGTTACAGATCGAGACAAAGGTCGAGGCTGTGCTGGGTGGGGAAGAAGGCAGGAGTCCTCGGTGTCAGTATCATCTGTGAGGAATCTTAGTTGTGGTCGTAGAGGAGCTAAGAGGTCATCAACTATAAGCACAAATGTTGCCATTGAAGCCTATGTATCTAAGGATGCCACAACATGGAACAGGAAACCTATAAAGCAAGCTGCTGGAAGATACGCCAGAGCTAATGTCATGCCCGTACAACAAGGTCCTACAAGGTATGCTGTACGAAATGTTGATGGCCCTCTCGCAGCATTCCACTTGTTCATGAGGGGGAACTTATTGAATGAAATCATGATGTGGACGAACAAACAAGGAAGACAAATTTATGACGACACCTTGAAAGATTTGACAGATGGAGAATTTCAACATTTTCTTGGACTTCTGATCCTCTCAGGCGTGTACAAGTCACAAAATGAATCCATAGTTCAGTTGTGGAACCTTGAAGATGGTCGTTCTGTTTTTGGCAAAAATATGGCCCATAACCGTTTTCAGCAAATTTCTTGTGCTCTCAGATTTGATGATGCAACCAACAGACGTGAACAATGAGGCGTGGATATGCTTGTTCCAATCAGGCACGCTTTTGATACCTGGGAAGCAACTCTGAGTGATGCGTTTGTTCCTGGTGAAAATGTTACCGTGGATGAGCAACTGCTTACATTTTGTGGCCGTGTTCCGGTCAGACAATATATTCCCAGCAAACCTGGGAAATATGGCATAAAGCTATGGATGTTGTGTGACAGTGCAACATCATATGTTCTGCGTCTTCAAGTATATACAGGAAGAGAACTCGGACAAAACAGGGAACAGAATCAGGGTGAAAGGGTCGTGCTGCAACTCACTGAAGGATTGACGCAATCTGGCAGAAATGTTACTGTTGACAATTTCTTCTGCAGTTTATCCCTGTCACAGAAATTGCTAGAAAAACAAATGACACTTTTGAGGACAATTTGAAAGAACAGAAAAGAATTACCTCCAGAATTTGTAACAGCAAAGGGCCGAGAGGTATTCACTTCACTGTTTGCCTTTCGCGATGACGCCACTCTGATTTCCTATTGCCCGAAGAAAGGAAAAGTGGTTGTTCTTCTGAGCAGTTTGCATGATCAAGAAGAAGTAGATAACACACGTCCAGACAAAAAAACCACGCATGATCTTGGACTATAATTCTAGTAAAGGTGGAGTAGATACGGCAGATCGAATGTTGTGCACGTATACCACAAAATGAATGACAAGACGCTGGCCAGTGACAATCTTCTACAACATGTTGGACATCAGTGCTTTAAACGCCTTCATTGTTTGGATGTCACTAAATCCAGAATGGCAGTCCAAGTCAAAGCACAGATGTTGTCTATTCCTCTTGGAATTAGGAAAGCAGTTGCTTCAGAGTAATTGCAGCGAGACTTCTTCCAGCATTGAAGAAACCACTGATGATGTTTGCAATGTTGGGATCCCAAAGAAAAGGGCAAGGTGTCACTGCTGTTCCAGAGAAAAAGACAAGAAAAGCAACATAGTTTGCACCTCCTGCAAGCGCAATGTTTGCAAAGAACATTCAGAAATTGTCTGTGTCTCATGCAAATGACTGTAGTACTTGACTGTGTTCATCAAGTGCATGCAAAAACTGCTTTCATGGCAGCTCTTCTTCATGTAATTTTATGATAAAGCATTAAATTTCAAAACATTTAACCTTCATATAATAAATAATTAATTCAGAATAATATTTTGTCTGTTTAGTTTAAATTTTTCATGGTTAACAATTAAAATTCATCGTGGGGTCATTTATGACCCCAACGGTATTCTATGGGGTATGTTTACTAAAACCCCGGTGAAGTGCAGGCCGCGGTAGTGTGCGGGTGCCATATAAGGAGTGGGCGGTCCGTCCTGAAGAAGAAAAACCGTGATTGACATATGCGCTAAGGTGCGCGGCGCCCTTATGCGCCCCGCACCTTAGCGCATCGGATAGCTGCGCGGGAGGCATATGTGGTGCGCTGATGTGCAAACAGAAGAGCAGAGCCACAGCACAATGGTTAAGGTAGTTACCAATGGTGCAGGGATCAGGGGCTCAATGACGCTGGCTGAGGTGTTAATTTATGAGGCAGAGAAATACTGGGCGGCATAAGGCGGCGCGCTGATGTTTTTGGCGGCATTCTAATACTGGGAGGTATAAGTGGCGCGCTGATGTGAAAACAGAAGAGCAGAGCCACAGCACAATGGTGAAGGCACTTACCAATGGTGCAGGGATCATGGGTTCAATCCCCCACTGTGCTCAATGATGATGATGGCTGGCTGAGGTGATATTTTAGGAGGCATACAAATAATGGGCGAAATAAGGCGGCGAGCAGATGGACATTAGGCGGTGCGCTATTGATTTAGGAGGCTGTTCTAGTATTGGGAGGCATAAGGCGGCGTGCAGATGTGCAAGCACAGGATCAGAGCCACAGCACAATGGTTAAGACACTGACCAATGATGCAGAGATCAGGGATTTGAACCTCCACAGTGCCCAATGAACAAGGCTGGCTGAGGCATTGTGTATTATGGGGAAGAGTGCTTTAGGGGGCATTTTAGTTTTAGTTTAATTATCATTACTAGCAAACGCACCCTCAAAGCGTGTTAACATAAGGCGCCCTATAAGGCACATTTTAAAGTGCACTGTCCGCCAAGGCACTCTAGAATGTTGCTTATAGGGCGCGTTAGAGGGTGCCGTATGAGGTACCGCAAGGTCAGAGTACTGTTTCTGATGGCAGCACTGTGCAGTTTAAGGAATGAAAAGCATACGTAAGTGCGCTGACATGCAAGGAGGAGCAGCAGTAGAGCACAATGGTTAAGGCACTGACTGCTGATACAGGGGTCATGAGTTAGCTCCCCAGGGTGCCTAATACATAAGGCTGGCTGTGGCATCAGCTTTGCAATGTACATATTTGTTCATGCAGCACTGTATGTTTATTTTATTAATTGCTGCCAGCAAACACGCCCTCACGTGCCGTAATGGAAGGTGCCGTAAAAGGCACCCTATAAGGCACTCCATAGGGCACATTATAAAGTGCACTGTCCGCCACGGCACCCTAATATGTCCCCTATAGGGCACCCTATAAGTTGCGTCACAGGATAATGTATAGTGCGCCTTATATGGATGGGAACCATAAGGTGCCCTATAGGGTGCCCTATAAAGCGCCCTCAGAGGCACCCTATGTGTACAGTACGCTGAGGGTGTTTTTGCTGGCATCAAAATATATACATTAAAGAAAAACAATGCTTTGGACAACCCCACTGTGGGTTTAGAACCCATGACCTCTAGCTTCACAGGCAGTGAAGTAACCATTGGGCTACAGCTCTATAGCTGTTAGCAAGCCCATGGCTGGCTGCAGAGAGCCTGCACGTCACCACACAGACAGTCTGCTGTGGTCTCCAGGACAGGGTTAGCCCACCCATAACCATGATGCACTGCACATGCAAATCAGCTGTCCACAGATGAACACAAGATGGGGAATGCACCCCCACAGCACCTCGTCCTGGTAGGAGGAAGTGACCGTGTGCACCCACACAGCACCTCGGCCTGGTAGGGGGTATTGACCGGGTGTTTTACTGGCACAGAGTAGCTACACACCGTCACATTGTGCGGGTATTGTGCTCACCCTGAGTGTGTGATGAGGCGCCCAGGACCAGGTCCACAACACCTTCCATGGCTGATGGAGGTCCAAAGCAGTGTTAATGTGTAAGATAGGTAGTTTCTGCACAAACACCATGGATATCTCTGTCTGTCTCAGTCAGGTGTAGCCCCCAGGGTGGCAAACATGGTCTCCCATCAATAGATCCACATTCTATCTCCTGGTAATGGTGGCAGTAGAGAGGACCATCAACCCAGGTCCTGCTGAGGAACAGACACCCCCACAGGGCAGTCAATGCAGCTCTATACACATCCATAACACAATAGCAGACAGACATTAGACCAGGTTATGGTAAGCTGCACCCCACCACTATCTGATATTCTCCTGCAGCAAGCCATCAGCCACTGCACCCTGCAAGCCACTCCAGCAAGACACATACCAGCTACAAACAGTCTGCTAGTTAGCCCATAGTGCATGCACCCAGAACTGGGATATCAGCATACACAGCAAGCAGACAAATCAGTGACTGGGCTCCAAAAGAAAATCTATATCTATCACACAAGAGAAGTACTATATAGCACTATGGGGGTGCCTAGCCATGCTGTGGTCACTGCACAGTCAGGGTGAGAGTGATCTCTCAGCAGGACATACTGAGGTCACCCTGTCTGTGTAGGTGGTGGCTGGGCACTACAATGTCCCAGTCAGTGCCCTATGCCCTGTGCAGATGCACCCTGGCCAGGCCACCCTGTCCAGCCTATACCCATGGTACCTTGCTCCTCATTATGCACATTGGCAGCCCAATACTGGCAACATTGATGGCAGTGTGGGCTGTGGAAGGTGTTTGCAGCCACCACACACTGGATAGACAGACAGCCACACCCACACCTATGCCAGCATTGTGCTACTATAGAGGAGGTCAGCAGCCATACCCACCACACCAGTTCTGGGCACAGTACAGGCATGGATATGGTACTCAATACTGTTGGGGGTCACCCCCCAGTGTGGTAGACACTGTCAGGGACCAGACCTGCAGCACACACCGCAAACATCAGAATGATTGTTATGGTGGAGCTCAATGACCAAAATGTGCTTAACGTAGGAATTGATATATGCCAGTTATCATAGGAAGCATTTGATAGCTGTGTACCGTATACCCAGGTGTAGGGTGGCATTGCTAAGGTTTGCAACTGCTAGTATTGGGAGATACAGGCAGGGCCCAATGTCCTGCCTCTCCAGGAGGCACTGGCCAATGGGGCCTGTGGGGGTTTGTGTGGGTGTGTCTGGCCCTGTTGGCTGCTGCTTTACGGCAGGGTTTCCCGGCTCCAGTCCTGGTGTTCCAAACACTGTTCGGGTTTTTATGCTGTCCCTCATAAATATGCATGAGCTACATCTGCATACCATGGGGGTGGTGCATAGATATGCAGCACAGGCATCATTATTAGAGGCAGCATGGGACCTGCATGGTGTGGGGCCCTCCAGGACTGCATTTGGGAGACTCTGCTCCAGGTAATGCGCCTGTTTATGGTGTCTGTGATTGGTGTGGTAAAATATAGGCGTATTAACAATGCATATGTTCTCAGCTATACAGTTTTGTCCTTACTATCACGGTTTAGTTGTGGGAAAATATGTGTACAGGATTGGCAGTGGCCCCAGCTGGGCTTTGATCCTGTGCCCTTCTGTTCTTGCACACACTGTCTGTGTGCACTACACCACTGCGTTGTCACAGATATGCTACTTTCCCTGGGGAGGCCATGACTGTACATGCGACAGAGCCTGTCTGTTGTGGTGGACCGTGCCAGCCTGCACAGGCCTCGGCCACTGTGTGCTGTGGCTTGCAGCCACTGGCCCCTCCGCCACCTGTACCCTTCCGCCAACATGCTGACATGTTCTTATCTTGGAAAACGCATGTGACTGGATTGAGTTGTGGCACTCCAGGATTGCATTTGGGGGAATTGGCTGTAGGTAATGGCCATTGGTATGGTTTGTGTGTGGTGTAGGGTAAAATATGGGTATTTGCACCATGCTTATGTGCTCTGTAATACAGGGGTGTCCTGACTATCACTGTTTCGTGGTGGGTAAAACTATGGGGACTGGGTTGTCAGGAGCCCTAGCTGGGATTTGAGTCTGTGACCCTCTGGCCCTACAGGCACTGGCTGTGTCTGCTACACCACACTGTGGCCACAGAGACAGTTGTGATAAGGAAGCTTATCATAGTTCAGGAAGGAGCTATAATAGAGGTGAATTGGCTCTGAACAAGCAACCTGTCTTTTCTGGTAGAAATAATTAAACAGAATGTTCTCATAAAAGACTACCAGTCCCAGAATGCACCAGGTTTCCAACAGCCACTAGAAGAGCTGAAGTGGGGAAAACGTGTGTTCAATCAGGAGAACTATGAGGTAATCCCCAAGCACTCATCTCCAAGGGCAGGGCTTGATTCAGCACAGCTGCGCTGTGCTAGGGTGGAGCAGCCCTCTAAACAGGTTAAAAGTAAAGCTTATTCTACACAGCAGGATCATCAGCAGAATCTTCATGATCATCATCGGCAGGAGCAGAGGCAGCAGAAGCCAGAGCTCACGGACAGAGAGAGCAAGAAACACTTTGGAAGAAAGAAGAGAGAAGCATCTTGGAGGTCTAAAGGAGTCCATAGCAGTACGTGTGCTGGGAGGCATTCCAGAGGCAAGCATACTCCATTGGACTGGAGGAAACCAGAGGAGTGGGGTTGCAGATCCAGGAATCCCTGGACGGGACCTGTGAGGGAGACGGCTGCATTTGGAAGGGGCCCTAATACCAGTGCAAGAAGGTATGTGAAGAGAGACCCAGTGTCCAGGGATCTTGATTGGAAGGCTGGACATAAAAACTGGACTACATACTGGCCAGAATATTTAGAGAGGAACCCTAACAGCAATGGAAGCTCAGGTATGAACACTGATCTATGCCCTAGCTGTTCACTTGGAAGACAGCAGGGAAACAAGTATTGTTCTGAGAATGCTCCATTAAGAAATTCCTCTGTGCCAATCCATGATATTGATTCTATGATAGTTGAAGAAGAAGGGGATATTAAAAATGAACAGTGTGAATACATGGATTGCTCTCTGTCTAAACTTCTGTGGTAATATACTTTTACAAAATACAACAACCATCACAAAGAAATATAAACTTGTTCTTTGATCTACTCAGAAAAGCGTTTGAGCAGGATTTTGAGCCACGTTTAGAAAGTAAACCAGCCAAGAGGTTTGCAGCTGGTTAATTGTTAGCAATTGAGCCTTGCCTAATTGCCTGTGAGCTCTGAAGAGACACTTCTGGGTGTGTGTGAAAATACCAGAAGTTAGCCTTGAAAAAGAACAGTTTTTCACTACTTTGTGGGTTTTGTTTGTTTTTGAAGCACTGCTAAAAAGATATTAGCAGGAGCCCACAGAAAAGACCTTTCTGTTCCCATCAAGGTCTTTATGATTTGATTTGATGGTTTAAGAAGCTCAGTTGTTGTTTTTCCTGATTTTGTTTTTCTAAGTATAATACTGAAAGCACGTATCCATTCTGTGCTACCAAGCAAATCTGTGTTGGGAGAAATAACCCCATAAATAAAATATCTTTCCTTGGCTTTACACTCGTGCAAGCACAACTAATTTATTGTGAACGGTTAATTCTGGTATGAATGGACTACATTTCCCACAATCCTTTGCAAGTCATATTAATATTTGCCTTTGCCAAGACTGTGGACATTCTCACCCAGCGCCCCCGTTTACAAAGTGCAGTCCCTGGAGATAGATAACCTGACCGAACGGCTCAGAAAACCTTCTCTGCACAATTTTACTGTGGACTCATTCACCTTGTATGGTGACACAAGGGCAAATGAACCTCAAAAATGACCTCGGAAAAAGGGAAAAAAAACATAACCAAGCTGGGCACCAGTAATATCAATGGGCAACATTAAAAACACTCCCAGGTAAGCTCCAAAAAAAGAAATGATTTTTGGAAGGGTCTACGCTCCGTTCATCATTTTCGCACGCTCAAGTGCGCCCCGCACAAGTGCGCAGTTTAGTAAACATACCCCTATGTGTGCAAAAAATCTCAGTAATTCCAGGGTTAAAATAATTTTTAGGTATGATTTGCATAATATTGGGGAGGCTCTATTTGTCTGTCTGTCTATACATATCTTTTGTGCATGTATATGACATCACTCTCCCTGTAAAGCTCAGCTTGAAGAGCTGGTGGGGGCCCTAGTCTTGCCAGAATGAAGAAAGGGCTGTGGCCAGAGATTGCTGGTGGGAATCCCCAGATCCATCAGCATGAAGAGTGGAGCTGCGGCCAGACTGCCTCAAAGCATAGAAGGGGTGGGTAAGAGGTAGAGCATAAATCGAAGGTGTTAACAAGGCGAGGAGCATGGAGAGAAGGGGCAGGCTTAGGGAAAGAAGACCCTTTTGGGTCTCTCACTATTCCCAATCATCCCCACACTGATTCTTTCTCCTCACCCCATCCACTCTTAATATCACCTAATCTAAGCCATTTCATTTCACTATTCCCCTACAAATTCTCTCATCCCCTTCAGACTGAATTCCTCATCCCACCATTAGTGCTATGGTCCTCTCACCAACAATCATTTCCTGCTACACTCTCAGCCCCAGTAATCACTTCTCATGCTCTCTCTCTCCTTATGTTGCCCACTTTGATGGTCATCCCCCGTCATTCCTATCCATACTCCCTCATTACCTTCTCTCTAATTCTTTCTCACTCCCAGTCATTTTCTTGTATCCTGTGCTCTCTCCCAAATTACTCCCTCTCTGGCTGTTTCTTACACATACCTACACATCTATAGCTGGCTGTTTCTCTCAAGGCCTCCCCCAACTAACGTTCCTGGCTCTCTTTTCTCCATCATTTTTCTAGCTTTCCTTCACATACATACACTACCTCTGGCTCTCTCCTTTTTCACCAGACTATATCTGTAGCTCTCATTATCAATTCTTGCTTTCCTTCATACCCCCACCCCCTATTATAACATAATAAATGCAAATATATAAAGACCAAAATGGCCCAATTAATACCTAGTTGAGATTTACAGATGTGGTCAACATTATTGGCACCCTTGTAGTTCAACCTCTTAATGTCCAATATATCCTAAAAAAAGTGGCCAATGGAATGGCTTTGGACTATATATGCACACATATTTGACACATTAAAAAAAAACAAATAAAACAAGACCAATTAAAAAAGGAAATAGTATAAAAACTGGGACATTGCCAGGACATGATTATTTAATTTTTTTTCGGATCACCCACCCTGAGTGGAACTCCCCTCTTGTAGTGGGTCTCCTTTTTAATCAATTTCATATAGACCTACATAGGTCAAAACACGGAACTGAACATAAGAACATAAAATATGCCATACTGGGTCAGACCAAGGTCCATCAAGCCCAGTATCCTGTTTCCAACAGTGGCCAATCTAGGTCATACGTACCTAGCAGTTTCCCCAAAAGACACAGGTTCCACAATGCTTGTACTGGGTCAAGCATTGATATCCTGGGTCTCTTCTTAATCATGGTTTATGGACCTTTCCTCCAGGAACCTGTCCAAACCTTTTTTAAACCCAGTTACACTAACAGCCTTTACTACATCCTCCGGTAACAAATTCCAGAGTTTGATTACACGTTGAGTGAAAAACTATTTTCTTTTATTAGTCTTAAATAGTTTAACCTGTAGCTTCATTGCATGTCCCCTAGTCTTTCTATATTCTGATAACGTAAACAATCGATCTACGTTTACCCGTTCCACTCCGTTCATTAATTTATAGACTTCTATCATATCTCCCCTCAGCCGTCTCTCATCCAGGTTAAAGAGCCCTAACCTTTTTAGCCTTTCTTCATAGGAGTATCCTTCCATCCCCTTTACCATTTTGGTGACTCTTCTCTGAACCTTTTCTTATAACGCTATATCCTTTTTAAGATACGGCGACCTGAATTGCACACAATATTCAAGGTGCGGTCTCACCATGGAACGATATAGAGGCATTATAATATCTTTTGTTTTATTTTCCATTCCTTTCCTTATGATACCTAGCATTCTATTTGCTCTCTTGACCGCCACTGCACACTGGGCCGAGGGTTTTAACATGTTATCCACAATGATGCCTAGATCTTTTTCCTGGGTGGTGGTTCCTAATGTGGAACCTTGCATCGTGTAACCATAGTTTGGGTTGTTCTTCCCTAGGTGCATAACTTTGCACTTGTCCACATTAAATTTCATCTGCCATTTTGATGCCCAGTCTTCCAATTTATCAAGATCCTCTTGCAATTTTCCACAATCCTCTTGGGTTTTAACAACTTTAAATAGTTTTGTGTCATCTGCAAATTTGATAACCTCACTCGTTATTCCCTTTTCCAGGTCATTTATGAATATGTCAAAAAGCAGCGGACCCAGCACAGATCCCTGGGGTACACCCCTATTCACCTTTCTCCATTGGAATAATTGGCCATTTAGCCCTACCCTCTGCTTTCTATCTTTGAACCAGTTCCTGATCCACAATAGTACACTGCCTCCTATCCCATGACTCTTTAGTTTTGCCAAAAGTCTCTGATGAGGGACCTTGTCAAAGGCTTTCTGAAAGTCTAGGTACACTATGTCAACTGACTTGCCTTTGTCCACCTGTTTATTCACACCTTCAATAAAACATAACAGATTAGTAAGACAAGATCTTCCTTTGTCTAAAGCCATATTGGCTGTCTCCCATTAGGTCATGACTATCTACATGCTGAGTAATTTTGTTCTTTATGATGGTTTCTACCATTTTTCCCGGTACTGACGTCAGGCTCACCAGTCTGTAGTTTCCCGGACCATCCCTGGAACCCTTTTTAAAAATTGGTGTTACATTGGCGATCCTCCAATCTTCTGGTATTACAGATGATTTTAATGAAAATTCACAGATTACTAATAGCAGGTCTGCAATCTCATATTTCAGTTCTTTCAGCACCCTTGGATGTATACCATCCGGCCCAGGTGATTTGCTACTCTTCAGTTTATCTAATAGTTGTAATACATCTTCCCAATGTATCAATATTTCCTTCAATTCTTCCGCACCTTTAAATGCCACTTCAGTCATGGATAACATCCCTACATCTTCCTCAGTAAAGACTGAAGCAAAGAATTCATTCAGTCTCTCCACTATTGCCTTGTTGCCTCTTAGTGCCCCTTTAACCCCTCTATAATCTAATGGACCAACTGACCCTCTCACCATTTTTTTGCTACGAATGTACTTGAAAAAGTCTTTATTTCACGTTTTGCTTCTGCAGCAAGCTTATTCTCAAATTCTCCCTTTGCCTGCCTTATCAATGCCTTGCATTTGACTTGCCAGTGCTTGTGCTGTTTCCAGGTTTCGTCGTTTGGC
The DNA here is from genome assembly GCA_033557465.1 of Ichthyophis bannanicus. Classification (NCBI taxonomy): domain Eukaryota; kingdom Metazoa; phylum Chordata; class Amphibia; order Gymnophiona; family Ichthyophiidae; genus Ichthyophis; species Ichthyophis bannanicus. The sequence continues at coordinate 86,415,355 of CM066032.1, read as the reverse complement.
TCTTTTTTCCATTTCCTGAAAGCTGCTTTTTTGGCCACAACAGCCTCTCTGACCTCACCTTTAAACCATGCTGGCAGTTTTTTGGACTTCCTTCCACTTTTCTTAAAGCATGGAATACAGTTGGTGTGGGCTTCCAAGATATTATTTTTCAACAACACCCAAGCTTGATGTAAGTCTTTTACCTTTGCAACTGCTCCTTTTAGTTTTTTCTTAACTATTTTCCTCATTTTATTATAGTCTCTCCTTCGAAAGTTAAAAGGTAGTACTGTGGATTTCCTTACTATCCCTCCTCCACTAAATAAATCAAAAGCGATCATGCTATGATCACTATTGCCAAGTGGCCCCAGCACCCTTATCTCTTGCACCATATCTGGTGTTCCACTAAAGACTAGGTCCAATATGGCTTCCCCTCTGGTCAGTACATGAACCAGCTGCTCCAAGAAGCAGTCATTTATTTCATCTAGAAACTTTATCTCCCTAGCATGTCCTGCCGTGACACTGACCCAGTCGATACCGAGGTAATTGAAATCACCCATTATTATTACTGTATTGTAACTTTTGTTATCTTCCCTGATTTCTTTGAGAATTTCATCATCCATTAATTCATTCTGGCCAGGTGGTTGATAGTACACCCCCACTGCCATCGCCTTCCCCTTTTTACATAGCATTTCAATCCATAGAGAGTCTACAGCAAATTTTGTTTCCTGCAAAATTGTAATCCTTTCTGACTCAATGCGCTCTCTAACATAGAGCAAAACACCTCCACCAATTTGATCAGCTCTATCATTACGATATAGTTTGTACCCAGGTATCACAGTGTCCCACTGGTTGTCCTCCTTCCACCATGTCTCTGATATTCCAATCATATCTAACCTCTCATTTAGTGCTATATATTCTAACTTTCCCATCTTATTTTTTAGACTTCTAGCATTTGCATACAAACATTTTAGAGATTGTATTTTATTCATATTAATTTGGCTATTGGTAGACATGGGTAATTTGGGATCTTTAAGCTCTGTCTGTTCCATACTCGAGGGCATTTGGGCTACTTTACTCTTTTTTGGAACCTCTCTGCTTTTGGTATTATCCTTCAAGGATACGTTCTTCCGAATCATCCGCTCTTAGGCGACTGTCAGCTTTCCCCTATTATCTAGTTTAAAAGCTGCTCTATCTCCTTTTAAAGGTTAATGCCATCAGCCTGGTTCCATCCTGGTTAAGGTGAAGCCCATTCCTTCGGAAGAGCCCCTCCTTTCCCCAGAATGTTCCCCAGTTCCTAACAAATCCAAAGCCCTCATCTCTGCACCATTGTCTCATCCACGCATTGAGACTCCGAAGCTCTGCCTGCTTTTTGGGTCCTGCACGTTGAACGGGAGGCATTTTGGTGAACGCTACCCTGGAAGTTCTGGATTTCAATTTCCTACCTAAAAGCCTAAATTCAGCCTCCAGAACCTCCCTACCATATTTTCCTATGTCATTGGTACCGACATGTACCAAGACAGCAGACTCCTCCCCAGAACTATCTAAGACCTTGGACTATAATTCTAGTAAAGGTGGAGTAGATACGGCAGATCAAATGTTACTCAAGTATACCACAAAACGAATGACAAGACGCTGGCTAGTGACAATCTTCTACAACATGTTGGACATCAGTGCTTTGAACGCCTTCATTGTTTGGATGTCACTAAATCCAGAATGGCAGTCCAAGTCAAAGCACAGATGTCATCTATTCCTCTTGGAATTAGGAAAGCAGCTGCTTCAGAGTAATTGTAGTGAGACTTCTTCCAGCATTGAAGAAGCCAATAATGCTGTTTGCAATGTCGGGATCCCAAAGAAAAGGGCAAGGTTATTCATGTGCATGTGGCCACACATGCACATGAATAACCTTATATAAAATGTTGGCCAGTGCAAAAGCATGCACATTGCATGACGGCGCATCCTTTGCCAGTGAATGTGCACATGGGCAGAGTTTGGGCAGAGTGTGGGCAGAGCAGACAAGTGTATGCACACATGATAAAATACTATAATTTGCATGTGTTCTGGACAAATCTCGGCATGGGCGTTTACACCAGCTCTAGGGTTGATGTAGATGTCCACACCTTGTTGAGGTGCAATTTCTAAAGCTTAGGCTAGCATTTTGTAACTTTGCAGCTGAGATTTAATGCTAAAAATTGCAGGGTCATGCATTTGGGCTGCAAACATCGAAGGGACCAATGCAATGTAGGGAGCGAAGTACTTCTGTCCATGAAAGAAAAGCGGAAACTGGGTGTGATTGTTTCTGATGATCTTAAGTTGGCTAAATAAGTAGAAAAGGCAACAACGAAAGCCAGAAGGATGCTTGGGTGCATAGGGAGAGGAATGGTCAGCAGGAAGAAGGAGGTCATAGTGCCTCTGTTTAAGTCTTTGGTGAGACCTCATTTGGCATATTATGTGCAATTTTGGAGACCACACCTTCAAAAAGACATAAACAGAATGGAGACGATGCAGAGGGTGGCTATCAAAATAGTCAGTAGGTTTCATCATAAGACATATGGGGACAGACTTAAAGATCTCAATATGTATACTTTGGAGGAAAAGCAGGAGAAAGGAAATATGATAGAGATGTTTAAAACCTCTGTAGCATAAATGCACAGGAGGGGTTTCAATTGAAAGAAAGCTCTTAAATGAGGGGGCATAGAATGAAGGTGAAAGAGGATAGACTCAGGAGTAATATGTGGAAATATTTCTTTATGGAAATAGTAGTAGATGCATGGAATAGTCTTCCAGTGGAGGCAGTAGATATCAGGACAGTATCTGAACTGAAGAAAACATAGGACAAACACAGTAGATCTCTCAAGGAAAAAAAGGGACTATAGTAGTTGGTATGGAAGGGCAGACTGGATAGGCCATATGGTCTTTTTCTGCTATCATGTTTCTATGTTTCTAAGTAGTTGACTATTTGTTTTAAAAAAAATAGGCTTAAAATAGGCACCTTAAAAAGCATTTTAAGTAAGTGCCTACGTATAAGATTATCCTCTAAATGAGGGTAATCTTAGATCTGTAGAGGGTGATGTTCAAAACCAACTATGCCTGTGATTCCCAAAATTGTCCTGGAGGCTCCAAAGTCAGTCGGGTTTTCAGGACATCCATAATGAATATGTCTGAGAGAGATTTGCATACAATGGAAACAAATAAAATTAATATATGCAAATCTCTCACATGCATATTCATTGTGGATATCTTGCAATCCTGACTGGCTGGGGAGCCTCCGGGACAGGTTTGGGAACCTGTGACCTCTGTGATCAGCAGAGGGTGCTGACTGCATAAGTGTCTTGACTCAAAATTCTGGGCTGCTAAAAGTATAGGGGGTTATTCTGTGTCACAAATAGCGGGGATGGATGACCCAATGGGGTGTCCATCCCCACTATTCATGCCTTTTTCTGGCCCAATTGTGGGGAAGTTAGATGGGAGCAGGGAAGGGGTGGTTCGGGGGCAGAGTCTAGGTGGTCGCCGGCCCTGGACATACTGGGCCGATTCTAATGTCGCCCTGTATGTCTAGGGCCAGCAACATGTGCGGGTTGTTTTTTTTTTTGGGACAGTCAGGGCGCGGATGGGGCAGGAGGGCCAGAGGACATTACCCGCAGCCTGACCCTGGCCTTAGGAGGCCAGATCATGGGTTGGGCTGTGGGGAATAAGCATTTATTCTCCAGCAGTTAGCATCACAGCTCATCAGTGGAGCCGCGGTGCTGCAGCTCCATTGAAGAGCTTTGACTGAGTTAGCTGGGGACAGTCCTGCATGTGCAGGTCAGATTTTTTCGCAGTCCTGGTCTGCACATGCAGGACTGTTCACAATTCTGATCCCATGAAGCTAGACATGCCTCATGGGATCAGAATCGCAATCCCCTCTGTACATCTGGTTCAGACCGGAAGTACAGAGGGGATCTACGTCTGGGACAAAATTGAGCCCATATTGTAAATGTTGGTTGTATATATCATTACATGGTCAAAATGTATGTGTTTTGTGGCAGAAAATGCCAGGGAACTTCCAGGAGTGGCATTCAAAATTATATAAAGAGCGACAATATTCAGCCATTGTCCATTTAACATAATCAGATAACTTTGGCTTCAGTTATAGCAGGTATAACCATTGCCAACTAAATATACTTGTAGCTTTATACAGCTTCCTTATGTGCTTAAAGTTATATGTTTTGCTGCTATTTGAATATGGTCTTCCTAGTGTGTAGAACAGGGAACATTGCCCACACTGCCACAGTAATACTAAATTAACTGAGAATATGTTGTGTCAATAGGGCTGACCATGGAGGGATCAAAGGGAAAGTACCCCTCAAGAAATCATTTTTACTTCCTATCACCCACCCAAATAAGCCATGCCTTTCTTTTGCTGCATATCCTAAATATTTAAGAATATTTAGCTAGTGGGCAGCAGAATTACAGCAATGCAGACTGGAGGTGGAAAGTAGTTCTTAACAGGACTGTTGATCCCCCAAAACTTCTACAGGTCTTGCAGCACATGTTAAGATGCAGGACAGAATGGTACGAGCAGGCACCTTTATCCTTCTCATGGACCTGGAGTACTCCTCCTAGTTCCCTACCACCCTTTCCTCTCCTCCCCAGACACTCTTTCATGGTTTCCATGTAGTCTCATTACCCCATCTTGCCCCTCAATTCTCTCTCTCCACCTCATGTGAATATGCTTTGTATGCTCCCCCTCACAACTCCCTTTTCATCTGATGTACCTCCATCACTCCTTCCTCGACCCTGCACTCCCTTTTTGCATCTGCTCCACCCAGTACCAGCTCTCAGAATGAGCAGCATGAGGGATACATGGAGGGAGGGGGAGGAGGGGGCAAGGAGGATTCAATGGGAAGAACTTGCCCCCCTGTGCTCCCTCTGTAATTTAATATATTGCTACTTCAAGATCTTAGATGATTTAGTATCATACAGTAGTGTAGTCACTACAGCTGTAAGTTGAAACTTCATATTGCTTCATATGATACTGTTGCTAATCATCGATATTCAAGCTATTGAAATGTATCTGAAGGGAGGGAGGAGTGGCTCAGTGATTGGGACAGGTTACCTCAGGCCAGAAGGCCAGGGGTTCAATTCCTGCATGGAGACAAGCAATCTCAGGCCAGAGGAAATGGCACCTCTAGTCCCATGGCCACTCCTTGTGGCCTTGGGCAAGCCACTTAACCCTCCATTGCCTCAGGTACACTTAGATTGTGAGCCCTTCGGGGACAAGGGAATAAAAAGTACCTGTTAGTATACATTTAAACCACACTGATTCTAAAGAGCACGGTATAAAAAAGAAATAAATAAAATAAAATAAATCTGAAACTTGAAAGCCTACAGCTCCTGCTGATACATGTTTGCAAGCAGCAGTAGAAGCAAGTGTGAGAAAAGCAGGACTGAAGGAAAGGGGTGAGAAATAGCCCTCTCTATCTCACACTCCCTGCTGCTTCAGAACATAAGGCAAACAAATGATAGTCACTACTCAACAATCTCATAGTATCATAGGAACAGCCTCTAAATATACATATTCCAAAATTTGTGAGAAAGGAGCTCAGTTAGGTGTGCCAATGCCACTCTTATTAGTAATAGTGGATTAATGGCTAACCTATTCCAGATTTCATTCACTGGTCTTTAGATACCCAAGTTCATTTTTCATTTTCAAAAATGCAATTTAAAAATACTTAGCTCAACGTGGCTGGAAGCTCTTTGAAGCTGTTAACATTATCTATGCTGGTAGTGCAAGTTTTGCCTGTATGTTCTACTGGTTGCTTCAGGAGCGCGGCACAGCATGACGAAGAATGAGTAATGGCGTTCTTGTGAACCAACACCCACACCTCTGGGTTTTATTGGAACATGCACCAAGAAGCATCTAAATGTGATGATGTCATTACATAATAGAGAACCATTTGATTTCTTCATGAAGCCCACAGAGCTGTAAACCGTTCAATCTGAAAAGCCACTGCTGCTCTAAGCGTGCCAATGATAAATCTTTGTTCCTCTCACCTCAGAAGATATGTGATCAATCATAAACCATCTCATTCCATTCCACCAATGTCCCTGTGCTTTAAAATAATGGTCATCTGAACAAACATGATGCATAGAGCTTCACAGAGCCTCCAGGCACATTGAACTAAGGACCAATGAATGGAATTTGGGAAGTTAGCCATTAATCCACTACTGCTACTAAGAGTGGTATTGGCACACCTAACTGAGATCCTTTCTCACAAATTTTGGAGTATGTATATTTAGTAGCATTTCCTATGATACCATAGGACTATTGGGTGGTGGCTACTGTTTGTTTGGATTACTAGTAAAATGTGCTACCATTTGAAGCCTTTTCACTGGTGGCTTCAGAATGGGCCATGGGATTTCATGTTTCAGGCATGTTTACATAATTTGGTTGGCAACAGTTTTAAATGAATACAAAGTGGTATGCAATGCCTCACGTCAGAGATGTGCTGAAAGACTGTCCACACTCTTGATATGTCTGTAGCCCCCAAGCCGTGGTCCATGAACTCCTTAGGGTCCTTGAGACTATTACAGAGGATCAGGACACAGAAAAGAAAAAGAAGAGAGGGGCTGGAGGAACAGGAGAAAAACTAGAGAGAACTAGCTGAGCAGAGGGAGAGAGAAAGAGTCTGAGACTGGAGGGGACTGACTGGAGAGAGAGAGAAAGACAGATGGAAACAGGAAGGAGAAAGGAAATAAAGAGGGCTAGTAGGGATAGGCTTAGCACTAAGGGAAGGAGGTCTGGCAAGAGCCCCTGAACATTTTGGAGATGAAGAAATAATCTAGTGGTTAGAGCAGCAAGCTAGGAACAAGAAAAGGCAGAGTTCAAATCTGACTAATGCTCTTTGTGACCTTGAGTAAGTCACTTAGCCCTTAGGTACAAACAGATTATAAGTCCTCCTAGGACAGGAAAAAAAAAACTATTTTTCTGAATGCAGCCCACTTTGACCTACTATTGGAAAGGTGTGAGATAAAGTGGGGGGGGGGGGTTATTTTAGATGCTCTGTTTGAGAATTAAAGATAGGAGGGAGGAGTGGTCTAGTGGTTAGGACAAGGTACTTCAGGCCGGAGGGCCGGGGGTTCAAGTCCCACCTGGGGACAGCAATCTCAGGCCAGAGGGACTGGGATTTCTAGTCCTATAGGCACTCCTTGTGGTCTTGGGCAAGCCACTTAACCCTCCACTGCCCATGTTCCCTGTAAGTATTAGTGTATGTGTCTCATATCCCCTTGTGTTAAATGTATCCCCCAATTGACCGCTTTGACCTGGTGAAAAGCGGGATATAAATACAGCTAAATAAATGAAAACTGGCATTCAGACATACAAATCACAGAGACATCCCCAGACCCATTTTAAAAAGCAGGTATATAGATGAGCACATCCATGTAGCACAGGGGTAGGTAGAAGGTGAGGCCTGGGCAGAGCATGTCTGGTCCTGGTCGTTGAGGTGTCCATGCTTATACCTGTTTCTGACCATGAGTAAGGTGCAAAAAAGTGCTTGTTTCATTGCTGCAACACCTCCAGAGGGAAAAGCATAATGAGCTTTCATCGCCACAATTAATATTTTCTAGCCAAAGAAACCTGCACATAAATACATACTTCAAACATATTACAGGTTCACCACTGCACGTCTGAGCATTTAAAATCTCTGGCCAGAATACGCAAATCTCATAGCTTAGTCCCCCACACCCCTTCTGAAATACCCTTGCTGATACATCCAAGTACCCATTTCTGAGGCTGTGCAATTCAGGGCACGCACAAACGGCGAGGAAGTTAGTCGGGGGCAGGCAAGAGCACAAATAGCGGGGATGGATATCCCATCGGGCCAGCCATCCCCACTATTTGTGGCTCAGAATAACCCCCTAAATAAATAAATAGGACCATAAATTAGTAAAACTGAAGGATAAAAAATATATTAAAACCAATACTAAAAGAAAATCTCACATTCAATGGATAACAAATCAAAAAGTGCATAACCAGACTGAAAACAAGAGGGTGGCCAAGGAGATGTGTGCAACATCTTTTAAAAGGGCACTATAATGATGTCAGGTAGATGATGCCGAACATTCCGAAAGAATGGTATTTAATTGAAAGATGAGAGCTATCGCAGTGCATTTGTACATAAAAATCAATTAGCTGAAGACATGAAAAAAAGAGTGGGGAAGGGGAGAGGAGGGGGAGGGAAGAAAAAAGGGGCAAGGAAAAATGGGGAAGGGGGACAACCTTTATGCTGTGTCAACGTGCCTGCGCATGCGCGGCTGCCCAGCACTACATGTGTGTGTTCCTGTGAACATGCGCCTTTGCACATGTGCCATAGACATGTCAACACACCCTTGGACCTGAATGGTTTTGCAGCAGGACTAACACAGTGTGGGATAGTGATGGTGCCACCTGCAGCTCACCAAGATACAAGACAATGGGTGTCCTTCACTGCGCAACCAGCTGGCTGGAATGGAACAGCATGCAGGACATCTAGCGATGGTACACGCTGGCCTTGCTGTACAGCAGTGACCATGGTGGGCAGGACATGGAGTGGAGGCACCCCATGGCAGAGGGTCCAGTACATGGAAATGAATGATGTAGCATGGACTGATCCGAATTCAAGATATTCTTACCATCTATGTTTTGCCACCTTTTGTTTATCCTCCTTTGTTATATACCTGATCATTTGCCCGTGTCATTTGAAATATGTTGGTCGAACAACTCGTCCAATTAAGAAGCGTTTAATGGAGCATCATTCTCCTATTAGTTCATTAGTAATGACAGCACTGATGGTTCCTCATTGTGAGCAATTTAATCACTGCTTTGAGGATTTACAGTGGTTAATATTGGATCACATACCATCTAGCCCATGGGGAGGAGATCGCATTGCAAAACTATTCCACAAAGAACAATATTGGATTTTTAAATTACAGTCTATGGCACCTCAGGGTATGAATGCAGATATAGATTGGTGGTTAGTACATATTTGATGCTTTCAGTAATTGGCAGAAGTGGGGTCTAGCGACACCTGTATGATTATGCGTTTTTCTGACGTCATTGGTTGATATGGTATATAAACAGGAACTGGATGTGACAAGGTTATTTGCCTGAAGAAGAGCTAAAAAGCTATATGGTTTGAAACACTGTGTGGTGTAGCGATGACCTTGTTGGTGTTTCATTTAAGCTTCAATTTCAGTCATCAGCAATTCCAGAGAAGATCACGGCTTTAAAGATGGTGGTTAGCCATTTGATAGAAGTGAAATAGCACTGATGACGGGAGACACTGATGGACTGAAAGGAAGCATTGTTGGAGGATCTTTCCCGGAACAGCGAGCTAAGTACTGCGTGCATGTTTGAACTCTATGCCCCATCCCTCTGGAACTCTCTACCAAACCACATCAGGAACAACGGTGATCTCCCATCATTCAAAAAGCAGCTAAAAACCGTCCTCTTCCAAGAACATCTCTGAATAGGAACCCCCCTATTTTTTCTCAAAAGCTCCAGACCAGTAACTATGCTACCCTGTCAGTCTCTATGTTCATCCCAAAATCATCAATGTTGAACCCCCGGTGATGGGCCCCCCCCCCCTTGTTATATGTCCCACCACTTTGACCCAGTGAAAAGCGGGATATAAATACAGTTAAATAAATAAATAAAATGTTTAGGCTGCAAGAAGAACAGCCTTAAAGAGTATAGTCTCTCTTTTTTGGCAGTAATTTTGGCTTTTTGTCTTTTTCTGGGGGGGATTTTATTGAGGAGTAATCATTTTGGATTAGTTATAATTTGATTTTTGGAACGGCATGGTTTAATGCGGTCAGTCTTGAAGGACTAGAAAAAATGACTGCTACTTCTGGAGAGAGATCTGCAATTGTGAGTATATACTTCTGGGAATTTTCTGAAAGGACTTCTTTGTATTAAAGTTAATTAATCTGTGAACCCAGTGTTTTTTGTTGAATAGGGCCTAGTAGCAGCAGTTTAGGTTTAAATTTAAAACACAGAAGAGAGCTTTCTGGTTAAATTTGGAACCCAGCAAAGAGCTTGTAGTTTAAATTTAATAGTCACTTTAAAACACAGAAGAGAGCTTTCTGGTTAAATTTGGAACCCAGCAAAGAGCTTGTAGTTTAAATTTAATAGTCACTTTAAAACACAGAAGAGAGCTTTATGGTTAAATTTAGAACCCAGCAGAGAGCTTGTAGTTTTAATTTCATAATAAGTCAGAGCCTAGCAGCAGCAAAGAGCTGTAATTTAAATCAAATCATAAGATAACTTAGCATAAAAGGCAAAACAGGGTCAGTACTCTTTGAGCACAAATAAAGTCTTCTAGAGACCCTTACAAAGAGGCCTTCTACCTAGGGGGCATGAGACCTGTGAAACATTTTCAATAGGTGTTAACACCAGGTGGCAGGTCAAAAGGCCATTTTGAAAGACTCCTTCTATCCAAGCAAGGACTGTTAATCACCCAGGAAGTTGGTCACAGCTTACCTCAGCATCACAGGACAGGGTACTGTGTAGCAGCCCTCTTTTAATAAGTGTTATTTCCCTCCCTCCCCAACACCCACCCACCCTTGGGATAATCATAGCTTTATAGGTACTTACACATCTTAAAGGAAAAGAGGTGCTCTCAGGTGAAGCTCATTATCCAAATCAGTCATACACCAAGGGCCTGAGATTAATTAAGCTTCAGGTGAACAAGGTATATTAAATGCATTAGGTACAGTTTTATTAGTATACATATCCATAGCAACCCTTAGTAAGTAAAGAACTTAGATCTAAACACAAGCTTAAAACTAAGATGCAGACAGCAGTCCAGCAGCGAGATGGGGGCTTTCCATTGTTTTGCATTGAGTGTCACATGTATGATTTTCTCCCAGTTGGTGAGAGGTCTTACGTGTGCACTAGGTGCAAGGAGCTCTTTGCTTCAGGGAAGTCCGTTCTCTAGAGTCTAGAATAGCAGACTTGGAAAACATAAGAAAGACAGAGAGGTACATAGACGAGACCTACAGGGATATAGTCCTGAAGTCCCACCTCCAGTCTGGCAGCATCCCTATTGCCATGGAGGAGAGAGGTCACGTGACAGAAGAGCATCACCCTGATGTGGCAGGAAGTGATCCTGTAACTAGGACCTGTCCTCCAGGTGATGTTAAACCCTCTCGCACCGAGAAAGTTTCTCCAGGGCCATGTGCCCATGAGGGAAGGGTTAGGACAGCCATTATAGTTGGTGATTCGATCATTAGGCATGTAGATAGCTGGGTGGCTGGTGGACGTGAGGATCGCCTGGTAACATGCCTGCCTGGTGCGAAGGTAGCAGACTTCACGCACCACCTAGATAAGGTCTTAGATAGTGCTGGGGAGGAGTCTGCTGTCTTGGTACATGTCGGTACCAATGACATAGGAAAATGTGGTAGGGAGGTTCTGGAGGCTAAATTTAGGCAAAGGATTTGCCGTCATGCAATGTGCATGCTTTTACACTGGCCAACATTTTATATAAGGTTATTCATGTGCATGTGTGGCCATTAATATGCTTGTTATGCATTAATAACCCCAAGTTAGGTGCTTACACTGTGCCTTAAAGTATGTGCCACCTTATAAAATTATCCCCTTTATGCTTTGTATTAATTTCATACAATTGCTAATCATGAATATTCAAGCTATGTAAATGCTTCTAAAACTTGAAATCTGCATCCTAAAAGCCCAGTAGAAACTCCGCATTAAAACATTAATTTTAGTTGGAGTAACCTAAATAAATACGATTTCCCATTATTTCCCATTAGAGTATTGAAATAAGTTGGTAATGTTTAGTTAGTTAATTTGAATAATACAAATGTATGAAAGCTTTTAGTATCACATAAGTTTATTTACTGTAGATTGAATTATTTAATGTTTAATACCTCGTATTCATTCTATTAAGTTTTGCAAAGCTACAGTACATTAAACTAATTTTCTATCTGCATGAATATAGAAATGTTATGTTCTCTGTTAAGAACTGTAGATCAGGGCAGTATGGCAATGGGGAGCTCTGGATGTGGTTGCTGTAGGGCTTGCTGCCATAGAGCCAATGTAAAAATGCACTGATCACAGCATAGCAATTTACTGTTGGTTTAGCGCTTATTTTGAATGCACTACAATTACTTCCAATGTAGCAAGTATCATAGCGCACAATCAGTGCTATACTGCAAGTAAACTGCTATGCTAATCATACTGCAATTAGCATAGAAATACACGCTAATGAGTTGCCTACACAATTGCTTTTGATGCAGCAAACTGCACTACAGATTAATGCAGCTTTTTAACTTTTTCATTCTGATTGAAAATGTGCCTAATCTCGAGAGGTGAAGTAAAGTTTTAAGTTTCTATTAACTTCAACAGAACTCGGTGGGAAATTAAAATGTCAGCATGGGCTCCACAGCTGAGAACCCCCTGTCACCAGGTGACCTCTGACCTGTGCACCATGAGTCAGGGCACTCCTTGCCCAGGCCTCTGGCAAAGGGAAGCCCTCAACCAGAGAGACAGATGGATATGATAAATCTTAGAAAATGGTAGCAGTTCAGCTATATCAATGGCATTACTTTAACTTCAGCTTATCTCATGGAAGAAAATTCTGGCTGTTATCTTCTCCATCCAAGTGTCCCAGTAGAGATCTCTCTGCTGGATCTCATAGACTTCTGCCTAAGTCTGTAGCTTCTACTGCAACTCTTTGGAAACTCACTGGGGGGGTCTCTATATCATCTCTAAGAAACATTCTACTATGGTACACTCAGAAAGGGTGGGGCCGATACAAAAGTATTGGGTACCCTAGGCAAACCTTTGGCTTTATGCTCCCCTCCCCAAGATTTTGATAATTAAACTTAACAGTCATGATCACCTAATGCATTTCCCACAACAATCCTGCAAAAATGCATCATTTTAAATATTACATTTCACTTTGTATGTATATGGGTGCCTGCTGTCCTTGCAGGTAAAATAATGTGCTGATGGCTCTTTGAGTTTATCTGGATATCAGGATTTATTGTTTTGACTTCAGCTGCTTTTTGCTGCTCCTTAGAAGCTGCTATCATAGACGAATACGAAGTCTTGCCTACTGATTGTGCTGACTAGGGCTGACCCTTCCACTAGGAAGACTATGCATCTGACTAGTACAGGACAAACCTGAGGGCAGGGCTAGCACTGGCACAACAGTCCCAGAACCCTAAACCATAGCCTTTGATGTCACCACTGCCCTCCATCTGACCAACTCTCCAATACAAAGCGAAAGTGACAACACAGGGCCTTGAGAAGCCGTATGTGCTCAAGGCCTGGTAGGCTGCTACTACTACTACTACTGCTATCAATCATTTATATAGAGCTACAAGGCATACGCAGCACTGTACAAGAACATACAGAAGACAGGTCCTGCTCATTAGAGCTTACAATTTAATCAAGACAGACAGTACAATACAAGAGAAACAAGAGGTTCAATAGGGAAAGGAGACACAAGGAGAACAAGGGAATTAGGATCCAAAAGCAAACTCAAAGAGATGAGCTTGGCTTGCTTGAAAACTGCAATGTCCAGAAACTCAATAGTGGACCACCCTAGAAATGTAGGTTTGGCTAAATACATGGAAGTCCGATATTACCTTCACTTCTAGGGTGGAATTCTGTACTATTGAGTTTCTGGATATTACAGTATTCAAGCAAGTCAATCGTTTGGCCACTACTTTATATAAGAAGCTGGTGGAGAGAAAAAATTTATTTTGGTACTACAACCATCATCCTTCAAGTTTGAAGAAGAGGTAACCATTTTGCCAATTTTTTTGTTTAAGAAGAGTTTGTTCATCAGTGGATGAGTTTCAAACACATGTAATAGCCTTGATGGCTCGGCTTAGGATCCAGGGATACCCACCGGATGCCATTTGTAAAGCATATAAGAGAGCCTCTAATGTTCATTGTGAATGGCTACTATCCTTTCAATGTAATTTTTCAGATGACAAATTTCTGGGGGTTTTACCCTATATGGAAAGAATGACCCAAGTAGCCTTGATTTTGAGGGAATATTGGCATGTTCTTCAACTTCGTGAATTTTTTAAGAAGGATTTGATGATTGCTTTCACCAGTGGTCGGAACATGCGTGATCATGTTGTGCATACTGCTGCTGCTGTGGCAGCTTCCCCCCTTCAGTTTTCTGAATGCCCGAGGTGACATTTTAGTTGTGGTAATTGTCAATTTTGTTAGCAAACCTTAAGTGGTCCTGATTGGACAGATGATTCCATTTTGACAACCTTTATGGCCCATATGTACACTAATTGTGCCTCAGATCATGTTGTCTATCTGCTAATCTGCCCTTGTGGTCGTATGTAGGACAGACTGCTCATCTCATTAATATGTGCCTTGCTGAACATAAATCTCGGATTGCTTCTCGCACTCTTACAGCTCCTTTGGTTTCCCATTGTGTGGAATATGGACATACCTTTTCACAGTTTCAATGACAAGTCATTGATTGCATCCTGCAAGGCTGGTGAGGGGGTGATCGGATAGCTCATCTGTAAATTTGTGAACAACAATGGATTTTCAACTTGGATGCAGTGAGCCTTCGGGGCCTTAAACTTGAATTTGAATGGTATTCAAGGAGCTGACTTCTGGGTTGGTATCCACGGTTACACCAGATTTGTTGCTGATTGGCTGTTTGTCTCCCAGCAGTTGGGTTGATGTCAGTATATCCACGAGTGCCTTCACTACATGCCCGATGCTAACTGGTTAGCATCGGGGGAACCAGGGGTAATATTGATGCTTCTCGTGGCAATTTGGGCAACCTGGATATCCAGTGCTGGAGCCTGGATATGGCCGGTGCTGAATATTGGGCCCAAGATCTCTACATAATAAGATTGCTTTGAATAACGATCGTATCATTAATTATGGTATTGATATTCTCTGCTTTCCTGAAACGTGGCTAGGTGACACAGAAGAGTCATTTAGTCTACTGTTTACCTCTGGGTTTCTCTCATATTGCTGACCCCCTGAGGTCTAGAGGAGACATGGCTTTTTTTTTAGCAGCCCTTCCCATTGGAAGGTGTGACTCTTCCTTTATTGAATATGCTGGATCTCACTGTACCAGTTTATTTGCTGTCTTCCTTCTTTGCATACTGCCTCTTGGAATCTTCTGTTTTCTACCTTTTCTGATATTGTAATGTATTTTCCTACCTTGACAGTACTTAACAATTTTAATTTGCATATAAACAAACCAGAGTGACAGCGAGATAAGGCTTTTATATTGTTTATGAATAATTTGGATCTTCTCCAGCAGCTAATAGTTCCCAGCATATGGCTGATAATACCCTGGATTTGATTTTGTTAGTCAATAAAGTAATTTTCAAACTAGAAACATTTTAAACTGTCCATCTCTCCTGGTCAAATCACTTCTTAGTGACTTGTTCTTTGACCACTCCAGGGTCCTTTTCTTCTCCTTCATCCAATTCATTTTTGTCCAGGAGGCTTGATAAGATCTCATTGGACACCTTGGCCCTTTTGGTTTACTTTTTCCCTCAGGCTTTGTCTCTCTTTCTGGGATTACCTAATGATTAGTGCTGAGGGCTAAGAACCAAGGAAGGTAAGTTCACATCCCACTGTCCCTCCTTGTGAACTTGGATGTCACCTGACAATGGTCTGTTTGCAGGCTCCACTATGATGTTGACACCCAGGAACCACTCTATCAATTAGGCAATCACTGCTGTCTTCAAAAGGACATTAAAATCAGTGTTAGGGATACATATGGAAGGAGAATACAGAAGAAGAGTTCTTTATTTGCAAATGTATGATTGACAGAAAATATCTCCAACAAATACAAATAAGCCTTAACTGGATTAATAATGAAAAGAGGAAAAAAATGAACCTTCAGATTAAAAATCCATGCAATTCACTCAGGTGTATTGACTGAGTATGGATTAGGCATCCAGCCTCACCAACATAGCCATAAAAGAGATTTAGCTATTAATTGTGCATACCAGATAAGAGTCTCTACAGGGCATGCACTTCTGGGGTCAAATAGAGCCTCTTCAAAGACCACGCACAAAGGAAAAATGTCCCTTGAAAATTCTAGCAGACTTTGCATTTAGCTGATCCAATTGCTCTTGTGGTTCCATCAAGTCACTTAGGGGTCCTTTTATGAAGTGTACGCTTTCATGTGTGGTAACAGTACACAAGGGCCCACCGTAATTCTTAATGTGGGGCATGATTGTTACCACATACTAATTCACATGCTAACTGCCAATTGCTCATTAGACTATTGAACGGGCAGAGAGTAGACATGGTGAGCACACTGCAGTTATTGCAGACTGTCAATATAATTAATGCGGGTACACCTAATGCCACCTAAATAGGTGGAGTTAAGTACATCTGTGGTGAAAGTGCTGTGTGTTAGGATACTCATAAACACATTAACTGTTAGAAACCTGCTGGCTATGCCCCAATAGTTACCATGGAACACTTGCACTTAACACATGCTGGTTTAAGTGCTATATTATGTGCATAAACCTAATGCACATTAGTAAAAAAACATCTCATTCATTCCCCCATCTTCCTACTTGCTGGGGTTTATCGGCAGCATTCAAAGTCCATCCCAAACCAATAGAGCACATGTGTTAAAAGGTGGCATTTGGACTTCCGGTGGCATGGTGAGCTGAGAGGACGCGTGTTTCTTGGCTCCGGAGCCTGCTCTTCCCCCTGCCGACATTATTAAGCAATATTTGCTCCCTTATCGCTGCAAAGTGGGGAAGACCGAGTGAGTACTTGCTGCTCCTCTCCTAGATCTCAACCCCTGGGGATAGGGTCGCATGGCCACGAGAATCCCCTGCCGAGACCGAGCATGAGGTGGAGAGACAAAAATGGCGGACGGCATGCAAGAGACCCCGGGACCGTTGGAGGCCTTGTTGATGGTAGCAGAGGTATCCAAAGCGGTGGTGGTGGCATTGGAGGATCGGCTCGGGGGTCTGTCCACGCAGATGCAAGAGGTTGTCCAAGCCATTTCTGAATTCACTCGGCGGGTTGAACACGCGGAGAACCGCATAGGCTCCTTGGAGGATCTGAGAGCACGAGATGTGGCCCGGATCGAGAGCCTAGAGGAAGCCCTACGGAAACATCAAGATAAACTGGAGGACCTAGAGAACCGCAGTAGGCGGAACAACCTGCGATTCATCGGTATTGAAGAGTCCGTGCCAGAAAAAGATCTACGGCGGCACTTAGAGCAGTGGTTGCCTGCTCACCTACCACTGTCTGCAGATGTGGGGGACGTGGTGGTGGAAAGGGCGCACAGGCTGGGGCCCTATCGGTCCGGCGAGCAACGACCCAGGGCGGTAATCGCCCGCTTTCTCAATGCCGCCCAGAAGGATGGAGTGCTGAGGGCTTCGCGGCAGATGAGACGCTCTGGAGCCACCGCATGTAAAGTCCTTATTTTTCAGGACTATTCGGCCGGGGTATCCCTGAAGCGCAAGGCCTTCCAGGACACTTGCAAAAAGTTAATCGAGCGGGGCATCCGCTTCACTCTGGCATACCCAGCGCTCTTACGGGTGTACAGTGACGGGGGGAATCGAGTGTTCTCTTCCCCTGAAGAGGCGAGAGAATACTGCAATGGCCTTGGTTAAGGAGAGACTTGCGGAGAAGCGGCTTGCTGTGCGGGGTAACCCCAGGGTCCCGGGGCCATGTTGAGACACTGACGGTCTGGGCTCTCTTGTTCCATCCCCCTCGGGGTAGAGAGCACTGGGCCGGGACTTTGAAATACTGGCCGATGGACTGGTTCCTATCAAGTTCACTTTTCTGCCAAGGAGGCCTGTATGGATGTTTAGCGTTCCCAGTCGCTTTCTGATTGAATAGGTCCTACTAACTCGTTAAAGTACACTGTTACTGTGATAGTAGTTTAATGCCTGCCTATGACAACTGTACTTGCCTTTTTGTATTGCATTTATTATATTGTATTTGCTCATTTCTGGTAACTCTCTGTTGGGTCAATGTTTAGCCTGTACAGAAATTGATCTGCCCCTCCTTCTCAGGGCCACAAATGTACCAAGTG
This sequence comes from Ichthyophis bannanicus, assembly GCA_033557465.1. NCBI lineage: Eukaryota > Metazoa > Chordata > Amphibia > Gymnophiona > Ichthyophiidae > Ichthyophis > Ichthyophis bannanicus. The sequence goes on along the minus strand of CM066032.1, from coordinate 86,397,323 downwards.
CATTGGGCCTATTTAGCGGGCTGAGAGTTGTTGTACGACGGCTCTATGCCGCTGGGCCTTGGGGGGGGGGGGGGCGGACTCTCGGTTTCTCATATTTTTCTTATTTCTCAAACTCTCTTACTTTTCTGAATCTCCTTATTCTCAGAATCTCCCAGTTTTCAGAATCTCATGTCCCTCAGTGTGTATCTCCCTTTATTTCTCATGGTGCTCCTGAGATGCTATTATAGGCTCAGTATGTTATTCTCCGATGGGCTGCAGGCGGGAGTAACCCTGTATAGCCTGATAACAATGTCTAATACTACTGTTGATATTTGCCAGACTTTTGGTATTCGGGTCGGACCTCGGGGGGGGGGGGGGGGTCCCTTCCATTCCTGTCTTCTCTCTTCTCCCTTCTACTTTTGGAGACTTGATAGGCATGGTGGAGGAGCCTGCTGCAGGGCTAGGTGGACCTAGTTAATTCTCTACCAGGCCTCTGTGTGTGGGGGGGACCCTTCCCGATGACTGTCCTTGGGGGGGGGGCACAGGGAGCTCTGTGGCCTTTTCACTACCTCCTGGATCTGTGTTTTTTGTCATCTGGGTTTGGGCTAATGGTCCGCGAATAGGATTATGTGGCATAAGGAGGGGGGGGAAGGTTGGCGGCGGGGATCAGGTCTGTGGCATCGACCCCAGTGTCCATGGGCCTCACATGTTCTACACTTTTCCACCTTCTCGGGACGCGGGGTATTCTCAATATCCCTTAGTAGGGTGCTGATTACCCGCTGTTCTCCTTAATTGGCTGCATCCCTATTCAAGGTGGGTGGACTCTGGGTGGAGCCATCTAGCTATTAGGGGACATAGAGGGAGTGTGGTCAGGGCTGGTGGGGGACATTTGGGCGGTAGACTGTTGGGACCTGTCGGACTTGGTAAGGCAGGGTGGGGGCCTTTTTTTTTTTCTCCCTCAATATTTTTTCCCCTCAATACTTTGGCTTTTTCCCTTCAAAACTCCGTTTGACGAGTGGGGGGGGGGGAGGGATGGGAGAGGCGGTGGAGCGGTATTAAAGGGGGGGAGCAGGGGGGGCTGCATGCTCAGGAAGGTTCGGTGGGGCCAGGAATGGCTGGCTGTGGGTTTGTGGATGATTTGAGTGGGGGAGCGGTTGGGAAGGTGGGGGGTTTGGGGAGGAGGATGGAAGGGGGGGGGTTTGCCGGTCCAGGGGAGGGAAGGGTGGGGGGGCAAAGGAAACTAGCCAAACTGTTGGGGATGGATGTGTGTTTGATAGTGTGAGTGGAACTGTTTTGAACGAGCTGGATGTTCGGTTCCTTTGGACTGTCAAGGTCCGGATGCTATGGAGGGGGGCCCTTGGCTGGGGGGGGCCGCCGCTCTCGTTCGAACTGGGATCTTATTCTGTGGTATCGTGGTTTCGTAATATGCGGTGGATAAGGGTCTGCGAATAGTCTCTTGGAATGTCTGCGGGTTGGGCTCCCCGGTGAAGCGTTATAAAGTTTTGCAGCATTTGAAGCGTCAACGGGCAGATGTGATCATGCTGCAGGAGACTCACCAGTCGGGTGCGGAACATATGAAGTTGGGCTCAGGTCGTATCGCTCATGTGTATGGAGCTCCTGCGGTGGGGAAGAAGTGAGGAGTGGCCATCCTTGTTGCCAAATCTGTTAGCTGGATCGAAGAAAAGGTTGTCTCTGATGTTGAGGGCAGGTATGTGGGTGTATGGGGGAGACTTGCTGGGAGAAAAGTGGTGCTATGCTCGGTTTATGGTCCAAATGTCTACGAGGCTCGCTTTTTTCAGAGTATTTCTCAACTGCTGGCAGATGCTGGTGGGTATCAGGTTATATTAGGCGGTGACTTCAATGAAGTTTTGGATGTCGGTCTCGATAGGTCAGGTCTGGCGGGGAGTGGGAGTCGCCGGGCGCGACAACGTTTGTGGGGGTTGTGTGAAGCTTACTGCTTACTAGATATCTGGAGGGTGTTGCATCCTGGAGACTGAGATTATACACACCTGTCCCGAGCGCATGGGACTTGGTCTTGCATCGATTACTTCCTAGTCGCGGAATCGTTATTCAGCTGGGTCTCGAGGGCGGACATTGGGTCTCTTGTTATATCCGATCACGCGATGGTGGTCTTGGAACTGAAGGGGAGTAGCCCACCATTGGGTAGAATGTGGCGATACCCTTTGGAGCTATGTGGGGATGTTCCTTTTGAAACGTTTCTGCGGAAGAGATGGAAGGAGTATGAGACCTTGAATGCGACACCGGGCATATCTCCGGCCCTCCTTTGGGAGGCTGGGAAGGCTGTGCTCCGTGGGGATATAATTAGCTATCAAAGTCAGCGGTGCAAGCGGTTGAACCAGCAGATACTTCAGCTGGAACGGGACTTAGGTAAAGCGCGCAGGGTGGTGGCTGGTTCCAAAACCGCAGCTAATCAGCGTAGGCTTTGGGAGGTGCAAGCTGAACTGGAGATGCTACTTCATCGGCGGGCCCAGAAATCAATGCTGTACTATAGATATAGGCTTTATCGGTTTGGGAATAAAGCTGATAAGTTGATGTCCTCGTTGCTGAGGCCAGCCGGGGGGTCCCAGCAGATCGGGGCTATTCGGCAGGCAGATGGCGCCATCACACGAGACTCTGCAGCAATAGAAAAGGTATTTGCTGACTTCTTTCAGCGACTCTATGCCAGCGATGGAGATAAAGAATTAGAGGGGCGTCTCTTTTTCAAGAGGTGTGGGCTACCGCGACTTGAAGCGGAGCATCTGGAGTCCCTTAACCAACCCCTCACTGGACAGGAGGTTCAAGCCGCCATAAGGAAATTGAAGAATGGGAAGGCTCCGGGTGTCGATGGGTATCGTAGCGAGTTTTATAAAGCCCTGGGTGACGCTGTGGTGTTCCCCCTGGTGGGGTACTTCGAGGATCTGGTACAGCGAGGTAGTTTCCCGTTTGAAGCTAATAAAGCTTTGATTACTATTCTACCCAAGCCAGGGAGGGACCCCCTTCTGCCGAGCTCTTACCGTCCCATATCTTTGCTTAATGTGGATATTAAACTTCTCGCTAAAATAATGGCGGATCGGTTAGCAAACTACCTACCACTTTTGATCCATAGGGACCAGGTGGGGTTTGTGCACGGGCGTCAGGTAGCGTACAACCTGCAGCGGATTTTGCTGTCGCTCGGAGCAGGGCGACTGACAGGGGACCCCTCTTTACTAATTAGCTTTGACGCCGAGAAGGCTTTTGATCGGGTCAACTGGGGTTTTATGTATCAGGTCCTGGAAGTAATGGGGTTTGCTGGGTTCTTTGTGGATGTGATACGCTTGCTCTACGCTCATCCAATTGGGGCGATTATGGTCAATGGGACTATGTCGGCCGATTTCGACATCCAGAAGGGCACTCGGCAGGGCTGCCCGCTATCGCCTCTTCTATTCATACTATCGATTGAGCCTCTTCTGTCTCTTATTAGGACCTCTTCCCAATTTCGGGGCATTCGGATGGGGCGGGAGGAATTTCGTCTCGCTGCTTTTGCGGATGATTTGTTAGTTCATCTGGGGGATCCCGTGGCAGGTCTGCCTCGTTTGTTACAGCTCATTAAGGAATACGGGGACCCCTCGGGACTTCGTCTCAATCTCGATAAGTCGGAAGCGATGTTCTTAGCTCCTGAGGGGCATCAGGGGTGGCAGGGTCCCTTTCCTTTGAAGTGGGCGACGGGGCACTTTAAGTACTTGGGTATTTATCTGCCGGCGCGGCTGGGGGATCTCTATCATCTCAATGTGTCTAAGATATTGGGGGAGGTGTCGGCTTATGTAGATAGATGGCGGGACTTGCCGCTGTCTCTGGGGGGCCGAGTAGCCCTCAGCAAGATGGCGATCTTTCCTAAAATACTATACCCGCTTCAGATTCTCCCATTGCTCTTAAGGCGCACAGATCTTCGGCAACTGGAGCGCTTGTTCAATCGGCTCCTTTGGCGGGGGAGAAAGCCTCAGGTGCGTCTGGCGATATTGCGGCAACCTTGGGGTCTGGGAGGTATGGGTTTCCCGGATATAAGGCGGTACAATGTGGCGTGTTTATTGCGGTACGTCCGAGATTGGCTGTGGGACTTGGCCGACTGTTCTCCGACGGTGATGTGGGAGGCTGTACTGGCGCCTCTTCGCTTGCGGTACCTGTTACATGCTAAGACGATTCGGGCTGTACCCCGGGATATTCGAGAGTTTCTTTTTAAGCCCATTCGGCAGGCATGGCGTTCTTTTTGTGCTGGACATCGGATCTCAGCGTTTTATATGCCTTATCTTCCTATTAGGGGTAACGCAGATTTCATACCGGGCATGGGGCGGTCTTACTTCCAGTTCTGGGAGACTCTCGGGGTGGTGAATCTGGAGCATGTGCTGACCTCTGAAGGGGCTATGATGCCCTTCTCCGAGCTGCGTCATCAGTACCTGTTAGGGGATCGAGATGTTTTCCACTATACCCAGCTTCGGAGCTATCTCCACACGATTCCTGTGGATGCGATGCGTGGAGAGGTCTGTTCAGAGATTGAGTTAGCACTGCTGGGGGGGGGACACGGGAGTTCGGGTGTCCGGGCTTCACAAAATGCTATGGGATGGAGTGTCGTCTCTGGAGGTTGAAGCTCTGGTGACGGTCTGGTCTGTAGAGTTAGGGGAGGAGGTCGGCGTAGAGCAGCTCCTGGGAGGGCTGGCAGCAATCCCGACATTAAGCGTACAAGTAATCCATCGTGACACCCAGTACCGGATCATGCGCCGTTTGTACTTTGCCCCTGTGAGGGCTTGGAGGGCGGGGGTAGGTACGAGTCACTGCTGTCCTCGATGCGGTGAAGCTTGGGCGACTCTGGGCCATATGTTTTGGTGCTGCCCCAAGGTTCAGATTTTCTGGGGTCGGGTGTTTGGTCATCTCCGTCGGTGCCTATCGCAATTGGAGCCTCTCAGTGCGCGGAACGCTGTGCTGGATGTTTGGGAGGATGACTGGGGGGGCATGCTGGGGACAATGGGACTGAGATGGTTGCGTTTGGTGCTGATGACCGCGCGTATGATGGTGTTGCAACAGTGGATGGATGTGCGGGGGCCCAGTTATGGGCTTTGGAGACTTAGACTCCATAAAGTTCTGCTTATGGACCGGCTACACGCTGCCGGGGCAGGACGGAGATGGGCTCGCTTTCTGCAGATGTGGGGACCCCACGTGCAATTATTACCTGCGGGGGCACGCCGACGTATTATGGGGGAACTTTGAATTCTTAGGGATGGCTATGGAGATAGGATAAGGGGGCTGTTGATATGCTTATGTCTGTTTGGACCCTCGCGTCAAAGTGATAGGCTACATTTGGCTGCATTCCCCTATTTCTGTTTCTTTGGGGGGGGTAGTAAAGGGGGGGGGTAGGTAGGATAGATGCCAAGGTGGTGTCACACGGCCTAGCCGACTCGCGGTGGGCTGGGTAGGCTCGGGAGAAGAACTAACCCTGGGTCTGCCGGTGCTGCTACTTTTGGATAGATTGTGGGGCGAGTGGGTGGGGTGGGACCTCCACTGGCCTTGGCACTGGGGGGGAGGGTTGGGGGGGGGAGGGAAGGGGAAGGAGGGGTAGTCACAAGGGGAGGAGGGTTCCCGGGGTGGGAGGGTTGCGGGGTGGTTGGTAGCTGCAGTTTATCCCAGAGGTTTTTTTTTGGTTTGTACCACTCTGTGTCGTCTAACATTTACAAATTTACAAATTTAAAATTTAGTATCCTTTCATTTCATCCTTTGTCTTTCCTTTTCTTCTCTGGGGGCTTCTTGCTCAGAGGACAACGTCTTCAGAGGTGGGAGTATGATATGCAAGTGAGTTGGATGCTTCGATTTGTACGATATATGCTTAAACTCCTCAGTTGTATCTTTGTTGCTTGGTTTGAATACATAGATTTAGGCATAAAGTACAGAATATTCCCCAGTAGTGGGATAGATTATTGTTGGTCAGTATCTTTACTTCTGTATGATATGTGTCAAGATGCATGCTGTTTACAATGTTTCAAAACTGTATGCTGCTTACAATGTTTCAATAGGTTTGTCATTTACATTGTTTCAACATGTCAGCTAATTTTACAATGTTCCAATAAGTAAGCTGATTACAATGTTTAAATATGTAAGCTACTCAAAACGAATAAAAAAAGATTTAACCATGAAAGGTGGCATTTTACTTACCAGATAATGTTCTTTCCTTGAGTCCTGCTAGACCAGTCCAGACAAGTGGGTTGTGTTCCCCTACCAGCAGATTGGTGGAGACAGAAGCAAATAAAATGCCCAGGTTTCAATGATATCATTCCCATGCCTCTTTCAGCCTGAGCCACTAGAGGGCACCCCCGTATTCATCCCAAAGCATATGGGAAAGCATGGCAAACCTCACACAACCTCGGTGTGGACAACAATGATGTCAAACCATGTAGAAAACTATGTATATAAGAAATTGATCAGAAGCCTCTCAGTGGGAAATAAACCTGCAGACCCAAGCAGAAAATGCTAGCAGACCAAGTTACCGCTGCAGAATAACAGACCAAACACAGTTCCATGGATAGGTCCTGGACTGGTCTAGCAGAACTCAAGGAAAGGACATTATCTAGTAAGTAAAATGTTACCTTCCATAACATCCTGCTAGACCAGTCCAGACAAATGGGACGTACCAAAGCTATGTCTCCTCTGGTAGGGAAGAAGACACAGCAGCTCACAAAACCTTGGAGCCAAAGACCGTGTTCCCCTGGGTGTGAACATCAAAGCTGTAATGCTTGACAAAAAGTGGAAAGTGATGCCCACAGTGTCACCTGACAATGTCTGAAGGGGCTGCAGAGCCATGCTATGCCCCTGAGGTTACTGGGGCCTGAGAATAATCGGCTCACAAAACATCTGGAACCAGTCAACTCTGTAACAGATATGCCAAGGGAAATGCCTCCATGATTCAGCATCCCAAGGTAAGCTCAGCTGTCGCAACACTCTCGCACATTCCAGCAAACAGCGCAAAAGATGATCAGAGTTACAAAACAGAAACTGTAACCTCCAAGTCCCAGAGAGGCACCCTCCAGACATCCACAAGGCAAAGATCCTTATCTTCCCCTCTACACTGCTCCTCAGAGAAGGAAGGCAAGCAAACCACCTGGTTCACATGAAAGGGAGATATCACCTTGGGCAAAAGGAAGGCACAAGCCAAATGGAAATGGCCTCTTCTGAAAAGGACAAATATAGATTCTGGCAAGATAGCTCCTGCCACTCAAAAAGCACCTTGCCAAACAAATCACAACCAAAAAAATAGTATTGAGAGTTGTACCTTTCAGAGCAGTATGTTTCAGAGGTTGAAAGGGCTCTGACACCAGGACCCTGATCACCAGAAAGAAATCCCAGGAGGAGACAAATGGAGAGAGGAGAGGACAGAGATGCTGAACCCCTTGAAGAAAATGTGAAACATCTGGGTGCAAGGCTGAAGACTTTCCAGCCACCAGACACTGAAACAGGACAACACTGCCACCCGAACTTTCAAGAAGATAAGGGAAAACCCCCTTTTCCAGACCATCCTGTAGAAGACCAACAGAGCCAGCACCGTGGCAGACTTACTGTAGGAACATGCTGTTATGTGCCTCATTCACAATCCAAGAGGCACCAGTTCTGTACACATGCCAGGCAGGTAGAACCTCTCTGGGCTCTACTGCAGAAGAATAGTGCTTACATGACAGCTGATTCCCTTCAAGAGCCAAGCTGTAAGTGAGAATGGTGCCAGATCACCAAGGACAAGTAGCCTCTGATGCAACGAGCCTCAAAATGGGGCAGTGATGACAACCTCCAAATGTTTCTTGTAACCATCCATATGTTTTGTACATCTGTCTGCTGGTAGTTTCTCCCACTCTTCAACTGCGATTTGTTCCAGCTCATGAATGTTTCCAGGATGTTTCTCAATTGTATTGAGATCAGGACTCATTGCTGGCCTGTTTAAACAGTCCACTTGTTCCTTTTTAACCATTCTTTTGTACTTTTGGATGTATAATTTGGATCATTGTCCTGCTGGAGGACCCATGGCCTTTGACCTAGACCTAGTTTTCTGACACTAGGTAACACATCTCACTTCAAAATACTTTGATAGTCCTCTGACGTCATGATTCCTTTAATATATTCTAGGCCTGAGGCAGTAAATTAGCCCCACAGCATTATGGAACCTCCACCATATTTAACTATAGGAAGGGTATTTTTTTTCTTATAAGCTTCATTTCTCTGCCTGTAAATGTATCGTTGGTCTGCATTGCCAAAGAGTTCAAGTTTTAGTTTCATCTGTCCACAGAACATTTTCCCAAAAGCATTTTGGTTTCTTTAGGTGGGTTTGGGCAAAGATTAGGAGTGTCCTTTTATGTCTGTCTTTGAGCAGTGGGGTCCTCGTTGGCTTTCACCCATGAAGTCCTCCTTTGTTTAGTGCATGGCATATAGTGTGGGTTAAAACCACCACTCCAGATTGCTCCAGGTCAGCCTTAAGGTCTTTGGATGTTCTATGTGGTGTTTTTCCAACAGTTCACACTAACCTCTGAAGACTTATTGGATTAATTTTCCTCTTCCCACCATGTCCTGGGAGGTTCTTGACAGTTCCATGAGCAGAAAACCTCTTTATAACATTGCGAACTGTAGACACAGGAATCCCAAGGTCTTTGGAGATGGACTTGTACCCCTTTGATGTTTGGTGATAATGGCTTTTATGACAATCTCAGGCAGCTCTCTTGTCTTCACCATTGTGAAAATGGAACAGGGAATGAATGCAAACTTTTTTTAAATGTGTAACTTTTATTGAGTAAACTTCAATTAAATACTCCAACTTGTACAATCACATATAACAATCATTGCTGCCAATTTTTCCTAACCAATTCCAATTCTTCAACTGTTAACCCTTTGGCTGCCGCCAGCATTCATAGATATGCTATATAGCATGAAATTGTCCCGCTCTGTTGCCAAGTTCGGCAGTAGCAGAGGTCATATTATATATCCATTCTAACCTCTTTTTCACCTCGCTAAAGTCTGATGTGAACCAGTCTCACCAGCGCCAGGTCAATACCATGCAGGCAGCCACAATGCACATCTGTGCTGGTTCTCTGGCCCCCTTCTCCACCCCGTGCAGGGGCATGTTCAGTAGGCAGAATGTCGGTGTCTTTCCCCCCAACTCCTCCCCTCCTCTTCCCCCCTTCTCAGTCTATGTGGATGGAGCTACTATCCTTCCTGTTCCCTCGGCCCGCAACCTAGGTGTTACCTTTCATATCTCTATCTCCTTCTCCACACATATCCAGCTTGTAGCCAAGACCTGCCGCTTCTTTCTCTACAACATTAGCAAAATCCGCCCCTTCCTCTCTGAACACACCACCAAAATGCTTATCCACTCCTTAATCTCCTCTCGCCTTGATTATTGCAATCTACTCCTTGCTGGTCTCCCCGTCAGCCACCTCCTTCCCCTTCAATCTATACAAAATCACGCTGCTTGACTAATCTTCCGCCAGTCTTGCCATGCCCACATTACTCCTCTACTCAAATCGCTTCACTGGCTCCCTGTCCAAATCTGCATCCAATTCAAACTTCTCCTACTGACCTATAAATGCATTCACTCTACGGCCCCTCAATACCTCTCATCTCTTATCTCTCCCTACATCCCCTCTCGGAACCTGCGCTCCACTAGCAAATTACCTCTATCTATGCCTTTCACCCGCACTGCTAACATAGAAACATAGAAACATGATGACAGAAAAAGACCACATGGCCTATCTAGTCTGTCCTTCCATATCAACAACTACATGCTATATAGCATGAAATTGTCCCGCTCTGTTGCCAAGTTCGGCAGTAGCAGAGGTCATATTATATATCCATTCTAACCTCTTTTTCACCTCGCTAAAGTCTGATGTGAACCAGTCTCACCTGCGCCAGGTCAATACCATGCAGGCAGCCACAATGCACATCTGTGCTGGTTCTCTGGCCCCCTTCTCCACCCCGTGGCCCCCTTCTCCACTCCCGACTTCGCTCCTTTCACCTTGCTGCACCTCATGCTTGGAACAGCCTACCTGTGTCTATATGCCAGGCATCCTTCCTGGCCCTCTTCAAATCCAGGTTGAAGACCCACCTCTTCACCGTCGCTTTCAGATCCTGACTTCCATCCTTATCTTATCTTAACCCCCATCAACTCTCATAAATAAATTGTATTGACCATTCCATGCCTTGCACTAAACCGACCAATGCTCTGTGATGTTCTGACTAGATTGTAAGCTCCGATGAGCATGACTCTGATGGGCAGGGACTGTCTCTTCTTGTTGGTTAGCGGTACAGCACTGCATGCGTGGCGCTATATAAGTGGTAAATAGTAGTAGTAGTAGTAGTAGCAATAGATTCCCACCACTCATATTATCCACCAGCTCCTTTACCTCCTACCAATATTGTCCCCCTGCCGGACCCTTCCACCACATATGGCAAAAGTCTCCTTCTTGTCCACAGCTCCTCCAGCATTGCTCTGACTCAGACAACCCCAACTTATGCAATCTGAAGGGTCCCAATACATCCTATAAAGACGTTTATAGACATGCTCCACAATTGGAGCTACGAAAGTTAACTTTCGAGTCATCTCAAAAATTTCCATCCACTGCTGTTCTGTCAGTTACTCATAATTCTTCCTCCCAAGTTTTACAACATCTAGGGACAGTAGCATTTAGCTTCATAAGTCATTTATAGCAAGCAGAAACAAGCCCTCAGGACCCCTGCCATGTTTCCAGATTGGTCTCAAATTTTCTTCTTCGACCCATCTGATCACCTCAGTGTTGGCTGGACTGTACAAAGTAGCACAACTGGTTATAGTAAAATTCATGTTCCGCCAGCAGGCGATAGAAAAAAAGATCGATTTTGACATTAATGAGATATTCAAATTCTTCAAGAGTATGAATAAAGTATAAAAACAAGCATTTTTCATGTATAGAAAAGTAAACTATAATGAGATTCCAGGGATGATGTTTGCAGTATAGCTCTGGGTAGCTCTTCATAGGCCATGGCCACGGCACTTTGGAGTCAAACCCATTCACCCAGCGGCAGTGGCAGTACTGCTGAATGAGGGGGAACTGGTGGTGATGTCAGCATCCACACTGTCAACTTAAGATCCCACAGGAAAAATCAATCCTGGCCATATCACCAATGCTTTCATTAGAAATGAAATGGAGAATTTTAACAAAATGTTCTATTTCACTTCAATTTGTCTTTAAAATGAAAGAAAAACAGATGGAATTTTGTTCATCTTTGTTTGTTTTACTGCAAGCCCCCCCCCCCCCCCTTCAAGCTCTTTTACTGGGACAGCAGTGATCCCCAGACACTCCTGCTTCTCCAGCGTGGCTATTACAGAAGTTGCTGGCAGCCTGAGGCTTGCACCCCTGTTAATGCCTGATTTATAAAACAACACAGACTGAGCTATTATGTTTTTTTGCTCCCTACATGTGTGCATGTGTGGACACTCCCTATGATCCATAAATACTATACATCTGAAAATTGCTGTCGGATATCTTTTGTTGTGTATAGCCATTCTTGAATCTATGTCTTTATTCCTCATATTATGTTTATATTTTCTACTTCCTTTATGCAATGATCTCCTGAGATTATTCAATGTATTTTTCGTGTCTGTGGTTATACAAATTGGAAGGTATCATGTTGTGACAGATTAAAAGCTGATTAGCAATATGCTTTCTTTCCTGTTCTATTGAAGTAATTGAAAATAACATTATTTAGGGGACGTGATTACATATGAAAACAAATATTGTGCTGGGACACACTTGTGACTGTCACATAGCCTACTGAAATCATGGCTATTCTGGATTTATATATAGATCTTCTTGCTATATTTTCAAGCAAAAGTTTCAGTATCAGGCTTTTAGCTAGATGGGTCTAATTACTCAAGTGGCTGTTACAGACTGTTAAAATTCAGACTTTGAAAGGATGCCAACACAGATTTTTAAAATGAATATTTTGGTATATTTCATTTAACTAAGCTTTAAAAAAACTAAATCCTAAAGAGTGTGTAAGGGTTTGGGGCAATGTTCCGATGAAGACTCCATAGGTACTTTGCATACTTTTACCCTGAAAGCTAGCCATGCGCACAACTAGCCCACAAACTTTGCACCTACTGCTGATAGATAGATCTATCTAGAGTTTTATTGGATGATTAAAATCAGATGAAAAAAACTATTATCTTAAGAACATACATGTAAGATATTCCATGCTGGGTCAGACCAAGGTCCATCAAGCCCAGTATCCTGTTTCCAACAGTGGCCAATCTAGGTCATAAGTACCTAGAAGTTTCCCCAAAAGAGACAGGTTCCACAATGCTTGTATTAGTTCAAGCATTGACATCCTGGGCCCCTTTTTAATAATGGTATATGGACCTTTCCTCCAGGAACTTGTCCAAACCTTTTTTTAAACCCAGCTACATTAACAGCCTTTACTACATCCTCCGGTAACAAATTCCAGAGTTTGATTACACGTTGAGTGAAAAAATATTTTCTCTTATTTATCTTAAACAGTTTTACCCTGTAGCTTCATTGCATGTCCCCTAGTCTTTCTATATTCTGATAACGTAAACAATCGATCTACGTTTACCCGTTCCACTCCGTTCATTAATTTATAGACTACTATCATATCTCCCCTCAGCCATCTCTTTTCCAGGTGAAAGAACCCTAACCTGTTTAGCCTTTCTTCATAGGGGTATCCTTCCATCCCCTTTATCATTTTGGTGGCTCTTCTCTGTACCTTTTCTAATAATGCTATATCCTTTTTAAGATACGGCGATCAGAATTGCACACAATATTCAAGGTGCAGTCACACCATGGAATGATACAGAGGCATTATAATATCCTTTGTTTTATTTTCCATTCCTTTCCTTATGATATCCAGCATTCTATTTGCTCTCTTGGCTGCTGCTGCACACTGGGTGGAGGGTTTTAACATATTATCCACAATGACACCTAAATCTTTTTTCCTGGGTGGTGGTTCCTAATGTGGAACCGTGCATTGTGTAGCCATAGTTTGGTTTGTTCTTCCCTAAATGCATAACTTTGCATTAAATTTCATCTGCCATTTGGATGCCCAGTCTTCCAATGTATCAAGATCCTCTTGCAATTTTCCACAATCGTCTTGGGTTTTAACAATTTTAAATAGTTTTGTGTCATCTGCAAATTTGATAACCTCACTCGTTATTTCCTTTTCCAGGTTATTTATGAAGATGTCAAAAAGCAGAGGACCCAGCAGAGATCCCTGGGTCCTCTGCTTTTTGACCTTTCAACCAGCTTTCAACCAGCTTTTTGACCTTTCAACCACCTTTCAACCAGCTATTCACCTTTCCCCATTGGGAAAATTGGCCATTTAGCCCTACCCTCTGCTTTCTATCTTTTAACAGTTCCTGATCCACAATAGTACACTGCCTCCTATCCCATGACTCTTTAGTTTTGCCAAAAGTCTCTGATGAGGGACCTTGTCAAAGACTTCTGAAAGTCCAAATACAATATATCAATCAACTCACCTTTGTCTGCCTGTTTATTCACACCTTCAAAAAAACATAACAGATTAGTAAGACAAGATCTTCCTTGTCTAAAGCCATGTTGGCTGTCTCCCATTAAGCCATGACTATCTACATGTTCAGCAATGTTGTTCTTTATGATGGTTTCTACCATTTTTCCTGGTACTAATGTCAGGCTCACTGGTCTGTAGTTGCCCGGATCACCCCTGGAACCCTTTTTAAAAATTGGCGTCATGTTGGCCATCCTCCAATCTTCAGATATTACAGATGATTTTATTGATAGTTCACAGATTACTAATAGCAAGTCTGCAAGTAATAGCAGGTCTGCAATCTCATATTTCAGTTCTTTCAACACGCTTGGATGTATATCATCCGTTTATCAAATAGTTGTAATACATCCTCCCGATATATCAATATTGCCTTCAATTCTCCCACACCTTTAAATACCACTTCAGTCATGGGTAACATCCCTACATCTTCCTCAGTAAAGACCGAAGCAAAGAATTCATTCAGTCTCTCCACTATCGCCTTGTTGCCTCTTAGTGCCCCTTTAACCCCTCTATCATCTAATGGACCAACTGACTCTCTCACAGGTTTTTTGCTATGAATGTACTTGAAAAAGTCTTTGTTATGCGTTTTTGCTTCTGCAGCAAGCTTCTTCTCAAATTCTCCCTTTGCCTGCCTTATCAATGCCTTGCATTTAACTTGCCAGTGCTTCTGCTGTTTCCAGTTTTCGTCATTTGGCTCTTTTTTCCATTTCCTGAAAGATGCTTTTTTGGCAACAACAGCCTCTCTGACCTCACCTTTAAACCATACTGGCAGTTTTTTGGACTTCCTTCCACTTTTCTTACAGCGTGGAATACAGCCGGTCTGGGCTTCCTAGATAATATGTTTCAACAACACCCAAGCTTGATGCAAGTCTTTAACCTTTGCAACTGCTCCTTTTAGTTTTTTCTTAACTATTTTCCTCATTTTATCATAGTCTCCCTTTCAAAAGCTAAAAGGTGGTACTGTGGATTTCCTTACCATCCCTCCTCCACTAATTAAATCAAACGCGATCATGCTATGATCACTATTGCCAAATGGCCCCAACACCCTTATCTCTTGCACCAGATCTGGTGTTCCACTAAGGACTAGGTCCAATATGGCTTCCCTTCTGGTCAGTTCATGAGCCAGCTGCTCCAAGAAGCAGTCATTTATTTCATCTAGGAACTTTATCTCCCTAGCATGTCTTGCCGTGACACTGACCCAGTCAATACCGGGGTAATTGAAATCACCCATTATTATTACTGTGCTGTAACATTTGTTAGCTTCCTTGATTTCTTTGAGCATTTCATCATCCATTTGTTCATTCTGGCCAGGCGGTCGATAGTACACCCCCACTGCCATCGTCTTCACAGACAAGGACAGAAGAAAGACCAAAAATATGATCCTCACACAGGGGCGGCTCAAGACAATCTACCTGAGTCGAGAGATAAGTTGCCCCCTCCCAAGAGCAGCCAAAATGGAGGCAATTCTCCAGACCCCTAGTCAGGACCCCCCCCCCCCCAACACACACTCAACACCAGTAAGGTGGTTACTCCACAAATAAAGAAAGCAATATATTCCTAGGCTATATAAGGCCGCTTTGACCTGGTGAAAAGCAGGATATAAATGTAGCTAAATAAATAAATAAATAAATAAATATAAGGTTAAAAAAAAAAAAAAAAAAACTTTATGATCCTGTGTTTATGCAGCAAAAAATGTAGTAGATTCCCAGGCTATATAATTAATGTAAAACATATTGACCCCTGACATTGCACACTGGATGGACATGCTATTAAATGTAACTATACAGTCTGCAAAAACAAAGGAGATGCCAGATGATCACAAACCAAGAAGCAAAATGAAACAGCAAGAACCACAGTTAATTTTATTCTGGTGTTATAAACTGTGCTGTGCTTCTTGCTTTTTATTTTTGAAAATATATTCTATATCCAAAGAAACCCTTCTCCCAATAATGAGTGCAGAGGGCATTTCCCCCATAGAACTCAACCCCCCAGAAATTTTTGCCAGCCATGTGGCATGAAGGTGTAGCCGGGTGGGTCACATTATATGTTGGCTGGCAGCAGACAACATAATTAGTCATCTTTTCATTTTCCATTCCTTCTCATTATTTTGCAAAGATTATGTTAGCTGGATGGTCAGTAAAATCAGCCGGGTGGCGCACCCATTCAAAAGGTCTTGGGGAGAACACTATCAACATACACAAAATAATTTCCAATTCCGGTGTTAACTCAGATCAACAATATAAACCTTCATCAGTCATGGACATGTTATGAGGAAATATAAAACCTTACAAAAATTACTCATGACCTATAGAGACAAGCTACCATACCATAACAGTATCAACTTCCATAATTCATACAAGGAGCCTACCTGGAAAATAGCAGCACTCTAAGGGAATCCGTTTACTAAAGCACATTAGACTTTTGCAGATAACATGGCAAAAAAGTGCTGATAGCATGGCTTCAGCTGCAAAAGCTGTGCATTATCTGTTGGGAGCATGCACAGCATTTCCCTAACAGATAATGCACCAAAATTGCAGAGAGCGTGCCCCACAACACCATGGATGCACATAACGCCACCTATTGAGGTGGGGTTATGAGCACCCATGTAGTCTTCAACTTTGACGGTTACACACACTGTTGACACTTGCAGTAACAGTGCGCTGCACACACACATCCACTCTCTGCTCATATCCTGCCAACTCTAAGCACTCTAAGGGGTATGTTTACCAAAGTGCATTAGTGCGATTCACGTTAGGAGCCGCGGTAGAGACAGAAACGCCCAAATAAGGACATGGGCGGTACATCGTTACGCGCAACGCGCGTTCCAAAAACTAACGAGCGTGACAGGGCGCGGTGGCTCGTCCCCGCGCGTTACCGCGCGTCAACCCCAAGAAAGCGTACAGATACAAATCACAGGAACAGAGCTGTAGCACAATGGTGAGCTCACTGACCGCTGTCACAGGCAGCATGGGTTCAAATCCCCTGTCTCCCCAGTGTGCACAATGCAGAAGGCTGGCCCAGCCATCACCCAGTACCCAATGTAGGGAATGAGGAGGCAAGGGTTTATATTTTACCACCAGTAGTGCTGCCAGCAAATATACCATCACAGTGGTGCAACCAAAGGTGCTGCAGATGGCATCCCATAATGCACCACACAGGCCACAGTAGAAAGTGCACTGTCCACAGAGGCACACCAAAATGTCACCTTCAGAACACCATAGCAGGCAACGTAAAGGGTGCCAGATAAGGTGCCAAATGGGGGCGCCCCATGAGGCACTGTAAGGTGACATCATGCTGATGGTGTCTTGCTGGCAGGACCAATGTGCATCCAAAATAGACAATGCTGCAGTCAGGCCGATAAAAAAAGACCACTGTGTTATGAGTCCATGACCACTGGCCCCACAGGCTGTGACGGAACCACCGGGCAGCAGCCCCATAGCTGCGAACAACCCCCTGGCTGTCACCTGAAGGGCAGCAGGGCACCACCCAAATGGCCCGCTGTGATGTCTAGGATCTGTCCCAAAGCAAACATACCCATGGTGCAAGGCACAGGAAGATCAGCGGCCCAGAGATGAACACAACAAGGGGCATGTACCTACACATCTCCCTGGGACGGCAGGCCGAAATGAGTGTGTGTCACTGTCACACAGTAGCAACAGACAGTAGCCCAACAGGGCGCCCCCTAAGAATCTAGAAAAGGTGTGTCCTAAGGTAGCGTGATCTGTCGCACAATGGTGAAGACACAGGCAGATGGTGCAAGGTCTGTGAGTTCAAACCACCCATGGTCCCAAGGACAAGCGCTGCCTGCAACAGTACCCTCTGCAAACCATAGTTAGTGACGTGGATAACCAGTCAGTACTCTTTTGAAGCCATACATATCCCCCAGTTTTTGTTGCCGACAAACAACCTGAGAGGTGGGAGAAAGTGCCCACCCCCCTCATATGTAGGGCCCCTATAATCCAGAGAGCCTTAGCCCTCACAAGAAGAAAATAGTGTGAATGTGTAACCAGAACCATTTTTGAGAGATGTACATAGTCAAATATATCCACAAACCATGGAATGAAGGAAAGCAAACCCCAAACAGTGCTGGAAATAAGGCAGGTAAGAACCGAATGGTCATGTCACCGTACACCTGTAGGGAACCCCACCACGCCATGCATATGTCTTGCCAACTCTGGGCTCTGTATCATGTGAATGTGTACCTGACAGGAGGGTGGATCTGTGGAGGCATCAGCGACATCACCCACACACCAATATAGTGATGGCAGAAGCAGCTTGTGCTGTACGTCTAACAGACTCAGGTGGCAAGCACACAGTCACAGGGCTATACCCTGAGGGTGCTGTATAGGGCACCCTACAAGTCACACCAGTGGGTAAAGGTAAATGTGCACTGTCTGCCCGTGCACCCTATAGGGCAGGGCTGGGGAATCCTGGTCCTGGGGAGCAGCAGACCAGTCAGATTTCCAAGATATCCCTAATGAATATGCATGAGATATATATGCATTAGAGACATCCTGCCAATCTGACTGGTTTGGGGCCCTCCAGGGCTGGATTCGGAGACCACTGCCTTACACCTCTGTCATTTAAGATTGTGAGTGGGCAAGGTGCAGATGTCCAAGACATCAAATGGTTTAGATAGAATGTGTCACATTCCTCCTCACCGTCCTACCACCACCAAAATATTGTCAATTAGACAACCTTTTTGGTGGTTGTGAGAATCGAGGACGAATGTGACACATTCCATATACCCTTTCGATGTCTAGAACATCTGCACCTTGCCCACTCACAATCTTAAATGACAGAGGTGTAAGGCAGGGGTCACCAAATCCAGCCCTGGAGGGCCACAAAACAGGTTGGCAGGATATCCATAATGCATCTATATCTCATGCATATTCATTATTGATATTCCGGTAAGCTGACTGGTCTGCGGCTCTCCAGGACCATGGTTCCCCACCCCTGCTATAGGGCATGTCACAGAGAGCCCCACAGGTCATGCCATAGGGGTTCTGATGAGGCACCCTGAGGAGTCTGCACTGTGAGGGTGGTGCTGCTGTCAGCACCAATGTCATGTAAAACTACAAGATGCCCCCCAAAGGGTCACCTAATCCTCCATATGTGGTCTGAAATCCATGACATAGGGGCCCCCACAGGTAATGAAACAGCTAGACGCCCATAATGTCTGTGAAAACTACACAGTCCCAAGAATGAGGTGGCCAGCTCATGGAGCAGAACTGTGAAATGCTACAAATCACCACACCAGACCCCCAGTAATTGCCCGATGCACATACAAAGAAAGCCTGTCAATGGAACAAAACAAGGTCTCAGCAAACAAGGGCATATGGCAAACACAACCCAGACCAAGGTCAAGATCATTACCAAATATAAAGGGCCCATTAACATCACAGACCTGTTTCATTACCTGAATGCCACTGGCAAAATGAAAAGCAAACACGAAAATACTATGAATATGTACAGAAAGAATATGCAGATGGCTGTACCACCAAAACCCACAACCCCCAGACTGTGCAAAGAAAGTGCACCATGTCACCACACAAAGTGACAGCTGGGGGTAATGATATGGTTGTAAGCAAAAACATTCATGGTGCACTGCACATGGACATCATCAGTCTCTAGAGGAACATATGAGGGGGTAGGTACCCACACAGCGCCATCCCATGAATGGGCAAATGAATGTGTGCGTCACTGCAATAGAACAGGAAAAGACAGTAGCCCAACAGTGTGCCCTAGAAGAAGTATGAGAAAGATGACCATCATGGTCCTGAGAAGGGTACCCCATGCAAAGTGACATATGAGGTACACACGGATACGAGAGGTCAGATGGAACCCTGGCTCACAGAACCATGTGGCATGGTGCCCCAAAAAGGGTATGTGGGACAACGTCAGTGTGCCCTAGGGACTACCAGTGGTGTCTGCAGGTCCTGCGGAACCAGCGTGCAACAGAGACAGATGTAGTACTAACACCACACAGAACCCACGGTGAAGACAATGGATAGGTGACTGACCGAGGGACAGTAGGGAGTTACTGGACCCACATCCCTGTGGACATTTCATGTGTCAGGAAGCAGCGCAGACAAACGTTGCTGCCAAAAGCAATACAACAAAGGGTGTTGGCAACCTAGAGTACTAGAACAAAAGTGTGTGGTAGCTGAGGGGAAAATGTGTCAACCTGTGTAGGCGGAGGTGGCCAGAGGAGTGGCCCTGCCACGCAGAGCAGGCACAGGCCCGCCAAGAACACAAAGATGCAATGCAGACAAGGGTAGCAGCGTAGGATAGGGGGTGACAGTGCACAGCAACATACAGGACATGTCACATCACACTGATGCAGACAGATGTACCAAAGGATGATACCCAATGGTGATGAGGATGATAAGAGCGGGCAGGACCTAAAAGCAAAGAGATGACTGTTACAGTGACTACAGGTACCAGTGAGGGAAAGACATAAAACAGGGGAACAGAGAGAGTGAAAAGCTATGAACACTAGGATGGAGGGCGCTTCAGGAAAAGAATAACTACCGTAACACCAGTAGGCATACAGAAATGGATGCAGACAGGACCACAGCATGTCCCCATACATAACCACAGCTGTGTGCAAGGTGAGGGCACCCCAAAGACCAAACAAGATGCACCACACATTAAGTGCAGGGGTCCATAGCCAACATCACAGTCCACAGGTGGGATGGGAGGTAGATATGAACCGGTCCATACACGACCCACGAAATATCATACAGTGCAAACCAAATACAATATATCATGGGAGCGACAAGTAAGGGACAGAGGGGGTCAGGGCAATAGAGAGCCATGTGGATGGGCTGTGGTCAGGGACAAGCGACCGTAAGAGGAGCATGTGCCTGACCAAACAGGTGAGTGATGGCGGCCAGACCAAACGGCAGCAGCGGCTCCAGTAAACAGGCAGGCCTGTCACATGCCCTGCCACATGTGTGACAAAACGAAGCCAAGGGTGATGGGGTAGTGGGCCAGAGAGCAGTGCAGCACCATAGGAGCAACGGAGAGTAAGCAACATATATGGGTCAGACCATGGCGACAGCAATGCAAACCGCACTATATTGCAACTCACCTGAGTCACCTGCCTGTTGTAGTTGTTTACACACCAACACCACATGTAGCGCAGCATCGGCCAGTATGGTTGTAAGCATGTTCCCCTCTCCCTTTCATGTACAACGATGGACCGCTTCTGATCGCTGGAAGGAGCGGTGTATAAATGTATGCCAAATAAATAAATAAATAAATCTGCAAAGTCCTGGGGGCCCGGAAAGCAGAAGCCCATCCTGGGGAGGCAAAAAGACATCAAACATGTTGACACATGACATGGTACTGCTGCACAATCCATACACCAGCCCACACATGGGCAACCCAGATAAACATCACCAGCAGAAGCAGAACTTACAGGAGAAGAGCTCCTCGATCAGATGTTGCCTGGCCGCCATCCCAGCACATGTGTCAACATGGCCAGGTGCAGGAGGGCACACAGGATCCACCCCAAGATCCTCATTAATATCGACTGGAAGATTGTGCCTGAGAGCAATGTTGTGCAGGATGCAACAGGCTATTATGATCTTTGCCACAGTCAAGGGCCCGTACTGTAAGGCCCCGCCAGTTCTATCCAGACACCTGAAGCGACTTTTGAGAATGCCAAAGGTTCGTTCAATGACTGAGCGGCTGGAGGCATGGGCCTCATTGTACCGCATCTCTGCACCTGTCCGAGGGAGACGCACAGGGGTCAGCAGCCAGGCACGACACCCATATCCTGCATCACCTGCAAACAGAAATGGAATTAAGGCACATGTGCGAAGACGAACCTATGGAAACCATGATGTAGCAATGCACAAATGGACAGCAGGGAAACATGGTCACACACATATGATGGCACAGCATTGCACACATTTGTGGTGCACCAGAGTCTGCATCTGGGAGATCAAAATAACACTGGCCGGTAAAAAGATGGTCAGGTGGGCAGGTCGCTGGGACATGGTGTGATATGGCACACAGGGGATATGTCAGTGTACCACAACCCGGGTGGGCAAGGCGGGGGTGTCAGCGCAGTCAGGCAAAAGCAAACTGTCATGCAGCAGGCATGTGTGATAGCAGGTCCGCACATACACCCTGACACATGCCAACACCTACATGGCGGATGAGTAGGCCACATACACACTGTACAGCTGGTCTATGGTCCTGTTCCCAGAGTTTCCCAAAGCCCACCCTCCCCCCCCCTGCTGGCACATGCACAATCCCGTGGCACATTGGGCATGAGATGGACACAACACACAGGCCGACATATGTGAAACCTTTGCACCATGCATGCCCCGAATGACCGTGAAAAATGGATGATAGCCAAGTAAGCAGCTAAGGCAGGTTAGAGACGACATCACATGGGTGCGGCATAACACAGATGAGCAAGAATAGGCACATGGTAGGCAAGGGGATGTGTGTTGCCGCACAGAGGTACGTGAGCACAGTCCAAGTGACAGGGCGTGCTGTGGGCACAATCCCAGAATAGTCAGCACAAGTACACAACAGCACCATGTCATGGATGCAGAGGACACAGTTGACAATGGTGCCCCCGTGAAACACATATGTGCGTTACACACATGATGCGGGGAATACCTACCCAGCAGGATATAGTCCTCATATTGCCCGGCCTCAAACAGGCCAAACAGTACTGAGTTCTGCAGGATATAGGAGTCATGGGCTGACCCTGGGAACCGCGGGACCACATTAAGGATACGCATACCTGCATCACAGACAACCTGCACATTGAGGGAATGGAAGTGTTTGCGGTTCCGGTACACAACCTCCCTGTCACGTGGCGGGATGAGGGCAACATGTGTGCAATCTATTGCACCCATCACATGTGGTATCCCTGAAATCTGCTGGAATAAGAACATAAGACATGCCATACTGGGTCAGACCGAGGTCCATTGAGCCCAGTATCCTGTTTCCAACAGTGGCCAATCTAGGTCATACGTACCTAGCAATATCCCCAAAAGACACAGGTTCCTCAATGCTTGTACTGGGTCAAGCATTGATATCCTGGGTCCCTTTTTAATAGTGGTTTATGGACCTTTCCTCCAGGAACTTGTCCAAACCTTTTTTAAACCCAGCTATACTAACAGCCCTTACCACATCCTCCGGTAACAGATTCCAGAGTTTGATTACACGTTGAGTGAAAAAATATTTTCTCTTATTTGTCTTAAATAGTTTACCCTGTAGCTTCATTACATGTCCCCTAGTCTTTCTATATTCTGATAGTGTAAACAATTGATCCACGTTTATCTGTTCCACTCCATTCATTAATTTATAGACCTCTGTCATATCTCCCCTCAGCCGTCTCTTTTCCAGGCTAAAGAGCCCTAACCTTTTTAGCCTCTCTTCATAGGAGTAGCCTTCCATCCCCTTCACCAATTTGGTGGCTCTTCTCTGTACTTTTTCTAATAACGCTATGTCCTTTTTAAGATACGGTGACCAGAATTGCACACAATATTCAAGGTGCGGTCGTACCATGGAGCGATACAGAGGCATTATAATATCCTTTGTTTTATTCTCCATCCCTTTCCTTATGATACCTAGCATTCTGTTTGCTTTCTTGGCCGCCGCTGCACACTGGGCGGAGGGTTTTAACATGTTATCCACGATGACTCCTAAATCTTTTTCCTGGGTGGTGGCTTCTAATGTGGAGCCTTGCATCGAGTAACTATAGTGTGGGTTGTTCTTTCCTAGGTGCATGACTTTGCACTTGTCCACATTAAATTTCATCTGCCATTTGAATGCCCAATCTTCCAATTTATCCAGGTCCTCCTGCAGTTTTCCACTATCCTCTTGGGTTTTAACAGCTTTAAACAGTTTTGTGTCATCTGCAAATTTGATAACCTCACTCGTTATTCCCTTTTCCAGGTCATTTATGAATATGTCAAAAAGCAGCGGACCCAGTACAGATCCCTGGGGTACTCCACTATTCACCTTTTTCCATTGGGAATATTGGCCATTTAGCCCTACCCTCTGCTTTCTATCTTTTAACCAGTTCCCGATCCACAATAGTACACTGCCTCCTATCCCATGACTTTTTAGCTTTGCCAAAAGTCTCTGATGGGGGACCTTGTCAAAAGCTTTCTGAAAATCCAGATACACTATATCAACCGACTCACCTTTGTCTACCTGTTTATGCACACCTTCAAAAAAACATATCAGATTAGTAAGACAAGATCTTCCTTGTCTAAAGCCATGTTGGCTGTCTCCCATTAGGCCATGACTATCTACATGCTGTGTAATTTTGTTCTTTATGATGGTTTCTACCATTTTCCCTGGTACTGACGTCCCAGGGCCACCCAATGCACCCAATGCACGTCCCAGGGCCACCCAATGTTGCCTACTGTTGGGAATGGCAATGTAATTCCCAACCCGGCTGACCATGGCCCGCAGTACCTGGTGGAGGCAGCGAGAGAACGTTGGCCGACTCATCCCACCCACTGCAGCCACCGAGGTTTGGAAACAGCCAGAGGCAAAGAAATGTAGGGCAGCAAGGAGCTTGGCCATTCCCGGTATAGCATGTGACCGGGCAGTCAGGGGCTCGAGGTCAGGTCGTAGATCCTCATAGAGCTCCCTAATAGCCCCTGTGTCCAGCCGGTAGAGGGAGATCACCTGGTCCTCCCTGATGTTCTGCAGCATGGCCCTGGGCCTGTAGAGGCATTGCAGGCGTGGCCGCCCCTCAGGATGTCTACAGTGCCGTAGTTCCACCACACCCGCCTGTGGACCCTCCACAGCTGCAGGCCTGTGTTGCAGCGGGTGAGGACCCATGCCCAGGGCCTCAGCCCCAGGACCATCATCTCCCTCAGCCGGAAAACGCAGACCAGCTAGCTCCAGCAATGCAATGACTGCACCACCTGCATTCACAGTCTGAGCCATGATAGACACAGGATGTGGGACAGGTGGCTGTGAAATAGGGTACAGGGTGGGAACACAAATCACACAAACAATACACACCTGGTCAACCAAGAACATCAACCACACCCAAAACCATGGAATCAGCACAATGCTGTAGTCGGCAACGTAGCACACGAAGGAGCGCACGTAGGAGGGCGCGTACCCCCGCAGTGAGCCCGAGAGGAGCCATTGCGATAATAACCAACTCCCTGTGACGCAGCATAGTGTAAAGGTACTGCGAGCTATACACCCTGCCAAATAAGGAAGACGCTAAGATGTGACAGACACACCCACCGCGTTCACACGTGCGTACCACATAATGCGCTATATGTGAGCACCAGCCAACGTGCGTGGTTACGCGCAGAACAAATATTTATTTTATTTATTTTATTTAGTAAGGACTTATATACCGCTCCTTCCAGCGATCAGAAGCGGTTTGATTACAATTACGGGATTTGTCATAAATTACAGACAGAATTATTTGGGGATTAGATAGAGAGAGCAGGGGGGGGGGGATACACAGCACACATATGCGGGTCCATATAAAGACCTTAGCTATTATCATACATTTACACAGGCACTAACCACCATATATTTACATTTGTACATACTGCAATTCAATTTCTTTTGTCCTTTTGGATTTTCATCTGGTATAATGACAATTGAACAGGTGCGTCTTCAGTTGTTTTCTGAAATTGCTTATGTCTTTAATTTATCTCAGCTCGTGTGGGAGCTGGTTCCATAACGTGGGGGCAGATAAGGAGAACGCTCTGCGACTAGTACTGACCTTTACGTGTCTAAAGCTGTTTGGAACTCTTAGTGTGTCAGAGTTCATGGTTCTCCTGCTTCTGGTTGCAGGTTGCATGGAGATCAGGGTGGAGAGGAATGAGGGGGCCAGGTTGTGAATTAACTTGAATGTAGTTACCAATGTTTTGTATTGAATCCTTGCAACGACTGGAAGCCAGTGTAGTTCCATCAATACAGGTGTGATATGTTCGGTGACGCGAGTTCTCATGATGATCCTTGCTGCTACGTGTTGGGCCATCTGTAGTATGTTGGTTGTTTTCCTTGGTAGCCCCTGCAAGATGGCGTTGCAGTAGTCCAGGTGGGGCATGATGAGAGCCTGAGCAACTGATCGGAAATCGCACGGATCTAGTATGTTCCGCAGGGGTCGTAGCACTTTAAGCTTGTGGAAGATGGCTTTGTTGGTGTTGTTGAGGTGTTTTTCCATTTTCAGTTTGTTATCAATTGTGACTCCCAGATATTTTATTTCTTTCTTAGTATTGTATGTATTGTTGCACAATGTGATTGTTGGAGGTGGTTCGAAACCCAAGGTATTTGATATAAACATTACTTCGGTCTTCTTATGATTGATCGACATGTTATTTTGTTGTAGCCATCCCGACATCTCTCCCATGCAGTTTTGAAGCTGGTCGTAGTTCGGGTTGGTGGTCTCTAGTTGGGTGTACAGCATGATATCGTCTGCGTATATGTGGTAGTTTATGCCATATTTCCTGAATATTTCACTGAGTGGTTGCATGTAAATGTTAAAAAGTAGCGCCGAGAGTGCCGAACCTTGAGGAATGCCTTGTGTTTGGATGAACGGTTCAGCTTTCTCTCCGTTGAACTGGACCTGTGGCTTTCTGCCCGTTATATAGGAGGAGAACCATTTCAAGGCGGTTCCTATAATTCCAATTGATTCCAGCTTGTTCAGGAGGGTTATACACGGGTACCCAAAGTAAAAACATATGTCGTACCTACCATCACCACATGAATTGTAGGGAGAGACCATGTGTAAAGAGTACATAGAGGGACGAATATCTGTGTTGCTTGAGGGGACAGTGGTACGCACAGCCCACACGTGCATGACCCTGGGGCGTGGCCAATGGGAACTATTATGCCAGACGGTGTAGACACCGACACTGCTGTGCCCAGCATGGGATGCCCCATTTGCTCCTGGGCGCACACCAGCAGGCATACACTACCCAGATTTTGCACCCAACATCTGTTCCCCGCATCCCATCCCTGTGTGCAGGGGGGGACAACATCCAGTCCTTGGCTAGGGGGGGTGAAGGGCATGACATGAGGTGGGCTGTGGGTTATGGGGGGGGACCGGTAATGGGCTGGGGGCTGTTGGGGGGGGGTTAGGGCTGGAAATGGGCTATGGGGGGCTGCCTGGTAATCAGTTGATGGGTTTGGGACTGGAATTGGGCTGATGGGGGTTAGGACAGTGAGTGGGTTGATGGGGGGCTAGGACTGGTCTGCGGTTTGGGGGTTGCTAGGACTGGAACTGGGCTGATGGGTGGCTAGGAATGGATATGTGCTGCTGCAGGGACTAGAGGGGAATGGATGCTGTGTGGGCTGGAACTAGGAGGGAGCTGATGGTGGGGGTGGATCAGAATGGGATGGGGCTAGAGGTGTACAATGGAGAGGTGGAAAATAATTCGGGTGGGAGGGGTCCAACATCTCCAATTGGCCGGGTATTGGGTGAGTACCTGGGGGTTGGGGATGGAGGGGTAAGAGGTGAGTGTATGGACTAGGAATGCGGAAGGGGAATAATGAGAGGGATTAGTATGCTAAAGCAGATGTTGCGAGAGAATGCTAATCAACTACAGGATGGAGGGGTGGACACATGGACAGCAGTCGCTGGAGGGTTAGAAGAGGACACGAGGAAGCCAGGAGAAAATGGCTGGGACACTTGCAGCTGACGAAAGTGCACAATGGGTAGACGCATATCCCTTTCCATTGCATTTCCTATCTGGCATAGGTCAGCTCTGGTAAATGTGCATCATTAACGTCTGCGCTTTGTTTAATACAGGAGCCAATCAATGTATATTTATATCGTTACAGGGATGTACATTCCAAGTTAGTCTGTTGTGAATCCCAGTTTAATGGTTGTTTTCCGGTTTCGAATTAGTGCTTACCTGTTTGGTGAGGGTCTATGTTCTGCATGTGTACGTGGCCGGATGAGTTCTGTTTAAATGATTCCAATGTGGCATTGCCACATGTTCTCTCTCCCCAGTGGTTCAGGTATTGTGGCCCTGAGAAATGTGTTGGTGTAGTATTTGCAGTGTTACCTTTAGTTTGGTAGAGTATGGTGCGTAGTGAGTCCTGGTATTGCTGGTAGGATACAGCGGGTTTGCAATGAGTTTCACATAGGCAGTGTCCATTAGCCCACCTGCTGTGTCCATGCCATCTACCGCCCTGTTCTGCACCCATCACAGATGCTGCACATAGCCTTGCAGGTGCCACCACTGCTGACCCCTGGGCACAGTCACATGTCTGAGTATTGCTACATGTGTGGCACCAGCCCATGTAATGGCCGTAGTATGGCTGGATGCATTACACATGTAGAGTGCCCTGCACACACCCGTTGTATCTCACACCGACACACATGTGTGTGTGTCCTCATGTGTCTCTCACACAACACTGACACAAAGCATAGAGTGATATCTGGACAGCACAGTTAAACGGTAATAATGTCAAACTTTATTTACATAACAAACTGGGGGTGGGTGTGTTCATTGGCCCACATGCGACCCTCACTATCAAACAGCTCTGCTGCCCTCCGTGTGTGGGGTAGGCCATAGCATGGGATGTCACAGGGCAGGTGTGTACTGCGTATCCACGCACTACACACCCCGGGGACCCCTGTCACATAGTGGCTGCTCCGCCACGCCCCCAGATACGCGCTCCTTCAGCAAGCGTAGGCGGTCAGCCACCATGGTCAGGGTCGCCAGGATCTGCCCCATGATAAGGGCGTTCTGCCTCTGGGCGTGTGCATGTGCACACACAGCCGCGGCCACTCGCAGCCCGCACATGCAGCCACACAGACACAGGTCTCCCCGTGTCTGTGTGGCTGAATCCACGGTGCGCATGTCCTCGGCTATGTGTGCCATGCCCACGTCCAGGGGGTGTGCGTTGCCATCACCATGGTGCAGGTCGCTGGTGCCCCCGTAGCCCTGTGACAGCTCATGTAGCTGGCCACCCAGCACACATGCCCCCCCCAAACCCCCCCCCAACCCATCCCCCACAAGCGCCACGTTGGGCAGGTCACCCCCTTCATGCCCCTGTCCCACCACAGCAGGGCCCGTACCCGCCTGACCCACCTGCGCCCGCCCCTCCTCCCCCTGCCCCCCCAGCACCTCTGCCCTCACCCCCTCCACCGCCTCCTCCCCCACTGTATACGCACGGGGTAGCTGCCTGTGCTCCTCAGCTGGACCCCCACCCTGCCCCACATCCGCCTCCTCCCCCTCTGCGTCCGAGGATTCCTCAGGCTCATGAGGTGGTGTGTGGTGCTCCACCACCATTTCCGCACGGTCAGGCAGCACATCCAGCTCTTCGGCCCCTTGCGGTTCACCGGGCCCGGCATCCTGCACCACCTGCTCCACCGCAGCGCGTACATCCACTGTGGGAGAGGGGGACACGTATCATTTCCATGTTCACACATGTGCCACAGCAGTAACATACATCCTGTGGTCATGTCAGCCACTGGTCCACAGGGCCATGTCACATCACTCACCGTCCTGTTGGGCCAGCCGCTCCCTCTGAACCCGGCGCACAAAACGGGGATATCTTGCCCGCAGCTCCCGTGCCTTCTTGCGGAGATCCTCGACCTCTTTAGGTGGAAACACATACTGACATTAGTTGTCAAACAACCTTTGGTGGCCTCTGCCGCTACACATCTACAATTGTCACTGTGCAATATGGTTTGACACGATGGGGCACGAACCTGTGCATTTCCCAGACCACCAGGATGAGGGGTAGAGCTCTGAGGTGAGGCCTACTGCATCCTGGGGATCTGGTTTGCCTCCTGTGTTGACTGTCTGGGGCATTCCCCACACCACCAGGTTGAGGGGTAG
The DNA here is from genome assembly GCA_033557465.1 of Ichthyophis bannanicus. NCBI lineage: Eukaryota > Metazoa > Chordata > Amphibia > Gymnophiona > Ichthyophiidae > Ichthyophis > Ichthyophis bannanicus. The sequence continues at coordinate 86,367,951 of CM066032.1, read as the reverse complement.
GGCTCTGAGGTGAGGCCTACTGCATCCTGGGGATCTGGTTTGCCTCCTGTGTTGACTGTCTGGGGCATTCCCCACACCACCAGGTTGAGGGGTAGGGCTCTGAGGTGAGGCCTACTGCATCCTGGGGATGTGTGTTGTTACTGTAGTCACAGCCAGGCCCAGCTACCATAGCACAGGGACAGGGGATGGGCTCCTCATATGGCATCCTCCGCATCCTGGGGCTATGGCCTGATCCTTGGTAGCACTAACAAGGCCTGTATCCATAGCACAGGGACAGGGGATGGGCTCCTCATATGGGACCCTCCGCATCCTGGGGCTATGGCCTGATCCTTGGTAGCACTAACAAGGCCTGTATCCATAGCACAGGGACAGGGGATGGGCTCCTCATATGGGACCCTCCGCATCCTGGGGCTATGGCCTGATCCTTGGTAGCACTAACAAGGCCTGTATCCATAGCACAGGGAAAGGGGATGGGCTCCTCATATGGGACCCTCCGCATCCTGGGGCTATGGCCTGATCCTTGGTAGCACTAACAAGGCCTGTATCCATAGCACAGGGACAGGGGATGGGCTCCTCATATGGGACCCTCCGCATCCTGGGGCTATGGCCTGATCCTTGGTAGCACTAACAAGTCCTGTATCCATAGCACAGGGACAGGGGTTGGGCTCCTCATATGGGACCCTCCACATCCTGGGGCTATGGCCTGATCCTTGGTAGCACTAACAAGGCCTGTATCCATAGCACAGGGACAGGGGATGGGCTCCTCATATGGGACCCTCCGCATCCTGGGGCTATGGCCTGATCCTTGGTAGCACTAACAAGGCCTGTATCCATAGCACAGGGACAGGGGATGGACACCCTTTAGGGGCCTGCAGAATTCCGGAATGTCCTTGTGCTGTGTGATAGCTGACAGCAGCATATGACAGACCCCTGTGTGTATCTTTGCCTTCGTTTTAGCCCTGTGGTTTTCTGTTGATTGCCCACATCACTGAGGATGCAACTGCGCCCCGTAGCATACCAATGTGGTCATTTGTTCATCTCTGCCATGGTTGCTTCTAACCCCTGTGGGCTTGTGGGTTCTGCTATTGGGTGTGTTGATGACCCAGCTACAAGCAGCCGACGGTAACACCAGACATTCTCCAGCAGTGCAGATTCAAATGGTGCTTTGGTTACAGGCTGTTCTTCAGCACGTCCTCATTTGGGGTGCCTGTTCCCAGACACTTACCTCACGTGGGTAATCTGAGCTCCTGTTGTATCTATTTGTGAGGCGGTCCCAGGCCCTCCTCACCCTTGTTAGGTTCTGCCTTCTGGAGGAGCCAGGGAAGAGGCGTTGTTGGCGGAGACAGAAGAGCTCTGTCAGCAGGTACAGGTCTGCTTGTGTGAATGCAGGCTTCCGTGACATTGCTGCCATCTGCTCAGAATGTGTTTTAGCTGCGTAGCCACGTGCGTTTATAAGGGCGTACCCATGTGCGTTCATGGATGCGTAGCCACGTGCGTTCATAAGGGCGTCGCTACGTGCGTTCATTGAGGCGTGGCTATGTGCGTTGTGACAGCGTTCAGAGGCCATGACACGGCGCGTACCTATGTGCGTTGATGCCGGCAGATGGGCGTTGCCTCGTGCGTTGCCTCGTGCGTTGGCATGTTGCGTTGCCTCGTGCGTTGGCATGTTTGATTTTATATCCTCATGGTGTACTGCAACTCACATTAACACTACCATCTATACATGTGTTGGCCTATGGCTTATCCTAGCCTGTGGGCATGGGCTGGGTTTTACATCCCCCACATTGTTGGCCTACTGCTATTTCTTGCAGGGTCAGCAGCATGTGTTCTGATACCTTCTGCCTCTGACATCTCACATTATGGATATTTGACATTGCTTTGTAGAGGGCTGACCTTGATAAAGAGATGTCTATGACATTTGTAATGTCCCTTTTGTTTACATGGGTTGAGGGGGGGGGATGGGGACCAGGGCACAGTGAGTGTCCCTGATTGGCATACTGTGGAGGTGGCATATGGACCACTGTAGAGCATCTGTTTATCTGTTTATTTTGATATGTATATCATTATTTGTAGCCTTCTCATGCGTGACCTTACACCCTTTCTCTCTGTCATCTCTTGCTCTTTGCTGTCAAAAGACGGCTTGCAGTCTGTACCTGACCTCTGATATTGTTGGGTTACAGACACCACTACTCCAAATGCAGCTGCACCTGGCAGTCCTGCCATGTATCAGCACAGTGGCCTCATACCCATAGGTTCTGACTGCACAGTCAGTGCATTTGCCAGTGGAGTAAGCCTCTGTAGCTCCTTCTACATGCCTAGCTGGCTACAGAGCGACTTCAGCTCACCGCACAGTCCATCTGCTGTGATTCGCAGTGTTTTATTGGAGCAGACACAACCATGATGCACTACACATGCAAATCAGCTGTCCAATGATTGACACAAGATGTGAAATGCAACCCTACAGCAGCTCGGCCTGGTGGGGGTAACTGACCATGTGCGCCCCCACAGCACCTCAGCCTGCTAGGGGGCACTGACCGTGTGTTTTACTGGCACACAGTGGCTACACGATGTCACATTGTGTGGTTGCTGTGCTCACCCTGAGGGTGCAGTGAGGCGCCCAGCATGACGTCCACCGAACCATCCATGGCAAACATAGGCCATGCTGGAGGTCCACAGCAGTGATAATGTGTGAGATAGGTGGTGCCTGCCAAAACACCTTGGATATATCTGCCTGTCTCTGTCAGGTGTCGTCCCTATGGACCCCTAGGGGGATTTTGCTGGTAGACCGTTTCTCCGAGCAGCAGATCCACATTCTGCCTCCCTGCAATGGGGGCAGTAGGGGGGGTTCATCAACCTCAGTTCTACTGTGGATATCACACCCTACAGTGCAGTCACTGCAGCACTCTACATATCCATAGCACAGGTGCAGACAGATGGTAGGCCTGTTTATACTAGGTTGAACCCAGACACTATCTGTCATTTTCCTACAGCAGCTGCACCCTGCTATGCGCTCCATCAAGACACATACCAGCTGCATAAAGTCTGCTAGTTGGTCCATTACTGCATGTTCCAGTTGGACTTGCATGCACCCAAACATTGAATGGCAGCAGACACAGGACACAGATCAGTCAGTGACTGGCCCCCACAAGGAGACACATACATATCACATAATAGAAGTATTATATGGCACTATGGGGATGCCTAGCCATGCCGTGGTCACTGCACAGTCAGGGTGAGATTGATCTTCCTGCAGGACATACGGCGGTCGCCCTGTCTGTGTAGGTGGTGGCCAGGCACTGCTATGTCACAGTCAGTGGCCTATGCGCTGTGCAGATGCAGCCTGGCCAGGCCACCCTGTCTGGGCTATACCCATGGTACCTTGCTCCTCATTATGCATTATTTGTGGCAGCATTGAACCTGACCGTTGTGTTGCCCTCCAGGACTGCATTTTGGGGACTCTGCTCTAGGTTATGCGCCTGTTTTTGGTGTCTGTGCTCGGTGTGGTTAAAAATTGGCGTATTAACCATGCATATCTTATCAGCAAAATATTGTTTTCCTTACTATCACGGTTTAATTGTGAGGAAAATATGGGTACTGGATTGGCAGTAGCCCCAGCTGGGCTTTGAACCTGTGACCTTCTGTTCTTGCACACACTGTCTGTGTGCACTGCACCACGGTGTTGCCACAGATAGGCTGCACCCCCTAGGGAGTCCATGACTGTACATCCGACAGGGCCTAAAAATGGCTCGGCAACTGTCTGCTGTGGCTAAACGCCACTGGCCCCTCCACCACCTGTACCCTTCCACCGACATGATGACATGTCATTATCTTGGCAAATGCCTATGAGCTACTAGGGTGTCGCACTAGGGGAATGCATTTGTGGAACTCGGCTGTGGGAACTTCCCATTGTTAGGGGGAGGGTAAAATATAGTTCTTTGTCCCATGTTCTCTGGGGTGAAAGGGTGTCTGTACTATCTCTGTTGTGTGGTGAGTAAAATATGGGGACAGGGTTGAGGGGAGCCCCAGCTGGGATTTGAACCCATGACCCTCTGATCTTACAGGTACTGGCTGTGTCCGCTTCACCACACTGTAGCTACAGAGACAGTGAGGTTCCTGGAGATAGGTAACCTGGCAGAGTGAGTCAGACACCCTGCTCTGCACATTTTTACTGTCGGCTCATTCACCTTGTATGGCGATACATGTGCACATCGACCCCACAATTGACCTCGGGAAAAGGGGATAGACCCTCACCAGACTGGCCAATGGTGATAGTAATGGGCAACCATTGCAGACACTCCCAGGTGAGCTCAGGGCAGGACTGACTGGGGAATGATTTGTGGACGGGTCTACGCTCCGTTGACCCTTACAAACATCCTATTTCATTTTTTGTAGCTTTACAGGAATTGTTTGTTACGTGTGCCCACTAATATCTCTGTTGCCCAGCTGGTTTATACTTTCTTTTGGCTTTTGTTATGTTGTTTTTACATTTCTTTTGCTATTTTGTTCTGTGCACATGTATCACACTGCTCACGTTTTTTTAGGTTTCCCCGGTTTTGCTGTACATTGCTGACGGAAATGGTTTCTCTTCCCTTTAATATGCCTTTAACGGCAGGTTTTCATTCGCGTTGGCATTGAGCTCTGAAATTCAGCGCGTTAGTATGGGGGGAGCCTCTCCCCGCCCACTCTCCGCCCATTGACCCCTTCTCTCCGCCCACTCTCCGCCTTCTGCGCTGTTTTAACGTGCCGCGGGGGTTTACGATTGTTCAATGCGGTTAACGCGCGTAATGTACGATTAGCGATCGTTCGCACGTCCGAATGCACGTTGTGACGTGCGAACGATTGGTAATCGTACATTGCGCGCGTTATTCACGATTACCGCGGTTTAGTAAACATACCCCTAAGAGTGCTTAGAACTGCTACCATTGCCTGCATAGAACTGTTATCCATTGTTGCTTAGAACTGACTGTCTGCATAGAACTGACTCTCTGCATAGAACTGCTACCATTGCCTGCATAGAACTGCTACCATTGTCTGCATAGAACTCCTACCATTGTTGCTTAGAACTGCCACATTGCCCACATTGAACTGCTACCATTGCCTGCATAGAACTGCTACCATTGTCTGCATAGAACTCAAACATTGTTGCTTAGAACTGCCACATTGCCCACATTGAACTGCTACAATTGCCTGCTTAGAACTGTTACCATTGTCTACTTAGAACTGCTACCCATTGTCTGCATAGAACTGCTACCCATTGCCCGCATTGAACTGCTACCCATTGCTTGCTCAGACCTTGCTGCCCACTACCATGGCCCCACATCTCATTGTCCTTCTCTTCCTCCTCCTCCCCAACTGCCTCCCCTCTATCAACATCCTCCACCCTCTTCCCCCTACCCTCCTCACTTCTTCCTCCACTCTGCCCCCTAGCCTAGCACCTGCTCTGGAGCCTCTCCACACCATCCCCCGCATTCAACCAGCCCCCCTCTCTACCTTCCTCACTTCTCCCTCCATTCTGCCCCCTAGCCTAGCACCTGCTCATGAGCTTCTTCACACCATCCCCCGCATTCAACCAGCCCCCCTCTCTCTTAGGCAAACCCATCCTCGCTTCCGCCATACTATCTCCACTTTACTTCACTCTCTAATACTCATTCTCCTTTTCTCATCAGGTAACATCAACCCCAACCCTGCCCCCCCCCCCCGATTTCTTTCCCACACTAAAGAAAGTTCCTCACGTACCCTATCTAATCTCATCCACATCCCGCTCCTCCCTCCTTCCGCCCTCCCCCATTCATCTCACAATCACTCAACCATAGATGTCAACTCCAACCCTACCCCCAAATATAATTCCTCACATAACCTATCTGATACCATCAATTTTTCCCTCACTTCCCCTCCCTTGGAGAGCACATACACCCAGACATACCCAACTACATCCTACTCCCTCTAAACCTCGGTACTACCCTAGAAATAGACCCCCACTCTACTCTGACAGGAAATCCACATGTAACTTATCTAACCTTATCCACATCCCTCTCCTTCCCCCCTCTGCTCTCCCGTTTACTTGCGCCCTATGGAACGCATGCTCAGTCATTAAAAAAAACTACTTTTATTCACAATCTCTTCATCTCTAATGCCTTACACCTTCTTGTCCTGACCGAGACCTGGCTTCCCCCCAGATGACACCGCATCCATTGCCTCTCTCTGCTATGGGGGCTACCAATTCTCCCATACACCTCAATCTACTGGTCGCGGTGGTGGCGTTGGCCTCCTACCCTCCCCCTCCTGCCAATTCCAACCCCTCCTGCCACCCCAATCACACTCCCCCCTCTCCTTTGAAGTCCACTCCATTGCCTCCTCACACCATTTCCCCTCCGTGTAGCTGTTATTTATCACCCACCAGACAACTCCAAATCAACCTTCCTCACCGACTTCGACTCCTGGCTTTCTTCCTTCATGGCTCCCTCTTCCCCCACTCTTATTCTTGGCGATTTCAACATTCACATCGACAACCCCTCCGACCCCATGCCTCAAAGTTCATCGCTCTTACCTTCTCGTTGAACCTCCAACTTTGCTCCACTGCCCCCACACACCTACACGGCCATTGCCTTGACCTAATACTCTTCTCCAATTCCTCTCCTTCAGACTTCCGCAAATCGGCTACCGTGGTGTGGCTTAATCCAAGATGGCGACGATGAGCTTCTGAACCAGAATGCCAAAGTGGAAAGGCAAACTTAAGACTCTCCCCGCAGAGTCGGAGTCTGCAGCGAAAGGCTCTATGGATCACTTTGTACATCCTACCGACTATCGGAAAAGGGAGATTAGAGCGGGCTTGGCAGCGTCAGGAGAGGAGGCTCTGGCGTTGGCCGCCCTCGAACTGTCTCTCTCCCCTGAAGAATGGGTGGTTCCTCCTGCTCCAACAAGTGCTTCAAGGACTCCTTTGCCGTTTGGTGCGATGGCCTTGCCCTAAGAGGCGGGGGCTGTTGAGCCCGTGCGGGGAGCGATGGAGGTTAGCCCTGGAAGTCCCCCACCAATTCTGGTGGCTAAAATCACAGGAGGCAAGGATTGGGTGGAGTCGACAGCTGAGAGTGATGAGAAGGCGGTGTTGACTGTAGAACCCAAGGCGGTAAAGTTTTCAGCTTTTACTTTACCTCGTCCCTCTGTTGTGACTCTTGAAAGCATCTGGGAGGGACTCACACAATTATCGACTCTGGTGAGCCAACAGCTCACCCTATCTTCGGTGAAAATTACATCTTTGGAAGAGAAGGTTTTTTCCCTATCTAATGATGTTGTAGATGCAGGTAGTAAATTGAACTCTATTGATCAGAGGCTTTTACAAGTCTCAGATCTTACCTCTTCCTTAATGAAAGACAATATAGCTTTGAAAATAAAATCAGAGACTTTAGAAAATGCTATTCGGGCAAATAATGTTTGTTTGCTTAATTTTCCTGTACTTTCAGGGGTGGTTCCATTAGATTTGTTTAAGAGATATTTGCAGGAATCTTTATTAGTACCATCTGAATTGTTTCCACCAATTGTGAAAGTTTATTATATTCTGGTTGCTAAAAAAGGAGGGAAAGTGGCTGTAGGGCAATTAGAATTTGTTCCCTTGAAGTCTCTGTATTGCTTCAATCTCCTAAGGTGGATGAAATATCTGTATCTACACTGTTAGTTTCCTTTGCTATCTCTTCTGACAGAGAATGGTTACTTAAATTGTTTTATAAGAAAAGAGATAGGATGTTTTTGGGTAAGAGAATTTCCATCTTCGCTGATGTTTCAAGAGAAATGCAGAGGCAGCGGAAAGCTTTTTTGTTACTGCATCCTGGGGTGATTCGGTTGGGGGCATCATTTGTGTTGAGGTTTCCATGTAAATGTATAATACAATATCGTTCACAGAAGTTTGTTTTCTTTCAACCTGCTGAATTATCCTCCTTTATTGCCTCCCGTGCTGTAACTTCCTCGCCCTCTTAGACCTAGTTCTTTAATGTAATAGAAGGTCGTTGGTCCTCGTTGTTCTCTAATTTCCTTTTTTTTTTCTTTCTTAATGGTATTGTGGGTTGTCTCTCCCTCAATTAAATACTTCAAGCTGCACCACCCTTTTGTGGACTAATGATGTAATTTGAATTTACTCTTTATTGCCTTATAGCTTTTCTTTTTTATTCCTTTTCCTACAAACGTACATCACTTCTGTACAAGTGTGTTTTGCTTGTTATATTTGCAAAATTGATAAATAAATAATAATTAAAAAAAAAAAACTTCCGCAAATCAATCCGTCCCTCATCTGACCATCACCTACTAACATTTACTCTACAGCTCCCACCATCCCAACCTCATCCTGTTTCCTCCGACCTATTTAGAACCCTTCATAATATTAATCCCCTGACTCTCTCCTCCACCATTTCTCCATCTCTTTCCTCCATTTTATACTCCAAGTCCGTCGACGAAGCATTATCCTCATAAAATGCTACACTATCCTCAGCCCTTGACACTCTTGACATATTCATAAATGACCTGGAAAGTGACACTTTTTGACATATTTAAAAATGACGAGTGAGGTTATCAAATTTGCAGATGACACAAAACTATTTAAAGTTGTTAAAACCCAAGAGGATTGTGGAAAATTGCAAGAGGATCTTGATAAATTGGAAGACTGGGCATCAAAATGGCAGATGAAATTTAATGTGGACAAGTGCAAAGTTATGCACCTAGGGAAGAACAACCCAAACTATGGTTACACAATGCAAGGTTCCACATTAGGAACCACCACCCAAGAAAAAGATTTAGGCGTCATTGTGGATAACATGTTAAAACCTTCGGCCCAGTGTGCAGCGGCAGCCAAGAGAGCAAATAGAATGCTAGGTATCATAAGGAAGGGAATGGAAAATAAAACAAAAGATATTATAATGCCTCTATATCGTTCCATGGTGAGACCGCACCTTGAATATTCCGTGCAATTTATTTATTTTATTTATTTATTTACATTCTCTTATATACCGCGCTATTCTGCAACAGTGCGGTTTACATTGAACAAACTGAAATTACATTGAACAGGGCATTATAACTTGGAGATAACTATTTACAGGGAACATGGGCTATGGAGGGTTAAGTGGCTTGCCCAAGACCACAAGGAGCACCTGTGGGACTAGAAACCCCAGTCCTTCCGGCCCAAGGTTGCTGTCCTCTAGTGGGATTTGAACCCCCGATTTGAACCTGCAGGACCTGCAAACCGCATAAATCCTACTAGTCAATCACACTAACCAGTTAGTGCCACTGAATAGCCACCCAGAATGCCTTGCAAATGCCCTGATAGTGTCGGGGCAGCTCATGGGCGGTTCTGGGGCAGTCCCGGTGACTATCTGGCTAGTGGCGATACTCAGCTGCTAAACAGATATGCAAACCACGTAAAGTTAGGACATGTCAGTAGCTGTCCTAACTTTATGCGGCTGTTCTATCTGGTTAGCGACTGAATATTACAGCTGACTGGATCGGCTACCGCAGGCAGTGGTGAAACTGGATATCATGTGCTGGATTGCGGATTGGCTCTAGTGTTGAACATTTAGTTTCATTTTTGTCCTCAATGGCAAGCTGAAAAGCAGACCCTCTATACACTAGCTATCCTATTGCCCAATGACGCACCAAGGGCGGGGCAGTGGGTGCAACCCATCTGGGGTGTCGGCTGGGAGGAAGTGCACCCCCACCAGGCCCACACATGGAGGCAGTGTGGCAAATTTAACTTAAATCTATGTGTGGTTTGCCAGGCTGCCTCCGGTCCAGGCCCAGCTACTTTTCTCTCCCAGCCGAAGACTTACGAATATGCCACAGAATTTGACCATTACCCGCAATGTTTTGTTTAAACTCTGTGTGGTTACACATTGGCAGCTAAAAGCTTTTCTGACAGCGTGTACTGTTACGCAAGTTCGTGGAATCAGAATTCTAGACTACTGCAGTCTTCTCCATATTGGACTTCAGAATAAGTGTCTGAGATGATTGTAGATAGCCCAGAATTCAGCAGCTCTGATGACTGCAGGTTTGGAGAGGTGTGAGAGCGGCTAACACGTACTCATGGATTTGCACCGGTTACCTGTTCTAGACAGTGACGTACCAAGAGCACGTGGTGAGTACGGCCTGCCCCAGGTGCCGGCTGGGAGAGAGGTGCACCCCTGCTGAGCCCATTGAGGCAGCATGGCAAATTTATGATTAAGGTGGCTTGCCGTAGTCCCTCATGCTGCAGGGACGGCCACTATTCTCTCCCAACTGAAGTCTCATGAATCGGGGAGTGCTTTACAATGATGGAATAAACTTCCATTGGTTCTGAGAAAGTGCAGTTCATCTTTTGACTTTTTGTAAAAATGTGAAAGCTTTTGTTTTTGGCTAATTAGATTGGGGCATGTGATGAACTGCAGAGTTGAAAGGGTGAACATGTTTACAGATTCTCTTTGTTTATATGGTGGTTACTGTTATATTGAAATTTGTTATTTTCTTTGCATTGAGTTCTTTTACTTTGTAAACTGCAATGAATGTATGTACAGGAATGTGTAAAGGGTTCATTATTCCTTTCCCAGCACTTCTTATCACTAACCCTTGGGACGTCCGTCTGGGTGGAGGAATCACCTTACCTTCTCTGTCTGGAATCCAGGGGAACAAACACACACACCTGCACATAAGTGGTATGCAGTTTATTCCAAAGGGTGGAGGGATTGTCAGTACTTTTATACATTATCAGAGACATAGTCATACGTCATCCACCCATCTTCTGGGGGCCCACTATAGTTTATCAGTAACTAATGCAAAAACAAGTCATCCTTGAGTAGAACAATCAGTTTAGCTTACACAGCACATTCCTTTTTCCAACCCACCAGAATGTACAAAGGGCACACACATAGGATTCTGATTTCTATAAGATTCTAATTTCTCTTGTGCAGGCCTCTTGTATATGCACTTAAACTAAGCATTATTATTACAAAGGACATATATATATAGGATTCTGATTTCCCTAACAGAATGCAGTATAGAATAAGTTTTAAAATAAATAAACAAATAAAACAGCTTATTCCTCTACAGCTGCTAATAGAGAAACATCAATTACTAGAAAGTGTCATTTTTTTCCTTTTTATAGCATTTTAGGAGGAGTTGCAGTGGCTGTTTTTGTCATAAACTAATAAACTACGAAGGGGGTCAAACTTCTTACCGGGATATTCAGTGGCACTGACCCATTTAGTTCCACTGAATATTCTTCCCTAAGTTCTTTAAATGCCTCGTTGATAACCAATTAGCAATGGGGCATTTTGGGAATGGAGCAGGGGCAGCACTGTAAGCTGGCCAGTTAACCGTAATATTCAGTTGATAAAACTGCCTAAAGTTAGGGCAGGTGAAAGGCCACTAATTGGAGTGCAAAAAAGGAACCTGGGCAAATTGGATATTCTTGCTGATCGCCGAGTAAAACCCAGCACTGAAGCTTAATTTAAAGCAGCATTGGCCAGCTGCTTTAAGAGTGCTGACCACCACTGCTGAAAATATCCCTCCTCCTCCCTCCTTTTCAGGTTTTATTTCTTTGGTTTTATTCTTTTAAAACCAGATTTTTTTTTTACATATTTTGAAAAATCCCTTCCTATAGTTCCTTTAGTTGTGTTTGTATGGGTTTTACATAAGAACATAAGATATGCCATACTGGGTCAGACCAAGGTCCATCAAGCCCAGTATTCTGTTTCCAACAGTGGCCAATCTAGGTCATATGTACCTAGCAGTTTCCCCAAGAGACACAAGTTCCACAATGCTTGTACTGGGTCAAGCATTGATATCTTCGGTCACTTCTTAATAATGGTTTATGGACCTTTCCTCCAGGAACTTGTCCAAACCTTTTTTAAACCCAACTACACTAACAGCCTTTACTACATCCTCCGGTAACAAATTCCAGAGTTTGATTACACGTTGAGTGAAAAAATATTTTCTTTTATTAGTCTTAAATAGTTTACCCTGTAGCTTCATTGCATGTCCCCTAGTCTTTCTATATTCTGATAAGGTAAACAATCGATCTACATTTACCCGTTCCACTCCGCTCATTAATTTATAGACTTCTATGATATCTCCCCTCAGCCGTCTCTTTTCCAGGTTAAAGAGCCTTAACCTTTTTAACCTTTCTTCATAGGAGTATCCTTCCATCCCCTTTACCATTTTGGTGGCTCTTCTCTGTACCTTTTCTAAAATCGCTATAACCTTTTTAAGATACGGCGACCAGAATTGCACACAATATTCAAGGTGCGGTCTCACCATGGAACGATATAGAGGCATTATAATATCTTTTGTTTTATTTTCCATTCCTTTCCTTATCATTCCTAGCATTCTATTTGCTCTCTTGGCCGCCGCTGCACACTGGGCCGAGGGTTTTAACATGGTATCCACAATGACGCCTAAATCTTTTTCCTGGGTGGTGGTTCCTAATGTGGAACCTTGCATCGTGTAACCATAGTTTGGGTTGTTCTTCCCTAGGTGCATAACCTTGCACTTGTCCACATTAAATTTCATCTGCCATTTTGATTCCCAGTCTTCCAATTTATCAAGATCCTCTTGCAATTTATCACAATCCTCTTGGGTTTTAACAACTTTAAATAGTTTTGTGTCATCTGCAAATTTGATAACCTCACTCGTTATTCCACTTTCCAGGTCATTTATGAATATGTCAAAAAGCAGCGGACCCAGTACAGATCCCTGGGGTACACCACTATTCACCTTTCTCCATTGGGAAAATTGGCCATTTAGCCCTAACCTCTGCTTTCTGTCTTTTAACCAGTTCCTGATCCACAATAGTACACTGCCTCCTATCCCATGACTCTTTAGTTTTGCCAAAAGTCTCTGATGAGGGACCTTGTCAAAGGCTTTCTGAAAGTCCAGATACACAATATCAACCGACTCACCTTTGTCCACCTGTTTATTCACTCCTTCAAAAAAACATAACAGATTAGTAAGACAAGATCTTCCTTGTCTAAAGCCATGTTGGCTGTCTCCCATTAGGTCGTGACTATCTACATGCTGAGTAATTTTATTCTTTATGATGGATTCTACCATTTTTCCCGGTACTGACGTCAGGCTCACCGGTCTGTAGTTTCCCGGATCACCCCTGGAACCCTTTTTAAAAATTGGTGTTATATTGGCGATCCTCCAATCTTCAAGTATTAGAGATGATTTCAATGATAGTTCACAGATTACTGATAGCAGGTCTGCAATCTCATATTTCAGTTCTTTCAACACCCTTGGATGTATACCATCCGGCCCAGGTGATTTGCTACTCTTCAGTTTATCTAATAGTTGTAAGACATCTTCCCGATGTATCGATATTTCCTTCAATTCTTCCGCACCTTTAAATACCACTTCAGTCATGGGTAACATCCCTACATCTTCCTCAGTAAAGACCGAAGCAAAGAATTCATTCAGTCTCTCCGCTATCGCCTTGTCGCCTCTTAGTGCTCCTTTAACCCCTTTATCATCTAATGGACCAACTGACTCTCTCACAGTTTTTTTGCTACGAATGTACTTGAAAAGGTCTTTATTTCGCGTTTTTGCTTCCGCAGCAAGCTTCTTCTCAAATTCTCTCTTTGCCTGCCTTATCAATGCCTTGCATTTGACTTGCCAGTGCTTGTGCTGTTTCCAGGTTTCGTCGTTTGGCTCTTTTTTCCATTTCCTGAAAGATGCTTTTTTGGCAACAACAGCCTCTCTGACCTCACCTTTAAACCATGCTGGCAGTTTTTTGGACTTCCTTCCACTTTTCTTAAAGCGTGGAATACAGCTGGTCTGGGCTTCCAAGATAGTATTTTTCAACAACACCCAAGCTTGATGTACGTCTTTAACCTTCGCAACTGCTCCTTTTAGTTTTTTCTTAACTGTTTTCCTCATTTTATCATAGTCTCCCTTTCGAAAGTTAAAAGGTAGTACTGTGGATTTCCTTACTATCCCTCCTCCACTAATTAGATCAAAGGCGATCATGCTATGATCACTATTGCCAAGTGGCCCCAACACCCTTATCTCTTGCACTAGATCTGGTGTTCCACTAAGGACTAGGTCTAATATGGCTTCCCCTCTGGTCGGTTCATGAACCAGCTGCTCCAAGAAGCAGTCATTTATTTCATCTAGGAACTTTATCTCCCTAGCATGTCCTGACGTGACACTGACCCAGTCGATACCGGGGTAATTGAAATCACCCATTATTATTACTGCGCTGTAACTTTTGTTAGCTTCCTTGATTTCTTTGAGCATTTCATCATCCATTTGGTCATTCTGGCCAGGTGCTCGATAGTACACCCCCACTGCCATCGCCTTCCCCCTTTTATATGGAATTTCAATCCATATAGATTCTACAGCAGATTTTGTTTCCTGCAAAACTTTAATCCTTTCTGAGTCAATGCCCTCTCTAACATAGAGCGCAACCCCTCCACCAATTTGATCAGCTCTATCATTACGATATAGTTTGTACCCAGGTATCACAGTGTCTCACTGGTTGTCCTCCTTCCACCATGTCTCTGATATTCCAATCATATCTAATCTTTCATTTAGTGCTATATATTCTAACTCTCCCATCTTATTCTTTAGACTTCTAGCATTTGCATACAAGCATTTTAGAGAATGTATTTTATTCATGTTAATTTGGCTATTGTTAGACATGGGTAAATTGGGATCTTTAAGCTTTGTCTGCTCCATACTTGAGGGCATTTGGGCTACTTTACTCTTTTGTGGAACCTCTCTGCTTTTGGTAGTATCCTTCAAGGATACATTCTTCCGAACCATCCGCTCTTGGGCGACTGTCGGCTTTCCCCTAATATCTAGTTTAAAAGCTGCTCTATCTCCTTTTTAAAGGTTAATGCCAGCAGCCTGGTTCCATCCCGGTTAAGGTGAAGCCCATCCCTTCGGAACAGCCCCTCCTTTCCCCAGAATGCTCCCCAGTTCCTAACAAATCCAAAACCCTCATCTCTGCACCATTGTCTCATCCACGCATTGAGACTCCGGAGCTCTGCTTGCCTTTTGGGTCCTGCGCGTGGAACAGGAAGCATTTCGGAGCTCTGTTATTTTTGAATTTGTAAGTTTGACACGCCATTCAATTTGCTTTTTCCTTCTTAAGGACTGTTCTTTTTTTCAGCTTTTTGAATTAATCTCCATTCACTTATCTCCTCAGCCTTTCTTTTTAGTTTTTCATTGGGGGTTCTTTCCTTTATTTTCACTTTTTGGTGTGTTTTTTTTCTACATCTCGGTTTGTCACTTTTTCTCTGGAGTTATTTTGGTTCAAAAGTAGTTTTATTTCTGTTAATTGATTTCATCTGAGTTATCCTACCCTCCCGTGAATATCTTATCTTCCATTCTTTTCCTTAGGAGCCTTTTCACTAAAGTAGGGCAAGTTTTTGCACTTACTGAGAGGTTTGAATAAAACATGCGGTAAGTGCATATGTCGTGTGGTAGTGGTTAGGGGCATGCCCAGCATGTTTTTTGCACTGAAAGGTCACTAATTGCATGTTAAAGTAACTCACAGTTACCGCAGGTGCACAGTGTCAGTTATTGAGGTGATATTAAGTGCGTCAGTGCTAACTGCAATACTGATAGTGTGCGGTAAGTATCATGCACTAATTGCAATGTGCAATCTAAGCCCACTCTCCACTCATAACCTGCTCATTCAGTGTCCCGTCATATGAAGAGCAATAATCACGGGAATGTCAGCATGGTCACAATTGCCACATGCTAAAATATGCGGTAAACGCTTAATGCACTTATGTAAAAATAAAACCCTCAGTCTACAAAAATATCAACATGGAGCTGAAGAGGCAAAAAAGAAAATAAAGCATTGATGCATCTGTTGCAGTGGATGTCTTCTTGTCCACCTGAGGTCCTCTAGGATAGGTTTGGGGACCTACTGCTGCAGAAGTTCTCACTTGTTCTAATTATGATGTATTTATTAGTATTTAGCTCATGCCTTTCCAGTCATAGTTCAAGATGAGTTACATCCAGGTAAGTAGGTATTTCCCTTTTCCCAGAAGTCTAACAATACCTGAGGCAATGTGGGATTAAGTGACTGCATATGGCTGCAAAGAGTATCAGTGGGATGATATGTGGACATTGGTAAATCCTTGGTGGCTGGTGCCCCAGAAAAGTCTATTGCTGCCATTGAAGCCTCGAATGTGACCCTTTCTTTTTCTAGTGCCATGGGCAATTTACCTGCTGTTATTAATAGCTCCCACCTTACATGACCAGTTTTAAATAGAGCAGAAGATGTTATTTACAAAAAGCCCCTAGAACTGTGTTTCTGCATACTTTAGGAATGATCACATTTATTGCAGAGGAATTAATTTATAAACTATAAAATGTGTAATACATTTAGGGGCACTAATGTTTTTAGAAAGCAGTTTTCAGACTGTCCATTTTTACAAACCAATTTTACACCAGTTTTTTAAAGAAACATAGAAAATGATGGCAGATGAAGGCATACGGTCTATCCTGTGTGTCTATCAATGCCAACTACTAAGCTTCACAATCCCTCCCCTCTGTATTTGTCCCATGCTTTCTTGAATTCAGATACAGTCCTCATCATCACCACCTCTGCTGGGATGCTGTTCCACATATTCACCACCTGTTCCATAAAGAAATTTCTTTAGATTACTTTTGAGTCTTTCCCCTTTCACCTTCCTCCTATGTCCCCTTGTTCCATTCAAAAAGACATTTTTTCCTGTGCACTTATGCCATAGAGGTATCACAAAACTTTGGCTCAGGAGGGAACAGTTGCAGGGTCCAGCACAAAGGAAGTGCAGTAAGCCAGCAAAGGAGTTTACTAAGTTTGCCATATGTGCGGGCCTGGAATTTCAGCTCCCCCTTGTCTTGCAGGCTGTCCCCTCTGGGTGACAAATAGACTTGGCATGCCATTGTGTATATTTTTCCCTTTTGAAACTTGCCAGAGAGAAAAAGTACCTGCAGATTAATATATCTGCTTTTTGCATGAGTGGTTGGATATAGACTAGAATATACAATCTACCTATATTAATTCTAAATCCCTCCCAAAACATACCCCCAGGAATGCCTCCCATGGATGTGTATTGAGGGAGAATAATTTTCAGACAACAAACTTATGCACACAAATCGATATCTATACACCAGAGTAAATAGTTTTGCAAACTGTCATCTAAATAAATACTTGGCTAAGTTTTATGGAAACATATAAAGCCAAGATTCAGATTTCAAGACAAGTCTTGAAACAAATATTGAATAATTTATATTAATTTATTAACATACTGAGAAATCAATACACCCTCTACTTTTGCAACGATAAGCCATCTTTTAGAATCTTTTAATAAATTAATTTCACTATATTTATAATTTAAGTGCCTGCCATTTCATATTTTATTACTGATAGTGCTGTATATTTTAGCTTAACACTTTACATGAGCACTCAAAGTAATTGTCATTCAAAGTGCAGATCCTTTTTGACATTTACTAATGCTTTTAGTATCAGAAGATATTTATTAATACAGGAAGCTGTGACCACCCTGCCATCCTTCCATCCTCTTCCTGGCCATGACCTATAAGAAATGCACACTCGACACAACTTGTGGAATGAGAAGGCTTCCGATTTTATTCAAGTGTAAACATTAATAACTGGAAAAATTGTATCTATGCTACATTTCTTCAGAACTGTGCTAAAATGAGGGCTGAACTGACTGCCATAAAAAGTTAGTTTATCTCATACCCCTTCTATGTGGTCTGTCTTAGGAACAGCTAGGTTATCTCTTCCACTGATTAGCCACTGCTATGATAGATGGGCTGTCTTCTTCCAGCATGGATCTACCCAGCACATGCTAAGGACTCTACCAGGGTCAATCTCCAGCCAAGCAGGGGGCAGCATACCTCAGTCACTGTAATCCCCTCTGCCTTGGCTGTCTCTTCAGTAGAGGAGCCTACCCATCTTTAGGATAGGGGAATCAGTGTTGGTCATAAACATTTATCCAAGCAATCACCCTTCGCTCAGGTTCTCTGCCACAGTCAGTAGACTTGCTTCAGGATTCCTTAAAGAACAGTAGTAACCCTTCCACAGCGTAATACCCTGCTTTTAGTGCCTCCTGTAAAGTTATTAAACATGTACTGCTCAGTATGTGAAAGGTGCATTTTAGCTAATAGTAAAGACCTTCACTCTCCTTCAATGTCTTCACTATAGAGCAAGGGTTCTTAATCCAGTCCCGAGAACACACCTCGCCAGTCAGGTTTTTAGGATAGCCACAATGAATGTGCATGAGAGAGATTTGCATTCTCTGCCTCCACTGAGTGCAAATCTCTCTCATGCACATTCACTGTGATTATCCTGCCTGACTGGCTAGGTGTGTCCTGAAGACTGGGTTGAGAACCACTGCTATAGGGCATTGCTTCTCAACCCAGTCTTCGTGGCACACGAAGGCCCATCGTGTTTTCAGGAGTCCCACAATAAATATATGAGAAATAGATTTGCATACAATAAGAGCAGTACATGCAAATTTATCTCGTGCATATTCATTGTGGGACTCGTGACAACCCGAAGGGCCTAGGTGTACCTGGAGGACTGGGTTGAGAAGCACTGCTATAGAAAGAAGCTAACTGAGATCAGGTTCTGGGCTTCTGTCCTTGACCTATCCTTTCAGTTTTAGATGAACCTCCACCACTTCAATGACCACATAAGTAAGCCAAAAAAGAAAGTCAATGGAAGTCCACCATTGGATTCTCCCAGAACTTTCAATTTACTTGTGATTAAATCATTTTTTTGTCAGGACCAGCCGACATGAGTGGGGAGAGGAAAAAATTCCCCCCTCAGCGTCGGGAGGGCCCTTTTATTCAACAAGTATTAATCCCTATAACCCTTAATAATAGTGTGACAAACACTTATCTGAAAGAACGGGCGATGTTCATTTCACTGTAGGTAAGCTTCGGGTTTCCAAAATACACCAAAATACACGACATGCATGTTTCGGGCTTACAGAAAGCCCTGTATCAAGTGTTCCCCTTAGTTTTATCAAAAAGGCGATTTGTCGGCTGGTCCCGACAAAAAAAAAAAGATTTAATCACAAGTAAATTGAAAGTTCTGGGAGAATCCAATGGTGGACTTTCATTGACTTTCTTTTTTGGCTAGACCTATCAATAAGAGGAAAGAAAGCATTCAAACTAGTAAAACTTTACCAGCAAAAAACTTGTTCAATAGTGACAACTTGCAAAAGCACTAATTTGCTTGGAAATGAGTCCATAGTTTTGTAATTATAAAGGGAGAGGGAAAGAGAAGGGAGAAACTGAACATGAGAGTAAGAGGGGAGATGCTGGAGCTAGAGGGGTAGGGAGGGTGATGCTGGACATAGAGGGATATGGGGAGAGATTGAAGAGATCCTGGATATGGAAACAGGGGAGGATAGGGAGAAAGAGGGAAGATAATGAACATGAGGGATGGGTATACTGAAAAAAAGGACAAAGCTGGATATGGGGCGATGGGGTGAGAAAATGTGGAGGAGGCATTGGTTGGGGGGAGAAAGAGGCAGCAGATACTAGATGGGGTCAATCTGGACAGGGGAGGAGAGAAGGGGATAAATTCTGGACATGGGGAAGAGGCAGAGAGAAAAGGGGATCATTAGTTAAAGGCTGGGAAAGGAGAGAGTTGGGAAATGGAAGGGCCCTATTAAGAGATGAGAAGTGATTGCTAGATGCAGTAAAAAGAGGAAAATTGAGGACTGGAAGTAAGAAGGAGGAAGGAGGACTGAAATCTGAGTTGATAGAAAGAGAGAAGAATAAATGAAAGAACACTGAAAGGAAAAGATAAGTAATATAAATGGAAGGAAGTGAAGAAGATAGGAGGGGAGAGAAGTGGACTGGAGATTCTAGAAAGCAAGTTTAAGACAGAAGAAAGCAGAAACCAGAAATTGAGATCAAGATAGTTGGAGAACAAAATGGCCAGACAACAAAAGGTAAAAATGAAAAACGTTGGGCCCGATATTCTGTTGGGCAGCCTAGCCTTGCCTGCTGACCTCTAAACCCAAATATTTAATGCCACAGCAACAGCATTGAACATCTGGGTTAGGCACCATGTGGAGTCAGCCGCAGAGACTAACCGGGTAGCGGTGATATTGGACCAATACCAGGTTAGCAGCTGCGGCTAGAACTAGGCAAGCTTTAGTTTTAGCCGCTACCCAGTTATCAGGACTCCTTGCCTCCGCTCCGTCCCAGAATGCCCCAACATGCCCCAATGCTACCCAGATATCATTGGGGCGTGTAAGGGACATAGTCGGAAATTTTCAACGCCACTAACCATGTAGGTGCCGTTGAATGTTCCTGATTAGGGCATTTACACAGTTTATTTGGCTGTAAACCATGCAAATGCCTTTTGAATATCGGACCATTTCTTTTCAGTTTAGTGATTGGAATATATCAGTCTTTGTAACTTAGGGGTATGCCATTCAGGGGAAGGGAGGGAGAAAAAGGTTGCTTGGCATGGTGACAGCGAGACAGAGGGGGAGTGTAAAAAGAGAAATGGAGAAGACATGCTGAATATGAGGGGTATCAAGAGAGAGGGGAACTGTGCTGGATAGAGGGGAGGGGTTATGGTGGATGTGAGGTGGGGAGGGGCTGGCCAACAAGAAGTGGTCTGGATAAGCGGTACTATCTGGATAGCGCCATTCAATATTTCCACAGACCTCTCCTGCACTATTGTCTGTGTTCAGCATGTGTGACTGAGGCCAATCTGTTAGCTTGGATTTTCTGTGTAGTGGCAGAGTTTCCAAGTTACCCGGTTCCAGGAGTGAGATTTTAAGTTGGTCCCGGATTTGACAGTCTCATTCTGATTATTATAGGACCTGCAAATACCATACTGCATTGCAATGCAAATTTAAAACCAGAACTGACAAAAAATCTCATGCCTGGAACTGGGCAATTTGGCAGCTCTAGTGGTCCATACTAATCTAGTTTTTTCGGTTTTCCCAATAGGTGTATTAATGTTCTAGGGCTCACTGTAATGCTTAATGTGCTGCGTTTTCCTAGGTGGAGACCTTTATGTGTGAGGTTTGAAAGTTAGTGTTGGAATGGTAGATTCGCTCTGGATCCTGAACGGCTTTTTGGTAGAGTTTTGTATTACTTCACAATATACCTGGCACTGAGAGGGTTCATGTTGCTTTTACTCAGATGATATGGGGGGAATGTCCTAGCTCTGCCCTGCACTAGTGTTTGAAGATATGCTGGGAGGTTTCTGTGGATGTAGAATCAGAGTTGCCAAATTACCCAGTTTCATGATAGAATCAGTGCTGTAGTTCCCATAATACATCAGAATGAGATTGTCAGACATCCAGGACTAGCTTAAAATCTCACTGCTGCACTGGATAACTTGGCAACTCTGATAGTATAACCTCTTGTAGTCCTCATCTTCCCCCAACCCATCCTAATGTAGTCAGCAGGTGCTGAAGTTTGCACTGCTGCTATCACTGCAGATATTTTGGAGGATGGGGCAAGGGGTGTGCCAGGGGGTATGGCAAGGGGCGGGGCAGGGGTGGGTGGGCAGGCACAACATGTGGTGAGTTTTTCTTTTTCAAAAAGTTGGCAACCCTACACAGGAAGTTTCCCCTTTAGATCAGGTGAGTATCAGTACATCAGATGCAATAGCTGTTACAGAACTCCTACACCACAAACATATTGGAATGACATTCTGCTTCGGGTTCTTAAAACCTTTTAGCGACTCAATTGGTAGAAAAATTCAGTACACTGGGGTTTCCCTCCTTGGAGGCAATCCCAGTGAAAGATAAGCTGTCTTTCCTAGCGTGACTTCAAACTGCAAATTATTTGGATCATACAGGTTCATCAAAGCCAATTCGGCATGCATTTGTGCACACTAAGAATAATTCTATAATCTTGCATGCAGAGAAATTGCATTGCTACATTTGTGTTTGGGGCCTGTTCTATAAAGTAAAGGATGAATGGGCTTTATGCTATAGAATAGGGTGTACGGATGCCCCTGTGTTTAGTCGCAGCAGTTATGCTTGCCCTAGAGCAAATGTAACTGGCCATATCTTGCTTGGAACAGTGACATGTATAAGTCATAATACATGTCATTGTAGTTTAGGTCTCACCTATGCTCTGCACAAGCTCTGCTCCCATGCACACCCCAACTGAACATACATATGATGGGACTAATGCACACATTTGTAGAATAGCAACCTCCCAAAACACATACATGTAAGAGCCTGTTCATGCATGTAAGTCCTTCTGAATAGGGACTTACACACATTTAAAGCACACGACTCTCTAGGTACATTGTATAGAATCAGCTCCTAAGAGTGAGGTTCTTTATCCATTTGCAATTAAACTTGCTTAAAACTCACTAGTAGTCAGTGCCATTCCCAGCACCCTCTCACGCTACCTGCAACTAAACGCCCCCGCCCCCCCCCCCTCCACCGGTCAGGCCCCCCTAGGCAGCATATCAAACTTACTATTAAGCTGGTTTTCTGCAGTGCCTTGTGCTCCAGGGATCGGTTGGTCTTCTCTTCCGGCTGAAGTCTCATGATTTATGAGACTTCAGCCGAGAGAGAAAAGCGGCTGGCCCCTGGAGTGCGAAGCACCATGGCAACACAACTTAATTGTAAGTTTGCTGCACTGCCTCCATGAATCTGGTGGAGGCGTAGCACCCTCCTGGCCACACCCACTGCCCCACCGTTGGTATACCACTGTTAGTAGGCATCTACCAGAGAGGCCAACAGACAAAGGGATTCCCTCTGCAGGAAATAAAAGGCACAAGGAGCAAAGGGAGGTCATTAATCCTCTTCTCAATGATGGTGGCAGTGAAACAAAGGAAAAAAAATTTAATATTAGAGATGTGCATTTGTTTTGAACAAATGGCAAAATGTGATGAATGAGGACATTTTCAGTTTGTATATCTCTAAAAAGGCTGAATGGGCATGTGTCCTAAATGAACCAACAGCCATTATAATCTACACGACTTGGTCCATGTGAGAATCAATAGGAATCAAACCCACGACTCTCAGTAGGACTTCTTAAAAGCATTTCACTGAAGCTGCAACAGCTGAATGAGCAAAGTAGAAGCTGGTAAATAGTTATCCTCTGGACAGGAGAAGGCAAAACACATCTGTGGTGGAGGCTATTGGACCAGCATTTGGTCCCTAATCAAGGACCAATGGGCTCTTTTGGAGGCGTGTCTCACTTTGTGCTGCCCATAGAATAACTAAGGGGTATATTTACTAAACCGCAGTAAAGTCACTTGTGGTAAGGGCAGTGTCAAGGTGCCTGAGGCCATATAAGGCAATGGGTGGGTAGGGGTGTGTGCCTGTGTTAGGGTACCTTGGGGCATTTAGTGTGAGTTAACAGGTCCACGTGCAGTAAGGCGACAAGATGTCCTAAGGAGAGACAAGGTGTCTTAGGATGTGATAAGGTGCTTTAACAGGAGATAAGGTGCCTCAAGGCACCTTAACCCTTCATCACACACGTTAAATTACTGACACCTTTACACACCTGGGGTCAAATTGACCCCATCAGTAAATGACCAGAAACCATGAACAATTTCATCCACATAGGATTGGTATTTGAATGCATTTATTAAAAACAGTTATCAGTTTTTGCTGTTTACAAATGTTCAGTGTTTATGATATAAAAGTAGTCTAACTATTAACTTCAGTTTATCACTTAATTGTAATTAAGTCTCGACACCCCTAGTATAATCATCTATCTAGGCATCTTTTAGTCAGCACATTCATTGCATAACAGCTGGCGATGTTCTGGGTATATGGCTATACCACATCGTTTGCAGTATTTTGATGTTTTCTTATCTGATGATCTGGTGAAAAGCTGGCAGCACGATCATGCCCCTCTGGATTCACAGCCTGTAGGACCAGGTAAGCTGAATCCAAGTAGTTGCATGCAGATCCGCACCCCTTTCTGAAGTGTTCTTTTGTTCTGCAATCGCAATGTCTGCTGTGGCAGAACTAACTCCTTTGCCAGTTCTGTTAGGAACAGTCGCCGTTTGTGGGACACCTCTGTTTGCCATTCGGGTTTTTGCTGCACACAAATTATGTAAGCTGCCACACCAGCGACATCGAACATGTTCATCAGTAGGCAGAACGGTCATCTTCTAATGCCACGTTTGCATGTATATGTATGCACAAGCTTGTCCAGATTGTCTACTCCAGACTTAGTAGCATTATAGTGCAGAATCATCTCAGGCTTCTTTTCATTCTTGTCGTCTATTGCCTTGTCATGATGCATGCTACTCAAAACAATGACCGTTTTGGTTTTTATTGGAACATAACTCACTAGTGTAATCTCTTTGCAAAAAACAAACTGTGATGAAAACAGTTCCTTGTTCCGCGAAATCAGCAGTTCACCTGGTATGCCCCTTTTGTTTTTTCTCAAGGTGCCAACAACTGTAGTGTGTTGAATAGGGAGATCTTTAGCCAGTCCTACATCAGTAACAATGTTATCACATGTAACATTGCGGCCAGTTTTCCACCAGTGTCTAGTCAGTCTTTTCACTACTTCAACTCCTTTCTTCAGTTCGACCGCTGCTCCTGGTTGCTTCCCCAGATAAACTTCTCCTTTCAGTGGATAGCTGGTCTCTGCATCACAGTTCCAGAATATCTTTATTCCATACTTTCCTGGCTTTGTGGGAATATATTGTCGAAAGCCTCACTTGTCTCTGAAGCTGACCAGTTGCTCATCAACTGTCATATCCATTCCAGGTAAGTACATCATTGTTAAGCGTGCATTTAGCATGTCCCATATATCATGGATGGGTGCCAATCTGTCAGTGGCTACGCATTCTGGACGAGTGCACAAGTTATCCATTCTCACAAACTGTAAGATATCCTGGAAACGATTTATGTTCATTACGGAGCGATAAAAAGGTTTTGAGACAGGTGCAAACGATAATGTAATTGCTTCGCTTGATGATCTGTTTTTACCGACATGCAGCAATATTCCAATGGTTGCCTTTAGTTCAACAATGTCAATATCTGTCCACTCTTTTATGTTTCCATCAATTTGTTCAGCTTGTGTGTGGTAGTAGTTCTTGGCATAACGATTAGTCTCTCTAAGAATGATGTCCGACATTTCATCGGTAACGAACAAAGAGACTGACTCGCCTATTGAATAAACTTTGCCTACCCTTGTAACGCAAGGCATCTGACGAAGCAGATTAGCTGCTGTTGTACGCAAGACAGCATTAGGCTCGTCTACTGACCATATGCGTCCACTCTTTGCCTTGTAGATTTTACCTGATTTCTTCTGTTTATAAAATCCTGAGTTAATTTTTCTTTTCTTGCTTGGTTGTGGATCATCATCATCAGATGATGCACTGTCTTCATTCTCCGCAGTATCACCTCCCAGGTACTGTGCTTCCTGTCCCTCAGTTTGATCGTCATAGTCACTAGTTTGTTCAACATTGTCTGGCTCACCATCAGAGTCTTCACCTTCTATTTCTGTTTCATCTTCTGATGATTCAATTTCAAGTTCAGCTAATACTGCCTGAAGTACAGCCTGGCTTGTTAGATGACGAGGACGACTACTACTTATTTCACTCAGAATTCTTGGAACTATAAAATAACTGAAATCATAATAAATAACTGTTATTACCAATCAAATATATCTCAGAAAAAAGAAATAAATGGTGGCGGCAAAGCGCCATTACTTCTATAACAGCAGTGAATAGGTCTATACGAACACATGCCTGATATGAACTCAAACGCTGAAAAATGTTGCCTTAATTTCACATGAAGGTCACAGTAGCCTACAGATGAAATAGCCTAGCAATGCCAAATTAACAATAATAACTACAACATGAAACGGAAACAGGAATTCTGACAACACTGGTTTCGCTAAGCTGGGGTCAATTTGACCCCAGGTGTGTATAATAGGTATATACACCATAAAAATGTTAACATAAAATTACTGTTCCGATTAAATGATAACTCTACGGGAAATTCAATGGCTGTCAATATTGAGAAGCTACCGGAAGTTTTAAGTCATGGCTGAAATAAATAAGTAAGTAATTTGACATAACAAAAGGCTTGGGGTCAAAATGACCCCACGTGTGTGGTGAAGGGTTAAGATGTGACAAGGTGCCCTAAAAGGAGAAATGCTACCTTGACAGTTAAGGTGCCCTAACAGGAGATAAGGTGTCCTAAGATGTGGTAAGGTGCCCTAACATGAGATAAGGCGTCCTAAGGAGAGACAAGGTGCCCTAAGGTGAAAAGAATGCACATTAAAGCAGGACCATGACTGTAAGCCAAACACTGGACAGAGCACTAAGGAAGGTCAATATAAAGGTGATGGAAGGAAGGACAGGTGAGAGTTGATGGATCAGCCATATTGGTGGGCACCCTATGTGACAGCCAATAAAGCAGACAAGCATGTGGGAGGCAGCTGTACTGATGCACAGGGTGGTGCCAATGTAAAGTGCTGCAGTGACAGTGTGTGGCATAGGATGAGGAAGACGTGTCCCCCAGTGGAGGCATAAGTGGCAGAATGTTTGCAGTGACAGAAGGACAGAGTAGTAGTGGGTACGTGCAGATCAGGCACAGGAGAGGCGAGCATGAAAAACCATAATGCGGAAAAAGATACCAGTGTAGGTCATGTAGTAGCAGCCTGCACAAGAAGACAGGACTGTACACAGCCGGCAGAGGCAGATAGATGGGCTGAAGGTCAGATGGTGGCTGAGGAGAGTGTAATATGGGCTGGCAGCACATAATTGCAGAGCCCTGACTGTTACAGGCATGAAAATGATCTGAGTAGCACAGTCACAAAAAGAACAGGTACGAATTGAATCCCTGTCCCCTGCTTAAGAAGGCCACAAACTAACCAATAGGCTACATGTCCACACTTCTCTGCACAGCAGTGGCTGGATACAAAGAGACTGCAGGTCATTGCCTAAAATGTCTACCGTGTGTGCCGGTATAGGATAGCCCCACCAGTACCCATGATGCAGTGCACATGCAGAACAGCAGTCTACAGCTAATCACCAACTGAAGAAAGAATGTATCCATCACCTCAGCTCAGTAAGAGGCACTGACAGTCTATGATACAAGCACAGAGCAGCTACAAACAATGCTACTGAGCAGTTTCTGCGGTCACCCTGAGGGTGAGGATGGGCACACATTGTATCACATCAGCAGTTTTTCTGTGTTCCACCACTGTCACTGTGTGATCATGACAGACATCATAGATGGTGCTGTGGATGGAAGAATTCCCCTATGTGTGAAGATTACAAAGGTTAGACTTCCTCAACCTGTTGGTGAGATGGCTGGGGGGAGATATGATAGGGGTCTGTATGGTACTGAATAGTGTGGCATGCTTAACGGTTATTAATGCCATCACAATATGGGGAGACTAGGAGATAAGCACAGCCTCTACAGTATAATGCATTTCAGAAACATTGGGGCATATAGTTTGTCATTCAATGCATTGGCAAACACTGGCACACAGTGGCAGAGTAGTCGTGACAATTCCTCATATAGCTGGGCTTCAGGAGGGTTTGGTCACGGTCCTGGAGGAAAGGTCATTATATGTTTATTCATGGGACACTGCTTGGCCAAATATAGGCCTCTTTGACCATGAGTGTCCTTTTGGGACCCACCTAGATACCTGTGCCCCTTATTAGCTACTGTTGGACAGAGTATAGTGGGCTTGAAGGGCCTTGGTCTGACACAGAATGCCATTTATTGTGAACTTATGCTCTTATGCTCCTCTGTGTCAACCGGGCAGCTGTCTCATCTGCCCTGTCCACCAGCACCCCTCATTGCATGACCACCATGCACCCACTGTGCCCCATGTGCACATCAGCATGGTCTCCTTTCCTACTTGGGCACCATGCTGTTGCTGCTAATGGAGCACTACCATCACTTCTTGGGCTCCCTTGTCAGTGCATCCCATTGCTGACCTTTCCGTGAGGTTTTAATTGGCGATTGGGTTCCCAGAGTTAAAGGGCTTTACAGGCCATTGCACTATCGACAGTATGGGAGCACACACTGAAACTGCCCACTCCCTGTCCTGTTTATGTCTATTCTCTGCCCCCTGTGCCCTTAACTCTGCCAGTGCCTTTACTGCACCTTAAGGCAGCATTTATTTGGCATTAAGGGACCAAATGTACCGATAGCCTGCATTAATGGCACACATGTTCCCTTACCGCCATTTAGTAAGCATATCCCTACCATTCCTTTGTCACTGTGTAAACCTGCTGTCACCCACACTAGGTCAGGAGTAGAACAGTGCAGTTGGTGATGAAAAGACATTGGGAAGCCATCTACTTCAAGGAGGAAAGGACCCACAGTTCACCAGCAACTAGTGACACCAGACCCAGGAGAGACCCACAGGGCAGTATTAGGGACCTGCACCTGCACAACTACCAGCTCAAAGTACACTAAGAAAGAATACCAGAGTAGGAGGATGGTATCCCACTCAGGGTAACCAAAAGTATTAAAAAAAGAGAAGTCGTGCAGAGGCTTGGAGTAAAATTCCACTACCAGGGGAGGAGTACTAAGAGTGAATTCTTGTGATATAACAGAGTGAGGAGAAAGAATTAATCTCCTCATTAAATATTTTAAGAGCAAGGAAAAGGAGTTAAGTACTTGTAATACAGTGCTGGTTTTTTTTGTCTCTGTATTTGTATTTTTGCTGTTGTTATCAGTGACCCTAATGTAAACCCTTTGGTTCAGAATATACATTCTGGCCTGGACTCTGTTATTTTGAAAAGGGAAGAGGAGTGAGTGGATTGTGAAGTGCCAAGGCTTCCTAGTGTATAATGGTCCCATTTAAAGAACCAACTAAGTGACTGCCCAGGAGTACAGCCTGAAAGAGTGCACTTCTCTTTGATGCTTGTGACTATTGTCTGCCAAGCAGACGGTGCAGACACTGCCAGGACTATTCAGAGGCAGGAATTAAGGATAAGCCATATGGTGCAGAGCAGGCAGACTCCATAGTGAGAAGCTTCATAGAAAATAAACTGAAAGAGCACTACAATGCAAGTGTTGCTTTCGGATCATTCTACTACTATTTGTGCTGTTCTGCCCCTACCCTGTTTTCTTGGGGATCTTCCTGCCCCTGTTAGCGTCCTTTGCCCCTCTTTTGGTGTTGTGGGGTCTTCATGCCACTTTTGACGTTTTGTGCCTCTGTTACAGACGCCTGCCAACAAGATTTTTAAAAAGTCTTGGATTTAGCTCACAACATTTCAGTTTATTGATGTGAACCACATGTGACAAGGTGATCTGGCATCCCAGGGGTAAGACTTCACTATGTTGCCAGTCTTGAAGTGCTAGGTATGTAGTTGGTGGTATGCAGGGTCCCCTACTGCCCCATCAGCAGTATGAAAGTATAACCTGTGGGGATTTTTCTAGCTGATTCCCTACTTGGAAAACAAGTAGAGGGGTTGTGATGTTATGGAGATTATATGTACGGGTGTTTAGAGGGAAACTCCTCTTTCTTTGTCTTCCTTCATCCAAGCTGGCTAGAAGGAGTAATGAATTCCCACTCAGTCATGTCTTGGCTGATGGATTAGACAGACCCAAGACAAGTGGAAAGAAGAGTAAGTCCAGTGTTACCTCTTTCCTGATTCCCTTAACCAAACTGGGGTTTAGGAAGTCAAAGTCTCAAGTTAGTGAAGGGTAAACCCTTAGCGTACCTACCTAACAGAAGGGAAAAGGGAAAGAAGAGATGTTATGATAGAAGAAAGTAAGACCCTGTCCTTTTACTCGGGAGGAATTTCTCCAAATGGGTTAGTTTTGCACATACCATGACAGTCATAAACCTCACTCCTAAGCCAGGGTATGTGGAGTATGATCTCAGTTGCTCAAATTTATTGCTAATGCTTTCTATGGTACTTGGATTGTGCCAAAGAGAGCTTCCTTCTAGAGATCATAAGACATAACATGTACGGGTAATTTGTCAGGATGGAACTGGAAGTTCTTCTTTATCAGGTCTGTGGTTCCCATTACAATGGGAAATATTTCTTTAACTTTCTGCCATATTTTCTTGGTCCCTGACTGCATTTCTTGGTATTTCGGTATCTTCTCTCTCTCTCCACACAATTCACAGAATAATCGCTTGGAAATGACATCTGTATTAACAATGCTGTTCTGGTGTTTTTCTCTTTTACCACTATGTCGGGTTTCCTTGCATCCAGTTCTTATCCATTGGAATGGGAATGTCCCCAGTTATCATAACTTCTTCATTCTCCATAATTCTTTTAGGTTCATGATCGCAGTGCTTTTCTGGTACAGTGATGTTTTCAGTTCATGAAATGTGCCATCCTGTAGAGTCCTTCTGTATAGAAATTTTCTGCCATCAGAACTTCCCAGCCAGCTACAAAGTGAGTAACCATTTCCAACCATTTCTTGTCTGCATGTGTCTGTTTTAGCTGTGTTCTCTATGCTCGCTGTAAACCATCTTGTCCATAATCCACTGTCCTGGCCTGCAATCATTCTCTCATCCTTAGGTTTCCTTTCGCTTCTCCTTAACCATTGATCAACAAATGGCTCCTGGAGTAATGCTTTGCATTTCCACTGTATTTATGAATTTGCCACTTATTTTCCTTGTTTGCTGATCTAATTATTTAAAATGTTTTTCTCTTGTTTTGCAAATTCTTTTGCATCCTTCCCTGTATATACTGGTGGATTCTGATCCATTCCTTCTGTTACTCAGAATGCTTGTCCTAGTTTAATAAGGGATACAGGCTCTGACCATTTATATTCATACTGCAACACTTTTCATGCATTCAGCTATGTTGATGCTATTAAATAGTCCTGGTCACTCTATATATATCAAAAGTGACTTCATGGCTCTGGGACAGAGGGTGAAGCAGTTAGGTGAACAGGTGGTATTCTCTTCAATCCTCCCTGTTGAGGGTAAAGGACAAGGCAGAGACGCTAGCATCCTGGAGATGATTGCAAGGCTGCTTGGATGGTGTCATCGAATGCATTTTGGTTTCCTAGACCATGGGATGCTGTTCCAAGGGTTGCAGAGCAGAGATGGCATCCATCTGTCCAAGAAAGGTTGACACGTCTTCAGTAGTAGACTGGCTAATCAACTTAAGAGGGCTTTAAACTAGATTTGTTTGGGATGGGTGAAGAAAGCCCCCAGGTAAGTGAGAGCCCCAGGTAAATGATACATTAAATACCTTTATGGAAATGGGTAACAGGGGTAACATATGGAAAGCAGTGTGTATAAATGCCCGTAGCATGGGAACTAAGATCCCTGATGTTGAAGCTTTGGTGGGAGTGGCTGACTTGGATTTAGTGGTAGTTACAGAAACATGGTTCACAGAAAACCATGATTGTGATGTAACTATACCTGGCTATACTTTATTCACAAAGAACGGGGTAGGAAGAAGGGGAAGAGGAGTGGCACTATATGTAAAAAATAGTATTAAAGCTTTGGAAGTACAGAGCTTAAAAGGGAGAGAGGAGGCATTGTGGGTTAAACTAGAAAGAGGGAAAGAGAAATCTATTTGCATTGGCATGATACACAGACCTCCCTCATAAGAGGAAGAGGTGGACAGAGAGTTAATTGAAGACATACGCAGCATTGCTAGGAAAGGGGAAGTGCTACTGATAGGGGATTTCAATATGCCAGATATTGATTGGCACATTCCTGCTGCAGTATCATCTAGAAGTAAAGAGATCCTGGATTCTCTACAGGGAGAACTATTTAGGCAATTGGTAATAGACCCCACACGTGAAGGGGCCATACTGGACTTGGTGCTTACAAATGGTGAAAGTGTTTCTGATGTTATAGTGGGAGATCATTTTGCATCCAGTGATCACCAGCTGGTGCGGTTCAGTATTAGGACTAGGGCTTTTAGAATCCATTCAAAGGTGAGGGTCTTAGACTTTAGGAAGACTAACTTTGCCAAGATGGGCCAATACCTCGGGGAGTCGTTAGCGGGATGGGAACAGCTGGGGGATGTAGAAAAACAGTGGGCAAAACTGAAAGGGGATATTTTAAGGGCAACCAACCTTTTTGTTAAAATGGTAAATAAAGGTAAAAGGAAAAGGAGACCACTATGGCTTTCGAAAGAAGTAGCTGAAAAGGCGAAGAAAAAGAGGCAGACGTTCATGAAATACAAGAGATCACAGAGAGAGGAAGACAGGCATCTATATTTGGAAAAACTTAGAGAAGCTAGTAAAGTAGTCAGGAAAGCAAAGATTCAAAAAGAGGAGGAAATAGCCAATGCAATAAAATGGGGAGCTAAGACATTTTTCAGATATGTTAGTGAGAAGAGGAAGGGGAAAAGTGGTATTGTCAGACTCAAGGGTGAAGGGGAGAAATATGTAGAAGCTGATGAGGATAAAGCGGAATTGCTTAACAAATATTTCTGTTCTGTGTTCACAGATGAAGAACCGGGAGCAGGACCTCAGAAAACACCCACAAACAGGAACAGAAGTGAGGGGCATCTTGAACAATTTTCAGAAGACTGTGTTTGTGAGAAACTAGCTCAACTTAAAGTAGATGAAGTGATGGGACCGGATGGGATACACCCTAGAATACTGACGGAACTTGGGGACGTTCTAGCAGCTCCACTGACTGACCTTTTCAATGCCTCATTAGAGTTGGGAGTGGTGCCAAAGGCCTGGAGAGAGGCTCATGTGGTGCCTTTACACAAAAGCGGAAGTAAGGATGTGGTTGAAAACTACAGGCCAGTTTGTTTAACTTCGGTGGTGAGCAAATTATTGGAAACGCTGCTGAAAGAGAAAATAGTGAGGATTCTGGAGTCAAGCGGATTACAGGATCCGAGGCAGCATGGATTCACCAGAGGCAGGACTTGTCAGACAAATCTGATTGATTTCTTTGACTGAGTGACCAGGGATTTGGACTGAGGGAGAGCCCTAGATGTGGTGTATTTAGATTTCATTAAAGCCTTTGACACTGTTCCTCACAGGCGACTTATAAACAAACTGAGTACCCTAGGGATGGACCCTAAAGTTACTGCTTGGGTTAAAAATTAGTTGGGTGGGAGGCGACAAAGAGTACAGGTAAATGGAGCTCACTCTGAGGAGAAGGAAGTTACCAGTGGTGTGCCTCAGGGTTCTGTCTTTGGTCCGATTCTTTTTAACATCTTTGTTAGTGATATAGAGGAAGGGCTGTCGGGTAAGGTTTGCCTCTTTGCGGATGATACCAAAATCTGCAATAGAGTAGACACCCAGGAAGGTGTAGATGACATAAGGAGGGATCTAGTTAAGCTTGAAGAATGGTCTAGAATTTGTCAGCTGGTATTTAATGTTAAAAAAGGTAAGGTCATGCATTTGGGCTGCAGCAATCCAAGGAAGCAATATAGTATAGGGGGTGAAGTACTTTTGTCCACTAAAGAAGAGCAGGACCTAGTTGTGGTTGTGTCTGATGATCTTAAAGTAGCTAAACAGGTAGAAAAGGCGACGGCAAAAGCTAAAAGGATGTTTGGGTGCAAATGGAGAGGAATGGCTAGCAGAAAAAAGGAGGTGATAGTGCCTTTGTACAAGTCTTTGGTGGAAATTTCATTTGGAGCATAGTCTGCAATTCTGGAGACCGCACCTTCAAAAGGATGTGAACAGGATGGAGTCGGTGTAGAGGGTGGCTACTAAAATGGTTAGTGGTCTTCATTATAAAGCATATGAGGACAGACTTAAGGATCTTAATATGTACACCTTAGAGGAAAGGCGGGATAGAAGTGATATGATTGAGATGGTTAAATACCTCCATGGCATAAATGTTCAAGGGGAGAGCCTCTTTCAATTGAAAGCAAGTTCTGCTACCAGGGGTCATGGGATGAAGGTGAAGGGGGATAGATTCAGGAGTGATATGTGGAAATATTTCTTTACGGAAAGAGTGGTGGATCTGTGGAATAGTCTCCCAGTAGAGGTGGTGGAGATGAGGACTATAACTGAATTTTAAAAAGCATGGGACAAGCACAGAGGATCTCTAAAGGAAAAAAGTGGACTGTTGTAGTTGTTGATATGGAAGGACAGACTAGGTAGGCCATGTGGTCTTTTTCTGTCGTCATATTTCTGTTTCTATTCCTCCTTCAGCTCTAGGGATGTACAATCTTGTCATACACTGGTTCTTATAAACCACCTAATAGGCATAGAGACGTTTTCTTATTCATACATCTAGTTTCTCAAGATATTTCAGAGGCCATTCTGCAATTCCAAAGCTATATGAGAGTACAGAGATTGCAAGCTTATTGATGACTTGCATCTGATTTTTGATATTAGTGCATTTTTCAGAATCAGCTTCAGTCTCCCGTAGTATTCTTTGCTGGTCTTTTCTCTCAATACTTTGTACTGAATTGTTGCTTCTTTTTCTACTCCTAGGTAATTATATATACCTACATGTTCAAGTTCCTTTATGTTACAGTCATCAGTTAGAGAGATGGAAGGTTGCCTTAGCACATTTGTCCAGACCAAAAGTCATCCTGAAGTTATCAGAGAAGCTTTTTACTAGATGGAGTTGTTCAGCTAGATGTTTATCGATGGAATCACGGGGCTTCAAATCTTCTACAAAAGCAGGTGTGATGTCACCTCTGGATCTTTGCTAGCTTTAGGGTGGAGACTAAAACCATACCCCAAAGATTTAAGAAGTGTACTCAAAGTGCTATATAAAACAAGAATGGTGACAAGGAATCCCCCTGAAATATTCCTCACTAGATCTTGATATTTGGAATAGTCCATCTGCATAATGTAGGTGAAGTGCTGTTTGCCTCATTTTCATGGTGAATTTGATGTACTCAATCAGTTTAGAAGTTATTTTGTGGATTTCGGGGCAATTAATGATCCAGGAATGTGAGATACTGTCAAAGACTTTCTTATAGTCAATTCACGCTACATTTGGGTTTTCCACTTTCCTTAGCACTAGTCATTTATTTATTTATTTAACATTTCTTATATACCGCGCTATTTCTCATCAGTGCGGTTTACAATGAACAGACTATTTGGACAACATTGTTTAGCAGTAGCTGTTTTTTTGTTCCATATATTCCCCTTTTGTTACTTTTATGTTCTACTGCCATGATATTATTGGAATCAATATGGTTATAAATTCTGTCAGCATCTATTACAGTACTGTAAATAGCTTGCAGGCAGACAAGTTATTAGTCTATTTATTTAGCAGTTTTTTTACCACTTTATCATTTCAATCAAAGCAATTTACATTGTAACTCAAACTTGATAATGTACATTGAACAGGGACATTGATAACCTGGATTTTTCTGAGCAATGGAGAGTTAAGTGACTTGCTCAAGGCCAATAGGAGTGCTAGTGGGAATTGAACCCTGGTTGCTTGGTTCTTAAGCCAGTGCTCTAACCACTAGGGTACTCCTCTATGCTGTAATTTCTGGGAATGTTTGTTGGGTCTCCCTTTGCTAGGAGAAGTGTTTTCCTGTTATTAGCCATCGTGATGTTAAATCTTGCTGCCTGATTAATTGATTTTTGCAGCCTGCCATGTAACACTAGAATTTAAATTGTATGATAAGATATAAGGGGAAGCCTCCTATTTCTGCTGAGGAACTGGATGCACTGCACATTTATACTTTCACTTATTACCCATCTCTCATTGCCTTCAATAGTCATTTAGCTCATCTCAAGCTAATATTTGGGCTTTACCAACCTTTAGGAAACAGATTAGATTGGGCATGCAGTGCTGCTTTAAGCTGCCTCACCACATCTCTCTGGAACTCTCTTCCTGCTGAAAGGTGTCAATACCTGTCATTTTAATTGCTCACACTATGAAGACTAATTTTTCAGATATTTATTTGTCACCCTGTTTCTCCTTCTATTGTATTGAGTATCCAGCTATGTGTTTGATTGTCAGTGGGATTTTATTGTTCTTCCATTCATTCCCTTACCTTATGTTTTCGGGACAATATCTTCAAATGGGTTCATTTTGGGCATATCACAACAGTCATGAATATAACTTCTAAGCCAGAATATGAGGAGTATGATCTCACTCTCAAATTTACTGCTAATGCTTGGTGCAGTGCTTGGATCATGCCAAAGGGAGCCTCCTTCTGGAATTTGTAAGATGTAACATGTATGGGTAATTTATCAAGGTGTGCTTGGAAATTCCTCTTAATCAAGCCTATGGCACCCAGTACTATGGGAAATAGCATTCTATCTTTCTGCCACATTTTTTTTGGTCTCTGCCTGCATTTCTTGGTACTTGAAGATCTTCCCTCTCTCTATGCAATTCACAGAATAGTTGTTTGGGACTGACACCTCTTTAATCAATGCCGTTTTGGTATTTTCCTTTACCAATATGTTCAGCTTCCTTGCATCCAGCTTTTTATGTCAGAATGGGAGTTTTCCCTTGTTTGGTTTATGATATTCTTTTTTGTTTTGTCATGGTCTTGAGGATTTTTTATGTGTGTTTTTAGGTCATGTTTTTCATCTTGGTGGTTTGATGCTTTACAGATATTGCTGTGGTGCTGTAACTGCTTTGATGTCAGTGTTTGTGAGGGGAGGTGAGTGATGATAACGATAGTACTTAGGGTCAGAAAAATCAAAGGGGTATGTGTATTAAAACATAGCAGTTTACTATGCATTCACCCTCAAAACTTAGCACAAGGGTGGTGCTGGAACCATGCTGATAAAGGGGGATGTACTAAGTCATTTGCTGTGATTACTGTAGTTGTAGTTACTACCACTTTTTAGAGGGGGAGGGGGGAAAAAGGTGCACCTGTGTTAACGGAAGCATTGATGATGAATGTGCACTAAAGATGCCATGCTAACCACAAGGTGCAGTCAACACCCCCAATCTGCCCCTAACTCACTCAGTCTCTGCCCCAGCCCATGCTAAACAGCACAGGATTTTTACCATGATCATATTTTTAGTGTATGGTAACAGTTACCATGGCAGGCTTAGTGTGCGGAACACCACACACTTAGCCCTGACTGCCAACCCCCCAGTCCTGGATATTCACTTCCATGGTAATGAAAGTCAAGATCCGAGTCTGGCCACACTGTCCAGAAGCCACTGAGGCTAACTGGGCAGCATTGATAATGGATGCTGCATGATTAGCCTTGGCGCCTATAAGATAGGCAATGATTTTCCTCGCCTATCTTATAGGTGCCAAGCGCTAACCGTGCAACTTCCAATATCAGTACTGCACAGTTAACATCTGTCCCCACCTCCGCTATGCCCCCAGCACACCTCGATGCTAGCTGGCTAGCATCGGGGTGTGTAGGGGATTTAGTCGGGGATATTCGACGGAACTACCCATGTATGTGTCATTGAATGTTCGTTTAGCAGTCATTTACAGGGTTAACTGGCTGCTAACCATGTAAATGCCTTTGAATGTCAGGCCCCATATCTATATATTTGACAATCAGGGAGGGAGCAGGGTGGATCAAATAGGGATTTTGCTGGGCAAGGGAGCAAAGGAGTGATTGCTGAAGCTGCAGATTGTGACACAAGGGAGGTATTTTTCACTGGAGAAGTACCAGTTTC
Organism: Ichthyophis bannanicus; assembly: GCA_033557465.1. Lineage (NCBI taxonomy): Eukaryota > Metazoa > Chordata > Amphibia > Gymnophiona > Ichthyophiidae > Ichthyophis > Ichthyophis bannanicus. Next base: position 86,330,523 of record CM066032.1, on the reverse strand, counting down.
GCTTTTCATACAGAATGATAGTAGTATAGACATGGTGCTACCATCTAATGAGAGAGGCTACAGAAAGTGTGGTCCCAGTTTGACAGACAAATGATCTAAGCTACTGAAAAGAGGATCAGCTTTAAAGATTTAGGCGTTATTGTGGATATCATGTTAAAACCCTCGGCCCAGTGTGCAGCGACGGCCAAGAGAGCAAATAGAATGCTAGGTATCATAAGGAAAGGAATGGAGAATAAAACAAAAGATATTATAATGCCTCTATATCGTTCCATGGTGAGACCGCACCTTGAATATTGTGTTCAATTCTGGTCGCCGTATCTTAAAAAGGATATAGCGATTTTAGAAAAGGTACAGAGAAGAGCCACCAAAATGGTAAAGGGGATGGAAGGATACTCCTATGAAGAAAGAGTAGTTACTCACCTGTAACAGGTGTTCTCAAGGAGCAGCAGGAATCAGTCCTCACATATGGGTGACGTCGGCGCCGACGGAGCCCTCGCGGAGCAATTTTCCCCAGCTTTCAAAGAAAGCCTTAGGGAATTGCAGCGCGCATGCGCGGTCCCCTTCCCGCCCAAGGGTGCCATCTTGCTCAGTCTGATGACATAGCTAAAAGACAGCAAAAAATTAGCAAAAACGAAATCATAGGATTGCAACTCCAAGGGGAGGAGGGAGGGTTGTGAGGACTGATTCCTGCTGCTCCTGGAGAACACCTGTTACAGGTGAGTAACTACTCTTTCTCCAGGACCAAGCAGGAAGTCAGTCCTCACATATGGGACTCCCAAGCTTAAGGCTACCAGAGACCCTAAGCCCAAAAAGGAGCTCCCTCAAGCTCAGTAGCACAGAAGGAAGGAATCTTCTCTGAATACGCCTCCAACCGGTAGCCCAACATCCGGGACGGAGGGTAGGAGTTGCCTGTACCTCAAAGAGATGACGGAGGACTGCCTGTCCGAAAGCACTGTCCCTGCGGGACTCCCTCTCCAGGCAGTAATGGGCCGCAAAACTCTGGCTTGAAGACCAAGTAGCGGCCCGGCAGATGTCTGCCAATGGAACAGAGCGGAGGTGAGCCACTGACGCAGCCTTTGCCCTAACACGATGAGCCGTGACTCGACTTTCCAACGAGAGGCCGGCTGCCCCATAAGTCCAAGCGATACAGTCAGCAACCCAGATGGACAGAGTACGCTTGGAGACAGGGAGCCCCAACTTATTGGGGTCATAAGACACGAAGAGCTGAACAGCTCATCGGTGCTCCCGCGTACGGTCAAGGTAGAAGTTTAATGCCCTCCTACAGTCCAGGGTATGGAGGACCATCTCAGCTCGGCTGGAGTGTGGCCTGGGAAAGAAGGTTGGAAGTACCACCTCCTGGTTGATGTGAAAAGGGGAAACCACTTTAGGAAGAAACTTAGGGTGAGTCCGTAGGACTACCCTATTCCTGTAGAACCTAGTGTAAGGGGGATCAGACACTAGGGCCTGCAGTTCACTAACGCGTCTAGCAGAAGTGAGGGCTACCAAGAATAAGGTTTTCCAAGAAAGAAAACGAAGAGGACAGGTAACCATAGGTTCAAAAGGTGGACAGGTAATCCGCTGTAAAGCCACGTTCAGATCCCAGTCCGGGGCTGGCGGTCGCAAAGGTGGCTTAAGGAGAAGGAGGCCTCTGAGAAAACGAGCCACGAGAGGATGGCTGGAAAGAGGCCTGCCATCCACCGGCATGTGATGCGCAGAGAGAGCACTGAGGTGGACTCTGACAGAGTTGGACTTAAGTCCAAGATTGGAGAGGTAAAGCAAGTATTGCAGGACCACCGTCACCAAGCAGGAGAAGGGATCCTGAGACTGCTGAGCACACCAGACGGAGAACCGACGCCACTTAAGAGCGTAGGACTTCCGGGTGGAGGGTCGCCTGGAGGCCAAGACGACTTCTTCCACATCTCGAGGCAGCAGGAGGGGAACAAGGACTACCCTTTCAGCAGCCAGGCCATCAGATGAAGGGACTGGAGGTTGGGGTGTAGGAGAGTCCCCTGATCCTGTGTCAGGAGATCGGGCTGAAACCCCAGAGGAAGAGGAGTGTCCACCGCCAGCTGCAGCAGAAGCGGGAACCAGGGCTGTCTCGGCCACCAGGGAGCCACGAGGATTAGCGAGGCTTTGTCCCGGAGAACCTTGAAGAGCGTCCGAGACACCAGTGGCATGGGGGGAAAGGCATACAATAGGCCTGTGGACCATGAGAGTAGGAAAGCATCCGCCGCTACTCGGAGAGGATGCGGTTCTCGGGAGCAGAATCGGGGAAGTTGTCGGTTTAGAGGACTGGCAAAAAGATCCAGGGTGGGTAGGCCCCACTTGAGAAAAATCCGTTGAACCACTAACGGATCCAAGCGCCACTCGTGTGGCTGGAGGATTCTGCTCAGTTTGTCTGCTAGGCAGTTTTCTTGACCCGGGAGATAAACAGCCTTGAGGAGGATGCCGCGGCTGACGGCCCAAGAGCACAGTCTTTGTGCTTCCCGACAGAGAAGGAAGGAGCCTGTGCCCCCTTGTTTGTTTACGTAGAACATTGCAACTTGATTGTCCGTCTGGACGAGCACAGACTGGTGCGAAGTGAGGTGGGAGAAGGCCCTCAGAGCCAGGCGGATTGCTCTGAGCTCCAGGAAGTTGATCTGTTGGGCAGACTCCCAAGGAGTCCAGAGGCCTTGAGTACATGTCCCTTGGCAATGTGCTCACCAACCCAGGAGAGAAGCATCGGTCATCAGGACCAGAGAAGGCGGAGGAGACTGAAAAGGCATTCCGAGCACCAGGTTCGGCAGATAAAGCCACCATTGCAGAGAGGAGACCAGCGGGTCGGATATCTGTACTGAGTCCGCTAGGCTTCCCGTGGCTTGATGCCATTGTGTGCGAAGGCTCCACTGAGCAGGCCGCATGTGCAGGCGGGCATTGGGGGTCACATGGACTGTGGAAGCCATATGGCCGAGCAGCCTGAGAAATTGCCTGGCAGAGACCAGGGAGTTGCTGCGAAAGAGGTTAGCAAGCTGCATAAGTCTGGTTGCCCTGTCGAGAGGCAGAAAGGCTCTTGCCTGAAGTGTGTTTAACCTCGCGCCGATGAACTCGAGATCCTGAGAGGGGAGCAAAGTGGACTCTGCGAAGTTTATGACAAAGCCCAAGTGCTGGAGCAGAGTCACAGTGCGGTGGGTAGCGTGAGTGGCCTCCTGGGAAGATTGTGCTCTGATCAGCCAGTCGTCCAGGTACGGAAACACAAAGAGGCCTTGAAGTCTTAGATAGGCCGCTACCACTGCTAGGCATTTGGTGAACACCCTTGGGGCAGAGGATAGGCCAAAGGGTAGTACTCTGTACTGGTAATGATTTCCTTCCACAACAAACCTTAGATATTGTCTGTGGCTTGGGTGGATGAGGATGTGAGTGTAGGCATCCTTTAGATCCAAGGAGCCTAGCCAGTCTCCCTGCTGGAGGTAGGGCAGTAGGATTCCAAGGGTAAGCATCTTGAACTTTTCCCTTGCGGGGAACTTGTTGAGGTTCCGCAAGTCCAGGATGGGTCTGAGGCCTCCTGTTCTTTTTGGTATCAGAAAATACCTGGAATAAAAGCCTTGACCTTTCAGGTGGTGGGGCATCGGTTCCACAGCCTGTTCCTGAAGAAGACTTGCTAACTCCTGAAGGAGTAAGTCCCTGTGCAGAGGGAGTCTGAGAGGCTCCCCTGGAAAGTAGGAGGGAGGTACCTGGTGGAAATGCAGAAGATAGCCTTCTTGGACTATGTGAAGCACCCAGGTATCTGATGTGATGGCGGGCCACTTGTGGGCAAAGTGGACCAGCCGACCTCCTGTGCCGAGAGAATCTAGCTGAGGGGGAGAGGCTATGCTGAGAAAGTCAAAACCCCCCACCCTGCTGAGCAGGGGCCGGTGGTGCAGGCTTGGGGGTTTGCTGCCTACGGGACCCATGACCCCGTCCCTTGGCCTGCTGACCCAGTTGGGGAGCTGCTGAGGCCTGAAAATGAGGGTATTGTTTATAGGCAGCCGCCTTCCTCGGGTAAAAGGGCTTTTTACCCGAGCCCTTCTTTTTCTGAGAAGGGGCAGAGGTCTTCCTGGAGAGTCGAGTCCTGGTGAGAGTCTCGGTCTCGATCTGTGCAGCCTTTTCAGCCATGGGTTTGCCGAAGAGGTTTTCACCTCTGCAGGGGACATCGACCAACTTGTCCTGGACCCATGGCTCGAGGTCGGATGACTGAAGCCAAGCCTGTCGGCGGGCACCGATGCCGGCTCCGGCTACTCAAGACGATGCTTCGAAGCCATCGTAGGCTGCTCGAGAGATAAACTTCGAGCACTCACGAATACCAGTAGACAAGGCCTGGAACCTCTGCAAAGGTTCCTCGGAGAGACCAGCAGAGAACCCGGCTATTTCTTTAGCCAGGTCTCGGAGATACATGCCCATATAGAGCTGGTAAGTCTGGACTCGACAAGCAAGCATAGAGCCCTGGAAACACTTTCTACCGAGGGCATCCAGGTTCCGAGCCTCCCGACCGGGGGGCACCGAGGAGTGCATCTTCTGACTCTTGAGTCTATGCATGGCCGATTCCACCACCATGGAATGGTGCGGTAGTTGTGCTTTTTGGAACCCGGGGCTCTTGCGGACTTGATAAATGGAATCGACCCGCTTGCTTAACACCGGCGACGATGCCGGGCTCTCCCACATGCGGAAGAGAAGTCGCTCCAGCATCGGAGGAACCGGTACAGTAAAGGCCTCCTTTGGGGGAGAGTCATACTGGAGGGCATCGAGCTCTTTGGCTCGAGGCTCCTCCTCGGGATCCGCGGGGAAGGCCAAGGCCTTGGCCATATCCCGCACGAAGTCTGAGAACCGGGTGTCCTCCGGGGGGGACCGTCTCCGAGGTTCGGACTCGGGCGAGTCCGACGGGACACACCAAGTCCGAAAAGAACCAGGTGACTCTTCGTCCTCGGTTTCCCAGGCTGACTCCTCGGAGGAGGAATCGAGCGGCTCCGGTCGGGTGGGCATCGATACCGTCCGCCCCGACGCCGAGGGAGTCGGCGTCGACGACCTCGGCCCCGAACGGGAGGCCGAAGGTGACCGCGACCGAGGATCGACTCGAGCTCTCATGGACTCGAGGATCGGCTCGGTCTCCGGGGTCGACTTGGACGTCGACGTCCCGGCGGTCAGGGCAGAAGCACCGGCGAGGCCAGCGATCAATGCCCGCTGCTGGTCCATGAAGGCAGTCAGACTGCTCTCCAAGGCCGTCAACCTGAGTCCGAGCTCAGGAGACCCAGCAGCCTCCGACTCGGGCCCCGACGGCGTCGGGCCCAACGTCGGCTCCTTCGGAGGCGAGTCCAGGAGGACTACAGCACTTACGTGAGCAGGGGACTCCAACTCGAGACGAGGATGTTTTGAAGGCCTCTCCATCTCCGAGGACCCGGGACGGCTATCGGGGCTATGCGACCTGGCCCTCGAGGAACCAGGAGCGTCCACTGACGCCGTCCTCGCGGGTTTCTTCTTCCGATGATGTTCCCGGGTAGGAGACCCCCGCTCAGAGGAACTCCGACGATGCTCAGGACCAGAGTCCTGAGATGTCGAAGCCTCCGACGAGGTCCGGGCACGGCCGGAGTCAGAGAAGATACGTTCCCTCTGATGCTGCCGACTCCTCAACGCTTTTGAGGACATTTTGCCACACGGACCACAGATCATCGGGTCATGATCGGGTCCGAGGCAGCGGAGGCAGCAATCGTGTGTGTCGGTAAGAGACATGAGTTTCTTACACCGATCACATTTCTTAAACCCGCTGGCAGCCATCGGGGGAAAAAGGGCCCCTGCGAGGTCAAAAGACAGGGCTGCCAGTGAAAAAGAAAAAAAGGCACGAAATCTGTCATGAAGGACAAAAAACCGAAAAATAAAGAACGGACTCGCAACCGGCGTCGCGGGTCCGGGCGGGAAAAGGAACCGGTGTCGAACCGAGAAAAACAACAAAGAAAATCAACTTTTCCGGCGGTGAATACAAACAACGTCTGTAGGGCTCCGCAGAAAAAAGAAGACTGAGCAAGATGGCACCCTTGGGCGGGAAGGGGACCACGCATGTGCGCTGCAATTCCCAAAGGCTTTCTTTGAAAGCTGGGGAAAATTGCTCCACGAGGGCTCCGTCGGCGCTGACATCACCCATATGTGAGGACTGACTTCCTGCTTGGTCCTGGAGAAAGGCTAAAAAGGTTAGGGCTCTTCAACCTGGAAAAGAGACGGCTGAGGGGAAATATGATAGAAGTCTATAAATTAATGAACGGAGTGGAACTGGTAAACGTAGATCAATTGTTTATGTTATCAGAATATAGAAAGACTCTAGGACATGCAATGAAGCTACAGGGTAAACTATTTAAGACTAATAAGAGAAAATATTTTTTCACTCAACGTGTAATCAAACTCTGGAATTTGTTCCCGGAGGATGTAGTAAAGGCTGTTAGTGTAGCTGGGTTTAAAAAAGGTTTGGACAAGTTCCTGGAGGAAAGGTCCATAAACCATTATTAAGAAGGGACCCAGGATGTCACTGCTTGACCCAGTACAAGCATTGTGGAACCTGTGTCTTTTGAGGAAACTGCTAGGTACATATGACCTAGATTGGCCACTGTTGGAAAAAGGATACTGGGCTTGATGGACCTTGGTCTGACCCAGTATGGCATATCTTATGTTCTTATCAGTGGTCAGACCAGTTAGGCCATGCTGACATAGAAGGCTGCCGTAATGTGGTGGAAGGAAAATGCTGGGTCAGTGAAGACCAAGGTACAGTCAGACCTTGGACATTCGCGAGGTTAGGTTCCAGAACCCGTCGCGAATGAGGAGGATTCACGGATGTTGGTAGAGTCACTAACAATGGGATTTTTAAACTGATTTATATTGCATGTCTTGAACTTTCCCCCAAAACACAGTAGAATCTTCATTAACTAACATTTTCTTACCAATTTTACACTTAAAAGCATGAAAACTTTATAAAACTTATAAATTACTATGAATATTAAACATAAACATTTCTGTAGGGTTTTTCGAGGATTTCGCGGATGTGCGAAAGAATTGTGGATGCAAATAAGTTCAGTTCCAATGAAATTTTCCCGGATCTGTGAATTCGCGAAGCGCGAATGTACGAGGGCATACTGTATTGTAAATCCATCTCACTACCCTTCACTACTGTTACATGATAACAACCAGAGCCCTTGGACCTTTGTGCTCTGAGGAAGAAAGAAATAAAAGGATAACTCTGATTGCCACCTCTTATTTCTTCCTCATGGGACTGCTGAGATTCCTATCACCCTTCCTCATATTCCTGATTCACAGCAGGAAATTTTCCAACAAAGTACTACTACTATTACTGCTTACCATTTGTATAGCAGTAGAAGATGTACAAAGAGTTTGTTTCACACAAGGCTGAGAGCAGAGGCCAGAGGAAAAGTGACGGGGCTGCAGGAGAGCATATTACCCTCAGTTGCCACATAACCTGGCTCATTTCCTTTCCATAGAATTAAAACAGATGAATATTGTTAGGTGCTATAGAACTGCACATTTACGTCCATTGTTTTTCATTGTTTGACTCTCAACGGCATAGCAAAGAAGGGTATAGGAAATACAATAAATTAATGGCAATAGATAAAATTACAATAAAAAATTCTATAACAACTCTAATAAACCAATAATTACAAATGATCTCAAATGTCTCATTTAAAATGGAAAAAGCTTGAAGAGAAGAGGGTAGTACCAGATTGAAATGTTCTGTGGACTTCTCAAAAACACCAGCAGATGCCAACACAAAATAACAGGTTTTCAGTTCCTTTATAATCTCATCAATAGAGGTTTTCTGTTTAGGATAACGAGGAAGTGCAGGTCAGGGAGTAGATGCCGGACAATAGAAAGCAGAGTGAGAAGAGAGTTCATGTTATATGTGGTACGAGATTATCATGTAAAGAGTGTAGTGCTCTTGCCGGAATATATGGTATCACTAAATTAGCAAAACAGTCTGGAATTGCTTCCACAGGGCTTTGTAAGTTAATAGTACAATTTTAAATTTAATACAATAAGAAATGGAATCCAGTGTTCTGAAATCAGGAGGGGAATGACATGATCAAATTTATGTTAATTGTGAAACTGAATAGCTGCATTTTGAAGTAACTGGATCTGTTTTATAGAAGTAAGATTGAGGCCATTGTAGAATGAATTACAGTAGTCAATATATGATAATACTGGTGCATATATGAGAGCTGGTATGTTCTTAGGGTCTAAAACTGAGCGAATAGTACAGATCTGACACAAGGCAAAAGAACAAGCAGTTAGTATGAACACAGTCTAAAACATTAAACTGTTGTTTTCTGACTTAGATGCAAAAAAAAAAAAATAACAAAAAACCCCAAACTATCCAGCATGCATGATTTGAGAAGGAAAAAGGGTTGCTCTGTTAGGACGTAAAGCTCAGAATAACATACAGTCTAGAAAATTAGCCATCCTACTAGTCACTGTAACGCTGAACCAGTGAAGCATTTTTCATTAAGTACATCTTCATAGCTAAATAGCTCCCCTTGGTGGTCATCATAACAGATTTTCAGAAGACAGGAAGACTGCTTTGTTTCAGATCTCATTTGGTTATATTGCTCGAAGTACCAACCTCATTTAGCTTCATCTCAAAGGATTCTGAAATTCATTCCATCTGAGCAGAGCTCGTAGTTTTAACTGACTTGGGATTTCTTAGTTGAGTCACCCAGCTCCTTGTTGCTAGCTGTTTCCATTAATTTTTGTAGACGTGTTGTGCAAAGGAGACGGCAGAGTTGATAATAATAAAAAAGGAAAAGCTAGTCAGATGCTGCTGTGGCAGAAGGAGTCAGGAAGGGGCATGAGAAGAAGGGGCTAAAGGAACAGGCACAGACTGTAAAAAGAGAAGCTGAGAGATTTGATTTATATGTTTGATACTCCAACTTTCACATCAGTTTCAGAAAAGTGGATTAGGGGAAAAAAGGGTCAATGATAAGGACAAAAGAGATGGAGAAAGTAAGAAGGGCAGGAACAAAAAAGAAAAGGGAGGAAAGGCCGCAAAGATGGAAACAGGCAAGTGAGGAAGGATACAGGACAACATGCAAGAAAGAAAAAAAACAGGAAGAATAGAAAAGGAGTCAATGAGAGAGCAAAGGGAAGAAAAAGAGGGGATGAAAAATAACTGCTTCTGGGGTGCTAATGCCTTTTTTTTTTACTTTTTATTTTTGCAAATTAAAGTATAAACTTCAAACAAGAGTGAATTGGTAATTCAGAAATATACAAAATAAATCTAGAAAACCATTCACTTTAACTACATAAAGAAAACCCCCTCATTAGCCCATAATGAGGATAATAGATCCAAGCAAAAAGAATATATTGAGGAAACAAAAACATCAAAATATCAGAAAGCCCCCCTCAAAAATGCTCAGCCAGCAAGCCCTACAGTGCTACCTCTAGGGTGCTGATCTGGACCCTAACCACCTCCCTTGCCAAAAGAAAATCCAACAGTTGTCTCGACTCAAAAAACAAAGTTTTTCCCATCACAAACCACAAGACATAAACACGGAAATCGCAGTGCAAAATTGAGGCCCAGGGCTAACACCCTGGGTCTTAGGGCCAGGAAATCCTGATGCCTTTTTTGCATAGACCTGGATAAATCTGGAAAAAATGCATACTTTCGAACCAAGAAACAACATATTAATATTGCAGAAATACATTCTTAATACAGTAGCACAATCAAACTCCAAGGCAAATGAGGCTGTCAGGTGGACCTTTGAGTCACTACCTCTAGTGAAGACTCAAGAAACTCCATGAGTTTAAGCTCTTCAGGATTCCCTTGCTCACCTGGAGGAACGTTCTGCCCAAGTGCCAAGTAATATGCCCTGACCAGGTGGGGAAGAGCATCAGAGGGCATGCCAAGAACCTCAGTCAGGTATTTTTTTGCCATGTCAATAGGAAAGATGGAGTGGGGGGGGGGGGGGTGAGGAAAGTTCAGAAATCTGAGATTATTCTTATGTACTTGGTTCTCCAAGTATTCCATCCGCCAATGGGTAAGATTCCTGTCCTTAACCAAGGTTTCTCCCAACACATGAGCTGCACTGACTCGAGACTCCAACGCATCACATCTGACAGTCAGAATTTCCAGCACTTGGGAATGTTTAACCACTGACTGAGACACAATAGATAAGTCCCCCACAAAACAAGATGAAAAATACTTGCATGGAGATGTGAACCCATAGTCACTGCACCTGGCTTTGCTGTTGCACACTGGAGAAGTCCAGAAATGGTCTCTCCTCTGTGCAATCTCAGCCTCAGTTTAGGGAAGTTCCAAACTCTCCGTGGAGTTTCCTTCAACCAGAGAGGAGGACATGGCTACTGGAGTGGCTCCTGGCAGGGAGATGCCACCGACCACTTCAGACCGGGAGTCCTCCAACCCCCCAGCAGACTTCACACTTCCGGGTCTTGGAGGTGGTGTGCATGCAATGGGGCTCAACAAAGCTGGACCAAGGAAGATGGAGTTGAGGAGCCAGTGGGAACACCAGAGTCCAGAGTCATCTGTCAGGGCGGTTAAGAAGCATGGCCATCTGGCAGTAGAGCCTTCCCCTTCCCCTTTCTTTTACCCATGGAGAGAGCAAAAGTTACCACCAACAGCAAACCTGGAAACCTCAGTGTGTTCAGTAGGTGCATTTGATCACAACGCCATCTTGGATCCATCTTTTATAAATAAAAGACATGGTTATGGAAATAGATTATAAAATACTAGTGGAAAGAAATACAGACATTATTCTAATTGTATTTGGTGCCACCTGGCTGATTAAAAAGAATTTCCAAGCATACCTTGATACATTTTCTGCATGTATTTTACCTTTTGCACCCTGGGAAAAAGGATGACTGTTGTTGGGAACAGGATACTGGGCTTGCTGGACCCTTGGTCTGACTCAGTATAGCATATGTATGTTCTTATGTTGAAATAATGAAAGTGCTGAAATGAGAATCAGCGATGAATGTGAGAGACCAAGATCATTTCCAACACACTCCAACATTAGAGTGAGGTTCTTTCCTGTCATGGTATATACAAAATTAACCCATTTGGAGACATTAACCTGAAGGAAATAGACAAGAGCAATAGAGCAAAAGATATGAAGACACAGTTTAGAAAGGTCGTTTATGTGAGGAAATCTTCGTGGAAATGTCTACATGGAGCATGGCAGCATTATTTTAGAAGAGCAGGTCTGCATGTTGTTGTTGTTAAGTGCCGTCGAGTCGGAGTCGACTCATGGCGACCCTCTGGATAGCTATCCTAAATTGTGTTCGGTCTTCAGTCAGGCGGCTCATTGACGACAGACTGGTACCCGTAGCTGCTGTTATTGTAGCGATCCATCTCATTGCTGGCCTTCCTCTTTTGCGTTGACCTTCTATCTTGCCAAGCATGATGTCTTTCTCTAATGATCTCTCTCTTCGCATGATGTGTCCGAAGTATGAAAGTCGAAGTCTTGTCATCTGAGCTTCTAAAGAAAGCTTAGGTTTGATCTCCTCTAGTACCGACTTGTTTGTTCTTCGGGCAGTCCATGGTATACACAGTATTCGCCGCCAGCACCATAATTCAAAGGCATCAATTTTCTTCCTGTCTGTCTTTTTCACTGTCCAGCTTTCACATCCATATGATGTTATTGAAAATACCATGGCTTGAACAAGTCGAATCTTTGTATGGAGAGACACATCTCTGCTCTTGAGAATCTTATCTAGGTCTTTCATAGCCATTCTGCCAAGAGCAATGCGTCGTCTGATTTCTTGACTGCTTGTTGCTTCTTTATTGATAGTTGATCCAAGTAGGTTAAAGTTGTTCACAATTTCAATTTCTTCTCCTTCAACGATGAACCTGTTGATTATACCAGTTGTCATGATCTTTGTCTTCTTTACATTAAGGTGCAGGCCCATTTTGAGACTATGTTCTTTGATTGTGAGAAGCAAATGTTTCAGATCATCTTCGCTTTCAGCCAGTAATGTGGTATCATCAGCATAGCGAAGGTTGTTGATGAGTCTTCCACCAATCTTCACACCTCTGTTGTCTTCATACAGTCCTGCTTCTCTGATGATTTGTTCTGCATATAAATTAAACAGGTAGGGGGAAAGTATGCAGCCTTGTCTTACACCTTTGCTTATTTTAAACCATTCTGTTTCTCCTTGTTCCGTTCGAACTGTTGCTTCTTGATCAATGTACAGATTACGCAAGAGAACGATCAGGTGTTCTGGTATACCCATGCTTCTTAATGTGGCCCAGAGTTTCTCATGGTTTACACAGTCAAAAGCCTTGCTATAGTCGATAAAGCACAAATAGATATCCTTTTGGTATTCTTTAGTCTTTTCAAGGATCCATCTCACATCCGCAATGATGTCTCTCGTTCCTCGCCCTTTCCTGAACCCTGCTTGCACTTCAGGTAGTTCTTGTTCTAGGTATGGCTGTAGTCTCTTTTGAATAATCTTCAGTAGAATCTTGCTGGCATGTGGGATCAGAGCGATTGTGCGATAATTTCCACAGTCAGTTGGATCACCTTTCTTTAGTATTGGTATAAACACAGATCTTTTCCAGTCAGTTGGCCATGATGTTGTCTTCCATATTTCTTGGCAGAGCCTTGTAAGTATGGTAACAGCTGCATCAGATTGCTGCAATACTTCTATGGGAATGCTATCAATGCCTGGTGCTTTGTTCTTTGATAAGGCTTTCAATGCTGCTTCAACTTCTTCTTTCATCACCAATGGTTCCTGATCATAAGGTATAGGTTGAAACGGCTGTTGGTCCACTTGATCTTTATCATATAAAAACTCTGTATATTCCTTCCACCTTTTCTTGATCTTCTCAGCATCATTCAACATAGAACCTTGAGCATCTTGTAACATTCCAATTCGAGGCTGGAACTTTTTCTTTAACTCTCGCAGCTTTAGGAAAGCCGATCTTGTTCTTCCTCTAATAGTTTCTGCTTCTATTTCCTTGCAAGTGTCATTGTAGTACTTTTCCTTGTCCTGTCTTGCTGCACGTTGGAAATCTCTGTTGAGTTCTGCGATTGTCTTTCTTTCTCCTTTGGCTTTAGCTTCTCTGCGTTTCTGGGCAATTTTCAGAGTTTCTTCCGTCATCCATTTTGGCCGTTTTTGCTTTTTCACCTTTTGTAGAGACTTCTCGCTTTCTTCCAGCACAACCTTCTTGATGTCATTCCATAACTCTTCCGGAGCTCTGTCATTTGTATCTAAAGCAGCAAATCGATTTTGCAGGCAGTCTTTAAATTCCAGTGGTATATTCTCAAGGTCATATTTTGGTGCATTCATGAGTGGTTTGCTCTTTTTCAACTTTAGCTTGAGTTTGCATACTAGTAGTTGATGATCTGTACCACAGTCAGCTCCAGGTTTTGTCTTTGTTGATGTTACAGAGCTTTTCCATCGTTGACTTCCACAGATGTAGTCAATTTGATTTTTATACAATCCATTGGGTGAAGTCCATGTGTACAGTCGTCGCTTGTGTTGCTGGAAGAAGGTGTTTGAGATGAATAGATCATTGGTCTTGCAGAATTCTATCAATCTTTCTCCAGCTTCATTTCTGTTGCCAAGTCCATATTTTCCAACTACTTTGCCTTCTTCTTTGTTGCCAACTTTTGCGTTCCAGTCACCCATGACTATAAGGATATCCTGTTTGCATGTTCTGTCAATTTCAGCTTGTACTTGTTCATAGAACTCTTCAATTTCATTCTCTTCTGCAGCTGTTGTTGGGGCATATACTTGAATTATAGTTGTGTTGATAGGCAATCCTCGTAGACGAATAGAGATTAAGCGTTCGCTGACTGCATTGTATTTCATTACAGTTCTTGCAAGTTTCTTCTTTATTATAAATGCAACACCATTTCTTCTTTGTCTTTCATTTCCAGCATAGTAGACCATGTGATCATCTGATGCAAAGTGCCCGATGCCAGTCCATTTCAGTTCGCTGACACCCAACAGATCAAGTTGTACACGTTCCATTTCATTCTTGACCACCTCCAACTTCCCTTGGTTCATGCTTCGTACGTTCCATGTTCCAATGTGTAAGACATCTTTACAGCTTCTGACTCTCATTTCATGCGCAGCTACATCAGCAGTCAGACTTCCCGAGGGCTTTGATCCAACCACATCATAAATGCTGGCTTTACTCTGAAAAGTCTTCAGCTCTTCCCCAGTAGCTAGTTGAGTGCCTTCCGACCTGGGAGTCTCATCTTCCAGCACCATAGCACAATTTGTTTTGTTGTAACTATCCATTGGGTTTTCATGGCAAGATACAGAAGTAGATTGCCGGGCCTTCCTTCCGCGCAGTTTAAGTTTGGTGTTGTTGCCGTTGTCACAGAAATGTGATCCTCCGCCGTCAACACTATCCCATTCTGCTGCTGCCCAGATGGGTGGTTTGTCTTCGTCTGGCACCTCAGCTGAGACCTGTCCATCTTGGGAGACCCTGCCAGTAGTTAAACTACCGATAGTTTAGCTCTCAGCATCACTGATGCACGCAAGCCCTCACAGCACGACAAGCTGCAAACCAAGTGAGAGCTGTAAACCATGTGTAGCTGCAAAGAAAAATTGATGAATCTCCACCCCAGGAATAGATGTAGGAAAAAAACAGCTTGCAGAAAATATATTTGAAATTGATCTAAAACAGGGCCACTTCCATGCGTACAATACCCATGCACTAAAGGGATGGTGAAGACATGCAAAAATAGGTATAGATGTGTGTCTGGCAATAGATTGTTACTTACACATGCGAAAGACACCAACCCCCCCCCCTCCCCCCCCCCAATGATTCACTTTTATGTAGTAAAAGAGAGGGGTAGGAAATAAATCCTGGCTGTTAGCATGGCACTGTTGTTTTGGCTGTTCTTCCCTAAATGCATAAATATGAATTTGCCCCAGTTTCCTACAACATTTTGGGTTAGGGGATGGGTTGGATGGGGTGGGGATATAGGATTATGGGGCGTTGTATATGTATTGATCTGTACACTGCACAGGGAAGAAATGTGATAGTGTGTTTTCTAAATGTCACAACATAAATAAATAAATAAATATTCTTGCAATTTTTCATAATCATTTTGTGAAGCAACAACTTTGAATAATTGTGTATCATCTGCAAATTTGATCGCCTCACTCGTTCCCATATCTACATCATTTATGAATCTGGTAAAAAGCAGCAAGTCTAGCACAGATCCCTGAGGAAATCCACTATTCACCCTTCTCCATTGTGAAAATTGGCCATTTAGCCCTACTGTCTGTTTTCATCTTTTAACTAATACCCAATCCACAATAATACGCTGCCTCCTATTCCACGACTTCTTACTGTAATTTCCTCATGACTCTCCCATGAGGGATCTTGTCAAAGGCTTTCTGAAAATCTAGATACATTATATCAACCATCTCACATTTATCTACCTTTTTATTTACACCTTCATAAAAATATGAAGACAAGACTTTCTTTGGCTACATCCATGTTGGCTTTGTCCCATTAAACCATGACTATCTAAATATTCAATAATTTTGTACTTTATAATAGTTTCTGCAATTTTTCCCAGCACTGATGCCAGGCTCACCAGTCTAGTTTCCTCAATCAACCCTGGAACCCTTTTTAAAAATTGCTTTATGTTGGCCACTCTCCAGTCTTCAGGTACTATAGACAATTTTAATGATATTTTTATAAATTAATAGTATGTCTGCATTTTCATTTTTGAGCTCTTTCATCACCCTGGAATGTATACCATGCAGTCCGGGTGATTTAGATTATCCTCTGATATATCACATTTATTTATTTATTTAAAAACACTTTTATGCCACCATATGGAAATGTATTCAAGGTGGTCTACAATAATAATCTATCAAGGAAAAAACAATAGCAGCAAAATAACAAACAGTAGGAACTGCACCCCTCACCATCATTCACCACTTGCCTATCAAGATCTAACCCAACTTCATTTCACCTTTTGTTTGAGGAACAGATCCATTTTCAAAGCTTTTCGAAACATCAATAAATTTTGTTCCTTTGTGAATTGCTCAGAGAGCTTGTTCCACTGTGTAGGGGCAGCTGTCAAAAAAAACTTCTCTACTTTTTCTGCCGTACCTGCGGGAGGCCTGGGGTGACCAATAGCTGTCCCTGACTCAACCACAGCTCTCTATCTTGCATATATCCTGCATATATTTTGAATGTCAGGACAAGAAGCCCCTATTGGACTCCCCACCCAAGATACACACAATGAACACAAACCTCTGGACTTCCTTCCACTTAATCTCAGAAGATCTCTTTGGACAAATCCCGACCTGCCTAAATACTACCATTTCTCCCCTTGACTCATGCCCCACCTCATAGATCATGATGCCTAAACAAGAATTCACACCCATCCTCCTCAGAATAATAAACTGTTGCAAGGCTGCATGCCCATGAATTTAAAAACTATCTCCATCAGGTCCTTGTTAAAAAGCTCCACATCTGACTCCAAATTACTCTCCTCCTATTGACTTATATTCAGCATGCTCCTCCTAGCTAAGATAATGGGTGCGGTGCGTCCTGATAAACACTCATTTAGCCTGCCAGAAGTGACATTTACTAGCAGATATTATTAGTGCAGAGAGTCTGGATTTTTTCTTAAGTACCGAGACTTGGTTCTCATTGGGGGGAGGGGTAGTGGGTGGTTTGTCATCTCCTAAGGCATATGCTTGTCTTCAGATACCTCGGGTGGGAAAATGTGGTGAAGATGTGGCAATTATTTACCATACTAAGTGGACTGTGAGTCAGGGTGCATGGGTGCCACCATCGCTGTGTGAAGGTCTACTGATGGAAATACAGGGCTCTGCGAAAGTGAGTTTTTTGATGGTCTATTGTCCGCCAAGTTTCTCACAGGACCAATGTGATGTCTTGAGGGATAAGGTAACTTTGGTACCCTTAGATTATCCTGATTTACTAGTTTTAGGAGATTTTAACTTGACTAGTCTTATAGGTTCTGTGCAGTTTTTATTGTCCTTGTTTGGTGAAATGGAGTTGCAGTAGATGCTATGGGTCCTACTCATTATAAAGGTAGTATTCTGGACTGGTTGTTTGGATCTGAGAGATTTGTAGATTCATGGGACTTGGAAGTCCAATTAGGAGTTCCTGTTCTCTGGTCGGTTAGTATTTACTTAATTTCAGATGTATGTGGGTAGGGGGAAGGATGTGGCGGGGCACGATAGATGAGGGTAGGTTATGGACATTGGCTCTTAGTAAGCGGTCAAGGGATCAGGTGGATTCTGTAGGGTTATTGGTAAGGGAATGGTTGGAGGTGGTGGGGGCTGCATTGGATGAGGTATCACCCGTGCCTCGGATTTGGGTGACGGAGGATTGGATTCATAACCACACTTGGTTTGCTACTGAGTTGAAAGATTTGAAAGAGGATTTGCAGAAGTTAGAGAATTGGTGGAGAAAAACAGGGCTTGCAGCTGACTGTTACCAGTGGCATGTAGCGGCTAACATCTACCACTGATGCCTCCAAATTGCTAAGTGGCAAGTTTGTTCTGCTCAAATCTTGGCTGCTGGGAATAAGCCACATGCTGTTCTTCAGGTTGCATGCCGTCTTCTGGGGCAGTATAAGAGACCAAAGGTTGGGATGTGTTTGTTAAATGTTGATCAAGTGGTGGATTATCTCCTAGGAAAGGTGGAGGGTTTTTGAACACAGGTGGTCAGATTAAGGTTGAGGGGGTAGAGACTGAAGTGAAGTGGTCCTGTTTTAGTGCAATCACAGTTCAGGATATGCGGGAGTTGCTCCAGGAGTTGCAACATACTTGGATGAACTGAAATCCAGTCCCAGAACAACTCCTATGGAGGGCTCCTGGTCCAGTTTTGGCTTGGTTGGTGAAATTGGTAAATGCAACCCTGGGTCAGGGTTGCTATTCAACTGATTTGAAGGAAGCCATGGTCACCCTAATCCCGAAAAAGGGTTCAGATTTGCAGTGTTCTAATCTGTACCTTCTTTCTTCTTTGATGGGGTTGGCCAAGGTGGTGGAGAAAGTGGTTCTTAGGCAATTGTCTGCTTTTTTTGAAGTGGGAAGGTGGTTTGGATTGTGGACAGGCTGGATTTCAGAATGGATCTTGTACTGAGTCCTTGTTGGTGACATTCATGGATGTTTTTTGTATAGCTAGGGATAAGGGGAGAACTGTGTTGGTGGTGGCCTTAGATCTATCAGCTACATTTGATTTGATAGATCCGGATCTTATGATTATGAGTTGTAAGGCATTGGGGATTGGAGGTATGGTGCTCCAACGGTTGGTGTCATTTTTGACCATTCGACAATTTTGTGTACGCTGGAGGATGCAATATTCTTCAGTGTGACATTTGGGTTGTGGAGTCCCGCAGGGTTCTGCATTATCTCCAGTGTTGTTTAACATCTACATGAGTCCACTGGGCGCTATTTGTTGGAAAATGGGTTGGTGGGATTTTCATATGCTGATGATATACAGCTTTTGATTGAATTTGATGAAGACGAGGCTGTGGTGCTGCAGCATGCAAATTGTTGTTTGGAGGAGCTTGCAGCTTGGGTACAGACTCATCGGTTGCTGTTGAATGCCAGCAAATGGGAAGTCTCACTTTGTGGGGATTTAAAGGAAGAGAGTTTGTGTGCAGGGTTATCTATTGGGGGCGTTCGGTTGCCTTGGAAGAATGAGATCTGGAATCTAGGTGTCATTATGGATGGTGAGCTCTGCCTTCATCGACAGGTCTCGCAGGTAGTATGTGCAGCTTTTGTTAATTTGCGGTTGGTGCAGCAGCTCAGACCCTATTTAGATTAAAATGCTTTGCATTAGGTGGTCCAGGCATTGGTATTGTCATGCCTGGATTATTGCAACGCCTTGTATGTGGGGCTGCCAGCATATATATTGAGGAAGTTGCAGGTGGTGCAGAACACAGCCGTGCGAATCATTTGGGACCTACGGAAGTGTGATTTGGTGGCTGGGGTGATGCAACAGTTGCATTGGCTTCTGATTAAATCCAAATGTTTGTTTAAATTGTTGGTGTTAGCATTTAAAGTCGTACGGGGCAATGGCCTATGGTACTTGAGACAGCTGCTGTAATGGTATAGGCCCAGTAGGGTGTTGCTCTTAGGGGGCGAATGTCTGTTTGAGCTCTCTGATTGTTTCCAGGTTTGTTTGCAGTGCTGGCAGGCAAGACCTTTTTTGGCGGTCGTGCCAGCTCTGTGGAATACCTTGCTTTTGGCACTCAGGTTGGAGACAAATCTGTTTTTATTTCAGAAGGCATTAAAAGCCATCCTGTTTCCGTGAGGATGGGCAGCGGTTTCTTGTTTTGTTTTGTTTGTTTTTGGCAGGTAGTTTCAGGATCAGGATGTTAAGCACTTCTCTTCTTAAGGGGGTAGAGATCCTGATAGGTGGGATCAATGGGGTTGCTTTAGCAAACGGCAGTATATAAATGTATTTAAATAAATAGAAAAAACAGTTCAACTCTAGTTACAGGATTTCATAGATACCTCCACCCCCTTGGATCTGCAGCAACATGGGTTTAAACCAAACCACGGTGTAGAAACCCTGCTATCCTCACTAATCAACCTGCTACTCAAAGGAATCGAGAATCCTAAACAGGGCTTTATACACAGCTTTATTTATTTATTTGACAAGTTTTGTATCCCACTTTTTCCTTCAATCAAAGCGGTCACAATATCGTACAAGGTTATGCAAAGGTTAGGGAAACATACATCACTTTATAAATACATCAAAGCAATGGAGACTGGGAGTACATAACACAGGAAACACAGTACAAACATTACATAACATTTAACTACATAGATATAGCTGCTGCCTTCAATTCTCTAAGCCACAACAAGCTCATAAACAGACTGATGGAGATTGGAATCAGCTACTACTACTATTACTGAACATTTGTATAGCGTTACAAGACCTAAGCAGTGCTGCACAAACACATGTAAAAGATGGTCTCTGCTCATTAGAGCTTAAATGTAGTCAAGACAGACAACACAGTAGCTGTAGACATGGGATGCATCTAGGGGGAATGGAAAAGAAACACAGAGTAGACCAGGTGAGTCAAGCAGGGCCGGCCCGTCCATTGAGCGAGAATGTTTTTTGCACAGGGCCCCGCGTTTCAGGGGGCCCCGCGCAAAAAACATTCTTTTTGAAAAGTAAAATTGAAAAAAAAAAAAAAAACCTGTCTGCTGCCGTGGTCGGGGCCGCCGCGGCAGAATCGAGCGTGCCGCGGGGCCCCCCTGTGCACGGCAGAGCCTGCCCTCCTTGTAGCAGCTCTCTCTTTGGAGCTGAAGTCAGACGCGCCGGCTTGCAGAGCGCGAGGGAAGAGTTTCTCCCTCGCTGCTCTGTTAAGCCCGCGGGGGCTGATGGGAAGTTCCCATCAGCCCCCGCGGGCTTAACAGAGCAGCGAGGGAGAAAGTCTTCCCTCGCGCTCTGCTCTGCAAGCCGGCGCGTCTGACTTTTCAGCTCCAAAGAGAGAGCTGCTACAAGGAGGGCAGGCTCTGCCGTGCACAGGGGGGCCCCGCGGCACGCTCGATTCTGCCGCGGCGGCTCCGACCGCGGCAGCAGACAGGTTTTCTTTTCTTTTAATTTTCGCTGGGCTGGGCTGGGCTGGGCTGGGCTGGGCTGGGGGGGGGGTTTAGGAGTGTTGTTGGGCTGGGCGGGGGTGGGGTGGGCTGGGGGGGGGGTTTAGTAGTGGTGATGGGCTGGGCTGGGCTGGGGGGGGGGTTAGGAGTGGTGATGGGCTTGGGGGGGTTTAGGAGTGGTGATGGGCTATGGGGAGCTATATCTGTATATGGGCTGATGGGATTAGGACTGAAAGTGGGTTGATGGGGGGTTAGGACTGGTAATGGGCTATGGGGGGGCTTAAACTAAAAATTGGGTGATGGGGGATTAGGACTGGAAATGGGCTGGTGGGATTAGGACTGGGAGTGGGCTGATGGGGAGGTTAGGACTGGTAATGGGTTGGGGGGGGGTTGCTAGGACTGGAAATGGGCTGAGTGGAAGGGGGCTTGAACTGCAAATAGCTGATGGGGAGGGGGGCTTGGAATGGGCTCTTAGGGGAAGGAGCTAGGACAGGAAATGGGCTGATGGAGGGGCTAGGATAGGACTGGGAATTGGGTGTTGGGGGAGCTAAGATTGGAAATGGGCTGTGGTGGGGGCTTGGATTGAAATGGACTCATGGAGGGGCTAGAACTGGAAGTAGGTTCATGGGGGGCTTGGATTAGAAATGGGCTGAGTGGAGGGGAGCTAGGATTTAACATGGGCTGATGGTGGGGCTAGGAAAGGACTAGAAATGGGCTGATGGGAGGCTGGTATTGGAAATGAGCTGATGAAGGGACTCGGATAGGACTGGAAATGGATGGGGGAGCTAGGACTGGAAATGGGCTGATGTGGGGACTAGAAGGGAGCGGATACTGGGTGGGGCTGCAACTAAAAGGGAGCTGATGTTGGGGGAGATTAGAAGGGGATGGGGCTGGGAGAGTGAAATGGAGAGGGGAAGAATATTTTGTGTGGGAGGGAAGAAAAATCTACAATTGGCCGGGTATTGGGAGACTAAGGGGCTTGTTTACAAAGCCGCGGTAGTGGTTCGTGATCGCAGCCGCGGCCCCATTGAAATCAATGGGGCCGCGGCTCCGATTACGATCGCAAACCGCTACCGCGGCTTTGTAAACAAGCCCCTAAGTGGGGATTGAGGATGGAGGGGTAAAATTTGAGTGGATGAAATAGGAATGAGGAAAGAGCAAAAGGAGAAAGATTATTATGTTAAAGCAGATGTAGAGAGAGAATGGAAAAAAACTAGAGGAGAGAAGAAAGGACAAATGGACAGCAGACGATGGAGAGTTAGCAGAAGACACAAATAAACCAGAAGAAAGTGACTGGAACAATTGCAACTGAAAAAAAAATGCACAAAAGGTACAAAGATATCTCTTTATTTTGAATTTATTAACTGGAATATGTCAGCTCTGGGAAATGTGCATCATTAATGTCGGTGCTTTGTTTAGTACAAGAGGAAATTAATTTATAGTTTTATTTCAACATTGTTGTACATTCCAAGTTTGGCTTTTAGGGTTCCCAGTTTAATTATTGTCTTCCTGTTTTTAAATTGTGATTCCTTGTTTGGTGATGGTCTATGTTCTGCATGTGTAACTGAGCTGAGGTATTCTGTTTATGTAATTCCTATTTGACATTGCCACTTGTTCTCTTTCCCCAGTAGGTCATGTATTGTTATTCTCTGAAATGTATTGGTTTAATATTTGCAGTGTTGCCTTTTGATAGGTAGGGTATGGTGCTTTATGAGTCCTGGTAGTGCTGTTAGGATACGGCGGGTTTGCTATGGGTTCTAAATGGGCAGTGTTTGTAGTAGTTCCTAATGTGCCTGGCGGTTGGCACTGGATTATAGTAATGTAGAAATCTTTGTCTTTCTTTATCCATACACTCATGAAGAGGCATGTTTACTAAAAGTTAGTGTATGGTAACATTATGCAAATATTTATGCAAATGAGGCCCCTTATGCAAATGAGGCCCCGCACCGAGTCTCCGCACATGGCCCCGCACCCCCCTTGGGCCGCCCCTGGAGTCAAGATCCGAAAGCGGCAGTGAAGAAGTGAGCTTTCAGCCTGGATTTGAAAAGGGTCAGAGAAGGCACCTGAAATGCAAATTCAGGTAGTTTGTTCCAGGCATAAGAAGCAGCAAGGTGAAAGGAGCAATCTGGAGTTAACAATAGAAGAGAAGGGCACAGATAGAAGTGATTTGTCAGAAGAGTGGAGTCCCAAGGAGGGGTGTAGGGAGAAATAAGAGAGGAAAAGTAGCGAGGAGCTGCGGAGTGAATGCACTTATAGATCAGCAGGAGACATTGGAACTGGATGCGGAAATGGATAGAGAGCCAATGAAGTTACTTGAGAAGAAGGGTAATATGAGCATGATGAGGCTGGTGGAAGATTAGCCGTGCAGCTGAGTGTTGAAAATAATGAAGGGGAGAGAGATATTTCAGAGCAAGACCAGCAAGAAGTAGGTTACAATAATCTACACAGGTAATGACTAAGGAGTGGATAAGTATCTTAGTAGTGCACTCAGAAAGGAATGGACTGTCCACACACCCACACTCACCTTAAGCCCTATACAATCATCCAAACACCTCAGGACCATCCCCAAGATGCTTATAATCCTGTCACTAACCGTTATCTTCCTCACTTCAGGGTTCCCCAGCATATCGCATGCTTTTAATCCTTGCACTAATTATATCCCGATCCTGCACAGCAATGGAAGGAGATGGTCAGAAAACCCTCGCCACACCACAGCAAAAATCAACAATACATTTCATCCACACCTATTACACATCCCTCTACAGCACATCAAGAAAAATCAATCCGAGAGGCACCAGCCCCAACAGCCTCTGAATTGCGCACTCATAAATGCTAGATCAATATGCTCCAAATGGCCAGTAGTCACTGACCTTATAACACTCCATGACCTCGATATTCTAATGATCACCGAGACATGGCTATCCGACAATGACAACTTAATCATCAACCAGGTGACACCACCTGGCTTCTCACTCTATGCCTGCCACAGGGCCAACCAGAAGGGAGGCGGAACACTCATCCTTGCTAAGGCAGAACTGCAATTTAAACTAAACAACGCCACCACCACATCCCATCTGGACATGATCACCATATCAAATTATCACTGCACAATCAATTTACTCTACCGAGCACCAACATCATCACCAGATGACCTACCAACTATAATCAACCTTGCTTGCAACTCAAACAACCCACGTTCCTCGAATTGGCTGTTAGGAGATTTTAACCTGCCTTCATTACAAGACATACAAACAACAGCCTTCCTTGAAGCACTGGATGAGCTGGGCTGCAAACAACTTATCGACTCTCCTACACACATGAAGGGGAGTAAACTAGACCTGATCTTCGCTCCTCAGTCCGAGGTCGACACCACCCAATGCCTGTCGATATCTATAGCTCCAATACCTTGGTCTGACCATAACCTGCTCAGATTCTGCATACCCACTAGCCGCCACAACAAGAGCAGCAATAAAGCCGATACCTCCCCCCCCCCCCCGTAGAACTCCAACAACACGCTTTCGACCCTTCGTTAAAAAGGAAGTCCTGGAGAAGGTCCTCCCTCTCCTTACTGACACAGTCCTCGACCCAGATGAAATGGTATCAAACTGGAACAACAGCCTCAGAGCCATAGCCTGCCTCCCCCCCGCCAGCAAGGAAACGTGAACATGCTCCATGGCATTCCAAAGACCTACGAGCATCACTCCTACATCTACGCAAGCTCGAGAGACAGTGGCGTCGAACCCAAACCGCCGAGGCACAGTGCGCATACAACTCATATCTGATAATACACAGAGAGAAAACAATGGAGAAAAGGAAGCAGCACCACACAGACATACTAAAGCGCTCATTAAACAAACTGCATGACCTGTTCAGTATTGTAAAATCCTTAACAGGCGATCCAGCATTAGCTCAACCACCCATGCCCCAGCCGCAGGACTACTCCGACTACCTACAATCGAAGATGATCCAAACCAGCATGAGCTCAATCACCTTAAACCATACCACCCTGCACATAATGCCACAGCCAACACCACTGCTCAAGTTCTGTGAAATATCCAGCAAAGAGATCAAAGACACTATTGTCTCTATCAACCTCACCACTGCACCTAACGATCCCTGTCCCGCTAGTTGGATAAAAGAGCTACACTGCGACCTAAGTCAGACCCTGAGCAAAATACTGAACCATTCATGGTCGTTCCCCCAGAGCCTTAAACACACATCAATCAGGCCACTGTTAAAAAAATAACATTCTGTATTCTGTATTCTTGTCAAATTCGAATCTTGATGTAACCTATTCAATGTATATATAATTATGCATAATTATGTAGATAGTTATCCCCAGTTCACACCCAGTTTATCTTCCCTGTTATCTGTAAACCTAGATCAGTCATGTATTGGCAGGTATATTGTTGTTTCAATGTAAACCGCACTGATATGAATAGTGCGGTATATAAAAAGTGTTAAATAAATAAAATAAAAATAAAAAATGGTGCAAATCTTACCTGATCAACAGATGGCAACAAGTCAAGACAGGTACCACGACCTCGGAACCATTCCTACAGAGGCAGGGGTACCTCAAGGATCATCCTTGTCTGCATTGATGTTTAACATTTATATGCAGCCCATCTGTGCCTTGATCCATTCTCTAAACGTCCAATGTCTTGCCTATGCTAATGACATCCTATTATACATCCCATTCACGATCGACCAGCCGGATTTCTCCCCTATAATAAGATGCTTTGAAGCAGTGGCAGACTGGCTTCTCACACAAAATCTACGGATAAATCACAGCAAAACTGATGTTCTCTTCATCACGAGAAACCAGAAGTTTACTCCACCTCCCTCATTGCAAGTTAACAATGCTGAACTTAAAACCAAATCCACAATTCGTTATCTAGGCATCACGCTTGACCAGCAGCTTGACATGATAACACATGTGAAAAACATCACAAAAGCAGTATATCACAAGGTATGAACACTACGCCATCTTCGGCCACTGCTTGACTTCACCGACTACAGAACAATCTTCCAAGCCCTAGGGATCCCACATCTGGACTTCGCTAATACCATCCTCCATGTACTCCCACAGTCAACTCTAAGTTCGCTCCGGCTCGCCATGAACTCAGCTGCTAGAATACTCATAGGTACATCAAGGTCAGACCACATAACGCCAGTAATAAAGAAACTCCACTGGCTACCCTTACAGGCCAGAATCCACTATAAGGCTCCAGTCCTGACATTCAAAGCACTGAAGAACCAGTGCCCTACACTCATCAGCAGGTTGATCCACAGCATGCCTGACAACAGAAACAGAAGATACGCAATGATGAATACATTAGAGGTCCCTAAGATAACGACCAAATGCACAAAGGCAACAGCCAGTAGGGCTTTCTCGATTTATGCACCAATAACCTGGAATGCACTCCCCACTGAAATTCGAGCCATCACGAGCCTTACCCTGTTCAGAAAAGCGATAAAATATCATCTGTTCCTAAAATACTACCCAGAAACTAACCCTTTAAAACACATCACGAGCCCTCTGACTACCATCCCAATCCGCCCCAACACTCAATCCCAGAAAGAGAAGGGTTAATCAACTCTCCCCCTGGCACAAACTTCTCCCTTGGTACAAACCTTCCTGTGCCACAAACCTTGGCTAACTGTAAATAAGTTGTATTTTCTGCAAATAACCTGTAAATAGTTCCCCCGGTTCCCACCCAAGTTCATACCCTGTTCATTGTAAACTCAATGTGGCTTGATACATTGTAGTATTGTTTCTGTTCATTGTGCACCGCACTGATCTTAATAGCGCGATATATAAGAAATGTAAATAAATAAATAAAATAATAAATATACATAAGCAATCAGCTGAATGACTGCATTCACTTATCCAGAAGGTTCCAGAATCTAGAGCAAGAAGACATCAGCATCAAAATCTTCTCTCCATTCCATCACAAAAGGCCAGAAAGTCACAAGCAACCTGCCAGAGAACATTTGCAATATATGGCCCAATGCTATGGAACGCACAATCACCTGAGCTGAGATCAATTGAAGACACCTTCTGCTTTAGAAAGAGGTTAAAAAACCACCCTATTCACTTAACAATTTGGGCTAACAACTTAGAATCCACTTCAACACTTCCTGCTACTAAGTGAATTTGTAAATAAGCATTTTTCTTTGTTAATCCCCCTCCCTATTGTTGTATTAAAACACATAGGGGGTCATTCTGAGGCACAAATAACGAAGATGGATGTCCATCTCCGCTATTCGTGCTGGCTCCTTCCACTGTATAACTCCCCCCCCCCCCCCCGGGGTGTGGGGAAGTTATACAGGGGTGGGGAAGGGGCAGCACGGGGGCAGAGAGGGGGCAGAGAGGGGGCGGGCAGTGGGCGGTCGCCGGCCCTGGACGTACAGGGCCGATTCTGATGTTGGCCCTGTACATCCAGGGCCTGCGAAATGTCCGGGGAAGTTATTCCACCCCTGGGGTGGAATAACATTTCTGGATGTTTCTTTGGGTCTGCATCAGGGCGCAGAAAGGGCTGGGGGGGGGGGCAAAGTTAATTCCCTGCAGCCCGACCCTGACCTTAGGAGACTAGATCGGGGGTTAGGCTGTAGGAAATAAATTTTGTAACAGGTGGCCGGCATCGCAGCTTTTAAATGGAGCCATGGTGCCATGGCACCATGGCTCCATTTAAAAGTCCTGGCTGAGTTAGCCGGGCAGTGCCTGTATGTGCAGGCCAGGACTGAATCACAGTCTTGGACTGCATGTACAGGCTTGTTAGTGATTCTGATCCCGTGGAGCTAAACGTGCCCCATGTGATCAGAATTGTGATCTCCTTTGTTAGTGTAACCATTCCTTCTTTAATACTGCTGGATAATTCCTTGCTTTAATGATGCATTTCTGTCATGGGTAACTTCCCTACATCATCTTGAGCAAAAATCAAAGCAAAGAATTAATTTATTCTTTCTGCTATGGTCTTGTCATCCATTAGTGCCTGTTTTACCGTTCTATCATCTAATGGGCCAACTGCCTCTCTCACAGATTTTTACTATGAATGTACTTGAAAAACATTTTTATTAAATGTTTTTGCTTCCATGGCAAACTTTTTGTCAAATCCTCTCATTGCCTTGCCTCTAACTTGCCAGCAGGGGCGGCCCAAGGGGGGTGCGGGGCCATGTGCGGAGACTCGGTGCGGGGCCTCATTTGCATAAGGGGCCTCATTTGCATAAATATTTGCATAATGTTACCATACACGAACTTTTAGTAAACATGCCTCTTAATGAGTGTATGAATAAAGAAAGACTAAAAGACTTCTACATTACTATAATCCAATACCAACCGCCAGGCACATTAGGAACTACTACAAACACTGCCCATTTAGAACCCATAGCAAACCCGCCGTATCCTAACAGCACTACCAGGACTCATAAAGCACCATACCCTAACTATCAAAAGGAAACGCTGCAAATATTAAACCAATACATTTCAGAGAACAACAATACATGACCTACTGGGGAAAGAGAACAAGTGGCAATGTCAAATAGGAATTACATAAACAGAATACCTCAGCTCAGTTACACATGCAGAACATAGACCATCACCAAACAAGGAATCACAATTTAGAAACAGGAAGACAATAATTAAACTGGGAATCCCAAAAGCCAAACTTGGAATGTACAACACTGTAGAAATAAAACTATACATTAATTTGCTCTTGTACTAAACAAAGCGCAGACGTTAATGATGCACATTTCCCAGAGCTGACATATTCCAATTAATAAATTCAAAATAAAGAGATATTTTTCTACCTTTTGTGCATTTTTTTTCAGCTGCAATTGCTCCAGCCACTTTCTTCTGGTTTCTTCGTGTCTTCCGCTAATTCTTCATCGTCTGCTGTCCATTTGTCTTTTCTTCTAGTTTTTTTCCATTCTCTCTCTACATCTGCTTTAACATACTAATCTTTCTCCTTTTTGCTCTTTCCTCATTCCTATTTCATCCACTCAAATTTTACCCCTCCATCCTCAATCCCCACCTACTCTCCCAATATCCGGACAATTGTAGATTTGTCTTCCCTCCCACACAAAATATTTTTTCCCTCTCCATTTCACTCTCCCAGCTCCATCCCATTCTAATCCTCCCCCAACATCAGCTCCATTCTAGTTCCAGTCCCACCCAGCATCCGCTCCCTTCTAGTCCCCGCATCAGCCCATTTCCAGTCCTAGCCCCCCATAAGCCCATTTCCAGTCCTAGCTCCCCCATCTATTTGCAGTCCCATCCAAGTCCCTCCATCAGCTCATTTCCAATCCCAGCCCCCCATGAGCCCATTTCTAGTCCTTTCCTAGCCCCACCATCAGCCCATGTCAAATCCTAGCTCCCCTCCACTCAGCCCATTTCCAATCCAAGCCCCCCATGAGCCTACTTCCAGTTCTAGCCCCTTCATGAGTCCATTTCAATCCAAACCCCCACCACAGCCCATTTCCAATCTTAGCACCCCCAACAGCCAATTTCCAGTCCTATTCTAGCCCATCAGCCCATTTCCTGTCCTAGCCCCCCCCCCTCACCCATTTCCAGTCCTAGCTCCCTCCCCCTCACAACCCATTTCCATTCCAAGCCCCCGTCCCCATCAGCTATTTGCAGTTCAAGCCCTCCTTCCACTCAGCCCATTTCCAGTCCTAGCCTCCTCATAGCCCATTACTAGTCCTAACCCCCCATCAGCCCATTACGTCCTAACCCCCATCACCCTATTTCCAGTCCTAGCCCCCCATCAGCCTATTTCCAGTCTTTGCCCCCCTCCCATAGCCAATTACCAGTCCTACCCCCCCATCAGCCCATTTCCAGTCTTAGACCCCCATAGCCCATTACCAGTCCTAACCCCCCCATCACCCTATTTCCAGTCCTAGCCCCCCATCAGCCTATTTCCAGTCTTAGCCCCCTCCCATAGCCAATTACCAGTCCTACCCCCCCATCAGCCCATTTCCAGTCTTAGCCCCCCATAGCCCATTACCAGTCCTAACCCCCCCATCACCCTATTTCCAGTCCTAGCCCCCCATCAGCCCATTTCCAGTCTTAGCCCCCCATAGCCCATTACCAGTCCTAAACCCCCCATCACTCTTTTTCCTGTTCTAGCCCCCCCATCAGCCTATTTCCAGTCTTAGCCCCCCCCCCATAGCCAATTACCAGTCCTACCCCCCCCATCAGCCCACTTCCAGTCTTAGCCTCCCCCCCCATGGCCCATTACCAGTCCTAACCCTCCCCCCCCATCAGCCCATTACCAGTCCTAGCCTCCCCCCCCATGGCCCATTACCAGTCCTAACACCCCCCCATGGCCCATTACCAGTCCTAGCACCCCCCCCCCCCCATGGCCCATTACCAGTCCTAACACCCCCCCATGGCCCATTACCAGTCCTAACCCCCCCCCCATTGCCCATTACCAGTCCGACCCCCCCCCCACGGCCCTTTAACAGTCCTAACACCCCCCCCATCAGCCCACTTCCAGTCTTAGCCCCCCCATAGCCCATTACCAGTCCTAACCCCCCCATCAGCCCATTTCCAGTCCTACCCCCCCACTTACAGCCTTAGCCCCCTCCCCATAGTCAATTACCAGTCCTAACCCCCCCCATCAGCCCATTTCCAGTCCTACCCCCCCACTTCCAGCCTTAGCCCCCTCCCCATAGCCCATTACCAGTCCAAACCCCCCCATCAGCCCACTTAGCCCCCCCATATCCCATTACCAGTCCTAACCCCCCCATCAGCCCACTTAGCCCCCCCCCATAGCCCATTACCAGTCCTAACCCCCCCCCCCATCAGCCCACTTCCAGTCTTAGCCTCCCCCCCATGGCCCATTACCAGTCCTAACCACCCCCCCCCCGGCCCATTACCAGTCCTCACCACCCCACCCCCCTGGCCCATTACCAGTCCTCACCACCCCCCCCCATCAGCCCACTTCCAGTTTAGCCTCCCCCTCCCATCAGCCTACTTCCAGTTTAGACCCCCCCCCCCCAGCGCCCATTACCAGTCCTAACCACCCCCCCCCCCTATCATTCCAAATTAAAATAAAAAAAAAACCCAAACCGGCTGCTTCTGCCGCGGCAGCTTCAAGAGCTCTGCCGCGGCAGCATCAAGAGCTCTGCCACGGGGCCCCCCCCTGCCCGGCAGAGCCTCCGTGCATCTTCAGCTCTTCACGTCCAAAACGCGGGCTTTTTTCAGAGCCGCGAGAGTTTCTTTTCTCGCGGCTCTGTTAATCCCGCCGAGGGTGATGGGAAATCCCATCAGCCCCGCGGGATTAAGAGAGCCGCGAGAAAAGAAACTCTCGCGGCTCTGAAAGAAGCCCGCGTTTTGGACGTGAAGAGCTGAAGATGCACGGAGGCTCTGCCGGGCAGGGGGGGGCCCCGCGGCAGAGCTCTTGAAGCTGCCGCGGCAGAGCTCTTGAAGCTGCCGCGGCAGAAGCAGCCGGTTTGTTGTTTTTTTTTTTTTAACTTGGGATGCTTAAGAATGTTTTTTGCGCGGGGCCCCCTGAAACGCGGGGCCCTGTGCAAAAAACATTCTTGCTCAATGGACGGGCCGGCCCTGCTTGCCAGTGCTTATATTGTTTCCTGTTTTTGCCATTTGTCTCCTTTTTTCCATTTTCTGAAATATGCTTTTTTTGTTATAACAGTGTCTCTGATCTTACCTTTAAACCATGCCAGCAGTTGTTTGGCCTTTCATTCATCTTTCTTAAATTGTGGAATACATCTGGTTTTCAAGATAATATTTTTTAGTGAATTTTTCCTGTCATATGCAGGGCTTTGTCATTAATACATGAGAATCATGGGTCAATTTTAGCAGGCACGAAATAGGTGCCGGTACTCTATACCACCATGTGCCCTCTCAAAAAAAAAACCCTAGGATTTTTAAATAATGCCCAGGCCTGATGTAAATGCTTAATCTTGGCAGTTGCTCCTTTTAGTTTTCACTTAACTATTTTCTTGATTTTATCATAGTCTCCCTTTTGAAAGTTAAATGCAAGTGCAGAGATCTTCCTTGTTGTCCTCTCTCCATTTATTAAATCAAATGTGATCATGTTATGATTACTATTGCCAAGTGGCTCCCAACACCGTTATCTCTCATAACCAGATTCTATGTTCCACTAAGGACTAGTTCTAAAATAGCTTCCCTTTGTGTTTATTCCTGAACCTGCTGCTCCATAAAGAAGTCATTTATTTCATCTAGAAACTTTATCTCCCTAATACATTCCGATGTGACTTTGAACCAATGAATACTGGGGTAACTGAAATCACACGTTATTACTGTGTTGAAGATTGTGTTAGCTTCCCTAATTTCTGTTAGCATTTCGACATCCATCTTCTGCAAGGTGGATAGTAGTACACCTTTACTACCATTCCCTTCCCCTGTTTTCATGGAAAAGCTATTCATAGAGATTCAGCAGTATATTTTGTTTCCTGCAAAATGTTTATCCTGTTTGACTCAATGAGCTTTTTAACATATAGGGGCTTGTTGAATTCAATAGGGACGCGGCTCCGATATCGGGCGGAAGCCGCTACTGTGGCTTTGTAAACAAGCCCCATAGTGCCATCCCTCCACTAATTTGATCTACTCTATCACTGGGATATAATTTGTATCCATGAATCAGAATATCCCATTGGTTATCCTCCTTCCACTATATCTAACCTTTCATTCAGTGCTATATATTCTAATTTTCCCACGTTTATTTTTTAGTCTTCAAGTGTTTTCTTAAAAGTATTTCAAAGTTTATTTTGTGTTCATATGAGCAATCTGGTTATCAGTTGACTGGGGTAATTGGAACCTCTCTATGGAGAAGCCCTAAGTTCCCTATTTTGCTAGTATTCTTCAAAAATACATCAGTCTGAACAATGTGCTCTTGGCTGACTGACAATTTTCCCTCAAAGCTGTTCTATCTCCTTTTTAAAGGGTAATGCCGGCAGCTTGGTTCCACCCTGGTTAAAGTGGAGTCCAAAATTTTGGACAAACACCCCTCAACTTCCCCAGAATGTTGCCAACTACCTAACAAATTAATACCCTCGAAGACTGCAGAGTTCTGCTTGCCTCTTGGGTCCTGCATGAAGAATGGGAAGCATTTCTGAGAATGTTACCCTGGAAGTTCTGCATTTCAACTTTCTACTTAAAAGCCTAAATTTGGTTTCTAGAACTTCCCTCCTACACTTTCTTATGTCATTGGTACCAACTTGTACCAAGACAGCAGGCTCCTCCCTAGCACTGTCTAAAACCTTATCTAGGTGGTGCCTGTGGTCTGCTATCTTCACAACAGGCAGGCAAGTTACCAGGCAATCTTCACATTCACCAACTACTCATCTATATACCTGACTAATGATTGAATATCCAACTATAATGGTTGTCCTAACCATTCCCTCATGGAGGAGAGGTTCTAGCTACAGAGAGGCTGCCAGACTAAAGATGGGATTTCTTTAACATCCTTGGAAGTCTCCTCTATATAGCTCTCTGTCTGCCTCACCTCCTTCAAGTCTTCTACTCTAGCCTCCAGATATTGGACTCATTGACTGAGAGCAAGGAGCTCTTTGCACCTACAGCATACATAAGACCTCTCATCAACTAGAAGATGATCAACATTTATTAGTATTTAGCTCATGCCTTTCCAGTAACAGTTCAAGGTGAGTTACCTACAGTATCTGATTGGATTTCCCTGTCCCTGGAGGGCTTACAATCTAAGACAGAATAGCAACCATTTTGCTGCTGGACTGCTATCCGCATCTTAGTTATAATGATTTGCTTAGCTATTTAAAGTTGTTCAGTTATTCAAAGTTGCTAGGAGAATAGAGATATTTGAACCAGTTTAAACTAGTTCAAATATACCTAATGGTTTAAGGGACTTTCTTTAATGTTCACCTCAAGATAAACTACAAGGACCTGTTGTTGTTATTGTTGTTAAGTGCCATCCAATCAGTGTTAAATCATGGTGACTCTGGATACTTGTCCTAAACTGTGTTTGGACTTCAGTCAGGCAGCTCATTGTCGATAGAGAGACATCCATACTGTAGCTGCTGTTATTGTATTGATCCATCTCATTGCTGGCCTTCCTCTTTATTGTTGACCTTTAACCTTGCCAGGCATGATGTCTTTCTCTACTGATCTCTCTCTTCACATGATGAAAGTATGAAAGTCGAAGTCTTATCATCTGAGTTTCTAAAGAAAACTTATTTGATCTCTTCTAGTACTGACTGGTTTGTTCTTCAGGCAGTCCATGCTGTATACACAGTATTCTTCACCAGCACCATAATTCAAAGGCATCATTTTTCTTCCTATCTTTTTCACTGTTAAACTTTTGCATCCATATATTATAGATCAACTATCCAGAAGGGGTTTTCAACCCAGTCCTCGGGGAACCCTAGGCCAGTCAGGTTTAAAAGATTCCCCGAATGAATATGCATGAGAAAGATTTGCATGTCCTGCCTTCATTGTATGCAAATCTATCTTATGCATATTCATTGTGGGAATCCTGAAAACCTGACTGGCCTAGGGTTCCCCGAGGACTGGGTTTAAAACCTATGATCCAGAGGATCGCCAGGAGTCGACACCGACTAGACGGCACTTAACAACAACATGTTATTGAAAATACCATGGTTTGGACAAGTCAAAACTTTGTATGCAGAGAGACATCTCTGCTCTTGAGAATCTTGTCTAGGTCTTTCATAGCCATTCTGCCAAGAGCAATGCATCATCAGATTTCTTGACTGCTTGTTGTTTCTTTATTGATTATTGATCCAAGCAGGTTAAAGTTGTCAACTATGTCAATTTCTTCTCCATCGATGATGAACTTACTGATTTTGCAAGTTGTCAGCAGGCCCATTTTAAGACTATGGACCCAATATTTGAAAGGCATTTACATGGTTTACAGCCCTGTAAACTGTGTAAATGCACCTCAGTGGGATATTCAACGGTACTAACATGGTTAGCGCCACTGAATATCCCCAATCTTCTTCCCTATATGCCCTAATGCTATCCATTTAGCATCAGAGCATGTCATGGGCATTCTGGGGAGGAGCAGAATTGGCTACAGTGGCTAACCAGACAGTGGCGATATTTCATGCTGCCTGGTTAGTGAGCTGCAGCTAAAAGATAGGCATAGCAAAAGCTCACCTATCTTTTAGCTGCAGGGGCTAACCAAGCAGCATGAAATATCGCCACTGTCTAGTCAGCTATTGCGGCTAGGAGGCCAAGCAGCAAACCCGGATATTCAATGTTGGGGCCACACATGACCCTGTCATTGAATATCCGGGGTTAAGGGTAAGCGTAGACAGCTGTGGCAATATAGCCATCATAATTCAATATCGGGTCCTATGTTCCTTGATTTTGAGAAGCAAATTTATTATTTATTTATTATTATTATTATTATTATTTATTTATTTATTTAACTGTATTTATATCCCGCTTTTCACCGGATCAAAGCGGCGTTACATTCAGGGGTGGGGAAATTAAGTAAGAGGGTGGGACCATCACCAGGGAGACAACATTGATGATTTTGACATGAGACGAACTTAGGACATGGACAGTTTAGTGCAGCTTTGGATCAGTGGATCATGGTTGGCAGATCAGAGGTTGGTGCACTTTTTGGTGGGAGTCGTATTGAAGTATTCCTGGAATAAGGTGGTTTTTAGCTGTTTTCTGAAGGATAGTAGATCAGCATTGTTTCTGAGATGGCTCGGTAGAGAGTTCCATAGGGATGGAGCATAGAGTTCAAAGGCTCGATTGCATGTCCGTTGAGAGCATTTAGTTCTTTTGTGAGGGACGGTGAGGGAGTTGTTGGAGGCTTGTCTGGTAGTTTTGCCATGAGCTGGTCGAGACAGTAGGGTGCGAATCTGGGTGTTCTGTGTTTGGTGCAAATGTATTAAACCATCTTCACTTTCAGCCAGTATTGTGGTATCATCAGCATAGTGAAGGTAATTATGAGTCTTCCACCAATCTTCACACCTCAGTTATCTTCATACAGTCAGTCCTGCTTCTCTGATGATTTGTTCTGCATATAAATTAAACAGGTAGGTGGAAAGTATGCTGCCTTGTTATACACCTTTGCTGTATTCCTAAGGTCTAATAACTTGCTGATGAAGATAACCAGTTAAACCTGAAAGTGAAAAAAAAATCCCTAGTTTCCCCTTAACTGGCCAGAGCATATAAATCAAAGATTATTCCTAGGGTGGTTGGGCGGTAAATAAACACTAAGGAGGTCATTCCAGATGGTTAATAAGAACATAAGATATGCCATATTGGGTCAGACCAAGGTCCATCGAGTCCAGTATCCCATCTCCAACAGTGGCCAATCTAGGTCACAAGTACCTAGCAATTTGCCCAGAAGACACAGGTTCCATAATGTTTGTATTGGGACAAGGAGAAGATTTCCCGGGTCTCCTTTAATTATGGTTTATGAATCTTTCCTCCAGGAACTTGTCCAAACCTTATTTAAACCCAGCTACACTAACAACCTTTACTACATCCTCCAGTAGCAAATTCCAGAGTTTGATTATGCGTTGAGTGAAAAATGAATCCTCTTATTAGTCTTTTATGGGTTACATTGTATCTTCATTGCATGTCCTCTAGTCTTTCTACATTTTGATAGTGTAAACAATCAATCTACATTTACCTGTTCCACTCCATTCATTAATTTATAGACCTCTATCATATCTTCCCTCACCTGTCTCTTTTCCAGGTTGAAGAGCCCTAACCTTTTTAGCCTCTCCACATAGGGGTATCCTTCCATCCCATTCACCATTTTGATGGCTCTTCTCTGTACCTTTTCTAATTCTGCTGTATCCTTTTTAAGATATGGTGACCAGAATTGCACACAATATTCGAGGTACAATCACATCCTGAAACGCCACAGAAGCATTATAATATCCTTTGTTTTATCCTTTATTCCTTTCCTTATGATTCCTAGCATTCTATTTGCTTTCTTGACCACCACTGCACACTGGGCGGAGGGTTTCAATGTGTTATCAATGATGACGCCTAAATCTTTTTCCTGGGTGGTGGTTCCTAATGTGGAACCTTGCATTGTGCAACTATAGTTTGGGTTGTTCTTTCCTAGGTGCATAACTTAGCAATTGTCCACATTAAATTTCATCTGCCATTTCAATGTCCAGTCTTCCAGTTTATTAAGGTCCTCTTGAAATTTTTTACAATCCTCTTGGGTTTCAACAACTTTGAATAATTTTGTGTCATCTGAAAATTTGATTATCTCACTCGTTATTCCCATTTCCAGGTTGTTTATGAATATGTTAAAAAACAGCAGAAACAGCACAGATCCCT
This sequence comes from Ichthyophis bannanicus, assembly GCA_033557465.1. Taxonomy (NCBI): domain Eukaryota; kingdom Metazoa; phylum Chordata; class Amphibia; order Gymnophiona; family Ichthyophiidae; genus Ichthyophis; species Ichthyophis bannanicus. The sequence goes on along the minus strand of CM066032.1, from coordinate 86,293,637 downwards.
GGGGTACTCCACTATTCACCTTTCTCCATTGGGAAAATTGGTCATTTAACCCTATTCTCTGCTTTCTATCTTTTAACCATTTCCTGATCCACAATAGTATACTACCTCCTATCCCATGACTTTTTAATTTTGCCAATAGTCTCTCATGAGGGACCTCATCAAAGGCTTTCTGAAAATTCAGATATACTACTTCGACAAACCCACCTTTGCCTATCTGTTTATTTACACCTTCAAAAAATATAACAGAATAGTAAGACAAGACCTTCCCTGGCTAAAGCCATGTTGGCTGTCTCCATTTAAACCATGACATGTTCAGAAATTTTGTTCTTAATAATGGTTTCTATCATTTTTCCTGGTACTGACTTTAGGCTCACTGATCTGTAGTTTCCGCATTACCCCTGGAACCCTTTTTAAAAATTGGTGTTACGTTGGCCATTCTCCAATCTTCAGATATTACTGATTTTAATGATAGTTCACACATTAGTAATAGTAGGTTTTCAATCTCATATTTCATTCTTTCAACACCCTTGGATGTATACCATCCGGTCCAAGTGATTTGCTACTCTTCTGTTTATCAAATAGTTGTAATACATCTTCCTGGTATATCGATATTTCTTTCAATTCTTCTGCTGCGTCAACTTTAAATACCATTTCAGGCACGGATAACTTCCCTACATCTTCTTCAGTAGAAACCAAAGCAAAGAATTCATTCAGTATCTCTGCTATGGCCTTGTTTTTTGTTATGAATGTACTTGAAAACATTTTTATTGTGCATTTTTGCTTCCACAGCAAACATTTTTTCAAATTCTCTCTTTGCCTGCCTTCTCAATGCCTTCCATCTAACTTGCCAGTGCTTATGTTGTTTCCAGTTTTCGGCATTTGGCTTATTTTTCCATTTCCTGAAAGTTGTTTTTTTGGCTACAACCACCAACAATAAAGGTCTCAAGTAACACTCAGAGAATCTGAACTATGATTATATCATAATTGTAATTTTTTTGTCAGGTGTACTGTCACAGGAGCCGGAGATAGATTTCTCCTCCCTGCTGCAGTGAACCCTTTTAATTAAAGTATAACATTAAAATTAGCTACTTAGCTCAATAGCACATTGATAGTCCCTCTCAGTGGAGACTTGAAAGACGAAGTCCTGTGTATATGATGTGACACATTTCGAGTGATACAATCAATCCTGCTTCAGGCATTACAGGACCAAACAAGTGTGAGTAATCGTGTCCCAACAGCCTCTCTGACCTCACCTTTAAACCATGCTGGCAATTTTTTGGACTTCTTTCCACTTTTCTTAAAGCGTGGAATACAGCTGATCTGGGCTTCCAAGATAGTATTTTTAAACAACATCCATGCTTGATGTAATTCTTTAACCTTTGCAGCTGCTCTTTTTAGTTGTTTCTTAACTGTTTTCCTCATTTAATCATAGTCTCTCTTTTGAAAGTTAAAAGGTAGTACTATGGATTTCCTTGCCATCCATCCTCCATTTATTAAAACAAATGTGACCATGCTATGATCACTATTGCCAAGTGGCCCCAACACCCTTATCTCTTGCACCAGATTTTGTGTTACATTAAGGACTAGGTCCAAGATGGCTTCCATTCTTGTTGGTTCCTAAACCAGCTGTTCCAAGAAGCAGTCATTTATTTCATCTAGAAACTTTATCTTCCTAGCGTGTCCTGCCGTGACAATGACCCAGTCAATTCTGGGGTAATGAAATCACCCTTTATTATTACTGTTTTGTAAATATTGTTGAGCTTCCTGATTTCTTTGAGCATTTCAAAATTCATTTGTTCATTCTGGCCAGGCGGTCAATAGTACAACCCCACTGCCGTCACCTCCCCTTTTTTACATGGAATTTCAATCCATAGAGATTCTACAGTGTATTTTGTTTCCTACAGCACTTTTAATCCTGTGTGATCCAATGTCCTCTCTAACATAGAGTGCATCCCCTTCACCAATTTGATCTATTCTATCATTGCAATATAATTTGTAGCTAGGTATCACAGTATTCCACTGGTTGTCCTCCTGATGTACATGCTGATGTATGTGCGGCTCAGATGTGTTCCTCTCGATTTCGTCACCATTTGTTGTCAGCTTTGTGGTGTCTTTTGTTTCTGGATCAGTGAAGTGTTGGGATGTTGTTGCTAGTCTGAATTAAACCATGGGAGAGGTTGATTAGTAATGCTAGTCCAAATGCACCAATGGTCTGAAGTTGCAACCTTTGCATTGTGATTGCTTGCTGTAGTTCACATTTTTTTCACTATCGTGGATGTGTGGCTTGTGTCTTGCCCCTGCTGCTCTTTGCATGTTGGTGCTTCTCAGTCCAATCTGCCTGTTAACTGTTTGCATGGGGTTTGGTATTTTGTGCGTTGCTTTTGGGGGAGATAGTGGTATATCTGCAGGGTCTGCTCTTAATGAGTGTGTTGCTTGCCTGGTGTGCTGCTTACTTGCTTACTCTGCAGCTAATCTGGATTTTGTACTTGTGTGTGAGGATTGGTGAGCTCCGAGGTGAATCTGTAGTTCTAGTTACCTTGCTTGGGTGTGATTGCAGAGCATGGTGATTATGAACGGCAATAATTTGTCTTCCAATCTGGTGTCCCTGTGGCATCCTCTTGCATTCATCTGATCATATCTTGTGGCCTGCGCCTAAGGACCATGCCAAAAGGCCCTCTGGCGAGACCCTCAGGCACAGGCCTGCCAGGTGCTGGCATGCCTTCACACCCTTAGCTATAAAATCCGACGCTTCCCTGGATGGTAAACACTGATTGGCTCTGGTGGTGAGGAGCGGGGAGGGTCTCACCTGCCCGCTCCCTGCAGCTATAGCTGATCGAGGACTGCCGGTGCTGGACTTCTTCTTCGCGCCCTCGGGTTTAAAATCCAGCACTTCCCTGGATGGCAGGCACTGATTGGCTCCGGTGGTGGGGAGCGGGGAGGGGCTCACCTGCCCGCTCCCTGCAACTCAGCCAATCAGGCTATTCATTGAATATGTGTGCAGAAGATTTGTATGCATACCTTGCATGTGCATCATTTACCCATTCGGGGTATGGAGATATGCATATTTTACAAGCGTGTGAATCTTGCTGCACCTAGTCTTCAAGGGCTCATGAGGTCTTAAATGTCTTAAAAATGGAACTAAAAGTGAGATGTTTTCACAAATTTTGGCAACTCAAACTTTTGACTCGGTGAGGGTAATTTTATATTGGGTGCCTAATTCATCATTGAGATACTTAAACAGGGTCCCAGAAAGCTGGGCCAGTATTTTATAAAAGGTGCAGTTATCCAGACAACAGACTGAATATCACCGCTCTCAGATAGTTCTTGCACTTACCGCTATGCATATGTATTAAGTGTTGCTCGCTATTAGGATAGTGGACCTAAATATGCATGTTTTATTAACCATCATGCTGGCATTAAAAAGAAAGTGTCCATTTATGTCTATAAAATGCTATTTTATATTTGCAAATGTTTTATAATATTGGCAAAGTTAGCTGTTTGAAATTTGGATGGGATTTGGATATTCTGGAAGTAGGCCCAAAATGTCTATAAATAATGGCGATATTCAGCAGCTGTCATAAGTTAATGGCCTGATATTTAATAGCCACGGCTAGCTTTTTTTTTTTTTTTTAAATGCCACTGTCTGGATAACCATCTGGATACACATGTGGAGAGCAGACTGAATATTGCTGCTCTCTGTATAACCTGGCGTTCTGCCCTTGTATCGCCCTGGCATTATCCGGATTGTGCTGAGGCGGTCAGCAGTATTTATATAGCACTGCTGGAAATGTATGGATAGTGCGGGCTAGAAGAATTATCCAGATAATTCCCTTTGAAAACTGACCCATATATATATATATAAGTACCATCACACAAATGGTTGTGTGTAGTGGGGGATAATGCTGTCTCCTACATAGTAACATAGTAACATCTTCTCTGCCTCTCCCCTTGCACATTTGCACTTGTTCTCCACAGCCCTTCCCCAATCCTCCTTGCTATTGAGAATAAGCAAAAAAAAATTATTGGTGACTCAGAGGGTTATGCCTATTTCTCGCCGGCATCCAGTATATGTTTGGTCCCAATTGCGGCCTCTTTTCACTCTTCTGCCAGCAAAGGATGGAGCCCTCACTGGTATTCAGCACTATTTCCAGCCCTAGCCTGTACTCTTCTGCTGATGGGGGATGGGGTTCCTGCCAGTATCCAGCTTATTTCAGGCCCCAGCTACAGCCTCCCCTCAATATTCTGCCAGCAAAGGGTGGGCTTCCCACTGGCATCCAGCGCCATTTTGGCCATAACTATAGCCTCGCTACACTCTTCTGCCACCAGGGGATGGGGTTCCCGATGGCATTCAGTGCTGTTTTGGGACCCAGCTGCTGCCTCCCCTATTTCTGCCAATGTGGATTGGGGGCCCCATTGGCATCCAGTGTCATCTTCCAACATAATCATGACCTTGTTTCACTCTTCTGCTGGGAGGGTTGTTGACTAGCACTGTTTTCTCCAGCAACCTGAGGGAGTCCATTTGGAACTCATAGCTTTGTTTGCATTTGTGCAAGTGCAAACAAATCTATGTATTCTGACAGACAGGCAGAAGAATTGACCCTCTCCAACAAGAGCATTGTGCCCAAGTGATAGCACTTAATAACTATCTTATCCATATTAAGCAAAAGGCTGCCATTCCACAGAGTACTGAACTCCAAGAAGTTCCAATGTTAGTAGATGTAGACCTGATCAGCTTCTGAGAAAACTAAAAGGTGATGAGAAAAACTGGTACGTCAAAGGTTTGATAGGCCTTTAATTGTTTGTCATCTGAAAGCTCAGTAGTCACATGTGTATCTAACCATAGGCCTTTTTCATATCATGCCATTTTTTAAGTAGCACAAAATATAGTGATGGCATTATCTATTTTAAGATTAGGGGTAGATAATGTGGCTTTTGATAGATATATGAATGACAATAGTTTTGTACTTCTGTTGCCTGAAAAGTGTCTTGGGATATCTTATACTGTGTTCTTTGTATGTATCTGCATAACATTGCACATAATTTGCCTGCTTTTCGTATTTTTTTTCTATGAAATAGCATATCAAAAATGCTTTTATAACTTGTTAAAACAGTTTTTTCTTAAAGACTAAAACATTACTCATGCAAAGGCATTCTAGTTTTCTCTCGTAGCAATTTTTCCTTCAAAAGATTTAGTTACCATTAGTGTAACAAAGGAATATAAAGACTACAAAGTACTGCATTAAACAAAAAAGTATCAGCCTTTAGCCTTTAAAAAGTAGATTTCAAAAGAAGAAATTAATGTAGTTGGCTAGATTCATTGGAGCTAAACAGTACTTCTGCTAAGTGGCTATATTATCCTCAGAAAATGGTCAATCCAAGGGGTATGGTGAGAAGAAGGATAGAAATGCACATGGAAATTAAGGAAGTCATTTTATGATTGGTGGCATGCATAAGAAATGTAAAAATAATTTTCCCTGTTCAGACTTGGTCAGATTTTAAAAGCGAAAGTATGTATTCTCCTAGGACAAGCAGGATGAGTCAGCAACACTTCCTGACATCATCCGACGGCGCCAAGACGGAAGTACTCTCCATAGCTCAGAAGGGCTTTTCGCCCTTCTGAGCATGGGCCAACTGACCCCACCCCCTGCCCGCCCCTAGCTAGCCAGTTTCTATTCTTCCGCCTTGCCAGCAAGATGACTTTTCTACTCTCCAACTGAAACCTACTTGCTTGTACTTATTATCTTTAATTCTGTGTCTATGACCTTTTTTCTTTCAGATCCTCGTTTCGATCCTCTGTTCTCCGATTGGGGACTGGGCTCAGAGCACGGATACCCATGGACCATGTGCTCTCTGCACAGCCAGCCCAGCAGCAGACACCTTGGAAGGTCACCCCCGCCGCTGCAGCCATGGGAGCTTCCCCAGTCGCAGCTCTCTCATTGGAGACTTTGCTCACAGGATACCTTCGGGCCCCGTGTCCCATAGAGGAATCGACGGTGGATGGGAATTTCATTGCTGACTCAGAAGTGAGAGCCACTGGCCTCCTATCCCGTAACAGACACAGCTAGCCCATCCGAGGGTCATTGCCGCTGTGGCAGCCCGGGATGTGCCCCTGAGGCCTCCATCCCCGGCCACAAGCCAACAATACTCAGCCCTGCTCCCTGTGGCATACTGCTCACTGTTGCATGAGCCCTTGCCGCCGGATCTACTGCTGCTCCTGGGCATACTGCTCGCTGTTGCATGAGCCCTTGCTGCCAGATCTACTGCTGCTCCTGAAGCTGTGCTGCTCCACACCAGTCTCGGCGCCGAGATCTACCCGGAGGGTGCTGAGACATTACATGCAGGCTGCCATGCGTCTGGAAGTGACTCAGCTCCTCTGACCCCCCCCCCCCCATTTCCCCATTGGCAGAACACTCTGCTGCCACTCCCCCCCTACACGTCATCACTCTGGGGCTCGGCGCGGCATCCTTTGGGGCCTCGGCGCGGAGATGCCTTCTACCTCAGCACAGTTTAACATCAGAGTCCCTCCCCGCTCAATCTCTCGTGCCGAATACCCGGAGTCTGAGAGCCATCTGTCCCAGCAGCACAGTGCTGACTCTCTGAAGTCCTGCAGTGTGAATGTGGCCGGATGCGCCATCCTCCCAGCAAGATGTCTGCATCGCCAAGGCCGGGTCTGACCTAAGAAACTCCAATAGCGCTCAGTGCGCCGATGGGGACAGAACTCCTGGCACACGTGATCAGCACTCTGTGAGCTCTTGCTCCGGTGCCGATGGCATGATGCTCTCAGTATCCGCAGAGGCGCCAATCATCTGGAGCTCCACTCCCCTTCTCCCAGGCCCTTCCTGCACTCGTGATCAACATAAGGCTCGGTTCCAGGGCAGCAAGGCTCAGCTCCATGGCAGAAGAGGCCTCTCCACACTGCAATTGAATGGCGTCAAGGCAACCAAATTGCGCTTCGCCGCAATTAGGCCCACATAACTTTTGGACTAAAAAGGGAATTGGTGCTGGAGACAGCATCTTGTACTGGAGAATTTCCCTGCAGATGGGTTTGAAATTCCTGCTCACCTTCAGGCATGCTTTTCAAGGGCTCTTAGCACCATGCGGGTACTTCAGATAGAGCTATTACAGACAAAGGATGTCATGAAAAGCAACAGCATCATCACCTGCCGACCTCACTGCTGAGTACAGCACACCTACCATGCCAACTGAGAGATGTGACCCCGTTGGCATGGAGCTCAGGGGCTCTAGATGACACAGCACTTTCAGGCACAATCCACGGCATCGAAGGCCTGGCTCAGGATGAGCAAATCCCTATAACTCCTGCCAAGGACTCACTGTGCGGTCGGTACTGCCTGAAGGCCGGTCACAGACCCGACTCCTGAATCTACTAAGCAAAGCCCTACACCAAAACTCTGAGCTTGAGTAATGGCTCGTCATAATGGCTCGTCATGCAGGGTTCCCGCCTTCTAATCCAGAAATCTCTGGTTCGTGGCCTTCCCTCCTGCGTGTGTTAGTTGGTGCAAGGCCTCTATAGGCAAGGTCCAGGGCCTGAGTCAGTGGGCAGATGGCTCAGTGGTTTGGTATGGGTGTCAGTGAGCTGTGTTTTGTCTCTTCAGTGTACCGGTTTGATTCCCTCATTCCATAGAACCCCCTACACCTAGGATCAGGAATGCCAGCTGGAGCAGTAGACCATGAACAGGTCACTGCCCCTCCAGTGGTCAACCTCCACTGATCAAGCACATCATCCTATGCCCGTGACTAGAAGCAAATCATGGTTCCCCCCCCCCCCCAGCAGTAGGTCTTTTTCCTCCATAAACCCAAGTGGAGGAGTAGCCTAGTTGTTGGGACATCTCCTTGGGACATCTCCTAGCACCCAGGAGATCTGCGTTAAATCCACCTGGGTCTCCTTTGACCTTGGGCGGGTCGCTTTTTCCCCGGAAGTGGCAGTACAGTATACCCTGTACAGTTGCTATAAAAATGAAGAGTGTGGATTCATGTCCAGCCAATGAGACAGGTATCTTAACTATGTCCCTGTAGTAACATGGTGGACCATAAAAAAAAACAAAAAAACACCACCCAGTCGTAGCACAAACCACTGAAAGGCCTGACCTTCCCCTCTGGATCTGGCTTATCCCTAAAGAACCCCACGGCTCGGCTATGGATCTGGCTTACCTCTAAAGAACCCCATTTTTCAAACCCAGCCGACTTGACCCTGCTCCAGGGATCCACGGAAAGGCAGTATGGGGCAACTGCTCAACTTGTCAGGCCACAGTCCAACATGCCCATTGTCCTTCACGTCAGTAACAAGAATGCACAGGTAACTATGTTAAAGCTAGCCCTTTGGGTGCCTGCCCGAAGAATTGTCCAAGGACTAAAGAACAGCCAACAACGGAATACTCGGCAACCCACCAGACGTGCATGAGACGCACTCCTAATGACCCCAAAGGACGCCCTGGTAATCCACCACCAGTTGCAGTGGCAACAGGGTGGTGCAGTATACATAGTCAATGTGTCCTCTAGCAGAAGGTCACAGTTCAGATCACAGCTGTGGATCCTGCAGTGCATGTCCCAACTTTCAGCCAGGGAGATTAAGAACCCGTACTGACTTCGGGCATGACCATTCTTGCCCAGCTACCCTCTGAGCATCACCTACATCTGTGAGCTCCACCTGCATCTGGGAGTGTGAAGGATGACATTCACAACCCCTAGGACACAGAGGGGGTACCTCACGGCCTACTGTTCCCACAGAGACATCCAGAACTTGGGCACAGAGGAGGTACTTCGTGGCCTATGGTTCCCACGGGGACATCCGGAGGATGCACCCCATCGCCCGCACGACCTCAAGAACCCTTGATCTGCCAGCCCTGGAACATCCGCTTGATGCACATTGCATCCGCTTGATGCGCATTGTAGATCCTACATCTGAGGTGTCACCTCCCACATACCTTGCTGACTAACCTGCAGAGGAAAAACTCACGGGATCCACACCCTTCCAGACTCCATCTGGGCAGACAGGCCAGCAACATGTGGTGACAGCTCTGTGGAAAAGGTATTGATCTTCTCTCACCTTGTACACGAGCCACCACTGCCCACCTCTGCCTTGCCATCTCGGGGGCCCTGTGCAGCAAACCATACCCTGAGTCATCTAGTGAGCCACCCGATACTCAGGCAATCCTCCAGGCAATCTTCCTGTAACTGGGAGAAACACCTTCATCATCCCCTTCACGGTCATCTTCTCTGCCCTGCAAAGAGCACCCTGCCCCAGTAAGCTCTGTGGCACCTAACCTAACATCACGGTAAAGTAACAGGCTCGTGGCCAGCCTGGGATCTCCAGTCTGGATCTTCCTTATATTAACTCAAGGGCAGCACTCTGACTCTGCCTGCTCAAAGGCGAGTATATTCCATTAGCGGTCACAGGTCAGCGGGTCACAGGTCAAGTCATGGGAAACTACGACGCATCACCAAGGTGCAGCAATGCGGCTCTGTACTCCAGTGCCTGGACGGTGAGGAAGCGGATGCTCCAGGCAGTCCTTTCCCCTTGAATCATATAGGAGTTCAACCCTTAGGCACACTTTATCAGTAGGGCTGACCGCTAATAGATCTGCTCACCATGTGGAGAACAGGAAGTGCAACTGTTAAAACCCTCATTACGCTCACTATCTGGTACCAGTGCGCTTCTTCCCCAAGAACCTGACCCGGTTGCCAGGCTGAATGGCTCCTGTGCCTCCCTTCAGCACGCAGTCCCCAACGCCGAGTGGGCACCTGGGCGCCTCCTCGAGGCCATTGCTCTTCCATGATATAATGATCTGCAATAGATCCCCAGGAAAGATATGTCGCATAGTCGCTCTGAAAAGCTCCACAGCCCCGCGCAACTGTATGCCCAGGACATACACCGAACAGTGCACAAACCTGGCTGCCCAGTCCCGACGGCCTACACCCCTAGGGGACTCCACTTGCATCTCCATCTGCCCAGATACAAGCAAGGGCTCAGGCCAGGGGCACGCGCACTATGCATGCACAAGCGATAATTTGTGCACCTCATGCAGTAGCCGTGTCGTGTCGAGAAGTATAAGGTCGTGAGTCTTGTCAACCTGGCAGCCCCAACAATCTGGACTGCCACCTCCGCATACCGCCTGGTGCCGGAATTGACTTCCGGACACTGAGGGCTTAAAAATCAACCTCATATATAGAATCAACCTCGTACCACTCTTGCGGCACCCCTGAGGCTCCCCTCCTCTCCCTGCTCACAGCGATCACTGACTGATAACAAAGAATGTAAGATACGCCCAGTGGCGTAGCGTGAGTTGTCAGCACCCGGGGCAAGGCAAGTAATTTGCGCCCCCCTGGTCTGGTGTGGTTCTCTCCCGCGATCAGCGCTGCACTGTCCCTCCCCCAGATAGTCCCTCGCTCTCTCTTCGCACCCACCGCACCGCACGCCTGGCACCCCCCCCTCCACAGTGGGCGGCAACCCGGCGGCTCGGATCGGATTCGCACAGCCAGCACTGCAGAGAGCTGCGAGTGCGAGCGCGCCCCCCAGGGCCGGATTTACCTTGAGTGAGGCCCTACGCCAACAAAAATTGTGGGCCCCCAGCAGGGGCGGCCCAAGGGGGGTGTGGGCCTCATTTGCATAAATATTTGCATAATGTTACCATATACTAACTTTTAGTAAACGTGCCTCTTAATGAGTGTATGGATAAAGAAAGACTAAAAGATTTCTACATTACTATAATCCAGTGCCAACTGCCAGACACATTAGGAACTACTACAAACACTGCCCATTTAGAACCCATAGCAAACCCGCCGTATCCTAACAGCACTACCAGGACTCACAAAGCACCATACTCTACCAATCAAAAGGCAACACTGCAAATATTAAACCAATACATTTCAGAGAACAACAATACATGACCTACTGGGGAAAGAGAACAAGTGGCAATGTCAAATAGGAATTATATAAACAGAACACCTCAGCTCAGTTACACATGCAGAACATAGACCATCACCAAACAAGTAATCACATTTTAGAAACAGGAAGACAATAATTAAACTGGGAATCCCAAAAGCCAAACTTGGAATGTACAACACTGTAGAAATAAAACTATACATTAATTTGCTCTTGTACTAAACAAAGCGCAGACGTTAATGATGCACATTTACCAGAGCTGACATATTCCAATTAATAAATTCAAAATAAAGAGATATTTTTCTACCTTTTGTGCATTTTTTTCAGCTGCAATTGCTCCAGCCACTTTCTTCTGGTTTCTTCGTGTCTTCTGCTAACTCTCCATCGTCTGCTGTCCATTTGTCCTTTCTTCTCTCTTCTAGTTTTTTTACATTCTCTCTCTACATCTGCTTTAACATACTAATCTTTCTCCTTTTGCTCTTTCCTCATTCCTATTTCATCCACTCAAATTTTACCCCTCCATCCTCAATCCCCACTTACTCTCCCAATACCCGGCCAATTGTAGACTTTTATCCCTCCCACACAAAATATTTTTCCCTTCTCCATTTTACTCTTCCAGCCCCATCCCATTCTAATCCTCCCCCAACATCAGCTCCCTTCTAGTTCCAGCCTCACCCAGCATCCATTCCCTTCTAGTCCCTGCATCAGCCCATTTCCAGTCCTAGCCACCCATCAGCCCATTTCCAGTCCTAGCAACCCCCCAACCCATAACAGAGGCTCGAAGGAGACAGTCTGCCTTCGCGCCTCTCACAGCCTGCACGGAGGGAGGCACGGAGGGAGGTATCGAGCTTGCAGAGGGGGCCCCCGCGGGTCAGTCCATGCTGCCGCGGCAGCAGAGGGGGCCCCGCGGCGGCAGCCAGCAGGTTTTTTTTTTATTTTATTTTTTAAAAAAGCCTAACTTGTTCCATTTTTGTGGGCCCTTTTGCAGCTGTGGGCCCTACGCCATGGCGTACATGGCGTATAGGTAAATCCGGCCCTGGCGCCCCCCCCCCATGTTGCGCCCGGTGCGGCCGGCCCCCCCTGCACCCCCCACGCTACGCCTCTGGATACGCCATAAGAACTTAAGATACGCCATACTGGGTTAGAGCGAGGCCATCAAGCACAGTATTCTTTCCTACATTGACCAGTCTAGGGCTGTCTCCCCAATGACACAGGTCCCCAATGCTTCTATTGAGTCAGGCAGCGATCAATTTCTGGGTCTGGTAACACGTTCCAGAGTGAAAAAAAAAGGCCTCTCTTATTAGTGAGGTATTAATGCTCCATTTTGCACCACTCTTGTGGACAGCGATATCCTGGACAGCGATACTGAGACCGTCGCTTCTTCACTGCGGTCACCCCCACATTACTACTGATCGATGTACCTACGTTTCTGTTACCGCTGTGATAAGGCAGAAGCCACTGAAAGCAGAAACTTAGGAAAAAAAGCTGTTTCTTACAAAACAAATAACTTGCAGAAGATGCAGTTCCCTGGCAAGGCAGCTAAAGGGAGCATGCATGAACCTACAGAGGCTGAGCTAACACACCCGGGGACTGATTGTGCAGGAGCTAATCAGCTCCACCTGAAGAGTAGCTCGAGGAACTCAGAAGTAAAACGGCTTTATAAGCAGAGAGGCAGCTCAGTAGAAAGATGGAGCCCGGCCTGGAGGGAGGAAGGAACCTCGGAAGAGAGCTCAGAGGAGAGCTCATAGGGAGAGAGAGAAAGATACAGACCAAGAAGAGCTGGAGTGAGACCTGGGAGAGCCATACTGGAAAGAGACCCGGTAAGAAGAAATCCCAGAGGCAGTGAGCTCAGAAAGAGAGAGCCTAGCCTGGAGAGAGGTCTATGCTCAGCAGAAGGGCCTGAAACAAGATTTAAAAGTACTGGAAAAGAAAGTCCTGATAAGAGGATTACTTGTGCTAGAAAGCCAAGAAGCCTGGAGGCTTTATCTGGTCTTCCTAAGCTGCAGAGAAGACAAGCACTATCCAGGAGGATTCCAGAGGGAGTCTACAAAAGAGACCGTGACCAGAGAGAGGTGCCTGGTTGGGCAAGTACCAGTCACAAGGACGTTACAAAGCCAAGGTACAGTGACTCTTTTTGTCTAAAGAGAAACCCAGCTCATAGAGCGTCTGTGAGAGCAGATAAGCAGTTTGAGAGAAAAGAAAGCAGGCAGGAGTTTTACAAGCCATTGCTTAGAGGTGTGGGGACAAGCCCTGCTGTTTACTTGAAAGCCCTAGAACAGCCCAGCTGGAGGCTAGGGAGAAGGAACATTGACTTTCAAACCACTGCAGCCAGGGAAAGGTCAATTGCTGAGGAAAGCACAAATGACCCAGAGCCCATGCAGGTGGAATATGGGGATTCAGTTATATCGTCCCAGGATGATTTAATGGATTGCTCTATGTGTATGGCAGGAAGCCTTGAGTCACTCCCTAAGCTGTAATTGTATATGGACAAGCTCTAATAATGTTTTGTTTGTGCTGAGCAAGAGAAAAGCTCACCAAGTTATTTTTGCTCCAAAGTTGAAAAGCCTGTGTTGTTTTTACAAAGAAGCTGTGAAAGTTTGTAACAGTTTATTTGTTCACCTTATGCTTTGGTAGAAGAACCTGACAAGAAGGAAATACTTTTATTTCTCTGTTACCTAGCGAACCTCAGTGCATAAAAGGGAAATAAAAGCCTTATTTACCCTCCATTTTGGCTCACACAACTCATTCTTATAAGGAGGAGGACTACAAAACCCTGGGTACATCTGGCTTAAAGAGTCTTTTACCTCCATCAATAATAAAATGCTCAACCTGCCCTTGCAGCCACAGGCCACCAGGGGGGGTTGATGACACTGCACAGGTGTGCCTGGTAGCTACACCCTCTGCACATGCGTGCTGTGCACATCTGCACATCCATGCAAGCCGTCGTAGGTTGCCTTGTAAGTACATGCAAGCCATCATACCTTGCCTTGTAACTGCACCCTCTCACAATGCTGCTATGGCACATGTGTGCATGCTATGGCACATGCATACATCGCCACCACAGGCCTACATGTTCTCATTGCAACATGCTGCTGTACAGCAAGGGTGCATGCTAGCCATGAGGAAGTGTCTCGGCTTTCCCCCGTCCACCACAGCGCATGACAGCTTGGGAGACACCAAGTGTGGCTGACTCATCCTGCTTGTCCTAGGAGAAAATGGAGTTACTTACCTGTAACAGGAGTTCTCCGTGGACAGCAGGATAAGTCAGCCACACATACCTGCTCACCTCCCCTGGGAAGGGGTCGGCCTCCATTCTAGTGCCCGCCTTCTAGCGACAAAGGCTCAGCTAGTGATGTACTGGCTAGCTAGGGGCGGGCAGGGGGTGGTGCCAGTTGGCCCATGCTCAGAAGGGTGAAAAGCCCTTCTGAGCTATGGAGAGTACGTCTGTCTCGGCGCCGTCGGATGACGTCACCAAGTGTGGCTGACTTATCCTGCTGTCCACAGAGAACTCCTGTTACAGGTAATAACTCCGTTTTGTGGCAGGTACAGCCATGCAAGAGAACCTCAGTGCCAGATGCTCCTATTTAACCTAGGGCATTTAAGAGACGGGAACATCCTTCTCTGGGTAGGGGAATTCCTGACAAATCACTAGGGGGAAACAGGAGGATCAAAGCTAGTAATTGAGAGAGACCATCCTTAAATGAAGAGCAGCTCAAAAGGGTGGAGCACTGTTGAGTGGGCAGTTTCCCAGGCAACTGAGGGTGTCACTGACATTTATTTATTTATTTATTTAGCATACATTTATACACCGCTCCTTCCAGCGATCGGAAGCGGTCAATCGTTGTACAACACAGGGAGAGGGGACTAGACAAGGGGAGGATAAACAATGAGAAGATTACAGTTATACAATTGATTGGCAAATAAATTACTGTTTAAACACCAGTATGAATTACAAATTATTGTACAAGACACGGGAGAGGGGACAAGATAAGGGGGGTGATTAACAACGGCACAATTACAGTTATACATATCATTGGCATAAATTACAGTTTGAACACCAGTGTAAATATACAACAGAGTCGCAATATATAAAGGCATAATAGGAGAAAATGCCATGGTCCCATGGACATGCCTCCTTGGGAGCATATCCAGTATTCTATGAAGCCCTGCAAGCAGGGCCGGCACTACCCGGTAAGCCAGGTAAGTGAGGCAGGAGAGCACCAGTGGTGGGGGAGGGGGAGCGTTGTTGCTAGCTACCCGCCACCCACCGCTTCAAAAAAGAAAGCAGCCACGGGAACATTTCTCTGTTCTCCTAGGACAAGCAGGATGTGTCAGCCACACCTGGTGACGTCATCCGACGGCGCCATGACGGAAGTGCTCTCTAGCTCAGAAGCTTCTGAGCATGTGGGAGGTCCCACCTCCCCCGGCCCGCCCCTAGCCGGCCAGTTCCTTTTCTTCCGCCTTGCCTCAGGATGGAAAATCCAGCTCTCCTGTAAAAAACCTACTGGCTGCGGACGGACTCGAACGTCCCTCCTGGACACGGAAAGGGAGCTATTCCCGCAAGCCCTTTTCCTCGTCAAAGCAATATTATGGCTCCAACCGCCAGTGGCAGACGCCCAGGTTCAAGCAGAACTATCACAAGCCGCCCTTTCAGAGACAACATCAGCGACAACGCAAACAAAAACAAACCAACCCGTCCCACTCCGGTAAAGACACCTCTTCCTTCTGACTATCCGGCCTGGCTGGGCCCTTCACTGGATCCCGGGGACCCCCCAGTCGGAGGTCGCCTGGCTCATTTCCACTCGGCCTGGCAAGAGATCACCTCGGACAAGTGGGTCCTTCGGATAATACGGACGGGCTACCGCTTGCGCTTCTCCTCCCTTCCACGGCAAAGAAAGCCACCCACCAGCCAGCCTCCACTTCATCAGAAACAACCTCTCTCGGACCTCCTCCAGCAACTTCTCCTGGCACGGACAATAGAGAAGGTGCCTCCGGATGAAATCAACACTGGATTCTACTCCCGGTACTTCCTTATTCCCAAGAAGTCAGGGGGCCTCCGTCCCATCCTGGACCTCCGAAAGCTGAACTACTTCATCAGAAAGGAGAAGTTCAGGATGTATTCGCTCAACTCCATCCTTCCTCTCATCAGAGCAGGCTATTGGATGGCCACGTTGGACTTGCAGGATGCGTACTCCCACATTCCTGTCCACGCTTCTCACAGGAAATTTCTCAGATTCATCGCGCTGGGTTGCCATTACCAGTATCGGGTTCTGCCCTTTGGCCTATCCCCAGCGCCCAGGGTATTCACGAAATGCGTGGCGGTCGCCGCTGCACACCTCCGCAAACAAGGCATCGCCATCTTTCCCTACCTGGACGACTGGCTCCTGTCGGCGAGCTCTGCCCCCGAACTCCGCAGGGCAGTCCGCCAAACGGCACACTTGCTACTCCGGCTGGGATTCCTGCTCAACAAAGAAAAGTCCCGATTCGAGCCTGTGCAGCGGACGGATTTCATCGGGGTGATAATCGATACCAAGACCTGCAAGGCCTTCCTGCCCGAGCCCCGGATCAGTACCATCGTGCAGCTGGCCAAGAGAGTGTCGGCAGAGAAGCACACCTCGGCCCGCAGGATCATGCGCCTGCTAGGCCACATGGCGGCGACGACATCGGTCCTTCCCCTGGCGAGACTCCATATGCGCACCCTCCAATGGCACCTGCGGAGTCACTGGAAGCAACTATCCCAGCCACTCAATACGCGCATACTGATCTCCGCCAACGTTGTCCGGAGCCTCCGTTGGTGGATGAACACAAACAACCTTTCAGTAGGCAAGCATCTGCAACCCCTCTCCCATCAACGCATCCTCACCACGGATGCATCCTCAACGGGATGGGGGGCTCATCTACTGCATCTCAGCACCCAAGGAGCCTGGACCAGAGAGGAGCGTGCCCTTCACATCAATGTTCTCGAATTGCGGGCCGTCAAATATGCCCTCCGGACATTCAGGCCACACCTGACGGGGAAAGCAATCTTGGTGCAAACGGACAACCAAGTCACCATGTTCTATATAAACAAACAAGGGGGCACGGGATCCCGTACACTATGCAAGGAAGCTCTCGAGACATGGGCCGAAGCGCTAACCAACAACTGCATTCTGCAGGCGACTTACCTCCCAGGGGACCAGAACGCCCTGGCGGACAGGCTCAGCAGACAGCTTCAACCTCACGAGTGGATGCTTCACATGGAAGTGGCCCGCAACCTCTTCCGGCGCTGGGGAGTTCCCCAGATCGACCTCTTTGCCACCGAAGTGAACACCAGATGCGCCTTGTTCTGCTCCAAGCACCCGTCTCAGCAGAGGGTGGCCTCCGATGCGTTTGCAATCCCGTGGAGGACCTGGGACTTGGCGTACGCATTTCCTCCAACACCTCTCGTGACAGCGACGTTACAGCGCATCATCAAGGAGAAAGCGCATGTGATCTTGATCATTCCCTACTGGCCCAGACAGATGTGGTTCTCCCTACTGCTGCAGCTTGCCCAAGAGCCTCCAATTCGGCTTCCTCTGAGACCAGACCTGGTAACCCAGAACAGTGGTACCACCTTGCACCCCAACCTCCAGACGCTAGCCTTGACAGCCTGGAGGCTGAAAGGATGACCTCCAACATTTCGAGCCTTGACTGCCTGCCGGCTGAAGAGGCAACCCTCAACGATTCCGGCCTACCCTCGGAGGTACAGCAGATTGTTCTGGCTTCCCGGAGGCCGTCAACCAGAAAAGCCTACAGTCTGAAGTGGAAACGCTTCAGTATATGGTGCAAGGACCAAGGAGTTCATCCAGCCTCTTGCCCGACACCCATTGTCCTGCAATATCTCGCCTTCCTCTTCAGCTCCGGCTTGAAACCACAATCCATCAAAGTGCATCTCGCGGCCATTGCCTCTTTACACGGAAGCCCGGAGTACCCAAGTTCGGGCTCCATAGCCACCCTTCCCATTGTGACGCGTTTCATGAGAGGCCTTCGGAATCTGCAACCTCCGGTACAGAAGCCGGTACCTTCATGGGACCTCAACATCGTCCTGCAACAACTCATGCAGGAGCCGTTCGAACCTTTGACCACAGCGCCCGGAAAATTTCTCTCCTGGAAGACTCTTTTCCTTGTCGCCATCACCTCAGCTCGGAGGGTCAGCGAGCTGCAGGCTCTGGTGGCACACCCGCCTTACACGAAGCTCTACCACAACCGGGCATCCCTGCGGACTCATCCCAAGTTTGTGCCTAAGGTAGCCTCCGCTTTTCACGTCAACCAGACGGTGGAGCTGCCATCATTTTTCCCAGCCCCACACTCTTCTCCTGAAGAGCAACGTCTTCACTCCCTGGATTGCGTACGCGCCCTACGCATCTACCTCGACAGGACGTCCGCAGTTCGACTGGGGACCCAGCTCTTCGTCTCCTTTGACCCGAACAGGCCTGGGAGACCTGTCTCCAAATGCACACTCTCCTGTTGGATCTCAGCCTGCGTTGCCTATTGCCTGCAGAAAGCGGGCGCGATTCCATCGAACAAGGCGAGTGCACATCAGCTCCGCGCTTTAGCCGCTTCTGTGGCCTGCGCGCAGGAGGTGCCGGTGAGCGAAATCTGCAGAGCTGCTACCTGGTTCTCTCAACTGACCTTCCAGAAGCACTACTGCCTGGACATCCACGCGGAGAACGACGGCTCCTTTGGCCGAGCAGTCCTATCCGCCGCTACGACACCTTTAAATGGGGGCCCTAAGGAGCCAGCCCAAGGCTGAGTGGAGGGACCAAAGACCACTCATCCCAGTCACTACCAGGCCCTACGGACTTGTCGTACTGTTGTTTGAAGTGTCACATTGTTGAATTGATTGCACTGTTGTTAGGTCACTTTGTTGAATTGATTGCACAGATGTTGTATCGCATTGTTGAATTGATTGCACACATATGCTACTCCACAGTTGCACCGTGGATATGCACTGACGTTATTGCACAGTCTACCTCCTACTGTTTGCACAAATTAGTCTATGGTTACCTGGCACTTCGCCGGGATGTTGCACTTTATTGTTGTTACGTTAATTAATAAACACAATTGCTGCTCTACGCATGCCTCCCTCATTCTCCTCAGCATAAATGCATAGCTTGGGAGACACCAGGTGTGGCTGACACATCCTGCTTGTCCTAGGAGAACACAGAGTTACTTACCTGTAACGGAGTTCTCCGTGGACAGCAGGATAAGTCAGCCACACATTCCCACCCGCCTCCCCTGCATGAGGGTGGCCTGCACGCCCGTACCTAGCCGCAAAGGCATAGCTAGTCACTTACTGGCCGGCTAGGGGCGGGCCGGGGGAGGTGGGACCTCCCACATGCTCAGAAGCTTCTTTTTTTTTTTTTTTTTTGGGGTTTTAACAACTTTAAATTCTTTATTTTCGTTTTATAACAACAAAGGAAAAGGAAGACATACAGCTAAAAGACAGATACATACAGTGTAATACATACACCAAAGTAAACCCCTGCCACCCCCCTCCCCCCTGCTTCTTCTCTAGAAAACTAATCATTCCCGAAGCGGGCGTGTACTTACATTATTGTGTTACAAAACCTAACGGTGATCTGAAACATGATGAGTGCACATTATACAGGCATGTTGGAACAATGAGCAGATTGTACATAATCATTAAGCATCCGCCATTTAGACAAGCGAGAGTGACTTTGGGCATGGGGGATAGCTCTCCGAGGTATCTGCTCATATTTACTATATAAGCAGACGAGGTTCCACCATTCATTGACAGTACGTCGAGAGCTATCCTTCCAATTCCTCGTGATTAAGCATATGGCTATACCCAGCATGAAATCAAGGAGAAAGCGACCCTTCTTAGGCAGAGAGGGGACCTCCGCCACAGAGCGGAGTCCCACGATCTTCCAAGAGAGAGGTTCGTGAAGGTGTAAGATAAATTGAATACAACCCCAAACCCGCCCCCAATAAACCTGTAGTTGAGGACATTCATAAATAACATGAGCGAAGGTTCCCACAGCAGTATGGCAAGACCAACACTGGTCCCTAGCAGTTGTGTTCCATTTGGCTATTTTTTCTGGGGTATAAAAGCATCTGTGTGCAAAAAAGAAGAGAGTTTGGGTAACAGAGGCAGACCGGGAAACCCGCACTACTTTGCTCCAGAAAACGCTCCATTGCACAGGGGTTAAAGTGGTTTGCAGTTCGCGCTCCCAGGCTTGTTGGGCTCTAAAAGTGACCGTGTCTGTACCCTGACATAATATTTTATAAAAGTTAGAGGCTACCCCATGTGTACTATTAATAGTGTGAACTATCTCTAATAGCCCGTCCTCAGTAGGGGCAGAGGGCGGCATGATTCGAGCACTTTTGAGGCAGTGTTGAAACTGCATCAATTTAAAGTAGTGTTTCGCTGGTAACGCAAATTCCTTTTGTAAATCAGAAAAGGTTTTCCAATGAGCTGCAGAGAAAAGCTGTTGGGGTGTCCAGATCCCCCTTGAGTACCAGGGTTTCCATGCTATCGTTCTATTTAGGACTTGAATTCTGGGGTTATTCCATAGCGGGAGTCCGTCCTGAGGACATACGTTCGGGCCCAGTGATAGAATGAGAGTGTTAAAGGCCGCTAGAGTATCGACAATCATTGGTGGATGGCGGGTGTCTACTTGATAGGACATACCGGGGAGATGGGTCAACGGAATTGGGCTACTAAGCTCCTCTTCTATGTCAAGCCAAACTGGTCTGCTGTCTGTTGAGGCATCTAGCCATCGGGCACCTTGCTTAAGTAGGAAGGCTTGATGATATCTAAGAAAATCAGGAAATCTGGTACCCCCTCTTTCCTTTGCAGACTGTAGTTTTTGTTTAGCTATCCTTGGTGGCTTGCCCTGCCAGAGATAACGGACGAGAAGGCCCTCAATATCTTTATAAGTATGTAGCGGGAGTAAGCATGGCAGCATTTCTAAAATGTAGTTCACTTTGGGGACTATCATCATTTTCACAGTTTCTAGGCGGCCCCCACCATGTAAGAGATAAGGGAGACCAACGATTTGTGAGCTCACGGACTTTGGAGACTACCTCTTTGGCATTAAAACTGATAGTGTCTTCTAAAGGAGAACAGTAATGGACCCCGAGATACTTCACCATGCGGGATTGCCAAAGGAAGGGAAAGGCCTGCATGTCAGCCTCATGTACCCAGCGGTTCAGTGGGAATGCTACAGATTTGGTCCAGTTAATTTTGTAGCCCGATAATTGTGAGTATCCGTCAATCAGATCCAAGACAGCTGGAACCGAATCGAGGGATACGAAAAGCATAAGGTCATCTGCATATGCAGAGAGTTTAATCTCCCTATGACTGAAGGGGACACCGCGAATACGTGTGGACTGTCTAATAAGGAGGGCTAGGGGTTCAAGAGCTAGATCAAAGAGCATTGGTGATAGGGGGCAACCTTGACGCGTGCCTCTTTGGAGATTAAATGGCTGAGACTTGATGGCATTTACGCAAATACTGGCGACGGGTTGAGTATACATGACTTGGAGATATCGGAGGAAGCCCTCCCCAAAGCCATACCATCGGAGGACTGCAAATAAGAAGGGCCATTCTAGGCGATCAAAGGCTTTTTCGGCATCCAGGGAAAGACCCACCCATGGATGATCTAGATTGGCAGCACCGGATAGCACATGGCACAAGGTCCGAGCATTGTCAGCAGTTGATCTGCCGGGTATAAAACCGCATTGGTCGGGGTGAATTAGGGTGGCCATCCTGTCAGATAGCCGGGTGGCCAAGATCGTTGCGAAGATCTTATAATCGGAATTAAGTAGGGAGATTGGACGGTAGTTGGCGGTTAGTAGCGGGTCTCTGCCTTCTTTCTCAAATACTACCACATTAGCTGCAGAAAAGGATCCCAAAGAGGATGTATCTACCGCAAGGGCAGTAAAATAGAGTTTTAAATAGGGAACTAAATCTGCACTGAACGTTCTGTAGAATTCGGTCGGGAGACCATCGGGCCCTACGGCACGGCCCGAGGCTGTTCGTTTTAGGGCAGATTGGATCTCTGAAGTAGAGAAGGGTTCATCCATCGCATCCCTATCATCTTCAGAGAGGGTCGGCCGCTGAATGCCAGAAAGCAATCGCTCGAATGTCTCTGACGAGAATTCACATTCAGATTGATATAGGCGGGTATAGAAATCCCGAAAGAGCTCTACAATGTCGGAGTCTGTGGTCACTATGCCCCTTCCCTGTGGAGCTCGAAGGGCCGCTACGCGTTTGGCTTCTTTTTGACCTTTCAAGGCGTTGGCTAAGAGTCGACCGGCTTGGTTATTTTCACGATAATATGTCCCTCGCTGAAGCTCAATACTCTTAGAAGCTGCAGTTGAGAGGATTGAATTATATTGAAAACGGAGACGCTGTAATCAAATTAATACACATGGATCAGTACGTGAAGTTAGAACTCGTTCGCCTGCTTTTATTTGTTGGTCTAGTATGAGTAGCTGCTGTTTGCGTTGTTTCCGCAGGCGGATTTGATAGCTAGTGATCGTTGCTCGAATGGCCGCTTTGAAGCCCTCCCACCAAGCCCAATTCGCAGTATCCTGGGGTAGATTAAAATGGAAGTAATCCTGTATGGCTGCTCGAATTTCTAACTGGAACTCTGGCTGAGTTAACAGGGCTCTATCAAAGAACCAGGCCCCCGAATTCCCTTGGGGTGTAGTAGTGTGTAATTGAAAGGAAATAGCAGCATGATCTGAAATATGTTGGGAGTGAATCTTTGCAGTGTCCACCTGAGGAACTAACAGTTTTGATATTAGAAAGAAGTCTATGCGAGATTGGGATTTGTGAGGGGAAGAGAAGAAGGTGAAGTCAAGCTCATTGGGGTGTAGTAACCTCCATAGATCAACTAAAGCAAGATCTTTGATCAGGGAGGTAAGCGTGGTGTGACTCTTGGGGGGACCACTTGTCCTAGGCGGCTGTTTGTCAATCAGGGGATCAAGGACTAGATTGAAATCCCCCCGATTATCAATGAAGTATTAGCAGAGGCCTGCGCAACCTGAGCAATGGTAGCAAAAAAGGCAGGGTCATCCACATTAGGAGCGTAAAGGCATATACATGTAACTTCAAGACTACCTATCTTGAGGTGAACTCTGGACCATCTACCTTCTGTATCTGAGCTAGTCGCAATAATAGTAGCATGCAAAGATTTCCTAACCAGTATGGCAACCCCACATCTCTTAGAAACGGCTGGGGAATAGGCGGCCACCATGTAAGGTTTAATATTGAGTTTAAGAGTTTCCTTCGAATTTAAATGCGTTTCTTGGAGAAAAATCAGATCCGCAGCTTCCTGACTTAGGTAGCTTAGGATTTTCTTCCGTTTTATCGGATTATTGATTCCTTTTACATTCAATGAGAAAATCTTACATGGTGCCATCAATCGGTAATAGACATTTTAGGTAAGGGCGCTTGAAAACATACAACATAATCAGAATCTGTGCAACAATGACATAATCACCGAGTATGCTGGCTAATACACCCCATATTGAAAAGTATGTACCAAAGTATCTTAGAGAAGAAGCAAAACCCCCAAAGAATATGGCGACCATATGTCTGCGGGAGGAGGCCCTAGAGAGGAAATAGAAAGATATGAAAAAAAAGAAAAGAAACACCAGAGTCCATAATTAACACTGTCTCTGATACTCATCGATGCTACTGTGGGTAGATGGAGTCGGGTCACAGAAATCATCAAAAGTAAGGCAAACAAACTGCCCTCGCCAGACTCTTTGCTGGGCTGCGGCAGATCCAATATGGCAGGTACAGCGGATATGAGAATACTTGCAGGAATATTCTGGAAGTCAGCGCATCAAGTCGGCTTCTTTGGAATCCAAAAACTCCGCTAGTAGATCAGGGTCCTCAAATGTTCTTGTCTGATTGTGAAGCGTGACTCGGAGCTTGGCCGGGTACATCAGGCCATAGCGTGCTTGTAGTTGTTGAAGCCTCGGCCGGAATTCCAGAAAGCGCTTTCGGCGGTCGACCGTGGGTTTAGCCAAGTCAGGATAGAAGGAGATCTTGTGGTTCTCAAACTCCATATGGCCCTTTGCCCGAGAGGCATTTAGAATTTGCTCCACGTGTTGATATCTCAAAAGTCGAAATATGATAGGCCGCGGGATCTTCCTGTTGAGCGTTATGCTTGTGGGTACACGATGAGCGCGATCGATCTCCAAATCTTTGGTAAAGGTGATTTGGAGCAGGGAAGGGAGGATTTTGCATAAAAACTCTTTCATGTCTCCAGATTCCGCTCCCTCCGGTATGCCCACGAGTCGTATGTTGTTGCGGCGCGCTCTATTATTGCCATCTTCCACTTCTTTCTGCAAGGCCCGCACCTGACGTTCAACTTTGTCGAGTTTGGACAACCGGGCCGCATGGGAGTCCAATATGCTCTCCATTTTGTCCTGACGCGAAGAAAGCCCTTCTAGCTTGCTTTGCAGCACACCAAGATCTTCCCGCAGCGCTTGGAGTGCTTCACCGTTTGACTGCACGAGGTTTTTGACCCCTCTAATCTCTGCGAGGATTTCCTGCTGCATTTCGGGGCCCTCACGCAAGGCCAGCCCCTTCTGCGGGGACGGGGGTTCAGTCTTGGAACGTTTGCCGTGAGAAGCCGCTGGAGATCCAAATTCCAGGCGCGTGGGTTTGGTCCCCGCCATCTCACCAATGTGCCCCGGCAAGATCAGAGTAGAAGTTCCAAGTATGTACGGTGTTTATTCAGGATTCTGAGTAGGCCTCTCGGGAGCCTCAGCGTTATGCGACCATCCCGCTGGACATCAGGCTCCGCCCCCCGGGTTTTAACAATTTTAAAATCATGCTCAGAAGCTTCTGAGCTAGAGAGCACTTCCGTCATGGCGCCGTCGGATGACGTCACCAGGTGTGGCTGACTTATCCTGCTGTCCACGGAGAACTCCGTTACAGGTAAGTAACTCTTTTTTCCTGCAGCTCTGCTCTCTTTTAAACTGCTGGACCATGGCATTTCCAGCAGTAACAAGCATTTCCTGTTTCTCATAAGAAACAAACTGCTTATTACTGCCTTTAGAAACTCTGTGACCCAGCAGTTTAAAGAGAGCAGAGCCATGGGAACAGAGAAGTGTTCCTGCGGCTGCTTTCTTTTTTTGAAGGATGAGTCAGTGAGAGGAGAGGAGAGAAGGGGAGGGAAGGAAAGGGGCCAGAAGGGAGCAGACATGGGGGAGGGGAGCTGGAAGGGAGCAAACACAGGGGGTGTTGAAAGGGAGCAGACATGGGGAGCTACAAGAGAGCAGACACTGGGGAGAGCTGGAAGGGAGCAGACATGGGGAGCTGGAAGGGAGCAGACATGGGGGGGCTACAAGGGAGCAGATATTGGGGGGAGCTGGAAGGGTGCAGACATGGGGGCTACAAGGGAGCAGACATGGAGAGCTACAAAGGAACAGACATTGGGGAGAGCTGGAAAGGAACAGACATGGGGGAGCTGGAAAGGAACAGGCTCTTGGGATAGGGCTGGAAGGTGGCTGGGTAATAGGAGGGGAGTTGGAAGAGAACTGACAGGAGGGAAGGTGGGGGCTGAAAGGGAACTCACATGGGGGTTGGAAGGGAGCAGAAAAGAGGGGAAGGAGGGGACTGGAGGGAAGATGGGGGCTGGAAGGGAGCTGACACTTGGGGATGGGACTGGAAGGGGGATGGACAGAGGAGAGATGACTGGAAGGGAACTGACATGGGAGGGGGCACTGGAACTGGAAGTTCACTGATACCTGGGATGGTATTTGGACTAGAAGTTGATGGACAATGGAGAAGGAGGGGGACTGGAAGGGAATAGACACCAGTGGCAGTGCTGGGAATGCAAGGGGATTGACACAGGGAGGGGATGCAGTAAAGGGGGCTGATATTGGGTAGGTTTACTGGGACTGGAAAAATGCTGATGAAAAAAAATGAAGAAAACAAAAGAAGAGACAAGAAATGACAGATGGGCTATAGACTATAGAAAGAGAGTTAGAGAAGACAGAGGAAAACAGAAACCTCAGATTGGGACCAGCATGATCAAAAATTGCCAGACAACAAAGGTAGAAAAAATAATTTTATTTTCAATTTAGTGATTGGACTTTGCGCTGTATTTATAGTTCACACAGTATGGGGAACTGCATCTCTTATCTAGTGTAGCACCGCATGCGGAGTCAAGCTTCTTGGGGTTTCATTTTAATTTTTGTCTACATATTTTTATTTTTACTTTAGATTGTGGTCACTTATTCTGTACTTGGTGAGAATCTGTGTTCTGAATGTGCGACGAACATGGAGTTTGTACATAGGTATCTGTACTGTAGTAATTTGACTTGTACAGCTTTTCAAATAGGTGCATGGATGTTTTGGGGCCATTGTAATGTTTTGTATGAGTTTTGGAAGTGTATGCTGGTATGGTATGGTAGATTTGGCCTTGTAGATCTTCAGTGAATTTTGCAGTGTTTTATATTAGTTCACAATACGCCTGGCACTGGAGAATGTTTACATTGTTGTTAGTGAGATGACCAGAATCAGATTTTATTTTTGGACTATCACAGCCTGTTTGTATGATGCTAAGTATTTACTGCTAATTATTTTTATTTTGGTTATGCAATTGCTCTTTTGCTGCAATTTTCTTACAACACTGGATTTGAAGGAAAAATACTAAGGGGTATGTTTACTAAACCGTCTTAATGTGCGCTCTGTGACGTTATCGCACGATAAGGTACCTTATCGCGCGATAATGGTGCTTTATCAGGTGCACAGGTACCTTATCGTGCGATAACGCGCGCAACGGTGCAAAACAGCGCTGAGGGCGGAGAAAAGCTCGCGGAGGGCGGAGGAAGGCTCCCCTGGGCCGGAGAGAAGGGGTCAATGGGTGGAGAGTGGGAGGGGAGAGGCTCCTCGCACACTAATGCTGTGAAATCCGAGGCTGGAAACTTACACCAGAGAAACCGTGGCGTTAGAGCTGATTTAAAGGGAAGAGAAACCATTTCTGTCAGCAATGTACAGCAAAACCAGGGAAACCCCTTTAAAAAAGTGATAAGTGTGATACATGTGCACAGAACAAAAGGGCAAATAAACACTGAAAATGACCACACAAAAATGTAATAAAAACATAACCAAGCTGGGCAATAGTGATATTAATGGAAACATAAAAAAACACTCCCAAGAAAGCTCCAAAGAAAAGAAATGAATTTTGGAAGGGTCTATGCTCCATCCCCATACAAGGTGAATGAGCCCACAGTGAAATTGTGCTGAGGAGGGTTTCCGACTCCATTGGCCAGGTTTCCTATGGCGTGCACATGTTCCACAACAGCAGGGCGGGCATGTCAGAACGGGCAACTGGACAGATGCTGGAAAAGGGGACACAGAGGGCTGCAGGCGGCACATGCTGTGGTGCAGCTGGGCCACAGTGTGGACTAGGGTGATGCCTAGCTGGCCCATAGGAATGCTGAAACAGTAGAGCAGCAAGACAGCAACTGAGGAGGGCCCAACATGGGTATGAGTGTGCTCCCCACAGTGTCACAGGGGATAGTACCCAGCAGGTACCCCCAAGGGCATGGAACATTGGCATGTGGTGCTGGGGGGAAGCGTGGACAGCTATGCAGGCACCCCTACCCCAGAACCCGCACCATAGGCAGCTGCCTACCCGCACACTGGATGGCCTGAGACTGTGCACCACCAGCACCACCAGCAGAAGGGCATGTCAGCATTAGGGTGGAGGAGTACTGGTGGTGGAGGGGGCAGTGGCTGCTGCCCACAGCAGACCGTGGCCTAGCCCTGTTCAGGTGGGTGCCATGCACTGCAACAGACAGACTCTGTCTGACAAACAGCCATGGTATCTCCAGGGACTGCACCATCTCCGTGGCCACAGTGTGGTGCAGTACACACAGACAGTGTATTCAGGAGCAGAAGGTCACAGGTTCAAGTCCCAGCTGTGGCACCTGCCAACCCAATCCCACCCCACCCCACCCACACTGCCCCCCCACCCGCCCCCCACCCATGCCCCCCCACCCCCTGCCCCCGCCCCCCCTCCCTCCCCCCCACCCCTTACCCCAAGGGGTCCTGAGACATGATCCAAATGCTCACTCACTCACTCACCCTGGTAACATGGCTGTGAGAGGGGTTTCAGTTTAAAAATTCCTCCCTATCCCCAGAAGTCACAAGAGCCCATCAAAGTGGGTTCTCAGTCACCCTGGTGATAAGGTTGTTTGTGCCTTTGCAGTGTAAAACATCCTCCTTATCCCCAGGAGTCCCGAGAGCCCATCAAAGTGGGTTTCCCAGTCACCCTGGTGATATGGTTTATGCTGCTGTTGCTGTTTTCTAATTCCCCCTACCCCCAGGAGTCCTGAGAGCCCATCAAAGTGGGCTGTCAGACACCCTGGTGATGTGGGTGTGTGTGCCTTTGCAGTGTAAAACATCCTCCCTATCCCCAGGAGTCCTGAGAGCCCATCAAAGTGGGTTTCCCAGTCACCCTGGTGATATGGGTGTGTGTGCCTATGCAGTTTAAAATATCTTCCCTATCCCCAGGAGTCCTGAGAGCCCATCAGAGTGGGTTCCCAGTCACCCTGGTGATAAGGTTGTTTGTGCCTTTGCAGTTTGACACATCCCCCTTATCCCCAGGAGTCTTGAGAACCCATCAAAGTGGGCTGTCAGTCACCCTGGTGATATGGGTGTGTGTGCCTATGCAGTTTGAAACATCCTCCCTATCCCCAGAAGTCCCGAGAGCCCATCAAAGTGGGTTCTCAGTCACCCTGGTGATAAGGTTGCTTGTGCCTTTGCAGTGTAAAACATCCTCCCTATTCCCAGGAGTCCCGAGAGCCCATCAAAGTGGGTTTCCCAGTCACCCTGGTGATATGGTTTATGCCACTGTTGCTGTTTTCTAATCCCCCTTACCCCCAGGAGCCCTGAGACCTGCTGAAAGTGTCCTGTCAGTCACCCTGGTGATATGGTGTATGTTGCTAATGATGTGTGCTAAGGCACCCTACCCCCAGGAGGCCTGAGACCTGCGTGCAAAGGTGGGTAGGGAGCAAACACTTCTGTTCACCAGTGTGTATGACAACAGAGAGGTGAGGGAGGGGACAGACAAAGTACAGACCCCTGTAGTTTGCCAAAGACATGTCATTGATGCCTCTCACATGGGAGAGATGTGTACAGTGTGATGGTGAACAGTCAGTCTGTAAAGGATGTTGGGGGGTCTGCAAGCTGGGGACAGGAAGGTGACGTGAGTGTTGCACAGCTAGAACATGACATATGTATGTTTCCCTTGTGTTTCCCAATGCACAGGATATACTTGGTGAAGCTCCAGGTGCTGTAGTGCATTAGCAGGTGACTGTACATCAGCCAACATGCTGTGGTCTGGGGTAGGTGGACCTACAGCTACATTGTCTGTGTCAGGGGGAATACATGTCCTTAGTGATCTGTCATATTGTCCAGATGTTGTGGTTTACCTCTTTTCCCTGCACCTCCATACCCATATCTTGCTGTTGGCACACATATCCCCATGTGTTCATGTGCAGTATGTCTTCTGCAACACTGTCTCTGGGACATGTCCTACAGAGCTGCATGTGTGTGGAGATCCTAGGTATTTTGGTGGTGGCCTACACATGCACCCTTCCCCGACATTGTACCATCAGCCAACACCAGGGTATCATTGCATTTCACAGGGCCTTTATGTCTGCAAATCTCCGCTTGTGCACATACAAACCGTATGCTACCGCTGGCATGCACACCTTAGCATACTGTGTGTGTGTGTGGGGGGGGGGTTTGGGTTGGCTGTGTGATGATACAGTGTTCAGGCTTTTTACATTATCATGTGGTGTGAGGGGTCTGTACACCTGGGGGCGGTGGTGACTGTGCTATCTCTACCTTACTGCTGTTTACCGTGTGACCATTGTGGAAATGTGTTGTGTGTTGGGAGCAGAACTGTGTCTTGTGTTCTGACACACCACTGTTGACCTGCTTTTTTGCATCACAGATATCGCCATAATGTGGACATGCCTCAACAGTGGCGTGACATGGTGACATGGTGATTCTACATATTTCGCTGACATTGTCTCCCTTCACTGTGACCTGCTATGGCCTTTGAGTGGCTCAGGGGATCCGAGACATACACCTGATGCAAGCACAAAGTAGTTTGCACCTTTGTTCCTTTGGGAATGACATCAGCCTTTACATGTTAATGATTTACTGTTTGTCTCATATACATTTCGTGTTGGCTCTCTGTTCAAGAACGCTGATGCACATAGGAAGGAGCTGTGAAACGCCTGTGTAACATGGGCATGGACAGGACCATATCCATGTGACACCGGTGTCTACGGTTCCAATTCAAAATGTCCCCAACATGCGATATGTTTTGTGTTGTGATCATGTCATGTTTGCCTGTGTGTCCCTTTATTATGTGTTTCTTAATGTTTGACTCTCTGCAATTTGTGCTGATGTTGCAAGGCGCATACCAATACAATATTTATCCTCTTCTGACACAGGGCAGAGAACAAACCAGACACATCTATTACAGTGCATATGGCATCACCATCACCCACCTGTTGGGGGGACACAACACCATGGAACTTTCCCTGGAAAATGGTGCCATAGGATGTTTGACCTCTGCGAGTGGGACACATGCCTAGGATGGACAGTATTATTTTTGGATTGCTACTTTGGCCATGACAGACGTATCAAACACACTGCTGCTGCCATGCTGTAGCTGGGAGTTGTGCTCATCGCAGGAGACACACAGGACCTTTCATGTACTGTGGCATATTGGGATATGACACTTGACTATGCATGCCCAGGGTTGCAAGGATAGTCTCAACCTGACGTGTTGGATTGCAGATACGCTTTGCACTTTGCACACTGTGTACTGGTCCCCACGTGTGCAGCAGGGACTGACATTGTCACTGTATGTTGTACATTCCTCCACAGTTGTGGTGTTGTTGTGTTTTGGCCATGTGTGTGACATGGAACACAGGATACGCTCTTCTGTTTGTTTCAACACAAGCATACAGTCATGAGTGTGGCATAGGGGGAGCGATGGAGAGGTCCTGCTGTCTATGTCCACCTACTCTCCACCTGGACATGATACAGGTTTTGCCACAACACCGCTTTAATGCACACCAGCATCCTGGATTGATGTTTTCAATCACCAAGGGCCTTTCCGTGCATGTGTGGCATCACTGTATCATGTTGAAATGTCAATGGTGCATGTGCATATGACTGACTATGCTGGGGAAACACAGCACATAGCAATATGGCTTCTGTGTGGTTTACTGTAACATGTTTGCCCTTAATTTCCATCTCTATATACTGTTTCTTGTGTTTGTTTACTGTACAGACGCGATGCTCTGCATTGATTTACAAACCTTGCATTGCATGTCTGCACAGTCCTATTTATCCCCTGAGGTAACAACACTCACATTGCCCCATTATATTTGGAGTGTCGCAGTGTGAGTGTCCGTTGTCTTCCTTCAATTGTGCATTCCATGTATGCTGATATATGTGTACAGACACTGTGTACACACCAACCAGTGCAGGGGGACCTCCTGCATGGTGTTATCTCTGCATGTTTCTGCAGGTAGTTTTCATTTGAATTCTGTCTGTGTTCATGTGCCTCTGCTACCTGTTAGCATATCCTCATTGTGCATTTGATAATTGTTTAGGGTTACATTGTTTTAGCTTGGATTCCTATATCAGGCATTATGTGAGAGCTGAAACATTACTTTCAATATGTGTTTTTAAAGTTACAACGTTTTAACAACATATGCTGTTTTCATTTGTGTGCCTCCTGTGTTGCCAGATAGATATGTTTTAGGGAACAGATCATGTTTGATGTGTGTTGGTCCCTCATCATGCACCGCCTACTGTCTACATGCACTCATATGTGAGTAACACATTTGAGGCGTGCAGCAGCATGTGGGGGGTGGGGGCCTAATGCATAGTGCATACCATGCACCTGATGCACATTATATCTCCTGCCCTTCATTTGTAGATGGGCCAGTGACCTTTCTGTAGGATGTGGGTTGCTGCCCTGCTAAATGTGTTTCCGTCTTTCACCTGGGATCCACTCACCTTGGTATTATGATGGCGGTATCTACACTATCTGTGAAGATTAACCCAAATAAAAAAATGTGTTTGATATATATTTGTCTCTGCTGCTGCTTGATCATGGTGACAAACATGCAATACAATGTGTGCCTTTGAGTTAGTCCTGACTCCCTATGACCCAGAGACTCCAGGGGTTTTTTGGCAGTGTCAATGGAAATAGATTGCCAGGCCTTTCTTCCAAGGTAATGGAGGGTTATGTGACTTGCCCAAGGCCACATGGACTGCTA
This sequence comes from Ichthyophis bannanicus, assembly GCA_033557465.1. Lineage (NCBI taxonomy): Eukaryota > Metazoa > Chordata > Amphibia > Gymnophiona > Ichthyophiidae > Ichthyophis > Ichthyophis bannanicus. Next base: position 86,261,404 of record CM066032.1, on the reverse strand, counting down.
GTGGAAATTGAACCCTGGTTGCTTGGTGATTAGGTCAGTTTTCTAACCACTAGGCTACTCCTCTACTCTTTGATCACATCTACACTTGTATCTACTGATTTGCTGGTCATGTAAATGGCCCACCTGTGCTCACATCCTTGTACAGTGGCAGCTGTGTATCTGCCAGCCATTTGCCACATCACTGGGTATTACAGATTCCCATACACACCCTCCCTTAGGGGTAGTATTTTTTGCATTGTGCTCCATGTGCTCTTTGTGGTTGCTTGGGGTAGTGGTTACAGGCTTTGTATTATAATGCCGTAAGTTGCAGGTTTGATCCCCACATGTGGTTTATTTTTTTCTTTTCTGTTGTGCTAACATGACCATTAGGTACCAGCAGGTTCATCACCTCTACACACACCCTTCCCTCTCTTCACTGTACACCAAGGTGTGCCCTCTGTGCTGCCTAGCCATCACATATTATCTGTTACATAGGTCTCTTTCTTTATGGCATTTACATGGCAGTCCACTTGGGGGTTTGGTATTGCTGTGGTTCAGCTGGTGTGTGGTACACCTGTTTGCATGTTCAATTCTCTCCTGTCCTGTTCCAGATTTTGCACCAGCTCCACAGAGCATCCTCTGCTGCCCTTGGGGTTTAGGTTCTTTTCTCTTTTGCATGCTGTATCCACTGCATAACATTTCATTGTGTGTGTGCATGTAGTTCTATGTGGCTCTGGTCCCAATTACAAACTGTGACCTGATCTGTACACAGCAGATCTGCATGTGCATTTGGTCATGGTTACTGTTGGGGGTTTGCCTGTCCTGACAGCCAGCAGGCATCTTGTGTGATGCCCTGCACTGTTTTTGTATGCAGCCTTTGATAATGAGCTCACATTGGTGGTGTGGCCTACCGGTTTGTGCATTGCCATTTGTGATATTGGTCATAGGTTTGATTCCTCTCTGTTCTCTTTCATTTGTATGCTTGTCTTGCAGAACTACTTTTCATTCCTGTGACAGTCATATCTGTGCAGATCTGTGCTGTGAGCACATTGTACCCTCATCACAGTTGTGAACCATCCTTCTGTCCATCTACGTGTGTCTGCCAGCTGTGTGCCATCCTACCCTCATGTGCATGCTGCTACCCCACGTCCTGCACTCCTACACATTCCTGCATTGCAGCTCTCCCTGGTTGCTTCTCCTGTGTGTGCTCTGCATAGCACTGCTACTCCACTGTCATCCTGACATTACACCTATCCTGCCACTTCTGCCTCCTCTGCTGCACACATCTTTGCATTCTCTGCCACACACTGTCATTATTGCATGGTACATTACCATCACTCTGTGCATAGCTACAGCTGCCCCCGATATGTTTGTCCATTTTTCTAGCTGCCACATGGGCTGGAGGCTGATTTGTCTGGTCCATCAGCTCTGATCTAAGTCCTTCCATTACTTATGCATTGTCTTTCCTTGCTGCTCTGTACAATGTTTGGGTTACATGTGTGTTTGGCACATACCTCTCTTGCCCTTCAAATTGGGGGACCTTACTGCTCTTGGCCAACATTTTTGGGTTCACCTATACATCCTTGGGGCATCTTACGTCACACCTTCGATTCAGGCAGCTTATGGGGTGCCTACTATAGTGCCTTGGGAGTTGGCAACCTTTCAACATGGCCTCTGGGGCACATTATAACCCGCCTTCGCTGACGTGGTTGTTTAGGATGTGCCTTCTGGTGCACCCTAAAAGGTGCATTAATTTATGGCACTAGGGTGCAGTTCTTTTTAGATGGCAGCACAGATTGTTGTACAGTTACAAGCAGAAGAAAAGAATTACCTCTACTAACCTTATTCATTAGGCATACTGGGGACTTGAAATCATGACCCCTGCACCAGCAGTTAGTGTATTGACCATTGCGCTACACCACTGTTCCTGTCTGCATATCAGCGTGCCTACTTAAGATTTTCATGCATTAACATGCGCAGTGCTGCCATCACATACAGTGCTGTAACCTTGCGGTGCCTCATAGGGCACCCTATAAAGCGCCCTATAAGGCGCCCTATAGGCAACATTCTAGGGTGCCTTGGCGGGCAGTGCACTTTATAATATGCCCTCTGGAGTGCTTTATAGGGCACCTTATGTTACGGCACTTTGAGGGTGTGTTTGCTGGCAGCACAGATTTAAATTAAACTGGAAAATGCCTCAGACAGCACTGGGTAAAAGTATTATTATTCATCAGGCCCACTTGGGACTTGAACTCATGACCCCTGTACCATCAGTCAGTGTATTAACCATTGTGCTACACTGCTGCTTCTGTTTATATATCAGCGTGCCTACTTAAGATTTCCATGCGTTAACATGCGCAGTGCTGGCATCAAAAACAGTGCTGTAACCTTGCGGTGCCTCATAGGGCACCCTATAAAGTGCCCTATAAAGAAGCTTATAAGGCGCCCTATAGGCAACATTCTAGGGTGCCTTGGCGGACAGTGCACTTTATAATATGCCCTCTGGAGTGCCTTATAGGGCGGCTGATGCGGCACCTTATGTTACGGCACTTTGAGGGTGTGTTTGCTGCCAGCACAGATTTAAATTAAACTGGAAAATGCCTCAGACAGTACTGGGTAAAAATATTATTATTCATCAGGCCCACTCGGGAGTTGAACTCATGACCCCTGTACCATCAGTTAGTGTATTGACCATTGTACTACACCTCTGTTGCTATGCTTGCTGGTCAAGGCGCCTACTTAAGATTAACGCACGTTGATGCGCGCTGATCCCTTTCTTGGGCGCTAACACGCTCAGTGCAAATTATTGCGCGATAACGTACGCTTGCTATGTTTAGACCGGAACACCCACTCTTTTTATGGCATCCTGCACACTAACGCCGGGCGCACATTAAGACGGTTTAGTAAACATACCCCTAATATTGCTTGAAAAGAGTTCATAAACTGGTTTTGGGAAAAAGGAGGGTAGGGTGTGGCCAACATTAATAATAATGAGGGAGGGGCGCCGATTTATAGGTTGCAGGGAGGGTACTAGTGAATCTCCTGGAGAGATTCAGTACAAGAACACCTGGTGTCATACCTGAAGAAATGGAATACCAGGAAGCTGGTGACTAGAGAATGTATGTTGCTTTACCAACCTTTTACTGAGACAAGCCAGGACATGGGGAACAACCTGTTCTGTTAAATGAGGTGAGAGCAAGGATATGCCCAAGCATAAAGAAGTTGGATAAGCTATAACTTTAAAGTGAGAATATTTCAGATTTAGTTTTTCATTCAAGAAGCAGTATAAGCGTGAAGATTGTACCCCTCAAAGAGGGATAGAGAGAGGGGGGGGAGGGGGGAAGGACCTGCAGGGGGAAATCAGAAAGCCAGGACTGAAAAGTATTCTGGAAAATTTGTTTTCTGCTGCAAGGACTTATAAGGGCTTCATTTGATTGTTTTTCCTTTATATTTAGGCCTTCATCTTCTGCTGATGAAAATACAACTAAGGAACTATAAAGGACGTTTAAAGCCTGCAAATGATCTGTGGATGATACAGAGTTATCAACAGTGGCATTGGATTCCTTTTAATTTTTATTTGAAGGTAAAAGGGCTGTGGCAGCTGGTCAAGAATGGACTGTGAGCCTGTTTTGTAGGAGTTATTTTATTGTCTTGAGCTGAACCAACAGACACTGCCTTTACAGCCTCAATCAATTGAGCTCCTGTTATTTGATTTTTTTAAATGAAGTAAAGTGCACCAGTGGTTGAATTATAAAGTGCTTTATTAGGATGTTGTTAATGAGAGATGTGAGGTCAGTGCACTGCCCCAAAGACCTCCATCCACAACCCATTCACATGCAGAATCCTGTGTGTGACATCCACAGTTGTGGCAGCAGTGGAATTCTGCACAACAAGTCGCCTGCCAGCTATGCAGAAAGGACCTAACGTACCCTTAGCAAAGCCTGATGCAACTCCCTTCCAGGTAAGGGTATCTTGGGGAATCAGCTCTGGATAATTTGAGACTAAGGGGACTGAGTATCGGAGGGTGGTAGTAGCGAGTCAATAGGGGATGCTGTGAGTTTGAAGAACTGTGCTTGGGTCTTTCTCGCTCTTTGTGTTCCAGATAACTCCTGTACAAATGGAGCCCCAGAAGCTTGTGGAGCGGGTGACCCAACACGTACAGCAGCAGCCCACTAAGACCCATAAGTTGTTGCAGTAAACAATGGAAGCCACGCTACAGCAACAGTGACAACCTACGATGGATCTCCTGAGGGAACAAGTCCAGAACAGCAATGCCCAGGGGCAGCTGATTCTCTCATGGTGAACCAGTGGTAGGACCACAAGGGTTTGTGAATGTGTTTTTAAACAAGATGGAGGAGAAGGATGATCTGGATAATTTCATATTAAATTTTGAGAGAGTATCCCAAGTGGCAGGATGCCCAAGGACTTAATGGACCTATAGGTTAGCCCCTTGGCTGTCCAGGGATGCTCTGACTTCAATCAAGCCTTGAGCCCTGAGCAATCAGCCAGTTATGACATCCTTAAGACAACTATCAAACAGTCTGATGCAGAAAGCTAATGCGGGCTTGTACGTGCACTTACGCGCACATAGCACGCACAACGAATGCAGAAAACAGATGGATGCATGTGGTAGAAGGGCATAAAAGGTTTCCACAGGCATGATGTTGTGTGCATTAAAATGTATTTAAATGAATTGAAATAAAATGGAAATGAGTGAGGCATACTCATAACATGATAATGAGATCTATGCTTGATGCAATGAAGTGCATTAGAAATTATGCACTCCTGCGTTAAGAAGAAAAGCATTGTTATTTTTATACCTGATCAGGAGTAGACGTTAGCATCTAGCGCGTCCTCAAGAACACAATTCTGAGTGTCCTAAGAAGAACACAGTTTGGAGCGTCCTCAAGGACAACACAATTCTGTGTGTCGTTTTGAGCATTTTGAAAGCAGCACAATTTGGAGCATTTGACGGTGGATGTTTCGGCAGGGAGATTTTGTTGGTTATCCCTTTGCTTTCTGCTGCTTGCAAGAGCCAACCAAAGAAGGAGGAACAACGGAAACCCAAGAGAAGAGCATGAGGAGGTACATGAGGAGAAACATTGTGCACCCTGCGTCATGAGGCCCTGCAGACGGTGCCTATTCAGAGATATGATGGTACTACATGGACTCCCAAACAGGCATGTTGTGCATAATTACCATTTATACAGACAAACCATTTGTCCTTGCATGAGGACATTAAAGATGATATTGACCCTGCCACTTCTTGGGGGCACGCCATACCAGGACTGGTGAAGTTACTTGCCACATTACATTTTCTGGGCACTGGATCATTCCAAAATGTTGTTGGGCTGGCCTATGGAATGGACCAGCCATCATTTTCAAGGCATTTGCATCTGCATTTGCAATAGAGTAGACACCCAGGAAGGTGTAGATAACATGAGGAGGGATCTAGCTAAGCTTGAAGAATGGTCTAGAATTTGGCAGCTGAGATTTAATGTTAAAAAATGTAAGGTCATGCATTTGGGCTGCAGCAATCCAAGGGAGCAATATAGTATGGGGGTGAAGTACTTTTGTCCACTAAAGAAGAGCGGGACCTGGGCGTGGTTGTGTCTGATGATCTTAAACAGGTAGAAAAGGCAATGGCAAAAGCTAGAAGGATGCTTGAGTGCATACGGAGAGGAATGGCTAGCAGAAAAACGGAGGTGATAGTACCTCTCTATAAGTCTTTGGTGCGACCTCATTTGGAGTATAGTGTGCAATTCTGGAGACCGCACCTTCAAAAGGATGTGAACAGGATGGAGTCGGTGCAGAGGGTGGCTACTAAAATGGTTAGTGGTCTTCAATATAAAGCATATGAGGACAGACTTAAGGATCTTAATATGTACACTTTAGAGGAAAGGCGGGATAGAGGTGATATGATTGAGATGTTTAAATACCTCCATGGCATAAATGTTCAGGGGGAGAGCCTCTTTCAATTGAAAGCAAGTTCTGCTACGAGGGGACTTGGGATGAGGATGAAGAGGGATAGATTCAGGAGTGATTTGCAGAAATATTTCTTTATGGCAAGAGTGGTGGATCCGTGGAATAGTCTCCTAGTGGAGGTGGTAGAAATGAGGACAGTAACTGAATTCAAAAAAGCATGGGACAAACACAGAGGATCTCTAAAGGAAAAAAGGGGACTGTTGTAGTTGTTGATATGGAAGGACAGGCTAGATAGGCCATGTGGTCTTTTTCTGTCATCATTTTTCTATGTTTCTATTTCAAGCAGGTATTGCAGGCCTTGAAAAATTGCATAGGGGAGCATATAGAGTACCCAGAGCAGGAGGCAGAAAGGCAGGTGTTGAAGGCTGACTTTTTTAATATTGCCGGACTACCAAATGTGATCAGAGCAATAGACTGCACCCATGTAGCCCTAACACCTCCCAACAACAGAGAACCAGCATTCCGAAACAGGAAAATCTTCCACTCAATTAATGTCCAAGTGGTGCATGATGCGTACATGAAGATCCTGAATGTGGTTTCCAAGTTCCTGGGCAGCTGTCACGATGCCTTTTTTCCTCTCCAACTCAGCACGCGGCACTTTGAACAGGGAAAGTACGGTGAAGGTTGCCTACTTTGTATCTCAAAATGCGATAAATGTACATAGTTCAATGTAAATAGTTAACTGTTATACTACATCAAAACTGTTATATGTAAAGATTCTGTTATAATGTAAACCGCCCCTGATCTCTGGAAGAGGCGCTATAGAAAAATATCTAAATAAATAAATAAAATAAACAAAGGTTGTCTCACTGGTAAGTGCCGCATAGGCATACTGAAACTTTGGGAGGTGGAGGGACAGCTGTACAAGAACTACTACTATATGTATATCTATCTAGGCTGCTTTGTTGGAGTTGTATTCATAGGGGATGCTGGGTATCAGAGGGCAAACAGCTATAAATCTCCACAACAGTTCAATGGATTCCATTGAGACAGAGAGATGGAGCATTAGTATATGACATGGGCAGCATCGATCCTTTTGAGATTTTTGGGAGTAACCCTTGAAGAAACGTTTGGTGAAACGCAGGAGCAGTACTACTTGGAGGCGTTGGGATTGTGTAGAGCACTTTCGGGTGAAGTTGAAATGTAATGGGTATATTCTGCAAGTATTTTTAAGAAAACCCATGCCGTTCAAAGGAAGATATCAATACAAAAGTCAATATAAAAGGAGGTCGTTGATGCGAAATAAGCACGGTTGCTGGATTTTTTCCAGCTTAGTGCTGTAAAGTCTGAGACCTTCTTGTTATATAGAAAAATACACCATGAGACTAGAAGGAAGGCATTTATACCTTTGGTTTGGATTTGAGTGAAAAATTATTATATGAATAAATCTCCACAAGGCAGGAAGAGTGGCCTAATGGTTAGGACATGGTACCTCAGGCTGGAGGGCCAAGTCCCATCTGGGGACAGCAATCTCAGGCTGGAGGGACTGGGGTTTCTAGTCCTATAGGCACTCCTTGTTTGCAAATGAATTAACCCTCCGTTGCCTCAGGTACACATAGATTGTGAGCCCTTTGGGGACGAGGGAATATATCCAGTATCTGTTTGTAGTAATTACATCATGTAAACTGCATTGATTGAAGGATAAGGCAGTATAGAAGACTAGTTAAATAAATATATATATATATATTTTTTTTTTTTCAAGCAGTTGTCTGTCTTTTTAATGCCATAGGTGATGCTGAATACAGGTCTAAGATCTTGTTGATGACTTCGCTGATTTCACCTAGCACATCTACAGAGATACGCTACAATGAGGCACACATTTCTACATGGGGTGTGATAGAGTGCACCTTTGGGGTCCTCAAGAGTCATTTCCAATGTCTGGACTATTCTGGGTGTGCATTGCAATATGCACCTGAAAAGGTTGGGTACATTGTTGTAGTCTGCTGCATGCTGCACAACATAGACCTGGACCACAGAATGTCATGCGAAATAGCTCCCAACTTGCGACTGGAACCTTACATCTATGCACCTGCCCTTGCCTGCCCCAATGCAGCAAGAAGTAATGAGAGACGAAGAAGACTTACAGAGAACTACATTTCTAGATGACGTTGCATTTCATGTTATCATTAATCCTTATGTCGATTGATATGATATGATTACTTGTCTTTTCTTAATAAATGGCTTTGGGGTGAGAATACTTGATTGGTATTATTGGGGGGTGAATGGCATCAGGCTGTGACTGACCTGGGGGTATGACTGGGAATGGTAAGGAAACAATCAAATGTTGAACTGGCGATGTGGGCGGAGATACAATGCATCTGGAAGGCCTCCTTGGACACCAAGCCTGCCTGTCCAATGCATCTGCCCAATATTGCCATGATGTCAAGGGATAAGGAGACATTGGTCTTTTTAAGGATCTGGTATCTCTTCCTGATGCCTCCTTTCTTGAAAAAACTTGTATGGTTATATTGGATTGTGTACCATGAATACCAATTATCAGAACTAAAATGTGGCTCAGGAAAAGGAGATACAGAAAAAAAAATGGCTAAAAAGGAATACAGGCACCTTTAGGACCATCCCAGCATCCTGACAAGGTATCATAACAAGGGCATGTGAAGTAAACAATATTCTCAACATTTAAAACCCACTCAATAAAAATTTGACCTTCCTTCCCTTCCCTTCTTGAGATGCTTTTTTTACTGCACTCATGCCCTTGCTGAACTGATTTTACTTTGGAAGATGGAACATAACACAACTTTGTTTTATTGTTGGCACCTTTAGATTACCATCCCAGCATCCTGGCAAGGTAAAAAAAGATGTCAAACTAGATGTGGGTATAAGCGTGCCCTTGGGGACACACAGTGGTATGCGCACATGGAACCTGCAGAAAAATTTATTTGTTTTTTTTAGATGTGTTTCCTCATTCGATATCCCCCTGAGGAAGGTGGTTGGCCGAAACGCGTAGGGGTCAATAAAAGGGGTTTGTTTAAACCTGAATTTCTGCCAGTCTTGGTATCTGTTCTTTTGTTCCTATATATCCTACAGATACTTTGTTGCTTCTTTTGGTCCCACTATCTAGCACTCCATTTGGTCTTTTGCACCTGAAGGCACCTTTATAACAAATGATACTTGTATTTTTTATTTTTTTATTTTTATAACAAATAAAAGATTCTTGTATTTCAGACTGAGGACCTGAAGAAAAAGGCCAGAGAGCTGAAGAGGCACCCACAGTATCTTCTGTGGTTATGACACGAGTGGGACCCACAGTATCTGCTGTGGTTTTGACACGAGTGGGACCCACAGTATCTGCTGCGGTTATGACATGAGTGGCACCCACAGTATGTGCTATGGTTATGACACGAGTGGGACCCACAGTATCTGCTGCGGTTATGACACGAGTGGCACCCACAGTATCTGCTGCGGTTATGACACGAGTGGCACCCACAGTATGTGCTGTGGTTATGACACAAGTGGGACATATCCTAAGGTAGACATCATAAGTAAACAGCTGTTGTACTCGGTCTATTTTTTTTTGTGTGTACACTGCTTTGTATGGATGACATGACATGTGCTTCTCTTTTCTTTTGGCAGAGTCCAGCCCAGAGGAGGGCGAAGATGATCCTGGACCCACCTGCAGCCCACACCACCGCCACCACCACCTCCCCAAGCAACATGCCCCCCAGCCACACCAACACCACCACCACCACTGCCAGCTGGAACAACCTCCCCCCAGCCGGAACAACCTCCCCATCATCCCAATCAACCCCCCCAGCCTGGATAACCTCCCCCTTATCCCGATCAACCCCCACCCCCCCCCCAGCCATGCCCTGCAACAACCACTCTTCTCCCTGCGGAACCACCTTCCCCTGATTCCCCTCACCATCCCCATCCTATCTCCATGCCCGGGCATGAATGGGCACGCCCCCCCCCAATTCAGGAGGAAGGAGATGCGAGGGTTCTGCATGCTGTGACACCCCCTCTGTGCAACCAGCAGAGGATGTCCACAGCAAGCTATTGGACATTAGGGGGCAGCTAGCAAGCATAGTTGCCATGAGCAATATGTTCAACATCCTCGTCACAGAAGTTATGGAGGATGTTGAGCATATTGCCCATCACCTACCGCCCCCCCCCCCCCCTCGCTGATCCTCTTCCTCCTGGATTGGCCCTTTTTTTAACATTCCTCCTCCCCCCCCATTCATATAATTAGTTTTGTATTTGAATAGTTTTATACAGGCCTGCCTCTGCCCAAATAGATGTTGTTTTTTGGATTGACCAAATTGTCCTGCCTATTTTTGGAAAGGGGCTGGGGGATAATTGTAGTGTGCTGGATCACAATAGAACACCCGATCCAACAAGAAATATTTAATCCGGCAAAGGCCACCAGGATATTCTTACAATATACACAGTACAATACAATATATACAATACAATACATACAGTACAATATATAGAGTACAATATACCCCCTGTACACATATTAACAAAACTATACATAAGTATTTAACATGCTGAAACTGAAACAATAAAGAACCCCATCTTGCTGTATCTTGCTGGGAGTGAAGTACAACCTGCAAGGAGGAAAGAGAAGAAGAGACTTGTTAAAGAAAGCAATGCACATAAAATACTACAGTGAGGCCTCCAAAACCTTGCATCCACTTAGCAGGCACAGATGCTTATCGCTGGGCTTGTGCGGAAATCAGGATCAGTAGTGCCTGCCCTACAGCCTGCAGCTCCTGGCTTATGCTGCCTAGATGATGGCTTATGCCTATTAGCTCTTGCCTCACGCCAGCTAGCTCTTGCTGCACAGCGCATAGCTCCTGCAGGTCCGTGTCATGTGCCTGCTCCTACTGTGCCAAAGCTTGGGCTGTTAGATCTTCCAGGGGGTCTGCAGTCACTGTTATCTCTTGCGTGTGTGGTGCATTCTGCTAAGACACACAGAAGAGATCTCCATATGTAGTCACTGAAATAAAAAGGACAGCTGAGAGTAACTAATCTGTGACAGGGCTACAACACAATACTCAGTGGGCCCAAATATCACACAGACAAGGGATGAGGCCTAGGCCTCAACTCCCAAAAGAAGCCCAATGTAATGCTGGGTGGGTATACTCACTGGCAGAGATGGAGGGCAGAGCAGACAAACCCCCAGAGACTGGGCTTAAAATCTAGCACACTGCACCTTTCAACACTCTTCTTAAACCTCCACTGCATGCTTCTGAACACACAATATTATCGATTGTTTGATGTGCTAAACCGCTTTGATTTTAATGATAAAGCGATATACCAAATCCGTCTAAATAAATAAATAAAACAGACAGGCCCCCAGGACTTGAAGAGGAACCTACTGCAATGAGAAAGAAAGGAGAAGAGTTAATACATCCTATTCCCAGGTCCAACTCCCAAAAGAAGCCCAAGGTAATCCTGGATGGGTATACTCATGGCAAAGGTGGAGGGAAGAGCAGACAAACCCCCAGAGACAGGGCTTAGAGAGAAACACACTGCAATGAGAAAGCAAGGAGAAGAGTTAATATTGACATCCTCTTCCCAAGCCCAGCTCCCAAAAGAAGCCCAAGGTAATCGATATCCGAGGCAACATGGTTTTACCAAAGGACAATCCTTCTAAACAAATCTGATTGAGTTCTTTGACAGGGTGACCAGAGAACTAGATCAAAGGCATGCCATGGATGTGATCTACATAGATTTCAGCAAAGCCTTTGTTACTGTTCCTCACAGGAGACTTATCAATAAACTCAACAGCTTGGGGATGGGTCCCAAGAAGGTGAACTGGATCAGAAATTTGATGACAGACAGACGACAGAGGGTGACAGTAAACAGAACTCACTTGGATGAAAGGAAGGTGATTAATAGTGTGCCCCAGGGTTCGGTCTTGGAACCGGTACTGTTCAATATATTTGTGTGTGATATTGCCGAATGGCTGAATGGAAAAGTCTGTCTTTGGGCAGATGACACCAAAATTTGCAACAGAGTGCACTCTCCTCAGGGAGTGGGGAACATGAGGAAAGATCTAGAAAAGCTGGAAGAATTGTGAAATGCTTGGCAGTTAAGATTTAATGTGAAGAAGTGCAGTGTAATGCACTTGGGAAGCAGAAATCCAAGGGAATTGTATATGATAGGGGGCAAGAGGTTGATGTGCATGGACCAGGAGAAAGACCTCAGTGTAATTGTTTCTGATGATCTCAAGGTGGCGAAACAGTGTGACAAGGTGGTGGCAAAAGCCAGGAGAATGCTGGGTTGCATACAGAGAGGAATTACCAGCAGAAAGGAAGAGGTACAAATGCCACCGTGCAAGTCGCTAGTGAGGCCTCACTTGGAATATTGTGGTCAGTTTTGGAAACCGTATCTCACAAAGGATATAAAAAGGCTGGAAGAAGTTCAGAGGAAGGCAACCAAAATGATTTGGAGCCTGCGTCAGAAGCCTTATGAGAAGAAACTTGAAGACCTAAATATGTACACTCTGGAGGAGAGGAGGGACAGGTGAGATATGACTCAGACCTTTAAATACTTAGGGGCTTGTTTACAAAGCTGCGGTAGCGGCTTCCGCCCGATATCGGAGCCGCGGCCCCATTGAATTCAATAGGGCCGCGGCTCCGATATCAGGCAGAAACCGCTACCGCGGCTTTGTAAACAAGCCCCTTAGAGTATTAATGGATAAACAAACCTCTTCCAAAGACATGGAAGCTGTAAAACTAGAGGACATAACATTAAGCTGCAAGGGGTAAACTGAAAGGCAATGTCAAGAAATACTTTTTCACTGAAAGGGTGGTGGATGCTTGGATTGCCCTCTCAATGGAAGTGGTGGGGGAAAACACAGTGACAGAATTCAATATGGCCTGGGACAGACAAAGTGGATCCCTTTATAGCAACAGGATAAAATCAAGATAAGCATAACTATCTCTTATATCTGAAAAAATAGAGACAACCTACACGGAGCAATGGGTACACCCCTAAAAAAAGGCATGGGGAGAGGTGACCTGCACAGAGCGGCAGGTGCAACTACTCTTGCTGCCTTGCTGGGCAGACTAAATGGACTATACTAGTCTCTATATGCTGTCATATACTATTTTACTATGGAGTCCAATCACAGCAGGCTCAAAGTCCTAGACTTCACTGACTTCAGTAAAATGGCTAGGAACCTGAAGGAGAAGTTGGTAGGGTGGGAGGGGATAAGGGAAGTGGAATTGCAATAGGCTAAACTAAAGGAGGCAATAAAAGGGGCAACATATATATATGTAAGGAAAGTAAACAAGAGGAAAAGGCAGACTAGATGGAACATACTGGTCTTTATCTGCCGTCATTTATGATGTTACTATGTTACTATGGTTCTTCAAAAAAGTGGCTGCACAAATAAAGGCAAAAAAACACAGCTTTCACAAAATTCAGGAGTTCACAGAAAAGAATACAGGCTCAAACTAAAAGAGACAAAAAGAGAAATAAGGATAGCAAAATCAAAGGCAGAATAAAAGATGGCTAAAGATATGAAGTGTAGTGACAACGTCTTTCAGGTATATTCGGGAGAGGAGGAATATCAGAGGTGGAATTGCAGGACTCAAAAGTGCTGGAAACGTATTTGTGGAAAGTGACATTGACAAAGTGAAAATGCTAAACAAATACTTCTGCTCTGTTTTTACTAAAGAAAATCCTGGAGAAGGAGCACCTGTGATCGACAAATATACAAATGAGAATGGAGTAGATACTACACCATTCACAGAAGATGATATGTTCGAACAGCTTGCAAAACTGAAAGTGCACAAGGCTATGGGACCAGATGGGATACGTCCCAGGATACTGAAAGAGCTTAGTGAGGTTTTTGCAGGGCCGTTAAAGGATGTTTTGAATAGATCCTTGGAGACAAGAGAAGTTCCACAGGACTGGAGAAGGGTTGATGTGGTACCTTTCCACAAAAATGGTAATAGGGAAGAAGTGACAAACTACAGGCCAGTAAGCCTTATCTCTGTGGCGGAAAAAGTAATGGAGGCGCTCCTAAAATAGCGAATAGTGGATTTTCTCAAAACCAACATGTTGCATGATCTGAGGCAATATGGTTTTACCAAAGGACGATCTTGCCAAACAAATCTGATCAAATGTTTTGACTGGGTGACTGGGCATGTGATGGATGTAATCTACCTAGATTTCAGCAAAGCCTTTGATACTGTTCTTCCTAGGAGGCTTATCAATAAACTCAGCAGCTTGGGGATGGGTCCTAAGGTGGTGAACTGGATCAGAAATTGGTTGACTGACAGATGGCAGAAGGTTATGGTAAATTGAACTCACTCAGATGAAAGGAAGGTGAGTAGCAGTGTGCCCCAGGGTTTTATCCTGGGACCGGTATTGTTCAATGTATTTGTGGGTGATATTGCTGAGGGACTGAATGGAAAATTCTGTCTTTTTGCAGATGACATGAAAATTTGCAAAAGAGTGGACTCCCCTGAGGAAAAATCTATACAAGTTGGAAGAATGGTCTAATGCATGGCAGTTAAGATTTAACATGAAGAAGTGCAGTGTCATGCACCTGGGAAGTAGAAATCCAAGGGAATTGTATGCGATAGGGAGTGAGGGAGTGGGCCTATGTTGTGCAATGTGCATACGGGGTTTGACCCTTGAGGCAGAAATACTGGATGGGCCGTTTGGGCCTACTGCAGCTTTGTAGCAGATTGAGGTCCACCATTGTAGTTATCGTGTATGTAAGAAGCCAAATAGAAATATTGTGAGCAGGAATGATGCTGGGCTGGAAGCACTGCTTGCTATGGTTCCCTATCCATCAGCTAAGACATTCGGTGCTAGGCATTCTTCTGATAGATGGCTGGTTCTGTGGGGCTTCAAGTGAGAGTGTGTGTATGGGGGGAGGGGGGTCCTAGATTGCTCATCCACATATCAGGGGGGAACAGATATGCCTGGCAGGTACCTGGACCTAGAGATGTCTGCAGCCTCACCAGGTGCCGGTGCATACAAGCAGGAGTGTGCAGTACAGTTCCACAGTTACTTCCCTGTCCAGACACTTCCCGATCACTACTCAGGGGACTTCAGAGGGTGGACGTGCAATGGTGCAAAGTGCAGTACGCCATTCCCAGGTGCACCAGCCTTGGTCTCATAAAATGTGCACATTTTTAGGAAGCACCGATGGTGTCCCTGGGCATGTTTGTGTGGTGCTTGCACTGCTGACTGCTGTCATTCCAATGGCTCTTTAGTAGTGCAGGGGAAGTGTTTGGGTAGTTCCCTATATGGGGCCTGTTCTGCTAGGATCATGTCCTTACTTAGCATTGTACAGTCATGTTCCTGAGACGTTCATAAGATGCATACCTTGGGAGAGTGGCTATTGTTATGTCTGTAGTACTGCACTGTATCTTGTGCTATTAGGTTCACTCTCTACCACTGTTCCCTCTAAGCTGTGCGCGTGTGCGCGCGCACACACCTCGCCGAGCGAGCGCACATACTTTACAACAGAGCGCACAAAAATTACGGCTCTGATTCTGATAGAAAACAACACAGACGTCTTAAAATTTAAAAGTTATGATTGTAATTACTAGAAATTTCCCGCTTCATTTAGTAATCGTCTATTATCATTTAATTTGATTAAAATCAATGTGGTGTACATACTGTATTCTGACATGTAGTCAAATTTTAAAGTATATAACTCCGAGTGTCGTTATGTGGCACACAAAAATTTAACCTTCCTTCCAAAGCTGCACACAGCTGATATTTTATGCGCACACAGCCTACAGAAAATTAGAGGGAACATTGCTCTCTACCCATGTTCCTTCTACAGTACTGTACACTGCGAGGGCTTTGTATTGGTCTGGGTATGCCACGGACTGGTTTCTGTTGTCTAACTTGCATCCACCTGTAAGTTTCGCCATCTTACATTGTCATTCAGCCTCAGAACCGCTCTGTCCGTGCCCACAGCAGATTCACAGCTGCCCGTTTTGAAGGGGTTTGGCCGTTCGCGGGTATATCACAGAAATGGGCAGGGTCACAGATGTAAATCTTTTCAGAATACTGTGCACATGGCTGCGTCTTTCCTTGCCTGGGCAGAATTAGGTTTTATTTCTGCACATTTCCTTTGGAAGAGCCCGT
Organism: Ichthyophis bannanicus; assembly: GCA_033557465.1. Taxonomy (NCBI): domain Eukaryota; kingdom Metazoa; phylum Chordata; class Amphibia; order Gymnophiona; family Ichthyophiidae; genus Ichthyophis; species Ichthyophis bannanicus. The sequence continues at coordinate 86,245,351 of CM066032.1, read as the reverse complement.
TGCCCAGACATACACGTTTTCAGAATTGGCCTCCATATCTTTCTAGAATGTCCTGCTGTGACATTGGCCCAGTTGATACCGGGATAATTGAAATCACCCATTATTACTGTGTTGTAACTTTTGTGAGCTTCCCTGATTTCTTTTAGCATTTCATCATTCTGGGCAGGTGGTTGGTAGTATACCCCCACTGCCGTCGCCTTCCACTTTTTACATGGAACTTCTATCCATAGAGATTTTACAATGTATTTTGTTTCCTGCAAAACTTTAATCCTATGTGACTCAATGTCCTCTCTAACATAGAGCGCAAACCCTCCACCAATTTGATCTACTTTATCATTGCGATATAGTTTGTACCCCCTTCTTTCTATCTTCCCTCACTCTGATACCCCCTTCACTCCCCCTCTCTCAGCTTTTTTCCTCTATTCCTCCTTCTCCTCCTCATAATGTATCTGCATCTGTTTATTTATTTATACATTTTTTCTATACCGCCACTTCCAGAGATCAGTGGCAGTTTACAGGTAACAAAAATATTTATAATAGCATGGCAGCCTATCATTTTTACAGAGAACAATTGAAGAACATTTGAACATTTAACTCTTGACATCAAAACAGGAGGAACCGGGTGCATAATAATATGCCATTTTATATAAGTGATTGCATTCAATATTAAAAAGGTAACTATCTGTTCCCTCCTGCTGCTCTCTCCTCTCCCCTCCTTTAACTCTATGGCCCCTCTCCATCCGCTGCCCCTTACACTCTTCCTCACTCCACCCTTCAGTCTCCCATCCTTCTCTTCTCCCCCACCCACTTTGCTTTTCTTTAACTGGGGTGTCCTTAGCCATGTCAGCATATTTTTGCTTTCATTCCTTAGACCTCTTTGCAGCAGCAACTTCTTTTCTGGATTCTTCTGCTGGCAAGTTTGTGATCAGGGGCGGCCCAAGGGGGGTGCGGGGCCATGTGCGGAGACTCGGTGCGGGGCCTCATTTGCATAAGGTGCCTCATTTGCATAAATATTTGCATAATGTTACCATATACTAACTTTTAGTAAACGTGCCTCTTAATGAGTGTCTGGATAAAGAAAGACTAAAAGATTTCTACATTACTATAATCCAGTACCAACTGCCAGACACATTAGGAACTACTACAAACACTGCCCATTTAGAACCCATAGCAAACCCGCCGTATCCTAACAGCACTACCAGGACTCACAAAGCACCATACTCTACCAATCAAAAGGCAACACTGCAAATATTAAACCAATACATTTCAGAGAACAAGAATACATGACCTATTGGGGAACAAGTGGCAATGTCAAATAGGAATTATATAAACAGAACACCTCAGCTCAGTTACACATGCAGAACATAGACCATCACCAAACAAGTAATCACAATTTAGAAACAGGAAGACAATAATTAAACTGGGAATCCCAAAAGCCAAACTTGGAATGTACAACACTGTAGAAATAAAACTATACATTAATTTGCTCTTGTACTAAACAAAGCGCAGACGTTAATGATGCACATTTACCAGAGCTGACATATTCCAATTAATAAGTTCAAAATAAAGAGATATTTTTCTACCTTTTGTGCATTTTTTTTCAGCTGCAATTGCTCCAGGCACTTTCTTCTGGTTTCTTCGTGTCTTCTGCTAACTCTCCATCGTCTGCTGTCCATTTGTCCTTTCTTCTCTCTTCTAGTTTTTTTCCATTCTCTCTCTACATCTGCTTTAACATACTAATCTTTCTCCTTTTGCTCTTTCCTCATTCCTATTTCATCCACTCAAAATTTACCCCTCCATCCTCAATCCCCACTTACTCTCCCAATACCCGGCCAATTGTAGATTTTTTATCCCTCCCACACAAAATATTTTTCCCTTCTCCATTTTACTCTTCCAGCCCCATCCCATTCTAATCCTCCCCCAACATCAGCTCCCTTCTAGTTCCAGCCTCACCCAGCATCCATTCCCTTCTAGTCCCTGCATCAGCCCATTTCCAGTCCTAGCCACCCATCAGCCCATTTCCAGTCCTAGCAACCCCCCAACCCAATACCAGTCCTAGCCCCCCATCAACCCACTTCCAGTCCTAACCCCCTATCACCCCATTTTCAGTTTAAGCCCCCCTATAACCCATTACCAGTCCTAACCCCCCATCAGCCCACCTCAAATCCTAACCCCTCCCCATCAGCCCATTTCCTGTCCTAGCCCCCCCATAGCCCATTATCAGTCCTAACCCCCCATAGCCCATTACCAGACAGCCCCCATCAGCCCACAGCCCATTACCAGTCTTAACCCCCCCATAGCCCATTACCAGTTCTAACCCCCCCAACAGCCCACAGCCCATTACCAGTCCTAACCCCATCAGCACACCTCAAGTACTCACCCCTCCCCATCAGCCCATTTCCTGTCCTAGCCCCCCCCCATAGCCCATTATCAGTCCTAACCCCCATCAGCCCACAGCCCATTACCAGTCCTAACCCCATCAGCCCACCTCCAGTCTTAAGCCCCCCAGCCCCGGTCCAGTCCTAGCCCCCCCCATAGCCCATTACCAGACAGCCCCCATCAGCCCACAGCCCATTACCAGTCTTAACCCCCCCACTTAGCCCATTACCAGTTCTAACCCCCCAACAGCCCCCAGCCCATTACCAGTCCTAACCCCATCAGCCCACCTCCCGTCTTACCCTCCTCAGCCCATTACCAGTCCTAACCCCCCCCCCCCCCCCCATCGGCTCAAGTAAAATTAAATTTAAAAAAAAAACGCTGGCTGCTGCTGACAGAAAGGAGAACCCCAATATCACATCATAAGGGGGCTCCATCAACATACAGACTCGGAAACGGTTTCCGAAATGCGAAGGTAAAAACGAAAAGTCTCTACAGTGAATTCTCTGTGACTGTGGCCAGAGCAGCGTCAGGACTGTACAAAGGATAAACACACTCATTTTAGGTAATTCTACTTTATTTTAGATAGAGCTATGCTGTTTTCTCTTCGAAGAAGCATGGCTACAAAAATTATTATACCCGGTTAGCTGAATATCTTGCAAGACTGAAGGAAAAACGGTCTGACTCGAGGTGTCCCAGTCCTGTAACCCAAATGAGGACCTGTGAAATATTTAAAACACGCAGATAGTAAGTCAGAGCAAAGAGGAAGGGACTGGTTAAGCCTGCAGGGGCTCAGCCGGCACGGAGGGAGGGAGGGATTCAGCCGGGCAGAGGGGCCCCACGGGACAGTCCATTCTGCTGCTGCCGTGGCGGCAGCGGCAGCGGTAGCAGCCAGCGTTTTTTTTTTAAATTTAATTTTGAAAAAAGCAGAATGATCTTTGCGCGGGGCCCCCTGAAACGCGGGGCTCTGTGCAAAAAACATTCTTGCTCAATGGACGGGCCGGCCCTGTTTGTGATTCCTGCTGGCAGACTCTACTACTCTTGGCTGTGGTAGTGGCTTTTTGCTTTCATTCTATCTGTGGGGGTCAGGCTTCCCATTGGCAGACCCTGGATGTCTTGCTGCAGAAGTGACTTTATCTTTATTCTTCTGCCAGCAGGGATCCCAGTCATCACTTTCAAGCAGCTCTACTGTGGGTCTTTCATTTTCATGTGGCATGGGACCAGAACACAAAGCTTTGTGCAAGTACAAACAAAGCTATGTGCACAGATGGCTGAACACACAAACAGACTGATGAAAGCAGGGCCGGCCCCAAAGTTGGTTCAAGGTGTTGGCACCCTAAGAAAACCTTAAGCCTTATGCCCCCTCTTGCTGTCAGAATCTTTTGTTTAGCTTTGAATGCCCTGCTCTTTGCTGCCCCCAAGAAGTTGATGCCATAGGCAGCTGGCAAGTTTGCCTAATGGTTGGGCCTGAATGAAAGGATTCTTCCCAAGAGTTACTATCACTTAAGTGAAGCGTGCTTAAAGAAGAAGATTGCATATTGTGAGAAAATGATGCAAAACTAGAAATGTAGAATTGAGAGCCCTCTTGACGGTTCCATTTGGAGAGTTCAAAAAAAATGTGATAAGGCAAATTACAAAACAGCTAAATACTAACTGGATTTTAGCAGCAAGTGAGTCAGTTTTCTTGCAAACTGTGTGGCAATCCTCTGCTTGCACTGTTGTCAGTAGGGGAGGTGCTCTGATATCACGTTTTCAGTCATGTGGAACAGGAAAATCCCAAGATAGTTTTGATTATTTTAATGTTATTTAAGTTTGAATGGTTAAGAAAATTGTGGTGAAGGTAGACAAGGGCTCATGTTGTTTTGACCCCATCCTTCATGGTTATTAAAATATTTGAATGAATCAACATTGGGATTCCTTACAGGTATAATAGGGGGCCTCGCTTAAGAGAGAGTTTTTCCTGGATACTCTGTTTTGTTAGTACAGGTTCTTTTTTAATTTTTAAATCAACCATACAAGACAAAGAAAACACAACTATTGGGACATACAGAGGAGTCTAACATGTACATAGCCAAGAATACCAAAATTGTACATACTGCTACTAGTACTACTAGTACTGAACATTTGTATAGCGCTAAAAAGCGTATGCAGCACTGCACAGGCACATGTAAAAGACAGTCCCTGCTCATCAGAGCTTATAATCTAGTCGAGACAGACAACACAATAGCTGTAGACATAGGAAACAGCTAGGGAGAATGGTGAGGAAACACAAAGTAGATCAGGTGAGTCAAGATCTGAAAACGGCAGCAAAGAGGTGAGTTTTCAGCCTGGATTTGAAAAGGGTCAGAGAAGGTGCCATACAGACTCAAGTAGTTTGTTCCAGGCATAAGGAGCAGTAAGGTGAAAGGAGCGAAGTATGGAGTTGGTAATAGAAGAGTAGGGTACAGATAGAAGTGATTTGCCAGAAGAATGGAGTTCCCAAGGAGGGGTGTAGGGAGAGATAAGAAAGGTAGTGAGGAGCTAGAGTGAATGCATTTATAGGTCAGCAGGAGAAGTTTGAACAGGATGCAGAAATGGATAGGAAGCCAATGAAGAGACCTGAGAAGAGGGTTAATATGAGCATGATGAGGTTGGTGGAAGATTCGCTGTGCAGCAGAGTGTTGAACAGATTGAAGAGGAGACAGATGACTCATAGGGAGACCATCAAGAAGCAAGTTACAATATTCTAGACAGGAGGTGACTAAGGAGTGGATAAGTGTCTTAATAGTGTGTTCAGAAAAGAATGGTCAAATTTTGTTGATGTTGTAGAGAAAGAAATGGCAGGATTTAGCTATCAGTTGGATGTGTGTGGAGAAGGAGAGAGAGGAGTCATAGACAACCCCCAAGGTTGCGAGCTGAGGAGACAGGGAGGAGTAGAGAGTTATCCACAGAGAGTGAGAAAGGAGAAAGAGCAGAGGAGGGTTTAGGGGGGAAAATAAGAAGCTCAGTTTTGGCCATGTTCACTTAAAGTGGTGGTGAAACATCCAAACAGCAATGTGAGAAAGGCAAGCAGACATCCAGGACTGGATTGCCAGAGAGATTTCAGGTGTAGAGAGGTAGATCTGGGAGTGAAAGATGGTACTGAAAGCCATGGGAATAGAGAGAAAAGGAGTGAACCCAAGACCGATCCTTGGGGTACACCAACCGAGAGCAGGATAGCAGTAGAGGAAGATCCACCAGAACAAACACTGAAAGAGTGATGAGAAAGATAAGAAGAGATCCAGGATATATAGTCAAGGGGCTAAGAAAAATAAAGTCTGGGTACCGCTGCTGATCAAAAGAGACCTAACCAAAATAGAGGCCACTCCACTGAGTCCACCTTACACCCTAAGTCATGTTTCTAAACTTTGTGGAGTCCCCTGTTTGCTTCTTTCCCAAAGCTCTCCAGTTTATAGAACGTTGAAGCATCATGGCTCATTGCCAGCATTTACTTATAAATAGAAGGGTGTTCTGGGGTGGCATGGCGCCCCTGAAAATAAGAACAAAAGAACATAAGAAATGCCATACTGGGTCAGACCAAGGTCCATCAAGCCCAGTATCCTGTTTCCAACAGTGGCCAATCTAGGTCATAAGTACCTAGCAGTTTCCCCAAAAGACACAGGTTCCACAATGCTTTACTGGGTCAAGCATTGATATCCTGGGTCCCTTCTTAATAATGGTTTATGGACCTTTCCTCCAGGAACTTGTCCAAACCTTTTTTAAACCCAGCTACACTAACAGCCTTTACTACATCCTCCGGTAACAAATTCCAGAGTTTGATTACACGTTGAGTGAAAAAATATTTTCTTTTATTAGATTTAAATAGCTTACCCTGTAGCTTCATTGCATGTCCCCTAGTCTTTCTATATTCTGATAATGTAAACAATCGATCTACGTTTACCCGTTCCACTCCGTTCATTAATTTATAGACTTCTATCATATCTCCCCTCAGCCGTCTCTTTTCCAGGTTAGAGCCCTAACCTTTTTAGCCTTTCTTCATAGGAGTATCATTCCATCCCCTTTACCATTTTGGTGGCTCTTCTCTGAACCTTTTCTAATAACGCTATATCCTTTTTAAGATATGGCGACCAGAATTGCACACAATATTCAAGGTGCGGTCTTACCATGGAACGATATAGAGGCATTATAATATCTTTTGTTTTATTTTCCATTCCTTTCCTTATGATACCTAGCATTCTATTTGCTCTCTTGGCTGCCGCTGCACACTGGGCCGAGGGTTTTAACATGTTATCCACAATGACGCCTAAATCTTTTTCCTCGGTGGTGGTTCCTAATGCGGAACCTTGCATCGTGTAACCTTAGTTTGGGTTGTTCTTGCCTAGGTGCACAACTTTGCACTTGTCCACATTAAATTTCATCTGCCATTTTGATGCCCAGTCTTCCAATTTATCAAGATCCTCTTGCAATTTTCCACAATCTTCTTGGGTTTTAACAACTTTAAATAGTTTTGTGTCATCTGCCAATTTGATAACCTCACTCGTTATTCCCTTTTCCAGGTCATTTATGAATATGTCAAAAAGCAGCGGACCCAGCACAGATCCCTGGGGTACACCACTATTCACCTTTCTCCATTGGGGAAATTGGCCATTTAGCCCTACCCTCTGCTTCTAACTTTATACTAGTTCCTGATCCACAATAGTGCACTGCCTCCTATCCCATGACTCTTTAGTTTTGCCAAAAGTCTCTGATGAGGGACCTTGTCAAAGGCTTTCTGAAAGTCCAGATACACTTTATCAACCGACTCACCTTTGTCCACCTGTTTATTCACACCTTCAAAAAAACATAACAGATTAGTAAGACAAGATCTTCCTTGTCTAAAGTCATGTTGGCTGTCTCCCATTAGGCCATGACTATCTACATGCTGAGTAATTTTATTCTTTATGATGGTTTCTACCATTTTTCCCGGTACTGACATCAGGCTCATTGTTCTGTAGTTTCCCGGATCACCCCTGGAACCCTTTTTAAAAATTGGTGTTACATTGGCAATCCTCCAATCTTCAGGTATTAGAGATGATTTTAACGATAGTTCACAGATTACTAATAGCAGTTCTGCAATCTCATATTTCAGTTCTTTCAACACCCTTGGATGTATACCATCCGGCCCAGGTGATTTGCTACTCTTCAGTTTATCTAATAGTTGCAATACATCTTCCCGATGAATCAATATTTCCTTCAATTCTTCCGCACCTTTAAATACCGCTTCAGTCATGGGTAACATCCCTACATCTTCCTCAGTAAAGACCGAAGCAAAGAATTCATTCAGTCTCTCCGCTATCGCCTTGTCGCCTCTTAGTGCCCCTTTAACCCCTCTATCATCTAATGGACCAAATGACTCTCTCACAGGTTTTTTGCTATGAATGTACTTGAAAAAGTCTTTATTTCATGTTTTTACTTCCGCAGCAAGCTTCTTCTCAAATTTTCCCTTTGCCTGCCTTTTCAATGCCTTGCATTTAACTTGCCAGTGCTTGTGCTGCTTCCATGTTTACTCTTTTGGCTCTTTGATATTGCTGAAAGACTGAATGGAAAGGTCTATCTTTTTGCAGATGACATGAAAATTTGCAATAGAGTGGACTCCACTGAGGGAGTGGTTAACATGAGGATAGATCTACAAAAGCTGGAGGAATGGTCTAATACTTGTCAATTAAGATTTAATGCAAAGAAGTGCAGTGTCATGCACTTGGATAGCAGAAATCCAAGGGAAATGTACGCGATAGGGGGAGAGAGGTTGGTGTGCACGGATCAGGAGAAAGACCTTGGTGTGATTATTTCTGTTGATCTCACGGTGCAAAACAGTGCGACAAGACGGTGGCAAAAGCCAGGAGGATGTTGGGCTGCATTCAAAGAGAAATTACCAGCAGAAAGGAAGAGGTACTAATGCCACTGTATAAGTCGCTGGTGAGACCTCACTTGGAATACTGTGTTCAGTTGTGGAGACCATATCTTGCAAAGGATGTAAAAAGAATGGAAACTGTTCAGAGGAAGGTGACCAAAATGATTTGGAGCTTGCGTCAGAAGTCTTATGAGAAGAGACTTGAAGACTTAAATATGTACACTTTGGAGGAGAGGAGGGATAGGGGAGATATGACTCAGACCTTTAAATACTTAAAGAGAAATAATGAACAAACAAACCTCTTCCAAAGACGGGGAAGCTGTAAAATTAGAGGGCATAACATGAAGCTGCAAGGTGGTAAATTGAAAGACAATGTCAGGAAATACTTTTTCACTGAAATGGTGGTGGATGCTTGGAATGCCCTCCCGATGGAAGTGGTGGGTGGCAAACACAGTGACTGAATTCAAAATGGCATGGGACAGACACAATAGATCCTTTTACAGCAACAGGATAAAATCAAAATTTCTCAACAAATATGGGTGTCCAACACGGAGCGGTGGGTTCACCCCTAAAAAAAGACATGGGGAAGGATGGCCTGCACAGAGTGGCAGGTGCATCCCTAAACAAAGACATGGGAGGGGTGGCCTGCACAGAGCGGCAGGCGCACCTACTCCTGCCATTTTACTGGGCAGACTAGATGGACCGTACTGGTCTTTATCTGCCGTCATTTACTATGTTACTATGTAAAGTGAAGATGATCTGAAATATTTGCTTCTCAAAATCAAGAAACATAGAAGTATGTTTAGTAAAGAGCAGTAAGGGCGCACTGTATTATACATGTAAACGGCAAAGTTAAGGGTGTTTGCATGTGATAAAGGATGGGATGGGGAGTAGGCACTCCTGGCTGTAAGGGTGCTTGGCTCCGCTTAACAGGTACTAACTAGACACCGGGCAGTAAGGTGGCAAGCATGCACCTTTACACCCGAAAATGTCAGTCGCCTTGATGCAAGGGAGCCCGTGTGAAAGTCACATTTTAGGTGATGTATGGAAGGAAAGGGAGGAGCTGAAAGACTGTCAGATCCATATGTATCCTACGTGTTAGTTAGTAAGTGGGATGATAATTTGGGAAGCAGTTGCACTGTATCAGTGACGGGTGCTCATAAATAAGTGTTCCCTGGCAGAGCCAGCATCAAAGGGTGACTGAGCATGAGTGATGACGCAGATCATTCACAGGAGAGGTGTAAGTGAAACATCATAATAAATAAAATGTTCCTGTGAATCATAGTGTAGCAGCTGGCAGAAGAATACATGACTGTACATGATGGGCATATGCTGATGGATGGGCTGAAGGATGGAAGGCGGTAGATAAGAATGTGGTATGTCCTTGCTGCCTCGAGGTACCCGATGTGACCACACAAATGCAGTTGTAATGTGTGTGCAAAAATAATAGCTTTGCCACAAGGAAGTTCCAGTGCCAGCTATCTGGGTGTGACAGCTGCTTCAGCTTTTCTAACCACCATACAATCATCCTGACACATGTGCATATAACACTAGATAAGTGTCTCCCATATTGACCATATGGAGCAAGTACAAACATGTGATGATCCCTGCAGGTGGCTATCCCAGGAGTGGGATGTGCCTGCATATACTGCATATATGTGATGGAGCCAAAGATGTTCAGTCACAGTTATGATGAAATCACAGGCAGCCTGTATATGTACAACTCATGTGTCATGCACCTGCAGGGTGAACATGTCTGACCTTTTGCAATGGGCTATAGCAGAGTCAATAAAGTTGTGCTGTCAGATGGGCATAATTACAATGCGCATATTTACAAACCCAATGTGCTATCATAATGCATAAAAAATAATATTGATGTGAGTCCTCAAACGAGATCCCCTGATTATTTCTGGCATTATATTAAAGAGAGTTTCCCACAGCTACAAAGAGAATAAATAGAAACATAGAAACATAGAAATATGACAACAGAAAAAGACCACATGGCCTATCTAGTCTGTCCTTCCATATCAACAACTACAACAGTCCCCTTTTTAACTTTAGAGATCCTCTGTGTTTGTCCCATGCTTTTTTGAATTGAGATACTGTCCTCATTTCTACCACCTCCACTGGGAGACTATTCCATGGATCCACCACTCTTTCCATAAAGAAATATTTCCGCATATCACTCCTGAATCTATCCCCCTTCACCCTCTTCCCATGTCCCCTCGTAGCAGAACTTGCTTTCAATTGAAAGAGGCTCTCCCCCTGTATATTTATGCTACAGAGGTATTTAAACATTTCAATCATATCACCTCTATCCCGCCTTTCCTCTAAGATGTACATATTAAGATCCTTCAGTCTGTCCTCATATGCTTTATAATGAAGACCACTAACCATTTTAGTAGTCACCCTCTGCACCGACTCCATTCTGTTCACATCCTTTTGAAGGTGCGGTCTCCAAAATTGCAGACTATACTCCAAATGAGGTTGCACCAAAGACTTATACAGAGGCACTATCACCTCCTTTTTTCTGCTAGCCATTCCTCTCCGTATGCACCCAGGCATTCTTCTAGCTTTTGCCATCACCTATTCTACCTGTTTAGCTACTTTAAGATCATCAGACACAACCACGCCTAGGTCCCGCTCTTCTTTAGTGGACAAAAGTACTTCACCCCTTATGCTATATTGTTCCCTTGGATTGCTGCAGCCCAAATGCATGACCTTATATTTTTTAACATTAAATCCCAGCTGCAAAATTCTAGACCATTCTTCAAGCTTAGCTAGATCCCTCCTCATGTTACCTAAACCTTCCTGGGTGTCTACTCTATTGCAGATTTTGGTATCATCCGCAAAGAGGCAAACCTTAGCCGACAGCCCTTCCGCTATATCATTAACAAAGATGTTAAAAAGAATTGGACAAAGGACAGATCCCTGGGGGACTCCACTGGTAACATCCTTCTCCTCAGAGTGAGCTCCATTGACCTGTACTCTTTGTCACCTCCCACCCAACCAATTTCTAACCCAGTAACTTTAGGGTCCATCTGTAGGGTGCTCAGTTTGTTTATAAGTCGTCTGTGAGGAACAGTATCAAAGGCTTTACTGAAATCTAAATACACCACATCGAGGGCTCTCCCTCAGTCCAACTCCCTGGTCACCCAGTCAAAGAAATCAATCAGATTTGTCTGACAAGACCTGCCTCTAGTGAATCCATGCTGCCTTGGATCCTGTAATCCGCTGGACTGCAGAAACCTCACTATTTTCTCTTTCAGCAGCTTTTCCAATAATTTACTCACCATCAAAGTTAAACTAACTGGCCTGTAGTTTTCAACCACATCCTTACTTCCACTTTTATGTAAAGGCACCACATGAGCCTCTCTCCAGTCCTTTGGCACCATTCCCGATTCCAACGAGGCATTGAAAAGGTCAGTCAGTGGAGCTGCTAGAAAGTCCCCAAGTTCCCTCGGTATTCTAGGGTGTATCCCATCGGGTCTCATCGCTTTGTCTACTTTAAGTTGATCTAGTTTCTCACAAACACAGTCTTCTGAAAATTGTTCAAGATGTTCCTCGCTTCTGTTCCTGTTTGTGGGTGTTTTCTGAGGTCCTGCTCCTGGTTCTTCATCTGTGAACACAGAACAAAAATATTTGTTAAGCAATTCCACTTTATCCTCATCAGCTTCTACATATTCCTCCCCTTCACCCTTGAGTCTGACAATACCACTTTTGCCCTTCTTCTTCTCACTAACATATCTGAAAAATGTTGTATCCCCCCATTTTATTGCATTGGCTATATCCTCCTCTTTTTAAATCTTTGCTTTCCTGACTACTTTACTAGCTTCTATAAGTTTTTCCAAATATAGGTGCCTGTCTTCCTCTCTCTGTGATCTCTTGTATTTCATGAAGGCCTCCCTCTTTTTCTTCACCTCTTCAGCTACTTCTTTCAAAAGCCATAGTGGTCTCCTTTTCCTTTTACCTTTATTTACCATTTAACAAAAAGGTCAGTTGCCCTTAAAATATCCCCTTTCAGTTTTGACCACTGTTTTTCTACATCCCCCAGCTGTTCCCATCCTGCTAGCGACTCCCTGAGGTATTGGCCCATCTTGGCAAAGTCAATCTTCCTAAAGTCTAAGACCCTCATCTTTGAATGGATTATAACAGCCCTAGTCCTAATACTGAACCACACCACTATAACATCAGAAACACTTTCACCATTGATAAACAGCAAGTCCAGTATGGCCCCTTCACGTGTGGGGTGTGTTACCAATTGCATGAGTAGTTCTCCCTGTAGTGAATCCAGGATCTCTTTACTTCTAGATGATACTGCAGCAGGAATGTGCCAGTCAACATCTGGCATATTGAAATCCCCTATCAGTAGCTCTTCTCCTTTCCTAGCAATGCTGCGTATGTCTTCAATTAACTCTCTGTCCACCTCTTCCTCTTGTGAGGGAGGTATGTATATCACGCCAATGCAAATAGATTTCTCTTTCCCTCTTTCTAGTTTAAGCCACAATGCCTCCTCTCTCCCTTTTAAGCTCTGTAATTCAAAAGCTTTAATAGTATTTTTTTACATATAGTACCACTCCTCCTCCCCTTCTTCCTACTCTGTCCTTTCTGAATAAAGTATAGCCAGGTATAGTAACATCCCAGTCATGGTTTTCTGTGAACCATGTTTCTGTAACTGCCATTAAATCCAAGTTGGCCACTCCCACCAAAGCTTCAATAGCAAGGGTCTTATTTCCCATGCTACGGGCATTTATACACACTGCTTTCCATATGTTACCCCTGTTACCCATTTCCATAAAGGTATTTAATGTATCATTTATCTGGGGGCTTTCACTTACCTGGGGGCTTTCTTCACCCATCCCCAACAAATCTAGTTTAAAGCCCTCTTCAGTAGATTAGCCAGTCTACTAATGAACACGCGTCAACCTTTCTTGGACAGATGGATTCCATCTCTGCTCTGCAACCCTTGGAACAGCATCCCATGGTCTAGGGAACCAAAATGCTCTCGATGACACCATCCAAACAGCCATGCATTCATCTCCAGGATCTGAGCCTCTCTGCCTTGGCCTTTACCCTCAACAGGGTGGATTGACGAGAACACCACCTGTGCACCTAACTGCTTCATCCTCTGTCCCAGAGCCATGAAGTCACTTTTGATAAGCTCAGAGGGATACCTGGCAGTATCATTTGTTCCAACATGGATGAGCAACTTTGGGTAATAGTCAGTGGGCTTGAAGAGTCTCGGCAAACTCTCCATAACATCTTGGATTTTGGCACCAGGCAGACAGCATATTCTCTGGACATCAAGTCTGGTCGGCAGATGGATGCCTCAGTACCCCTCAGAAGAGAGTCACCAACCACCACTACCCTTCACTTCCTTATGGTCACTGATTCTGCAACTTTGGGGTACTTGAGTTCTGGTTCTTCCCTTTACAGGGATGCTTTCACCTTTTCTACTTCCAGGGCTGCATCATGGTTCTTCAATTCAAGGACTGGAGAAGTTGTATTGGTGATGCTGCAGGCCCTGGTGACTTGTGTCCAACCTTCGTCATTCTGTCGGCACCCATCTTCCCCTCTGCTAGAGAGCTTGGTTGCTGCAAGTAGCATCTCATCAATGTACTTCTCACTCTCTTGAAAGCTCCTCAGCCTCGCCACCTCCTCTCTGAGTTCCTCCACTTTTTTCCTCAGAGCTTTAGCATGCAGGCACCCTGCACATGGAACCGGTCCTTCAACTGGTATTGGGACCTCTGTCTGGACAGAGGCAGAAGCTGTAACAGGGGCAACAGCTTTAGCGATATGATTTTTCCCAGCCATTGTTCTGTTCGTGGAGCTTAGGTATCTGTTAAAGCAAAAAAGAGAGATCTACCGAAGTACCAGCAGGTTTCCCAGCTGTCCTTTCAGAGAAAAAGCAGTTAAATCTCTTTAATTACATTCAAAATGTGCTGTTCCAAGTCCCTGTGTTTTGTTAAATGGGGAGGTGCTCTATCAAGCAAGACTGCTCACTAGGGGTGGGTGGAAGTTGGGGGGGGGGGGTGGGGTAGGGAGGGAACTAACACCTAATTAGATGTCAGCAGTTCCCAAGAGCTGAGAAAGTTACCAAGGCAGAGTTTTAATCCTACCCCACTAAAGACAATATTTCTACTAAATCACCAAAAAGAAAGTAACTTTGTTTTTAAAATATACCAAAACCCTTTTCAGATATCCCAGTCAGAGAGCTAGCAATTTAAAAAAAATAAACCCTCAAATTCTTACCGTTGTTTGAACTTTATAGCTCCTGTTAGGAATGCCTCAACAGGGCAGGGCTCTGAAGCCTTTTATGCAGGCCTCAGCTGCTCTCAGTTCATTCACAGGCTAATCAGGCCCACTAGCTCCTGAATAGGTGTCAGCAGTACCCAAGAGCTGAGAAAGTTACCGAGGCAGAGTTTTAAACCTACCCCACTAAAGACAATATTTCTACTAAAGCACCTAAAAGAATGTAACTTTGTTTTAAAAATATACCAAAACCCTTTCAAACCCTGGCCTGTTGTTTATTGAGCCAGTGCTCTAACCATTAGGCTACACCTCCACACCTTTCTGCTCAGCAATGTCTAGAATCAAAGAAACTGCAAGTCCCTGCCTGAACATAAGAACATAAGATATGCCATACTGGGTCAGACCAAGGTCCATCAAGCCCAGTATTCTGTTTCCAACAGTGGCCAATCTAGGTCACATGTACCTAGCAGTTTCCCCAAGGGACACAGGTTCCACAATGCTGGTACTGGGTCAAGCATTGATATCCTGGGTCTCTTCTTAATAATGGTATATGGACCTTTCCTCCAGGAACTTGTCCAAGCCTTTTTTAAACCCAGCTACACTAACAGCCTTTACTACATCCTCCGGTAACAAATTCCAGAGTTTGATTACACGTTGAGTGAAAAAATATTTTATTTTATTAGTCTTAAATAGTTTACCTTGTAGCTTCATTGCATGTCCCCTAGTCTTTCTATATTCTGATAAGGTAAACAATTGATCTACGTTTACCCATTCCACTCCGTTCATTAATTTATAGACTTCTATCATATCTCCCCTCAGCCGTCTCTTTTCCAGGTTAAAGAGCCCTAACCTTTTTATCCTTTCTTCATAGGAGTATCCTTCCATCCCCTTTACCATTTTGGTGGCTCTTCTCTGAACCTTTTCTAAAATCGCTATATCCTTTTTAAGATACGGCGACCAGAATTGCACACAATATTCAAGGTGCGGTCTCACCATGGAACGATATAGAGGCATTATAATATCTTTTGTTTTATTTTCCATTCCATTCCTTTCCTTACCATACCTAGCATTCTATTTGCTCTCTTGGCCGCCGCTCCACACTGGGCCGAGGGTTTTAACATGGTATCCACAATGACACCTTAATCTTTTTCCTGGGTGGTAGTTCCTAATGTGGAACCTTGCATCGTGTAACCATAGTTTTGGTTGTTCTTCCCTAGGTGCATAACCTTGCACTTGTCCACATTAAATTTCATCTGCCATTTTGATGCCCAGTCTTCCAATTTATCAAGATTCTCTTGCAATTTTCCACAATCCTCTTGGGTTTTAACAACTTTAAATAGTTCTGTGTCATCTGCAAATTTGATAACCTCACTCGTTATTCCACTTTCCAGGTCATTTATGAATATGTCAAAAAGCAGCGGACCCAGCACAGATCCCTGGGGTACACCACTATTCACTTTTCTTCATTGGGAAAATTGGCCATTTAGCCCTACCCTCTGCTTTCTATCTTTTAACCAGTTCCTGATCCACAATAGTACACTGCCTCCTATCCCATGAGTCTTTAGTTTTGCCAAAAGTCTCTCATGAGGGACCTTGTCAAAGGCTTTCTGAAAGTCCAGATACACAATATCAACCGACTCACCTTTGTCCACCTGATTATTCACTCCTTCAAAAAAACATAACAGATTAGTAAGACAAGATCTTCTTTGTCTAAAGCCATGTTGGCTGTCTCCCATTAGGTCATGACTATCTACATGCTGAGTAATTTTATTCTTTATGATGATTTCTACCATTTTTCCCAGTACTGATGTCAGGCTCACGGGTCTGTAGTTTCCCGGATCACCCCTGGAACCCTTTTTAAAAATTGGTGTTACATTGGCGATCCTCCAATCTTCAGGTATTAGAGATGATTTTAATGATAGTTCACAGATTACTAATAGCAGGTGTCAAACACCTTGCTGGCCCGCAAGGCGGGAGCCTGGGGCTTCGGTGTTGCTCCTCTTCTAACAGCAAGGACTTTATGTTGCCCTCAGGGATTTTGGATCCCAATAGCTAATCGAAATAAGGAGGTAGTTGTGGTCGAGTAGCTATGCTTAAAGATGTTTTATTTCCCGTCCCGGGAGAATTCTTGCAACAAATATCAAAAAGCAAATAAACCATACAGCTGGTATAACACAAGAGAGGGACTACAAATGGGAACAAAAATGCTTATTGTCAGCTTTAACTGAACAAAAAGAGGGAAAAACAGGTTTTCAATCACACACTTTTAACTGTGAAATCTGTGCTCTCCCACAGATTTCACTCCAGCAAGCTTTCTTAGGCCCCTAACAAAAAGAGGTTATGCTATCAGAGAAAACAAGCATACAGTCCATTTTGCACATATCAGAATTATCATCACCAAAGTCACAATCCATATCTTCAGGTGCTTTTTGATAATTATAACTTGCAGGGCTGTATTGTGCAATAGTGTTTGTTTCTCTCCTCTCGGCTGGGTCAGAGCACCACTCCCCCCTATCACTGCAGAAAGGTTCTTTACCACACACTATGGAATCTTTCCTTAGTGGGCTACACACTTCCTGACCACTGGGGGTAAAACTCAGTGCTCCTCTAATCCAGGTACTTTGGCTTTCATGCTGTGCTCTGCCTGGCTGGTGTGTAAACGGGAAGTGGAAACTTTTCTTCCCCTCTCTTCCTTTCACAGGACGTCTTTCTAAAGCATGGGAATTATCTCTTGGACAAGTATTCTGGCTCCCCAGGTTCCTGCTATTGTGGTTATCTCTTCTCCCTGCTCCTCGTGGTTTAATATCCTGGAGTCTCCCTCTGGTCCCACACGGACTTTGGCTTAGTGCAGCCTAACTTCCCAGCACTAACCTTTGTGAACTCTTCTTGGATAAACCCCTCTGAGGTGCAGATTGATTCCACGTCTGAACCTTCCAGGTATGGCTCCTGGCTTTTCTGAGTGCTGTACTTTCCTTTCCCTTGAGTCCTCTCAATGTCTCCTTCTCTCTCTGCCACAGGACTGAGTCTGACTCCTGGCTTGCGTCTCTGTGTTTCCTTCTTTCTCCACGTGTGCCTGTACGTGAATCTGTGCATGAATATGCACGTGTCTCTGTACTTGTCTCTGTACGTGGCTCTGCTCTGCTCAAGGCTGACCTTTTTTTATCTGCGTCATTCCTTGAGACTTGAGTTAGCTCAACTCTTTGCAGCTGTCTCTGCTTTGCTGATGAGCTTTGCTGATGAGCTTTGCTGGAGCACATGGCCAGACCCCCCCCCCCCCTGATTGGCTGCACTCGCACCCAGCAACCAGCGGAGCCAATCCTTTTGAAAGATGCAGTCCACGTCATGGTGCGCCACGCCAAGCACACCCTCCCCCCTCTACATTCCCCTGAAGTGAGCAGGGTCAAGCGCCGGGCCAGGCACCCGGTTACGCGCGGGCGCCGGGACCCTGCCCGCGCCCTAAGACTAACCGGGTAGCCAGACCCGACGCTCACCCCTCCCTCCCCCCCCTTTTACCACCCTCCAATCCCCCTTTAACCTTCATCCGCCCTTCCCACAAAATGCACCAACAGCCTTTTGTGGTAACAACTGGTCGCAGCTTTATTTCCAAACAACATATTTAACAATAAACAGGAATGCATCAAACCCCCCCCCCCCAGCAGCGCGATGCGTCACCAGCCATGCAATTAGCAAGGCGACCTCGCCTCCGCTCCAGTCCCCATCAAACCACCGGCAACGCTCCAACCACCCCTATCCGACTTTGCCATATTACTAGCAAAAGTCTTCCAGGGGTAGTACGGGTCGAGGGCACCCCGCCCCCTTCCCAAGTCGCCTAATGCTCCGGACCCCGGAAACTTCCGGGATCCCGCCACCGGCACAGGAACCAACCTTACCTTTGCCACCCCCCCGAACCTCACCAAGCTGTGACCAGCATGTCCTATCCTGAACCACCCTTTCCAACACCTCCTGCCAGTCATTGAGGAGCAAATCCGTCCCGACCGGAGATAGGTGCACACCGTCCGCCCGGTAAAGCCCGGCACACGCCACCTCCACCCAAGAATGCTGCGCTTGATATCCCCCATGCTCGCAAACCCACCTCCCAATTTGTCTATTTATTTTTGTCAATCCCCTGGACCATCTCCTCTGTCCCCCGCACGCCGGTCTGGGAATAATATCGGACCAGATCAAAACAACCTCCCCAAACATACACAGCAGCACAGCAAAGTCCTTCTTGGCAGCTCTGATCAACTGCTTACAGGACCAATCCGCCAGAACATTACCCCCCAAATGCACTAGTACAATAGTTGGTATATCCCGGATTCGCAGATGATGACGAAGCAAAGGCATCAGCTGAGGCCACCTCAGTCCACGCTCGCCCAGCCATGACACCGCCACCACCACAGGATCCAGTCCAAGATTCAGCCCGATAGGCCGCACCGCTGCTCACTGACCGGCCCAGAACACGTAGGAATGCCCCAAGATCCAACAGCCCCATGCTTTCAGCCCCACATCTGCAACAGAAAAAACATCATTAAAATCCCCCCCCCCTAGTGAAAGCCAAGCAGCTCATAAACAAACATACCCCTTAAAAACTTTCGACTGCCATCTGCCGATACTCTGAATCTGTGCCCCAGACAATCCCAACGCTGCGGCGCTAGTCGCTGCACCGATGCGAAAGGAATGTGCAGAAAAGGACCGGGGGTCCTCCCCGATCCGGCGTAACACCAGGCGCAGCACCGCCGTCACCTGAAATTGCGTGAGCGCACGGGAATCACTATGCACAAACAATCCTTCAGCACCCGTCGGGCGCACACTCAAGTAGCTCTCCATAGCGGCCACCGGGCACGTGAGTCCCCCGATCCCTCTAAGAACCACCCACAACCCTTTCCCTTTTTGGTCCGTCTTGGATCTCACTAACAACACGCGCAGAATCCCCGGCTCACTCCCCACATGTTTGTAGCGCAAGCAATTACCCAAGCCCGCATTCCCCGAAGATACCGCCAGTTTGCCCACCTGAAAGGCACCAAAAAATGCCAGACAAAAGACCGCCCGAAAAAGAGTGGCCTCGTAATGTGACACCGCCACCCCCGGCAAAGCCTGGCACAGCCTTCGTAACAAATCATGTGTAATCGGCCCAGGCAAAGCACGCTCCCACCCTTTTAGTAGCTGCCGGGCCAGAAATCCGTGGCCCAACAATCCCCAACCCGCTGCCTTGGCAAAAAAATCCAAACCCAGCCAGGTGAATTTTAACAGCCGATCAGCGCCGTGCCCTTTAGCCCAACCAACATACCCTCCTAGCAAGTACTCTGGCACTTCCCCCCCACCCCAGCCCGACTGATACAGATATTCCAACACCCGCTCACAACCACGCTGATAAGCAGCCCAAGTCTGCTCCGCCACTGAATTCTTGAGGAGGCTCTTCATCTCTGCCGGCCACAGCTCCACAGTTTCCACGGGACCACGAGGCCGTCCTCTTCCGCCTCCGGAGCCAAGCACCAAAATCGCTCCAACTGCAAACGAGAAAGCGCATCAGCGATTTCATTAGTATGCCCCAGGATGTGTCGAGCCCTCAGGTCCACATTCAAACTCAAACATGCCAGGATGACCAGCCGTATTAATGACGCCACCTGACTGCAACGCGGAGAATACTGATTAATAACCGCCACGACCGCCTCATTGTCGCACCACCACACGACCTTGCGATTGGCCAACCTGTGAGGCCATAACTCCATAGCCACCAGTATGGGAAAAAGCTCCAGAAAGGTAATATTACGTACTAGCCCCTCATCCACCCAAGCCTGCGGCCATCTGTCAGCACACCATGATCCACCAAAGTATATTCCCAAACCAATACCACCGGCAGCGTCCTTAAAGAGCTGCAAGTCCTCACTGGAGATCTCCAGATCTCGAAATACTGAAATCCCATTAAAGTCCCGCAGAAAGACATCCCAAATCTGCAGATCCTCCTGCATAACTCGTGACACACGAATACGGTGATGTGGCCTGAGCACTCCCGCTGTCGCCACTGCCAACTGTCTAAGAAACACCCTCCCCATCGGAATGACCTTACAGGCGAAATTAAGTGATCCAATTAGCGCCTGCAATTCCCTCAAGGTCAACTTAGAAGAGGATAAGGAATTAGCAACCAGCACCCTCAATTTCTCCACCTTCTCCAACGGCAACCGCGCTACCATCTGTCCGGAATCCAATTCCACACCTAAAAAGGTGAGGAGCGTCGTCGGGCCTACGGTTTTACCCTCTGCTAAAGGCACGCCCAACTCGCTAGCCAAACCGACAAAACCCCCCAGAAGCTCGCTACAACCTGCAGACCCCGCCTTGCCCACAAACAGGAAATCATCCAGGTAATGAACCACCTCAGAGGATCCCACCCTCCGAACCACCATCTAGTGCAGGAAAGAGCTAAATTTCTCGAAATAAGAGCAAGATACCGAACAACCCATCGGCATACATTTATCAAAATAAAACTCGCCCTCAAACTGGAAACCTAAGAACTTGAAAGCGGACGGGTGTACCGGCAACAAGCGAAAGGCAGACTCGATATCCACCTTAGCCATCAAGGAGCCTCGCCCGGCCCTCCTGACTAACTCCACCGCCCCATCAAACGAGGCATAACGAACCGTACACAAATCGCGTGGTATGAAATCATTCACCGAGGCCCCCAAAGGGCAAGACAAATTGTGGATTAATCTAAACTTCCCCGGTTCTTTTTTAGGAAGAATTCCCAACGGGGACACCACAAAACCTTGAAAAGGGGAAGAGGGAAAGGACCTGCAATTCTGCCCAACCGTAATTCCACCGCCAACTTCTCCCGAGCTATCGACACCCATCTCCGTACACTAGGGGAATTGCGAGCCCTTGAACACCCCACGGGACCCCGAATCAGAACAACGAAACCGAACTGAAAGCCTAACTGCAAAATTACCTTATCCATTTTCCGCGGGTAACCGCGCAACCAATTAAGCAATAGCGGTACTCGTATCGGAGAAGGAGCCAACTCGAATAGCACCCGCCTACTTGGGACTGGAACCAGGCGGGGTGCTGGCCCCTTTCTTAACACATTTGGCGGCCGAATGGGGACCGCTGCAGATCGAGCACATGTGGCGGAATTTACAGTCAGGAAAGGGACACATGGATCTGGTCTGGACTGGAGAAACATCCCCCCGAAAGGAACGACCCGCACCAGCCAGAACCCCCAATCCCATCTTTGCACCGCCCCCAGCAACCACCCCACCTTTTACCGACATCTGAGTCAGCCAAAGGTTAATGTCTTGAGTACCCCAAGTCAAAAACCTATTCTCCTCCATTTTGTCACAAAACCTCTCATCATAATTCAACCATGACCAGCCTTCGTGCACCTGAGAAGCCTCCAAAATCGAATCCACATAGGACAACAACATACCGTACTGCGCCGGGAAATGCTGCCCCCACACACTCGCCAGCCGCAAGAACGCTCTGACCCAATTGACGACATTCCTAGAGACCTTATGAATATGGCCTGCCTTCTCATCCTCCTTGCGCTTTTTCTTACTATCCCCCGAACGCTTGCGCCCCTCCAGCAAACGAAAAATGTCAATGTACTTCCGTTTCCGAATTTTTCTCCGCAACTTCTTCGGGACGCCTTCCCATAGTTCCGATAAAGCCACCAATGAGGAAGACCCAGCAGAAGCGTGCGCACCAGAAGACCCTAGCCCTGGTATTGTTTCACTGCCCCCGCCCTCCCCCATCAATGATTCGGCCGAATCCGAAGATGAGGAGGAGGAAGAGTCCGAACTACGCCTATGTCAACACACATGCTTCCTCTTCTTGCACGCCTGTCGTGACCGCTCAGCCCTAAACCCACCCCCACCCACCTCATCCCCCCCACCCGCAAGCGACTCACCTGTCCGGTCCTCAGCGGCCATCACATCAGACGAACAGGGGGAAGCAACAGCCCCTTGCAGCCCACCAGCTCCTTGAGGCCGATTCGCCTCCGTCGAAGCTCCCCTTGCGGCAGAAGTTCCATAATCCATATTCGCTGCAGCTGTGGACAGCACCGTAGACTGGACACCTCCTGGCGCTGACCTAAAAGGAACCTGCGGAGACAAAAAAGGAAAACCCAAGGAGGGAAAGGCAGGAGACCAAGCCGGCTGCCACGCCCCCGCCCACTCGGACCTGGAAGAGCCTTGCCCCCCACTCAACCAATGGTCCCAAACTGCCTGCTGCTCGGCCGGACCAAATCCCCTATGCGGAACCATATCCCCAACCGGAGATCCCAAAGCAGCGCCAGCGCCAGCTACCACACCAAACCCAGGCCTTAGCCCCCCCTCTCCCCACTGGCCCACAGGGCATACAATACCCCCCTGCTCCCCTTCAGACCGAGATCCTGAAGATATTTCAGCCCCCACAGCAGCACCACCTGCCCCTTGCCCTTCAGCACCACCAGCACCTCTGCCCTGCCCAGTGCCCACAATACGTGCCCTCCTCCTAGAAACAGAGAGCCTACCTCGCTCCCTTGTCGTACGCCGCACTCCCCTGCTAGCACTTGCGCTCTCTACCCTCTGCTGCCCAATCCTTCCAGCCCTGCCCAACCCCCGAGCTCTGTGACCCCTTACGGGCTGGCACACAGTCGCCCTGCACCCCCCACCTTTCCCAGTCCTCTTACCAGCCATAGTCCACCCCTGCCCACCCCCCCCCACAGCCAGAGAACAAATGCATCTAAAATATGTACCGAGAAAACTAAACCTTAAAGTGAAGGCTATTCTGGCTAGATAAGGCTGGGACCTGATGCAGGGGCTCTGTCTTTGACCCCGAAACGTGACACGTCGTTCCTGAGGTTGTCGGATTAGTCTTTTTTGGCCTATTTTTCTACAAATAATTTTGGTGTTGGATTTCACCATTATAATCAGATAAGTGTAATTTGTTAAACACTTCTCATAAGCTATTTTATATTATGATTAAAATGGACTGGCTGCAGCGGTTTGGGGTGGTTCCTTTCCCCTCTCTGTGGTAGCCGCTCCGACAAAAAATAAATTTGCTTTACTTTGCTTTATGAGGGTGCCTCGGGCACGCCTGCCTGATCCTCCATGGCACAGAAGTCCACTGAGCACAATGTCGAATCTGCGGCAGTCCCAGAGCCGATATCCTGCTTCAACGTCCTCCAGCGTCTCTCTGCCCGCTCCCAGACATTAAGGATTTTAGAAAGAATCTAAAAACACTCCTCTTTAAGAATCACTTCGACCATATTACATAATAACCTCAAATTAACATGCCATTGACCAACTATGAATAACCTTTTGCTATGGTCTGCGATATGATATACAAAATATATAAAATGCATATAGTTAGATTTCAAATAAAATAACACTGCACATAGTTTTTACACAGCCTCTACCCAATATACCATGCCCGTTGTACAACAATAACCTCTGTTTAACTGTTCTATGTATAATGTTTCCAAGTTTAACTGTTCTATGTATAATGTTTCAAGTTATAATGTAAACCGCTCTGAGTGAAGGACAAAGCAGTATAAAAAAATGTTTAAATAAAATAAATAAATAAATGGCGTTAGATGTTGGTACAGTTGCTGGCCACACATAAGATACCATTCCCTGACTTTTTGTACTCTACAACATCTGTTTGACTGTCACGCTCAGGGCCTGTGGGGAGCCAGTGAGGCTGTCATTCAGGCCCTCTGCTGTAACACATTTTTTACTTTATTTATTTATTTAGATATTTTTTATACCGTGCTTTTTAGAATCAGTGTGGTTTACAAGTAACATCAAATTGTACAATGCAGGCTGAAAAACATACATTGAACTTTACAAAAAACAAGTATTTCAACTTGGGGTTCAAACAGGGGTAACTATATACAAATTGAGCAATTGTGCCATGGGTATATTACTGTCAACCTGACATGCTCTGAATAATTTTACATGGGTGGGCGTCAACATGACGTATGTGTGCTTGTGGTGTCATCGTGATGGGTGGGAGGGCATAGTGGGTTGTGTTAGGTCACTGGTGTGGGCCTAATGTTGAAGGAATAGGTGATGCTTTAGTGCCTTCCTGAATTGCACGAGGTCAGTAATAGCTTGGATAGTGGTTAGGAGGGAATTCCAGAGTGTAGGTGCGTAGTATACAAAGGCTCTGTTATTTGTTGCAAGGGAGCATTTTGTTATTGATTGGGGATTGTGAGTGTGTTGGTAGCAGAAGACCTTCTGGATCTGTTCAGGAGAGTGGGGTGGACAAGGTCCGTGAGGGAGGTGGAGGAAAGATTGTTAATGGCTTTGCAGGTCAGCAGTAGTACTTTGAAGGTGAGTCTGCAGTGGATCGGTAGCCAGTGGAGGTGTTTCAGGATTGGAGTTATGTGATCTCTTCTGGAGGCTCCATGCAGGATTCAGGCAGCGGTGTTCATTGCTAGTTGTAGTGGCTTCAGTGTGCACTTGGGGAGTCCATGCAGAATGGCGTTGGCGTAGTCGAAGTGGGGGGTTACCAGTGCTTGAAAGATTGTCCGGAAGTCATCAGGCTCCAGTAGGGGTCGAAGGTGCCAAATAGTTTGTATTTTATGATAGATTGCCTTGATGGTGTTGCTTATATGTGCTTTCATGTCGAGCTAGGGTGATACCCAAGTAGCGGATGGTGGGTCTGCTCGGGAGTTCAGCATCTCTCACCTTAATCGAAGCAGGAGGGTTAAAGGATTGATTTCTGGTGATAAATAGGACGTTCATCTTATTGAAATTAATTTTGAGGCTTTGCGTGTGGAGTCAGTCAGTGACAGCATCGAAGCAATTTGTTAATGGTGATAAGTCAGGCTGGTCGGTGGAGAATGGTGTGAAAAGCAAAACATCATCAGCATACACCAGGCAGGAGATATTGAAGGAGCGGATGATTGCACAGATAGGCTGCATGTATATGTTGAAAAGGAGAGCTGAGAGTGAAGAGCCTTGGGGGACTCCTTGCTTTTGTTGAGAAGGCTCTGAGGACATGGAGTCAGTTCGTACCTGTTGCCATCTGTCTGATAGGTATGACTTGCACCAACTCAAAGCAGAACCATGGATTCACTTCTCTTGGAGTCGTGTGAGGAGCGTTTCGTGGTTGAATGAGTCGAATGCAGCGGCAATGTCCATGAAGATTAGAGCAAAGCCTTGTCTGATGTTATCGATCCCTGTGATTAGGGTGCTGAGTAGAGTGGTGAGTAGTGTCTTCACGCCATGTAATTCTCTGAAGCCATGCTGGCATTGATCGAGAGAGGCATTGGTCTTGATGTGGTGTTGAATTTGGGGTTGCACGACCTTCTCGATTATCTGAGATAGAATTGGAATGCTGGAGATCGGTCGATGGGATTCTGCCTTCTGGGGGTTCAGCTTGTTGTTCTTTAGTAGGGGCCGAATGGATGTTTGTTTTAGAATCGGTGGGAATGTCCCTATTGAGAAGGAGAGTTCCATGATCTTGGCTAGGAATGGGCTGAATTCCGCCCGCAGCGATCTTATCCAGAATGCTGGGCAGGGGTCATTGGGAGCTGTGGTAGTGTTGATAGACATGATGATGTCCTCGATGCATCTCTTGGAAGGGGGCGTGAAGGAGGTCAGCGGCGTTAGGTGGTGTGGTTTGTGGCCTGTTGAGGAATTAATGGCGGTATTGGTCAGGCTGGTCTTGGCTTGTAGGTAGTCGGCAAATTTCTGAGGGTGTAGCAGGTTTGTCTGGGTGGGAGAAGGTTTTTTGGTCAGGGTCTTGACAATGTTGAAAAGGTCGCAAGGTTTGTTTAGGGAGCGTAGCAGGAGTTCAGAGTGATATTCTTTCATTTTCTTGGAGACTGTTTTGCGGTGTTCTTTTAGGTGGGATGTATAGGCCACCTGGTCGTCCGAGGATCGTGAACATCACCATCATCTTTCAAGCTTCCTGAGAAGGAGTAGTGATGTCCGTATTACTGAGGAGTACCATCGTACTGATTTTCTTCTTCCTGTTGGCTTATGCAGGCACATGCAGGCATTGAGTAGTACCCCCACCCCTACCCCCATCCCAATATTCACTCCAGACACTGCCTTCCCATAAGGTGGCAGGTAATGCACAGACCAACATGACATCCTGTGGCACATTTCCAAATTTCCGAAAAATCCAAGTTATCAATGTCCCTGTTTAATGTATATTTCCAAGTTTAAGTTACAATCTAAACTGCTTTGACTGAAATTATAAAGTAGAATAAAATACCTGTTAAATAAAAAAAAAAAATTAGGAGCTGGAATTGTGCACGAACCATTCAGAGGTTAGTGTCCCGCAGTCACAATTGGGCAAAGAAGTGCATTCTGACTCTCTTTTGGTATAATACGTATTGTACTGCTGAATGCATTGGTCAATGATTAGTAGACAGTGTTGAGATGGCATGTATTGTGTGCAAATGTTCCTGATACGGACTTGCCTGTTTGAGCATACTGTGCATGGAGCAAAGAGTCCTCTGGATTGCACTCTGCAACTACAGCTTAGGACAAGAGTAACGTGCATAATGGTAAATCGCAGTGTCTTTCCAATGTCACTAACTACGTGACTGAATTGGACATTCACAGAGGCCAGCCTCTGTGCCTAGTTCGCTGAAGGCTGCAGCTGCACCAAGTGGGCTGACAGTGTTGCCATGGATACAACTGTTATTGGCAGTTGGCATTAATCAGGCCTCTCACCTGTGCCAAACAGTGGCACTGAATACCACTATTATTTGGATAACTCATTGTAAAATCTGGATATTTAGCACCGCCACTATCCAGATACTGGTTTATGGTTTAATTAAAATGTGATATACCGTCCTTCAAACACATTGGAATGGTTTACATACTGTTTCTGAATATCTAGTTTTATTTAGCCACAGTGGCCGGCATTTAAAAGACATGCTTATCACTTTATGGTAGGACAAGAGAAGCGAACCAGGCAGCAACAGCATCACAGCAGTTGCATTGCTTCTCCCTTAAACTTTAAGGCGATCAAACTGAATGAGCTGAAAAGGATTTGGATTTTTCAGAGGACCTCCGTCCATTTAGTTTGGAACCTCTGAACTGAACCAAAAATCAGTTTCCCATTTGGATACAGATACATATCTCTTTTTCTATTTCTCTCTAACTAGATAGGTTGATATGTCTTGTTGCTGGCCATACAGTATTGCCACAGCTGGTGGACTGATTTGCAGAGGCTTTAAGTATATGTTTGGAAGTTTACGGAAGATTGAGCTAGCTAGCTGGCTTTCTTTTTCTTGATTCCACACTATATCGTCTCTTTCACAGGATTATTACATGTCGGCCATACAAATGAAGCAATTCACAAGCTGATTGTCAACCCGGTCAGTATTTAAACACCACAGTGGTCATCTGCGGTGCTTAAATATAATCCGGATATTTAGCAGCAATATCCGGAAAGCAGCTGCTACTGAATATCTGGAGTGAGCATCTGCTATCCGCGTAAGTTCAAACCTCATCTGGATAGTAGCGATTTTCAGCCAGGACTTAACCGGATAGCAGCTGAGGACTGCTTTACATGTGGCCTAAGCTATATGTACAGCGCTGTGTATGCCTTGTAGCTCTATACATATGATTAGAAGTAGTGAGTGCTGGATAGTAGCTATACCACCCCAGCTGCACCCAAAGAGCACTCCGGATAGGGTCAAGATGGTCTGCGGAGATATTTGGCAGTCCTATCTGGATGATACAACTGAATACCTCTCTCAGCACCCTAATCCAGATAGACCCCTGTGGACTATCCGGATAAGGGCTCTGAATATTGGTTCCTTGGTTTTCTTCTCCCCTCAGTCAGGACCGTACCTAGCCCTGTGCAAGCGGTGTGGCTGCGCAGGGTGCAAAGACTTAAGGAGCACATTTCAGCTGTCTGCCGTTGCCTGGCACTGCTGAGGGAAGAAAAGGTGGCAGTGGCAGGCAATGGCAGACAGCTTAAATGCGCCCTTAATTCTTCTCATGGCGCTCTAAGCAGTTCTGGTCTCTCCCTCCTCTGACGTGACGTCAGAGCAAGGAGGGACAGATCTGCTTAGAGTGCCGGCGACTGCACATCGGGCGCACGTCTTCTGTCCCACCGCCGTCCACAAAGTGGCTGGATGGGGGTGGGGAGGGGGGGGGGCGCACCCGATGTGCAAGTCACACAGGGCACGATTGACACTTGGTACGGCCCTGCCCTCAGTACTATACTTTGCCAGGAAAATAAAAAATATAAAAAAGATCTGCAAACTAATTCAGCCTCAGTTTCTACTGTTAATTCAATTAAAATACAATGGGCAATAACAAAAGCACACAGGCAATCTGACAAGAATAGCTAAATGGCTAATTGGGAGCCAGTCTGTTACAATAACGAATTGCTGTATCTCTTCCGTTTGATTCCTATATCATTATATATCAATAGAGACTAATCTGCAACATGCCTCTCAGGCTTTGAGTGACACTGACTAGTGAGCTGTTGCTTTTCTAATGAGCAGAAAATCACCAGATTCTCAGGGGGATCAGTCACTTTTGGAGGCCTGTGCATGCTCTTTCGCTTTGCTGCTATGCTCTTTGATTAGGTATTGGCAGCTATTCAGATTTTGAGGCCCATGCAGCCTGTCACCAGCATGTCTGCCATTCTTATTACTTAATCTGTAAAAAAAAGAATTGGAAAACCACAGATGGCAATTTTGGAAAGTCAGTTATTCAAAATTCATTACCATATGTATGTACGTATAATAGGAGCAATCTTTCGTATACTTGCATACACTGCATGTCTAAAGTAGGCTTTCCTAGGGGTGGAATTGGGGAAGCTTGAGTTTGGCACAGATGCTTTTATGACTATGCTGGAGCAGGCCTAAATACACAAGTATCTGTGGCTGTTGCTTGCATACTTTATCCCCACCTTTTAAAGGTATACTGGTCACATCTGCTTCTGTGATCGGGACTAAAATTGCTTCCTTATTCTTGTAGTGCATCTGGATAGCTTGCCATGCACAAATGGCATTTATCAGAAGCTGATTTCTACTGAAATCAGTAACATTCTGGTTCCACTCGTGATCCAATGATTTCTGCACCATGACAATGTGTTTGTCATAACAAAAAGTATTAGTTACATATTCCCTTGTAATTGAATCCAGAGCATGGTGATCTAATATTACACTAAATTAGCAGCAAAATATAATTAGTTTCCTGGCATACACTAAACAAAAGATAAGTATCGTTTGAAATCTTCCATTTGAGATTTCTGAAGAAACTTTCAGAGATCAAATAGAAACCAGTGCAGATGATGTATCTTTCCTAATCAAACGACCAAAAGTATTAGTTTCCTAAGTGTGGGAGTTAGGCACTTAAATGAGCCCTTTTTGAAAAATGTCTACAGCTGAATGCCTAAATTTTGGAGTCTATTTTCACTAGGCACATAAAGGGCTGGCCCAAATTTTGGTTCAAGCTGTTGGCACTCTAAGCAAACCTTAAGCCTTACACCCCCCTGGCTGTTAGAATCTATTATTTAGTTTTCAATGCCCTACTATTTGCTGCCCTCCAGAAGTTGCTGCCCTAGGCAACCACCTGGTTTGTTTAAAGATTGGGCTGGCCCTGCCTAAAATGTGGCTAGCTAGATGGATGCACTTAGGGTGGAGAAAAACTTTAGAAGTTGAGAAGTCAATATTCAAAGACATAGGCAGCATTTGCATGGTTAAAGAAGGGTCGCATGTGTATAACTCTGACTAAGCTTGATTTTCAGAGATCATGAGTTATTCCGATATAGTCTTTGTGTGTCGACATTTACCCAGCAATAAAGGGAGGTGTTTAGGGATATGTCAAGGCATGGCCAAGATATAACTGAACCAGTCAAATTTTCGGCTCTGCTAAGTTGCAAAAGCTATTACATATATTTGCTTAAATTTAGGCCTAATATTTAAATGGTATGAGGAGCAGGAGCTTTAGAATCTTTACTTGATTAACATTTTCGGCAGCAGGATACTGGGCTTGGTGGATCTTTGGTCTTTCCCAGTTTGGCAGTTCTTAAATTAACTTTCTGCATTTGATCTGTTTGGTGCAGTTTTTAGAAGCAGAATAATCCACTGTGGAAATATTGGTGTCAATGGTGGCAGAGGAAGTGGGCCACATACACTTCAAAGTTCTCCTTCTACCCTACATGTGCCAGTGCCTTCAGGAGGCAAATCACATTATCAGTGCCCTTCTCTTCTACTGCCAACTCCAGACTCTGTGAATTTCACTTTCATGTGCCATATGCTTGGTCCTATTCAAAGCTAGGTTAAAGACTACCTCTTTGAGGCTGCTTTTGGATCCTGACCCATGTTGTTCTTCTTTTTTAATGCCTATATATGTTTTAATCAGTTCCCTTTTAAATTATCCTAGTCCCCTGCTTGTTCTCTGTTAAGATTACCAGATGTCCCTGATTTACAGGGACTGTCCCCGATTTTGGGTAATGTCCCAGACTCCATGGCCTATAATCACTTCCTGGCCCCAATTTCAGTGGGAGGAGATGTAAAAGACATTTCTTCTCCTACATACCCCTCTCATGTAGTCTTCTCGATCCTGGTAGGAGAAGATGCTATTTTTACATTCTGGCATGTACAGGTACAGCACCGATTTTCCAGCACCCTTGGTTCCAAAGGCCTGATGGATTATCAGTTTTGCTAGACCAACAGAGGTCAGGGCTATACCAAGCCATAAATGCGACTTGCATTTGGGGCGCCTCCCACCCCACATCATAGGTCTGCCATTTGCCTCATGCCCAGCATTTCCCCATCTTACCCCAAACCTCCATGTCCAGCTGGCTTCCCCCATGCTGCCTGCCCTTGACCCACTGCCGCCGCTTTTTCGGTTCTCTTGGTGAAAAACTGAGAACCCCCAGCCAAGATCAAAAATTTGGTAAACAGTCAGTTTTCAACTTCTTATGGAACAATACATAAAAAGACTGTCGTGGCCAGGCCTGTCCTCAGAGAAGATCAGGGACCAGGGTCCTAGGCATGCATATTCACATTTAACTGCCCCCTTTCCCTTCAGGTTGAGCCTTCCTTACAAGCCCCAGGTGTTTCCAGAAGCAAGGGCAGGCAGTGCAGGGGGCAGCCGAAGCTGGTAACTACAAATGTGCCCTGAGAGGCTGCACCACTCCTTTGTTGGAATTAAAAAGAGGTGCCGAAAAATAAGTGATGCTGGAAAATCGGTGTATCTGAGCTATTTCTACATAGAGTTCTTTCACAGTGTCCAATGATTGCCTACCATCATGGTCAAAATATAGCTGAACAACTCTTCAACTCTAGATAATTTATTGGGACAACTGAATGGGCCATTGCTCGTGGTGTAATAATAATCTTTCTCAGTAGCTGTACAGGTCCAGGTCCTTGATACTGCTTTGAGTTCACTCTTGGCTGTGGTGTCATAGGTCGTTCATGGACTCCTCTTGTTTCTCTCTTTCTTAAAGCTGGTGACATCTGTAGATACAGATCCTTGATATTGTACTGCAGGCATTCCTGGCTCAGTGCCTCTGGGGTTCTGAGAAGTTGATGTACTTTTCTGGCTCCTCTCTCCTTCACTCTTGAAGTATGTGACACCCGTCTTCTTACTTCATGACTCCTCCTTTCCACAGTTAGAGCTGCTTTCCTCCTGAGGTAGACGGGATGTTGTCAGGGTTTACATAGTCGTTCAGGACTTTAAGGTGAAGACTTAAGCCCAAGACATCTTCCTACCTCACTGCTTTCTCCTTAGCTGCTCCTTGTCATGTAGCTCCCTTTGGATGGTTTGAGGGGCTGGGAAATGGTCAGCAACACCTGTCCCCTTGGGAATACTGTTTACTCCTTCCTCATGGTACAGTGGCTGGATGCCAAAGACAGAGCCTTTGGGTATGGTTTATATGGAATTCGATTTTCCCTCTCAGAGGAATCTCCTCTCAGCCTGATGTAATTGGGCAGAAAGTAACATCCTCTATTCTGGAAAATGATCAGCTCTCCAGGCTACTTTATAATAATTTAGGGTTTGTGCTGGGGCTGAATGTGAGAAGAACTTTAGGCATGTCTACAGTTTTTTCCTGTTAGCTGTTTCTCTATCTGTTTGGTGCTAGCAGGCAGAGGCGTGGTCAGCTTGTTGGGTGGAGGCTCTTCCCCATAAAAAGACCTGCAGCTTTACACGTGGCCGCGTGTCATGGTCTGTGGGAAATGGTCCAAAGGAGCAAGTCCAAAGAGGTTGAACATGCCCCTTTGGTGCACCAGAGCTGACAGAGAAGAATGGTCCTGGAAGTGTTTGGATGCTTTGTAATATGGGAAAGAGAAAGAATAAAGGTACTGTGAAGGATGGTTTCTCTGCTGCCTCATCGGGAGTCCTGGTGGGGCCAATGGACAGGCATGTATTTTCTTTGCCGGTAAGCCAAGTGTCCCCCGAGAGAGCTTCTCTTAGCCCCAGGGGGCGTACCCCACCACCACGTCCATCTCCTCCCATGTCTTCTACTCTATTGTTAGATGATGAAAAGTTTACCTTTATTGTTCCGGTTCCTAAGCCAGTTACTCTTGTGCAGTCTTTAGTTCTGTCTTCTGTGCATGTTAA
Source organism: Ichthyophis bannanicus (assembly GCA_033557465.1). Taxonomy (NCBI): domain Eukaryota; kingdom Metazoa; phylum Chordata; class Amphibia; order Gymnophiona; family Ichthyophiidae; genus Ichthyophis; species Ichthyophis bannanicus. The sequence continues at coordinate 86,212,327 of CM066032.1, read as the reverse complement.
ATGTGTTTATTTCCTTGAAATAAGTAGTTGTTGAATTCCCATCCCAGCTCCTTAATATGGGCTTTATCCATGGTTATGGTTTATATTGTCATATATGTTTAAATCTTTTTTTTGTGAAATGATTGATTTACTTGTGTTTGTTATTGCATTTAATTTGCAATTTCGAAGGGACATTGGAGGTCTTTCCTACTCAAAGTAGTGACATCCAAGGGGTGTCTGCATATATTAAGCCCATACCTTGTGAATACTTGCTCTTTAGAGAGGTCAAAATAATTGATTCTGGGCCTTAGACTTTTTTTAGTCATTATTTCCTTCTTCTCTGTTGCCACTGGAGCTGGGCCTGTTATATCTGCTGCCATCAAAGATATTATGGCATGATCACTATGACAGAAAGAAATGCTGAAAACCAACAAACTTCTGGTAATGTAGCATTAAACACTAACAGGGTCATTCTGTCCTGCAAATAGCGGGGATGGATGTCCTGTTGGGACATCATTCCCCGTTATTCAGCCCTCCTGCTGCTCCTGACTCATCTCCCCATATGAACAGGGAGTTTGTACGGGGAAGCTAGACAAGCAGGGCCGGATTTACGTATACGCCATGTACGCCATGGCGTAGGGCCCACAGCTGGGAAGGGCCCACAAAAAAGGAACAAGTTAGGCTTTTTTTTAAAAATAAAATTTAAAAAAAAACCTGCTGGCTGCCGCCGCGGGGCCCCCTCTGCTGCCGCGGCAGCATGGACTGACCCGCGGGGGCCCCCTCAGCAAGCTCGATCCCTCCCTCCGTGCAGGCTGTGAGAGACGCGAAGGCAGACTGTCTCCTTCGCGTCTCTGTTAAGCCCGCAGGGGCTGATGGGACATTTCCCATCAGCCCCTGCGGGCTTAACAGAGACGCAAGGGAGACAGTCTTCCTTCGCGCCTCTCACAGCCTGCACGGAGGGAGGCACGGAGGGATCGAGCTTGCAGAGGGGGCCCCCGCGGGTCAGTCCATGCTGCCGCGGCAGCAGAGGGGGCCCCGCGGCGGCAGCCAGCAGGTTTTTTTTTAAATCAAATTTTACTTTAGGCCGGGGAAGGGGGAGGGTAGGACTGGTAATGGGCTATTGGGGGGGCTGGGACTGGAAATGGGTTGTGGGATTAAGGCTGGAGGTGGGCTGATGAGGTTAGGACTGGTAATGGGCTGTGGGCTGTTGGGGGGGTTAGAACTGGTAATGGGCTTTGGGGGGGGGGTTAAGACTGGTAATGGGCTGTGGGCTGATGGGGGCTGTCTGGTAATGGGCTATGGGGGGGCTAGGACTGGAAATGGGCTGGGGGGTTAAGACAGGAGGTGGGCTGATGGGGTCAGGACTGATAAAGGGCTGTTGGGGGGGTTTAGAACTGGTAATGGGCTTTGGGGGGGTTAAGACTGGTAATGGGCTGTGGGCTGATGGGGGCTGTCTGGTAATGGGCTATGGGGGGCTAGGACTGGAAATGGGCTGGGGGGGTTAAGACTGGAGGTGGGCTGATGGGGTTAGGACTGGTAATGGGCTGTGGGCTGATGGGGGGGTTAGGACTGGCAATGGGCTATGGGGGGCTGACTGGAAATGGGTTGATGGGGTTAGGACTGGAAGTGGGCTGATGGGGGGGTTAGGACTGGCAATGGGCTATGGGGGGCTGACTGGAAATGGGTTGATGGGGTTAGGACTGGAAGTGGGCTGATGGGGGGTTAGGACTGGTAATGGGTTATAGGGGGGGCTTAAACTGAAAATGGGGTGATGGGGAGTTAGGACTGTAAGTGGGTTGATGGGGGGCTAGGACTGGTATTGGGTTGGGGGGTTGCTAGGACTGGAAATGGACTGATGGGTGGCTAGGACTGGAAATGGGCTGATGCAGGGACTAGAAGGGAATGGATGCTGGATGAGGCTGGAACTAGAAGGGAGCTGATGTTGGGGGAGGATTAGAATGGGATGGGGCTGGAAGAGTAAAATGGAGAAGGGAAAAATATTTTGTGTGGGAGGGATAAAAAATCTACAATTGGCCGGGTATTGGGAGAGTAAGTGGGGATTGAAGATGGAGGGGTAAAATTTGAGTGGATAAAATAGGAATGAGGAAAGAGCAAAAGGAGAAAGATTAGTATGTTAAAGCAGATGTAGAGAGAGAATGGAAAAAAAACTAGAAGAGAGAAGAAAGGACAAATGGACAGCAGACGATGGAGAGTTAGCAGAAGACACGAAGAAACCAGAAGAAAGTGGCTGGAGCAATTGCAGCTGAAAAAAATGCACAAAAGGTAGAAAAATATCTCTTTATTTTGAATTTATTAATTGGAATATGTCAGCTCTGGTAAATGTGCATCATTAACGTCTGCGCTTTGTTTAGTACAAGAGCAAATTAATGTATAGTTTTATTTCTACAGTGTTGTACATTCCAAGTTTGGCTTTTGGGATTCCCAGTTTAATTATTGTCTTCCTGTTTCTAAAATGTGATTACTTGTTTGGTGATGGTCTATGTTCTGCATGTGTAACTGAGCTGAGGTGTTCTGTTTATATAATTCCTATTTGACATTGCCACTTGTTCTCTTTCCCCAGTAGGTCATGTATTGTTGTTCTCTGAAATGTATTGGTTTAATATTTGCAGTGTTGCCTTTTGATTGGTAGAGTATGGTGCTTTGTGAGTCCTGGTAGTGCTGTTAGGATACGGCGGGTTTGCTATGGGTTCTAAATGGGCAGTGTTTGTAGTAGTTCCTAATGTGTCTGGCAGTTGGCACTGGATTATAGTAATGTAGAAATCTTTTAGTCTTTCTTTATCCATACACTCATTAAGAGGCACGTTTACTAAAAGTTAGTATATGGTAACATTATGCAAATATTTATGCAAATGAGGCCCCTTATGCAAATGAGGCCCACATCCCCCTTGGGCCGCCCCTGCTGGGGGCCCACAATTTTTGTTGGCGTAGGGCCTCACTCAAGGTAAATCCGGCCCTGTAGACAAGGGTGGGAAAGTGGTGGCGCAGAGGCTGAGACAGGGTGGGCTGTGAGCTGTCTGCGGCCACGGATGTACAGGGCCGATTCAGCTGTTGGCCCTGTACATTCGGGGCCAGCAGACAGAACAGGGAACTTATTCCATCTCTGAGGTGGAATAAGTTCCCCTAAATGGGGAGAGACGGCAGACTCGCAGCACATCGAAAGGTGGAGGGGGCACAGGAGATTTTCCGCAGCCTGACTGGCTGTGGGAGGCCAGATTGAGGGTTGGGCTGTGGGGAAAGCACCAAGTTGTCAGCGACCGAGGATCGCGGCTCCTGAATGGAGCCGCAGTGCCATGGCAACCGGACACCATGGTGCCGCGGCTCCATTCAGGAGCCCTGACAGTTAGCCAGGTGGAGGCCTGTACATGCAGGCCAACCGGGATCGGGTCCCAGGCCTGCACGTACAGGCTTAGTCACAATTCTAATTCCGCGGGGCTAGACATGCCCTGCAGGATCAGAATTGCATCTGCCCCTGTACATCCGATTCCGATATGGCACACAGGGGCATGGACATCCCGGATAGAATACTGCTCTAAGAGGGTCGTTTTGGAAGCTCTATCCATGCTTTTTAGACATCTGAAAAAGGGCATAGAGACATCCTAAGCACAGAGATGTCTCTAAAGCCTTTTTAGAAGTCAGTGCTGGTGATGTTAAGGTCTGAATGGGGGCATAGTGGAGGCATGACTATTTCATTCCCAGGAACTTGGATGTCCCCACCTGATCTCAGAAATGTCCTGGACATCCGGAGTCACGTCTAAGTTCAGACCTTCTCCAGGAACCTGAAAAATGTTTCTTTTAGCTAAAAAATATGTGGAGGCACATTCTGACCTGGACATCCAGCCCTTTGTGCAGCCGTCCAAAAGCGGGATGCCCAAAGGTAGACCCAATTCTGATCCTGTGGAGGCTAGACATGCCCGCCTGATCAGAATTGGATCTACAGCCTGGTCGGTCTGCATGCCTAGCAGATCCCCAGCTACCTCAGTCAGGTTCCTGAATGGAACTGCAACGCCATGGTGTCCCATCGCCATAGCACTGTGGCTCCATTCAGGATCCGCAAATGATGGCTGCTGCAGCTTTTCTTCTTTCCCCAGAGCCAGACCTCAATCCGGCCTCCCATGGCCAGGGTCCTGCTGCGGGAATATTTCTGCACCCCTGTCTTTGTGGCATGGCCCGGTGGCATGATCCCCCAACGTTCAGGGGTACTTATTCCATCTCTGTGGTAGAATAAGTCCCCGTTCATGTTCATGGCCCCGGATGTACAGGGCCGACCTCAGAATCAGCCCTCTATGTCCGGAGTCACAGCCCACCTATGCCCCGCCCTTGCTCTGCCTCAGTAATGCTCCCTCCAACCCCTTCTAAGCCTCCCTCTACAAACAAGCTGTTCATATGGGGAGGCAGTAGCCGGGGCGACAAGGGAGCAAATAGCGGGGATGAACATCCAATCCAGACGTCCATTCCCACTATTCGCTGTACTGAATGACCTCCCTAGTGGGTAGAGAGAGGAAAGCTCTCCCTCATCCCCAGTATTTAGCACAATTTCAATAAAAGCAGCAGTGTGATTTGAACCTTAGCTTCCTTATTTCTAGCCCACTATTCTAACCATTAGACTATCCAAGACATCTAGGAACTGATATTCTAAAGGCATTCGCATGGTTTACTGATCAGATTGAATATCCAGGTTTAAATGTTGATAGCAATGGCTATGCACCATAGCAGTGTATAGCTGTCTCGCAATTGGATGTCGGGCCCCTAGTTTCTAACCTAGAAACATCCATATCTGGCATATTCATATTTATGAAATCATGCCTGCATCTGGATGTGCTTGCTTTGTTTTCAGATGTTCTGGCTTAGATGTCCCAGATTGCACATGGACGACCCTTCTAAATTTACCCCCTGCCTAACTTGTACTTGAATTTTGAAAGGCCCACTGCTTTAAATGTTTAAATGTTGTTGTTAAGTGCCGTTGAGTCGGAGTCGACTCATGGCGACCCTCTGGATAGCTATCCTAAACTGTGTTCGTTCTTCAGTCAGGCGGCTCATTGTTGACAGACTGGTACCCGTAGCTGCTGTTATTGTATCGATCCATCTCATTGCTGGCCTTCCTCTTTTGCGTTGACCTTCTATCTTGCCAAGCATAATGTCTTTCTCTAATGATCTCTCTCTTCGCATGATGTGTCCAAAGTATGAAAGTCAAAGTCTTGTCATCTGAGCTTCTAAAGAAAGCTTAGGTTTGATCTCCTCTAGTACCGACTGGTTTAAATACATACCTAAATATGGATATCTATATCTATATCTATCTATATATATATATATGACATCCTTTTCCAGTTCCATGTTACTAAAAATTTGAGAATTTAGCCATGACCTCAGAACGTCCCTGATACTTTTTATCTGTCAGTAGTTACTGGCAATAATCGTATAACTGGTGGGCATCTGAAAATTCACATAATGTAGAGAGTCAACAGTTAAACACCTAAAGCCCCTTTTTTATGCATTTAAATGCTAAGGAAGTCTTTGAATATTGACCCCCCTCCCCCCAGGTTTTCAGAAGGTATAAGTTTAATAAGCAAATGATTTGGGATTTTTGTGAGCTGCTACAAGAAAGTTTGGAAAGTGATACACAGAAAAGCCTTAGCTTCTCTCACCTCATCAAAGTGCCCTCTACCTTGATTTCCTTAGCCACAGGCAATTCTTAAACTGAAGCTGACACTAGAGGAATTATACAATCACTCACTTCCCAATGTACTGACCAATTTATTCAGGCTCTTTTCAAGAGAATCAATGACTATATTTCCGCATGGAAGAGAGCAGAAAGAGCAAGTGATGATAAACCTTTATGGCATAGCTGGTCCTGGGAGCAATCAATTACACCCATGTTGCAATTAGGCCACTATCTCAGTCTGAAGAGAAAATCATCCACTCCACGCCGTGAACATGCAGGTTGGGTGCAGTGCCAAAGAGATCATAACAGATGTCCTAGACAAGTATCCTGAGACTCTCCTGTTTGCACTGGCTCAGGACTTTGAGGATGGAAAAGTCAGCAATCGTTAACTATTGTAACAAGAAGTTTTGTAACTGCTTCCTAGTTTCCTTTCTATAAATCTCATTGTATGACCTTTGCTTTTAGAGCCAAAGGTTGTGAAAGAAGACAACACGCTTCATATCCTGGCTCTTATCCTCATCCCTTGTCACCTTTCTTCAGATACTTCATCTCCCCTCTCCACCTATCCACTTGTATTGCAAAGTATTTAGGCCAGGGGGATATTAGTCTGCCATCTACAGTAATAATAATTTCATTGGTATTTTAAATTTAATAATAATTTTGATTGTAATACAATATTTATATTCTGTATTAAATAAGAATCTCAAATCAGATTACAAAAAATAGAGAAACATAACAAGCAATCATAGAAAAGACAACAAACAATATATATATATATATATATACCAAGTCAAAATTAGAAATAATAATAAAAAGTAATAATCTGATGAAAATAAACGGAAATCCCTAGTAAAACAGAAAAACTGAAAACCCCCAACCAAGATCAAAAACTTGGTAAACAGCCAGTTTTCAACTTCTTATGGAACAATACATAAAAAGACTGTCATGGCCAGGCCTGTCCTCAGAGAAGATCAGGGACCAGGGTCCTAGGCATGCATATTCACATTTAACTGCCCCCTTTCCCTTCAGGTTGAGCCTTCCTTACAAGCCCCAGGTGTTTCCAGCAGAGGTGGAATAGACACTGGATGCCAGATAGAAGGTAGGAGAAGTTCTGGGGTGCAGGAACAAATCCAAAGTAGCAGGCAGAGACAGGGACCAGAAACTAGAGTCAGGGCAGGCCAAACAGGTTCAATATCTGTGATCTAGCAGATGTCAAGAACCAAAAGAACAGCAGACAAAGAAGGCACACGCATGTGGGACTTATCCAAAGGTAGGGTGAAGTGGGAGTTCCTGGGATTAAGTAGCTTTTGAAAGACATTCCTCAGGAACTAATCAACACAAGGTGCATTCTCAAAGGGCCAACTGAAGTATGCTGCATCAGGAAGAGACAGGAACTTCATTTCTATATGGGGCAGCCTCCTGAGAGGTAAGTACATGGGAAAACCCCCTTTATGGAAGGAAATAGACTATGGAATTGATGAAGAAGCCAACTGGCATGAACATTAGAGATATCCACCCAGGATCTTTTTCTGCCCATAGCCTTTCCACTGAACTAGATATTGTAGCTTGTTTCATGAGTGCTGAGAGTCCACAATACTTTAAATATCATATTTAGGATTCCCATCCATAATAACTGGGCAAGGAGATGGTTTCTCTCTCATTGATGTATGTGCAGGCTTAATTAGGGATATGTGAAATAAATTAAGAATAAGAAGGGAGGGTGGTAATTTAAAGTGCAAGCAGGCCCCAATATCTCCTGTACCACATACGAGATGATGTATTTAGGAGCCAGTTTGGTGGAGGGTAATCTGAGCTAAATGTTTCTTGTAGCTAGTCATGCAATGTTCCTTACCTTATATTGGGAAGCTTCACAGTGAAGCCTGTCAGTCACTTCTGAGTGGCTTGGGCAGATCGTCAAGTCTTCCTCAGATGGTGGATGAGTTGATGGTTTATTTAAAAACCTGATATACTGCCCTATCACATTGTACCAGGCAGATTTAAAAATAAAATGAGAGAGATTTTTAATATAATGTTAAAAGAAATTGTAGAGAGGAAGCGAGAACAGTGGGAATAGAAAAGGGAAAGTTACAATAACGGGGCAAAGGAAAACAGGACAGGGAAGTATAACTGCTAGTTCATTCCCCTGGCCGCACCGGAGAGTTAGGGGTTGGGTGACTGGATATAGTTAGGTTCAAAAATGTAAATCTTCACTCTTTCTTAAGTTTCTTCAGAGATGATTCTTTTTGAAGGTATAATGGAAGAGAATTCCACAGTCGTAGAGACAGGACGTATAAGGATGTGCATTTGGTTGGAATTACTAACAGATGAGTGTTTAATGAGTGTAATATGCAACTGGGTGAGTAGGGAATTAAATGACTGGTCAACTACAGGGGGTACCTGCATAGAATGCAGGCACATCCATAGTAACAGGTATGAAGGAAAGCCTTAGGGTTTCTCCCATATACACGTAAAAGGGGGTAGAATCATTGGATGAATGTGTGGTGTTATTGTGTGAAAACTCCATCCAAGGTAGCAGCGCTGTCCAGCAGTCCTGGTCAGAACTATAACAACATAGGAACTGCTTCAAAATTTGGTTAGTCCTCCGTGTCTGACTAATTGTTGCAAAATGCACTCCAGAATTTGGAGATGTATTGGGTTCCTCTATTAGATACAATATCCAAGGTATTCCATAATTGGAAAATGCGTCCCAGTAAGAGGGTAGCTAGCTTGTTAGATGTGAGTAAGTTAGATAGTGGTATGACTTGGGTCATTTTGAGGAGTAGCATAATGGTTAAAGCACTGGCTTGGGAACCAAGAGCTGAAGGCTCAGTTCCCACTGGCACTCCTTATGGCCTTGGGCAAGTCACTTAACCCTCTATTGTCTCAGAAGAATCTAAGTTATCAATGTCCCTGTTTAATATACATTGCCAAGCTTAAGTTACAATGTAAACTGCTTAGACTAAAATGATAAAGCGGTATAAAAAAACCCGTTAAATTAAAAAACAAAATAAACTCTAACCACTATCATTCAGATAACTGCTTTACCCTTGGATGGGGGAAGGGACACAATAAACTCTATAGAGATGTGTGACCAAGTATAAGAGGACATAGGCAGAGGTTGTAATAACCCAGATAGCTGGAACTGAGAAGTCTTAGCTTTAATACAGACTAGACAGGAGGAAACCTAGGCCTTGACATCTTTGCACAGAAGACCACCACATGGAGTGGCTCATCAGATGTGCAGCATAGTCTTATTCTTTTGCATCTGTGACAACACTGCTTGACATAGATTGTTGGGAAAAACATGCATTTGACAGGAGTGCTACTTGGTGCCACTGCCTGGGCCTGTTGTAATTTAATAGACTGACCCAGTGTAGTGCATCCCCATATACCATGCAAGGTCAGGTGCTGTCATTTTTCAAGATGGCAATATGGAGGAAGGAGAGAATGGGCATCACTCCTACTTCTGTAGGGAATCGGACCCAAGCTAGGACAGTGCTTATAGAAACATAGAAATATGACGAGAGAAAAAGACCACATGGCCTATCTAGTCTGTCCTTCCATAACAACTACAACAGTCCCCTTTTTTCCTTTAGAGATCCTCTGTGTTTGTCCCATGCTTTTTTTAATTCAGTTGCTGTCCTCATCTCTACCACCTCCACTGGGAGACTATTCCATGGATTCACCACTTTTTCTGTAAAGAAATATTTCCGCATATCACTCCTGAATCTATCCCCCTTCACCCTCATCCCATGTCCCCTCATAGCAGAACTTGCTTTCAATTGAAAGAGGTTCTCCCCCTGAACATTTATGCCATGGAGGTATTTAAACATCTCAATCATATCATCTCTATCCTGCCTTTCCTCTAAGGTGTACATATTAAGATCCCTAAGTCTGTCCTCATATGCTTTATAATGAAGACCACTAACCATTTTAGTAGCAACCCTCTGCACCGACCACATCCTTTTGAAGGTGCGGTCTCCAGAATTGCACACTATACTTCCAATGAGGTCACACCAAAGACTTATACAGAGGCACTATCACCTCCTTTTTTCTGCTAGCCATTACTCTCCGTATGCACCCAAGCATTCTTCTAGCTTTTGGCATCAACTTTTCTACCTGTTTAGCTACTTTAAGATCATCAGACACAACCACGCCCAGGTCCCGCTCTTCTTTAGTGGACAAAAGTACTTCAACCCCTATACGATATTGCTCCCTTGGATTGCTGCAGCCCAAATGCATGAGCTTGCATTTTTTAAGATTAAATCCCAGCTGCCAAATTCTAGACCATTCTTCAAGCTTAGCTAGATCCCTCCTCATGTTATCTACACCTTCCTGGGTGTCTACTCTATTGCAGATTTTGGTATCATCCGCAAAGAGGCAAACCTTACCCCACAGCCCTTCCGCTATATCACTAACAAAGATGTTAACAAGAATCGGACCCAGGACAGATCCCTGGGGCATACCATTGGTAACATCCTTCTCCTCAGAGTGAGCTCCATTTACCTGCACTCTTTGTTGCCTCCCACCTAACTAATTTTTAACCCAAGCAGTAACTTTAGTGTCCATCCCTAGGGTGCTCAGTTTCTTTATAAGTCGCCTGTGAGGAACAGTGTGAAAGGCTTTACTGAAATCTGAATACACCACATCCAGGGCTCTCCCTCGGTCCAACTCCCTGGTCACCCAGTAAAAGAAATCAATCAGATTTGTCTGACAAGACCTGCCTCTGGTGAATCCATGCTGCCTTGGATCCTGTAATCTGCTGGAATCCAGAAAACTCACTATTTCCTCTTTCAGCAATGTTTCCAATAATTTACTCACCACCGAAGTTAAACTAACCGGCCTGTAGTTTTCAACCACATCCTTACTTCCGCTTTTGTGTAAAGGCACCACATGAGCCTCTCCCAATTCCAATGAGGCATTGAAAAGGTCAGTCAATGGAGCTGCTAGAACATCCCCAAGTTCCCTCAGTATTCTAGGGTGTATCCCATCTAGTCCCATCGCTTTGTCTACTTTAAGTAGAGCTAGTTTCTCACAAACACAGTCTTCTGAAAATTGTTCAAGATGTACCTCGCTTCTGTTCCTGTTTGTGGGTGTTTTCTGGTTCTTCATCTGTGAACACAGAACAGAAATATTTGTTAAGCAATTCTGCTTTATTCCCATCAGCTTCTACATATTCCTCCCCTTCACCCTTGAGTCTGACAACACCATTTTTGTCCTTCCTCTTCTCACTAACATATCTGAAACATGGCATATCCCCCCCCCCCCCCATTTTATTGCATTGGCTATTTCCTCCTCTTTTTGAATCTTTGCTTTCTTGATTACTTTGCTAGCTTCTCTAATTTTTTCTGTCTTCCTCTCTCTGTGATCTCTTGTATTTCATAAAGGCTTCCCTCTTTTTCTTCACTTTTTCAGCTACTTCTTTCGAAAGCCATAGCGATCTCCTTTTCCTTTTACCTTTATTTACCATTTTAACAAAAAGGTTGATTGCCCTTAAAATATCCCCTTTCAGTTTTGCCCACTGTTTTCTACATTCCCCAGCTGTTCCCATCCTGCTAATGACTACCTGAGTTATTGGCCCATCTTGGCAAAGTTAGTCTACCTATAGTCTAAGACCCACACTTTTGAATGGATTCTAACAGCCCTAGTCCTAATACTGAACCACACCATCTGGTAATTACTGGATGCAAAATGATTTCCCACTATAACATCAGAAACACTTTCACCATTGGTAAGCTCCAAGTGCAGTATGGCCCCTTCACATGTGGGGTCTGTTACCAATTGCTTGAATAGTTCTCCCCATAGAGAATCCAGGATCTCTTTACTTCTAGATGATACTGCAGCAGGAATGTGCCAATCAACATCTGGCATATTGAAATCCCCTATCAGTAGCTAGATACAGGCCACAGGCCTGCTTTGGACCCTTGACCATGGTTAGGCCAACAGAAGAATCAGGGGAAAAGGATGAAATGCTGAAAATAGCATGAGAAAATCCTAAGAGTGAAATGAAATGTTACTAATCCAGAGTGCTTTGCTAAGGAAATGTTACTAATCCAGTATGCTTTGCTAAGGATAGCACAAAATGAAACAAGAAAGAGACATGAGGGGGAACCAGGGAGTAAGATATGACTAGGCACTGGCTTTGGGAAGGTGACATAATGTCTTCATACTAATTTGAACCTTGGGAAAGTGGAATTATGACAGTTCTATGCAGAAAAAATATCTTTAGAACCCCAGCTGCAAAGAAAGAGCTAACCATTGTTCTTCTGCCAACCTTTCAGAGAAAACTGTATAAAAAACAGATTGGGATAAAGGAGAAACTGGGGAGTTTACTGAGCCTGCCACGGAGGTGACATAGTGCTGAATTGCCCCATTAACCTTTCTCTTCTGTCTATTCCTATACAGTAGCTACCTTGTACCTGTAAGAAGAATTTGTGTGTGAAGAATTTATGCTGAGAAAAGGATCCTTTACAATAAAGATTTTGTGAGTATTGCTGAGATATTGGTCTCTGTGTACTTTCTCCATGTAGAGTGAGATGTAGGCCCCCTACATTTGGCGAGCCAGCCAGGAGTGATTGCAGCACCCCTGCTGCCCCTCACTGCACGGTCGGACGGCCAGGAATTGACACATAACTTGGACATGGAACCTCAGGACCAGAAGACTTTGGACAAGGTAGGATTAGTTTGTTTTCTCTTATTATCTTTATTTACTTGTGCTAGAAAAAATGTTGCAAGCCCTGAACTCACAGGACCATTACAATTTAAGTTTAAAACTTCTCTTCAGGCAGGGAAGCTTCTTAGAGAGTGTACTAACAAATGGTATGAAGATACTAGAAATTTGACTACCCCGTGGCCTAAAGAAGGGACTTATTCCCCCGGCCATTTTAGCAGTTATGCAAACATGGATTGTAGTATTAAAGAAAAGGACAAAATCTAGGCAGAAACACTTAGATTGTTTAAAATTGTGTGTATAGGACAGACTAATTCACCCCTTATCCCTGTGAGCAAACAGACTGGCTCTGAGAATGAGCCCCTCCCATCTTTGTCTAAATAAAAGGGGCAGCAGATAAATATGTAAGAAAAGTAAAAAAAAACAAGAGAAGGAAACCTATTTGGTTTTCCAAAGAAGTGGCTGCTCAAATAAAGGTAAAAAACACAGCTTTCGCAAAATTCAAAAGCTTGCAAACAGAGGAATACAGAAATGAATACAGGATCAAACTCAAAAAGACAAAAAGAGAAATAAGGATAGAAAAATCAAAGACAGAGGAAAACATGGCTAAAGATGTTAAGTGTGGCGACAAAACTTTCTTCAGGTATATTCGGGGAAAGGAAGAAGATCAGAGGTGGAACTGCAGGACTCAGAAGTGCTGAGAATGGACTCATGGAAAGTGACATTGAAAAAGTGAAATTGCTAAACAAATACTTCTGCTCTGTTTTTACTAAAGAAAATCCTGGAGAAGGACCACCTGTGACTCCCAAATATAAAAATGGGAATGAAGTAGATACCACACCATTCACAGAAGATGATGTTTTAGAACAACTTGCAAAACTGAAAGTGGACAAGGCCATGGAACTGGATGGGATACATCCCAGGATACTGAAAGAGCTCAGAGAGGTTCTTGCAGGGCCGTTAAAGGATGTTTTCAACAGATCCTTGGAAACAGGAGAAGTTCCTCAGGACTGGAGAATGGCCAATGTCGTACCTCTACACAAAAGTGGTGACAGGAAGAAGTGTCAAACTACAGGCTCGTGAGCCTTACCTCGGTGGTGGGAAAAGTAATGGAGGTGCTCCTGAAAGTGCGAATAGTGGACTTTCTCAAAACCAACAGGTTGCAAGATCCGAGGCAACATAGTTTTACCAAAGGACGATCTTGCCAAACAAATCTGATTGAGTTCTTTGACTGGGTGACCAGAGAACTAGATCAGGGGCATACGATGGATGTCATCTACCTGAATTTCAGCAAAGCCTTTGATACTGTCCCTCATAGGAGGCTTATCAATAAACTCAGTAGTTTGGGGGTGGGTCCCAAGGTGGTAAACTGGATTAGAAATTGGTTGACTGACAGATGACAGAAAGTGATGGTAAATGGAGCTCACTCGAATGAAAGGGAGGTGATTAGCGGGGTGCCCCAGGGTTTGGTCCTGGGCCTGGCACTGTTCAATGTATTTGTGAGTGATATTGCTGAAAGACTGAAGGGAAAGGTCTGTCTTTTTGCAGATGACATGAAAATTTGCAACAGAGTGGACTCCCCCGAGAGAGTGATTAACATGAGGAAAGATCTACAAAAGTTGGAAGAATGGTCTAATGCTTGGCAATTAAGATTTAATGCAAAGAAGTGCAGTGTCATGCACTTAGGTAGCAGAAATCCAAGGGAAATGTATGTGACTGGGGCAAGAGGTTTGTGTGCACGGATCAGGAGAAAGACCTATGTGTGATTGTGTCTGTAGATCTCAAGGTGGCAAAACAGTGCGACAAGGCGGTGGCAAAAGCCAGGAGGATGTTGGGCTGCATACAAAGAGGAATTACTAGCAGAAGGAAAGAGGTACTAATGCCACTGTATAAGTCAATGGTGAGGCCTCACTTGGAATACTGTGTTCAGTTTTAGCGACCATATCTTGCAAAGGATGTAAAAAGAATGGAAACTGTTCAGAGGGAGGCAACCAAAATGATTTGAAGCCTGCGTCAGAAGCCTTATGAGAAGAGACTTGAAGACCTAAATATGTACACTTTGGAGGAGAGGAGGGATAGGGGAGATATGATTCAGACTTTTAAATACTTAAAGAGAAATAATGAACAAACAAACCTCTTCCAAAGATGGGGAAGCTGTAAAACTAGAGGGCATAACATGAAGCTGCAAGGCGGTAAATTGAAAGGCAATGTCAGGAAATACTTTTTCACTGAAAGGGTGGTGGATGCTTGGAATGCCCTCCTGATGGAAGTATTGGGGGCAAACACAGTGACGGAATTCAAGATGGCATGGGAGAGACACAGAGGATCCCTTTACAGCAACAGGATAAAATCAAATAAACTGAACCATCTAATTTCTCAACAAATAGGGGTGTCCTACATGGAGCAGTGGGTTCACCCCTAAATAAAGACATGGGGAGGGGTGGCCTGCACAGAGTGGTAGGTGTACTCCTAAATAAAGACATGGAGAGGAGTGCACCTACTCCTGCCATCTTACTCATGCTAACTTAACAAAGACATGGGGAGGGGTGCACCTACTCCTGCCGTCTTACTCCTGCTATCTTGCTGGTCAGACTAGATGGACCATACTGGTCTTTATCTGTCATCATTTACTATGTTACTATGTCTCTCCTGAAAATTCAGTAGTAGAGAGTTATAAATATTTTCACTGACTCTGGTAATGCAGGATTGTCAGAATCTTCTTCGCTCTACTCTTATCTCCACGAAAGAGCTGGGATTTGAGCCCTTCCAAGTGCTGTGTATTCTGACTGCAGTCCAAAGCTAAAGTTTAAAAGCTTTGTTCTTGGCACACTGCCAATGAAGCCATTTTTCTATACAAATGAGGATAAGTCCCATGCAAGGGAAAATTAAAATTTGCTACAGCAATCACAGAATGAGCAAATATTACTGTTTCTTTTGAATTTGCATTGCTGTTAAATTTGTTGAAATTTGGAGGAAGACTGATTTGAAATTATATTATTTTTCAAGTATAAAGACTACATTTAACAGAAAGATTGAACTGAGTTCCCAGAAAAATATATTGATGTTTCTTCTTTTTCCTAACACCTTCCATCCACAGATTACCCCTTAGTATTGAAGAACAGGCAGAGAGAGGAAAAGCTATAGTCATTTAATAATTGTCAAGTTATGAGTAATAGAGATTTTTATTTAGAGGGTTGCTATTTTAGCTTAAAGAACAATGTTAAGCTTTAACAATTGTTTGATAAGAGCCTTACATTCTACTCTTTAACCCTAATATTTGAGTATGTTGTCTCCCGTGCCTCTAATTCCGGATGCCATCCAGCCCAGTTACATGCTAAATAATTGGAAATGGAGAAAAGCTGTATACACTTCGCATCCTGATGGGTTTTGGAAAAATCTACACTGGCCATGTGGTGTTTCCAAATGCTTATCCACATTTTGCCTCTGTGTGCACTGTCCAGGCACATAAAGGCAAAGGAGGAAGATATCTACACAAATTTTCACAAGATTGGTACAATCCTAAATTTGAAAAAAATTGCAGGAATGTGTGCATCTTGTTTGTGACTTCTCTGATAAACAGTGTGGTTTGCCCCTCCCCCAGGTCTTTAGTTAACGAGTTGTTTAGGATTGACTGCTGTGTTTCTTGCAAGCAGCCTAAAAACTCTCAAACTTGGTAATTAATTATTGTGTCCTTATAAGTTGATTTTCTTTCTTAGTAAGTCAGAGCTGAATTTTGTCAGACTTTTAAGTTGATACTTGAAATGTCTGTGCTCTTTGTTAGTCAGTAATGTGTAAAGACACATTTTTCTTGTTTTGGTTTCACTCTTGGGTCTTGGGTAAGATAATTTCAATTGTTTTTCTGTTTTGAGTTGTGCCTCAGTATGAATGAAAAAACAAAACTAAATAGATAAATAATTTCTGTGCAGTAAATTTTAAGCCTTAGTCTGTAAGGATTAATGTATTTGGACAGTTAGTGGTTTCTTTCTATCTGTATGAGTTTGTAGTGTTGTATGGAATGGATTTTCTGAGTTAATGGATTGGGATTGGAATATATTGTACACTGAAATAAGAATCTTAAAAGTAGACAGTACAGATAAGTCTTGCAGAGCATGGTGTGTGTTTGTAGTAACTTTGTAACAAGAGGTATTGTCAGTTATCTGGCGGAGGGACCTTGAATTGCAAGATCTGCAATGACTCCACATTGACCTGGCTCCAAGCCCTTCCCCTGGCTCTTTTTTCTCTGAGAAACTCTCCTTTGAAGAAATTCTCTCTGACTCCCCATCAGCTTCTGACTGGTAGAATTGCCTCTTTTCCCCTCCTCTGAATTTCTTTTGGCAACACCCAGGATGACATCATCACCTATGCTGCTGCCCTCCACACTGTATGGACTCTTATAGACCATGCTTACAAGACACAGTCACCACGCCTTGGTCCAGCCCCTGTGTGTAAAAAGAACTTTTTAAAAAAAGAGATTTTCTGCATTTCAGTTCCACATATTATCTGAGCACTAACTGACTTTGCATTTGCTAAAAAGAGAGAAACAAACCAACAAACCCCTGAACACTGCATAGACTGCTGAACTTATTAGTGTAAGAGATTGCTTTCTAGAGTATGCTTACTTTGAATTCTTTATTTCTTCTTTGTTTTGTCATTTATTTAGGTTTTCTGTTCCTTATTCTGTTGTGTGTACAATTGCTTAAGTATAGGCAGACTTTATAATTTACTAGTATCATCTTTTCATCTTTTTCTTTCCACAATGCATGTTTGTTTACTTGTCTTTTTTCATTTTTCTTCCCTTAACCTTTGTTGTTTTTTTCCCACCAGAATGATACTCTTTCTCCCTTCAGATTATCACATGTACACGTCTAACTCATGGTATAACTTATTAGCACAACATGCTCAGTGACAAAATGCCTCCGATTGTGTAATTTGTAGTTATTGTTTCCATGCTTCTACTATGACAACTTTTTTCCTAACAGAAGAAGTAGATTACTCTCAAGTTCCTTGTGCTCAGTGTTTTTGGACACAGGTCCGTGCTTTCATACTCACCTTTAGGAACGGCTCAAGGGTATGTGATCAAATGCAACTTTCACTTCTCTCCTCTTCAACTAATACTAATTGTGGCCTTGTCAATGTTTCTCTGTTTCTAAACGCCATGCTTCAGGCCCCCAACATGGTGCATGGAAACCTGAAGGCCCAGCTTCCTGTAATACTACCTTTTCTCCTCCTTCCTTAGCGCTCTCTTGTACCTCTGCTTCGCCTAATGCTCCTGACCTTGCCTCTTGTCTTCTCACTGCCTCCCAGCGTTCATGCCGTACAGTTGGCACTGCCTATCTATTTAACTTTAATATCTGTTTGCTAGGCCCTAGTGGTGGTCCATTTGTAGGTAATAATACACATTGTAAGTCCATTATTTCTCCAACCAACCTCACTATACCCCATGCAGCATTTGGGATGCCATTCATGGATCTTTTTTTTATCAATGTGGTGCAATTGTTTACTCTTGTCTGCCAGTTAATTGGACAGGTATATGTTCCTTTGTTTTCTGAACTTCTTCTATTGCTGTTTTTCCCTCCCAGAGCTTTTCCTTTCCTTTATCTACCCACTCAAATCACCATCAGGCTTGTTATACACGTTCTCTGCGTGCTAAGCGTTCTAATTATTTAAAAAAAATACTGTGCCCTATGAATTTTGTCTTTTCTCTAACTCTGAAGTATAAATCTGCTTCTTTTTTTACCCCAGGTGTACAGGCTGATACTAATGCTAAATGGTTACAAAAAGTGTGATATGATTTGATGTTATTAGTTAATTCTTCTACTGATGGTTTTAATGTACTCTCTGCTGAACTTGCTGCTAATACCCTTATGACGCAGCAAAACAGAGTTGCCCTTGATTATCTTCTTGCCTTGACTGTGTCAAAGGCTTGCTGTACCTATATTCTGCCCCCCCCCCCCCCCCAAAATTCTGGAGCAGCAGGCAATTTATCCCTCCTTTTTAAACAATTATATGTTCTTTTAGCTAGAATGTATGCTGAAAGTGGAGTTGATCCATCTATTGACAATTGGTTTAGTAATCTTTTCTCATGGTTCACTAGCCTTAGTTCATGGGTAAAAAATCTGCTATTTGTACTTCTAGCCCTACTCCTTATTGTCATTCTGTTCTATATCTTGTGTTTCTGTTCTCTGTCTCTTTGCAAAAAATCAGTTACTCATATCATGGTTGTAAATAGCAATGCATCACTCTTGGTCATCTCAGAGTACATGGGGATGCATCTGATCATTCACTCTGCATATGTTATTCCCCTAGAGCCCCATCCTGGTTGGAAATAGGTGGTCAGTGTTGAGTTCGCTCTGCTTCTCAACCCTGAAGGGAGAGGGAGTTGTAGGGAATTGGACCTGAGCCAGGACAGTGCTTATGTAGCTAGGCCTGTGAGGCAAGCTTAGATATAGGCCACAGGCCACCTTTGGACCATTGACCATGGTTAGGCCAACAGAAGAATCAGGGGAAAAGGATGAAATGCTGTCAATAGCATGAGAAATTCCTGAGAGTGAAATGAAATGTTACTAATCCAGTGTGCTTTGCTAAGGAAACCAGATAACACAAAATGAAACAAGAAAGAGACATGAGGGGGAACCAGGGAGTAAGATCTGACTAGGCACTGGCCTTGGGAAGTTACATGATGTCTTCATGCTAACTTGAACCTTGGGAAAGTAAAATTATGCCAATCCTATGCAGAAAAAGTATCTTTAGAACCCCAGCTACAAAGAAAGAAGTAACCATTGTTCTTCTGCCAACCTTTCAAAGAAAACTGTATAAAAAACAGATCGGGACAAAGGAGAAACTGGGGAGTTTACTGAGCCTGCCACGGTGGTGACAGAGTGCTGAATTGCCCCATTAACCTCTCTCTTCTGTCTATCCCTATATAGTAGCTACCTTGTACCTGTAAGTAGAATTTGTGTGTGAAGAATTTATGCAGAGAAAAGGATCCTGTACAATAAAGATTTTGTGAGTATTGCTGAGAAATTGGTCCCTATGTACTTCTTCCGTGTAGGGTGAGATAGTGGTCCTTACGGCCCGGCAGGCCCCCTACACTTCCCAACTTAGAGGTACATGAGGAGGTGCATGAGAGTGGGTGGGGCCACTTCTTCCAAACATAATGTTATATGGGTTTGTGGGGCAGGGGAGGGGCCCACTTTGACCAACAATGTAAATGGTATGTGGGATCGGTGGGGTAAGAAGGATCTGGGTGCCCACTTGGTTCTCTTTAGTGATCTGAGGTGAAGTGCTGCTGCACTTCAACTCCGATTACCCTTTGCTCCCACATTGCATCTTTATGCTAGCCTGAACCGGAATAAAGATTCAACACTACAAAAGAATAAAAAAAAAATCCTGCACTAGATTTTAGCACAATATTTTTACATCGGGAGAGAATTATTATGCAGCAATGTGCATGCATACTGTTCTATCCTTTACCACAGTGGTTGCATGATGATTTTCTTGCACTAATTTTTCTTCCTGCATCTGGAATAAGATTAGCACAGGCAAATCAAGAGTAAATTGCTGCACTAATGGGTAGTATAGCTTACTGCATTATCCCCTAAGTGGGTTCCTGAAGGAATGGGAGATAAGGTGATTTGCCCATGGTCACGTCAATGATAAAGGTAGGAATTGAACTTAAGCTTCACAGTCCATTATTCTAACCACTAGGCTACTTGTGCTCCTAAACATTGCTCATCTGTATGGGGAGCAAATGTTTGACCTTGGAATTATTAGCTCAATGGTATACCTGTCTTTTTACAACTCTCTACTCAAAGTGCCTCTGCCTCTGACCCCTCCTTCCCTTTCTGCCCAAACCTCAGCTGACTATTTACAAGACAAAGTCCACAAGATTACACTCCAATTTCCCACAAAATCAGCTCCATCCCCTATTCCCCCTGTTCACTCCCAACTCTCTTTCCCTCAACCTCTGCCACCCTTTCTTACTTTTCTAAGATTTCTGGCGAGGAATCCACACTTCTTCTTTCCTCCTCCAAACTCACTACCTGCTCCTCTGATCCTATTCCCACCCATCTCCTAAGCTCTGTCACCTCCATTGTCATCCCTTTAATTTCTCATATTCTCAACTAATCAATGTCCACGGCAACTGTTCTTGCAGCTTTCACACATGCTGTGGTCATACGCCTCCTCAAGAAACCTTCACTAAACCCTACCTGTCCTATTTTTTATCAACCCATCTCCCTCCTCCCCTTCATTATTAAACTACTTCAACATGCAGTTCACTGCCATTGCCTCGACTTTTTTCTCCAGCTCTTCTGGATCCTCTGCAATCTGGCTTTTGTCCTTTATATTGTACTGAAACAGTTCTTGCCAAAGTCTCCAGTGACTTGTTCCTGTCAAAATCCAAGGGTCTTTACTCAATCCTCATCCTTCTTGACCTTTCTGATGTTTTTGACATTGTTGACCACCACCTTCTCCTTGACACCTTGTCCTCCCTTAGTTTTAAGGGTTGTGCTATGAAGAAAGACTAAAAAGGTTAGGGCTCTTTAACCTGGAAAAGAGACAGCTGAGGGGAGATATGATAGAAGTCTATAAATTAATGAACGAAGTGGAATGGGTAAACGTAGATCAACTGTTTACGTTATCAGAATATAGAAAGACTAGGGGACATGCAATGAAACTACAGGGTAAACTATTTAAGACTAATAAAAGAAAATATTTTTTCACTCAACGTGTAATCAAACTCTGGAATTTGTTACCAGAGGATGTAGTAAAGGCTGTTAGTGTAGCTGGGTTTAAAAAAGGTTTGGACAAGTTCCTGGAGGAAAGGTCCATAAACCATTTTTAAGAAGGGACCCAGGATATCAATGCTTGACCTAGTACAAGCATTGCAGAACCTATGTCTTTTGGGGAAACTGCTAGGTACTTATGACCTAGATTGGCCACTGTTGGAAACAGGATACTGTGCTTGATGGATCTTGGTCTGACCCAGTATGGCATATCTTATGTTCTTATGCTATCCTGGTTCTTTTCTTATCTATCGCATCACACTTTCAGTGTTTGTTCTGTTGGATCCTCCTCTACTGCTATCCCATACTTAGGGGTATGTTTACAAAGCAGCGGTAGTGGCCTCCGTGCAATATAGGAGCCGCGGTCTATCTTGGGCCCACTCATTTTCTCTCTTTTTATCTAGTCCCTTGTTGCACTCATCTCTTCCCATGGTTTCAGTACCATTTTTGTGTAAATCTTTTTTATTCATATTTGCACATAATACAGATACAAACATAAGAAGAAATGTCTCTAGAAACTATACAAAAGTTACAAACCAATATACGTAAGCATTTTAAGCATAGCCCACATCAAGTCAGTACCATTTTTACACTGATGACTCTCAGATCTACCTCTCTACACCTGAAATCTCTCCTGCAATCCAAGCCCATATCTCTGCCTGCCTTTCTGACATTGCTACCTGGATATCCCACTACCATCTGAAGTTGAACAAGACCAAAACCAAGCTTCTTATTTTCCCCCTAAAACCACCTCCACACTTCCTTTTTTCTCTGTCTCTGTGGATAACACTTTATTACACCCTGTTTCCTTGGCTCGCAACCTTGGTGTCGTCTTTGACTCCTCCCTCTCCGTCTCCACACACATCCAACTAATAGCTAAAACCTGTTGTTTCTTTCTCTATAAATTAGCAAAATTCACCATTTCCTTTCTGAACACACTACTAAAACACTCATCCACTCTTTAATCACCCCCTATCTGGACTATTGCAACCTCCTCCTTGCTGTTTTCCCTCTGCATCATCTCTTTCCCCTTCAATCTGTTCAACACTCAGCTGCGTGGCTAATTTTCCGCTAGCCCTGATATGCTCATATTACTCCTCATCTCAGTTTGCTTCATTGGTTCCCCTTCCGTTTCCATATGCAATTCAAACTTCTCCTTCTGACCTATAAATGCATTCATTCTACTGCTCTTCACTACCTTTCCTCTCTCATCTCTCCCTACACCCCTCCTTGTGAACTCCACTCTTCTGGTGGATTGCTTTATATATGCCTTTTCTTCCACTGGAAACTCCAGACTTCAATCCTTTCACCTTGCTGCCCCTTTATGCTTGGAACAAACTACTTGTGTCTATATGTCAGGCTTCTTCTCTGCCCTTTTCAAATCCATGCTAAAAGCTCACATCTATGAGGCTGCTTTTGGATCATGCTCTGCTTAATCTCCTATGTTTTTTCTTACTACTGAAGAGGGCTTTAAACTAGATTCATTGGTGATGGGTGAAGAAAGCCCCCAGGTAGGTGAAAGCCCCCAGGTAGGTGATACATTAAATACCTTTATGGAAATGGGTAATAGGGGTAACATATGGAAAGCAGTGTGTATAAATGCCCGTAGCATGGGAAATAAGATCCCTGATGTTGAAGCATAAGTGGGAGTGGCTGACTTGGTTTAGTGACAGTTACAGAAACATGGTTCACAGAAAACCATGACTGGGATGTAACTATACCTGGCTATACTTTATTCAGAAAGGACAGGGTAGGAAGAAGGGGAGGAGGAGTGGCACTATATGTAAAAACTACTATTAAAACTTTGGAATTACAGAGCTTAAAAGGGAGAGAGGAGGCATTGTGGGTTAAACTAGAAAGAGGGAAAGAGGAATCTATTTGCATTGGCGTGATATACAGACCTCCCTCACAAGAGGAAGAGATGGACAGAGTTAATTGAAGACATACACAGCATTGCTATGAAAGGGGAAGTGCTACTGAGAGGAGATTTCAATATGGCAGACGTTGATTGGCACATTCCTGCTACAGTGTCATCTAGAAGTAAGGAGATCCTGGATTCTCTACAGGGAGAACTATTCAGGCAATTGGTAACACACCCCACACGTGAAGGGGCCATACTGGACTTGGTGCTTACCAATGGTGAAAGTGTTTCTGATGTTGGTGGGAGATCATTTTGCATCCAGTTATCACCAGATGGTGTGGATCAGTATTAGGACTAGGGCTGTTAGAATCCATTCAAAGGTGAGGATCTTAGACTTTAGGAAGACTAACTTTGCCAAGATGGGCCAATACCTCAGGGAGTCGTTAGTGGGATGGGAACAGCTGGGGGATGTAGAAAAACAGTGGGCAAAACTGTAAGGGGATATTTTAAGGGCAACCAACCTATTTGTTAAAATGGTAAATGAAGGTAAAAGGAAAAGGAGACCGCTATGGATTTCGAAAGAAGTAGCTGAAAAAGTGAAAAAGAGGGATGCCTTCATGAAATACAAGAGATCAGAGAGAGAGGAAGACAGGCATCTGTATTTGGAAAAACTTAGAGAAGACAGCAGAGTAGTCAGGAAGGCAAAGATTCAAAAGGAGGAGGAAATAGCCAATGCAATAAAATGGGGGGATAAGACATTTTTCAGATATGTTAGTGAGAAGAGGAAGGGCAAAAGTGGTATTGTCAGACTCAAAGGTGCAGGGGGGGGGGGGAATATGTAGAAGCTGATAAGGATAAAGCGGAATTGCTTAACAAATATTTCTGTTCTGCATTCACAGATGAAGAACCAGGAGCAGGACCTCAGAAAACACCCACAAACAGGAACAGAAGCGAGGGACATCTTGAACAATTTTCAGAACACTGTGTTCATGAGAAACTAGTTCAACTTAAAGTACACAAAGCGATGGGACTGGATGGGATACACCCTAGAATACTGAGGGAACTTGGAGACGTTCTAGCAGCTCCAGTGACTGACCTTTTCAATGCCTCGTTGGAGTCGGGAGTGGTGCCAAAGGACTGGAGAGAGGCTCATGTGGTGCCTTCACACAAAAGCGGAAGTAAGGATGTGGTTGAAAACTACAGGCCGGTTAGTTTAACTTCGGTGGTGAGTAAATTATTGGAAACGCTGCTGAAAGAGAAAATAGTGAGTTTTCTGGAGTCCAGCGGATTACAGGATCTGAGGCAGCATGGATTCACCAGAGGCAGGTCTTGTCAGGCAAATTTGATTGATTTCTTTGGCTGGGTGACCAGGGTGTTGGACCGAGGGAGAACCCTACATGTGGTGTATTCGGATTTCAGTAAAGCCTTTGACACTGTTCCTCACAGGCGACTCAAACAAACTGAGCACCCTATGGATGGACCCTATAGTTACTGCTTGGGTTAGAAATTGGTTGGGTGGGAGGCGACAAAGAGTACAGGTAAATGGAGCTCACTCTGAGGAGAAGGATGTTACTAGTGGTGTGCCCCAGGGATCTGTCCTTGGTCCGATTCTTTTTAACATCTTTGTTAGTGATATAGCGGAAGGGCAGTCGGGTAAGGTTTGCCTCTTTGCGGATGATGCCAAAATCTGCAATAGAGTAGACACAAAGGAAGGTGTAGATAACATGAGGAGGGATCTAGCTAAGCTTGAAGAATGGTCTAGAATTTGGCAGCTGGGATTTAATGTTATAAAATGTAATGTCATGCATTTGGGCTGCAGCAATCCAAGGGAGCGATATAGTATAGGGGGTGAAGTACTTTTGTCCACTAAAGAAGAGCGGGACCTAGGCGTGGTTGTGTCTGATGACCTTAAAGTATCTAAACAGGTAGAAAAGGCGACAGCAAAAGCTAAAAGGATGCTTGGGTGCATACGGAGAGGAATGGCTAGCAGAAAAAAGGAGGTGATAATGCCTCTGTATAAGTCTTTGGTGCAACCTCATTTGGAGTATAGTGTGCAATTCAGGAGACCGCACCTTCAAAAGGATGTGAACAGGATGGAGTCGGTGCAGAGGGTTGCTACTAAAATGGTTAGTGGTCTTCATTATAAAGCATAGGAGGACAGACTTAGGTATCTTAATATGTACACCTTAGAGGAACGGCTGGATAGAGGTGATATGATTGAGATGTTTAAATACCTCTGTGGCATAAATGTACAGGGGGAGAGCCTCTTTCAATTGAAAGCAAGTTCTGCTACGAGGGGACATGGGAAGAGGGTGAAGGGGGATAGATTCAGGAGTGATATGCGGAAATATTTATTTATGGAAAGAGTGGTGGATCTATGGAATAGTCTCCCAGTGGAGGTGGTAGAAATGAGGACAGTATCTGAATTCAAAAAAGCATGGGACAAACACAGAGGATCTCTAAAGTTAAAAAGGGGACTGTTGTAGTTGTTGATATGGAAGGACAGACTACATAGGCCATGTGGTCTTTTTCTGTTGTCATATTTCGATTTTTCTATGTTTTTATTTATTCTCTTTGTAGCTGTGGGAAACTCTCTTTAATATAGTGCCAGAAATAATCAGGGGTCTCGTGGCCTAGATAGGCCATGTGGTCTTTTTCTGTTGTCATATTTCTGTGTTTCTATGTTTTTTATGTTTACCTTTCCCTAGTTATATCCTTGTTTTCAGCTGTTGTTTTGTCGGTCTTAACTATATTGTAAGTTCTGATGAGCAGGGACTGTCTTTTTACATGTTTTTGTATAATGCTGCATTTGCCTTGTAGCGCTATATAAATGATCAATAGTAGTAGTAGTAGTAGTAGTAGTAGTAGGAGGAGTAGGGAAGCTCAGAGAAGATGGTCTTATGGAGTTTAATATAGACTTAGAAATGAACCACAGTAAAATGCTACTTTCTAAAACAGAACAAAATTTCAAAGATAAATTGCTTCCAAGAATAGGACGTTAAGTCCATAGAGATAGTAGAGGGCTGGATCAACTTCTCCAGGTAGTATGAAACCTATTAGTAAAGAAATGATCAAAACATGTTATTTACTTATAGACTGCCATACATTTTGCTCTCTCCTCCTTATCCTTCTTTTCTTAGGGGTGTGCAGGAAATTTTTTTTTGCTTTGTTACCTGTGTCATTTGCAGGATTTTTTTTTTATTTTGTTTTAATACATTTTCATTTTATTTTCATACATTTTCATTTCACTGCAATTTTGTTAAGAGATGACTGTGGCTGATGCCTTCTCCCCTCTCCCCCCCCCCCCACCCCAAAAAAAGAAAAACAGCTGAAAGGTTGCTAGAGGTTTCTGGGGAAATAAAGAAACACAAACTTGTGTTAATTGTTATGCCCTGGCCTTAAACTGTGGGTTGAAAGGCAACCTTGGATAACTAGGCTCTGGAATATGACTCGTAAAATGTTTTGATTTCAGAGGTGGCTTCATAAAATTTCTGGCACAAAAATATGACAGAAAAAAAATCTTTAGAGTAAGCTTCTAGAGAAGGAGTCGATTGATTCACAAGGCAAAAAATTCAGAAAGAATCAGGAAACAGGAACTAATATCACCAGAAATACAAGATCCAGTTAAAGGAAGGCTGGATAAAACTGACCTTCCTGGAGACATAGTTGTTCATCTTGGAAAAGGATTGCTTTCCATTTTAAAACTCAGTGGATCAAAGTCAGGCCTTGATGAAGTGCTAAAGATAAACATAATTCTGGGGGGGGGAGGGTCATGTGTTTTTTGAGATTGAAAACAATATGAAACAACAAATGCGCATCCCAACCCTTTCCTAGTAATCTGCATGGACAAATATCAGAGACAGGATGTTAGGGTTGATGACCTTTGGTCAGACCTAGTATGGAATATCTAATCTTCCACAGTCCAGCAATCACTTCACATTCCATGCAACTATGCCAACACCTACTGTATGTCTTATTGATTTCATTAGCATCTTCAAGATTTCGACAGCAGTGTTTTATAGCACTTTAATACATCATCCTAATCTTTCATGAATACATTAAACTACATCTGAGCATGACAATTCTATTGTGCGGCTTTAAAAGCTCAGATAGCAGCTGAAAATGATACTCAGATGCCTGCATGTTACAGCTGCATAGCAATAACTATCAGGAAAGAAAGTCCACCCTGAGAAATTTGCTTATCACCATAGTAACTTGTGTTGATTGTACATATGGTGGAAATACATAAATTCGTCTTGCATGTTTAGGGGAGCTAAAATCCTTCTCTGAAAATTCAGAACTGCAATTTGTAAAAACAATAATAAAAAAAAAACATGTCAAGATTCTTTATGAAGCCAGAAGAGGTTTTTGAAGGCTGGAATCTTTTCAATTGAAATCTAATGAATGCGGGTTACCATGGTGATCAGCAGAAATATGGAATAAGCTTCATTTCTTGGTAATTGCTGCATATTTGCAGCTCAACTGCATCCTTCAATTTTATGGCAAGACCTGAGGCTCTTGTTATGGCTACGTCCTATTTGTTGCTCCAGCCCACAACAGTATAGGAATGCAAACATGAGAAAACAGCACAATCCAAGCAGACACACGTTTTCATCCTTTGCATGCGCTTCCGAAATCTGATACTGTAAACCTAGACAAATATGCATATCCTCTTTGCTAGTGTATCATGTGTATGTGGTCTTGCACAGTTGTGAGTCAACATGCTCTTTCTTGGCAATCAAATTTTTTCCAATGCTGCTATGTTTGACTCACGAAATTGGATTGGGCAGAGAGCCGGCAGTTTTGGACCGGTCTGAGGTTTTGCCAAATTGGATAGCTTTTTTGATATGAAAAGTATGAAAAATGTGGAATTAGCCTAGTTGCCTCTGCAGAAAAAACCTGCTGAACATATTTTTGCCAAAACTGATAGAATAAAACAACTTATGTACTGTATATGGGTCCGTGATCCCCCCAGTGAAGGATATAATGTGATTGGCAGTGTAGTAAGTGAAAATGAACCATTTGCTGTGGTACATCACCTCTAGGAATGGCCACAGTGATACATCTCAAGGTGTCAGTGAAAGAAGTCTGAAAATATTTTGGAGTCGTGATCCAAAATGGAGAGGCAGCAGCCCACTGTCCTGTTTCCATTTTCATTAGTCAGAGAAGTGAACTGAAGAGGAAAGAAGCATGTTTCTTGGCTTTGAGTTCTTGCAGGGGATGCAGACCAACCATTAAGCAAGACTAGATGGTTGTTTAGGGCAGCAGCTTCTAAGGCAAATAGCAGCAGAAACCAAGGCAAAACAAAAGATTCTTACAACCTCAAACAACCATCAGCATACATTTTACCTGCAGAAAGAGTGGACCCACATATATAGAAAGCAAAGTTCAATATTTAAAAATGTTTATTTAAACAATTTTGTATACCACCTTATCTTTCAATCAAAGTGGTCACAACACAATTGGGGGATACATTTAACATGAGGGGATATGAGACACATACACTAATACTTACAAGGAACATGGGCAATGGAGGGTTAAGTAGCTTGCCCAAGAAAACAAGGAACACCTGTGGGATTAAAAACACAAGTCCTTCTGGCCCAAGGTTGCTGTCCTCTAGTGGGATTTGAACCCCTGACCTGCTGGCCTGAGGTAATTTGCCCCAACCACTAGACCACTCCTCCCTCTATTGTCTAATTGTGCATTTTTACAGGATAATTGTGGGAGGGGTGCTATTGGGATGGTCATGATTGTTGCATACAATTATCAAAATGTTGGGGGTGGGCATAAGACTTAAGGTTCATTCAGGGTGCCCATTATTCTTGCACTCACCCTGGATGCAGAAAGCTACACAGTAAATTCCCTGTGGTGCTGCTTCTTGCATTTCATAGTAGTTGTTTCTGAAAGACTCAGCAGTGTAGTAGGGAAACAACATAAACACTGGCAGGTTAACATAAGAACATAAGATATGCCAGACTGGTCAGACCAAGGTCCATCAAGCCCAGCATCCTGTTTCCAACAGTGGCCAATCTAGGTCATAGGTACGAGGCAGTTTCCCCCAAAGACACAGGTTACACGTGGAGTGAAAAAATATTTTCTCTAATTAGTCTTAAAAAGGTTACCATGTAGCTTCAGTGCATGTCCCCTAGTCTTTCTATATTCTGATGATGTAAACAATCAATCTACATTTACCCATTCCACTTGATTAATTAATTTCTAGACCTCTAGCATATCTCCCCTCAGCCGTCTCTTTTCCAGGTTGAAGAGCCCTAACCTTTTTAGCCTCTCTTCATAGGAGTATCCTTCCATCTCCTTTTCCATTTTGGTGGCTCTTCTCTGTACCTTTTTTAATAATGCTATATCCTTTTTAAGACATGGTGATCAGAATTTCACACAGTATTCAAGGTGCAGTCGCACCATGGAATGATATAGAGGCATTATAATATCCTTTGTTTTATTTTACATTCCTTTCCTTATGATACCTAGCATTCTCTTTCCTATCTTGGCTGCTGCTGCATACTGGGTGGAGGGTTTTAACATGTTATCCACGATGATACCTACATCTTTTTCCTGGGTGGTGGTTTCTAATGTGGGACCTTGCATCATGCAACCATAGTTTGGGTTATTCTTTTCTAGGTGCATAACTTTGCACTTGTCCACATTGTTTTTATTTAACATTTCTTATATACTGCCTTTATGATATCAAGGTGGTTTACATTGAATAAACTGAAATTATATTGAGCAGTGCATTTTAACTTGGAGATAACTATTTTACAGGGAACATAGGCAATGGAGGGTCAAGTGGTTTCCCAAGACCACAAGGAGCACCTATGGGACTAGAAACCCCAGTCCTTCTGGTCCAAGGTTGCTGTCCTCTAGTGGGATTTGAATCCCTGACCTTCTGACCTGATTTAACTTACCCCAACCACTAGGCCACTCCCCCCCCCCCACATTAAATTTCATCTGCCATTTGTATGCCCAGTCTTCCAATTTATCAAGATCCTCTTGCAATTTTCCACAATCCTCTTGGGTTTTAACAACTTTAAATACTTTTGTGTCATCTGTAAATTTGATAACCTCACTCGTTATTCCCATTTCCAGGTCATTTATGCATATGTTAAAAAGCAGCAGACCCAGCACAGATCTCTGGGTCCTCCACTATTCACCTTTCTCCAATGGGAAAATTAGCCATTTAGCCCTACCCTCTGCTTTCTATCTTTTAACCAGTTCCTGATCCACACTAGTACACTGCCTCCTATCCCATGACATTTTAGTTTTGACAAAAGTCTCTGATGAGGGACTTTGTCAAAGGCTTTCTAAAAGTCCAAATACACTATATCAACCGACTCACCTTTGTCTACCTGTTTATTCACACCTTCAAAAAAACATAACAGATTAGTATGGCAAGATCTTCCTTGTCTAAAGCTATGTTGGCTGTCTCTCATTAAGCTATGGCTATCTACATGTTCAGTAATTTTGTTCTTTATGATGGTTTCCACCATTTTTCCTGGTACTGACGTCAGACTCACTGGTCTGTAGTTTCCCGGTTCACCCCTGGAACCCTTTTTAAAAATTGGTGTTACATTGGCCATCCTCCATTCTTCAGGTATTATCGATGATTTTAATGATAGTTCACAGATTACTAATAGCAAGTCTGCAATCTCATATTTCAGCTCCTTCAACACGTTTGGATGTATACTATCCAGTCCCGGTGATTTTCTACTCTTCAGTTTATCAAATATTTGTTTTACATCTTCCCGATGTATCGATATTTCTTTCAATTTTTCCGCAATTGTGGACTAATTTTGGAGATTTTTGCCTTTTTTTTCTTTTGTGGTTAATATGATCCTGTTTAGTTGATTTTGTGCTCCTTTCATTCATTAGTATTTTGGATGTGTAATATATAAACTTTAATAAAAATAAAATATATACAAAAAAATACCACTTCAATCATGGGCAACATCTCTACATATTTCACAGTAAAGACTGAAGCAAAAAATTCATTCAGTCTCTCTGCTATGGCCTTGTCCTCTCTTCGTGCCCCTTTTACTACTACTACTATTGAGCACTTATATATTGCCATGCATGCAGTGCTGTACAGATAAACATGCAAGAGACAGTCCCTGCTCGCCAGAGTCATGCTTGTCGGAGCTTACAATCTAGTAGAGACAATACGGAGCATTAGTCAAAAACGAGACAAAACAGAGCAGTAGTCAATACGGTGCAAAGCACAATGTGGTCTTACAACTCAGTCATGAAAATTGACGGGAGTCAGGTTAAGATAAGAGATAGAAGTCAGGATCTGAAAGCGATTGTGAAGAGGTGGGTCTTCAACCTGGATTTGTAGAGAGCCAGAGAGGGTGCCTGGCGTATGGGGAGAGGTAGGCTTTTACCCCTCTATCATCTAATGGTCCCACTGATTCTCTCACAGGTTTTTTGCTGCAAATGTACTTGAAAAGGTCTTTATTATGTGTTTTTGCTTTCACAGCAAGCTTCTTCTCAAATTTTCTCTTTGCCTCTCTTATCAATGCCTTGCATTTAACTTGCCAGTGCTTGTGCTGTTTCCAGTTTTCATCATTTGGCTCTTTTTTCCATTTCCTGAAAGATGCTTTTTTGGCAACAACAGCCTCTCTGACCTCACCTTTAAACCATGCTGGCAGTTTTTTGGACTTCCTTCCACTTTTCTTAAAGCATGGAATATCTTGGAATCGTGGTCTGGGCTTCTAAGATAGTATTTTTAAACAACACCCACGCTTGATGTAAGTCTTTAACCTTTGCAACTGCTCCTTTTAGTTTTTTCTTAACTATTTTCCTCATTTTAGCATAGTCTCCCTTTCAAAAGTTAAAGGATAGTACAGAGGATTTCCTTACCATCCCCCCACCATTAATTAAATCAAATGTGATCATGCTATGATCACTATTGCCAAGTGGCCCCAAGACCCTTATCTCTTGCACCAGATTTGGTGTTCCACTAAGGACGAGGTCCAAATGGCTTCCCCTCTGGTCAGTTCATGAACCAGATGCTCTAAGAAGCAATCATTTATATCATCTAGAAAGTTTATCTCCCTAGCATGTCCTGCCGTGACACCGACCCAGTCAATACCGGGGTAATTGAGATCACCCATTATTATTACTGTGCTGTAACATTTGTTAGCTTCCCTGATTTCTTTAAGCATTTCATCATCCATTTGTTCATCCTGGCAGGGCGGTCGATAGTACACCCCACTGCCATCGCCTTCCCCTTCCCCTTTTTACATGGAATTTCAATTCATAGAGATTCTACAGCAAATTTTGTTTCCTGCAAAACTTTAATCCTTTGTGACTCAATGCCCTCTCTAACAGTAACTTTATAGGTCATTTTCTTTAATGTTTGCTTAGTATCTGTTTTATTTACTTAACTGGGTTATATTTTTATCTCCTTGAGCTCTCCTTATCTCCTGTGCTTGCTCCAGGTTCAGCTGCTTCCCGTATCAGCCCTGCTTTGTGCATTAACTCCTTTAACACTGTATTGAAACTGCAGTCTGATTCCCCATACATTCATACACACATACGCCCACACATATTCCTTCAGAATCAGTAAATATTTATCTATTTCATATGTTTCCTTATTTGATACTTCATTTCAACTAGCCAGCCTTTCATTTTAAATGTTTATTTCCTTATTTGAGACTTTACTTACCCTTTTTGTTTATTTTTAATGTGGCTGTCAGCAGGTACTTTTAACTTTTTTTTCTCTGCCATTATATAAATAAATTAAAAATTCGAATACCCAGTGGGGGAGGGAAGACTATTGGCGGCAAGCTGCATCAGGGGAGGGAGAAAGAACACCATTGCAGAAGGGTTATATTCATAGGGGTAGTGAAGAGGACCCCACATTTCATCTCAATACTAGCACTTTTGCCTAGAATAAAAAGTAATAATCTTGCCTATTTTTAATGGGGACAGGGATTTCCATAGGGCAGAGAGTGCACATGTACAGGCTCTTTTAAGGCACCATAGCATTACATTGAGCTTGAGTGAAGGAAGATATTGAGACTGCTTCCTAGGAAGTTTAAACAACAGTTAAAGAAGACCCCTGGAGAAGGGAGAGCAGAGAAGGAGGGGGAAGAAAGAATGAGGGGAAAGGAAAACATAGGGGATGACTGTGGTGGTGGGGGGGTAAACATGGGGGAGAATAGCACTGGAGGGAGGAGGGGCAAATATCCAGATAGGTGGCAAAAAAGACGTCACATCACATCTCAGTAAAGGAACTTTATTTTCCCATAGGAAACAAAAACACCAATCTCATCTATCCTATGGATGGCTATCAGTAGTCTATCAGTAAGCAGAGGACAGAAGCAAAAGCATATTGTATTGATGATTATGCTGAAATTGGGAATAATAAATCACCTGGAGAAAGGTAAAAACAAGAAGGATGTTGCAGGAATTCAATGCTGCTTATCTGTGATTTATGATACAAGCAAAAACCAGAAGTCTTCGAGTCTCTGAGTGAGCGTGAAGCCCACTGAATATACCAATTGCAGAGCTCTCCTAAATTTAGAGCTCAAAATGCAGTACTGTGTTGCATGCAATATGGAAGAAGCCTTCACAGGCTCACATCTTTTCTGGCTGGAAGCTCATTGAGAAAAGTATCACGTTTTGTGGTATTGCACATATTCACAAATTTTTTGGTTTGATCACATTATGAACCACTCACATTTAGATTAAAAGGAATGTTCGTACTTTGAGAAGTTTATTCCTTCCCAAACAGTCTGACATTTATTTTCATGTAGCTCTCTTTTAGTCTGGCCTTCTTCTATGTATCTGTGATTTATGACATGAAGGCACAGAAGGCAGAGTTATCACAGTTTGTGACAAGTGCAGTCTGCTCTATAAACCAAAACTAGACAAGGGGGTCTGTTTACTAAGTGGTGCTAGTGGCTTCTCTGCAAAATCAGAGCCACGGCCCCATTTTATTCAAGGGGGCCATGGCTCCAATTTCAACCTTTAAGCCGCTAGCACCGCTTAGTAAACAGACCCCAAGGAGTTGTATGAATGTTTTCCCTGAAAGTATTTGCAGGGTCATTTGCTAACAGTTAGTGCATGCTGTTAGTAAGCGACCCTCTTAGATGGAGCACCAATTAGTGACCCAATAGTGAAAGAAAAGGCAAAAGATTAACACCAACAAATGACAATTTCCAAGACCTGTAATTTTTTAAGTGGGTGTTTTTATTATTACAACTGCTGAGAAATATTGTGCATTTTTCAAGAATCTTGTTCAGGAGCATGACATAACCCCAGAGCAGATCTGTTATGCTGATGAAATTGACATTATCCGTGTTGTTTGCCATCTTCTAACCTGGATGGTGTCAGGTCAGGATGGTGCTTTTTCTTTTTAGCAGATCAAGGACTGCTTGACTCCGCTTACATATACAATGCAGCAGGTATACATAGTCAAGCTCATAATAATGAGACCAATCAGATGACCAAGAGCATTCAAGGATGTTATTCATTTATCTACTGAATAGAAGGCATAACCCAAGGCATTGATGGACCAGGAAATATACTTGTGTTGCTTTTCACTATGTATTTGCAGTTGTAGTGCAAGGGCACAAGAAGAAACTCAGAAAGCTAGAAGACCCAAATGTTATTCTGATTTCACTGGTAAACAAAATCCAAAATGTTTCTGTCATAGAAATGAAAATGGCTGATTCTAGTACTGTTTTTGGTTATGAACTCGGAATTGTACTTAGAAATTCTCCATCACGTAACGTTTTTGAGTGACATGTAGTTTAAATTTAGATTATGTTGCTCATATTTACATTAGATATATATAGATGTATATTGTAACGTAATGTCTCCTAAAAGGTAGTTGTATATGATTTTCTGCTGTATTGTACCTCAAGAACATCCCTCTTAAGGGTCCAACAATAGTCTGCAAGCATACTGGAGCTCCACTTGCCCTGGTACCTATTTTCCATCACCGAAATGTCCTGATGAAACCTTTCCCCATGTTCATCGCTGACTGCTCCTAGATTTGCAGGAAAAAATCCAGGTGTGAATGCAAGAAGTGCATTTTCAAAGACATGTTACATCCCAGTTTCTGGTAATATTTCAGAAGAGTATCCACTGATTCTGCGTAGTTGTCTGCCTTGTTATTTCCCAAGAAGTCACGGCAAACAGTCTTAAAGGACTCCCATGCAGCTCTTTCAGTTTCATTCAACTGACCATCAAAATTTTCATCTTTCATCAGTTTTCTAATATCAGGTCCTACAAAGATCCCTTCTTTGATCTTCACCTCACTGATTCGTGGAAATGTCATTCTTTTGCAAATCCAAGTCCACTTCTATTCATGGCTTTTACAAAGTTCTTCATAAGACCCAACTTTATATGGAGTGGAGGTAGATATACTTTATTCGGCTCCACAAGTGGGTCATGTGCAACATTTTTCTGACCTGGGACTAGTGATGTTCTCTTTGGACACTGTTTCTGGATGTAATTATTTTTCCTGTCCCTGCTATCCCACTCACACAGAAAGCAACAATACTTTGTCCAACCAAGCTGTTGTCCAAGCAAGAGGTCAATTAGTTTTAAATCGCCACAAATATTCCACTTGTCTTCTTCATTATTTTTTAGCAGGAGATGCATACTGCTGTAAGTTTCTTTCATATTGGCGGCATGAGCTACTGGAACTGATGGTAAAATATTTCCGTTGTTGATAAGCACAGCTTTTAGGCTATATTTATAAGAATCAATAAATAGTCGCCAATCTTCTATTCTATAATCCGGACAAAGTGTTTCCATTAGGGATTTAACTTCACAACAAAAAGCAATTCCATCTTCAAAGGCAAAGTAATCCACAAACTCGGTATGCCTATTTCTAAAAGTGCACACTTTGGTTTCTTTCTGAAGAAGATTCCAGCCTTTCAATCGTAACCCTAACAGTTCTGCTTGTCACTTTGAAAGATTCAAATCTCTGACAAGATCATTCAAATCACATTGGTCCAGTAAATGTGGTTCAGAAGAGGAACCGGATGCCTCAAAGCTTGGATCCTGCATTATAGTATTGCCATCATCAGCATTCATTGGTTCTTCTTCTTCATCATCATTCACTGTAAGATTTTCTGGAGGTTTTGGCACCGGCAATTCTTGACAGTGAGGCTCAGGCCTCATGGCAGATGGCAAATTTGGGTAATTTATAGTGTGTTTTGATTTTACATAGAAACATAGAAATATGATGACAGAAAAAGACCACATGGCCTATCTAGTCTGTCCTTCCATATCAACAACTACAACAGTCCTCTTTTTTCCTTTAGAGATCCTCTGTGTTTGTCCCATGCTTTTTTGAATTCAGTTACTGTCCTCATCTCTACCACCTCCACTGGGAGACTATTCCACGGATCCACCACTCTTTCCGTAAAGAAATATTTTCGCATATCAATCCTGAATCTATCCCCCTTCACCCTCATCCCATATCCCCTCGTAGCAGAACTTGCTTTCAATTGAAAGAGGTTCTCCCCCTGAACATTTATGCCACGGAGGTATTTAAACATCTCAATCATATCACCTCTATCCCGCCTTTCCTCTAAGGTGTACATATTAAGATCCTTAAGTCTGTCCTCATATGCTTTATAATGAAGACCACTAACCATTTTAGTAGCCACCCTCTGCACCGACCACATCCTTTTGAAGGTGCGGTCTCCAGAATTGCACACTATACTCCAAATAAGATTGCACCAAAGACTTATACAGAGGCACTATCACCTCATTTTTTTCTGCTATTCATTCCTCTCCGTATTCACCCAAGCATTCTTCTAGCTCTTGCCGTCACCTTTTCTACCTGTTTAGCTACTTTAAGATCATCAGACACAACCATGCCTACAGTAGGTCCCGCTCTTCTTTAGTGGACAAAAGTACTTCACCCCCTATACTATATTGCTCCCTTGGATTGCTGAAGCCCAAAGGTAAGACCTCACATTTTTTAACATTAAATCCCAGCTGCCAAATTCTAGACCATTCTTCAAGCTTAGGTAGATCTCTCATGTTATCTACACCTTCCTGGATGTCTACTCTATTGCAGATTTTGGTATCATCCGCAAAAAGGCAAACCTTACCCGACAGCCCTTCCGCTATATCACTATCAAAGATGTTAAAAAGAATCAGACCAAGGACAGATCCCTGGGGCACACCACTGGTAACATCCTTCTCCTCAGAGTGAGCTCCATTTACCTGTACTCTTTGTCGCCTCCCACCCAACCAATTTCTAACCCAAGCAATAACTTTAGGGTCCATCCCTAGGGTGCTCAGTTTGTTTATAAGTCGCCTGTGAGGAACAGTGTCAAAGGCTTTACAGAAATCTAAATACAGCAGATCTAGGGCTCTCCCTTGGTCCATCTCCCTGGTAACCCAGTTAAAGAAATCAATCAGATTTGTCTGACAAGTCCTGCCTCTGGTGAATCCATGCTACTTCATATCCTGTAATCCGCTGGACTCCAGAAACCTCACTATTTTCTCTTTCAGCAGCGTTTCCAATAATTTACTCACCACCAAAGTTAAACTAACCGGCCTGTAGTTTTCAAACACATCCTTGCTTCCGCTTTTGTGTAAAGGCACCACATGAGCCTCTCTCCAGTCCTTTGGCACCACTCCCGACTCCAACGAGGCATTGAAAAGATCAGTCAGTGGAGCTGCTAGAACGTCCCAAAGTTCCCTCGGTATTCTAGGGTGTATCCCATCTGGTCCCATCGCTTTGTCTACTTGAAGTTAAGCTAGTTTCTCACAAACACAGTCTTCTGAAAATTGTTCAAGATGTCCCTCGCTTCTGTTCCTGTTTTTGGGTGTTTTCTGAGGTCCTGCTCCTGGTTCTTCATCTGTGAATACAGAACAGAAATATTTGTTAAGCAATTCCACTTTATACTCATCAGCTTCTACATATTCCTCCCCTTCACCCTTGAGTCTGACAATACCACTTTCGCCCTTCCTCTTCTCAGTAACATATCTGAAAAATGTCTTATCCCCCCATTTTATTGCATTGGCTATTTCCTCCTCTTTTTGAATCTTTGCTTTCCTGACTGCTAGCTTCTCGAAGTTTTTCCAAATATAGATGCCTGTCTTCATCTCTTTGTGATCTCTTGTATTTCATGAGGGCTTCCCTCTTTTTCTTCACTTTTTCAGCTATTTCTTTCGAAATTAGCGGTCTCCTTTTTATTATTATTTTATTATTATTTTTAGCACTTATAAAGCGCCACGCATGCAGCGCTGCACAGCTAGCCTACAAGTGGTGGCTAACATACAAGAGATAGTCCCTGCCCGTCAGAGTCATGCTCATTGGAGCTTACAGTCTAGATAGAGTAGTACAAAGCATTAGTCAGTTCTGCGGAAGGTACGGTGTGGTACTGTTTGGTACAGCTTAGTCTAAAGTTTGGTCATAAACGTTAATAGGGGTTAGGGTAGGATGAGGATGGAAGTCAGGATCTGAATGCAACGGTGAAGAGTTGGGTCTTCAACCTGGATTTGACCTTTATTTACCATTTTATCAAAAAGGTTGGTTGCCCTTAAAATATCCCTTTCCGGATGTATGTAGGGCTACGCAAGTTAGGAGACAGGCCTTTTTGGCCTTGAAGCCTAGAGTCATAGCCCTTTCTGCCTCCTTTTTTCTCCGATACCCTTGTAAATGTTTAATTACATTTCAGGGTTCTAAGTTTACTTTTTTGTATCCTTCCCAGTTGGAATTGTTTTTGAATGGTAAAGAGGGACAAGGAAATGTGTAGGCGATAATAGGAGGAATATATTGTAAGCTGTCAAGTAACAGAGTGTTGTAACTCTTATGTTTCTTAATTGTTTTTTTTTACTTTTTGTGATATCTCCCCATTATTGTGGGCTAGGTTGAGTGTTGTCTGTAGATGATTTTTATGTTATATATTTCTTTGGAATGTAGGTGAACATTCAATTTTCTATTTGTATGTATACATGACACTCTTTTTTTTGCTTTATTCTTGCTTTTGTAAGATGTTGAAATTCAATAAATTAAAAAAAAAAATATCCCCTTTCAGTTTTGCCCACTGTTTTTCTACATCCCCCAGCTGTTCCCATCCCGCTAATGACTCCCTGAGGTATTGGCCCATCTTGACAAAGTTAGTCTTCCTAATGTCTAAGACCCTCACTTTTGAATGGATTCTAACAGCCCTAGTCCTAATACTGAACCACACCATCTGGTGATCACTGGATGCAAAATGATCTCCCACTATAACATCAGAAACACTTTCACCATTGGTAAGCACCAAGTCCAGTATGGCCCCTTCACGTGTGGGGTGTGTTACCAATTGCTTGAATAGTTCTCCTTGTAGAGAATCCAGGATCTCTTTACTTCTAGATGATACTGCAGCAGGAATGTGCCAATCAACATCTGTCATATTGAAATCCCCTATCAGTAGCACTTCCCCTTTCCTAGCAATGCTGCGTATGTCTTCAATTAACTCTCTGTCCACCTCTTCCTCTTGTGAGAGAGGTCTGTATATCATGCCAATGCAGATAGATTTCTCTTTCCCTTTTTCTAATTTAACCCACTCTCCCTTTTAAGCTCTCTAATTCCAAAGCTTTAATAATATTTTTTACATATAGTGCCACTCCTCCTCCCCTTCTTCCTACTCAGTCCTTTCTGAATAAAGTATAGCCAGGTATAGTTACATTCCAATCATGGTTTTCTGTGAACCATGTTTCTGTAACTACCACTATATCCATATTCAGTTTGTTCAATGTAAACCGCACTGATGCAGAATAGCGCAGTATATAAGAGAATGTAAATAAAAAATAAATAAAAATAAGTCAACCACTCCCACCAAAGCTTCAACATCAGGGATCTTATTTCCCATGCTACGGGCATTTATACACACTGCTTTCCATATGTTACCCCTGTTACCCATTTCCATAAAGGTATTTAATGTATCACTTACCTGGGTGCTTTCTTCACCCATCCCCAACGAGTCTAGTTTAAAGCCCTCTTCGGTAGATTAGCCAGTCTACTACTGAAGACACGTTGACCTTTCTTGGACAGATGGATGCTATCTCTGCTCTGCAACCCTTGGAACAGTATCCCATGCTCTAGGAAACCAAAACGCTCTCAATGACACCATCCATGCACCCATGCATTTGTCTCCAGGATGCAAGCCTCTCTGCCTTGGCCTTTACCCTCAACAGGGAGGATTGAAGAGAATACCGCCTGTGCACCTATCTGCTTCACCCTCTGTTCCAGAGCCATGAAGTCACTTTTGATACACTC
Organism: Ichthyophis bannanicus; assembly: GCA_033557465.1. Lineage (NCBI taxonomy): Eukaryota > Metazoa > Chordata > Amphibia > Gymnophiona > Ichthyophiidae > Ichthyophis > Ichthyophis bannanicus. The sequence continues at coordinate 86,172,094 of CM066032.1, read as the reverse complement.
AGAGGGATATCTGGCAGTATCATTTGTTCCGACATGGTTTCCCAGCTGTCCTTTCAGAGAAAAAGCAGTTAAATCTCTTTAATTATATTCAAAATGTGCTGTTCTAAGTCCCTGTGCTTTGTTAAATGGGGAGGTGCCCTATAAAACAAGACTGCTCACTAGGGGTGGGTGGCAGTTGGAGTGGGTAGGGAGGGAACTAACACCTGATTAGGTGTCAGCAGTTCCCAAAGCTGAGAAGGTTACCAGAGTTTAAAGCCTACTCCACTAAAGAAAATATTGCTACTAAAGCACCAAAAATAATGTAAGTTTGCTTTAAAAATATACCAAAACCCTTTTAAGAGCTCCCAGTCAGAGAGCTAGCAATTTAATAAAAATAAACCCTCAAATCCTTACCATTGTTTGACCTGTAGAGCCCCTGTTAGGAATGCTTGAAGTAATGCCTGCAGTGTTTGTAAGGCAAAAGTAGCAATCTGTCAAGTGATTTCTTGGTTCCCTCTAGATCATTGGAACAGCAAAATTCATGTGTCGAACACCCTTTACCCAACCTGTTAGGAGTCTGAGACAGGTAATACAGCAGACATGAGGCGCCCAATTTTTGTCCTGATCACTGACTTGACATCCAAAGTACAGCTTATAACATGTCTTAACAAGCTGAGTAAAACGTCTTCTCTGCTTCTTAAAAGTAACCTCACTGCAAATGTAGCAAAATGAATCTGGATGATTAACACACTTTCGAGGTATTGTTAAACAACTACAAGCGATAAGCGTAATAATTATTAACTAACTGCTGTTTATGAAATAGATTAACGCAAACTCACATCCATTCAGATTCTGTTTTTTTCAGACAATACAAACCATAATCGCTGACAGCGACAGAAAGCATACCAATACATGACTCAGTGTTTTCTGCTTGTATCAGCCTGACCAGTAGGACAAGGGGCTCAGTTAATTAATTATATTATAACTACATGACTCAGCATTTTTGGCTGTGGATGAAACATACAATAATAATTATGATGGAATTTTTCGTATTCAACCTTTGTTTACTGAAACAAAATTGTAACGGCTAATTTACAGTAATGTACACACTTTACTAGATGATATCTCCTGAAGTATGGGTGATAGAAAAATTCTGTTACCATATTTGTAAACAATGGGAAAAATTACATATGAAACAGGTCAGAGTGGGTCAGTGACAAAAATTGTGTTGACCAGTGTTTTCCGATAACTGCCCAGCTTACCCTCCCGAGTCAGAGTTAGGGCCTGGAAATAATTTTACCATCTTCTTTTCCTGCAAATGATGCCTCACTTATATAGTCGATTTATCAGGAATTTGTAGAAAACATGAAACCCATCTACAGAAGGGATTATATGAGAAAGCTACTGAACTATGAAGGCTTTCTTCAAGAATTTAAGTCACTGTACATTAGTCATTAAGGACACAGTATACAATGTGGCATCTGGCTGCTCAGCTCTACAAAGTAAAATGTTATGAAATGCTTAGCAAAAATTGTGGACATCGGTGACTTTTGCATCAAAATGCTGACCCCACAAACCCTATCAGTAAAATTAGATGCTGACATTGAAATGAATATTGACCAAAACCTTGATGTTACGTCAACTCTTACTGATGTTGAAATCAGAGACAGGGATGTGTATCCAGAGAGATCCACTGCATCTGAAGAAGATTCTGAAAAGAAAGATCACCATGAAGAAACTGTAAAGTAGTTGGGCTATTCAATGCCTTGAATTATTCTTGAATATGATGAGCAGCAACCTTGTTATTTTGCTCAGGAACTGATTTAACCTCATGTTGTCCACTATGTTTTTTGGGGAAATTAAAAGTAAGGGGTCCTTTCACTAAAGGTCACTCTGGTGTTGTACCTAACACATCCATAATGTGTGAAACCATGGTGCATTAGGCCAGTACCTCAGTGTTAACTGCCAGGAGCTTGGAAAGCATGTTCCCGGCAGTTAGCACAGTATATACGGCCCTGCTGCAGCACTAGAAGAGCATGAGTGTACTTAACGTCACCTATGGAGGTGGCGGTGAGTGCACCCACGTTACTAGCTCACTGTGCAGGTAGCGCAGGTGTGATGCCTGTGTGGTGCTCACCCCACCCACTCTCCACCCCCAATCCTCCCACTTGCAACCCTAATTCACCATGGACAGTTAGCACTACAAGCCAGCAGAGCTAATAGTGATGGCACTGCATTATCTGTCATCGCAGGTCCAACACATCAGACCCACGCTGACAGCTAGTGCCCTTTAGTAAAAAACTCCCTTGTAAAAAATAAGCTTGTATAAAGACTTTTTTTTAAAGTTCCATCAAGTCAATGCTGATTCCTGTTGACCCAGTAACCCCTGGGATTTCTTGGCAAGGTATGACTGGTAGTAGATTGCTAGGCCTTTTCTTCCAAGGCAGCGGAGGCTAAAGTGACTTGCCAAGGTCACAAGGAGTGCCAGTGAAACTAGAACCCAGTAGCTCTAACCACCAGACTACTCCTCTACTCGATAACATGAACATCAGATATTATTCATATTGATATTGACATAAGACAAGGTTATGAACAGCATGTGTTAGGAATGGTAGGGTGTGTTGTGCATGTGTGTGACAGGATATGAATATAAACAGGGAATTTGAATTTGTTAAGGATGTGTCGGGGGGGGGGGGGTTATAAGTGTGTCCACAGAAACATAGAAACATGTTGTCAGAAAAAGACGACATGGGCTATCTAGTCTGCCCTTCAATATTTTTTTGTGCCATCTAGTCAGTGCTGACTCCTAGCAACCCAGCTGGGTTTTCTTGGCAATGTATCACCGGAAGTAGATTGCCAGTTCTTTTCTTCCGAGGCAATGGAGGGTAAAGTGACTTGCCCAAGGTCAATATCAACTACAATAGTCCCCTTTTTACCTTTAGAGATCCTCTGTGGTTGTCCCATGCTTTTTTGAATTCAGATTCTGTCATCATCTCTACCACTTCCACTTGGAGACTATTCCATGCATCTACTACTCTTTCCATAAAGAAATATTTCTGCATAATACTCCTGAATCTATCCCCTTTCACCCTCATCTTATGTCCCCTGGTAGCAGAGCTTGCTTTCAATCAAAAGAGACTCTCCTCCTGTGCATTTATGCCACAGAGGTATTTAAAAATCACTATCATATCTCCTCTATCCTACCTTTCTAAATTATGCATAATAAGATCTTTAAGTCTGTCCTCATATGCTTTCTAACGAAGACCACTAACCATTTTAGAAGCCATCCTCTGCACCGACTCCAACTTGTTTATATCCTTTTGAAGGTGTGGTCTCCAGAATTGCATACAATACTCCAAATGAAGTCGCACCAGGGACTTATACATAGTCACTGTCACCTCCTTTCTTCTGCTGGCCATTCCTCTCTCTATGTACCCAAGCATCCTTCTGGCTTTCACTGTTGCCTTTTCTACCTGTTTAGCACAATCACACCAAGGTCCCGCTCTTCTTTTGTGGACAGAAGTACTTCACTCCTACACTGAATTGCTCCCTTGGATTTTTGCAGCCCAAATGCATGACCCTGCATTTTTTAGTATTAAATCTCAGCTGCCAAATTCTCGACCATTCTTCAAACTTAGCTAGATCCTTCCTCATGTTATCTACTCCTTCTTGGGTGTCTACTCTTATTGCAGATTTTGGTATCATCTGCAAAGAAGTAAACCCTACTCAACAGCATGTCTGCAACTTCACTAACAAAGATGTTCAAAAGAATCAGACCAAAGACAGATCCCTGCAGCACACTGCTGGTAACCACCTTCTTCTCAGAGTGAGTTCAATTTACCTGTACTCTTTGCCGCCTCCCACTCAACAAATTTCTAACCTAATCAGTAACTTTAGAGTCCATACCTAAGGTGCTCAGCTTGCTTATAAGTCACCTGTGTGGAATGGTGTCAAAGACTTTACTGAAATCTAAGTACATCACATCTAGCATTCTCCCTTGGTCCAACTCCCTGGCCATCCAGTTAAGGAAATTAATCAGATTTGTCTGACAAGACCTGCCTCTGGTAAACCCATGCTGCCTCGGATCCTGCAATCCATTGGACTCCAGAACCTCACTATTCTCGCTTTTAACAATGTTTCCAATAATTTATTCACCACTGAGGTTAGACTATCCGGCCTGTAGTTTTCAACCTCATCCTTACTTCTGCTTTTGTGTAAAGGGATCACGTGTGCCTTTCTGCAGACTTCTGAGACCACTCACAATTCTAAAGAAGCATTGAAAAGGTCAGTCAGTGGAGCCCCTAGAACATCTCCAAGTTCCTTCAGTATTCTCAGATGTATACCAACTGGTCCCATCACTTTATCTACTTTTAGTTTAGATAGTTCCTCACGAACACAGTGTTCTGAAAATCATTCAAGCTCCCCGTCACTTCTGTTCCCATTTCTGGGTGTTTAGTGAGGTCCTGCTCCTGGCTCTCCATCTGTGAACAGAGAACAGAAACATCTGTTAAGCAATTCTTTTTTATCCTTATATCCTACATATTCCTCCCCTTTACCCTTGAGTCTGACAATACCACTTTTGCCCTTCCTCCTCTCACTAACATATCTGAAAATGTCTTAACCCCCCCCCCCCCCCAAAATTTTATTGCATTGGCTATTTCTTCTTCTTTTTGTATATTTGCTTTCCTGACTGCTAGCTTCTCTAAGTTTTTCCAAATATAGATGCCTGTCTTCCTCTCTCTGTGAATTCATTGTTTGATTTCAATAATAAAACATGTATAAAGATGTAAAAACTATGCTTGGCTTTTTTTTATTAAAAAAATACTTGAGTGAAAACCTCTCAGATGACTGGTATGTTCGTTAGTAGTTGATTAGGCTGGGTAATGGGGCTTTTCCTGTATTTTCAGTTTGATGCACATTATTTTAATATCAATTTGATTAATTTCCCCACATTGTTAAACAGAGACGGTTCTAGGAAATTTCAGTGCACTTCTCTTGATAGCTCAGTTACTTCATTTTATTCCAGTTGCCATGGAGGAGAGAGGGGTTTAAAAAAGGTTTGGACAAGTTCCTGGAGGAAAGGTCCATAAACCATTATTAAGAAGTGACCGAAGATATCAATGCTTGACCCAGTACAAGCATTGTGGAACTTGTGTCTCTTAGGGAAACTGCTAGGTACATATGACCTAGATTGGCCACTGTTGGAAACAGAATACTGGGCTTGATGGACCTTGGTCTGACCCAGTATGGCATATCTTATGTTCTTATGTTCTTATGTTCATTACTTAGTAATAGCAGGGGAAGTTAATGGAAGTTAAACCCATGGCCCAGGTGTTGGATGAGTTCCTTGCAATTAAGCTAGTATATGCTAAATACTGTATATAAAGTGTAATTTTACAACTGAACACATATATAAATAGTATGTTCATCTTTCATTTTGAAAGTTATCCCAGGAAAATTATACATATATATTTATACCTGTTCTTTAGCATTCAAAATTTTTCAGGATGGAGGAACAGCTGGCTTGGTAACCTAAGAACATAAGAAATGCCATACTGGGTCAGACCAAGGTCTATCAAGCTTAGTATCTTGTTTCCAACAGTGGCCAATCCAGCTCACAAGTACCTGGCAGGTTGCCAAAAAGACACACAGGTTCCACAATGCTTGTCCTGGGGTAAACAGTGGATTTCCCGGGTCCTCTTTAATAATGGTTTCTGGACCTCTCCTCCAGGAACTTGTCCAAACATTTTAAAACCCAGGCTACACTAACAGATTTTACTACATTCATCAGTAACAAATTCCAGGTTTGACTACACATTGAGTGAAAAACTATTTTCTCTTATTAGTCTTAAATGGGTTACATTGTAGCTTCATTGCGTGTTCGCTAGTCTTTCTACTTTTTGATGGCGTAAACAACCGATTTACGTTTGCCCATTCCACTCCTTTCATTAATTTATAGATCTCTATCATATCCCCCCTCAGCCATCTTTTTTCAAAGTTGAAGAACCCTAACCTTTTAAGCCTTTCCTCGTAGGTGTATCCTTCCATCCCCTTTACCATTTTGATGGCTCTTCTCTGTACCTTTTCTAATTCCACTATATCCTTTTTAAGATACGGTGACCAGAACTGCACACAATATTCAAGATGCAGTCGCACCATGGAATGATACAAAGGCATTATAATATCCTTTGTTTTATTCTCCTTTCCTTTGCTTATGATTCCTGGAATTCTATTTGCTTTCTTGGCTTCCGCTGCACAGTGAATGGAGGGTTTCAATGTATTGTGCACGATGACACATAAATCTTTTTTCTGGGTGGTGGTTCCTAATGTGAAACCTTGCATCCTGTAATCATAGTTTGGGTTGTTCTTTCCTAGGTGCATAACCTTGCACTTGTCCACATCAAATTTCATCTGCCATTTGGACATCCAGTCTTCCAATTTATCAAGGTCCTCTTTCAATTATTTATATTCTTCTTGTCTTTTAACAACTTTGAATAATTTTGTGTCATCTGCAAATTTAATCACTTCACCCATTTTCAGGTCATTTATGAGTATGTTAAAAGGAGTGGACTCAGCACAGATCCCTGGGATACTCCACTATTCATCTTTCTCTATCGAGAAACTGGCCATTTAGCCCTACTCTCTGCTTTCTAATGTTTAACCAGTTCCTGATCCACAGTAGTACCCTGCCTCCAATCCCATGACTTTTTAATTTTGCCAAGAGTCTCCTTGTCCCCACGGGCAAGTCACTTAACTTTCCATTGCACTGGAAGAAAGACCTGGCAATCTACTTCTGGTCATGCTGCTAAGGAAACCAAGGAGTTAGCACTGAATTGATATGCATGTTTCCAAAACTATGGGGCATGTTTCTTAAAATACACTACCATTGTAGGTTTTACTATGCATGTGTAAGTTGGTATTTGGCAAACCTATACATTTTAGTGTCGTCACGTAACTACAGAGGCCACTATCTTTAATTCATTTCAATATGGCGGGGGAAATGAACAGAGGTGGATTAAGTAAAATAATCTTTTTTTTGTTTTTTAAATTAAGATTTAAACCAAAATACATACGCAATGAGGCCTATTCCAATCAAGCTGTCCATCCCCTGTATATCTGGGCAGAATCGGGCCATCCAAAGTTAGACCCAATTATGATCCCACAACCCCGGGTCTAGCACCTGGATGTGCAGACTGGGACAGTATTCTGCTTGGCTGTACATCCGGCGACTACCTGTGTAGTGGACACAGGCTCCTGAATGGAGCTGCAGAGCAATGGCGTCCCATTGCCATGGCACCGCAGCTTCATTCAGGAGCTAAGAATGCAGGTCGCGGCAGATAAACTCCTTTCCCCGCAGCTGGACCCTCGATCCAGCCTCCCATGGCCAGGGTCCAGCTGCAGGGAATTTCCTCCACCCATGCCTCACCTGCCCACACTGGCCACTGAAGAAATGCTTCTGAGGTGGAACAAGTCCCCTGCCTAGTTCCAGGGCCCTGGACATACAGGGCAGACCTCTGAATCAGCCTTGTACATCTAGGGTCACTACCACACCCAATGACCCATGCCCAGCGTTATGGATAAAGGAGTTACGATGTGACTTAAGCCAATATCTGAGCGAATTAATAAACCAATCTCTTACAACCGGATCATTTCCTCAAAGTCTGAAACAAACATCAATCAGACCACTCCTGAAAAATAACAAGCTGGACCCAACGAAAGTGGAATCATACAGACCAATTTCAAGTATCCCCATGCTTGCCAAAGTAATCGAAAAGCTAGTACAGCGCCAAATCCAACAGCATATTGATACTGAAGCCCCACTGGATCCTTCCCAGCATGGGTTCAGAGAAGCACATGGGGTGGAAACCCTCCTCACCACCCTATTTGACCACTTAGTCTCTGGAACCGACAAAATTCACCAAGGATTCGCCCTCATATTCCTTGACATTGCTGCGGACTTCGACTCGGTGAGCCACGAGATCCTCATACAACGCCTCAGCGAGAAAGGAATTCAGGGAACAGCCCTAAAGTGGTGCAAGTCATACTTGACTAATAGATGGCAACATGTAAGGTCTGGCTCCACAACCTCTGAACCGTTTTTACAAAACCAGGGTGTACCACAGGGTTCGTCACTATCTGCATTGATGTTTAACATCTACATGCAGCCCATATGCGCCCTAGCACGTTCTTTCAAGGTCAACTGTCTAGCCTACGCGGACGACATCCTCCTATACATCCCATTCAGAACCAACCAACCAGACCTCTCCCCTCTAACAAGATGTTTTGAGGCAGTAGCAGAATGGTTCAACACACAAAACTTGAGAATCAACTACAGCAAAACAGATGTCCTTTTCATCTCAAGGAACAATGACTTCACCCCTCCACTCTCTTTAAAAATTGGCAACACAGAACTGAAAACCAAACCCACAATCCGCTACCTTGGCGTTACACTGGACCAACAACTGAACCTGAAAACCCACATAAAAAACACAGTAAAAACAGTATACATGAAAATAAGGACCTTAAAACATCTCCGACCGCTATTCGACTTCAGCGACTACCGATCAATCTATCAGGCATTAATATTACCACATTTCGACTACGCCAACGTAATCCTACACGGTCTCCCTCAAGCAATGCCAGCTCCACTCCAGCTCGCAATGAATACTGCGGCGAGAGTACTAACAGGGGCTTCACGGAGAGAGCACATAACGCCAGTACTGATGAACCTCCATTGGTTACCGGTTCAAGCAAGAATCCTCCACAAAGTTCTAACCTTAACCTTCAAAGCCTTAAACACTTTGACACCCACAGCTATCAGCAAGATGATACATAAAGTACCACAGAACAGAAACAGAAGACCCATGATGCAAAACACCCTAGAGGTCCCAAAAGTAATAACGAAATGCACAAAAGCAACAACAAATAGGTCCTTTACGATTTATGCACCTAGAGCATGGAATGCCCTCCCCACCTTTATTCGAAACATCACTTACCTAACCCACTTCAGGAAGGCATTAAAGCAGCACCTGTTCACCACATACTACCCCGAATCCAGCCTTAGTAATCATACATGTGGCCCCTCAGACAATCACTCACTACAACTAAACAATCAGACTCAGCATGAAAAAGGATAATCAACTGATCCCTCAGAAGTACTCCCTGAAATTGAATTCAGACTCCCAGTGTAAATAAGATGTAGATATGTTCTGCCTGAAATCATGTACCAGTGTAAATACAATGTAAATAGTTTCCCCCAGTTACTTCCAAGTTGATCTCTCTGTTTATTGTAAATACAACTCAAAGTGCCTGTGTTGTATAGTTGATGTTTAAATGTAAACCGCTCTGATCTAAAATAGAGCGGTATAGAAAAACTGTTAAATAAATAAATAAATAAATAAAATGGCCCATGCATGCACCACCCTCGCTCTGCCTCCAGAATGCCCCCTCCCTCCCCCATCTAGGCTTCCCCGTAAAAACCCGCTGTTTGTACAGGGAGGCTTTTGCCAGGGCCGACAGAGGAGTGAATAGCGGGGATGGATGTCCCAATGGGATGGAATGACCACCAATGTATATAAGAAAAGCATAACCTGCTTCCATTAGAAATTAGGAAAATATGCAAAAACAAAACAAAACAATAGCAAGAGATACTCTAGCCCCATCATGGGAGAGATGCAGAAGAGAATAAATGTATTAATACCTAATACCACCCCAGTCAAAAACAGGACAAGAGTATACACAAATCTTCAAGTACTCATACTAATCCACTGATTTGTCCCAAAGAAAATATTCTAAATGTGGCTCTGATGGTCAAGACTTTAGACTGCATCTGCAAGAAAGCCTTCAACATCAGAAAAAGTGTATATCGGCTGGCCACAAAAGTGGGGGGACTTTTTAGAGAAGTATAATTTCAAGACAGCCATCTTGTCAGCCTCCGATCCAAAAGTGACCAGCAAAGTTGCCCTCTCAGAGACAATTCCTCCTACAAACAATTTCTTAAAAACTGTATGTGCTTGCAAACAGCGTTTTAGAAATCCATATGTGCCAGGGAGCAGCTGTAAATTTCGACAGGGGCCATTTTGCTTATACAAATGCATTCTCTATATGAAGTGAGAAATACATGTGCCAATTTTTGACCCACCCAGGCCATGCTCTAACCACACACCCAACACACCCCTTGTAATTTTGACATATTATGGAGATCCACGTGTAAACTTAGCCTTTCATAAAATAGTCATTTACACATGGATGCTATTTCCATGTGTAAATGCTGGATTTTTCATGTGGAAATTGTGATTAAGGCTGCAAAAACAACTCCTTTAATTACACATGCACAGGTTGCAAGCACATAACATTAAATGCATTTGATACACAATTTTATAAAAAGCCTATTGCCACACAAAAATAGTTTTTAAAATGGCTCTGTATACCACACACACTGATGATGTAGCCAATTACAGTTACTTATCATGATTACTTGCTGTTTTAAATGTGAAAAATGTATGCTAAAAAACAGAGAGAAATGTATTAGTTGTGCAATCACAGATACTACAGGCCCGATATTCAAAGGATTTAAGCTGCTAATTTTCAAAGTTATGCTCCTAAATTGGCTTCTTTGAAAATTTACCAAGGCCAAGTGCCTAAATATTTTTTTAAAATTTCATTAAGCTTTTAAATTTAGGAGCATAAAACTTTGGTGACAATAGGGGTGGAATTAGCACAGGGGAAAAAGAAGTTAGGAGTCTAGCAATGATTGTATGCACTAGGCACCTAACGTAGCCTCATAACTCTCATCAAATGAATAGCAGGTCTAAATTTAGGTGCATAAATTTAAGCTCCTAAATTAGGATGCATTTTCAGCTGGAAACATAGGCTCTTAAGTGTGACTGATAATAGGGCACACATTTAGGAGCCTAACTTCTGGAGCTCAGCTTTTTTTGAATTTTATTATTTATTGTTTAAGGTAATGGTTTACATTATAACATTATAAAGTGATACTAGTTAGAGGTTATAGCAACAGTTACAGATTATAGCAACAGGATAAAATCAAAATTAATATAACTATCTCTTATATCTCAACAAATAGGGGTGACCTACATGGAGCGGTGGGTACACCCCTAAACAAAGGCATGAGGAGGGGCGTCCTACACGGAGGGCAAGTGCACCTCCTCTTGCCGCCTTGCTGGGCAGACTAGATGGACCATACTAGTCTTTAACTGCCGCCATTTAGTATGTTACTATGTTAATTTTAAACATATGAATATGGGGCCTTACATTTTTTTGATCACTTTCCATCAGATTTATCAGTCTGTGCTGTCAAACAAAGATATTTTCATACGAAGTGTTTACAATACATTGTTTTTTTTTCATCATTCTATTTTCACTCAATATCTGATGCCAGTCTGTCAACAATGAGCCGCCTGACTGAAGACCGAACACAATTTAGGACAACTATCCAGAGGGTCGCCATGGGTCGACACCGACTCGACGGCACTTAACAACAACAACATCTGGTGATAGAGGTGCGAAATTAGCCCACATCCTGCAAATTTGGGGATAGGTGCTTGGTCTAGATGGCGAGAAACTATTTCTATCTTCCAATGAAGGTTCTCTCCATTTCAACTCCCTTTTCTTTCTCTTATCTCTAAGGTATTTACTGAATTTTTGTGAATTAGCAGAATTTATGAAAAGGGAGATGGGAAGAAAAAAGCTGTATAGGCTAAGTATAATTTATATCTATTTTAACTTAAACCATTTATATTTTGTCCTTCCCCTCCATTGAGAGTACAGAGCTGATTGCAGTATCTGAATTACAAAATTAAAATAAATAAATAAAAATATAATTTAAAATATAATATAATCAAAAACACTAAAAGAGACAAAATAGAGGTTCAAATGATTCCTCTGATCGATTATATAGATGCTATTTGATATACTTTCTCCGCAGTTTCATAGGATCTCATACATAATGACACGGGTTTTTGGAGGTCTTTGCAGCATTAAATAACAGGGACACCAGAGAGACTGTAAAGCTGACAGAAGCCATAGTTCAGCGAGAAGAAAGCACTTCATGGGCTTTTTCATCTTCTAAGCCCTATTGAGCCTATATCAGCACCTTGTAATGTTGTTCATTTGATCTTACTTTGCTAATACCCATCCTTTACATTTATTTTACATACTGTTGCATCAAAAGATGTGCTATCCAGCAATTTTCTGAATCGAGGAGGTTCACTTAGACTCTGCAAGAAAAATTTCCTCTATGCCATTTGTTTATCAGTGTTTAACCTTGGAGCGGTGCAATTTAACAATTTGCTTTACACAAATTTGGTCTGAGATCTTTCAAGGTGACACTACCCCATGTGCATTTCTATAGTATATGCCAGTTCACTTCATTTCCTCGATTATTTACCTTATGCCGCAGATAAAAGCATACACAATATGTTCCTTTTTGATTTATTCATTAATAACAAAGCAATTATTCCTCAATAACTCTAATTATGCAAATTCTGCTAGGTTTTTGTATATTTAATTCACTTACTGAAACACAAACAGGCCAATATATAAAAGCATTGATATAGTCAGCAGCTGCCAACCATGTAAGGTTTTTCTTTTTTTTAATTTGCAGAAGAAAAATGTACAACCTGTTATTTAAGAGTCAGAGTTATTAAGGTGCTCTCAATTAAATTACATATTATTTTACCAAATAATGTGGTATCTTTACTAAAGGGGGTTATTTTAGAAGATCTATTCAGGAATTGCATGTCTGAAAATGCCCCTTTCAACATGCTAATCACATCCACGCCTCAAGTGCCATTATATAAAGGACCTAATTTACATGTGCCTGGACCAATCACATGTATGTCACAGGCGGGCATTACAGAGGCATGTCCAGGGCAGTGACAAAAACATCTATATGCATCTGTGATTCTGGAATGCTGCAGCACGTTAAAAACCATCAGTGGAAACATCCTTACCTCTACATGCTCCTTGATATAAATAGGAAATTGAAAAGTACATGTTTCAGCCAGCTATCAATATTAAGGGGCCTTTCTACTAAACAGAACTGAGGTATTGCACCTAACGTGCCGATAACATGCCAATCCATGGCACATCAGGGCAACACCACAACGTTTATTGCTGGGATCATGGAAAGTATGTTCCTGGCAGTTACCATGGTGGACGCGGCCTCGACACAGCATGACAATAGCATGGGTGCAATCAACACCACCTATTGAGGTAGCGGTGAGTGCACCTGCACTACTTCCTGTTGGGCACTGTCATGGTCCCATGCTAGCTATCAATGCATGCCCAACATGCATCTTTAGCATACTGCAGACCTGCGCTGACAACTAACACTCTTTAGTAAAAAGGTCCTTAAGGATAACAGGGGCATTCACTGTTGTCCCCATAATAATTTTCCCCCTACTAGGATAGCAGATGAAAATCAAGGCCTCTTTGCATATTGCTGCAAGTCTCCCTTTCTAGAATGGCAGGCTGGTACATGTATGTGCTAACATAGACATGTGCATGCTCTAAAATGCCATCTTGGACATGTTTATATTGCCATTCCTGGGGATGTCCATATTTGCTACATGCACATTTCTACAATCAGCCATCTCTCTACACACATCTGGTTCCTTATTCTGAATGACCCTATTTTCTTTATATGTTTGCAGACACATTTATCTTTTGGGGCAGAGATAGGTTGATTTTGGAACACATTTACATATGTCCACCTTCTTGGCTGCCCCTCCCACTGTTGCAGTTAGCATGGGTGCACTTATCAGCACCTCAATGGGTGGTGGTGGTAACTGCATGCATGATACCTGCAGTGCAAGGGTGTTGCTGGAACGATGACAACTTCCTATGAGCATGCCATGCATGCCCCATTCATTAGTGTGAGTCCAGTGCCTTCCCCATCCTAATGTTTATTAACTGTTATTAATGCTGTGTTTTTTTTACCACAATGCATGTTAACTAATAATTTATTTAGACAGCTTTGTATAGTGCCTTATCCTTCAATCAAAGTGGTCACAACACAATTGGGAGATACATTTAACACTACAGGATATGAGACACATACACTAATACTTATAGGGAACATGGGCAATGGAAGGTTAAGTGGCTTGCCCAAGACCACAAGGAGCACCTGTGGGACTAGAAACACCAGTCCTTCTAACCCAAGGTTGCTGTCCTCTAGTGGGATTTGAACCCCCAACCTTCACAGCCTAAGGTAACTTGCCCTAACCACTAGGCCACTCCTCCCTCACCAATAGTGAGACACAAAGCATTCAAGTATGTGCAAAGCAACTCACAATTATGGAAAATGAATAACATGGCTTACATAAAGTCTTACAAGCTGCATTTTTCATTGAAGAATAATGACACCTCAGTGGATCCAGCCACTAACACTACTTTAGAAAGTTGTGGAGGTGCTAAATCTTGCATTTGAAAGGTGTTTATACCCCCAGTCCTATCTCCACAAAAATACCTCTTCTGCTTTCTGTTGTACTCTACCGTACCTCTATGGCTGAAAACTGGCAGACGGGGGCACGTTCACTACTGAAGAGCGTCATGTTACTACAGTGTGGGAAGCTTGCGAAGCTCACTTGTCATGATTCATTGCCAGGCGCTACATTCTTGATATTTGGAGAGAGCAATTTGTATATAGAACAATAATGTACTCATCCTGACAGAGAACCTTTGAAGGAAATGGTTTGACATGTGGTACTGTGCCGAAGATAATTATAAGTTGGGGATGGAGACCGTGGCATTCAGCTATCACTTCTACTCCATGTGGATTTTTCCTGGCAACTGTTTTGTTTTGAGATAAGTGAATTATTTTTAGTGTTTTCAATGAATATTTGAAGTTACATGGTTGATTATAAGAAGAATAAAAAGGACTGATTTGCAAATGAGTACAGGTACATGTTCTCGTCATGAATAGATTTCATCCATACTAGTAAAGATTTTTTGATCTTTCTAGATCGGTTTTGTATTGATTGGATCTGTATTGATCTGTGTACTTGCAGGATTTATTATATTGTTTTGGAAAAGCATGTTAATGCATGAGAATATTTACTTTCCATCTTTCCTTAATGTTACCAATATAGTCTAAGTTTATTCCTAAAAAAGCATAAAGCAGAACACACAGGATCAGAACAGAACATCTCCAACTGAAGTATGCCACTCTAGTAATTTAGCATTTAAGTACCAGATGGCAATTAGCATATAATAAATAATGATCATTTCATTTTCAGTAGGCAGCGGGAAAGCGACCAAGCTATTTTTCTTTAGAATGCTACAGTACTACTTTGTTACTCCTTGAAGTACAGCACCACAACTGTTTTTACATTTAAAGGGACAGTGCAAATCTCTCTCATGCATACTGTGGTATCAAAGGTTCCCTTAAGGAGTCAGATAACCAAGTGTTGGGGGGGGGGCAGCTAAGGACCCTTGAGGGCTAGTCTGTTCCTCAATCCCAGACAAAGCAGAACAGATCCCCTTCCTACAGCTCGGGGAGGCCCCTGGTCAGCAGTTTGCCAGAACCCACAACCCCATGTAGGCAGGAAAATCCTCAGCAGAGAGTTAAGGGCAGGAAAGTTCCTGCTGCTGGAGAGACCAAGGGAGGGGCAGAGGACCTGCAATTTCCCTGGGTGCACAATTAATATGTGCTCCCTTCCAAGAGCCAATCACAGCATGAGAGGGCAGTAACTGTTACCCTGGAAACCAGAAGAGTGGAAGGGCCGGGGAGTTTCCCTGGGATAGAGGGGCCCCAGGAACACAGCCAAGGGCAGAAGGATTCAGACATGTTGAAGAGGTTCCTGTGGGTAGCCTGCCAGCCTCTGAGGGGTCAGTGGAGGACATGGAGGGGGAAGCTCTGGACAGAAGTCCCCTGGACCTACCTGCTTCAGAGGAAGAAATGGAGGTAGAGTGGGCAGTAGGCTGTGAACTTAATTTTGTTTTGCTGCTTTGTTTTTTTTTTCCCCCTTTTGCTTGTTTTGTTTGAGGTGGTGCAAGAGGGAGGCGTGATGAGAGAGTAAGTCACAAAGGTATGGACACCTCCCTACCCTTTCTTGCCCCACTGTTTGAGCCATAATAGCTATTTTTCCCTGGTTTGGGGGCGAGAAAGAGGAATTATATTTTGTTTTGTGTTTTGCCTGGAAGAGCAACTGAAAGACATAGTAAATGACGGCAGATAAAGACCACCATGGTCCATCTAGTCTGCCCAGCAAGATGGCAAGAGTAGGTGCACCTGTCGCTCAGTTCAGGCCACCCCTCCCCATGTCTTTGTTTAGGGGTGAACTCACCACTCCATGTAGGACACCCCTATTTGAGACGTTAGATGGTTCAGAAGTTAGATGGTACCGTTTATTTAGTTTTTATCCTGTTGCTGTAAAGGGATCCACTGTGTTTGTCCCATGCCGTTTTGAATTCTGTCACTGTGTTTGAGACCACCACTTCCATCGGGAGGGCATTCCAAGCATCCACCACCCTTTCAGTGAAGAAATATTTCCTGACATTGCCTTTCAATTTACCACCTTGCAGCTTCATGTTATGCCCTCTAGTTTTACAGCTTCCCCGTCTTTGGAAGAGGTTTGTTTGTTCATCATTTCTCTTTAAGTATTTAAAGGTCTGAATCATATCTCCCCTGTCCCTCCTCTCCTCCAAAGTGTACATATTTAGGTCTTCAAGTCTCTTCTCATAAAGCTTCTGACGCAGGCTCCAAATCATTTTGGTTGCCTTCCTCTGGACAGTTAAAAGACTTTTTACATCTTTTGCAAGATATGGTCTCCAAAACTGAACACAGTATTCCAAGTGAGGCCTCACCAGTGACTTGTACAGTGGCATAAGTACCTCTTCCTTTCTGCTGGTAATCCCTCTTTGTATGCAGCCCAACATCCTCCTGGCTTTTGCCACCGCCTCATCACACTGTTTTGCCACCTTGAGATCATGAGAGATAATAACACCAAAGTCTTTCTGCTGAACCGTGCATACCAACCTCTCGCCCCCTATCATGTACATTTCCTTTGGATTTCTGCTCCCCAAGTGCATGACACTGCACTTTTTCACATTAAATCATAGTTGCCAAGCATTAGACCAGTCTTCCATCTTTTGTAGATCTTTCCTCATGTTAACCACTCCCTCAGGGGAGTCCACTCTGTTGCAAATTTTTGTGTCATCTGCAAAAAGACAGACTTTTCAATTCAGTCCTTCAGCAATATCACTCACAAACACAGTGAACAGTGCTGGGCCCAGGACCGAACGCTGGGGCACCCCGCTAATCACCTTCATCTCATCCGACTGAGCTCCATGTACCATCACCTTCTGTCATCTGTCAGTCAACCAATTTCTGATCCAGTTTACCATCTTGGGACCCATACCCAAGCTATGGAGTTTATTGACAAGCCTCCTATGAGGAACAGTATCAAAGGCTTTTCTGAAATCCAGGTAGATGACATCCATTGCATGCCCCTGATCTAGTTCCTTGGTCACCCAGTCAAAGAACTCAATCAGATTTGTTTGGCAAGACCGTCCTCTGTAAAACCATGTTGCCTTGGATCTTGCAACCTGTTGGTTTTGAGAAAGTTCACGATTCGCTCTTTCAGGAGCGCCTCCATTACTTTTTCCGCCACTGAGGTAAGGCTCACGGGCCTGTAGTTTGACACTTCTTCCCTGTCACCACTTTTGTGTAGAGGTACAACATCGGCCATCCTCCAGTCCTGGGGAACCTCTCGTGTTTCCAAGGATCTGTTGAAGACATCCTTTAACGGTCCTGCAAGAACCTGTCTGAGCTCTTTCAGTATCCTGGGATGTATCCCATCCAGTCCCATGGCTTTGTCCACTTTCAGTTTAGCAAGTTGTTCTAACACCTCATCTTCTGTGAATGGTGTGGTATCTACTTCATTCCCATTTTTATATTTGGGAGTCACAGCTGGTCCATCTCAAGGATCTTCTTTAGTAAAAACAGAACAGAAGTATTTGTTTAGCAATTTTGCTTTTTCAGTGTCACTTTCCACGAGTCCTTTCCCAGCACTTCTGAGTCCTGCAATTCCAACTCTGATCTTCTTCCTTTTCCCGAATATACCTGAAGAAAGTTTTGTCGCCACCCTTAACATCTTTAGCCATCTTTTCCTCTGCCTTTGATTTTGCTATCCTTATTTCTCTTTTAGTCTCTTTGAGCTTGATCCTGTATTCATTTCTGTGTTCTTCTGTTTGCAAGCTTTTGAATTTTGTGAATGCTGTGTTTTTTGCCTTTTTTTGAGCAGCCACCTCTTTGGAAAACCAAATAGGTTTCCTTCTCCTCTTGTTTTTATTTACTTGTCTTACATATTTATCTGTTGCCCCTTTTATTGCCACCTTTAGTTTAGCCCATTGCAATTCCACTTCCCTTATCTCCTTCCACCCTGTCATCTCCTCCTTTAAATACTCGGCCATTTTATTGAAGTCAGTGTTTTTGAAGTTTAGGACTTTGAGCTTGCTATGATTGGCCTGTACCATGGCTTTTATCTCAAATCACTCCGTGTGATGGTCGCTGTTGCTCACAGGGGCACTCACGCAGACATTCGACACACTATCACCGTTGGTGAGCACTACATCTAGCACTGAGCTTTCCCTGGTTGGTTCCATCACCATTTGTCTAAGTAATTCATCTTTGAGAGCATCCACAATTTTTTTGCTTCTTTCCAGATGTGCAGAAGGAGTAATTCAATCCATATCAGGTAGATTAAAGTCACCCAATATGATTGCTTCCCCCTTTATTGCTATCTTGGCAATATCTATAATCAATTTGTTATCTCTCTCTTCAATTTGAGTCGGAGGTCTGTAGACTACAGCAATATGGATGACAGTGCCATCTCCTCTTTCCAACGCAATCCAGAGCGCTTCTTCTTTTTCCCATGCCCCCTGCATTTCAGTAGCTTTAATATTGCTTTTATATGCAGTTATTCTATGGTGCTGGAACCAATAAGGAAGCTTCTAACGAGCGAGTCTCAGACTTACAATGGCATGAATTTTTAGGGTTTGTTGCTGCCCTTAATAGCATGCCCGTTCGCATCAACGACCCTTTAGTGCTTCCAGTCTCTTAACTCTTCTTTGTGTGTCCAGCTACAGAGTGTCAAAAAATGCTTCTAAAAATGTATTTCTTAGCTCACACTAATAAAAAATACTGTAGACATTCCATCGAAACAAAAAAATGTTTGAATTATTGGAAACAGCTAAAATGCTTTGAAATGTCTACTTAGCTTGCAGTGTTGTGGATTTTCATCAACATACTGCAGTCAATTTTATTGAAGTTGAAAGTCCCGACGCTACTGTTTGACGCGCCTCTGCGTTTCTCCAGTCCGGTTCTTCAGGGGACTGTCTAAGGGGGATGTTTACTAAATCGCGTTAGTGCAGTTCGCGTTAGTATTCGCGTTAAGAAGACAAACCCCCAAATAAGGAGATGGGCAGGACAACAGAAGATCTAACGCGCGTAACAGAGCTCACGCGCGATACCTGGCGCGTTAGAGGAAGTCGCCGCGCGTTACTGCGCATGAAGCATAAGAAGCCACGCAGACATACCTGACCCAGAGAGAGCTGTAGCACAATGGTTACTGCAGTGACCACTGATACGGGCAGCATGGGTTCAAGTCCCCAGGCTGCCAGATGCAGAAGGCTGGCTGATGCAACATCCCAAACATGATACAGGGAGGGGGCATACATTTTTATACGTCTCGGAGGGGTGCAAGCAAACACACCCACACATCAGATAGTGAGTGAAGGGGGCATGTATATGCTCTGTTCCCCTGGGGTGCAAGCAAACACACCCACACATCATATAGTGAGTGAGGGGGCATGTCTATGCCCCCCTACCATTTGGGGTGCAAGTAAACACACACACACAGTATATAGTGAGTGAGGGGGCATGTCTATGCTCCCCCCCCTTTCGGTGCTCAAGTAAACACACCCAAACATTACATAGTGAGTGTGGGGGCATGTATATGTTATGTATGTGTTGTATGCTTGTTACCATACAAACCTGACCCAGACAGAGCTGTAGCACAATGGTTACTGCAGTGACCACTGATACGGGCAGCATGGGTTTGAGTCCCCAAGCTGCCAGATGCAGAAGACTGGCTGATGCAGCATCCCGAACATGATACAGTGAGTGAGTGAGGGAGGGGGCATATATTTTTATACGTCCCGGAGGGGTGCAAGCAAACACACCCACACATCAGATAGTGAGTGAGGGGGCATGTATATGTTGCTGATAGTCTGTAGGGGTGCTAGCAAACACACCCACACATCATATAGTGAGTGAGGGGCCATGAACATTGTTTTGTATGTGCTGTAAGGTTGCTAGCAAACACACCCACACAGTGGTGTATCCAAAGTTGCTGCAGAACGCACCCCATAACGCACAACAGAGGCCACACTAGAAAGTAGAGTGTCCACTGAGGCACAACAAGATGTCCCCCATTGAGCAGTCCATAAGGGAACCGTAAGGTAGCCAGATAAGGTGACACATGGTGCACCCAATGACGCTCAGTACAGTAATATGACGCATCAGAGGCTGTCGCCGGTAGCAGTCCTGCGTGTGTAAAACATATAATGCGGCAGACACCCCTATAAAAGGAGTCCATTGTGGGTCACAACCCATGGCTACGGGCTCCACAGGCAATGAGTGACCCACTGGCCTGCAGCCCCATAGCCGGTAACCACCCCCTGGCTGTCCACTGAAGTGCGGCAGGACACCACCGAACTGTCCGCTGTAGTGTCCCGGATCCGTAACAATGCAGGGAGTCCCATGGTGCACACTGCACATGCAGACCAGCAGTCCACAGATGAACACAAGAAGGGCTACATACCCACATAGCCCCCTGGTATGGTATGGTGAAATGACTGTGTGTGTCACTGGACATAGTAGCAACAGAGAGTATCCCAACAGGGTGCCCCAGAAGAAGCTAGAAAATGTGTCAGTGAAGGCAGACAGATCATAAGCACAATGGGTAAAAAGCGGCCTGGTGGAGCAAGGTCTGTGAGTTCAATCCCCCCTGTGTGTCCAAAGACCAAGGCTGCCTGCAACAGTACCCTCCGCAAACAGTAGGCACACATATGATGAACCAGTCAGCCCCCTGTCTAAACCAATGAGAACCCCAATGTTTGGTTGTACACAAAGAACATGAGAGGGAGGAATATATGCCCACCACCCCTTGCTGGGAGTGTCCGTGTAATCCCGAGAGGTGCAGCTCCCAAAGGTAGAAAACAGTGTGAATCTGCAGCCAGAACCGGGTGCTTGAAATGTACAAAGGTGAAGATATACACAACCCATATAATAAAGGAAATACCACGTCAGACTGTACCAGAAACAATGCAGGGGACAACACAATTGCCTTGCCATTGGAATGCAGCATCAAACAGCACCAGGACATGCTATGTGTGACACAACTATGGGCCGTGTACCAAGTGGTTGTGTCCCTGCAAGGCTGGCATATCTGTGGATGGGTGTGCGGCATGACTCCCACACCACACCAGTAATATCATAGGAGGTCTGGTTTGTATGTCCCACAAGTTGTGCTGGCAAACACCCACCCACAGGGATGTACCTGGAAGGTGTCACATAGGATAACCCCATGAAAGCCACACCAGAGAACTAAGGCTACTGTGCACTGTCTCCACAGCACCCGACAGGGCTTTACACAAAGCACCCCATAGGGCATGTGACAGGGCCCATGAGGAGTCACTGTGCGGAGTCTGCAGTGTGAGGGCGCTGCTGTTGTTAGCACCAATGTAAAGCAAGATAGGAATACGCCCCCCAAGGTGCTCACAATGACCCACTGTGTGTTCAAACCCATGACCCAGGGCCCCACCCACAAGCATGGAAGCAACCCCATGCCCATATTGCCAGTGCACATAACAAAGTCTCAATAATGAGGTGGGCAGCCCTTGGAGCAGAACTGCCAGATAACCCAAGCCCCCGAAACAAACCCACAGAAGACGCACCATGTACATGCAAGGGATGCCTGACTAAGAAACAAAGCAAGGTCTCAGCAAACAAGGGCATATGGCAAACACAATCAAGACCAAGGTCATGATCATTACCAAATATAGAAGGCCCAATAACATCACAGACCGCTTTGCAACATGGAAAGTCACTGGCAAAAGCAAAAGCAGGGAGAAACACACTATGGTGATTGTGCGCAGGAAAATGAAGATGTCCGTAACACCTGAAACCAAATCCCCTGACTGTGGACCGAGGGGCGCCATGTCGTCACCCAAGGTGCCTGCTGGGCTGCTAAGGATATGGGAGTATGCAACAGTACCCATGGTGCACTGCAGATGCCCAGCAGCAGTCCAGAGATGACCATAGGAGGGGGTAGGCGCCCCCACAGCGCCTGGGCCGGAAGGGAGATAAGAATATGTGCGCCCCTGCCATAGAGCACCAAACGACAGTAGGCCAACAGTGTGGCCAAGAACAAGCAGGAAAGGTGTACCAGCACAGTGTGAAGACAGGTGTGCAAACTGAACCCAAATATGCGGCTAAGCGGTATAGGAGAGTGCTGACAGACCTGTGGCCCATTGAACAATATGGCATGGTGCATCACTAATGGTATGTTTGCAAAGGTCAGTGTGCCCTAGAGGCCACAAGGTGTGCCTGGAGGGTCGGCAGGACCTGTGTGGAACAGAGATAGATGTAGCACAAACACCACCTAGAGCCCACAGTAACGGCAATGAACAGGTGACTGTTGGAGGGCAAGCATGGAGTTCACGGACCCTCACACATGACAGCAGCACACGTGTATGGCAGCAGCACAGACAAACATGCTGGGAGCAACAGCATCACAGCAAAGGTTCCTGGCACCCTGGTGTACTGGAAAGAAGGTGTGTGGCAGCTGAGGGGAATAGTTGCCCCCCAGTGGAGGGTGAGGTCGCCCGAGAGGTGAGCAGGACACGCCAAGCAGGCACAGGACAAACAAGCAAAAGGAGATGCTCAGTAGACAATGGCAGCAGGGTAGAGTACGGGGCATGAGTCCACAGCAGCATACATGACACCTCACCACACCATGATGCAAATACATGGACCAAAGGACGGACAGCTAATGTGACAACGCTAATATGACCAGACAGGTAGCAGACGCCCGGAGACCACTGTTACAGCGACAATAAGCATCAGCGTGGGAAAGGCCGAGGAAAAGAGGAACAGAAAGAGCGCAAAGCTCTGACCACTCTGATGGAAAGCACTGCAGAACATAGATGACCTAAAATAAACACAGAGGCACACAGAAATGGATGCAGACAGGACCACATCATGCCAACAGCAAAGACCACAGCTGCGTGCCAGGTGATAGAAGCACAGAGCGTAGGCAAAATGCAGTACACATGTGGAGGAGGGGTCCACAGCCCACAACACAGTCGACAGGTGGGATGGAACACACAAATTAAGAGGCACACACCCACACCCACACCCACAGCAGGAGATATAATGTACTGTAAACAACATGCAAGTGATCAGGGAAGTGACACATGAGGGGTGTAATTGGATAGCCCAATGGAGGTCCATTTGGATCGGCTGTGGAAAGGGCCACCGGACCAAAAGAGGGACATGCCAATCACCAACCAGACCAACAGTGTTGCCTGTGTCCTGTGTGAAAAGAAGCAGATATCAGGTAAGGGACGGACACACACCCCCATGACACCTGCAGGACAGAAAGGAGACACACACATAAAACCAGCCACACACAGAATGAATAGATAGCAACACATGATGTGTCCACAACACTGAGCACACTGCACATGCACCACAGACGTAGATGACAGTGAAGACTACGGCACCATCCCAATATCATCAAGAACCTGCACATGAGACGCATACACCGCAGGGGACAAGAGCATGTGCAGCAGCGGTGGCATACCCAGAGAACAAATAACGACAGGCTGAGAGCAATAGGCAAAAAGCAGAATAAGCAGGCGGTGTATGTCACAGAGTATGGAAGGTGAGGGCCACCTGAAAGGTACACCAGTGTCCTGGATGTGAATGTTACTGTCAGCAATGTTTCCCCCAATCGTCTGTAGGCTGTGTGCGCGTAAAATATCAGCTCAGTGCAGCTTTGGAAGGAAGGTGACATGTCTGTGCGCAACATAATGACAGGCAGAGTCATAACAATTTTTTATGTTGACTACACGTCAGAATATCGTATGTACACCACATTGAGTTAAATCAAATTAACTGAACACAGACGATTAATAAATGAAGCAGGAAATGTCTAGTAATTACAACCCTGACTGTAAAGGTGTAAGATGTCTGTGTCGTTCCCTAGTGGAATCAGAGCTGCAAAGTATGTGCGCTCCCCTGGCGAGGTGTGTGCGCAGACACATGCGCACAGCTCAGAGGGAACAGTGATTGTCAGCCAAAAGCACATAGAGACACAATAGCGGATCCAGAGCCCGATGGATGGCGGACAGCACGACGTCTGCATGGGTAGCTGAGAGAGCAACATGTCCACGGTGCAGTGTGTCCTGCGGAAACACAATGTTGATGTACATTGCATCACCATCGGAACTGTGACCCATCTGAGGAACATATTTGACACCTGTGCACAATGTACAGTTGCCCACCAGTGGAAGGTAACAAATGGATGAGGGAACATAATCGGAGAGGGCGCAAAATACATCCCTACAACACACATAGGCAGGGTGGCGCATGAGGAATGGCCAGGTGGAAAGGTCACTAACAATCATGAACATACACAGTGTGATAAAGTACACATGCAGAAAGCCAAGATGTCCTGCCCCCCAAAAATGAACGTCAAATGGAGACACACAGCACAGCACATGCATGAGTGGCACATATCTGCCAAATGACCCATTGCCAGTGGCTGATCAACCTAGCAAACCAGTATACACTGACCTGTGCAAGAGTACACACACAGCCGCTCAAGATGTGTGCAAGATAGAACATGCAGAACCCCAATATGTGAACAAGTAAGGGCCACCTCTATGACCCATGGAGGCGAAGGGGGAAGGAGCAGTGGTCCAAATAAATGTGCAGCACCATAGGAGCAGTGGAGAGAAAACAACATATATGTGACCAGACGTGACGAATGACATACAATCCCCACTACCCTGCAACTCACCCCAGCCAACATGAAGGCTGCATATATGAACACCCGCCCCCCCCCCAGGCAGCACGGCCACATGCAGCATTACAAGGCAGTCCGGGTGGGCCTGGAACACAGATGCTCATCCTGTGGAGCCAAGAACAGGACAGAGATATGGAGGCATCACATGGCAGTGCTGCACAATCCTCACACCACCTAACACATGGCAAACCCAGAGACACGTCCCCAGCACACCCATAACTTACAGGTGAAGATCCTCTCGATTAGATGCTGCCTGGCTGCCATGCCTGCACGTGTGTCACCATGGCCAGGTGCAGGAGGGCACATAGGATCCGGGCCCAGATCCTCATTAATGTCGACTGGAACATTGTGCCTGAGAGCAATGTTGTGGAGGATGCAACAGGCTATGATGATCTTTGCCACAGTCAGTGGTTTGTACTGTAAGGCCCCGCCAGTCCTATCCAGACACCTGAAGCGACTTTTGAGGACGCCAAAGGTGCGCTCAATCACTGAGCGACTGGAGGCATGGGCCTCATTGTACCGTAGCTCTGCACCTGTCCGGGGGAGACGCACAGGGGTGAGCAGCCAGGTGCGACACCCATATCCTGCATCACCTGCAGGGAGAAATGGTGCAAATTCACATGCGTGCTGAGACAATAATGGAACGACAGACATACCAATTCAGAACTGGACAGCCGAGAGGCCGTGCACACAGTGGTAGCACAGCAGAGGCTGTTGAGGCCAGTGGGAAACGACCATGACATGCTGAGAGTGGCAGTGCACACCCATGTAACCGTGACACGTGACATGTGCAAGAACTGGTTCAGCAAATACATCTGCGTGAGCTGTGAGGCAAGGTGCTGGACATTGTCAAATAGCAACCGGGGGTGCAGGGTAGCACAGTTGTGCAAGTGGGTGGCTGGCACGATCCTCTGCATACACAGCACCAGCCACTGGGATACATATCATGGGTGTTGGGGGTGAAGCAAACGGCGGTGGTGAGGTGGACCCCGAACATGGTGCCCAGACATGCAGCAGACACGTGTGATAGTCACATGGTCACCAGCACATCTCCTGTCGAGCAAAAAACAGGGCCAGAAAGATTGGTCCACGCACACAGAATGAGCCCCATGAGGGTGGGCCCAGGCCCCCCCCCCACCAGGCGGCCTCACCGAAATCCATGCAAAGGATGGGCTAGCCAAGTGACTGACACCACTGGGAGACATGGGTACAACTGCCAGCGCTGTATGCCCGTGGTGCGGGTGTGGAGGCGATGGCCTGGATACATGTGTAGCCCACAGGCATGGGGGGACACAGCATATTCTGCCCTGTCGCACATGGACACAGTTCATCTGGAAAACGAGGGCACGGGCACGGAGAAACAGACACCACACTGGCCCTCTGGGACACACATGTGCGAGCAAACCAACACACATCCGAGACAGAGAGATGGCTGTGGCGAAACATATGTCTAAGACCAGGACACCAGTGACACGGCATGAGGCTGTGAGCCACACCCAACAGTGCACTCCCAGAACTAACGCTGCAATGTCAGTCAAACTGTGGAGAATGCTGACAATGCAGCAGATATACCCCCCTACAGTGGGCGCATGTCAGATACGCGGAATACCCACCCAGCAGGACGTAGTCACCAAACTGACCAGTCTCAAGCTGGTCAAACACTGCCGAGTTCTGCAGGATATAGGAGTCATGGGCCGACCCTGGGAACCGCGGAACCACATTCAGGATACGCATACCTGCATCACAGACAACCTGCACATTGAGGGAATGGAAGTGTTTCCGGTTCCGGTACACAACCTCCCTGTCGCGTGGCGGGACAAGGGCAACATGTGTGCAATCTATAGCGCCCATCACGTGTGGGATTCCAGCAAACCTATGGAATGCCAGTGCCAGGGCCGCCCACTGTTGCCTACCATTGGGAATTGCTATGTAATTCCCAACCCGGCTGACCATGGCACGCAGTACCTGATGGAGACAGCGGGAGAAGGTGGGCCTACTCATGCCACCCACTGCTGCCACCGAGGATTGGAAACAGCCAGAGGCAAAGAAATGTAGGGCAGCCAGGAGCTTGGTCATACCCGGTATAGCATGTGACCGGGCATTCAGGGGCTCAAGGTCAGGTCTGAGGTCCTGATAGAGCTCCCTAATGGCTCCTGTGTCCAGCCGGTAGAGGGAGAGTACCTGGCCCTCTCGCAGGTCCTGGAGCAAGACCCTGGGCCTTTAGAGATGCCGCAGGCGTTGTTGTACCTCAGCACGCCTATGGCGCCGTTGGTCAACAACACCCTCCTGTGCAGGCCCCACAGCTGCAGGCCTGAGTTGCAGTGGCAGTGCACCGATGCCCAGGGCAGCGGCCCCAGGAACAACATCCCCCTCCTCCTGGCCAAGCAGGTCTGCCAGGCCAACCAATGCAAACACTGCACCACCTGCATGTGATGTGTGAGCCATGATAGACACAGTTAGGAGGGTAGCAGGGCTAGAAATAGTGGTGTGGGTGGGGATGGACACCACATGATTGCCACTTACCTGGGGAGACAGAATGTTCCAGATTCCAGTAATCAAACTCTTTACCGGTAGGAAAAGTGCAGCGCGCGATGTTACGCGCGTCCACATAATGCAGCTGAGGGGATTCATCCATGTATTACACTGCTGTAGGTGAGTCCGAGCGATGCTGTAGGGTGTGTATAAACTGCGTAGCACAAAAGTATCACACACCCAGATACCAATGCAGGGATGACGTAAAATACATGTGCACATGTGCAGGCGACGGAAGTCGCGTTGCGACGCGCCTTACAACGCGTGCAATGTCAGAGTGCGGTCGCGTACTATCACGTAGTGGTGCATTAGCCTATGCTTCCACTACGGCACAGATAAACATAGCCCTAAGAAAGGAGCGTACATCTGCACCACCACTATACAAAACAAACTGCCCCAGAAGGGATGGGTAGGGGGGATCGGCGATACGGCCGGTACTACCGACACTCACATGTATGATGTCACATCCGGCACGCAGCGGAACACGTATCGAGGCGCGCAGTGGAACGCGTATCGAGGCGCGCAGCGAGGCGCAACAGAACGCGTCACGGCACACGTGGCCATGTACCCCATGCCCCACGAGCCACACCCCATGACAGCCTATATATAGGCTTGCCACTGTGTGCCGAACCCCCGTGCAGATACATAATGGACATTATGGATCATCGACAGACCCAGGACCAGGAGCAACCCCAGGACCAGCCCCCACATCCAGCAGCACCAGCCACATCTCCACAGGAGGCCGTTGCTGGACCATCTGGGATTCAGCAGGCTGCAGGTGTGCATACGGGTGGCAGGCCACGCCAGGCAAGGATCCCTGTCCCTGATGAAACAAGGCGCAGAGCCATACGTTTCAGCCAGCAGGAGAATGAGCACCTGCTGTCCAACGTACTTGAGCGCTACGACCTCCTTTTTGGGCGCCAGAGTGCCACACTCACCATTGCCATGCGGGCACGGGCGTGGTCAGAGGTACAGTCAGCGGTTGCAGCAGCTGGGGGACCACACCGCGATATAGAAAATCTAAGGAAAAGATACTGTGACATCAAGAGGCAGGTGAGGGCTGAGCTCGTACGTGAGCGACGTGGGGCCCAAGGCACTGGAGGGGGACCAGCATATGTGGCCAACCTCAGCGAGCTGGAGAGACGCCTGGCTGATAGGCTCGGGACAATGTATGTCCACGGACTGCCTGCAGCATTGGACACGGCCCACCCACAAGCAGGTAAGGGGGGAACGCAGACCAAGGTGGGGATGTAGCATGGTCACATGGTGCGAGACTAGAAAGAGGGGGGCCAGTAAGTGGATGTCCAGGGCGAGCGGGACAAATGAGACACGGTGTGACCACCCATTCAGGAGCAATGATGGGTGGTGGGGGGCCTGTGTATGGGTGGCAGTTGGTGGCAACATGCAGTGAATGTGATACTGTGCATGGGTGACCGCCACACAACGACAGCAGAGGCTGACCACATGTTGCATGCCACACATGGATGGGCTGTGTAGGGTTGACGTACTGGTAGAGGTTTCGTATGACTGCGTTGGGGTTATGTAGTATAGATTTGCCTCAGAGTTGTAGGTGCTAAGGGTTACTAATGTTCCAGGTCCATAATCACTTAGTGGTTGCCCTGAATCTCACAGAATAGTTTGGTAACAGCCACGCGGCCAAAACATGTGGGCCAGAATACAGGCCTTAGCAAGAGGAGGTCCAGCACCAGATATACCCATGTAAGGGGATATCATGGGCCTTGTAAGGTGCCAGTGTGGCCTGGAGAGTCTAGACATGGGCCGACAAGGGGATATCAGATAAGGGCCTGTAAGGTCTATGTGCACAGGAAAACATACACAGGAATCCACAAGTTACCAACATGTATGCTAGGCCTGGGCTCTGCAGAAACGTAGATAGCTGCACCATAGTTGGTGTGTATGGGAGGGGGGCCACGAGGGATTGTACAACATGAAAGAAGGGGTACAAAATAGGAAATAATAGGAAATAAGAGGGAGGGGGGAGAGGACACACAGGACTAGTTCTGAGGACTGCATGTAGAAAGAAACGGAAGCAGGTGACATATCTTTATATAGTATGCAGCTCATATTTTGGGGGGGTTATGCTGCCATGAGGTGCCCAGTGCCCGATAGAACTCGTTCCCCCAATTTCCCACCTGTATCTGATCATCAGTTATCTAATAAACAGAGACTGTCATTGCACCTGTACTGATACTTTGGTTCTGATCATTGCAGGTACATAGTCGTATTATTAGGTTGCGGTCTAGTCGGTGAAAAACGGGCGCACAGCTGGCGGGACCACTAGGGCCACACGTGTAAGGGGGTGTCCTACGTGGCGATACACTGCATCCTCGGGGGACATGCTGGGTGCGGGCAGGTTGTGGGTGATGATGGCCCTGGCTGGGGTGTGCGTCTGCACACAGAGGTGCTGTGGGGGGCCTCAGGGGGCGGACCACAGGTGGCACCTGCATGGGGTGTGCACAAACATAGTAGGGTGCTACAACAGCCATGGCTCAGACACACGTGGATCAGTAACCCACGTGTGCCTGAGGGGGTATGTGATGGGGATGTCAAACAGCAAATAGCACCCTCTAACGTATGTATCCCTGTGGCACCCGGGTGATCCACGCGCCATTGACCAGGAGGAGGAGCCACAGGCGGTGGCAGACGTGGCACCACCAAGCCCCGTTGACACTGGTGCGGAGGCAGGCAATGTGTGTGCGGAGGGCCAGGATGCACCCCTTGGTGATAGGGAGCTGGAGGTTCCAGACATCCCGGATGTGGACGCACCAATCAACACAGAGGGCACTGGGGATTTGCCTGCGGATGTGTGTGGGCAACACCGGAATGAGGCACTCGCTGCTGTGGTGGAGGTTATCGCACAGATGCAGGCCAACACTGACGCAGCCCACAGAGATGCTGAGGGTGAGTGCCCTATGCTGCCATGGTATATATGGACCCGAGCAGGTGTCGCTGTGTAACACATCTCATATTGTGCTATGTTCTCTCCCCCCAGGTCTACGGCATGCCTTGCGCACGGTGTCACGGACACAACGGCGCCAACTGCGAGTGCTGCGGCGCCTAAAGCGTACCATGACGGCCCTCGTGGGACATGAAGGCCGCATTGCCACAGCATGTGAAGAGATGGCTGCCGCACATGCGCGCATGGCAGCAGGGATGGGGGCAGGATGTGCTCTTGTCCAGCAGCCACAGGGGACATCACCACCTGCAGCAGCAACAGCAGCAAGGGGGCGGCAAGCGCCACGGGGTGGGCGGGGACGCACGAAAGGTGGCAGGGGGAGGTCTAAATAAAGACACACACAGCTGAACAATGATGGTGACATCTGCTTTCTGTCTACGTTTTGGCATGACAGTCACATCCCCACCCCACCACCCCCCGGGCCACTACCATCGTGCACATAGCATACTTCCCAGACCCACCTGGTATGCCCCACAGGCACATGTGTGGAGGGACAGGCCATGTGGTTGCAAGGGCACTGTCCGTGCTGCATACCTGTGTCGTGTGCCATACCACCTACCATATATCGACTAATGTCACGTGTCACAGCTTCTGCGGGGGAGCCCCCATGTGCAGCACTTGCAATATGTCTCCCCACGCCATGACACACACGATCACGGAGCACAACATGTGGCACAGCCCATGCCACCCTAGGGCCATGCCCACTCTATCCACCCATAGCTCTGTGCACATCAACGCTCAGTGACCATTAGGCCACCTGTGTTCCCCATGCCATACCCCACCCTGGCCTGCACCAAGCACAGATGTTGCACATAGCCTGCATATCCCACCACTGCTGGTCCCTGGGCACTGTCACATGTGTGTTCCCTGGGACATGTGTGGCATGGCCACATGTACTGTCCATAGTTATGCTAGCTGCCTGACACGTATGCAGTAACCTGCGCACACCAGGGCCGGATATACCAGTATGCCATGGCGTAGGGCACACAGCTGGCAGGGGCCCACACAAGAGGAACAGGGCATTTAATTGGTTGAATATAGGTAGAGACATACAACCTTCTGTCTGCCGCCGCGGGGCCCCCTCTACTGCCGCAGCAGCACCGACTGACCCGCGGGGGCCCCCTCGGCAAGCTGAGGCCGTCGGTTCGTCCCTTCCTCCCTCCCCCCCTCCCTCCCTCCCTCCGTGCAGGGTGCAGGCTGCAGGCTGTGAGAGACGGGAATGGAGAGTGTCTCCTTGCGTCGCTGTCAGCCCGCAGGGGCTGATGGGATATTTCCCATCAGCCCCTGCGGGCTTAACAGAGACACGAGGGTGACCCTCTCCCTCCGCGCCTCTCACAGCGTGCACGGAGGGAGGGAGGGATCTACGGGCCGACGGAGGCAGCTTGCAGAGGGGGCCCCCCGCAGGTCAGTCTGTGCTGCCGCGGCAGCAGAGGGGGCCCCGCTGCGGCAGCCAGCAGGTTTGTTTTTCAAATTAGATGTTACCTGAGGCCCAGGGGGGGGGAGGACCGGTGATGGGCTATGGGGGTGGAGTAGGACTGGTAATGGGCTATGGGGGGGCTGGGGCTGGAGCTGGGGCTGGGGGGGGATGAGGCTAGAGGTGGGCTGATGGGGTGAGGACTGGTAATGGACTGTGGGCTGTTGGGGGGGTCAGGGCTGGCAGTGGGCTAGGGGGGCTGACTGGAAATGGGTTGATGGGTGGATAGGACAGGATATGGGCTGATGCATGGACTGTACGGGAATGGATGTTGGTTGAGGCTGGAACTAGAAGGGAGCTGACGTTGGGGGTGGATTAGAATGGGATGGGGCTGGACGAGTGACATGGAGGGGGGATGAATAGTTTGTGTGGTAGGGAAACAAAATCTACAATAGGCCGGGTATTGGGAGGGTACATGGGGAATGAGGATGGAGGGGTAAAATATGAGTGGATGAAATAGGAATGATGAGCGAGCAAAAGGAGAAAGGAGAACGATCAGTATGTTAGAGCAGATGTAGAGAGAGAATGGGGTAAGATCTAGAAGAGAGAAGACAGGACAAATGGACAACAGACGATGGAGAGTTAGCAGTCGACACGGCAAATCCAGCGGACAGTGACTGGTGCAATTGCAGCTGAGACAACTGCACAAAAGGTAGAACAGCTATCTTTATCATGGATGTAATAATTGGAATATGTCAGCTCTGGTAAATGTGCATCATTAACGTCTGCGCTTTGTGTAGGACATGAGCAAATTAATGTATGGTATCATTTCCACAGTGTTGGACATTCCATGTTTACCTTTTGGGATTACCAGTTTGATTATTGTCGTCCTGTTTGTAGATTGTGATTACTTGTTTGGTGATGGTCCATGTTCGGCATGTGTAACTGAGCTGTGGTGTTCTGTTTATATAATCCCTATGTGACATTGCCACTTGTTCACGTTCCCCAGTAGGTCATGTATTGTTGTTCTCTGAAATGTAGTGGTGTACTATTTGTATTGTTGCCTTTTGATTGGTGGTGTATGGTTCTTTGTGAGTCCGGCTAGTGCCGTTAGGATACGGCGGGTTTACTATGGGTTCTAAATGGGCAGTGTTCGTAGTACTTCCTAATGTGTCTGGCAGTTGGCGCAGGATTATGGTAATGTAGATATCTTTTAGTCTTTCCTTATCCATGCACCCATTAAGAGGCACGTTTACTGAACGTTTGTATATGGTACCATTATGCGAATATATCTGCAAATGAGGCCCCTTATGCATATGAGGCCACGCCCCCCTCTTGGCCCGCCCCTGCTGGGGGCCCACAATGTTTGTTGGCGTAAGGCCTCACGCAGGGTGGATCCGGCCCTGGCGCACACCCTTCCTATCGTACACCTACAGACATGTGTGTTCCCACGTGTGTTGCACACACAACACAGACTCCTCACAAAGAATGAGATATGGACAGCAGGGTGTTATGAAAAACATATATAATATTTATTTTAACAGTCAACTGAACAGTGGGGTTATCCCCAGGGACTGACCTGCCTTTATACCACCCTACAGAGCACAGGGTGGGTTTGGCCTGTACATGGGCTGTCACAGAGCAGGTGTGCATTGCGTATCCACGCGCTACACACCCCGGGGACCCCTGTCACATGGTGGCTGTTCCGGCGCACCCCCTCCCACGCGCTCCTCCAGCGAGCGCAGCCGGTCAGCCACCATGGTCAGGGTTGCCAGTACCTGCCCCATGATGAGCGCGTGCTGGCTCTGGGCGCGTGCATGCGCACGCATAGCCGCTGACACACGCAGGCCGCACATGCAGCCACACAGACACAGATCTCCCCGTGTCTGTGTGGCTGCATCCACAGCACGCATCTCAGCGGCTATGTGTGCCATGTCCAGGTCCAGGCGCAGCGCATCACCCTCACCCTGGTCCAGGTGGCTGGCGCCCCCATTGCCCTGTGACAACCCTTGTGGATGGGCACATGGACCACCCTGCTGGCCCCTCCCCACACACGCCCCATCCCCCTCCTGCTCCGCCAACCCATGGACTACGCCCTCCAGGTCCACTCCCCCCACAGCAGGGTCCCTCCCCCCCCCACCTGTGCCATCCCCACCGCCCCCTGCCCCCCTGCACGCTCTGCCCTCTCCGCCTCCCCCCCCACCTCCCCCTCCACAGCCACCCGTATCTGCTCACCTTCCCCCTCCTCCCGCCCCCCCAGACCCTCGGCATCCCCCCCCCAGCGTCGTCTTCAGCAGGCTCATCAGGGTGTTGCGGGCTGACACTCGGCATCTCCCCTGGGCTCGCCGCCTGCTCCAGCCCCTCTGTTTCCTCGGGCTCACCCTGGCCCGCATCCTGCTCCATGGGCTCCTGTTCAGCACGTTCATCCGCTGTGGGGAAGGGGAGGAGGTGTTATAGCCATTGTCACACAGCAGCCACAGTATGCACATACATCCTGTGTTCAGGACAGCAGGTGCCCCAGAGGGCCATGTCACCTCACGCACCGTCCCGTTCGGCCAACCGCTCACTCCGGACCCGTTCGACAAAACGGGGGTACCTCGCTCTCAGCTCCCGCGCCTTCTTACGGAGATCCTCGACCTATTGTTTGAAAAACACATATTGACATTAGGGGACAGACACCCTTTCGTGGGCACTAACGGGGCACATATCTGTTTCACGGTGTGCAACATAGCTAGGCCCTCTGATGACAGACTGGGGCATTCAGCACAGCACCCGGATGCTGGGTGGGGCCCTGGGTGACGTCCTACTGCATCCTGGGACTGTGGGCTGCTTCCCCTGCCCATCAACAGGGACAGATGACAGAGCACAGGGACTGTGAATAGGCCTCATTTGGGCCCTCCTCCAACCTGGGCTATAGTCCATCCCTGTATGCACAGACAGGGACAGATAACAGAGCACAGGGACTGTGATGTGGCCTCATTTGGGCCCTCCTCCAACCTGGGCTATAGTCCATCCCTGTATGCACAGACAGGGACAGATGACAGAGCACAGGGACTGTGAAGTGGCCTCATTTGGGCCCTCCTCCAACCTGGGCTATAGTCCATCCCTGTATGCACAGACAGGGACAGATAACAGAGCACAGGGACTGTGAAGTGGCCTCATTTGGGCCCTCCTCCAACCTGGGCTATAGTCCATCCCTGTATGCACAGACAGGGACAGATAACAGAGCACAGGGACTGTGAAGTGGCCTCATTTGGGCCCTCCTCCAACCTGGGCTATAGTCCATCCCTGTATGCACAGACAGGGACAGATAACAGAGCACAGGGACTGTGAAGTGGCCTCATTTGGGCCCTCCTCCAACCTGGGCTATAGTCCATCCCTGTATGCACAGACAGGGACAGATAACAGAGCACAGGGACTGTGAATAGGCCTCATTTGGGCCCTCCTCCAACCTGGGCTATTGTCCATCCCTGTATGCACAGACAGGGACAGATAACAGAGCACAGGGACTGTGAATAGGCCTCATTTGGGCCCTCCTCCAACCTGGGCTATTGTCCATCCCTGTATGCACAGACAGGGACAGCTACCAGAGCAGCAGGATGAGTTTGTGCCCCTGAGGTGGGGCTGGTGGTTGTATCGGGGGGGGGGGGGGCAGGCCTCACTCAGAGCTGGATATGGACACACCTTGCAGTCCCACTTGGTCCATATGTGTTTGCTGCCCTGGTTGCATGGTGTTCCTATGCACCTGTTTTGCTGTGGTGCCTGCTCCCATGGACTTACCTCACATGGGTAGTCTGCGCTGTGGTTATAGCGAAAGGTGAGGCGCTCCCAGGCTCTCCTCACCCTTCCCAGGTCCTGCCTCCTCGAGGATCCGGGGAATAGGCGCCTCTGCTTGAGGCAGATGAGCTCCGTCAGGAGATACAGCTCCCTGTGGGTAAAGGATGGCTTCCTTGACCTTGCTGCCATCTCTGTGGAATGAGATATGCCTTGCCCCGTGCGTTGCCACGTGCGTTGCCACGTGCGTTGCTACGGGCGTTGCTAAGGGGCGTTGCATTGTGCAGATATTTGTGCTGTTCCATCTCTTTGAATGTGTTGAGGGTGATGTGTGGTGACAGGGCCACAGACCTGTTTACAGTTTCAGCAGCTGTAGGGATCACTTTGGGGGACCTGTGGGGGTAATGTGAGGTTTACTTTCTGGGACTGAATGGCGTTAATCGTATGTGGTCATACAGACACAGTACAGAAACGGAGCCGTAGCAGAATGGTTAGTGTACTGACTGCTGTTACGGGCAGCATGGGTTCGAGTTCCTAGGCATCACCCTGTACAGTACATAGGGATCAAGGAGGCATGCTTTTCTTTTCGTTGAGCAGTGGTTGGTGCGCGTGAGTGAGCTGCGCGCGGTGTCACGTGCGTACCAACATGCGTGCGTGCGTGCGTGCCTGCTTTACCAGCGTGGCCACCTAATATTACAGACTGTTCAGGGTGTCCTGCACCTATGCAGTATGCTAACAGATGTACATGTGTTGGCCTATGGTGCATCTTTTTTTATTTATTATATTCTCTTATATACCGCGCTATTCAGCATCACTGCGGTTTACATCGAATAAATCCAAATTACATTGCACAGGGCATTATAACTTGGAGATAACTATTTTACAGGGAACATGGGCTATGGAGGGTTAAGTGGCTTGCCCAAGACCACAAGGAGCACCTGTGGGACTAGAAACCCAGTCCTTCCGGCCCAAGGTTGCTGTCCTCTAGTGGGATATGAACCCCCCCACCTTCCGGCCTGACGTACCTTGCCACAACCACTTGGCCACTCCTCCACTCCTGAGCCTGCGCATCTGAGCCTGTGTGTAGCTGCAGGTGATTCCCAGGGTTGAATTGTGCCTGGCACACCCATGATGCACTGCACATGCAAATTAGCTGTCCACAGATATACACCATGGGGGATGCACCCCCACAGAACCACAGCCTGGTAGGGGGGACTGACTGTGTGCACCCCCACAGCACCTCGGCCTGGTAGGGGGGACTGACCGTGTGTTGCACAGGCACAGAGTGGCTGTCACATTGTGCAGGTACTGTTCTCACCCTGAGGGTGCAGTGAGGCGCCCAGCACCAGGTCCACAGCAATGTCCATGGCTGAGAGAGGCCATGGCGCAGGTCCAAAGCAGGATATCTCTGTCTGCGTCAGTCTGGTGTGGCCCCCATGGGCGCGCGCCCCCCCCCGGGCCAGGCGTGGCAAACAGGGCCTGCCATCAATGGATCCACATTCTACACCCCCCCCCCCGCGTAGGTGGGGGACAAACACCACCCCCCCCCCCCAGGGCTGTCACTGCAGCTCTTTACACATCCATACCACAATAGCAGCAGACAGACCTTAGGCATGGACAGGGTGAGCCACACCCCACCACCATCTGACATTCTCCTGCAGCAGGCCTTCAGCTGCTGCACCCTGCAAGGCACTCTATTAGGGCACATACCAGCTGCAGACAGTCTGCTAGTTAGGCCATGATGCATGCACCCCTAACTGGGATGCCAGCATACACAGCCAGCAGATACATCAGTGGCTGGACCCCAACAGGAAACCCATATCTATCACATGAGGGAAATACCATATAGCACTATGGGGATGCCTAGCCATGCTGTGGTCACCGCACAGTCAGGGTGAGATTGATGTCCCTGCAGGACATACAGCAGTCGCCCTGTCAGTGTAGGTGGTGGCCGGCCACTAATATTTCCCAGTCAGTGCCCTATGCTCTGTGCAGATGCACCCTGACCAGGCCACCCTGTCCGGCCTATACCCATGGTACCTTGCTCCTCATTATGCACATTGGTTGCCCAATACTGGCAACATTGCTGGCAGTGTGGGCTGTGTAAGTTGTTTGCAGTCACCACACACTGGATAGGCAGAAAGCCACCCCCAAACCTATGCCAGCATTGTGCTACTATAGAGAAGTCCAGCAGCCATACCCACCACACCAGTCCTGGGCACAGCACAGGCATGGATATGGTACGCAATACTGTTGGGGGTCACTCCCCAGGGTGGTAAACACTATCAGAGACCAGACCTACAGCACACACCGCAGACATCGGAATGATTGTTATGGTGGAGGTCAATGAGCAACACGTGCTTAACGTAGGAATTGTTATCTGCCAGTTATCATAGGATACGTTTGATAGCTGTGTACCATATACCCAGGTGTAGGGTGGCATTGCGAAGGTATGCAACTGCTAGTATTGGGGTATACAGGCAGGGCCCATTGTCCTGCCTCTCCAGGAGGCTCTGGCCAATGGGGCCTGTGGGTGTGTGTCTGGCCCTGTTGGCTGCTGCTTTACAGCAGAGTTTCCAAAATACAGTCCTGGTGTTCCTAACACTGTTCGGGTTTTCATGCTGTCCCTCATACATATGCATGAGCTACATCTGCATACCGTGGGGGTGTTGCATGGATATGTAGCACTGGCATCTTTGGTAGCAGCAGCATGGAACCTGAATGGTGTGAGGCCCTCCAGGACTGCATTTGCGAGACTCTGCTTCTGGTGTCTGTGTTTGGGGTGGTAAAATATGGGCATTGTGACCATTTGTATGTTCTCTGCAATATTGGGGTGTCTTTACTATCACTGTTTAGTGGTGGGTAAATCTATGGGGACTATGGGTAGGGGCCCCAGCTGGGATTTGAACCTGTGACCCTCTGTCTTACAGGCACTGGCTGTGTCTGTTGCACCACACTGTGGCCACAGAGACAGTGCAGTCCCTGGAGATAGAAAACCTGGCCTGACGAGTCAGAAACCCTGCTCTGCACAATTTTCCTATGGCCTCATTTACCTTGTATGGGGACAAAGGTGCACGTAACCCTCAGAAAGGGCCTCAGAGAAAGGGGGCACACACCCATACCCGAGCTGGGCAGCAATGGTATCATTGGGCAACATTAGAAACCACTCCCAGGAAAGCTCCGATGATATGATATGCTTTTTGTGAGGGTGTACGGAGCGTGGACCCTTCCAAACATCATTCCTTCTTTTTGGAGCTTTCCTGGGAGTGTTTGTATTGTTGCCCATTGCTATCACAGTTTCCCAGCTTAATTATACGTTTTACACTATTTCTTGTGGTCATTTTGTGGTTTTATTTGAGAGTTTGTTCTGTGCACATGTATCACACTGCTCACGTTTTGTTGGTTTCCCAGGTTTTGCTGTACATTGCTGACAGCTAAATGGTTTCTCTCCCCTTTAACGGCAGGTTTTCATTCGCGTAGGAATTGGGCTGTGCTTTTCAGCGCGTTAGTGTGAGGGGAGCCTCTCCACGCCCACTCTCCGCCCATTGACCCCTTCTCTCCGCCCACTCTCCACCTTCTGCGCTGTTTTAACGCGCCGCGGAGCTTTACGATCGTTACGTACGGTTAACGCGCGTAGTATGACGTTAACGGTCGTTAGCGCGTCGGTACGCGCGTTATACGACACTTACGGTCGTTAATGTCGTATAACGCGCGTTAGTCACGTTTACCGCAGTTTAGTAAACATGCCCCTAAGTGTTATTGCTGACATAAATGATGCTGCCCACGTAAAATAAACAGACCACTGGTTCCTCACAGAACTCCTTCTCCCGATCTGAAAAAACACCGCGTGGGGTTATATTTAATTTTCTAGTTTTATGATCGCTCTGACACAAGACCAACTCAATTTAATATTGCTTTTGACATACAAAGCTACTCCTCCTCCTTTTCCATTTTCTCTATCTCTTCTGAATAGATTATAGCCAGCTATGGCTATATCCCAATCATGTGATTCATTAAACCATGTTTCTGTAATGGCCACAATGTCCAAATCCATTTCCACCATTAGGGCTTCCAGGTCCGGAATTTTGTTGGCTAAGCTTCGAGCATTTGTGCTCATTGCTTTCCAGCATTTATCTGTCTTACGTGTATTGTGCATTGATTTTGTTCTGTCCACTTCTTCCCACTTGTTTTTGATGTGTGGCAAAAGTGAGGCTGTTTCTGATGTTATTCTATTTTTGCAGGGGGTGGCATGCAGATGTTGACCTTCCACATCCGTCACCCCCTTTTCCTAGTTTAAATGCAAATCCACATACTGCCTGAATTTTTCACTTAGGATTCTTTTCTCTGCGACAGAGAGATGTAGTCCGTCAGCACAGTATAGCCTCTTGGTTCATCTGTTGCCCCAGTTGCCAATAAATCTGAATCCTTCTTGTTTGCACGAGGTCTGGAGCCATGTATTAAAGCTGTTAATGTGATGCAGCCTTTTTGTCCCCTTACCAAGAATAGGTAGAACTTCTGAGAATGCAACAGTTTTAACAATGGGCTTGAGTTTCTCTTGCAGAGATAGGAAGTCCTTTTGGGCTGTAGAGGCACTGTTTCTAGCCAGGTCATTTGTGCCCAAGTGGATAATAACATCAAGTTTGGAGTGTTCACTTTTTGTGCTAAGTATTTCAACAACTTGGCTTGTATTCCTGCTGGCTGAAGAGCCTGGTAGGCACATGGCTATCTTCTCTCCTTTGAACTGTGTTCCCAAGTTGGTGCCTCTGATGATAGTTTTCTGTTTGGTGAGGTTTTCTTCATATTTGGTGCTTTATCAGGAGATTGGGCATTGTCTGACTCATTTAAGGGCCCTTCAGTTTTTTTGGATTGGGCATCCTCATTAACCAAGGCAGAGAAGGCATTGTGCAGAGATATCTCTTGATGTATGGGATGTCTCTGCGTTACAGGTCACAATCTACCAGAACCCACTGTGATCCATTTGTTCCTGGGGTATTTGAAAGACTGTTTTGTTTTCCCTGTTGGGAGGAATTGAACTGTGTAGGAAGGCTGGAACTATACCTATCTGAGACAACCTTAGGACGCAGTCTTTAGTGTGGCTGATTTGTTTTTGTACTTTTCTGCTGACTCACCTGTTGGGGGAGGGACAGGGAAATTGCATCTCCTGAGCTCTGGTTGGAACTTTGGCAAACAGAACTGGAAGGATACCAAGGGGCTCCTGCCTAGATCCCTACTCTTAATCTTTTAACAGTGCTGTCACCCACCCACTATCTGTGCGAGTTGGTAAGACCTGTGTGAGCACTACCAGAAGTGGACTACCAGGCATCGGAGGGATCCAGCACCAGGTTACAATATTCATTGTGGTTATCCTGAAAACCTGATTGGCTAGGTGTGTCCCGAGGATTGAATTGAGAACCCCTCCTCTAGACTGAAAATGGGCCCTCCATGCTGCCCGAAAAGAACAGAGTTAATCAGGAGATCTATGCATGTCTTTGTCTCCTTTGATCCCATCAGAAATGGCATACTCGTATCAGAAGAACCTTAGCAAATTGGTTGGTATCCTTCATCCAATTCTGTTAAGAACAAATGGGTGCTTTTTTGAACAATAAAGTAAGGTCTCACCATATTAGAGCCACTACAGATACTATGGGTGGCATGCAGAGTGCAGAATAGCAGAGTCAGACGTCCAGGGTGAACGTCCAATCCACATTATTCGTCAGGACCCGATTCCTGGTCCAGAGCTTCCCGCATGTTCAGGGCCGCTGTGCGGGGAGCTCCAGATGGGGGCAGGAGGGGGTGGGCAGGGGGAGGAGATAGGGTGAGCCAGAGGCAGGACCCTGACTCCGGATATATAGGGCCGATACCAGTTGTGGCCCTGTATGTCCGTGCTGGATGAAATGGACGGGTGACTTATTCCACCTCAGTGGTGGAATAAGTCACCCTGAGTGTGGCAATCTGTGGCAATAGACCCCCGCCCAAAAGATAAAGAGGGCACAGGAGATTCCCCATAGCCCAACTTCAGCCTTAGCAGTCCCATTTGAGGGTTGTGCGGTGGGGAAAGCAAGCTATTCTGGGTCCGGGGGTGAATGTGGCTACTGCATGGCATCCCGGTGCAATGGTAATGGGACGTCACAGCACCGGGCTCCATGCAGGAGCTGTGACAGAGTGGACAGGGAGAGGGCAGGGCATCCAAAGTGCCTGAATCGGGGCACATCCTGCCCGTTGAAGCCCTATGCACCCGATTCTGATCCCACAGGGCCATCTAGTTCTCATGGGATCAGAATCGGGTGCAAATCCGGCCCATCCAGATTTTGGATGTCAGGACGGGCTGGACGTGCCCCTTTCTGTGTGGGGCTCTATGGCTCTGTTAGAGTTTACTTCACTAAATACAGTTTATAAACCAGCAATATAATCCTGCTCGGACTAATTGTAAAGGACAGTACTTTGGATCAAGCTGCTTGGTCAATTTGTCCATTTGAAAAAGGAATTCTTACATTTTTTCATTGCAGGTTTTCCTATGTATGGGATAATGCAAAAAGACATGAGCAGCCCTAAGCTTAGGAATCACCCTTGGTGGGCCTAATTTAGTCCTGCTTTTTGATGGAAAGATCATTGTTGCTCATCTGTAATAGATGTTTTCCATAGACAGCAGGCTTCATCAGGCATATCATCCCTCGCACTTCCTCAAGAGTTGCCCAGTGTCATATGATGATGTCACCCACTGGTGTGCCTGTGTTACCAGTACACGTTGCTAATGGGTATACAGTGCCCAATTAATGAGATTGCAGCTTTCTTAGAAACTAAAGTAGAATAAAATAATACTAGATACATTTTAGTCAAATGTCTTTTAAAAGGTGTATTGTTCCATTTCAAATATAGATAAATAGACAGACAGCTATATTACCATCCTCATCTCTACTACTTCCACTGGAAGAGTATTCCATGCATCTACCATCTTTCTGTAAAGAAATATTTCTGCATATTACTCCTCAGTCTATCCCCTTTCACTTTCATTCTATGTCCTCTGGTTGCAGAGCTGCTTTTCAATTGAATTATCAGGCCGTTAATTATTCCCATTAGACACAGAATTGAAGAAAACTTTGGTGAATAAAGCATTTACCTTGCACCATTTTTGCTTAAATGGAGAGATATCAGGGTCAATATTCAAAAGGCATTTACACGGTTCACAGCCCAGTAAACCATGTAAATACCTTAGATGGAGATATTCAACAGCACCTACATGGAGATATTCAACAGCACCTATCTGGTTAGCATCGGGGTATTTTGGGGGCATACTGGGGCAGAGCGGAGGCAGAGAATGGTGCTAACCATGCAGCAGCGATATTGGCTGCTGCCTGGTTAGCAATTGGCACCTTAAAGATAAGCGAGGAAAACCCTAGCCTATCTTTAAGAGGCCGATCGCTAACTGGGCAGGAGCCAATATTGCTGCTGCATGGTTAGCTTCAGCGGATTCTGGCTTTGGCGGCGATCACTGGATATTCAATGCCATCTCCATGACATCAAATATTTGGTTAAGAGTTTGGCGGGGAGGACTATGCTTCCATCGGTGCATAGCCCTTTGAAGATATGGGCAAATGAATATCGGACCCTTCATGTATAATGAAAGATAAAAGAGATTCTTATCGCCTTTAGATAGAACAAGATTCTTTCAATTGTTTGGGCCAAGGGAGAGACTAGGCAATCAGTTTCTTAATAGCATCAATGGATTAAGGAGGCAGAGATATTTTTTCTCATGTTACTTGAATTTAGGTAAAGGAAACAAAATAATTACTGCTTAACAGTCTAATTTTGCGTGATTAAGATAAACTAAGGGGTATGTATACTAAGATGCGGTAAGTCTTTGTACCTACCATGTGGCATGCATATGTAAAAGTGCAGGTTAGGTAAGTGCAAACCCTGTGAGGTAAATGCAGAGAATATGCCTAGCATCTTCACGCACAGGTCTGTGTTCCCTATGTTCCAAAATCAGAGAACATGGGTTTGGAGAACAACTACAGGGAAGGGACAAGTGGCTGCAACTGCAATGTCCCCTTGCCCCAAAGATCCATACCTCCCCAATCAAGCCCCCCCCCCAGCTGATCAACCATCACATTCAGCACTACCCACCTTCAGACAGCAGCCACCAGGGCCGCCATACCCCAAGACTCCCCCCTCGCCTTCTCAACATGGAGTAGGTTCACCAGGAAGCCATGTTGGTCCTCTCTTCAACCCCTCCAGCCCACACTAGGTGTTGCCAAAGGGCTCCCTGCTGCAAAGTGGTGAATTGAGCAAGAGTTGTCCCCCTTTACTCCTGCCCTATCTCCAAATACTTTCAAAATGTCGCACGTCTTGCAGTACTGAACCCTAGCAGTAGCACATATGAATCTTTGGGGAGGTGAGGGGGTACCAACATGACCATTCATTTCATCACGGGCAGCGGCCACATTGATTCTGATCCACATCACTGCTGCTGCTGCATCCAGAATCTTTCCACCATCTCCCCGCACCCTGTGATCCAGCATCTCTCTCTTTTTCCCTCCCTTTCCCTTCCCCCTCTGTAGTCCTGCATCTCCCTTCTATGTCCTACTGCTTTGGCAGTAGCATCAATTTAACAAATCCCACCTCCTGAGAAGGGTGGAATCCAGCAGAAGGAAGGCTCAAAGGCTGATGAAAAGTAGTTTTGTTAAATTGCTACTACTGCTACTAATTATTTACATAGTGCCAAAAAGTATACAGAGGAGTAGCCTGGCGATAAGAATAACAGATAGATCAAGGTTCGATACCCACTGGCACTCCTTGTGACCTTGGGCAAATCACTTTACCCTCCATTGCCT
Organism: Ichthyophis bannanicus; assembly: GCA_033557465.1. Lineage (NCBI taxonomy): Eukaryota > Metazoa > Chordata > Amphibia > Gymnophiona > Ichthyophiidae > Ichthyophis > Ichthyophis bannanicus. The sequence continues at coordinate 86,127,466 of CM066032.1, read as the reverse complement.
CAGAAGAAAAGGCCTGTCAACCTACTTCCAGTCATACCTTGCCAAGAAAACTCAGGGGCTGCTGGATTGGCAGAAGTCATTACTGACTTAAAGGCACTTAAACAAAGAGGTGTATGCAGCACTGTGCAGAGACATATAGGAGATGGTCTCAGCTCATCAAAGCTTATAATCTAGTCAAGACAGATAACACAACAGCTGGACAATAGGACATGTCTAAGGGAAAGATAAGGAAACAGAATTGGAGAGCAAGAGACTAAGCAGATCAGGATCCAAAAGCAGTCTTGCAGAGGTGAGCTTTTAGCCTAGATTTGTAAAGAGCTAGAGAGAAACCTGATGTGCCCACTCTTTTCAGGCATAAAGAGCAGCAAGGTGGAAAAATGGAAGTCTAGCATTATCAATAGAAGAGGCCACAGAGAGAAGCGATCCGCCAAAAGAGCAAAGTTCTTGAGGAGGGATGTAGAGCAGCAGAGTGAATGCACTTATAGGTCAGTAGAAGTTTGAACTGGATATGGAAACAGATAGGGAGCCAATGAAGCGACTTGAGAAGAGGGGTTATGTGAGTTTAGCAAGACTGGTGGAAGATTATTTATTTATTTATTTAATATACATATATATATACCGTGTTTTCCCAAGTATTAAACACGGTTTCCATGGAAAAATTATATGAATTGTACAACAGGTACTCGATTCGCTTACATTATAACAGTTGGAACTATTTACATTAAACTGTTGGGTTTACAATAAACGTACAAACAAATACTTGATTAGCCATGCAGCTGTATTTTAAACAGATTGAAGGAGAGAGATGATTCAGAGGAAGACCAGCAAAGAGGAGGTTGCAATAGTCTAGACGGGAGGTGACTAGAAAATAGATAAGGGTCTTAGTAGTATGTTCAGAAAGGAAGGGGTGAATTTTGCTGATGTTAAAGAGAAAGAAATGACAGGTTTTAACTATCGTTTGCATGTGTATGTAGAATGTGAGGGAGGAGTCAAAGCTGACCCCCAAGGTTGCAAGTTGAGGAAACAGGGAGGAGTAGAGTATTATACACAGAAATAGAGAAAATAGGAAGGGAGGAGGTGGGTTTAGTGGGAAAGATAAGAAGCTCAGTTTGGCCATGTTCAATTTCAAATGTCATCGAGACATCTGAGGAACAATGTCAGATAAGCAGGCAGAGATACTGGCCTAGATTCCTGTATAGATATCTGGTGTAGAGAGGTAAATATAAGAGTTGACAGCTTAAAAGTGGTACTAAAAACCATGGGAGGAGATGAATGCACTGAGGGACTAGGGTATATAGAGAGAAAAGAAGTGGTCCCAAGCAGGGCTGGCCCATTCACTAGGCAAAATAGGAGGACTAGGCAGCTGCCTAGGGTGGCAGATCTCTATGGGTGGTAGGCCATGTGCTTCAGCACACATGGCCTACTGTTCGCTGAGCTGTGTCCCCTCCCCCCATGATGACCCACGTGGCATTGATTCTGGCGGAAGGGGGGGGGGATGACTCTGTTGCAGGCCATGTGCTTTGGCACACATGGCCTGCCACTTCTGACCCCCCCCCCAAGTTATGTCAGAGTGGGGTCAGAAGCGGCAGCTATGTTTGCGTAATCACATGGCCTGCAAACCGAGCTGAGCTATGCCCCCCCTTGACCCCACCACTGGAATCAGTGCAGCTCAGCATGCAGGGGGTGTGGCAGCATGGCCGGAGCTTCTGCCTAGGGTGGCAGAAACCCTTGGGCCAGCCCTGGTCCCAAGACAGACCCTTGGTATACATCAACTGAAAGTGGGATAGCAGTAGAGGAGGAGCCATCATAAAATACAATAAAAGTGTTATGGGAGAGATAAGAAGAGAACCAGGTCAGAACAGAACCGTTAAATCCATACAAGGACAGTGTCAAGAAGAAGGTGGTGATCAACAGTGTCAAAAGCAGCAGAAAGGTTAAGAAGGATGAGGATCGAGTAAAGGCCCTTGGATTTGGCCAGGAACAAGTCACTGGAGACTTTAGCAAGAACCGTTTCAGTAGAATGTAGAAGACAAAAGCCAGATGGAAATGGATCCAGAAGGGCTTGAGAGGAGATAAAGTCAAGACAATGGCACTGAACCACATCTTCAAGGAGTTCAGGAACAGTTGCAGTGGAAAGCAATAGTTTGAGGATATTAGAGATGGAAGTAATAATAGTGGAGGAGATGGAGTTGAGTATTTGGGTGGGAATAGGATCAGAGGAGCAGGAAGTGATTTTGGAGGAGGAAGGAATATGTGTAGTTTCCTTCTTTTTTTTTTTTTGTAATCATGTCTTTATTGCATGTAACACATATACAAAAGAAATCACATAACAATCACACCGACTATCACATCATAACATAATATACAAACAGAGCATGGAACCTTGAATACATACTAACCAATTACTAAAACTAATTACAGTCAATCCAATCCCGCTCCTCATGTGCTACCTTGAATTTGATGCAAGCAGAACAGGTGAAGACCATCTCTTTGTGTTAATAACATCCATATCTAAAGGGGCCCCCATTGCGGGAACTATGCCACAGAGTCAATTTTCCCCGCACGTGCCATATATGTATTTAGAGGTTCCCATTTTAGGCCCAATTTAACTGCTGTCGGATCCTTTGTCATATATATCTCCTCGTATATCTTATGCTGACACAGCAATGTCCACCATCCATCAATGTGAACCCTCTCATTATTTTTCCAACAGATCAGAATTAACTTTATGGCCATACCGATCATGATGTCCAATAGTTGACCCTCCCGCTTGTTTAAAAGAAGACCTTCCACCGCGGACTTATATACAACAATTTGATAGGATATAGGCATTTGAATGGGTAAGATGTCTAGTATCCGCTGCCATACTCTTTTCCAAAATGCCTGGAGGTGTCCACAGTGATAGATCATGTGCGAAAGCGCACCAATCTCAGATTTGCAAGACCAGCACTGGTCACTCCCTTGCTGTGCCCATTTCGCTATCCGCGAAGGGGTCAGGTGTGCACGATGAGCAAAAAAGTACATCGATTGGGTCAACGATGCTGCCCTCGTCATTCGAGTTTGTTCACTCCAGAAGTCATCCCAAGATTCCGGTTGAGCGTTCCCTCCTATGTCCCTTTCCCAGGCTGACTGTGTCTTAATGCATTGCTTGTTGGACTTGGATCTGAACAGCTCCAGAGATTTTGAGATGATACTAGCACCACTCTGCAGCTCCCTCAGTTTTTGTAACAAAGGCCATTCCATACTTATTGCCATCAGAGTTACCCCTGCTGGGCTCAGACAGTGTCTAAGTTGGCACCACTGGAAGTAAGTAGTTTTTGGTAGGCCGAATTCACTCTGTAATCTATCAAACGTTTTGAATCCCTTATCGGAGATCAGATGACCTAACATAGTGATTCCACAGGTCACCCATGTCTTCCAGAAAACCACTTGTCCATCCACTGTGAATCGACGATTCAGCCATATAGGCATCATTGTGGCAAAGTCATCCCCTCCTTCGATGCATGAGGTCACTAATCTACACGCATGTTGCGTTGCTGCAACAATCTCATTCTGAGGTCTATGAAGAGCAGCCGATGTGCCAATTAATAGGTATTTTGGAAGTGGGGCAAAGAGCAGACTCTCCAGCTGCAACCATCTAGAGGGTTCATCTTCATCTCCTTCAGCGGTCCACTGCGCCCCCTGTTTAAGCAGTGAGGCTAAATGTAGATGTTCAACGTCCGGGAAGTGCAGTCCCCCTTTTGCTTTTGGCAGCCTTAGTTTCCACACTGCAATCCTCGGCACTTTCTTGTTCCAAAGGAAAGCAATCAGCATACTATTCATTCTTTTATACCATCCCTGTGGGAACAGGACAGGAATCATACTTAGTATGTACCCGATCTTCGGAGCCAGAACCATCTTAATGGCTTCCAGCCTGCCCCACCATGTCAAGTGCAGAGGTGTCCATTTCAATACATAATCTTTCACGATCTCCTCACAGTGCTTTGCATTAAGAGTCACTGTTTCCGTAAGCAAGCGTCCATACTCCACCCCTAGATAGTGGAAAGAGGCTCGCGCGACTTGGAATCCATAGTCTATGAGTTGATCTTCCCGCACGGTGGAGCTGAGAGGAATTATAGTAGTTTTCGCCAGATTAACTTTGTATCCAGACACTGAGGAGTATTGTTCAATTATCTTCAAGACCGCCGGCAGAGATCTAGGCGCTACAAACAACAGCAAGTCATCCGCATACGCCGAGAGTTTACACTGTCCATCCGCCAGATTCACTCCTCGGATGGCGTCCTGTTGCCTAATGGCTATCAGCAACGGTTCCAGAGCTAAGTTGAACAAAAGCGGAGAAAGCGGACAGCCCTGACGGGTACCTCTTTGAAGTTTAAAGGGTGCTGAGATTTCAGAATTAGCTGTTATCCGCGCCGTGGGATTGGAGTACAACATCGCTATCCTCTTGATAAAGCCCTCTCGTATCCCATACCATCTTAGGGCCCGAAACAGAAAAGGCCACTCCAGGAGAGAAGCGTCGCTGTGAGGGAGCTGCCGTGCTTTTCACCTGCACGGTTCAGTGCAGCGAGACCAGGAGGCGGCTGGCTTGTGATCGGGACAGGCGGGAGGAGGACGTGCCTTGGCCCGGAGGACCCTGCTGTGCCCCATAAAGCCCTCCGGTTTTGGAGAAGTATTGAGAGAAGCGTCGCTGTGAGGGAGCTGCCGTGCTTTTCACCTGCACGGTTCAGCGCAGCGAGACCAGGAGGCGGCTGGCTTGTGATCGGGACAGGCGGGAGGAGGACATGCCTTGGCCCGGAGGACCCTGCTGTGCCCCATAAAGCCCTCCGGTTTTGGAGAAGTATTGAGAGAAGCGTCGCTGTGAGGGAGCTGCCGTGCTTTTCACCTGCACGGTTCAGCGCAGCGAGACCAGGAGGCGGCTGGCTTGTGATCGGGACAGGCGGGAGGAGGACGTGCCTTGGCCCGGAGGACCCTGCTGTGCCCCATAAAGCCCTCCGGTTTTGGAGAAGTATTGAGAGAAGCGTCACTGTGAGAGAGCTGCCGTGCTTTTCACCTGCACGGTTCAGCGCAGCGAGACCAGGAGGCGGCTGGCTTGTGATCGGGACAGGCGGGAGGAGGACGTGCCTTGGCCCGGAGGACCCTGCTGTGCCCCATAAAGCCCTCTGGTGTTTACACGCGGCCGCGTGTCGCGGCCTGCGTGGCGTGGCCTAAAGGGGCATGGCTCAAGGGGCAGGTTACGCCCCTTTAGCGCCCCTTCGGCGCACGTGAGGTGTCGTGTGGTGTGTCCATCTTGGAGCCGATTACAGCATCATGGGCAAAAGGAAAGCGAAGTTGGATTAAAAATCGGGGGCTGGTGCCATAGAAAGGAAAGCGGCGGGCCCTATGGATAAACACGTGACTGTTTTGCTGCCTGGTAATCGTTCTCCGGAGGAGGCCTCTTTGAGTCCTGTTCTCCGGTCTCCTCCTCCCTTTCCTCTTCCTGCTCTTTCTTCTACCCTCTCTGGTAGTCCCCTTGAGCGGCCTCCCCCTTTTCCATGTCCTGTTTTTCCACCTGTAGTAGAACCTGAAAGTTTAGTTTCCCCTAAGGGGGAGATAACCTTGCATGATATATGGTCTGCTATTCAAAAGATAGATACACGTTTAACCTCTACTGTGTCCTCTTTGTGTAAATTTTCCCAAGATGTTGTGGCTAAATTACAGCTTATGGATAACCAGTTAGGTTCTGTAGTAAAACTTGCTGATAGCACTAATTCTCAGGTCCAATCTAGCCGTACTTCTGATTTGGCCTTTATTCGTGATTCCTCAGCTATCTCCTTTCGGCTAGAGGCTCTTGAGAATCGTGCTAGAGCAAGTAATTTACGCTTTCTTAATTTTCCTATGACACACCTAATGTCCTCTGATATATTGTTGGGTAAATACTTTTTGGAGATTTTGCATTTGGATGGGGATTTTCATACGGTCCATACAGTTCATATGTATTATTTGCCTCAGGGTTCTTCGTCCACTCCTCGGGTTGTAGGGGCTTCGACCCCTTCACCCTCTTCAGTGGATCAAAATTTAACAGCCTTCTTGGAAGACTCAATGGACAACATCTCAAAACGTAACACTTTGGTAGTTCAGTTTTTTTCTGAATCTGCCAAACTGCGGGTTTTGAGAGCATACTTTAAGTATCGAGTTAATTTATTTTGTGGTCAGTCCATTCAAGTCTTCCCAGATGTCTGCCGTCATACGCAGTTAAGGCGTAAGCAGTTTCTGCTGTTGAAATCACAGGTGTTGGCATTGGGGGCGACCTTTTTCCTTAAATTTCCTTGTCGCTGTGTGATTACCTTGGCTGGGCGTACTTATGTGTATAATGATGTTAATGCCTTGAAATCTTTTTTGGATTCAAAAGCAGAGGGAGGCACAAGTGTTGAGGGGGAATGATTTAATTGTTTTTCAGCTCCTTTTTGTGGGGTGTTTAATCTCCCCTTTTTTCTTGTATTTTGCTTGATCTTATAATAATTTTTGACAATTCTCTCCTTGATGTGTTTCATCTTATGTGGGGGAAATAGTTTCTTGATTGTAATTTACTATTCTTGTTTAATAATGTTATCTGTTATTTTCTTGTTGTATTTGAAAACTCTTAAATAAAAATGTAAAAAAAAAAAAAAAAAAGAAAAGGCCACTCCAATCTGTCAAAGGCCTTTTCGGCGTCCAATGCCAGTCCCACTATCGGCTCAGGATCCATCTGGGTTTTGGCTAGAATATGCGACAGTAATCTTCCATTATCCGTAGTGGATCTTCCAGCGATAAAGCCACATTGATCTGCCCGAATCAGTGTGGATAGAACTTTGTTCAGACGATTAGCTAGTATCTTCGCGTATATCTTGTAATCTGCTTTTAGGAGGGAGATGGGTCTATAATTTTCCACTTTCTGTGGATCACGCCCTGGTTTAGGGTGAATCACAATTGTTGCCTCCGCGAGAGCACCCACATCTGGACTTTCTGCATATAGGCCACTGTAATAAACCTTGAGCATGGAGCCTAATTGCCCCTGGCATTTGCAGTAAAACTCAAATGGAATTCCATCAGGTCCCGCCGCCTTATCCTTAGCTGATTGCTGGATTGCCTTTTGTATCTCCACCACTGAGATCTCTTGCTCTAGCATCTGTATTTGGTCTGCCGATAACACTGGTCCAGATATACCTGATACAAAATCTCCGAAGTCTTTGTCCCCGCAGCTCACTTCCGAACGGTATAGCTTTTCATAAAATTCCTTACAACGTTCCAAAATTTGTCCGTTCTGGAATAGGAGGTCTCCTTTCTCATTTAAGAGTGCTGCTATGGGGGTCACATTCTTTCTGGCCTTTAACAGTTTAGCCAAAAGGGAACCTGCCCGATTATTCTCAAAGTAGTAAGCACTTTGCTGTATGCGGATAATGGATTGCACTTGTGCGTTAAGGATACTATTGTACTGATGCCTTAATTTCCGCAATCGGGTCAGCACCATGGGATCTGCTCTTTTCGCCAATAGATGTTCTCCTGCTTTAATTTGCATTTCCAAGTCCTCTTGCTCTTGCTTCCGCTGTTTATTCTTCTGAATGGAGAAGGTTGTGATATGCGCCTGGAGTGTCGCCTTAAAGCCTTCCCACCAACCCCAAGTGGACGTCTCAGAGGGGTTATTGCATACGTTGTACGACTCGATGACCTTATTGATATAAGTCATGAAGGAGCTATCACCTAGGAGAGATTTGTCAAAAGTCCATCGAGGAGATTGTTGACCCGGCTGCCCCAAATCGATAGTCAAGGAGACCGCTGAGTGATCTGATACTGTTCCAGCGTGTATGACCGCAGCGATCGTGCACTGAACCAATCCAGTAGTTACAAGGAAGAAATCTATTCTGGTCTGGGTATCGTGAGGGATGGAATAAAAGGTGAATTCTTTGTCTGTTGGGTGTAGAAGACGCCAGGCGTCATGCAAATGCAATTCTTTCATCATACTCACTAATACGCCGTGGGACCTAATTTTATCAGTTGATCGGTAGGGCAGCCGATCCAACAGTGGATCGAGAACGAGATTGAAATCCCCCCCTACAATAAGCTCCGTGGCCGCTGCGGCCATTAGTTCCATGGTGATATTCCGGTAGAAAGCAGGGTCATCTACATTGGGAGCATAGATGTTCATCAGCGTGTATAACGCCTGGTCCCGACGCAACGTCACTTTCACCCACCGTCCGTCCAAGTCAGCCTTGGTTTCCTGTGCTGTGACTGGCAGAGACTTCCTCAGCAATATGAGCACACCACTTTTCTTATTTATCGCAGGCGATACCGCCGCCACTTGGTAGAATTTTGAACATACTTTCCAGGACTCGGACTCCGTTAGATGTGTCTCCTGGAGATACACTATGTCCGCCTTCTTCTGATGACAGTAGGACAAGATCTTCTTACGTTTGATTGGGCTCATCACTCCTTTTACATTGAGGGTGAGTACCAGCATTTTATTGGCCATCTGGGATTAAGGGGAGGTGTCTATGGGTCGGACTCGAGTGGTTTCACCTGTTTCAGCATCCCTACTATGGGAAGAAGCACTGGATTGGATTGATCTGCAACAACAGTTTAACTCATCTAATAAGCACAGTATGGTGAACACCATCAGCTATTGGCAGACTACCTTAGTTAATAAATCCTATCTCCGTTGCCAATTCTAACATTTTCATATGAACAGTTTCAATACAGCAAACAGAACGTGTTGATATTATATTATTTCCCCCCCTTGAGCATCCAGCCCCCTGATCAACCTGAGTCCCACTTCTCATAAAACACTTAAGCATAGGCGGATCACAAACGTGGTATGGATATACGACCATCGGGAGCACATAAAAATACTATACATTCTCCTTGCCTTTTAAATCCGCGGCGTTGGCCTTACATCGCCCCACCCACTGCACAATTCTCACTATATTCATGTCTCCATGCTACCAGCATCTTGCAAAAACATTTTTAACATTTCAGCATCAGTAAAATTTCTAGTAACATTATTTAACGTCACCCGCATAGTGCCCGGATAGTACAAGCCATATCGTACTTGGAGTCTTTGCATAAGCGGCCTACAGGCCAACAGGGCTCTCCTCTGATCCATGGTTTGCTTACTTAAGTCCGGAAAAAGAGAAACTTTTTGTCCTTGCACTTGTAGCGTTGCTAACTTCTTGGCCGCTTGTAGGATGAGCAATACCTGTGGATATCGCAGGACTTTGAAGATGATCGGCCGGGGATATCGGGTGGTATCGGACCGGTGCGTGGGAACCCGGTGTGCGCGCTCCAGCTCAAAGGGCTGCTGGAAAGACAACTGAAGAATCTCTGGAATCAGTTTCTCTAGGTATTCTAGTACATTTGCACCTTCTGCTCCTTCAGGAACCCCCACCAGTCTAATATTATTTCGCCGAGCCCGATTGTTCTGTTCTTCAACCTGGGCCTCAATTTTTTTACAGCGTGCTGAGAGGGCCCCCATCTGCATAAGCATGGCATCGTGTTTCTGCACCTGACCCTCTACGAGCTCCAACCGCCCGTTCACATCTTGCACATTGCTTTTAAGTTTGTTTAGGTCAGCCTGTATGCTTCCCAACGAGGTCGTGTTTGCTACTATCAGTTCTTTAACCCCTTTTAATTCCATTAGAATTTCTTTAATACCTTCAGCCGCCGCTTCTTTTCCTTCCGCCGCCATCTTCTGAGGGGAGCCCATGTCCTGCTTCGTCCTCTTTGGAGCTGAACCCGAGCTTTGCTGAAATTCTAAGTGTGCGGGTTTGAGCGCAGACATCATTACCGGCACGGGGGGTGCGATTCTAGCTCTCGGGAGTTTTATTTAGAGCCTGTATTGAACAGGATTCTAGGCTGGCAACGGGAGCTTGAAATTATGTGGCCATTCTGCTCTGCTGTTGGCTCCGCCCCCCTGTGGTTTCCTTCTAAGTGATCTTAGAAAAGGAAGGAATGGTGACATAAGCTGAGGGAGGAGTGAACAGGAGGAAGGGGTGATGGGAATGATCGCGTGGGGAACTATGTAATCTTGTGAACTTTGTTATGGAAATAGTCAGCCAAAGTCTTGACAGAAAGGGAAGGAGGGGTTGGAGGCAGAGGCATTTTGAGGAGAGCTGAGAATTGTAAAGAGACAGCAAGGGTCAGAGGCAAGAGAGTTAGTCAGGTAGACAAAATAGTCTTGTTTGGTGAGTGCTATAGTTGACTGGAAAGAGGCTAGCATGAATTTGAAGTGTAAAAAGTCTGCAATGGTGCGGAATTTGAGCCAAATGCGTTCAGCTGAGTGGGCACAGAACATAGTTTGAGGAATTTAGAGGACAGCCAGGGCTGAGGTACAATACACCTCACAGGACGTGGCATGGGAAAAGCAAGAGCTTCCAGAGCAGAGGGAAGTGCAATGTTATAAGAACATAAGAAATGCCTTCCCTGGTCAGACCAAGGTCCATCAAGACCAGTATCCTGTTTCCAGCAGTGGCCAATCCATTCCACACATACCTAGCAAGTTCCCAAAGAGTTCCCAAATGCTTGTCCTGGGGCAAGTAGTGGATTTCCTTGGTCCTCTTTATAATGGTTTATGGACCTTTCCTCCAGGATCTTGCCCAAACCGTTTTTAAATCCAGCTACATTAACAGCTTTTACTACATCCTCTGGTAACAAATTCCAAAGTTTGATTATGCATTGAGTAAAAAAATATTTTCTCTTATTAGCCTTAAATGGGTTGCATTTAGCTTCATTGTATGTCCTCTTGTCTTTCTACATTTTGATGGTGTAAACAAACGATCTACGTTTACCCATTCTAGTCCATTCATTAATTTATAGACCTCTATTATATCCCCCCTCAGAAGGCTCTTTTCCAAGTTGAAGAGCCCAACCTTTTAAGCCTTTCCTCATAGGAGTATCCTTGTTGGCTCTTCTCTGTACCTTTTCTAATTCTGCTGTATTCATTTTAATATACGGCAACCAGAATTACACACAATATTAAAGGTGCAGTCACACCATGGAATGATACAGAGGCATTGTAATATCCTTTGTTTTATTCTCCATCCCTTAATTAATGATTCCTAGCATTCTATTTGCTTTCTTGGCCACCGCTGCACACTGTGCGGAGGGTTTCAATGTGTTATCCATGATGACGCCTAAATCTTTTTCCTGGATGGTGGTTTCTAAGGTGGTACCTTGCATCGTGTAACCATAGTTTGGGTTGTTCTTTCCTAGGTGCATAACTTTGCACGTGTCTACATTAAATTTCATCTGCCACTTGGACGCCTAGTCTTCCAATTTTTCAAGATCCTCTTGCAATATTTCACAATCCTCTTGTGTTTTAACAGCTTTGAATAATTTTGTGTCATCTGCAAATTTGATCACCTCACTCATTTTTCTTATTTCCAGATCATTTATGAATATGTTAAAAAGCATTAGACCCAGCAGAGATCCGTGGGGTACTCCACTATTCACCTTTCTTCATTGAGAAAATTGGCCAGTTAGCCCTACTCTCTGCTTTCTATCTTTTAACCAGTTCCTGATCCACAATACTACACTGCCTCCAATCCCTTGATTTTTTAAATTTGGCCAATAATCTTTCATGAGGGACCTTGTCAAGGGCTTTTGAAAATCCAGATACACTATATCAACTGGCTGTTTATTCACACCTTCAATAAAATATAACAGATTATTTATTTATTTATTTATTTATTTAACAGTTCTTCTATACCGCTCTATTTTAGATCAGAGCGGTTTACATTTAACATCAACTATACAACACAAGGAACTTTGAGTTGTATTTACAATAAACAGGGAGATCAACTTGGAAGTAACTGGGGGAAACTATGTACAATTCTTAACTCTATACATTGTATCACACTGGTACCTGATTTCAGGCAGAACATATCTACATCTTATTTACACTGGGGTACATTCTGAGCGATCAGTTGATTATCAGTTGATTATCAGTTAGATTAGTAAGATAAGACTTTCCATGGCTAAATCCATGTTGACTTTCTCCCATTAAACCTTGGCTATCTACAGTACATGTTCAGTAATTTTATTCTTTATAATGGTTTCTACTATTTTGCCTGGTACTGACATCAGGCTCACGGGTCTAATGTTTTACTGATCACCCCTTGAACCCTTTTTAAAAATTGGAGTTACATTAAATTTAAATTAACAGCTATCTGCTTATATTAGGCCCTGACTAACAAATACATTGGATTCTAAAAAACACAGATTGATCAGTTTTAACCCAAATAATTTCCTTTTCCCCAAGATTTAGAGAATTTCCCAGAAGTGAATACTTACAAGTGCAGATTTCTTTCCAGCAGAAGCAGTCCCTTTTGGTAGCCCTTCAAATGTTATAGGAAGATACTGCCTCAACAGACTCAGATGACATAGTGAAGGAAAGAGGTGATGAGACAGCAGTGGAGAGAGCTGATGGCTCTATAGTATAGGGACTCCTAAGGGTGTTGGAGAAGATTAGATACGACTGAGGTGGGGATGATTAAGAGTGAAGCTTAGCAGGTGATGACCAGATAATGGAAGAACTGAGGTGCAGAAATTAGAAGGCAAGCAGTTAGAGAAAAATAGAAGGTCAAGGCAGTGGCCATACTGGTGAGTAGGGGCAGTAAAACACAGAGGGAGTTTGAATGAGTAGGTAAGGGAAAGGAGCTTTAAGGCCTAAGGGTCAGTGGGGTTATCAACATGAATGTTAAAATCCCCAAGAATGAGGGAGGGAGAAGATGCACCCAGAAAGAAGGAAAGCCATGAATCAAAGTCAGTGAGAAAGGTAGAGGTAGACTTATCAGGGGGATGACAAATGGCAGCTATCTGGAGAGTTAGTGGAGTAAAAAGGTGGGTGAAGTGAACTTCAAAGGAAGGAAAGGAGATGGAAGGAGGCAGAAGGAAGGATTAAAATTGGCAGGAATGAGAGTAGAAACCCAGCACCACCACCACAGCAAAGGGATGAGGGAGAACTAGTAGCTGCAATGTAAGAAAGCAGCAAGAAAGTAGAGAGGAGATGCAGGACCCCAGGGAGAGGGAGGGAGAAGCAAGAAAGGGAGAAATGCTGGATTATGTGGGTGGTGAGCTGAGGAGAAAGGGAAATGCATTTTCACAGAGAAGGGAGGATAGGGGGAGGGAGATAAGGTGGACCACAAGGCTAGGAGAAGGCAGGAGGAAGAGAGATGCTGGTATGGCAGGGGAATAAGAGGGAAGAGAAAGAGAGAGATGCTGCACTATAGATGAGGGAGAGAGAAGATTACCCTCTATGCCAGGGATCCCCAACCTATGCTTCTGGAACCTCAATAATATCTGTGACGTGGAGCTGCAGGACAAGAGGTAGAGGAGTTACATTTACGGGGGAGGTCTCCTCCTCGGCTCATCAAAAGGTCTAATGTGGCCTTTGGCTCAAAAGGTTTAAGGACCCCTCCTATAAAGTCTTTTAGTGAAAGCACGGGCATCTCCTAGAGTAGTTAGGTGCAAAAATAAGGAATTTTATATGTATAGGAGGGTTCATTAAGAGTGAGGTAGAAGAAAGGTAACAGTAGCTTTTTTCCCATAGGCAGAAGTCCATGAGTCTCGAGGGAACTGTGGGAACATCCACTAAGAGAGTGAAGGAAGACTCTTCCAGCTAGATTCCAGAAGAATATTGTGAAGAATTTAAGAGTATGGAGAAGCATCATTAGTGTACAACTGATAATAACTCAGTCACCTACCAAGAGTTAACATACGTACATTTCTTTGTATCACATAGAGAAGGTCTTGCAGAAAAATATTCTGTCATGGGGGAACATGTGCACAAAAAGGGTTAATCATTTATTGCTCATCAATATCAAAGAATAGAGCCATTTAACTGCAGATGAAGCCTGAGAATAGGTTAATAAGACCCCAAGGTAGGAACAGATCAGTTGACATAGAAAGTACCATCTGCTGCATGCTCAAGAAATGCAGGCTGATACTGAAATAGATGTTTTTCCCTTCTGGTTTTTTGCCCTTCATGTGTTCTTGTGTTGATGTAAATATGACTTAAATAGCTGTTCAAAATATTCTCAATAGTTCTAGAACTTAAATTATTTAATGAATGAGTTATTCAATAAAATAATATTTGTAATTAGGGCAGTCACAATATGTCCCAGTCAGGGAAAAAAGTGTCCCAATCAGTATATACAAGTATCATTGTGACTTGACCTTGTTTCATTGCTCCTTTAATTCCAATACCTTTCACTTAAATGATCAAGATACTGGTCTCTCTATAACAAAACAGAACATGAAAACATTTCACTTCATTTGCAATGATTTAAATTTTCCTTCGGTTTCTTCAGCTAGGGTCTTTGCCAACAGAGTAGATACAACGCTGTAGATTTAAGACAGGAAAAATGAAAACAAGTTCTGAGGCATCTACTGTATATTCACTTAACTTTTTTTTCCCCACTATGATCATGACCACAAAAAAGGCATTCTCAGGATATCCTGACTCAGATAACCAACACTGAATCTTGAAAACTCTCTTTGGAACCGAGTTCAAATCTCTGCTGTTGACCTGTAAGCATTACTAGAAAAGGATGCATATTCTGTGCCCCTCCATCAGTTTAAACCAATCTAAGGAGAGCAAAAGAGCTACCCTTATGCATGAAGCTCAGCTTTCCTGCTTGGTAGCATGAAATAGACATTGAGTGATTGGACTGCATGACTTTTGTATTGCTAAGTGTAAAATTGCACATCAAGATCCAGGGCCAGTGCAAGGAGATGAAGTGTCCTAGGCGAACCTCATCCTTTGCACACACCCATGGGCACCTATTGCTGCCACCGCTGCCATCCCTCTCTGGGACCTGCAGCAGCAGCAATGGCTGTAAACAGCCCCTCGGTGCTTACCTTTAAACTTTCCCAAAAATAAAGAGATATGCCTACACCCTACCTTAGTTACCTAAATACTTTTTGTTGGATTGTTTGCCGTGAAAAGAAATTCCTCTCTCATGGCAAACCTTCCTTTTTGTTCTATTTAAAAGAGGGAGCCTTCCCACAAAATCACTTTAAGGGATAATACTTCAATTATCCTTAGAGATTTCTTAACGATATATCCAGCTACTTAGCTTTTTCGTAACGTCCAACCAAAGTTCCAACCCGGATCTCCTTCGATCCTCAGCTGTATCAGATTTCAGCATTTCCAACCGAATTCTCCAATTTCCAGCCTAAACGACATCAAGTCAATCTTCTGTTGCTGCGTCACTGCATCACTAGAAGTTCTCCTCGCAGGATTTCCACATACATGATGTGTTCCTTTGTACTTTGTACATAACGTCATATTTCAGACCTCAGGATTTCCCGGTCCTTCTTCCCGCATCATACGTCATAGCAATCTATTTCCCCTTCCTTCCTTTTATGGAGGACCCTCCTAACTCCCATAGTAACAAACAATCATATTTTTTAATTGGCCCAGTATATCTAACCATGCCTCCCTTTAACAATATACTAGACTCCACCAATCTAAAGATAAATTTAACCCTTTAGGTTCAACCGTCTGTAAGCGATGAATCCAGGACTGTTCATTATATTGTAATCGACATAACCGTTTTCCCCCACGTTGTTGTTCAGGTATCATATCCAAGATCTGCCACCGCAAATCTTGGAAGGAATGACCCAACTCATGGCAATGTAACGTCACCGGGGCAGATAATACTCCCGTGCTAATCCTCGATCTATGTTCTTGTAATCTCTTCTTTAATGAAAGTGATGATCTGCCGATATAATACTTCTGACAAGGGCAAATAAGAAGATATGTAACAAAACTACTCAAACAGGTAGTATAATGATTACTAAATATTTCTTTTCCAGTTTTATCCTCCCAACTGGGAGGATAAGAAGTTTTGTTACATATCTTCTTAATATAGCCTTTACAGGAGACTGCTGTAAAGGCTATATTGTACACAGGCAGGAAGTTACATATTCCACAGAATATTTTTTTTTCTCACAAATGTTATTACCTCAATATGTCAGTTCTAAAAGTACACACCTCACAAGAGAACAATCAGAAGGAAGAAAGACGCTTGGGTGGAGGAAAGGATCAGGCATTTAAGAGGTATGGACAGGTAATAGGCACAGGGAGAAATAAGCAGGAACAAGACTAGTCTGTATAACAATTCAGTTAGACTAGATAGACCAGCAGGTCTTTACTTGCTAGTATGAAGCCCAATTTTGCATAAGGCATCTAGGGAAGGAATGGGATGTGCGCAGTTTCCTGAGTATTTTACAAAAGGCTTGCTGAAGATGGACCCTTTTGTTAAGACACCAGGAAATGCACCCATAAATGTTCAACAGGAACAGCTATTTGAGTAAAAAACATGTTCAAAGAAAGAGAGACATCACTCAGAAATTTTCACATATAAATTCTGCCATTTTCACACGTAAGTGCTGGATTTTACAAAACTGGACATCCAGAAAGAGCCAATAAGGAGCTGAACAAAAAGGTCTTTATGTTTTTTTGAGATGGCTTTAAACATTAGAAGCAAGTACAACTGCTTCCTCAGTCACTCATGAGATCTCTAAGTCTAAAAGGGCAGCTGACTCTTATGCCTGCCTCAGAGGAGATGCAATTACTGACATCCTTTCTTTTCAAAAAGGCATGTATTGTCTTTGCAGAATCATCAGTACATGTGTATCTTTCTATCTCAACCAACACATGACCATTACACGCCCCCTTGAAAATTGTGCATGCTGCAAATCTACATGTCTAAGTGACAGCTTTCTAAAATAGCTATTTATATGTGATGGTCAATTTACACATATAAGGGGTCTAGTCACTAAGGTGTGCTAACATTAACAGGCATTAATTCACCATTAATGCAAGTTATTTTAGCACAAGTCCCATGTTATTCAGTGGAACCTGATTACGAATAATGCACGTTAGTGATGAATTAACATGCATTAACATTAGCGCACCTTAGTAACTAGAATCCTAAATGACACTATTTACACGTGTAAAAGCCATATAAAGCTTCTAAAATTACCTCAATGTCTAAGATTAAAAAAAACAAAAAACATTTAATTCAGACTTATAACTAGATTTGTGGTTAGGACGGTATTTTTTTTCACTGCCATTTACAGCTGAACTAGGAGGCATGGCCTAGTGGTTGGGGCAAGGTACCACAAGCCAGAAGGTCAATGGTTCAAATCCCACTAGAAGACAGCAGCCTTGGGCTGGAAGGACTGGGGTTTTTAGTCCCACAGGTGGTTTTGGGTAAGCCACTTAACCCTCCATTGCCCATGTTCCCTATAAGTATTAGTGTACATGTCTTATATCCCCTCAGGTAAAATGTATCCCCCAACCACTTTGACCCAGTGAAAAACAGGATATAAATGCAGATAAATAAACTGCAATGTTTTTGTACCTTTCCTTGGATCAGATAAAGACAGCTGCTTGGAAAATTAGGCTGATCTCACAAAACCTTTAGTTTTCTTTCAAGGTAAGCGATTTTGGAACCATTTGTGCAAATTATGTCTCTCTCTCTCTTTATCTTTCTTGATGGATAGAGAGAGATGCACACCAAGAAAGTGACAAAGAAACATACACAACTTCCTTTACAGATTTTTGCCAGGCCTTTTAAGAATTTAGATCTCAGCTAAATTTAGCTCTCAATCTTTTTATTATGTGACATTTGCAATCAGATTTTCATTCACATCATCTGAATTAAGTTTGACATTTCATAGAAAACACTAGGTACAGGTAAAGACAGGTGAAAATGATTCTTGGATCCCATGTCAAATCATTCTAGTGTCTAATGCAGAGTGGCACATTTCGTAGCCCATCATGCTGCATCGCAACGTGGCCTGCATCACGAGCATTGAGAGCTTGGTTTTCAAAGCACTACATGACCTAGGCAATGAATGCACACTTCAGAGCAGTTGTCTCTCACTTAATTTCAGAGAAGATCACATGAAGATTAATAGAGACGTGCTGAAAACGACAGAAACAAGTTGCTTACCTGCTGTCTAGGTCTCTAGGATTTTTTTAATAACTCTCTGATGTCTTTTTTGACCCAAAAAATAAGATTTATAGAACAAAAGCTTTATGACAGGAGGGCAGGCATCTCATTTTTCAGAACTGAAATGGATTTCAAAAGAGTATGGAATGAATTGGAAAAAATGGTAATGAAGCACTTGGGGACCTGTACAGTGTGGTCGTTCAGCGCAGAACAGAAGAGGTATGACTGCATTATGCTGTCAAGAAGGTTACATGGAGGGACCACAAAGGTTACAGTAACTTACATGGAAGTATTAGGGTTGAAAGCCAAACTTTTATAAGCATGGAGACTCACTAACCTTGGTGATCTCAAAATTATAACAAAATTTGGTAATTGGACAGAAAGGTTTTGGGTGTTTGGCTTTAATTCTGGTTATATCACAATATTACAGTGTGAGGGCAATTAGCTGTATATGAATTATAAGAATTTCAAAGTGTGCCATAAGATCTCCAAATAAAGAAGGTAATTCTGTAACAGGCTCCCTAACCTATGTGGCAGGTATTTAGCTGAAAATACTTACAATTCACTCATCTAGCAATTCTGATAACGTGCATAAGTTATGACTACAGTATTTCATAAAGGGATACACAACAAGATGCAGGAACCCCTGTGTCTTCCTTGAAATATCCCAAAAATTATGAAAATTCCAAATCTATAAATTCATTTAAATGCAGGTTAAAGGGAGGAAAAAAACTCAAAGACTTATAGCATAGCCCCAAAAGACTGATCATCTATCTCACATCACACATCAGAAAAAGCCTCCTTTCACTAATGTATTTTTTAAATTTATAGTTAGTAATTATATTTCCCCTCTCATAAAGGGGATATATGCATATAAGGGCTGTTATATAACCTTCTTGGAATTAATTGCATACATTTGCATCATTTTTGTGTGTTTATGAGCATATTTATGATATATATGTCTAAAATCTCTATTTCAGCGTAACTACCTTTTGGAATTCTTCTACTTATTCTGAGTACAGGTATGTGCTAGGGTTTTAGTATGTGATTTTACGCGCTTATAGATCAGACACTTTTACAAATGTCTATTGCTGTGTTTAAAATACTGTTTCATTAGAAGAAATGGCTTAAAAAATCCTCCCTCCTCCCCAAATTAAACTAAGGGGGAGGAATATTCAGCAGTGTTGGCCAGTGCGAGTAAAATGTCTGTTCTTTTCCGCTTTAAATTAAATCATATCCAGCCCAAGCTTTGAATATCCATCGTGCCAAGATAGTGATTCAGCTATCCTATCAGCAGCGATATTCAGCCACTGGCCAGATAGTTAAACCGGTTAAAGTTAGACTAGTATTTTTTTTTGCCTAACTTTAGCTGGTTTAGGTTAGTCGGTTAGCAGTTGAATATTGCTGCTGACAGACTAACTTTTGTTGCTGCTCCTGATCCAACTCTGGAATGCTCTGCTGCTAAGCAGACAGCATTGGGGCATTTAAACTGGAAAGGCAGGGATATTCAGTGGCACGTTTAGCTGGTTATCAGGTTTGCTAACTGGCTGAACTGTTTTGAATATACCCATTTAATATTTTATTATAATGATTACACAAATTCTGTGTCCTACCCAAAAAATATAGTTGGGTCAAGACGGTATCACAGACAGCAGCAACGCTGTGAGTGTATCTCCAGGAGGGATCTTTGACCGAGTTGAATGATGACATCAGGCAAGCATAAGGCAAATATGGGCAAGCATAAGGTAAAAATGTTGACTTACCTATAAGGTTCATCTTCTGTTCTGGTCCTGGTTATGTAGATTCTCTCAGGATGTATGGTTCTTGCCAGTCAGGAAGGACCCTTGGTTTAGGATATGGAGCAAATCAGGACCTGGCCACAGCAATGCAGAAACTTCCCTTAGCCCCAACCAATGCAAGGAGCCCCTCAGACTTATTACTTATTAGGTATAATTGTACTGGTTCAAGTATCTCTAGTTCCCTAACAACTTTACATAACTAACAACTTTAAATAAATGAAATGTTCAGATCTAAGATGCAGGCAGCAGTCCAGCATCTGGGGGCTTCCAGTCTTTTGCACTGAGTATTACATGTATGATTTTCTCCCAGTTGGTGAGAGGTCTTATTTTGTACTAAATACAAAGAGCTCTTTGCTCTTACGGAATGAGTCCAATCTCTGGAGGCTAGAGAAAACATATATATATATATATATATATATATATATATATATATATATATATATATATATATATATATATGAGACCTGCAGGGATGTAGTAGAGAAGTCCCACCTCCAGTCTGGAAGCCTCTCTGCTACCATGGAGGAGAGAAGTCATGCAAAAAGAGAGCATCACCTTGGTGTGGCAGGAAGTGATCCTGTAGCTAGGACCTGTCCTTCAAGTTTGTAATACCCTCTCACACTAAGGAGGTTTCTCCAGGACCATGTGCCCATGAGGGAAGGGTTAGGATGGCCATTATAGTTGGCAATTTGATTATTAAGCATGTAGATAGCTGGGTGGCTGGTAGATGTGAAGATCGCCTGGTAACATGCCTGCCTGATATGAAGGTAGCAGACCTCATGGGCCACATAGATAAAGCTTTAGATAGGGCTGGGGAAGAGCCTGCTGTCTTGGTACATGTTGGTACCAATGACATAGGTGGAAGGGAGGTCTGGAAGCCAAATTTAGGCTTTTAGGCAGAAAGTTGAAATCCAGAACTTCCAGGGTAGCATTCTCAGACATACTTCCCGTTTCACATGCAGGCAGAGCAAGGAAGAAGGTTTTGGATTTGTTAAGAACTGGGCAACATTTTGCGGAAGGGGTGGGAGGTTTCTGAAAGAATGGACTCCACCTTAGCCAAGTTGGAACTAGGCTCTTTTGGGGAAATTTTTATGCTGGGTCAAGCTGACTATCCTTAGCTGAGCAAAGAGAACATAATTGCTCATCTCCCACTTTGACTGAGAAGGTTTTTGGCGAGTTCTTGGCCAAGTATGACATCTAGAGCTATACTGATCACAATTTTTGCTCTGGAGTCAGAGTGGAACTGAGCATGTCTTTGGACTTGAAAAGATTGAATGAGCTATAAAATGGAGTTCCCTATGCTCCTGACACACATACTGCTGTCTAATTCAATGACTGTTTCTGAGAGCCCTTTTTTGATTGCTGAATAAATTCCTTTTTTTTTTTTTTTGCAGCTTGGACACTTTAGTAAATTAATTTTGGAAGTTGCATCTTTTTCTGAGATCCCTTCAATCTCATAGCAGGATAACAAAAAAAAATAGTGCTTTGTTCTGCTGTCTTTCACTTTCCTGGTCAGCTGCTAATTACATCACCAGCCATGGGAGAAGGGAGACATGGATAGGTTTGTTTGAGTGCTTCTCAAAAAGTTTCAAAATGATTGGCAAAGTGCTTTATGTTTCTGTTTGATCTCCCTCCCAAAGTGGCTACAGTTTATATTCTCACCTCCTACAGTGTGCAGCTCGTGGCCAAAAACTAAGAGAACAAATGAAGATTCAACTAATTCCATATTTCCTGTTACTAGTTTTCTTTAAAGATATACAAACCAAAAACCTTCTCATTTGTCATATTTTACCATTCATTTAAAAAGGAATGCACAACTCTAATAGGCAAGGTTCCTATTTTCCTGTTTTTCCATGGTTTCATGATCTTGACAAGGGTTACAAAATCTGCTTCTTGTTATGGTATTATCCAGTCCATGCAGAATCAAAAGAAACAAGAAACTAGTATTTTTATTTTTTTTGTAGGAGAAGGATGAGTGGGGAGAGTAGGATGCTGAATGAGCAAATATTCCTTACCCTCCCCCTGTCATCTTCTCTCCTTGCTTCTCCTTATCTTTTACCCCTTGCTTCTCCTTACCTTTTACCCCTTGCCAATTATCTCCTTCCAGGCTGATCACCTCTTACTCCTCCAGAGTGATTCCTTCACTCATCTGCCAGTCCCTACCACTGTCAACACTACAGGAAGAGAAAGGGAGGGGCAGTGTTTCAGGCAATCCATGGCCTGACCAGTGTTTACAATGACAAGATATATCACAAAAATGTAATGTGTGCCTTTGAGTCAGTCCTGACTCCTGGTGCCCCAAAAGCTCCTTGGTTTTCTTGGCAGTGTCACTAGAAGTAGATTGCCAGGCCTTTCTTCTGAGGTAATGGAGGGTCAAGTGACTTGCCCAAGGCCACAAGGAATGCTAGTAGGAATTGAACTGTGGTTGCTTGGTTACCAAGCCAGTGCTCTAACCACTAGGCTACTCCTCCACTCTGAGAGTTATTACAATACAACACAAATCTGATTCTCTTCTGTTAACTGAATCAGTGTTGGTTGAAGTTAGGGGATGACAGAATCAGCAGGAGGAGGATTGGAAAATGGGGAGGGGGATACAAAAAGTACTTAGTAGAGGGTTGGAGGGAGAAAGGAGATCAGTGGAAGAAGGATAAGGAGGCAAGTGAGAAGAATTGATTGTATTGGTTATGGAAGAAAAGGGCAGCAGTCATATGAGAGAAATTGGGGAGGGGGTAGAGGTGAGAGTGGTTTTGAAAGAATTAGCTGAAGAAATGTGAGGTATGTTAAGAAAGGGGATCAGATGAGGGTGAGAAAGAAGATGATATGGACTGCAATGAGAGAGGTGTAGGGATGAAAGAGGGACTGAGAAAGGGGATCAAGTGGAGAATGAGAGGGTAAATTGGCAATTAGCTGAGAAGAGCTGGAGAGATGTGAAAGAGGATGGAATGGATGAAAATGAATTGACTGAGAGGAAAGTGAGAGAAGGAATGAACAGGGGGAAGATGACAGGGAATTGAAAGCGAGTTAATGTATGTGAGAGAAAGGTGGAAAGGATTCATCATGTATGGGGCATGAGAGAGAGAGAGGATTTAGCTCAGACTTTTCCACTAGTAACACAAAATAAGTTTCATTAGGGCACAGTAGGTATTTCCCTATCCCCAGATGGCTTACAATCTACAGTAATTTTGTACCTGAGACTATGGAGAGTAAAGTGACTTCCCATGTTCCTGAGTGTCCTTGAGATTTAAATCCTAGTGTGGTGGACGTCGCTTAGTGGGGCTCCGGTCCACTGAGCCTGAGTCATCCTGAAAAGAATGTGAAGAAAAAGACAAGAAAAAGAAATACAATTTCCAGGCAGTTTACCTGTTTTTATTCTGCTAGCAGAGACCAGTCACCTAGAGAGTCACAATGAACAGGTGTCGGTACTAGCCTTGCATGCGATTTTTATAAGCATTCTGTTACATAGCTCTAACATGAAGCACCCACGTATCCCCTCTCCCTTCTCCCTTCTCCCTCCCCCTCCCTTTTGTTCCCTTACATGAGCGTCTCTAAAAAGCGAGGCTACTGGTCAGCTTACCAGGTATGCAGATTATAGTGGTTAAGCATGTATATGAGGGCAAAGATAGTTCAGCAAGATAGCGGTCACTTTTTAGCAGTTGTTAAAAGGTCATTTGGTCCATTTCTTACGTCAGCTTACGTCTGAGAGGAGAGGGGTCAAATGGTTCCTATCTTCGTGAAGCTTTTCGTGGAAAGACACCTGCAGTGGAAACCTACGTGTCTGAGTAAATATGAGCTTCTGATTGGTTACACGAGGGGTGGCTGTGGTTTGCAGCCCCTCTGTGGTTAGGCTCCATTTCCTCTCAAAAGGATCAGCCAGCTGCAGCTTACAAGACATAATTTATTGTGTTTTGGTTTTGTCTCTGTTGTTCTGCCTCCCTGTATCTGATACTACAGGCCTCCCGGCCTGTAGTTTGGCTCGTGTTGTTCTTGGCCTAAGTGTTGTCCTTTCTTTATTCCTTGTAATGCCTCCTTTTCCCATCTCACTGGCGGCTGTGGTTCATAGGCCCCTACTCTAATCACTAGGCTACTTCTCCATTCAGGGATAGGCAAAGAAAGAGAAAATGAATGTGGTATAAGCAGAGAGGGAAGCGAGAGCAAGCATGGCCAGAGTTGGAGGAGGGCTGCCTCCCTCCTTCTCCCTTCTCTTTTCCCATCACAGATCCATGAACTTCCTCACCCATCCTTTTCCCCCTGCCCCAGCTCTAGTCCTCTTACTGTTCCCTGATCCCCCATCCTCTCCCATTTTTCCACTTTATCTTCTCCTCCTATGCCTAGAATACTCTATTCCTCCACCCTTTTCCCCATTTGTAATATTGCCTCTGTTCTAATCCCCCACACTGATACCTGAGATCCATTTTCCTCCAAGGATATATCCTCAAAGCGACTAAACTAAGAGGTCTATTGACCCAAAACCATTAGAGCTTCTCATTAGCTTGAATGGCTAGTAAACAGGCCCCAAAGAGATGAATAGGGTCTGTTTGCCAACAGAATGCATTAGTGCAAAACACACATTAGTGCAGCATAGTGCATTAACACACCTTGTAAATAGTGAGGTTGGAAATTTGCTTTTTATTAAGTGCAAAATAAAATTCTTATTATTTAAGATGTAAATACATGACAGAATTGATGCAAATTTTCAGACACACTGGAACAGAATTTTCAAACTTTGATGCAGAATGTGTCTCTGTTCTGCCACAGGGAATTAAGGACTGTTTATAAAGGGGATTCACAGTGTAAAAAGGCAGATTTGCTAAGCGGAGTGGATATTTGTATTTAGAAGATAAATCCCCTTTATCCATAGATACTGGAAGAGAGCAGAAATAAGCTAAATAGTTAGCCTAAGGGTGCAAATATGAGACCTTATTTGACTAACTTAAATATATTAATATTTGTACTTTGCTAATACATCTGTGTTATGATTTATTTCAGCTTCTCTTTTTGCCATAAAGGAAGATAGTCGATGCTTAGAAGCTGAATAAAAATAGAATACTAGATTTTATGCACATAATCTGAGTTTATTAATATGCGGTCATGCATATAACACAGCTACTATAAAATTCCAAATTCAATTAAGAAATAAAACAAGCAAATTAATTTGTGAGATGAAACTACATTTTCAATGGAAACTAATAGACCCAATAATTTTATTTGTCCTAAACATAATGCTAGCATTAATATGTTATATTAAATTCTAAATTATGGTTGACTGTTTCAGATGACATGCAGTAGTCAATCTTGCTTAGAGGTATGACAGCAATACTCAACCTGAAATAGCCATCGGCTCTTTAATTTGGTGTTTTTCAGGAATTTGCACAACTGTTTTTGGGACCAAAGCTATTTTGGTTATTCATTTATTTAGCTTCTGATTAGAATGGAAATCACAGATCACATACAATCCCTGAATCTCCATATCCCCAAAATATGCTTCGTGAAACCAGTTTATGGAATGAAACAAATAGCCATAGCCTTTTTTAAGAGCAGTAGGAATGTACATGGCAAATATTTTCAGTTTGTTTTCAGTTTGCTTTATTTTCCATCCAGTTTGTCATCATCCAAATTATTCAAATCATTCAGATCATTTGAGTTCATTAAAGTCAATGGGGAAAGTGATTTTACAGTCCAGGAAAGTGTATCCTCTATCAGTCCTGGTATGGCCCCCTAGCCAGTCTGGTTTTCAGGATACTCACAATGAATATGCATGAGATAGATTTGCATACACTGCCTCCATTACATGCAGATCTGTTCCGTGCAGATTCTTTGTGGATATCCTAAAAAACATATTGGCCATGGAGTATACCAGGATCGACTTGAGAAACACTGGTACGAAAGGATTTTCCACAATTTTTAAACTAGCTTGCTTAAAAATGCCATAGATGCACTCTAAGGGGTATGTTTACTATTCGGCGGCAGCGGCTTCCGTGCAATATCAGAGCCACTACTGCCATTTAGTAAACATACCCCTAAGACATCAAGGAACTAGTTACTAAGGTGTGCTAATGTAATGCGCATTAATTCACTGTTATTGCGTGTTATTAGTACGAAGGTGCCCTTGAATAACATGGGACCTGAGCTAAAATAATGCATGTTGGCAGTGAATTAATGCATGTTAACATTAGTACTCACGTTTCCCCCGCTTTGACAATAACACATTCCTTGATAAGGTACTACCCAAACTCACTATGAGCCTAACTGATATAGACCAAACTATAGAGAACTGGAACCAAACAATCCATGATGCAGCAACCCCTACTCAAACGATGCAAAAGAAAAAGAAGGAATCACAAAAATGGTTTACTAAAGACATCGCCCTGCTAAAAAAGCAACTACGTAAACAAGAAAAAATCTGGAGAAAAACAAAATCACACGATAACAAAACTAAATATATAAACATACTGAATAGATATAAGGATGCAATCAACAACTCAAAAAGAGAATACTACTCCAAATTAATAAATCTTGCTATCAACCGGCCTAGAGAACTCTTCTCAATTGTAAAAACACTAACAAAAACACAAAACCCAGAACCAAATCAAGATACAATAAGCGTACAAACCTTAGCATCACATTTTGCTGAGAAACTAAAGGTAAAATCTTACTCCCCAACCACCACAATATCTAAACATGACATTAATTATGAATGGACAACCTTTCACAAGGTTGAACGGAAACACATCCTCAATATCATAACAATGATCAACACCACAACCTCTCCGATTGACCCATGCCCGGTGTCATGGATCAAGCATACTAAGGACTTTCTTGCAGAAAACATCCAATACATAGTAAACCAATCACTCTCTCAAGGAACTATGCCCAATGCCCTAAAGCTCTCCTCGATCCGTCCCATAATAAAAAACAATAAACTTGATCCAAAAGACCCCAACTCTTACAGGCCAATAGCTAGCATACCGCTAATCGCCAAAATAATAGAAAAAACCATACAACTCCAATTACAAGATTACATTGATGAACATAAACTCCTCGATGCACATCAATTTGGCTTCCGCCCCTTCCATGGAGTTGAAACTCTCCTAATCGCACTAACAGACCTACTCATCAGAGGTACTAATGACAATAACAAAGGTTTCCTTCTCCTCTTCATAGATCTTTCGGCCGCATTTGACAGCATCAACCATAATACACTCATTAACAGACTAGAAAATCTAAAAATAGGAGGTACAGTCCTTGAATGGTTCAAATCATACATCACACACAGATTAATACGGATACAATTAGGTACAGAAACATCAGAAACTTTCCCACAAGGTCAGGGTATCCCCCAAGGATCAGCCCTCTCCGTCCTCCTCTTCAATTTGTATCTCCAGCCCATCACGAATATATTCAAGAAGCACAAAATCAACCATTTCATATACGCAGATGATATCATGCTTGCCATCCCCATAAGCACTAACAACCCCAAATATGATAGCCTTCTCCAATGCATGAACGAAACTACCACATGGCTTGAAGACAATCACTTAAGCATTAATCTCAAAAAAACAGAAGCAATGTTCATAACGAGGAAATCAGACACTGACTACAACTACCCTACTACAATCACAATAAGTAACACACCTATACCTGTTAAAAAGGAGGTAAAATACCTTGGAATAATTATAGACCACTCACTCACCATGATCCCACACATAAAACATACAGTAAAAACCATATTTTATAAACTCAAGACAATACAACATCTGAGACCCCTACTTAACACAGATGACTTTAGATCAGTAGTCAACACCCTCATCACCCCCCATTTTGACTATTGTAATAGTCTCCTAAACGGACTTCCATTAAAGAGCATATACCTTCTCCAAAGAGCCCAAAACATATGCGCCAAGATGATCACAAAAGCTAAACTAACAGACCATGTGACCCCAATTCTGTTAGACCTACACTGGCTCCCTATAAACAGCCGAATAAAATATAAAATCCTCCTAACTACTTTCAAAATCATTAATAAAATCTCCCCCTCACAACTATCTACTCTAATACACCTCCCACCAGAAACTAGAACGCGCAGACAGAATGCAATACATTCCCTCAACATAAAAACAAATTTCAGAAAAACTAAAGCGACAACAAGCGATAGAGCTTTCTCCTTTGCTGCCCCCACCCTCTGGAATGAAATACCATTAACACTACGCATGATAAAAGACCTTCATCAATTCAAAAAGGAACTAAAAACCTACCTCTTTACAAAACACTTTGAGATCCCATATCAACAAAAAACCTCTCCAAAACAATCACAGAAACACATCCACAGTACTCAAGACAGAACAAACGATTAACTCAAGAAACCTTACATATTCCACACAACATGCAAAACATTTCACACAACATGCAAAAGATCTACTCAAACTGTCGGCTATATCACTATTGTAAATAACCACTGGTAATAAACTATGTTGTGCTCCATGTTATTATAACCTGTACATAGTTAACATTCAAAAATATGTTCACTGTAATTTCACTTGTATATAGTTAAAAACATAATGTTCCTTGTAAATGTATACACATGTATACAATGTTCTGTTCACTGTTTAATGTAAACTGCCCCTGATCTCTGGAAGGGGCGTTATAGAAGAAACCGTTAAATAAAATAAATAAAATAAAAAAATAAATAGTACACCATTTTAACTAGCCCTCTGAGAGTGATATGATGATTCCACGTAACCCAAAGAGAGGATAAGGACACTGGCATGAAGATTCCAAACAACAGTTGGAGGGGGAAAAGCAGCACCAGTATTGACAGGAAGATCCCACAGCATTGAGACAGGGACAAAGGAGCATTAACATTTGCGGACGTCAGGGGAGAGAATTTGGATGTTTGTTGTACTGACTTGATTGATTTTCATGTTCCTGTTTCTTTGCTTCAAGTGTCATGTCAGGACATGGTACCTCATGGGGTATTTTGGGTGGGGGAAGGTGGAGGAGGGGATTTGGGGGGTGCCTGTGCCTGAGTTCAGGAGGGCCTTGTGCCCTAGTCTTAGGGAGATCGCTCTGCTTTTTTGGGAAGAACCTTGGTTCCCTGTCTTAGAGCAGTCTTTCTCATGGTCCAGTCTCTGGGGCTCACTTGCCTGTTTTAGCCCCATTGAAAGTAGCTCCTGATGCA
Source organism: Ichthyophis bannanicus (assembly GCA_033557465.1). Lineage (NCBI taxonomy): Eukaryota > Metazoa > Chordata > Amphibia > Gymnophiona > Ichthyophiidae > Ichthyophis > Ichthyophis bannanicus. The sequence continues at coordinate 86,098,517 of CM066032.1, read as the reverse complement.
TTAGGGGATGGTTTGGGTGGGGGAATAGGAGAGAGGGGTGTGGCTGTGCCTGTCTCAGAGTCCATGATGGATCTTGTGGCTCTGTCTTAAAGGAGTTCTGTTTGTAGGGTTCGGGCTCTTAGGTTGGGATTATCATCCTTAGCTTTGTTACCAGTTGAGCATGAGCTGCACAATGAGCCCCAGTGGCTGATAAGGAGTCTTGGGAATACAGATTGGGGCAGATGGAGAGAAAGAGGCCTTGGAACATGGGGTCAGTCGGGTGGGTTAGGGGAGGTGCTCATGGCTGGCAGCCACAGTCTTTTTCAGCAGCTGCCCAAGGGGGGCTGGATGGGGGTTCTAGGGAGGGAGCTTGGCCTATTGGCAGGGATGGTGATCCAGTGTTTCTGGGGTTCTTTTCCAAAGCATCATAATGTGATTAAATTCCATTGGGTGGGGGAGGGACCATCTCTAGAGAGTGAAGAAGTATTTCATATGGTTCTTCAAATGGGCTTTCTTCTAAAAGACTTGAATGCTTGCATTCATCTGGCCTCATCCCCAGAGTATGATTTTAGTTTCTGAACTCAACAGGGGATGGAAGTTTGAGTGTTGGTTTATGGTGTCTGATAATAGAAGGGACTGAGACCGTATTCACCATGGTAATTCTTCTTACTCTGTTGTCAGGTGTCCATTGTAGAATATCATTAAGAGCATAAGCAGAGAGGTTATGTAGTATTTTTGAATGTTATGATGAGGGCTTTATACTTGAGATGGCAGACAATGGGAGCCAATGTAGGTGTCTAAGGATAGGGGTGACATGTTCGTATCTTGAGGCTTCAACCAGTGTCCGTGCTGTTGAATTCATAGCCAATTGAAGGGGGTGTATTTCATAATTGGAGACCGTGGAGAATGATGTTTACATAATCGAAAAGTGTGGTGATCAATGCTTGGATTACTGTTAGAAAGTCAGCAGCTTCAAGTAAGGGGCATAGTTGACGAAAGGTCTGTAATTTTAGGTATATTGTTTTGGTAATATTGTTTATGTGTAGCTCCATAGTCAAATGTTGGTTTAGGGTGATCTCTAGGTATCAGACTTCTTGCTTAGTGTTTAGTTCAGCATCCTTCACTCATAAAGTGGGAGGGGTGTGTGAATAAAGGGTCCTTAATAATGAAAAGAACCTCAAATTTCTTGCACTTTATTCTTAAATTATTTAGTTTCAGCCAGTCCGATACTGCATTAAAGCAGTCTATGATTTTAGAGTAGTTTGGATTGGTTGTAGAGACGGGAGTGTAGAGCAGCACATCATCCACATAAATGTAGTAGAGTATACTGAAGGATTTGATGATGGAGCAAATAGGCTGGATGTAAATATTAAACAGAAGGGCAGATAAGGAGGAGCCCTGTGGTATGCCTTGTGTTTGTGCATAACTGGATGAAGATTGCATCCCTATGTATACCGTTTGCTGGCAGTCTGATAAGTATGATCTGCACCATTCCAAGGCTACGTTTTGAATGCTTTTAGACTGTATCTGGAAAAGGAAGAGGTTATGAGATACTGTGTCGAAGGCAGACACAGTATCAAGAAAGAGAAGGATAAATCTTTGTTTGGATTTGTTCAAGCCTAAAATAAGATTGTTTATCAGGGTGACAAGCTGTGTCTCGACACCATGTTGTAGGCAAAATCCATGTTGGTTGTCATCTAATACCTCACATAATACGTATATGTATATAATGTATATAATGTTGCACTGTTCTGTGCTAATCTGTTCTACATTTTCTGTTTTCTTTACATTGTTTATTGTTATATGACGTTATATGTAAAACAAACAATGCTTTGTTGACTGTTGTTATTTGTGAACCGCAGCTGATCTCTGGAAGCTGCGGTATATAAGTGCTTGTTAAATAAATAAATAAAAAAATCTAGAGGATAATGGGCATCAATATGGTCTTGAATTTGCTGCTGTATAATCTTCTCCATTATCTTGGCCAGGAAGGGTAAGCTTGATATGGGTCTGTAGAAGTTTATATCAGCAGGATCTAATTTAGGGATCTTAAGAAGATGGGATCTTAAGGGTCTAATGGATGTTGTTATTAGTGGGGCTGGAAAGAGGCCTTTGGAGAAGATTGTTCCACAGGCTTGGCCCTCTCTGGACCCTGCCATCTTTGCCATAGTACAGGAGGATGTTCTGAAGGGTAAGCCTGCTCCTCCATTATGGGGAGAGCAGGTTAGTGATGCTGAGAAGGAGATTGCTGTGGAACCTTGAGGGGATGATGACACTGGGGTTGTTGTAAAAAAGGACATGTGAGGAAGAGGAGGGGCAACAGAAGAAGGTTTGCACTTATTTGATAGAAGATGGAGACTGAAGCTTCTTTCTCAGGGTAGTTTCTCCAAATGGGTTAGTTTTGCGCATACTATGGCAGTCGTGAACCTCACTTCTAAGCCAGGGTATGTGGATTATGATCTTAGTCTCTCAAATTTACTGCTAATGCTCAGTGTAATACTTGCATCGTGCCAAAGAGAGCCTCCTGCTGGAGATTGTAAGATGTAACATCTTTGGGTAGTTTGTCAAGATGTGCTTGGAAATTCTTCTTTATCAAGCCTGTGGCTCCCAGTACAATGGGGAATATTTCCATATCTTTCTGCCACATTTTCTTCATCTCTGACTGCATTTCTTGTTACTTCAGGAACTTCTGCCTCTCCACGCAATTCACAGAATAATCACTCAGTACCGATACTTCTATTTTCAATGCCATTCTGTGTCAGGTTTCCTGGCATCCAGTTTCTTATCCGTTGGAATGGGAATGTCCCAGGTGATCACAACCTCTTCATTCTCCGTTATTCTCTTAGGATCATGATCCTAGTGCTTTTCAGGGACAGTGATGTTGTAGTGTTCACAGAGTTTTCTCCTTTGTGATGGTGAATGTCACCATTATTAAGGGAATGAGGGCCACATCTGGCATATGAGTATTTTTCCCAGTGGAGATTGATGTCCTTTTTTTTCTCACAAGAAACCAGACTTTCCACTCTGCCGGTTCTTTATGAGACTAAGAGGAAATGGTACCATTGGTTTTTCTTCTAGTCCCTTGCAACTGAACCATACAGTGGGGTAGCTCTTCTGTTCATGTCCTATCAGCTTGTGGTTCATTGATTTTAATACCATCACTTATGTGGAGAACCATGGTGGGGTTCATTGTCCAGTCAATTAAGATGGCTTGTGTTTGGGGGATGATTACTCAGGTGGCTGGACTGAAGGATTGTTATGGCCATCATTTTGGAGTGATTCCTGGCTTTACATACTTCAGGGACACTGGTAAGAATAGGCTGGATATGCTCTTTGTGAGTAAGGATGTGATTGATTCTCTTACGGGGCTGTTCTGTGCTATGAATAGCGGGGATGGATGTCCCGCTATTTGTGCCTTCTTCCAGCCGCGACTAACTTCCCCGCCGGTTGAGTGGGAACATTAGATGGGGTGGGGAAGAGGGAGCTAGGGGGAGGAGTCTGGGTGGGTGGTGAGCGGTTGCCAGCCCTGGACATAAAGGGGCAATTCTAATGTCGGCTGTGTATGTCCAGGGCCAGCGACATGTGTGGGGAAGTTATTCCACCTCAGAGGTGGAATAACTTCCCTGTACGTTTTTAAAGTGTGTGTCTGGGGTGCAGATGGGGCAGGGGATCCAGGGGACATTCCCAGCAGCCTGGCCCTGGCCTTATAAGGCCAGATCAGGGAACGGGCTGCGGGGAATAAGCAGTTTTTGCCAGCGGCCGGCATCATGGCTTTTAAATGGAGCCACGGTGCCATGGCAACCGGACGCTATGGTGCCGCGGCTCCATTTAAAAGCCCTGACTGAGTTAGCAGGGCTTTTCATGTATATGCAGTCTCAGTCCCAGCCTGCACATACATGACTGTTCGTGATTCTGATCCTGCGGGGCTAGATCTTGATCCCCTCTGTATGTCCGGCTCAGACTGGATGTACGGAGGGGATCTACGTGCATGACAGAATTGGACCCATAGTGTTTACTAAGAACATAAGAACATAAGATATGCCATACTGGGTCAGACCAAGGTCCATCAAGCCCAGTATTCTGTTTCCAACAGTGGCCAATCTAGGTCATATGTACCTAGAAGTTTCCCCAAGAGACACAAGTTCCACAATGCTTGTACTGGGTCAAGCATTGATATCTTCGGTCACTTCTTAATAATGGTTTATGGACCTTTCCTCCAGGAACTTGTCCAAACCTTTTTTAAACCCAGCTACACTAACAGCCTTTACTACATCCTCCGGTAACAAATTCCAGAGTTTGATTACACGTTGAGTGAAAAAATATTTTATTTTATTAGTCTTAAATAGTTTACCCTGTAGCTTCATTGCATGTCCCCTAGTCTTTCTATATTCTGATAAGGTACCGGTAAACAATCGATCTACGTTTACCCGTTCCACTCCGTTCATTAATTTATAGACTTCTATCATATCTCCCCTCAGCCGTCTCTTTTCCAGGTTAAAGAGCCCTAACCTTTTTAGTCTTTCTTCATAGGAGTATCCTTCCATCCCCTTTACCATTTTGGTGGCTCTTCTCTGTACCTTTTCTAAAATCGCTATATCCTTTTTAAGATACAGCGACCAGAATTGCACACAATATTCAAGATGCGGTCTCACCATGGAACGATATAGAGGCATTATAATATCTTTTGTTTTATTTTCCATTCCTTTCCTTATCATACCTAGCATTCTATTTGCTCTCTTGGCCGCCGCTGCACACTGGGCCGAGGGTTTTAAGATGGCATCCGCAATGACGCCTAAATCTTTTTCCTGGGTGGTGGTTCCTAATGTGGAACCTTGCATCGTGAAACCATAGTTTTGGTTGTTCTTCCCTAGGTGCATAACCTTGCACTTGTCCACATTAAATTTCATCTGCCACTTTGATGCCCAGTCTTCCAATTTATCAAGATCCTCTTGCAATTTTTCACAATCCTCTTGGGTTTTAACAACTTTAAATAGTTTTGTGTCATCTGCAAATTTGATCACCTCACTCGTTATTCCACTTTCCAGGTCATTTATGAATATGTCAAAAAGCAGCGGACCCAGCACAGATCCCTGGGGTACACCACTATTCACCTTTCTCCATTGGGAAAATTGGCCATTTAGCCCTACCCTCTGCTTTCTATCTTTTAACCAGTTCCTGATCCACAATAGTACACTGCCTCCTATCCCATGACTCTTTAGTTTTGCCAAAAGTCTCTGATGAGGGACCTTGTCAAAGGCTTTCTGAAAGTCCAGATACACAATATCAACCGACTCACCTTTGTCCACCTGTTTATTCACTCCTTCAAAAAAACATAACAGATTAGTAAGACAAGATCTTCCTTGTCTAAAGCCATGTTGGCTGTCTCCCATTAGGTTGTGACTATCTACATGCTGAGTAATTTTATTCTTTATGATGGTTTCTACCATTTTTCCCAGTACTGACGTCAGGCTCACCAGTCTGTAGTTTCCCGGATCACCCCTGGAACCCTTTTTAAAAATTGGTGTTACATTGGCGATCCTCCAATCTTCAGGTATTAGAGATGATTTTAATGATAGTTCACAGATTACTGATAGCAGTTCTGCAATCTCATATTTCAGTTCTTTCAACACCCTTGGATGTATACCATCCGGCCCAGGTGATTTGCTACTCTTCAGTTTATCTAATAGTTGTAATACATCTTCCCGATGTATCGATATTTCCTTCAATTCTTCCGCACCTTTAAATACCACTTCAGTCATGGGTAACATCCCTACATCTTCCTCAGTAAAGACCGAAGCAAAGAATTCATTCAGTCTCTCCGCTATCGCCTTGTCGCCTCTTAGTGCTCCTTTAACCCCTTTATCATCTAATGGACCAACTGACTCTCTCACAGGTTTTTTGCTACGAATGTACTTGAAAAGGTCTTTATTTCGCGTTTTTGCTTCCGCAGCAAGCTTCTTTTCAAATTCTCTCTTTGCCTGCCTTATTAATGCCTTGCATTTGACTTGCCAGTGCTTGTGCTGTTTCCAGGTTTCATCGTTTGGCTTTTTTTTCCATTTCCTGAAAGATGCTTTTTTGGCAACAACAGCCTCTCTGACCTCACCTTTAAACCATGCTGGCAGTTTTTTGGACTTGCTTCCACTTTTCTTAAAGCGTGGAATACAGCTGGTCTGGGCTTCCAAGATAGTATTTTTCAACAACACCCAAGCTTGATGTACGTCTTTAACCTTCACAACTGCTCCTTTTAGTTTTTTCTTAACTTTTTTCCTCATTTTATCATAGTCTCCCTTTCGAAAGTTAAAAGGTAGTACTGTGGATTTCCTTACTATCCCTCCTCCACTAATTAAATCAAAGGCGATCATGTTATGATCACTATTAACAAGTGGCCCCAACACCCTTTTCTCTTGCACTAGATCTGGTGTTCCACTAAGGACTAGGTCTAATATGGCTTCCTCTCTGGTCGGTTCATGAACCAGCTGCTCCAAGAAGCAGTCATTTATTTCATCTAGGAACTTTATCTCCCTAGCATGTCCTGACGTGACACTGACCCAGTCGATACCGGGGTAATTGAAATCACCCATTATTATTACTGCGCTGTAACTTTTGTTAGCTTCCTTGATTTCTTTGAGCATTTCATCATCCTTTTGGTCATTCTGGCCAGGTGCTCGATAGTACACCCCCACTGATCACTATATGGTGCTAGTAAAGATTCAGCAGGGAGAAGGGACAAGCGTCTTTGGCAGTTTAATGCTCATTTCTTGGACGATGAACATGTGTGTCAATACTTTTGTCAGTTTTTGTCAGATCAGGCCACACTTCAAGCAGCCTTTGGGGATCTTGGGAATAGATGAACCAGGTCAAGTGGCAGTCTGATGAATTTTTCATACTGTGGCCAGGAAACAGTGTAGTGAGGATTACGAGTCATATAGGAATCTGTGATGATGGTTGGATAAGTTGGTTTCTGGAGGTGTGGATCGGGAAGGCCTGCAGACTCTTCTTTTTCAAATGTGACATCTGCAATATAATATGCAGTATTCTTCTCTGGTTTATGAGATAGAGTTATGGTAAGCCCATGTTCGCTGACTCATTCTTGCATTGAGCAGCAGTAGTGCAGAAAAAGCATAGTGCAATAGTGCAGAAAAAGCCTGTTGGTGGACTGGGAAGGGTTTGTGCTGCCCTCTATGGAGGGGCTTTTTTGCATAATTGAGAAACATTACTCCTCTTTGTTTTTAGCCCATGTGTTAATGTGACTGAGGTTTCAGCTTATCTGGATGAGGGGTAGCAAGATGCAGTACCAAGGGACCAGGTGGATTTAGTTCCCATGAGTAGGTCAATTGAGGCAGGAGAGGTACTTGTTGCTATGAATAGCCTCCCCTTGAAAAAGATGCCTGGTCCAGATGGAGTGCCGTTGGAGTGGTACTGGCAGTTTGTGGAATCTCTTGATGATGTTTTAAATTAGGCTGTTGTTAGGGGTTGATTGCCACATTCTTTCTGTGCATCAGCAATGATCTTTTTGTCTAAGGGTCAGGACAATTCCTATATCGAGTATTGGTGGTCTATTTCACTGCTGAATGTGGATCTCAAGATGTCAACAGGTTTGTGACTGTCACTTGCTTGGCCCTTTTTCCATCCCAGTATTATGGGGTTCATGGGAGACAGGTTTTGGAGGCTGTTCTTTTGATTCATGAGCTGGTGGAATGCAGTCAAGGTGTGGCACAGCAGACATTTCTGGTATCTCTTGATCAGTCTAAAGGTTTTGATTGGGTAGATCATCAACATCTTCAACATAGGTTGACAGAAGGTTTTTAGGCCTTTCTTTGAGTGTGGAGACCTTTAGTTTTCCTTTGATTAATGGCTGGATTGGGCCGTGTATTTCTGTATGTTCACGGGTTTGGTAGGGATGCCATCTTAGCCCCCTGCGGTATACTTTCACTATTGATTCCTTAGTGCATCATTTGGAAAGTGGTAGGTCGTGGGGCATATGTCTGCTAGCTTACATGGATGATTTCTCAGTGCTGGCCTTGGATTGTGCAGAGGTGGTTGATATTCTTGCAATGATCCCAACCTATTCTGCTTTATCTCATTCAATTGTGAACAGGGATAAGTGTCAATCCCTGTGTCTGTGGGGAAACTTCATGAGTCTCTCCCAGAGTCTTGCTCTGTGATTAAGGTTTTGGGATTGAATTTTGCCCCCCAGATTTTGTAGAATGAAATTGACAGCATTGTATGAGGGGCAAGGGGATGTTTCAGTGCTGAAAAAGATGGAGGTTCACCTATGAAGAACACTTATATGTTCAATGATTTTGTTCCTTATAAAGGTTTCTACCATTTTGCCTGGTAATAATCTCAGGCTCACTGATCTGTATTTCCGCAGATCAGCCCTGGAACCCTTTTGAAAAATTTACATTATACTGTACTGGCCACTCTCCAATCTTCAAGTATTATAGATGATTTTAATGATAATTCAGAAATTACTAATAGTATGTCTGAAATCTAATTTTTGAATTTTTTCAGCAATCTGGGATGTATACCATCCAGTCCAGATGATTTGCTACTGTTACGTTTATTAAATTTCTGTATTACATCTTCCGGGTTTATTAAGATTTGTTTCAATTCCCCCAATACATCACCTTTAAATATAATTTCTGGCATGAGTAACTTCCCTACATCTTCTCCAGTAAAGACTGAAGCAAAGAATTCATTCAGTCTCTCCACTATGTCCTTGTCCTCCCCTACTGTCCGTTTTACCCCTCTATCATCTAATGGCCCAACTGACTCTCTCACGGTTTTTTTTTTTACTACAAAAGTACTTGAAAAGGTTTTATTGTGACTTTTTTCTTCCATGGCAAGCTTCTTTTATTGATTGAGTATATTGTTTGATATGTTGCCAGATTTCTAATAAAGTAATACTTTCCAGCTCCAGATCATCCTTAAGTCTACATTCCTTCAAATCATGTTAACAGGTTAGTTAAAGTCATCCTGGAAAACTCCTCTATTTATATTTAAGGCCTGGCCAGCTATGAAGAGAAGCAGCTCCCTGCTGCTTCTCAGTAGTCTTGAGTCTTTTGAGGCTCCATGGTAATTTTTGCCAAACTTTAACCAAACAAACAAAACAAAAAATCTCCAGATTGAATTAACAGGACCTGTTATAATTCCTTCATATGAACCCCTTCCACCCTGATTCCTCTAACAGGAAGTCCCCCGTGTTTGAAACCTCCCTTATTTGTTAGCTTGATTCCTTAGTGATAGTACCACAAAACAAGTTAATGTGATTTGGGCACCATTTTGAAGTTGGGTACCAACTGCATAGGAGCAACTGTGGGCCATTCCTACCTCCACCACTAGTCATCAGGAAGCCCCCATCCCCCAGTAGCTATTGGGGGTATTGAGGGTGGGTTGGAGCATGAGGTGAGGGGGTTTTTGTTTAGGGGTCTCTCTATTGGAAAGGATCGAGAAAGGTCTGCTAACCACGTTAATCCCTTTGAATAGCCCCCTCCAAATTTTTAGATGCTGACAACTAGAGTTACTAATGTGCGTTATCACTTTAATATGCCTTGATATCATAAATATATATTATTTTACAGCTGGTCCATTTTATGCAATGGGACCTAGTTATACTAGCATGCATTAATAATGCAAACACATGCTAATGCAGGAGTGCATCTCAGAAACTCTAGCTGGGAATCCTTTTGTTTAAAAATTGAATCTTTGATTGTATCTCTCCACGTTCTTTAAAGCATCTCCAGTTATATCCTGAAAATATTGCTTATTGCTGCAGGGATGCTGTGCAGAGGCATTTGATTCTGTTTCATGCTAAATAACCTCTCCAAGTTACTTAGGCCTCCTTCAGAGAAAATTAGAATACTGAAAAAAATTAATGAGTGTACTGGGATAAACTTGGAAAGTATTAAATATATTACTGTCACCTGCCCAACTGATTCTTTGTTGAATCAGGTGGCATGTGCAGAGACCAGGATTTAGAGGATTTGAACTGTAAATGTTGAGGATTCAGGGATGATGTCCTAATGGCTTTTTCCAGTTTTGCATCTATGGAAATATGCTTAGCATATGACCCCTAGCTCTGTGCTTGTTTTAATTAATTTTTTTTAACTTCTCTACCCTGAAAAAAATTGGAAACCAGATATAAATATGGATTAATCATTCACAAAGCAGATTTGCAATTTTGCAGTGGCTATTGAGGTGAGAGAGGAAATAAAAAACTAGAAAGCTTGAATAAAGCATTGACCACTTTTTCTAGTCTGTTGCACATTTTTCCGGCTATAAAAAAATGTGTATCTTTTCTGCTCACATATAGTCCAGATATTCTGAAGGGTTCCCCCCATTCTGTGTTAGTAGGGAAAGAGCTTTGTACAATCGGTCCTACAGCATAAATAAAAAAATAGGAATCCTTACCTAAAGTACATTAAGTGTGGGTTTTACGGTGCATTGACTGGGAGTCTTTTTTTTTATTATTATTATTATTTTGAAGGCCGAGTGAGGCGGACCTTTGGGGGGAAATTTTTGCTGCCCCCAAAAAGATGCTGCCTGAGGCTACCACCTCACTTGGCCTCATTATAGAGCTGCTCCTGTGTGTCAGGGAGGTTGGGGGTGGGGGGAGTGTTAGCACTTGAACTGAGGGTGTACATACGTGTGTGTGTGTGTGTGGGGGGGGGTTATTGTCAGGAGGGAATGTGTTGGGAGGATTCGATTCGGAGGGTGGGGGCTCTGTCAGGTGACTGGAGTTAGGATTGGGAGATAGGAAGGTACAGCTGTCACCAGTGATGGCTGCCTTTGGTTTTTGGAGCTTGAGGCAGCATTGGTCCCTCTATGTATGCATCAGCACACCCCCTGCAGATGCTGGGCATATTCCCTGCATTTACTGCATAGGCTTTGCTTTTACCACATCTTAGGTTTTACAGTTGTGGTGCGGAAACTGCATAAACTTACCATGCTTTAATAAAAGGTCCCTTTAGTCAGGGCCGGCCTATGTTTCTGCCACCTTAGGCAGAAACCCTGGCCTCGCTGCCCCCCCCCACCCTCCCTGCTGCTGCCGCTTCCCTAGGTGCCGCTGATTTCATCTCAGAAGGAGGAGGCAGCAGCAGCAGCAGTATTTTCAAAAGTGGCAGCAAAAAGCCGCCACTTTTGGAAATACTGCCTGTGCTCACCCCCCCCCCCCCGAAACAGAACTAGCGACAGCTGGAGGAGAAGAGGGGGCAGTGTAGCTGCCCATGTGTGTTGCTGCTACCACCCACCCAGGCCGGCCGCCCTAGGCAGCCGCCTAGCTCTCCTAGTGGATGGGCCAGCCCTGCCCTTAGTTAAGTCATTCCTCACATTCTTCAGCAATGTGAGCATTATTCAGAGCAGGGGCGGCCCAAGGGGGGTGCGGGGCCATGTGCGGAGACTCGGTGCAGGGCCTCATTTGCATAAATATTTGCATAATGTTACCATACACTAACATTTAGTAAACATGCCTCTTAATGAGTGTATGGATAAAGAAAGACTAAAAGATTTCTATATTACTATAATCCAGTGACGACCACCAGGCACATTAGGAACTACTACAAACACTGCCCATTTAGAACCCATAGCAAACCCGCCGTATCCTAATAGCACTACCAGGACTCACAAAGCATCATACTCTACCTATCAAAAGGCAACAGTGCAAATATTAAACCAATACATTTTAGAGAATAACAATACATGACCTACTGGGGAAAGAGAACAAGTGGCACTGTCAAATGGGAATTACATAAACAGAATGCCTCAGCTCAGTTACACATGCAGAACATAGACCATCACCAAACAAGGAATCACAATTTAGAAACAGGAAGACAATAATTAAACTGGGAACCACAAAAGCCAAACTTGGAATGTACAACAACACTGTAGAAATAAAACTATAAATTAATTTCCTCTTGTACTAAACCAAGCGCAGACGTTAATGATGCACATTTCCCCGAGCTGACATATTCCAGTTAATAAATTCAAAATAAAGAGATATTTTTCTACCTTTTGTGCATTTTTTTCAGTTGCAATTGGTCCCCAGCCACTTTCTTCTGGTTTCTTAGTGTCTTCGGCTAACTCTCCATCGTCTGCTGTCCATTTGTCCTTCCTTCTCTCTTCTAGTTTTTTTTCCCATTCTCTCTCTACATCTGCTTTAACATAATAATCTTTCTCCTTTTGCTCTTTCCTCTTTCATCCACTCAAATTTTACCTCTCCATCCTCAATCCCCACTTACTCTCCCAATACCCGGCCAACTGTAGATTTGTCTTCCCTCCCACACAAAATATTTTCCCCTCTCCATTTCACTCTCCCAGCTCCATCCCTTTCTAATCCCCCCCCCAACATCAGTTCCCTTCTAGTTCCAGCCCCACCCAGCATCCGCTCCCTTCTAGTCCCCACAACAGCCCATTTCCAGTCTTAGCCCCCCATCAGCCCATTTCCAATCTTATCCTAGCCACACCATCAGCCCATTTCCAGTCCTAGCTTCCTCATCCATTTCCAGTCCTATCCGAGTCCCTCCATCAGCTCATTTCCAATCCCAGCCCCCCTATCAGCCCATTTCTAGTCCTTTCCTAGCCCCACTATCAGCCGATGTCAAATCCTAGCTCCCCTCCACTCAGCCCATTTCCAATCCAAGCCCCCCATTAGCCTACTTCCAGTTCTAGCCCCTCCATGAGTCCATTTCAATCCAAGCCCCCACCACAGGACATTTCCAATCTTAGCACCCCTAACAGCCCATTTCCAGTCCTATCCTAGCCCCTCCATCAGTCCATTTCCTATCCTAGCTCCCCCCAACTCAGCCCATTTCCAGTCCTAGCTCCCTCCTCTCACAGCCCATTCCCATTCCAAGCCCCCTCCCCATCAGCTATTTGCAGTTCAAGCCTCCCCTTCCACTCAGCCCATTTCCATTCCAAGCCCCCATCCCCATCAGCTATTTGCAGTTCAAGCCCCCCTTCCACTCAGCCCATTTCCAGTCCTAGCCCCCCATAGCCCATGACCACTCCTAAGCCCCCCCATCAGCCCACTTCCAGTCCTAATCCCCTCATCACCGCATTTTCAGTCTTAGCCCCCCCCCATAGCTCATTACCAGTCATAACCCCCCATCAGCCCACTTCCAGTCCTAACCCCCCCATCAGCCCATTTCCAGTCTTACCCCCCCCCCCCCCCCCATAGCCCATTACACTGGTCAACATTGAAATCGTTAATGACTTTAAAAGGCCCTAATCTGTAGTATCTTGGTGAGCTGAACATGAATTTAAAATTTTAAAAAAAATTATTGGCTCTCGTTTTGAAGATATTGCAAGTAGTTCATTTTTGACGTTTCACCGTGTAAATTTATTCAGTAGGACATCAACAACATCCCAAATAAGCCTAGAATGATGTAATATTGCATCACATTGCATGATACCAGCATGCACACATCATCCAGAGTTGATTGCATCATTTTCTGATGCAATGCAATAATACTGCCAGACGGCTGCTGAAGCAATCTGATGTCAGCAGTGTACTATACACAGTCGGAAAGGAAAGTAATCTGGTATTCTGTTCCGATATTGAAAGCCTCATGAATGCCTTAAAAATCACTCATGACCCATAAGACTGGAGACTATTTATAGACTCTTCGAAACTGAGTCTGAAGGCTGTTCTTTTGAACAATGGAAACCATCTTCCATCTATTCCAGTAGCGCACGCCGTCCACATGAAAGAGACATACGATAACTTAAAGCATCTACTGACTTCCATTAACTATAACAAGTACAGCTGGCACCTCTGTGATGACTTGAAGGTAGTTGCCCTTTTAATGGGACTGCAGCAGGAATATATAAAATACATGTGTTTCTTATGTGAGTGGGATAGCCGAGCAAGGGATTGGCACTACTTGCAGAAGGAATTGAATCGCAGACAAAATGTAACAGTTGGAGAGAAGAATATCCAGCACCCAGCTCTGGTTGAGGCTCACAAAATCCTGCTACCACCCCTTCACATCAAACTAGGTTTGATGAAAAACTTTGTGAAAGCCATGGACCGCACTTCGCCAGCTTTCCAATACCTGCATAAAAAATTCCCTCGACTCAGCGAAGCAAAGATTAAAGAGGGAGTTTTTGTGGGTCCTCAGATTCGAGAGCTCTTCAAAGATGACCAGTTCAACAACTTGCTGCAGGGTGATGCGAAACAAGCATGGAATGCTTTTCGCCTAGTGTCAACAAACTTTCTCGGGAATGTTAGGGCAGAAAACTACAAGGAACTAGTAGAAGACATGCTGATGCAGTATCAGAAACCTGGCTGCAATATGTCTCTAAAGATCCATTTCCTTGATTCCCATCTCGATTTCTTTCCTGACAACTGTGGTATGGTTAGTGATGAACAGGGCAAATGTTTTCACCAAGATATCGCAACGATGGAGCAGAGATACCAGGGAAAATGGTCCACTACAATGTTGGCTGACTACTGCTGGACACTCCACAGAGAAGCTCCCAAACAGTTGTACAAGAGACAGGCGAAAAAGTCTAAGAAGTAGTCTATGACTTGTTTTTTTACAGGTATTGACCGAAGGCATATTATATTTACTATTGACATGCATTTTGTGATGTAAACATTAATTCTTGTACATTACAAAAAAACTAGAGCCAACTTTGCAATTTCACTGTCATATTCGTGTTCAGCATATAAAAATTGATAAGAATACATTCATGGAGGATACAGATATCTGTATCCTCCATGAATGTATTCCAGGGGTCCGTGGCCTCGTGGGTTTTTCTTTGAAATTTTTTCTTTATGACTTTTCCAATTCTCTGTATTGGGTGGGTATGTCTCTCCTCCTCCCTAGTAGTGTGGATTACAACAGTGTATGCTTTCTTACTTGTACTTATTATATTTGCTTATGGGTTAACATTATTACTTGCACATACTGTATTCGCTGTAAGGAATTATTTTCTTGCTGTTTTGTGAAATTCTATAAATAAATAATTTAAAAAAATTGATAAGAAATAACTATTTTTATTTCAGTAACATGACTTTTGTAAAATTTTGTTGACCAGTGTTACCAGTCCTAACCCCCCATTAGCCCACTTCTAGTCCTAACCCCCCCCCCCCCATAGCCCATTACCAGTCCTAACCCCCACCCATCAGGCCACTTCCAGTCCTAACCCCCCATCAGCCCATTTCCAGTCTTAGTCCCCCCACATAGCCCATTACCAGTCCTAACCCCCCCATCAGCCCATTTCCAGTCTTAGCCCCCCATAGTCCATTACCAGTCCTAAGCCCCTCCCATCAGCCCACTTCCAGTCCTAACCCCTCCATCATCCCATTACCAGTCCTAACCCCCCATCAGCCCACCTCCAGTCCTAACTGGAGCTGATGGGAAACAGGAAGTCCCATCAGCCCCGGCGGGCTTCAGAGAGCTGCAAGAGAGAAACTCTCTCTTCGCGGCTCTGAAAGCCGCCGCTGATAGAGCTGATGTCGGGAGGGCTCTGACGGGCAGGGGGGGCCCCGCGGGACGCTTGATTCTGCCGCTGCCATGGCGGTAGCGGCAGCAGCATCCAGTTTGTGGTTTTTTTAAATCTATGGGCTGATGCAGAATGTTGTTTGCGCGGGGCCCCCTGAAACGCGTGGCCCTGTGCAAACAACATTCTTGCTCAATGGACGGGACGGTCCTGATTCAGAGGACACCAGTTCAGGGAGGATTTGTATAGTAGTCAATGGTCTGTTTAAATAGCTCCATTTAAAAACCAGGGGGTCAGTATTCTAAAGGACTGCTAACCAGATAAGTCTTTCTGAGAGAAATATTCCTTCTGACAGCTGGGGCATTAGCCATATCGTGCTGCGAAGCTCTGCTGGAGCCGGTACTTATCTGGACAGTGGTGATTTTCAGTACTGCTATCCAGATAACAAGCCGCATAACTGAGCATAGCAAAAAGCTGTCCTAAGTGTTATGCGGATTGCCTGTCAGGATAATGGCTGAATATCAATGCTATCTTGATATGGCTGCTGCTGACTTCCAAATCCAGATATTCCATGCCGCCAGTGGTCCGGATAGCAGCACTGAATAACAATACCGGTTAAATGCAGCAGCTGGCATTCAACAAAACAAACAATGACTGCTACAGGTTGACTATTATCTCTTCCCCCCCCCCCACACCAGATGTATTAACATTATGATATTTGGCTTTTTTTAACATGAAACTATTTTATCCCTGCTTCTGAGCAAAGAGAATTTATATGCTGAAGAAAGTGTCTCAGCGAGGCAGTAACCCATAGGTAGCATGGCTGCTGCTCTCCTGGAAGACGTCACTGATGTCCGTGCGTGTGATTTAGCACAGAGGTCTCTTACTCTATATTCAGTGGATTTTATCACATTGTTTGTGTGCTCATCTTGCCAGAGCCTCCAAGTTATTCGGTTCCAGGAGGAAGATTTTAGGCAAGCTCTGTCGACCCTATCATGGAGCATTATGGGACCTGCAGCACTGATTTCAATGGGTAGAATCAGGTTTGACAGATGCCACACTGCTTTGGGATATAATATAAGGTCAAAATCAGAACGGGCCAAATAGTCTCCTTCCTGGAACTTGGCAGCTCTGTCTTGCCCGTTGCTCCTGTAAGGGATGTTATATACAGTTAAACTAGCAAAGGGACACTTAACACCACGGTGGGTTTTCAATCATCTTAACTTTCATGGAATTCTTACATTGAAAGGATTGGTAGGTCATGCTTGAAAACACGAGGCATGATCAATGAAATTAACTGTGAATAAAAGCAATCATTAAATAGGGATCTTTTTCTTCTGTTTGATTGGTTGAAAGGCTTGCCCAGCAGTGAATAAAGGTGTAAAAATTGTGTAAACCTCTTTATCCAAAATGGTCAGTCGAAAGGTATTGAATCCATGGCGCTGGGCTGCACTACAGCTAATGAGGTGACCTGTAAATGTGAGCTTTGCTCATCAGATTCAGGAGAAACCAAAGAGGATACAATTACTTGAGCAGTTCTCTAATTTGGGTGACTGATAGACACTGTAAGACCCTCCCTCCTCCAAATAAGGCCAGGAAGAATGTGTTAAGTAGCAGGTCTGCTAAGAATAAATCAGAGTCTTAATGGATAAGGTTACACTGAACTCTCTGGTTTATATTGGTTGACCTAGACCCCCTGTGCACTGATTCCAGGGGACAAGCTGCAGGGGCTTTAGCTGCTCTTCTCAGTCCCTTTGCTTTTTCTGCTGCCTTCATTTTTTTTCCTGCTTCTGTGTCCCTTTTGGAAGTGGCTGCTTTGCATTTCCATTGGTGCCCAAAGAGAAGTGCTGGAAGACACTGCTGTTTTGGAGGGAAGCTGATACTTCAGTTTAAGCTGCAGGTGCTGTCCTGGAATAGGTCTGGGTGATTCATAGGAGGGGGGGGGGGAACTCTAGATTGAAGGCAGAAAGTTCAAAGCAGCGCCAATAAAGAGGAAATGATTTAGGAAGGCAGATGACATCCCACCTTCTTCCAAGTGCTTACCTTGTAAACTGTGTATCTCTTGTCAGAGCCTTGGGAATCTGAAGGACTCCGTTTGCGACTAATCATTGAGCTTGGGATAAAGTGTCTTTTTTGCCACCAGTATGGCAGAGATCACCACGGAAGGTACTGTGATGATTTATCATATATATCTAACTGCTATTAATTGGCAGCCTGGCAATAGGTTGTGTGTGAATGAGATATTGTGAACTGCTATTTTCCTGTGTTTCGTAGCGTGTTCTCTTTTTGTGAGGTGGTGATGGGGAAGGAGTGGATGCAAGGAGCTCACTGAGTTAGCACTGCTGCTTGCCTCTATAAATAGCATAGAACATGTAATATGCCAAACACAATGTCCGACAAGACTCCTGATGTGACAGTATGAGGGAATGCTGCTAAACTGGAATTATTAAACTTCTTAAAGCCTGAATTTGTGTATCCATTTTGCATGTCTGTCTCTAACTATAATATATAGTGTCCCCTCTGTATAATAATCACTTTTTGTAGAAAACCTAAGTGAACTCCAACTCTAAATCAGCGCTTCTCAACCTTCTGCTGCAGGCGTAATTAGCCGGTGGAATTTTCAGGAATACCGTTGTAGGCAGATCTCTCTCATGCATATTGATTGTACCCCCTAACCCACCAATACCACACTCAATCGTACCCTGAAAACCCGACTGACTAGGTGTGCCTCCACGAAAAGACTGAATAGTGCAGCTTCAGTGCACTGATACAAAAGTCAGTTCCGCTGTCATGAAACCTGTTGATTAAAATGCACACAAGTACACATACAGATTGTTTTCCTGAGGCCCGTCCCCTTGACTGTTGCATATTGTGCATTACAATCCTATATAAAAAGTGAAATGATAAGAAGTCCCCACATTTTTCATAGCAGAAAGCACTGCATGATTTTGTGGGAATAGGGAACATTTTTGCATGAAGGGCCATGTTAGCAACACCACGACCTTTGGGAGGCCACATTAGCTGGTTCTGGGTGGAAGGGGCGGGAATATGCTAGAGTGAAAATCTGTAATTTGTTGTTGTTGTTGTTATTGCTGCTTTGGTCATTTTTTGTTTCTTTTTAATGTGCATGATTTCATTTGAGTGTGCACTAACCAAAATAGTTCAAGTTATTTCATGTTAACACACTCTACAGTATATCATGTTATTACCTGCCACAATGAAAGAGTGCACGCTAAAATGAAAAGCATATCCCTGACCAATACACATCCCCTCTTTGGCCTCTTTTTCACTTCTGCAGGTAATTCTACCACCTCTCATCTCTTTAGCTACCCAGACAATCTCACCTTTCATCTACCCTATATGCAACGCATCTCTCACTCAACTCACAGTCAGTCCCTGTCTCGCCTCTCCACATACAAGTTGTGCCTGCTTTTCTCCCCATCTGCAGTCTTCGTCCTTTCCTCCCACTCTTTCACCAGTGGGAGAGGCAGGAAGGGGGGTTAATGTACCAATCTGAGCTGCTGTGGGGGTTCAGCAGCAGGGGCATAGCAGGAAGTGCTGCTAAAATGAGATGCTTCTGGGACAGAAGGGAGGAGTGAGTGCAGCTGGTGAAGATCTTCCTTTGAGCTGCATGAGAATGGAAGTGAGATGGATGCTCTCCACCCCTGCTTTATTTATTTTTATTTATTTATTTATTACATTCTCTTATATACCGCGCTATTCTGCATCAGTGCGGTTTACATTGAACAAACTGAAATTACATTGAACAGGGCATTACAACTTGGAAATAACTATTTTACAGGGAACATGGGCTATGGAGGGTTAAGTGGCTTGCCCAAGACCACAAGGAGCACCTGTGGGATTAGGAACCCCAGTCCTTCCGGCCCAAGGTTGCTGTCCTCTAGTGTCCTCTAGTGGGCTTTAGGGGATACTTGTGGGAAGGATTTTTCTCATCTGCAATAGCATGCCAAACACTTTTCATAGTATAGGGTCCTCTAAGCAAAGCCTGGTTCCCCACATTCTCAGAAAATTACTTAGGTCCTGATGCAGTAAGCTGCGCTATCTTTTAGCACAGTAGTTTGCTCAAAATTATCCCATGTTAATCTTACTCCGGATTCAGTAAGAATTTTTAGCATGAGGAAATCAATGGTAAACCACTGTGCTAAAGGGCGGCGCAGTGCGAAGGCAAAACATATGCAAAATCCTGAATGACCAATTGCTCCCAATGTAAAAAACTGAGATAAAATTTAGCTCATTTTTTAATTCCTCTCCTAGTAATACGTCTTTATGCCAGCTCAGGAGTAATTATGCAGCAGGGCTGCAAAAGGGTGTCAGGATGTATATGACCCTCCCTTCCAGAAACCTTGTGACATCCCTGACACACCCTGCAAAAATTCTGTGGGGGGTCTCAAACCCGATGACATCTCCTAACCCACTTTACAAAAATGTGAGAGTGACCAAGGGGCCCCAGACCACTCCAACCTCCCCAGACATTCCAACACCCTCCAATACCCTTGGACTTCTGTGACATCCTCTAAACCATCCCACAAACATTCCATGGTGGCCCAGTGGGCCTGGACTCCCCAATTCCCTTGGATATCCTTTCTCCCTCAAATCACCCTTTGACCCAACCCACAAAAATGTCCTGGTGGCCCAGTGGGCCCTGGACCCCCATGACCCCCAGAGATACCCTTCTCCTCAGATTACTCCCACTCTGGGGCTCTCTGGTCTGGGGCACCCATGACTTGGGCATCTCTGCTCTGGACACACAGAGTCAGGGTATCCCTGACCAGGATGCTCTCGGTAAGGATGCCTCTAGCTCAGGCATCCCAAGTCCAGGCACCCTTGGTCCAAGCTTCCTAGGTGAGGGAACTCCTAGTCTGGAGACTTGGCAAAGGGAGGTCCTTGACCCAGAGAGCCTCCATAGAGGTGGATTGAATACCATTGTACACAATATACTTACCTGGTCCAGCGAGGCATCAGGTTGTATCCTTTCTTCAGCCCACCATCTTCAAAAATGGCAGCATTTAACCTCTAGCAGTCTGTCAGGGGGTCAGTCTGCCAAAAAAAGGAAATGCTTCCCTTAATTTCCAAGTTGGCAGTGGTAAGGGAAGGATGCTGCTGGATGCCTCCTCAGACCAGGTAAGTAAGTATAACTGGTTCAAGGTGCTCGGGTTCACCAACACTGAGGCTCTCTGGTTGAGGGCCTTTCTGTGGTAGGGGTGCTTATGCACTGACAGGAAGGGAGACGTTTTGTTCATGATGCAGCAAATGGCTCCATATTACTGCACTGGTATGCACTGGTTTTTTTCTGACAGTGCACAGTTTTTACTGACACTGTAATTTGCATGCTATTAGTTTACTGGAACGGGAGCAAACTGTTTTTTTAGCATGTGTGTTAGAGTGCTATGTGCTGAAACTTAGTGCAGCATTTTAGCTCACTGCTTACTGCATCAAGACCCTAGTGGACAAACTCGACAGATACTTTCAATCCACTCAAGTTACGCCAAGCCATCCTGAAGTACATGGCTAACAAGGAATTTACATTTTTGAAATTACTGGAACTTCTGCAGGGAAAACACATTCATGCATATGTTTGTCATTACAATGCCCACTGTTGAAGCCATCAATTACACACCACCTTCTTCCCTGCCATTTTCAGCAATCCCCAGTGACTGCCCCCCTTACCAATCCTTACTCCTTGAAGCTCTGTTTGTCAGCTCTTGTAATTGATTGCCCAGGAACTCTAATCTTGCTGCCAATTAGGGTAGGAACATCACCATCTTGCCAATGATTTTCCATGTTGATTTTCTGCCATCACTTAAAACCCCCTGCAGATCATCAATCAAAGAAGTTTTACAACTCCCCCTCCTGAAACTGCCCCTTTGGTGAACTATGACATGACGTGAACTATGAAAAACATGCTTCCTGAGTATTTCGGGATCCTGGTTTTGGGTCTGAGGTCCTGAAATACATAGTCTGGAATCTCAGAGTCTCAGGTTTCAGGGTTACCAGAGGTTGTTTGTTTGGTAGGAGAGGTTGCAGAGGGAACCAGGGGTCTCCTGGGAAGGGAAAGTAGGGAGTTCAGTTTGGTAGGATTTTGACCACCAACACGTGTGTGTGTGTGTGTGTGCGCGCGCAATTTGTGTGTGTGAGTGGGGTATTAGTGAAGGGGTATTGTGATTGAGGTGGGGGGGGGGGGTTATGCCTTGATTGGTGGGAAGTTGATAGGGTGCTTGATTTGTGGAACTGGGGTGGCCATTTAGGGCGTCCAGAATGTACATTTTCATCATCTTATCTGTACAGGCAGATCCACAGAGGTAAACTGCTCCCATATATTTTGAAAATGAGTGTACTTGGGTAGTCTTCTCCTCCAGCCTGCTTTTCATGTGGCTAAAAATACTCACATTCTGGAACAACATCAGCACGTCTTACCTTTTAAAATTCACTTCATGAGGACAGAGGCAATTTACCCTCATTAATTCTTAGTTTATGCGAGTAGATAATTGAAAATCCAGCCCAATCAAGCCATTATGCAAATAGAATGTTTCTCTCCTCTCTGTATTTTTCAGAATTTATTTCTGAATGGTAACACTAGGGGACATGTTTACGAAGGTTGCCGCCGGTAGAGTATTTTGGGGACTAAAAGTTAGCATAGGCCTCCATGCTAACTTCTAGGGGCATGTGCATATGGCCTCCTGCCATTAGTATCCATGCAGAACACTGCCCTAACCAGCACATGGATGCACTTAACACCACCCACTGGGGATACATTAAGTTCACCCTCGCTAATTGCTACCTTTGCATGCCCAGAACACCAGTGCTAACTGCAAAGCACTGTCAATGTCCACGTTCTGCCCCTTATTCACCATGTTCTGACTGGTTAGTGTGGGATTTTTAGTGTGGAGCATCATGCTGTTTACTGAATGCTGAACCCACACTATCGGTTCGTGCACCTTAGTAAACATGCTCCTAAATGTCTGACTGCACTTCCAGCCCCCCTGACCTACCCTCTCCACCACCAACTAAGAGACTTACGTCCTCTGTCTAATTTGTTACTTTCTGTTCGAATCATCAATGTTGGCCCTCTTGGTGACGGCCCCCCCTTTTCCATGTCGACTTGATTACTGTCCCCCTCCCCCTTTTTGTTAAACCGCTTTGACCCAGTGAAAAGCAGGATATAAATGTAGCTAAATAAATAAATAAAAATAAATAAAGTAACATGCTTTTAAGAATAGAGTAGAAGGGATGTATTGTGTTTTGAAAATAATTTGTTTTGTAATATTGCAATTGATAGTTTCCTCCTGCTATTATGGACTTTCAGTCCAATCAGAGCTGGGCTTTCTTGAGCTATGGTGCCATGTGCTTTCATTACAGACTAGGTTTTAGACACAGCAAGCAACTTAGGTAACAGCCTATGGTGCCAAATACCCAAGCCAAAGAGGATCCTAGTCCCACTTACTTTAGGACCACATGAATTGGGGCACTATGGCTCGCCCATCTATTTGGAATCTACTGTGTTCCCCACCCCCATGGTCTCTGAGATCTACTTGAATGTCCTGCCTAGGGCACCAAAATGATAAATCTGACCTCGTTCCCTTTATAACTACAAGGGGGAACACCCTCAGGACTGCTTTCAGGATTATCCCCCCCCACACACACACACACACCTTCCATAGTGCAGCATGCCAAGCCTTAGCCATCCTAGGAAGTGGAAGACCTTTCCCAAGAATCAAATCCATTTTTTTCTGCATAACATTGAATAGCACCACCAGCTCAGCCTCCCAATTCCCATTTCCAGTAATATCACTTCCAAACAGACAAACTGGAAGAGAAATAGAAAAAGAGAAACATTTTCCCCTTACTGTGTAAAATATAAAGATAATGGGCCCAATTTTCATCTAGGGAGGCTATGGGCCACTTCGGCGCATAGCCTGCCCGCTGACCCCCTTAACCCAGATTTTCACCTCTGCGGTGATGGAAGTGAAAATCCGAGTTTGACTGGACGCGCCCGGAGCCTTTCCTATCTTTAAGGCGCAGAGGGCTATGTGGGTAGCATCGAAAATTGCTGCTACCCACTTAGCCCTTTCCTCCGCCCCCGCTCTGCCCTGGTACACCCCCAACACGACTCGATGCTAACCATATAGTGTCTGGGCACGTTAGGGACCTATCTGGGATTTTTCAAAAGCACTAGCCATGTAGGTGCCTTTGGAAAATGCTGGATAAGGCATTTACATGGGTCACTAGAACAGTTACCCGTGTAAATGGCTTCAAAAATGCTGCCCAATGTTGTAAATTCTAAAGACTGACGTATTCAGTTCACTAAATTGAGAATAGAAATGTTTTCTGCCCCTTGTCCCCATAGTTGGAATCATGGATAGGAGGCTGCCAGACAGATAGGAATCGGGGACACAGCTCTAAAATTGAAGACAATCCCCAAAAATTAGGAGCATCTGGTAACCTTACCAATAATAAAACTAAAAATAATAATAACTAACAAGATTCTTCTACTTAGCCTGTTTGGTATTCAGATTTCCCCATCTACAAGTAAATAGATTATTTTCTAACACTTCAAGAATGAGCAGAGCTTGCAGAGGCTGCACTGTTTTGACTGGGTGCCCGGCTTGCTGTAGCAAACATATGGCTGATGCAGGCACATTTTGGTCAGCAGTTGGCTGCGTCTATAATTTGCTGCTCGCAGCCAGAGCAGCCGTAAGAAGATGAAACAGGTGGCACGGCCTGACAGCTCCGGGAAGAGCTGAAACTCATCTGTCTGTCACTCTTTTGCCAAATTGGATTTTAAAAAAATCTCCAAAACATGTTTTTTTTTTAAATAGGGAGATCATTGTTTAATATGTTAGTTAAAGTAATGGGGACCCATCAAGCTGTTGTGACTCTTTAAACTGCTGAGGGGCTTTCTAATGTCCCTGAATTGTATTTAATGCCACAAAAATTGCCGATTTAAGAAAAGCCATTGAAGAAACTTGTTCAAGGAGATAAGTATGAAGAGTTCCGTGATACATTGGGTGTCTTTTACTAAAGGATGCTAAGGTGTTGCACCTAACATGTCAAACACTCCAAAACCATGCTGCGTTAGACGCAACACCAGCGCTTTAGCTCTTGGAAGTGTGAACAGCTTTTCCCTAGCAGTTAGCGCAGAGACCTGTCACCATATTAGCATGAATGCATTTAACCACCTATTCAGGTGGTGTTAGGTGAACCCGCACTAATCGTATAGGATGCAGTTAGCGCATGGTGTGAACCCGGCACTAACTGTGCAGAGCTCACCACATCCACTCTCCGCCCCTAGCCTGCCCATTCGTGTCTCTTACACGGGATGCACAGGAATTGATCCACACTGTCATAGTTCCCGCCAGATGGCAATGCATATCCAAGTGGGCTTTTAGCGTATGCCAGACACGCGATGCCATCTAGTGCCCTTTCCTAAAAGATCCCCCCATTGCCTTTCCATTACACAGGTTTCCCTTTACCTGTTGTGAGGTGTTTTCAGAATGAAGTTGTCTGCTGTCTGTGGTCAGATTATCAGGCCACATCAAAAACACGTGAAATTATAAACTGCATCACTTTTCTTACTGCTTCCCCCAGCTTGCAAAGTCACCCTCTTTTAAGGGTCGTTAAGCTACATAAGTATGCAGACTATTGTATGGTGTTGGGGAAAACTGAGCTCATTCTTTGTATAACATAGTGAGCAGATTTCTTGATAGATGATTAAACTTTGAATAAGAAATAGATAAATTCCAGATTAGCATTCAGATATTTATACAGCATTCACACCTGAGATCAAGGATTTCACTTTCATGCATGTGAAAGGAATATCTTTATGAAAGACTGATGCACTTACACTTGGTACAGAATCACTGGATATAAGCTGCTGACCTATGACACACCATGCTTTATGCATCTCGTAAAAAAGGGTTTCATTTCCAAATACTATTCAGTGTCAAAAGGTATGTGTATCAGGACTACAACGAGCCCATCATTGCCAGGCAAATCTATCTTGCAGAGCACTGAGTAAACTGTCCTAAAGAGATGTTTATTACGGACAGTATAATTTTTTTTTTAAAGTAGAAAATGTGAGCTTCAGGAATAAATGGGGCAAATGAGCTTTCAAATTCACTGTCTGTGCTTTCAAAGATAATATTGAAAAGAAATATTCTCTGCAAGGATATAAGATTAAAGTGTTACCATTCACTGGGAGCGCATATATTCTCCTGACATCAAAACTATTTCCATATCTTTGCCAGGCCTCAGACTGTCAGAGCTACAATGAACCGGAGCCTTTGCAATGCAAATGAGCTGCTTTGCTCACATTACCATATGTAGATTCAGACTGTGATTTTTTTCACTGCTCTAAAAGGCTGAATTTTACCTGAGCCTGTTTTAATGGGTTTTGATTTCTTGCACCCCTCTTGGCTTTCATAATAAACCTCTGGCATAATTGGGTATGTTAGTGCTGCTGTGGGATCTGTGCTGAAACATCTGAATCAGGTTTTTTTTTCTTTTTTTTCAGAATTTGTTTTCAACTCTCTGGGACTGAATTACTAAGCATTTTTTAATCATGAGCACAGACTGGTAGAGAGCTCTTAGTATTAGACAATTTGTCTTAGAATTTAGGAGTTAGTTTTAAAATTTAGTAGCTGACCACCGATATCTAGGTCACAGGGACCCTCCTCCCGCCCAAAAAGCAAATGTGCATCAGAGCTCCTTTTTAAAGACATAATTTACTAAGACTGTTTTCCCATTTTCTGAGGGAAAAGAAAGCTTAAAATATCAGACCCTTCTCCTTTTGTCCCTCCCACCACCCCCAATGAGTATGATGTCAGCAATATATCAGTGACCCTTTATAGCTGCACTTGAGACAACTTCCTTTTTTTGCTTTATGTATCACCATGACCTGGTAATATGTGAAGGAAAGAAAATATCTTTCTCTCATAGTCTCTCTTTCTCATACTCCCCTCCCCTCCCCCCCCCCCCCCCCCGCCCAATCCGTTTGCAGAAGTTCATACTATGGGCCTCCAAGAAGCATTTTTGAAAGGGTCCTCAGAGTGGGGGAGGTCTTTTTCAGAAAACACAGGAGCAGTTGCAAGTGGGTCCCCTTCTTCCATGGGGCTCCCCTGCAGCTCAGAAGCAGCTTGAGCCGAATTTACGCCACTGACTCCAGCTTTCCCCTGGTCTCTCTCTCTCTCTCTCATTGATTCCTATTTTGCCTTTCCATTTGCAGCTGCAGAACAAACTCGGTTTTGTGCAAGCAGCTTGTGCCCTGAGGTGGAGGAAGTTTGGGCTGAGCTTATGGTTTCAAATCTCAGGAGCTCAGGAAGCAGTGGCTATCAAAGGTGGGGCAGTGGATGCTGCCAACCCCGGGTGCTGCCTGGTATGCGGGGTACACCCCTGCAAGGCCCACAGAGGCAGTGCGGCAAAACCTATATTGAAGACGGCTCTGCCAACGTGCCTCACACTTCAGGGACTGGATGCTCTTCCCTCCTGGCCAAAATCTCATGAATCAGAGTAAACTTATGCTCAAAATTTCAAACCTATGCCCCAGTCCCTCCCTTGGGAAAGCCTCTTGTCAGTGCAGGTAAAATTATATATATGTAGACTGTATGTGATTATGTGGGAAAGTTTACCCATATCAGCTGGAAAATTTTATATAAGCACATTTCTGAGGGTGAAACATTGTTTTAACCACATAAATGCTTTAACCCCCCCCCCCTTCATATATATAACAGCAGCTTTTAGAGTTAAACTGCTGCACTATGTTTCCAGCAAATTCCTCCTAATTCACTAAGGCTAGAACACACAAATTATTATTTTGTGTGGTCAGGAAAAAAGCCGAATTAGTTAGGGCCTAAGCAATGCTTTATCTTAATAGACTCTGTCAAGCATTTAAAGCTCTTCGGTAATTACTGTAAATATTTTGAGCTTTCACCACTAGTTATTTTTTACTTTGCCCCGGATATTCAGTGCTGGGACCATATCCGAGCCCCAGCACCGAATATCTGCATTGCCCAGATAGCGATGAAGCTAAGCGGGCAGCGGTGATATTCAGCCACTACGGTTAGCTTCTGCAGCGAAAGCTAGGATAGCCTTTGCTGTGCCTGACCTTTGCTGCTTTGTGATAGCCAGGCAGCGGCAATATTGAGCTGCTGCCCGGTTATTACCAGGTGTCATGCCTGGTTCACCCTTGGGACACCACAATGCTAACCGTTAGGAGAGGCAGCACCTGCGGATATTGAGCGGCACTAACCATGTTAATCCCTTTGAATATCGGACCCTAAATTCTACAAAAGAATGCAAGGCAAATTGAAAAAAAGAGGGCCCCTCGCATTTCAGTGCCAAAAGTGACATCTCTGCTTTCTTTAAAATGCCATACTCTCAAAAAATGGAGCCAAGGAAACTGGTAAAATACTGTAAAAGCCATTTTTATTTCGATGAAAAATTAATAAAAATGCATATTAGCACTGAAAAAAAACCACACTGGAGGAACACAGACTATTTCCTTAACAGGTGTCTCAGCTCTCATTTTTTTTTTCAGGAGGCATTGCGTTTCGTTGAAGGTGGTATCTCAAAGGGTGGGGATACATGTGTATGTGTGTGTGTTAACAGTATGTGTTGGAGGCTGTGTATGTGTCCGCGTGTGTGCGTGCACGTGTGAGTGGGTAAAAGCAATATTTCCCACATCCCCTGTTTTATAGATGTGAAAGAAAGATAAAATACCAGACACATGCTGCATGGTAACAAATAAACACAGATTTTCAACATATGTACTTAAAAGAAACTGTAGACACAAATTATTGATTGTGTCCCTGGCATGGATTTTTGAAATGTATTGTAAAGAAATGCTCAGTACTAGGCCTTAGGAGATGTGCTATAACTGGGGTTCACTTATAACCACAAACAGTGCAGAGATCACTAGAGTTTCTGATTTCTTGAAGAAATAAAGGTGTTTCCTGCGAGCTTCGGGACATCTGGATTTGCACTGGACTGTTTAGGGATGTGCAGGTTTGCAGCATCCTGCTGAGAGTGACGGTTTCTTTTGTCCTGTCTTCCATCAAATTGGTGTCTAGTTCAGCAAATCAGCTCTGATTTGTCACAAATTGAAGTTTCTGCAGCAATCTTCATTAAGGTGGTCAATGAATCCTAAGAAATAAACGCATTTCAGTTGTCCCAACCTAACCAATAGGCATTGCAGCTCCTTCTCTTCCCCGGGAGTTTGCAGACAGTTGATAATAGCTCTTTGCCTGCTGCAATGTCTATTTTTTTCTCTTTGTGCTGGTGGAGAGTTGGATCCGCACTGGCCCACAGAGCAGTGGATCTTTTTGTGTTCTTGTTTGCTGGTGGGATGGGTGCCATTGCTCTTTCCTCACTGTGACTCTTTTCCTTCAGCACTGCTACCCGCCTGTCCTTATCGCATAGGATTGTCACACTTGCAGTATGTGTCTGAATGGGTGAGCTTAGCGTGGTGCATGTGTGTGTGACTCAGTGCTATGATGTATACATTTATCTCCATGGGCAGAGTTTATCTGTTTATCTCTTGGGCATGTGAGAGTGGTATCTCAAAGGGTGGAAATACATGTGTATGTGTGTGTTAGCAGTATGTGTTGGAGGCTAGGTATGCGTCTATGTGCGTGCGCATGAGTGAGTGGGTAAATGTGCTGGGGGTAATGTGTCTTGTGGACTTGGGTGTGTGTGTGCTGTGGGAGAGTTATCATGTGTCTCTGTGTGTGTGCACGTGCACGCACATATTGGGGTGGGGGTAGTAGAGTGTTGGGAAGAAACATGATGGCAGATAGACCATACAGTCTATCCAATCTTCCCTTCCATACCAACTGCTAAAGGAGTCATTTTAAATTGCTTAGATGCAAATTGGATATCTGCAAATGTGCATGTGGATGTCCAAATCACAGAGATGACCTCAAAGCGATTACAGAAATGAGTATTTCAGACGTCTTCACTGCAGAAACATCTAAATAGGCAGGGGGTGTGATGGAGGTGTATCAGTGGTGGAGCTATGGACATATGGATCTTAGAACTCTCAGGGACATCTGCACCCATGTCCAAACTTAAACCTGCTCCAGGCATGAATTGGCATTGGAAAAGTGTTTGTTTGGGCATTAAAACCTCTGGAGTGTGTCAAGAAGTTGGCACTACACTGTCCTCAGTACTCTTCAAAATGCAATGTTATATTGGGTGTGTGTTTAGAAAACTTATTTTGAGTTTGCACCATCTCTGCATATCTCGTTGAAGTCTCCAAACGTGGTGGACATGCATGCTGTTTTTATGAACATTCAGGCTTGGACATCCCAGTTTGCACTTGAATATCCTTTGTAATATGTGCCTTCACACTTTATGGTTCATTCTTTTCCTTTTGAGATCCTCTGTGTTTGCCCTATGCTTTCTTGAATTCAAATACAGTCCTTGTCTCCACCACCTCCACTGGGAAGTTATTCCATGCATGTACCACACTTTCCATAAAGAAATATTTAAGCAAATTACTTCTGGTGAGTCTATCCCTTTCACCTTCATCTTATGCCTAGAAGGACCACATGAACCCTTCTCCAGTCCTCTGGGACCATTCCCGACTTTAAGGAAGCATTGAAAATTCAGACAGTGGTGCCTCTAGAACTTTCCTAAGTTCCTTCAATACTTCTGGATGTATCCCATCTGGACCCATTGTTTTTGTCCAGCTAGCTCCTTGAGAAGAGTCTTCTGAAAATTGTTCAAGATTCACCTCATTTCTCTTCCTATTTGTTGATGCTTTCATCTGTGAACAGAACAGAAATATTTGTTAAGCAATTCGATTCTGCTTTATCCTCATCAGCTTCTACATATTCCTATTACTACTACTATTACTACTACTACTGCTACTACTACTACAACTGATTATTTGTATAGTGCTACAAGGCATATGTAGTGCTGAACAAACACATATAAAAGACAGTCCCTGCTCTTCAGAGCTTACAATCTAGTTAGGATGGTCAACACAAACAGCTAAGGACAAGGAAATTTCAAGGAGAATGGTAAGGAAACACATAAGAGTAAAAGTGGATGAAGATCCAAAAGCTGCCTCAAAGAGGTGAGTGTTTAGCATGGATTTGAAAAAGGACAGAGATGAAGCCTGATACACAGACTCGGGTAGTTTGTTCCAGGCATAAGGGGCAGCAAGGTGGAAGTATCAAAGTCTGGAGCTGGCAGTAGTAATGAAGGGCCCAGATAGAAGGGATCTGCCAGAAGAGTGGAGGTCTCGAGGAGTGGTGTAGGGAGAGATAAGTGAGGAAAGGTAGTGAGGAGCAGCAGAATGAGTGCACTTATAGGTCAGTAGGATAAGTTTGAACTGGATATAGAAATGGATAGGGAGCCAGTGAAGTGACTTGAGGAGAGGGGTTATTTGAGCACAAGGCTGGTGGACGATTAGTTGTGCAACTGAGTTTTTAACAGATTGAAGGGAAGATAGATGAATCAGAGGGAGACCAGCAAGGAAGAAGTTGCGTAGTCTAGATGGGAGGCGACTAAAGAGTGGATAAGTGTTTTAGTAATGTGTGTATAAAGGAAGGGACAAATTTTGCTAATGTTATAGAGAAAGAAGTGAAAGGTTTTAGCTATCTGTTGGATGTGTGCAGAGAACGAGAGAGTGGAGTCAAAGATGGCCCCAAGGTTGCGAGCTGAGGACACAGGGAGGACTGTAAAGTTTTCCACAGAAATAGAGAAGGGACGAAGGGGGGAGGTGAGTTTAGGGGGAAAGATAAGGAGCTCTGTTTTGACCAGGTTTAGTTTCAAACGGTGTTTAGATATCCGGGAAGCAATGTCAGATAGGCAGGTAGAGATCTGGGATTGCCAGAGAGAATTGGTGTAGAGAGGTAGATCTGAAAGTCATCAGTGTAAAGATGGTACTGAAAACCATGGGAGGAGAAGAGTGTACCAAGAGACCAGGTATAGAGGGAGAAAAGGAGTGGGCCCAAGACAGATCCTTGGGGTACACCAAATGGGAGAGGGACAGCAGTGGAGGAAGACCCACCAGCACAAATGCTGAAAGTGCGATGGAAGACATAAGAAGAAAACCCGGATAGTACAGAGCCCTTGAAACCAAGTGAGGACAAAGATCAAGGAGAAGGTGATGATCAACAGTGTCAAAAGCAGCAGAGGTGTCAAGAAAGATGAGGATAAAGTAAAGGCCCTTGGATTTTGCCAGGAGAAGTTCACTGGAGACTTTGGCAAGAGCTCTTTCAGTAGAGTGTAAAGGATGAAAGCCAGATTGCAGTGGAACAAGAAGGGCTTGAGAGGAGAGAAATTCAAGGCAACAGTGGTGAACTGCGTGTTCAAGTAGTTTAAAAACCAATTGGAGTCTTTTGAGTCTGACTACTTTCCTAACTTTTCTTAACTTTTCCAAATATTGATGCTTATATTCCTCTTGTATGTTATGCAGGTACCCTATTTTTCTTCATCTTTTCAGCTACTTCTTTTGAGAATCATAGTAGCCTATTTTTCCTTTTATATTTATTTAATTTAATAACAAAAAGGTTTGTTGCTCTTAAAATATCCCCTTTCAGGTTTTCCCACTGCTCTTTTACATCCCAAGCTGATCCCATCCTGCTAATGACTCCTTGCGGTATTGACCCATCTTGACAAAGTTAGTTTTCCTAAAGACTAGGACCCTTATTTTTGAATGGACTATATTAGCCCTTGTCCTAATATGGAACCACTACATCCAGTGAAAAGCACAGGTTTCAATGACATCACTCCCATGCCTCCATTTGCCGTAGCCACCAGAGGTCCCTTCAGTATTCATGCCAAAGCATATGGGAGAAACATGGCAAGCCTCACAGAACCTCAATCATGTACAACAATGAGTAATCAACAGTAGAGAACTATGTACAGGAAAGCATAAAGAAGGTTGTCAGTAGCAGATGAACCTGCAGAGCTAAGTAGAAAAATCATAGTGGATCTAAGGGTACTGCAGCAGAACAGAACAATATAGTTCCAGGGGAGGGCCCTGGACTGGTCTAGCAGGACTCAAAGAAAGGAAATTAACTAATAAGTAAAATGTCACCTTCCATATTGTCCTGCTAGATCAGTCCAGACAAGTGGGATGTACCAAAACTACAATTCCACTGGGTGGGAAGAAGACACAGCGGCTCACAAAACTCTTGACCCAAAGGTCATGTTTGCCCATGCGTGGACATCCAAGTGGTAATGCTTCACAAAAGTGGAAAGTGTTGCCCATGTCACTGCCCAACAAATGTCTGTAGGGCTATTGAGCTCCACTCTTCCCACGAGGATGCTTGAGCTTGTGTAGAATTGGTGTGCAAACTCTCTGGAACCATCCATATCCGTAACAGATACACTGAGGCAATAGCCTCCTTAATCCAGCTCCAACTTCAGTTTGGTCACCGCGTTGCCATTGCATGGGCTGGCAAATAGCACAAAAAGATGGTCGGATTTATGAAAGGAATCCGTGACCTCAAAATACCTAAGAAGCACCCTCTGGACATCTACAAGGCAGAGATCCTTATCCTTCCCCTAACACTGCTCCTTCGAGAAGGAGGGCAGGCAGACCACCTTGTTCATAAGAAAGGGAGACAGCATCTTAGGCAAGAAGGAAGGCACAGGCCAAATTAAAATGGCCTCCTCTGAAAAAGACAAATAAGGATCTCAGCAAGACAGAACTTGTAGCTCGGAAATCCACCTTGCACAACAGATCATGACCAAGAATACCTCCTTGAGCATCAAATACTTTAAGGTAGTGTGCTTCAAAGGCTCAAAGGATACAGCCATCAGGGCCCTGAACACCAGATACAGATCCCAGGAAGGGATCACAGATCAAAGGGGAAGACGCAGATGCTGAACCCTATGGAGAAAGCACAAAATGTCCGGGTGTAATGCTAGAAACTTACTAGCCAATGGACCTCGGAAATAGGATAAAGCTGATGCCCAAACTTTCAGGGAGCTGATGGAAATGCCCTCCACCAGACCAACCTGTAGAAAGGCAAACAGAAATGGCACCTTGGCCACCTCAGGAGCCAACCGCTGAGTGCTGTATCATCACTCAAAGAGGCATCAGATCTGCACATATGCCAGCTTGGTAGACCTCCTCTGGGCTCTGAGCAGAGTAGAGATCACTGCTGGAGAGTAGCCTTTATGCACTAACTGTTTCCTTTAAAGAGCTAAACCATACCCTTGGGGAACCTCAACCCTTGGGGTAACTGCTAGGTACGTATGACCTAGATTGGCCACTGTTGGAAACAGAATACTGGGCTTGATGGACCTTGGTCTGACCCAGTATGGCATATCTTATGTTCTTATGTTCTTATACATGAGAAGGGAACTTGGTTTTCCAGGACAATTGGTCTCTGCCATAATAGGCCCTGAGAAGGAGGCAGTTGAAGAGGAGGCACCTGCAGGAGTTGCATCAGGTCTCTGAACCATGCAGGGGATATGGAAAAAACACATACAGCAAATGCTGACTTGGCCAATGCTGGATCAGGGCATCGACCCCCTTGGACCCTGTTTCTGTTCAGCAAATGAAGAAGCAGTAAACATTGGCATTGGCATGGGTCACCATCAGATCCATTATGGGGTGACCCCAGTGATGCAAAATGAACTGAAATGCATCCTGACTCAACTCCCATTCTCTAGGATCCAGAGTGTACTAGCTGAGGAAGTCCATTTCCACATTGTCCACTCCGGCAATGTGCTGAGTCGACAAGGCTGGGAGGTTCTTCTCCACCCAGGCAAACAGTAGAGCCATTTCCAGAGCTACTCCAGCACTCCTCATGCTGCCTTGCTGATTCACATAAGCTACTGTCATGGCATTGTCTGAAAACACTCAAACCATCTGGCTTTTGATCAGGAGCCGGAAACACAGAAGAGCCACCCTGAAGGCCCTCACTTTGAGGTGGCTGATGGAGCACACCACTTCCCTGTGGTTCCAATGGCCTTGGGCTGTACGGTCTTGGCAATGGGCTTCCCAGCCTGAGAGACTGGCATTTGTCATCAAGAGAATCCAGGAGAAAGTATCCAGAGGCATGCCCTTCCTTAGATGACAGGACCTCTGCCACCACTGTAGGCTGGACCTCACCATCACCAGGAGTAGGAGCCTACGCTCAAACTTCTTAGAACTCAGGGACTACTGAACAGCAAGGACCATTGGAGTGGTTGCATTTGAGCACATGCCCATGACACCATTTCAATGGTCATCACTATCGAGCCGAGCAGCTGAAGATAATCCCAGACCCTGGTAGCCTGCCGCACACAAAACAGTGCCAGGCAATCTAACAGTCTTTTGTGTTTTCCTCTGACAGGAAAACTCTGCCCACTCTAGTGTCAAAACCTGCTCCCAGAAACACCAGGGACTGGGAAGGCAAAAGCTAGCTCTTTCCCTGATTGATCACCCAGCTAAGGCTCTCCAAAAAGGATACCTCACGGGATGCCATCTGAGATGCTTCCAAAAGGGAACAGGCCTGGGTAAGTCAGTCATCCAAATATGGATGGAAACAGATCCCTTGTTGCCTCAGTGCCATGGCCACTACCACCATAAACTTGGAGAATGTTCTAGGGGTCTTGGATAGCCGAGGGTAGTAAACTGAAAGTGAGAACCAAACATGGCAAAATGCAGATACTTCTGCTGATATGCTTGGATCGGGATATGAAAATACACCACGGCCAGATCCAGCGAAGCCAAGAACTCCCCTCGGCACACTACATGAATCATGGAGTGCAGTGTTTCCATCTGGAAGCGCAGAATGCACAAGTGTTCCTTGATCCCCTTGAGGTCCAGAATGGACCAGAAGGAACTGTCCTTTTTGGGCACCATGAAATAGATCTAGTCTCTGCCCTTGCCCCACTTGTCTGACAGGATGGGCACCACTGCCTTTAGGCGCAGCAACTTGTCCAAGGTGGCCCTCACAGCAGCACCTTTGCTAGCAGAGCCACATGGGGAGATGATTAAGGCATCTGGAAATGGCTCTTTGCACTCCGGGACACAGCTGAACTGAATGGTGTCTAGTACTAAATGATCCTTGGTAACCCCGGCCTATTCCTGAAAGAAAATGTAAAGCCTTCCTCCAACCAGAGGAACCTGGAAATGGGCCCCCAAACCTTGTGCAGCCTGGGAGGGTCCCCCTCTGGAGGGGGTTGAGTCTCTGGGCCCATGCACTCCACAAAAGGACTGAGAATGAGCTCAAAGCCCAGAAGCAGAGGAGAAAAGGTTTTCCAGATTGGTAACACCAAGAGTCCCAAGACTCCCAAGGATCTGGCTAGCATGCCCTTGGTGAATGGGCAGTAGCTGTCGAGAAAGGTGCACAGTCCGCTTCACAGGATCCTTGGACCTGTCCTCTGGAAGGCGGTAAGATTTTGCCTCACCCAGGTCCTTTCCCAACATTTCCAAATTGCTTCCAAACAGAAACTTCCCCTTAAAGGCCAGTTAGGTCAACCGGGCCTTGGAAGTATTGTTTGCTGCACAGTGCCTCAGCCAAATCCAAAGCCATGACACCATTGTCAGGGCACCATCCCTGGCCTCCAAACATACCAAGTCATACATGGCATCAGAAAGGAAGGCCATAGCCGACTCCAAAATAGTGGTAGTATCATCTTACGGAAGAGACTGAATCCACTAGAGCAGGGCTTGAGATATCGGGCTGGTACATGCCACCAGCTGCAGGATAGTAGTCACCACAGTGAACTTGCTTCACAACAACGAATCCAACTTGTGGTCCAGAAAATCCTTTAAGGCCTCTCCACTGTCCACAGGAACAGTGGTCCGTCTGGCAATGGCTGTGACCTGCACATCCACCTTGGGAATGTCAAACTACTCGATGCTCTCCTTATCCAGGACAGCATAGATCTTTTTACACCCTGAGCCCCTTAGGCGGGGTGTCAGCAGAGTCACACTCTAACCATATCAAATCCTTGATTGCATCCAGGAACGGGAAGACAGTAGTAGGTTTCCGCACCCCTTG
Organism: Ichthyophis bannanicus; assembly: GCA_033557465.1. Classification (NCBI taxonomy): domain Eukaryota; kingdom Metazoa; phylum Chordata; class Amphibia; order Gymnophiona; family Ichthyophiidae; genus Ichthyophis; species Ichthyophis bannanicus. Next base: position 86,062,119 of record CM066032.1, on the reverse strand, counting down.
AAGGAGCGGTTGTACCCTCAGTTCCTGCTCCCTGCTGGAAGCATCCATCAAATTCAAGGTGGAGGAGACCCTGGAAATCAATGCCACCAGTACCTCTTTCCAGATTAGGCAGATCACCCCGGCCTCTTCACAATCCTCCGTAGGCGAGAGCACTTCATTATTTATGTCAGAGCCCAAAACTGAGATATCAGAGTCTGAGCCAGAGCCCAGCTGATCCTTATCTCCAGGGGGTGTCCCTCACCAGGGACACTTAACCAAGGGTAATCAAACAAGGCTTCCACTTTCAACCTGACCCAAATGAGACTGCATCCAGGGGCACCCAGAGGCCACAGAGTCAGAATTTTCCCTCAAGAAGGACAAGACCTACTGCAAAAAATAAAAGAATCCCGACGAGGGCAATCCTGGGTCTAGAAGCTCTCCTCTTGGAAATGACCCCCCACAACTAGGGGGCATAGCCACAATAGGCCCTTTAGAGGATGAGGAGCGGCTCACAGCATGGATATCCTTATCCATAGCACCATCCATCACCTCCTACCCTGAGGCTTGTAAGGCCAGACTAACTGCATCCCCTGATTGGAAGAGGGAAAGTAGACCCTCCATGGCCAACTCAGAAGCTGAGAGTCAGAGTCTTTAATCCAGAGATGAGTCACAGGTCAAACAACTTTTCCTGGAAGAAGACATTTAGGGGCATGTTTACTAAACTGTGTTAGTGTGATTCGCGTTAGGATCCGCGGTAGAAGCAGAAATTCCAAATAAGGACATGGGCGGTACATCGTTACCGATAACGCGCGTTACAAGGCGCCTTAAATTAACGAGCGCTACATGGCACGTTACCACGCGTTAATCTTAAGAGGGCGCGCAGGCATAAGAGCACAGCAACAGAGCTGTAGCACAATGGTTACTACACTGACTGATGGTACAGGTGTCATGGGTTTGATTCCCCAGTGGGCCTAATGTATAAGGCTGGCTGAGGCATCACCCTTTACATTTAAGTAGTGATTGTTGAGGCATTTGACTTGTATTTTAATTAGTGCTGCCAGCAAACACACCCTCATGGTGGCATAACCTAAGGTGCCACATAAGGCACCCCATAACGCACTCTATAGGGCACATTATAAAGTGTACTGTCTGCCAAGGCACCCTATAATGTCCCCTATAGGACACCTTATAAGGCTGTGAACAAAGCCCTGGCTGGCTGCAGAAGGACTGCACGTCACCACACAAACTGTCTGCTGTGGTTACCAGGATAGGGTTAACCCACCCGTACCCATGATGCACTGCACATGCAAATCAGCAGTCGACAGATGGGCACAAGATGGGGTATGCACCCCCACAGCACCTCGGCCTGGTAGGGGGAACAGACCGTGTGTGGTACTGGCACAGAGTAGCCACAGACAGTCACATTGTGCGGGTACAGTGCTCACCCTGAGGTTGAGGTGGGGCGCCCAGCACCTTTCATGGCTGAAATATTCCATGCTGCAGGTCCCCATCAGTGTGTGATACGTAGTTCCCTTAGACACACCTAGGATACATCTGTGTCCTTCTGTATTTCTCAGTCATGTCTAGCCCTTATGGGTGATGATGCACCCAGAATAGTGCATATCGTGTGTTGGTGCCATGGTTACCTACTGTAGGTGAAGTGTGGGGGTGTTTGGACCCATAGGCAGATTATGTACCACCACACAACCCACCCTCTGAGGCTCAGGATGGGAAACAGGATCACCCACCAATAGATCCACATCCTACCTCCCTGCAATGGTAGTAGTAGAGGGGGACCATCAACCCCAGTCCTGCTGGGGAACAGACAGAGCAGTACACATCCATAACGCAATAGCAGACAGACAGTAGGTCTAGAAACGCTCAGCTGCCCCCCACCATTATCTGACATTCTCTAGCAGCAAGCCTCCAGCCGCTGCACCCTGCAAGGTGTTCCAGCAAGACACATACTAGCTGCAGACAGTCTGCCAGCTAGTCCATAGTGCATGGTCCTGGAGGAGATGCATGTACCCAGAACGGGGATGTCAGCATACACACCAAGCAGATAAGTCAGTGATTGGGCCCCAAAAGAAAACCCACAACTATCACATGAGAGAAATACTGTATAGCACTATGGGGAAACCTAGCCATGCCATGGTCACTGTTCAGTCAGGGTGAGAGTGACCTCCCAGCAGGACATGCTGTAGCCACCCTGTCCGTGCAGGTGGTGGCCGGGCACTACAATGTCCGAGACATTGCCCTATGCCCTGTGCAGATGCATCCAGGCCAGGCCACCCTATCGAGGCTATTCTCACGGTACCATGCTCCTCATTATGCACATTGTCAGGCCAATACTGGCAACAGTGCTAGCAGTGTGGGCTGTGGAGGATGTTCGCAGCCACCACACACTGGATAGACCAGGGGTGGGCAAACTTGATCCTGGAGGGCCGCAGACCAGTCAGGTTTTCGGGATATCTCTAATGAATATGCATGAGATATATATGCATTAGAGATATCCTGCCAACCTGACTGGTTTGTGGCCCTCCAGGGCTGGATCTGGAGACCCCTGCCTTACACCTCTGTCATTTAAGATAGTGAGTGGACAAGGTGCAGATGTCCAAGACATCAAAAAGTTTAGATAGAATTTGTCACAGTCCTCCTAACTTCTCACCACCACCAAAAAATTGTCTATTAGACAACTTTTTGGTGGTGGTGAGAATCGAGGAGGAATGTGACACATTCTATATACCCTTTCGATGTCTAGGACATTTGTACCTTGCCCACTCACGATCTTAAATGACAGAGGTGTAAGGCAGGGGTCTCCAAATCCAGCCCTGGAGGGCCACAAACCAGTCAGGTTGGCAGGATATCTCTAATGCATATATATCTCATGCATGTTCATTAGGGATATCCCGAAAACCTGACTGGTCTGCGGCCCTCCAGGACCGGAGGTGCCCACCCCTGGGATAGACAGACACACACTCCCCACACCTATGCCAGCATTATGCAACTATAGAGGTGTTTGGCAGCCCTGGCCACCACACCAGTCCTGGGCACAGTGCAGGCATGGCTATGGTACGCAATACTGTTGGGGTCACTCTGTCAGACTCAAGACCTGAGGCACACTCCACAGACATCAGAAAGGTTGCTATGATGCAGCTCAATCAGCAAATTGAGCTTAACTTAGGAATTGCTATCTGCCAGTGATCATAGCAACCTTTTGATAACTGTGTACCGTATTCCAAGGTTTAGGGTGGCATTGCTAAGGTATGCAAATGCTAGTATTGGGAGATGCACACAGGGCTCAACATCCTGCCTCTCCAGGAGGCATTGGATAATGGAGCCTGTGGGTGCGGGTGTGTCTGCCCCTGTTGGCTGCTGCTTTACGGCAGAAGTTCCCAACTCCAGTCCTGCAGTGCCAAACACTGTTCGGGTTTTCATGCTGTCCCTCATGAATATGCATGAGATACATCTGCATACCATGGGGGTGGCACATAGAAATGCAGCACAGGCATCTTTATTAGAGGCAGCATGGAACCAGAATGGTGTTTGGCCCTCCAGGACTGCATTTGGGAGACTCTGCTCTAGGTAATGCACATGTTTATGGTGTCTGTGCTCTGTAGGGTAAAATGTAGGTGTCTTGGGCATGTTTACGTCATCTGCAATAAAGGTGCTGTCTGTATTAGCACGTTGTAGTAGTGGGTAAAATATGGGGACTGGGTTGGCAGGAACCACAGCTGGAACTTGAACCTGTGACCGTCTGCTTCTGAATACACTGGTTTTGTGCACTGCACCACCTTGTCAGGGCCCGTCTGTTGCAGTACACGGCACCCACCTGCACAGGGCTAGGCCACAGTCTGCTCTGGGCAGCTGCCACTGCCCCCTCCACCACCAGTATCCCTCTGCCACCATGCTGACATACACTTCTGCTGGTGGTGCACAGTCTCAGGACATCCAGTGTGCAGGTAGGCGGCTGCCTATGGTGCGGGTTCTGGGGTAGGGGTGCCTGCCAATGTTCCTTGCCCTTGGGGGTAGCTGTTGGGTACTATCCCCTGTGACACTGTGGGAAACACACTCGTGCCCATGTTGGGCCTTCAGCAGTAGCTGTCTGGCTGCTCTGCTGTTTCAGCATTCGTATGGGCCACCTAGGCATCACCCTAGTCCACACTGTGGCCCAGCTGCACCACAGCATGTGCCGCCTGCGGCCCTCTGCATCCCCTTTTCCGGCATCTGTCCAGTTGCCGTTCCGACATGCCCACCCTGATGTTGCGGGACATGTGCACGCCATAGGAACCCTGTCCGATGGAGGGGAAAACCCTGAACAGCGCTATTTCACTGTGGGCTCATTCACCTTGTATGAGGATGGAGAATAGACCCTTCCACGAGCTTTCTCGGGGGGGGGGGGTTGATGTTTCCCATTAATATCACTATTGGACAGCTTGGTTATGTTTTTCTTCCAGTTTGTTGGGGTCATTTTCAATGTTTCTGTGCCCTTTTGTTCTGGGCACATGTATCACACTTATCACTTTTTGTAGGTTTCCCTGCCTATGCTGTACATTGCTGACACTAAAATGGTATCTCCAGGAACAAGCAGGAATAAGTCCTCACATATGGGTACGTCGGAACCGACGGAGCCGGCGCGGGAAAGCTCCCCAGCTTTTCAGATGAAAAGCTTTTGGGGCTTCCCACAGTGCATGCGCGCTGCCTTCCCGCCTTCCTTACCAGCTCTCTTCAGTTTCTCTTTTTCCGCGGAGCCAGCAGGTCGTGTTCCTGTCACCGCTGAAGAAATTGTTATTTTAATTTGTTTCTTTTGACCGCGTACCTCAAAACCGGTACTGCCGGTCTCTCTTTCTTTATTTCTTAAAAAAAAAAAAAAATCTTTTTTTTTATTTCAGCACAACGTGGTAACTTTGCTAGGCCTTCAGGCCTACACTAATTCTCCTCATGGAGAAGCCAGCTCCTGGTTTTAAAAAGTGTACCAAGTGCAGTGCTGTTATTTCTCTCTCAGACACCCATGAATGGTGTCTTAAATGTTTGGGACCTGACCACTCCATACCGGACTGCCCATTCTGCTCCCAGATGTCTAAACATGGTATGCAGAACCGGGCCAACAAGTTCCATGTGCTGTTTGCTTCAGATAATCCAGCATCACAGTCATCCAGGTCTTCCTCTCCGGATGGATCTCAGGTAACCAAACTTTCTGTGGGCAAATCCTCTAAAAGCAAATCTCTTTCAAAAGATCGAGAGGCTCTCAATCTTGAGTTCGAGGATTCTGCCCACACCAAAAAACCCCGGCGGGAGGCTCCGGCCTCCAAAGCATCACTTATGGGGTTACAGGTTGACATCGATGGCACGGCCTCGACTGATCACCTGTTAGACTGCTCTGGGGTACCGGTCGATACCGGTACCGACATCCAGGCAGCAGTGGCATCCATGGGCAATACTGTCCAGACCATGCAGCAGGCCGTTCTGGCTTTCATTAAGGCTGCGACGCCCTCGGTACCGATTCCATCGGTACCGACCCCGGTTCCGGTATCCACACCGGAACCGAGACCATCGACTTCCAAGCGTCGATCGGTTCCGCTTGCTGGATTCAGGCTTTTGCCCGATACCAATCCCATGCCCGATACGCCCGATCTCGATATCGATTGGTACGCGTATCGTGCATTGCAAGCACAGAGAGAATACTCAGATTCTTCTGATGAGTTCAATTCCTTTGATGACTCTGCTGAGTTTGATCTTCCTGAGGAGCCCTCTTCTCTAAAGAGGGCGATGTCTCCTCCAGAGGATTTATCCTTTCAGGATTTCATTGTTGATGTAGCTAAAGGACTTCTATTGCTACATCTTCTGAAAAGAAACCCAGATCAAAAAAATTGGATATTTTAGGATACTCTAAAGCTCCTAAAGAGGCAGTTACTCTGCCTATCCATGAAATCCTTCAAGAACACTTGATGGATTTGTGGGAGACTCCTCTAACTCTGTCTCCTCATTCTCGTAGGTTGGACACCATGTACCGGGTCCCTCCTTCTCCTGGGTTTCAAAAAAGCTCAGCTGCCTCACCACTCCATTGTGGTGAAGTCTGCTATGAAGAAGATGAAGAGTCCCAAAAGGCACTCTTCTACCCCTCCAGGGCGAGAATGTAAGACCCTTGACTCTTTTGGTAGAAAGATCTTCCAGGCTAGTATGCTTATAGCCAGGATCAATTCTTACAGCCTTTATATGGGCATGTTTCTCAGAGAACTTGCCCTAAAGGTACGGCATTTTGCCCCCTTTATCCCTGAGGATAAAAACGAGGACTTCACTTCTGTGGTGACACAACTTTCAGAGGTCTCCAAGTTTTCCAACAGGGCAGCCTTTGATTCCTTTGAGGTTGCTGGCAGGGCTTCGGGAATTGCTATTGCAGCCCGACGTCTTGCTTGGCTCCAGGCTTCTGACCTAGAACCCTGGGTTGTGGATGGCCTAAGGAATCTGCCCTGTACAGGTGAGAACTTATTTGGTGAAGACTGGCAAATTAAAGCTGCTCAAATGCATGCAGAAAATGCCACTCTAGATAGACTTTCTAAGTCTACTTCTACTCCTGCCAAAAAGAAGTCTTTTAAAAGGCCTTACTATAAGAAGGCCAGATTTTCCACAAATACTGGCCAACAATCTTCTCAGCCTCGCTTTGCTGCTAAACGTCAGCAATTTAAGCAAGTAAAGTCAAAGTCTGCAGTGTCTGCTACACCCCAGCAGGCTCAACCCCCTCAGGGGTTTTGACTTGCCCCTAGAGAACTTACCATTTCTGGCTCTGGAACAACCAGAGCCTCTCACCATACCTGGAAGGTTAGTTCACTTTGCTCCCAGATGGGAGCAAATAACATCAGAGCAATGGACCCTCTCTATCATCAGAGAGGGCTACAAACTTCATTTCTCCAGCCTTCCTCCCCATACCATGGTGAGGCAATTCAGTTCTCCCCCATCTCTTCTGACCCTGTTGGGTCAGGAAGTCTCCTCTCTCCTTGCCCAAGGGGCAATAGAGGAGGTTCCTCTTCCTCAACAGGGGTTAGGGTTCTACTCCCCTTATTTTCTCATAACAAAGAAGACAGGGGGCTTCAGACCTATCCTAGATCTGAGAGAATTGAACACGTTTCTATTCAAGGAGAAATTCAAAATGCTCTCTCTGGGCATTCTCCTTCCATACCTTCAGAGTCAGGATTGGCTTTGTTCTCTAGATCTCAAGGATGCGTACACTCATATACTCATCCATCCATCCCACAGAAAATATCTTCGATTTCTGTTCCAGGGAAAACATTTCCAATACAGAGTACTTCCCTTCGGTCTCGCCTCTGCTCCAAGAGTATTCACAAAATGCATGGCAGTCGTAGCCGCATTTCTAAGAGGCATGGGAATCTTCGTCTTCCCATATCTGGACGACTGGCTCATCCGAGCTCCATCTCAGTCAGAAGCCCAGATTTCCTTGGACCGCACAAGGCGTATTCTTCAATATCTGGGACTTGTGGTAAACATTCCCAAGTCCCAACTCATCCCTACTCAGTCCCTGGAATTCATAGGGGCCCACTTGGACTCCACCACTGCAAGGGCCTACCTCCCTCTGGTCTGAGGCCAACGGCTAATCAGCTTGGCCTCCCAGGCTCAGTCCAGAAGTCACTTGTCAGCCAGAGAAATGCTGCAACTTCTGGGCCACATGGCCTCCACGGTCCATGTGGTGCCCTACGCTCATCTTCATATGAGGGCAGCTCAATGACCTTTGGCCACCCAGTGGTCTCAAGCATCGGGACTGCTCTCAGACCGAGTACTCACCTCAAAACGTCTGTTTTGGTCTCTCCAGTGGTGGACATCCTCCAAAAATCTGTTGTTGGGGACCCCCTTCCAACCTTCGTTGCCCCAAGCAACCCTCACAACAGATGCCTCCCAAACAGGGTGGGGAGCTCATCTCCAACACCTCTCCACTCAGGGCACCTGGTCTCCCCAGGAGACCACCCTTCACATCAACCTTTTGGAACTGCGAGCAATCTTCCTTGCCCTCACAGTCTTCCACACCCTCCTTGTCAACCTGACTGTCCTAGTCCAGACAGACAATCAGGTAGCCATGTTTTATGTCAACAAACAAGGAGGGACGGGCTCTCTGTCGCTTTGCAACGAAGCTCTCAGATTATGGGCCTTCGCCAGAGAGCATCAAATTCATCTTCTGGCAGTGTATCTTCCAGGAGTTCAAAACTCTCGGGCAGACAGACTCAGTCGAGTTCTGTTTCCACACGAGTGGTCCCTGCATATGGACCAAATACACAGAATCTTCCAGGAATGGGGGACCCAGGACATAGACCTCTTTGCAAGTCCGTGGAATGCCAAACTTCCCCGGTTCTGTTCCAGGATTCCGTGTCAGGGAGCTCAGGCCAACGATGCCTTTCTCCTGCATTGGGGTCAGGAATTCCTGTATGCTTTTCCACCCATTCCTTTGATTCCCAAGACTCTGTTCAAACTACAGAGGGATCACGGATCCATGATCCTCATAGCTCCACGCTGGCCACGCCAAGTGTGGTTCCCTCTACTTCTACAGCTCTCCCAGGACTCCTCCCTGGACCTGGGAGCTGCGCCAGACCTTCTGTCTCAGGAGAAGGGGACTTTGTGGCATCCAAACCCCAAGTCCCTACATCTCCAGGCTTGGTTACTGAAGGCTTAAGCCTGCATGATTATAGTCTTTCTCAACCAGTGAAAGATATACTTTATGCTTCTAGGAAACCCTCTACTAGGCGTTCCTATGCTTTTAAATGGAAACGTTTTTTTCCATTTGGTGTGCTCAACAGGGTCTTGACCCTCTAGCACTTCCTTTGCATTCTCTATTAGACTATCTCCTGCATCTTTCCAATGCAGGCCTCAAGACGAATTCAGTACGAGTCCATTTAAGTGCTATTGCAGCATCTTTGAAACCTATAAATGGACAACCTGTCTCCTCTCATCCTCTTATTGCCAGATTCATGAGAGGCCTGACCCTAACTAAGCCTCCCATCCGCCCACCTCCGGTGGCATGGGACTTAAACCTAGTTCTGGGTCAGCTTATGCAGCCACCTTTTGAACCTTTGGTTTCTACCTCCCTGAAATTTCTTTCCTGGAAGGTTCTTTTCCTTATTGCAGTCACTTCGGCTCGCCGCATCAGTGAACTGCAGGCTTTGGTGGCTAATCCACCTTATACCAGATTTCATCATGATAAGGTGGTCCTTAGGACGAATCCCCACTTTATGCCCAAAGTGGTCTCGCCTTTTCATCTTAATCAAGAGGTATATCTACCTGTTTTTTTCCCGGCTCCTCATGCATCCAGTGCAGAGAAAAACCTTCATACTCTTGACTGTAAAAGAGCTCTCGCCTTTTACCTCAACAGGACTCAGCCACATCGAAAGTCTTCCCAACTTTTTGTGGTTTTTGATCCTTCTCATTTGGGACTTCCAGTCTCCAAACGTACACTTTCCAATTGGATTGCTCAGTGTATTTCTTTTGCTTACCAGAGTAAGAATATTTCTCTGGAAGGCCATGTCACAGCTCACAATGTGAGAGCCATGGCTACTTCTATGGCTCATCTTCACTCTGTATCCATCGATCAGATCTGTCGAGCAGCCACTTGGGCCTCGGTTCATACCTTCACAGCCCATTATTGTTTGGACAAGGCCTCCCGCCGGGATGCCTTGTTTGGTCAGGCTGTCCTCAAACACCTGTTCCATACTTAAGCAACTCCTGCCCACCTTCCCTGAATGGATGCCTGAGATCCATACGAAGATGGTTTACCCTTGGAGGGGGATCTCCCAGGCATCTTAGCTAGGGAGTCCCCATATGTGAGGACTTATTCCTGCTTGTTCCTGGAGATAGCACAGTTACTTACCTGTAACAGGTGATCTCTGGGAACAGCAGGAATTAGTCCTCACAACCCACCCACCTCCCCTAGGAGTTGTATCTTCTATCTATCTACCTTACTTTCCTCTCTCTATTGTCTCAGCTATAAACTCGAACTGAAGAGAGCTGGTAAGGAAGGCGGGAAGGCAGCGCGCATGCGCTGTGGGAAGCCCCAAAAGCTTTTCATCTGAAAAGCTGGGGAGCTTTCCCACGCCGGCTCCGTCGGTTCCGACGTACCCATATGTGAGGACTAATTCCTGCTGTTCCCAGAGATCACCTGTTACAGGTAAGTAACTGTGCTTTCTCTCCCCTGCAAATGTGCATCTAACAGCAGGTTTTCAATCGCGTTAGGATTCAGCTCTTGAGATCAGCGCGTTAGTGTGAAGGGAGCCTCTCCCCGCCCACTCTCCGCCCACTGACCCCTTCTCTCCACCCTCTCTCCACCTTCTGCGGTGTTTTACCGCACCGCGGAACTTTACGATCGTTAATTTAGGTTAACGCGCGTTATGTAACATTAACGATCGTTAACGCATCATAACGCACGTTATGATGCATTAACGATCGTTAACATTACATAACGCGCGTTATGTAATGTTACCGCAGTTTAGTAAACATCCCCCATAGAGTTAAGGTAAGTATCACAACAGCACACATTAAGGCTGCAGTGTCCTGAAGGCACAGATTAACTGCACTTTTATGCAATGTGTGTTACTGGTGCTATGGAAGGAGGGCATGTTGGAGCTGCTTGTGTGGAACATGCATTAGAACCATGCAATGACCAGGAGCACAAAGGTAAAAATGCTATTAATGAATGTAGAAAATGGTGGGAAATTCCCACACCATGCCAATGGTCACCAACAATCCACACCGAATTGCGTACCAGGAAGACAGAATCAGGAGCCTGCAACAAGGACAATGACGATGTCAAGCCTTGGTACTCAGGTTGGGAATCTGTGCCGGGCTCAACTCTACTCTCCTGAAACTGATGAATTGGCTTTTGCAGCACTGCATGCAAGTTGTCTGGCAGGCAGATCCCTCTGAGAGCCTTCAGCAATCTTTGGGAAAGAGCAGAGTGGACAGAGGAGGAAGGAGGGGACATTGAGGTTGTGTGAGGCTTCTGTACTTTTCCAGATCCTTCCAATCCTTCCAATTTTCTGGCTGCTCAACAGGCTCTTATCCAAGGTAAGAGCGTGGAGCTGAATCAATTTTCCCTCCTCTTATGGCTACTGAAAAGACTGCAGCCTAGTGGAGCCTCCCACGTCACGTTCAAGTGAGAGAGCCACCTTTGACAAAGAATTATTGAAGAGACCTCTGGTGGTTGAAGCAAAAGAGGCATGGGAGTGATGTCAATGAAACCTGGGCTTTTCATTGGATCTCTATCCTCACTAATCTGCTGGTAGGGGAACACAACCACATGTCTGGTCTGGTCTAGCAGGACGATATGGAAGTGCATTTTCCACCTCAACCTCTCTCCTGGCAACGCCTCCCTGATAAGCCTGTACACATATGCAATTTTCTAAAATCCTATCTCTTTACATAAAACCCTGTTTGATGTATGGAAATGCCTTTGAAAATGGCTCTCTTGGGGGTATGTTTACTAAACTTCGGTAACGTAGCAGTGGCTACATTAAGGCGCATTATGTAACATTAACACGTGTTAATGCAACATAACATTAACGTGCATCAATGTTACATAATGCGCCTTAACGTTCCTGGTCGTGGTAAGTCCCACAGAGGGTGGAGAGAGGGCAGAGAGAAGGGGTCAATGGGTGGGGAGTGGGCGGGGAGAGGCCCCTTCCACACTAACACGGGGAAATGAAGGGCTGAATCCTAATGCAACAGAAAACCTGGCGTTAGCACACATTTGCAAGAGAGAGAAACCATTTCAGTGTCAGCAATGTACAGCATAGGCAGGGAGCCCAAGAAAGGTGATAGTAGTGCTCCATTTGCAGCAACAGCATAATGCCCAGGTATGAAAGGCCACTATGGTGATGGCGCAAATGGGGCATGGGGGCTGCAGGAGGGACATGCAATGGGGGCTACTGGGGCACCGGGTGGACTAGGTGGTTGCCGAGGTGGCACATAGGAATGCAGAAAATGGAAACCAGCAAGACAGCAACTAACCAGGGTCAGACATGCCCATGAGTCTGTGTTCCACAGTGTCCCATCCAGGGGACATTACCCAGCAGGTACCCCAAGGGGCACATAACATTGACAGGCGGTGCCGGGGGAAGCGTGGACATCTATGTAGGCACCCCTACCCCAGAACACACACCTTAAGCAGCCACCTACCTGCCCCCTGGATGGCCTGGGATGGCGCACCACAGGCATCGACAGCATATGGTCATGGCAGCATGGAAGAGGGGGTGGGTGATTGTGCTGTAGGGAGCAGTGGCACCCGTCTGCAGTGGACCTAGGCCATACCCTGTACCAGTATGTGGTGTGCAGTGCAACAGAAGAGGTATGGCCAAGGAACATTAGGGTAGCCCCAGGGACCACTATGCTGCTGTGGCAACAGTGTGGTGCAGTACACTCAGCCAGTATGTCCAAAATCAGAGGGTCAGACGTTCAGGTCCCATCTGTGGATCCTGTAGAGCATCTCCCTGTAGTTTTAGCCCACAATGCAGCCACAACAACAACATGGGCAAACCCCAATGCAGCGGTATACAGGGGTACGGACACCCACTCACAAGCGCTCCATTATCCACAGCTTCATGGAGTGTCAGACTGTTGGCCCCAGCACAGAGCTGCAGTTATCACCAGAGCACTACTACTACCCCCTGCACAGATTAGCAATGTCGGCACTGTGATCAGGACCAGTGCAGCGGGTAAGGGTTTCAACCACCTCCATCTATGCACAACGCTGAGATAGGTGTGGGAGTGTGCATATGTCTCTCCATTGTTTTGCGTCTGCCAGCACCTCACTGAGCCCACATTGCTCACACTGCTTCCAGCGTTAGCCTGCAAATGTGCATAATGAGGAGCAAGGTATTGTGGGTATGGCCCAGACAGGGCGGATTGGCCAAGATGCATCTGCACAGGGTGGAGGGCAATGGCTGGGACACTGTAGTGCTCGACCACCACCTGCATGAACAGGGTGGCCACAGCATGTCACGCTGGGGTGGGGGGGGTCACTCTCACTCTGACCGAGCAGTGACCCTGGCATGTCTATGCGCCCACATAGTGCCACACATTATTTGTTTTCAGTGATACCTGTGTGTTTTTGGTTCTGGGGTCCAATCACAGAGATACCTGCTGGGTGTTTGTGCTGTGCATCCCACCTCTAGGTGCTCGGGGTTCCCCTGTGAGCATGCACTATGGATTGGTTAGTGGGTTGTCTGCAGTTTGCCTGTGCATGGTGGGAACATCTTGAGGATGCTGCAGGTGCAATCTGATTATGCTGTCTGTTGAGGAATGGTAGACAGTAGCATGGGGCAGTTGAGCCTTCCCCAAGCATCACTGCTGGTCTGCAATGGGGGGTTGTCATCCACCAGCAGGACTGTGGTTGCTGGTACTATAGCTATTCTGCAGGGTGCAGGCACCTGTCCCACCACTCCCTCATCTACAAAAGAGGTGATTGAGGCCCCTTGGGGTATATAGTGCATACCACCTAGACCAGTGTTTCCCAACCCAGTCCTACGGGGCACACCGGCCAGTCAGGTTTTCGGGATATCCCTAATGACTATGCATGAGATATATATGCATTAGAGATATCCTGCCAACCTGACTGGTTTGTGGCCCTCCAGGGCTGGATTTGGAGACCCCTGCCTTACACCTCTGTCATTTAAGATTGTGAGTGGGCAAGGTGCAGATGTCCTAGACATCGAAAGGGTATATGGAATGTGACACATTCCTCCTCGATTCTCACCACCACCAAAATATTGTCTATTAGACAACTTTTTGGTGGTGGTGAGAATCGAGGAGGAATGTGTCACATTCTATATACCCTTTCGATGTCTAGGACATCTGCACCTTGCCCACTCACAATCTTAAATGACAGAGGTGTAAGGCAGGGGTCTCCAAATCCAGCCCTGGAGGGCCACAAACCAGTCAGGTTGGCAGGATATCTCTAATGCATATATATCTCATGCATAGTCATTAGGGATATCCCGAAAACCTGACTGGCCGGTGTGCCCCGTAGGACTGGGTTGGGAAACACTGACCTAGACCCATAGTGGCAGTGCTATATAACCCTCATGCGAGTCTAGATACCCCACTTCCCTGATAACAGGTACCCATGGTAGCCAGACCTTAACACCAGATACACACTAATCTGGGTGGTGTTTGGTCCCACAGGACCACATGTGACTGCAGAACATAGCTGGAACAGACGTAACTTTGGTTGCATTGCTAGGAACACCTGTCACACACTGGTAATAATGGGGACATGCAGCAGGACCTATCTCTAGCATCACATGTACTGTGAACCTAGTGCTGGGCGCTCATCCTATCCCTCAGGGTGCACACAGAACCTGCACAATGGCATGGTCTGTAGCTACTCTGTGCCAGTATCACGCACTGTCAGTCCATCTTACCACACTGCAGTACTGGAGAGGTGCAAACTCCATTTGGTGGTCAGCTGTAGGCTGCTGTTCTGCATGTGCAATGCATCATGGATGCTGGTGTGGTTACCCTATCCTGGTACACAAAGCAGACAGTTTGTGCGGTGACCTGCAGTCCTTCTGTACCCAGCCATTGCTATGCAACATGCCATAGGGGTATAGCTACTGGTTAGTACACTGACATTCCAGACAGAGGTTATGGGTTCAATTCCTTGTTGTTCCCTCCTGTCCAAGGCAGATATTTTGCTTGCCTGTGACAGTCATATCTTTACAGATCCGTGCTGCCAGCCCATAGTACCCTCACCATAGTTGCCAACAATCCTTATAAGGTGTTATAGGGCTCCTAATTACGCAAAGTACAAGGCACCTTATTAGGCACATTATAAGGCACGTTACAAGGCACCTTATTAGGCACAGTACAAGGCATGATAATGCACGTGTCTTGTACTGTGCCTAATAAGGTGCCTTGTAAGGTGCCTTATAATGTGCCTTATAATGTGCCTTATAACGCGCGTTACCTGACACGGCTTGCCATAATGATGTCCTGCCCACTCCCTTATATGGGCATCTGTATCATCACCGTGGAACATAACGCAAGTTACGTTAACGCAGTTTAGTAAACATACCCCTTGATGTTTGTTTCAGAGAATTTGAGTGTCTTAATTTCAAAGGAGACACTGGGGAACATAAATACCCCACCTCTATCTTTTAACTTTACAACTCATTTGACTTTTGAAAACAAATATGTACTGTATGTTGTAATCCAGCTTTCAGTTTACTTGTGTAACTTCAGCATCATTACTTTTGGCTCATTTTGTTCTGACCTGATAAGGGGAGCCAAAATCTCAAAAGCTAATCATTGATGTATTAAGTCCAAAGAAAATGTATCTCTTGCAACATATTTTTTGACCTACAATACTTCCATGTATCGGAGTGGAGGAACACAGGAACCATACTATATCATTCATGCGTACATAATTACAATTTACATTAGGCCTTGGAAGTATCATGCTATAGATGCCAGAATTGTCAAAGATACTCGGAGGTGCCACAAACAGTTCAAGGAGAATGACCACTTGACTGCAGCAACCATCTTCATTTTGATATTAGTTTAGCCTCACACTTAGACCCTTCTGCACAATTTATTCAGTTTTTATCCTGTCTTTCTGTGCAAATGCTTAAAACAGATTGCATAAATATCACATCAAAATGCAAATGCGGCTTACATTAAAATTAAATAATGGATGCAAACATATTCTTGCAAAATTCACCTTCTGATTCAAATTTGAAACATAGGGGTATGTTTACTAAACCGTCTTAATGTTGCCCCGGCGCTAGTTGCAGTGATAATGTGAAGAATGCCATATAAAGAGTGGGCGTTCCGGTCCTAAGGTAGCAAGAATTTGTATCGCGCAATAGTGGGTGCCGTGGCACGTTATCACGCGTTAACCCTAAGTACATGCCAGCGCAGTGTTAGAAGCTATAAAGATGTAGCCCACTGGTTACTGCAATGACAATGGAGGCAGAGGTCATGGGTTTGATCCTGCAATGATGCAATCTAAAAAGGCTGTCTGAGGCATTTTCTTTTAATTTAAATCAGTGCTGCCAGCAAAAACACCCTCACATTGCAGTAACCTAAGGTGCCTCATAAGGCGCCCCATAGGTCACATTACAAAGTACCCTGTCCACCAAGGCACCCTATAATGTGCCCTATAGGGCGCCTAAGAGGCATCATGGGCTACAGCACTCCGAGGGTGTTTCTGCTGGCAGCACTGGTTGAAATGAAAAGGAAAATCCTCAGACAGCATTCTTAAATAACACCACTGTGGGATCAAACCCATGACCTCTGCTTCTATAGTCATTGAAGTAACCAGTGGGCTACATCTCTATAGCGTCTAACACACCACTGGCTGGCTACAGAAAGATTGCAGGTCACCACACAAACTGTCTGCTCTGGTTACCAGAATAGGGTAAACCCACCCGTACCCATGATGCACTGCACATGCAGATCAGCAGCCTACATCTGATCACAAGATGAGGTATGCGCCTCTATGGCACCCCGGCCTGGTAGGGGGAACTGACCGTGTTTGTTACTGGCACAGAGTAGCTACAGACCGTGACATCATGCGGTTCCTGTGCTCACCCTGAGGATGAAGTGGGCGGCCCAGCACCAGGTCCGCAGCACATAGCATGCCTGAGATAGGCTGAAGGTCCCAATCAGTGCCAGTGTGTGATGGGTAGTCCCTGCAGATGCACCCAGGATACACCTGTATTTCCCAGTCATGTCTAGGCTTTATGGCCTATGATGCACCCAGAATAGCACATATCCTGTATGGGTACCATGGTCACATGTTAAAAGTGAAGGGTGGTGTTTGGACCCCAGAGCAGATTATGTAGTACCACCAAACCCACCCCTGTGGGGGACAGGATCTCCCACCAACAGATCCAAATTCTACATCTCTGCAATGGTGGTAGTAGAGGGGAATGGGCACCCTATAGGGAGGTCAATGCAGATCTCTACACATCACATAAGGCAGTAGGCCTGGAAAAACATAGCTGCCCCCCATCCCTATCTGACATTCACCAGCAGAGAGCACATTCAGTCTCCACCCTGCAAGGTGTTCCAGCCATACACATGCTAACTGCAGACAGTCCACTAGCTAGTACATAGGGCATGTTCCTGGAGGAACCATGTGCAACCAAAAATGGGATTTGAGCACACACACCAAGCATGTATGTCAGTGATTGGGCCCCAGAAAAAGGGACCCATATATATCACATAAGAAAAATACTATATAGCACTATGGGGTAACCTAGCCATGCCGTGGTCACTGCTCAGTCAGGGTGAGAGTGACCTCTCAGCATGACCATGCAGGTGGTGGCCAGGCACTACAATGTCCCAGCCATTGCCCTATGCCCTGTGCAGATGCTACCTACCCAGGCCACCCTGTCCGGGCCATACCCACAGTACCTTGCTCCTCATTATGCACATTGGCAGGCTAACACTGGAAACAGTGCAAGCATTGTGGGCTCAGTAAGGTGTAGGCAGCCACATAACACTGGATAGACATACGCATACTACCACACCTATTTCAGCATTGTGCAAATATGGAGGTGGTTGGCCGCCCTGGCTGCCACAGCAGTCCTGGGCACAGTGCAGGCATTGCTATGGTATTCAATACTGTTAGGGTCACTCCCCGGGGGAGTTAAACACTGTCAGAAACAAAACCTGAAACACGTTCCACATATATCAGAAAGGTTGATATGATGAATCCCTGTCAACAAATTGTGTTCAACTTAGGATTTGTTATCTGACATTATTCATAGCAACCTTTTGATAGATGTGGAACGTGTTTCCACGTTTAAGACGGCATTGCTAAGGTATGCAGGTGCTAGTATTAGTAGATGCTGCTGCGCGCAGGGCCCAACATCCTGACTCTCGATGAGCCGCTGCATAGTGGGGCCTGTGGGTGTGGCTGTTTGTGTCCCTGTCGGCTGCTGCTCTAGGGCAGAGGTTCCCAACTCTGGTCCTGGTATGCCAAACAAGGTTCAGGTTTTCATGCTGTCCCTAATGAATATGCTTGGTACATTTGCATACAATAGGGGCGGTGCATGTAAATGCATCTCATGCATATTTATTAGAGACATCCTGACAACCTGAATGGTGTTTGGCCCTCCAGGACTGGAGTTGGGAAACTCTGCTCTAGGGATTGCACATGTTTATGGTGTATGTGCTCTGTAGGGTACAATATAGGTGTTTATGGCATGTTATGGGTTTAAAAAAGGTTTGGACAAGTTCCTGGAGGAAAGGTCCATAAACCATTATTAAGAAGGGACCCAGGATATCAATGCTTGACCCAGTACAAGCATTGCAGAACGTGTGTCTTTTGGGGTAACTGCTAGGTACGTATGACCTAGATTGGCCACTGTTGGAAACAGGATACTGGGCTTGATGGACCTTGGTCTGACCCAGTATGGCATATCTTATGATGTTACTTTTATCTTCAGTAAAGATTCCATCTTTATTACCATGGTTTAGTAAGGGTAAAATGAGGAGACATCATCTGCAGGAGCCACAGCTGGGACTTTGAACCTGTGACCTTCTGCCCCTGAATATACTGGCTGTGTGTACTGCACCAAACTGTTACCACAGAGGCAGGTTATTCCCTGGGGATAACATTACTGTTCATCAGACAGCCCTTGTCTGTTGCACTGCACACCACCCACCTGAACATGGTTTGGCCTTGGTGTGCTCTGGGCAGATGCCACTCCCCCCTCCACCTCCAGTACCCCTCCACCACCATGCTGCCCTTATGCCGGTGGTGTTGGTGGTGCACAGTCCCAGGCCATCCAGTGTGCCTGTAGGCAGCTGCCTATGGTGTGGGATCTGGGGTAGGGGTGCCTACATTGACATCCGCACTTCCCCCCGGCACCTGCTGGGTGATGTCCACTGGGACACTGTGGGTCACACACTCGTGGGCATGTTTGCCCTTGGTCAGTTACTTGCTGTTTTTTTGTTTCTGTGTTCCTATGTGCCACCTAGGCATCTGCCTGGTCCACCCTGTGCCCCAGCTGTCCCACTGCATGTCCCGCCTTCAGCCCCCTGTGCCCCATTTGCAGCCTCACTGTCGTGCCCTCTCATACTTGGCCACTATGCTGCTGCTGCTGCATATGTATCACTACTAACACTCTTCTTGGTTTCCCTGCCTTTGCTGTACATTGCTGACTGAAATGGTTTCTCTCTCCTGCCACCTCTACCTCCTCTGGACAAACATATTGGGGGCAGCTGTACCACTGTAAAGGGTGATGGTAATGTACAGTGCAACAATGACAGTGTGTGGCAGAGGATGGGGATACGTGTCCACCAGAGGAGGTAGAGGTGGCAGGATAAGTGCAATGACAGGAGGACAGAGGAGAGCAGTGCCATGCAGAGCAGACACAGGAGAGGCATGCATGAAGAGCCGCAATGCAGAAAGGTGTGCCAGTGCAGGACATGGGGTAGCAGCCTGCACATTAGGGCAGGCGCCACACAGCTGGCACACACACATAGATGGACAGAAGGATGGGTGGCAACAGTGATGAAAGTATAATGTGGCGGCAGCACAGATCTGCATAGATATGACTGTTACATGAATGAAACGTAGTTGTGTAGGACAGCCATAAAAAAAGGGGAACAGAGAGGAATCAAACCGATGACCTCTGCTACTGAAGTCATTGCATTAATCATTGTGCTACATCACTATGGAAGTTATCATACCAATGGTTAGCTACCGAAAGAGTGAACATCACCACAAAACTGTCTGCTGTGGCTACCAGGATAGGATAGAACCAACAGTACCCATAATGCAATTCACATGCAGAACAGCAGTCTACATCTGCTCACCAGATGGGGTATGCATCTCTACAGCACGTCAGCTTGGTAGGGGGGAATGACTGTGCGTGTTACTGGCACGTCAGCTTGGTAGGGGGGAATGATTGTGCATGTTACTGGCACAGAGTACCCACAGGCCATGCCAATGTGCGTGTTCTGTGCTCACCCTGAGGGTGAGGTGGAGTGGCCAGCACCAGGTCTGCAGTACCCAAGTTGGTTGAGGTGGGCTATGCTTCAGGTCTCCATCTGTGCCAGTGTGTTATAGGTATTTGTTGCTGACACCTTTAGGAGGTCTCTGTGTCCATTTGTAATTGCCAGTCTTGTCTGGCCCTTGTGGACCATGATGCACACAGCATAGTGCACATCCAGTGTGCTTGCTATAGTCACCTGTTTAGGGAGCAGGGGTGTGTCAGGGCTCACATGGTGACAATGTACTTAGCAAACCACCCTTTCTGGGTCAGGGTGGGGGATATAATCTGTCCCCAACAGACCCACACTATCACCCTTTGCAAGGGGGGGGGGCAGTGGAGGTACATGAGGACAGGCTGTGGGACCAGCAACCCCAGTCCTGGTTGCAAGCTGACAGCTGTTGAAGATCTGCACTTGGGACAGGGCCACTGGCAAATAGATAGTGGGCTCAGTCAATTCAGCTGCCCCCCACTACAATCTGACACTCACCAGCAGAGAGCAGTCAGTGTGCACCTGCTGCACCCTGCAAAGTGGTGCAGCCATACAGATGCTAACTGCAGACAATCTGCTAGCTAGTACATAGTGCATGATCCTGGCAGAACTGTGTGAACCCAAAACTGGGATGTTAGCACATACACCACACTGGCATGTCAGTGATTGGACCCCAGAAAAGAGAACCCATAAATATCACTTGTGAAAAATGCTATAAGCACACTATGGGGGAACCTGGCCATGCCGTGGTCACTGCTCAGGCAGGGTGAGAGCAACCTCCCAGCATGACATGCTGTGGCCATCCTGTCCATGCAGGTGGTGGTCAGGCACTACAATGTCTTATCCATTGCCCTATACCCTGTGCAAATGCATCCTGCCCATACCACCCTGTCCGGGCTATACCCACAATACCTTGCTCCTCATTATGCACATTGGCAGGCTAACACTGGAAACAGTGCAAGCAATGTGGGCTCAGTAAGTTGTAGGCAGCCTCAACACACTGGATAGACAGACACACGCTCCCACACCTATGCCAACATTGTGCAAATATAGAGGTTTGTGGCAGCCCTGGCCTCCACACCAGTGCTGGGCACAGTGCGGGCATTGCTATGGTACGCAATACTGTTAGGGTCACTCCCCGGGGTGTTAAACACTGTCAGAATCAATAACTAAAACACACTCCACAGATATGAGAAAGGTTGCTATGATGAATCTCTATCAACAAATTGTGTTTAACTTAGGATTTGTTAGCTGGCATTAATCATAGCAACCTTTTGATATAAGTGGAACGTGTTCCCAAGTTTAGGATGGCATTGCTAAGGTATGCAGGTGCCAGTATTGGGAGATGCTGCTCTGCGCATGGCCCAACAGCTTGACTCTCCATGAGGCTTTGGATAGTGGAGCCTGTGGGTGTGGGTGTTTATGTCCCTGTTGGCCGCTGCTCTAGGGCAGAGGTTCCCAACTCCGGTCCTGGTGGGCCAAACACTGTTCAGGTTTTCATGCTGTCCCTAATGAATATGCATGAGATACATTTGCATACAATTGAGTGGCACATACAAATGCAGCACAGGCATATTTATTAGGGTCAGCATGAAATCGGAATGGTGTTTGGCCCTCCAGGACTGCAGTAGGGAAACTCTGCTCTAGGAATTGCACATGTTTATGGTGTCTGTGCTCTGTAGGGTAAAATATAGGCGTTTAAGGCATGTTTATTTTATTTGAAATAAAGGTTCCTTCTTTATTACCATGGTTTAGTACTGGGTAAAATATAGGAACAGGGTTTGCAGGAGCCACAGCTGGGACTTGAACTTGTAAACTTCTGCTCCTGAACACACTGGCTGTGTGTACTGTACCACACTGTTGCCACAGGGACAGATCATTCCCTGGGGATACCATGACTGTTCGTCAGACAGACCCTGTCTGTTGCAGTGCACAGCACCCACCTAAACGGGGCTTGGCCATGGTCTGCAGTGGGCAGATGCCACTGCCCCCTCCACCACCAGCACCCCTCCGCCACCATGCTGCCATGGCATTATGCTGGTGGTGCTGGTGGTGCACAGTCCAAGGCCATCCAGTGTGCCATTAGGCAGCTGCCTATGGTGTGGGTTCTCGGCTAGGGGTGCCTACATGGACATGCGTGCTTTCCCCCGGCACCGCCTGCCAATATTATATGCCCTTGGGGTTACCTGCTGGGTAATATCCCCTGTGTCACTGTGGGACACACACTCGTGCCCATGTTGGACCCTCATCAGTTGCTGTCTTGCTGCTTTAAAGTTTCGGCATTCCTATGTGCCATCTAGGCATCTGCCTAGTCTGCACTGTGCCCCATCTGGACCACAGCATGTGCCGCCTGCAGCCCCCTGTATCCCATTTACAGCATCAGTACAGTTGCCGTTTCCTACGTGCCCACTCTGCTGTTGCTGCACATGTGCACACCATAACAAACCTGCCCAATCTAAATGACAGAAACCCTGATCAGCACTATTTCAATGTGGGATCATTCACTTTTTGGGGGACAGAGCATAGACCCTTCCAAACATGATATCTTAATTTTTACGCTTAGTCAGTAGTGTTGCTTTATGTTTATCATTAATATCACTATTGGCCAGCTTGGTTATTGGGATTTTAAATGTGGTTCTGGTCATTTTATATGTTTATTTGCCTTTTTGGTTCTGGCACATGTATCACAACTATCACTTTTCTGGGTTTCCCTTCCTTTGCTGCACATTGCTGACTTAAATAGTTTCTCTTTCCTGCAAATGTGCCTAACGCGAGGGTTTCACTGGCGTTAGTGTTCAGATCCGGATTTCACAGCGTTAGTGTGCCTGGAGCCTCTCCTCTCCCACTCTACACCCATTGACCCCTTCTCTCCACCCTCTGGGAAGCCTTACTCCACCCTTCAGACCCAGATTTCACAGTGTTAGTGTGCCTTAACGCCGCCGCCACGTTATCTTGCGATAAGTGGTGTTATTGCGTGATAATGTTACATTATCGTGCGATAACATCACTTATCGCGCGATAACATCACTTATCGCGCGATAATACCACCACTGTGACGTTAAGACAGTTTAGTAAACATACCCCTAAGACGGTTTAGTAAACATACCCCATAGATTTGTGTGGGTACTTTTCATGGGGTCATTTTCAAAAGCAAGGTATGTGCATGCTTCCCTTTAGTAAATTCATGTAAGATGCACATACCCACCGCACAAGTTAGATGACCTATTGTAAAATCACTTTCTTCATCAGTAAGGAAGAAGAACATTTTCAGAGAAATAAATTTGTGGTGTTGTGCATGCGAAAGAACCACATTTATTCCTGCAGATGTAGACGTAGCTAGGGTTACATTGATGGCATCAGAAACAAGATCCTTCTAAAGATCAGACTGGATATCATTTTCCTGTTTACTAGATTCATATCTGATCCAGAGAAACTATAAATAAGTCAGGGCCTCTCAGAGCAGGTCCCTAAGGCAAACTGTTATGTTTTACTGGGCAATCCAATTAGGTAAATATGTATTATAAATGCTTATTCAATTTATCCTACTATTCAGACCTGCCTGTTGGCCCAGTGGACAAGATTTGAGAATGACTGACATAAGATGTGTTTAAATAATTATGTAGCAGAGACTCAGTAAAGCGAATACCTGTTTACATCAGTTATGTTAGAAAGAACAAAGATACATGATGGATAAGTGATCCCCTAGCACTCATGTTTCTGATGGCAATACTAGATTATAACATTACAGGGGCCGCGTGAAAGGTATAATTCTAGAAGTGCATTGCATTTTCAGCTTCACTTGTCTTCTTTTATTCCTATAGTGGCTCTCAATGTTTTGCATCACTGACTTGTCAGCTTTGAAAGCCATTTTAACAGAAGCATTGCTTAACGTTCAAACACCCACAGAGCTTTAATTTTCATCAAGATCTTAGAAGACGCAGTTGTGAGATGATGAAGTTGAACTGTGTTTCTTTAGCATCCATGCAATGCAGAGGGGGTTTTTTTTGTATAGAATATGATTTCTCACTTCAAGAAATGACTGAAATGTAAAATATTTGTCTAAATGCACAAAGGGGTGTTTTTCATTTGGCATTTATGGGAGCAAACTGAGTTCATTAGGACACAGTGGTGGGTCATTTTAAAAAGCCCCTCCACTGGGGCTGGCCCAACTACTAGGCAAACTAGGTGAGTGCTTAGGACAGCAACTTCTGGGGGGTGGTAAAGAGCAGGACATTCAAAAGTAAACAATAGATTTTGACAGCGGGGGGGGGGCGGGGGGGGGCAGAGTATAAGGCTTAAGGTTTGCCTAGGGTGCCAACGGCTTGAACCAACTATGCATGTGTATATGATTTTAGAAATCTGTTCTTTATATATGGAGATCCACACCATGCAGAAATTTCTAGGACGTGTAGTAGGGTGAACAACAAATCTACATGTGTATTCTCCATCTTATATATGGAATATACATCTATGTTAAAAAAAAATAAAAAAATCCCCCATCGGCTTTTGCACTAGATCAGAGTCATGTACAGATCTTGAAAAAAAGTGCTTGTTTTAGCGAGGGCTTAACATGAGGGATTAAGGGAAAAATTCTCCTCAATCCTTCATTTTTAATTTTCCCCTCCAAATTTCAGAAAAATAAAATTTCAGCTTCTAGTTAATCAGTGGCACTTAAATGTATGTCTAGGTTTGTAAAATGGCCCACTATGGGAGTCGTTTTGGAAGCCCTAGTTGTGCTATAGACATCCAAAAACAGGAATAGACACATTCAAAGCATAGAGGTATCTCCAGAGCCATTTTAGAAAGCAGGTCTGTGGACGTCCCCAGCGTGAGAATGTCTAAGTCTGAATGGTGGCGTGGTGGAGGAATGGCTGGGGCATTCCCAGGAACCTGGACGTCCCCTGCCTGATCTCAGAAACGTCCTGTGTCGTGTCTAATTTTAGACCTGCTATAGACCTGAAAAGTGCTTGCTTTGGCTGAAAAACATCCAGAGGATGTACAGGAGAAAGCACTCCATGCCAAGTACTCAACACAATTTAAGCAATAGCAGCAATGGGATTTCAACCTTGGTCCTTGCCCACTACTTCAACCATTAGGCTTTTCCTAGTTGTCCTGGTTCTGAAATGCTATTCTAGTGATGTCTAGGTAGATGCCTCCGCAGATGTCCATATCGAGCAACTCCACATTTGTGAAATTTTGTCTGCCCATAGACATGTCTGCATTTTTCCAGACATTCTGGCTTAGACATCCCAGAATGCCCTTGGACATCCTTCTAAAATCCCCCTCCACATGTTTAGGTGGCAGCACATCATGTGCAAGCTGCAGAATCACTGCTTCTATGTATGAGTGCCCTTAATTGATTTTCAGCTTATCGTGCTGTGAGGGCTTGTGTGCATCAGTGATAATGAGGCCTAAGCTATCGGTAGTTTAACTACTGGCAGGGTCTCACAAGATGGACAGGTCTCAGCTGAGATGCCAGACCAAGACAAACCGCCCATCTGGGCAGCAGCAGAATGGGACAGTGTCGACGGTGGAGGATCACATTTCTGTGACAACGGCAACAACACTAAACTTAAACTGCATGGAGGAAATCGCGGATATGAGATGGATTCTTGAAAAGACTAAATACCAAAAGGATATCTATTTGTGCTTTATCGACTATAGCAAGGCTTTTGACTGTGTAAACCATGAGAAACTCTGGGCCACATTAAGAAGCATGGGTATACCAGAACACCTGATTGTTCTCTTGCACAATTTGTACATTGATCAAAAAGCAACAGTTCGAACGGAACAAGGAGAAACAGAATGGTTTAAAATAAGCAAAGGTGTGAGACAAAGCTGCATACTTTCCCCCTACCTATTTAATTTATATGCAGAATAAATCATCAGAGAAGCAGGATTGTATGAAGACAGAGGTATGAAGATTGGTGAAAGACTCATCAACAACCTTCGCTATGCTGATGATACCACATTACTGGCTGAAAGTAAAGATGATCCGAAACATTTGCTTCTCACGATCAAAGAACATAGGGGTATATTTACTAAGCAGTCTTAGGGGTATGTTTACTAAACTGCGGTAACGTTACATAATGCGCGTTATGTAACGTTAATGATCGTTAACGTTACTTAATGCGCGTTACGTAACTTTAACGATCATAGACGTTCTGCGGCATGGTAAACACCGCAGAAGGTGGAGAGAGGGCAGAGAGAAGGGGTCAATGGGCAGAGCTGAATCCTAACGCGATTGAAAACCTGCCGTTAGATGCACATATGCAGGAGAGAGAAACCATTTACGTGTCAGCAATGTATAGCCCAGGCAGGGAGCCCAAAAACTGTGATAGTAGTGCTCCATGTACAGCAATACCATAGTGCCAAAGTATCAATGGCCACTATGGCAATGGTGCAAATGGAAACCACATTGCGAAAGCAGCTACCACGCAGAAACCAAAGAAACCAGTCCAAGGCATGACAGAGGTGGAAAGACAAAGCCTTTATTAATTCCTTGACAACCCGACACAGGCCGTGTTTCGTTTATTTATTTATTTATTTAACAAGATTTATATACGGTCTTTCTACAAGTCAAGACAGTTTACATATAACAATTGGCAGTGTGTTTCAACTGTTTACAAGGAACAGGTAACAGGTATATAATGAATATGAACGAAACTACAATGAATATGAAAGAGAACTAATTACAATAAACAGAGATTAACTATTTACATAGGAATTTACAAGGAAAAACACTAGGCTATAAGATATGATTTGAGAGGCCAAATGTAGGGAGGAGAGTGTATAGGGGTTAGTTACTAAGGTGGAAGGAAGAAATGTTCAAGAAAGAGAAAGGTTTTTAATTTCTTCCTGAACTCAGAGTGGTTGGAACAGTTCCGCAGGTCGTGGGGAAGGGTATTCCATAAGGATGGGGCATAGAGTGAGAAAGCCCTGTTATTAGTAATTTGCTTGCAATATCTTTTAGATGTAGAGATGGTGAGAAGATTTTTAGTAATAGAGCGGCGTGTTCTTGAGTTTGTGGAGGAGGAAAGGAGAGAAGAGAGGCATGGAGCTGATTCATTGGTTATGATTTTATGAATAAGAGTTATCACCTTGAATTTAACTCTATATTGAACAGGGAGCCAGTGGAGATCGTAGAGAACTGGAGTAATGTGGGATCGTCTGGGGTTGTTGGTTATAAGCCGTGCTAGGGTATTTTGGGCTAGTTGAAGTGGCTGTATAGTATTCTTGGGGAGGCCATGATAGATAAGGTTGCAGTAATCGAGAGCAGGGATTGTGAGGGCCTGACAGACAGTACGGAAATAGTCAGGGTTTAAGAGAGGCTTGAGGTTCCTGAGGATACGTAGTTTAGCATATATTATAGTGGTGGTTTTCTTTATTTGTTCATTGAAGGAGAGGGACTGATCAAGGATAATGCCAAGATATTTCACTTGGTTTTTTATGGAGAGTGTGAGATCACCAATAGTGATGGTGGGAGGAGGACTGTATGCGGAATTAGAGAATACCTGAAGAACCTCAGTTTTGGATGGATTGATTATGAGGTTGTGTTGGGAGAGCCAAGATTTAAGACTGGTTAGGCATTCATTTAGTTTAGAAAAGTTAGGATTTGAGAGGTTAAATGGGGTGAAGCACATCATGTCATCGGCATGTAGCTGATATTGAATGCCATGGTTTTGGAAAATCTTGCAGACAGGCTGAAGGAAAATATTGAAGAGAAGAGCAGAAAAACTGGATCCTTGAGGGACACCCTGTTTTAGGGTGAAAGGAAGGGAGGTATCATTTCCAATATGAACTTGTTGGGTTCTATCCTGCAAATAAGAACGGAACCAGTTTAGAGTTATGCCTCTCAGTCCGATATCATAGAGTCTGTTTAGGAGTTGGTGGTGGGGAAGGGAGTCAAAGGCGGCAGATAAGTCAAGGAATATGAGGAGGCATCCTTGGGAAGGGTTCTGGGTGTAGAGGTATAATGAATCTAGAAGGGAGGTAAGGAGGGTTTCAACACCATGGTTTTTTTTTGAAACCATGTTGGAATAAGTCAAGGGGGGAGTGATCATCGATATAGTTCTGAAGTTGAGTTTGGACTACTTTTTCAGTTATTTTTGCCAAGAAAGGGATACTTGAGATGGGTCTGTAGGAGACAGGAGAAGTTGGGTCTAGTTTTGACCCTTTTATGATAGGACGAATAGTGGCACACTTAAGTGGAGAGGGCACTAAACCAGTCTGGAGGGATGATTGTACAATATGTAGAATGTAAGGGCTGAGAGAACTCCTGGTAGATTTGATCCAGGGAACAGGGCAAGGGTCAAGAGCGGAGGTTGAGGCATTAACTTTGTTACCCTTCGTCAGGGGTTTGTCAGGTATAAGCTAAAAAATAAACATGTAAATGCTTAAAATCATAAAAACAGACTACAAAAAACACTATCTATAAAAACAATAAATAGATAAAAACAATTCAAAACAATAATAATTGAATAAACAAAATAAAGCATGGTGCTAATGGGGCATAGGGGGCCGCAGGCGGGATATGTAGCATGGGCAGCTGGGGCACAGGGTGGACCAGGCGGGCGCCTAGGTGGCACATAGGAACATAGACACCGGAGATCAGCAAGACAGCAGTTAACCAAGGCCAAACACAATCCACCAATATCTACCTGGTCCACCCTAGCTAATAGTCGCTAGGGCACAGACCTGACATCCCCCCAGCCATCCCGCCTCCATGTGGAGGGGACATAATAGTGGTAGGCAGTGATGGGAGGATGTGAGGATGTCCATGTATGCCCCCCCACCCCGGAACCCGCTCCCTAGGCGGGCGCCTACCTACACAGTGGATGGCCTGGGACTGCGCACTACCAGCACTGACAGCAAATGGCCACATCAGCTTGGCAGGGGGGCATGTGCCCGTACTGGAGGGGGCAGTGCCACCTCCCTGCAGTGGACCTAGGCCATGCTCTGCATCAGTACATGGTGTGCAGTGCAACATAAGAGGTCTGGCTGAGGAAAAGTGCAGGTAGCCCCAGGTACTACCATGCATCTGTGGCAACAGTGTGGTGCAATACACCCAACCAGTGTGTCCAGGAGCAGAGGGTGTGTTTGTGTTTCCCAGTGCTGGGGTCCCAATCACTGAGATGCCTGCTTGCTGCACCTAGTTCCTGGTGGACTGTCTGCAGTTAGACTGTGCATGGTTGGAACACCTTTAAGGTACAGTCTGACTGTGCTGTCTGCTGGTGACTGGCAGACAGTGGTGGGAGGCACTTGGGGTTTCCAGACCTAACGCCAGCATTGCTGCTGGTCTGCCACTGTCCCATTCATAGGTATGGCTCTGGCCCACCAACCCTGGTGTGCTGTCTTGTACAAACAGGATGGAGGTTACTTCCCTGGGGCGGGGGCACTGTTCTTTACCTACAAAAGGGTGATGTGGGCCCTTTGGGGTATGTAGTCTATATCACTGTGATCTATACAGCCACTGCTACACACACCTCATACAATTCTAAGAACCCCTCTGCCCTGATAACAGCTGCCCATGTCAGCCAGACCCTCACAAGGAATACACACTCATCTGACTGTTGTCTGGTCCCACAGGGCCACATATGACTGCAGGATACAGATGGACACCAAATTACCTTCAGCTGCGCTGCACTGCACTGCAGTGCACGGAACACCTGTCACACACTGGTAGTGATGGGGATGTACAGCAGGATCTATCTCTAACACCACATGTATTGCGGACCTAGTGCTGGGCACCAATCCTATCCCTCAGGGTGACCACAGAACCTACACAATGGCATGGTTTGTAGCTACTCTGTGTCAGTATCACACACTGTCAGTTCGTCTTTCCCAGCTGAGGTACCGGAGAGGTGCAGACCCCATTTGGTGATCAGCTGTAGACAGCTATTCAGCATGTGCATTGCATCATGGGTACTGCTGTGACATACATCATGGAAGTATAGCCTACTGGTTAATACATTGCCATTCTTGGCAGTGTTCATTGGTTCAGTTCCTCATTGTTCCCTCCTCTCATGCCTTTCCTACTCAAATAGTGTGCATGCCTATAGAGGTCATATTTTTGCAGATCTGCGCTTCCAGCCCATAATACCCTCGCCACAATTGCCAACATTCCCTCGGTCCATCTATCTGCATCTGTCAGCTGTGTAGAGTCCTGTCTGCCTGTGCAGGCTGCCAGCCCATGTCCTGCACTGCTACCCTTTCCTGCATTGCGCCTCATCGTGCTTGCCTCGCCTGTGCCTGATCTGCATGGCACCACCACTCCTCTGTCCACCCATCACTGTAACTATCCTGCCACCTCCGCCTCCACTGGGGGACACGTATTCCCATCGTCTGCCACCAACTGTTTTTCTGGTACTTTACATTGCCAACACCCTGTGCTGTGGTAGAGCTGACCCACCATGTTTGTCATCAGTACTGGCAGGCATATGGGATGCCCACAGATATGGCAGGTCCAGCGGCTCCCACTTCTCCCTCCTTCACTCACCTGTTCATTGCTTTTCCTGAGTGCTCTATCTAGTGTTAGAGCTACATATGTCTCTGTTCCGCACAGGTCATGCATGTCATCCTGAGGCACCTTGCAGTCCCTAGGGCACACTAACCTAGGACACCATAACCTTGTTAGGCCACCTTAACCTATGGTTCCATAGCCCAGGGTGCCTTCTCCGGTGCCTTGTCCAAGGGTGCCTAATATGGTGCTTATAACCTAAAATTCTACTTTCGCTCCAAAAGGTACTAACCCCTAATCTCAAAAACCTTTTCTAAACCAAACTGCACCAAATTGAATAGGCCAGGTCTCAGACTTCCCGACGCATACTTGGCCAACTGTCAGCAGGCTAACAGGACCGCGCCAACTAGCATCAACGACCTGCCTTTTTCATGGCCAGTTATTCAATTTTTTAAGAATTTTTAATATAATAAATAGTACTCCTATTTTTAATATAACAAATATATACTTCTCTAAGATGTCTAAAATACTTCTTAATCACATAGAGATCCTAACTTACTTTCTATCCGTACATTTATAATGTCATCATATCCATGTTTATACATAAGACTCCTTAACATATAATATTCAAAAAATACATTGTCATCACTCCAAATCTTCCCAATCGAACAAATATTCCCAGTCTTTAAATTAATCTGTCAAATATCTCCCAACGCTGTCTCAGTCGCGCTCCCACGCGTTTCTCCCTTATGGGATTCTTCAGGGGAAAATGTAGACAAGGTACTTTTTAGGGAATGTTCTTAATATTTTCACCAATGTTCTTGTTATTTTCACCAAAGGAAAATGGAACTCAACAATGTCTGTATGCAATATTTTAAGCAAAACAACTACCGGAAAAACCATTGGGCTAAATACTATCTAACTGTTAAAAAGATTTTTAAAGGATACTAAATTCACTTTAATGCAGAAATCTTGACCGTTTGCTGCCAAAACCGCTGAGAAAAGGTCCGACTGTCCTTGGTCTGCTGAGAACAAAACATAAATCAACCATTCTACCCAACCGAGACCACCTTTATATTCAGGTCCATTCCTCAACCCGGCATATAATTGTAACTTACTATGAAATAATTTTACCGACCAAAACGTAAACCAGGATAAGTGCTGCCCGCGCCTTATAGGATTCTCTTCACCTTTCAAAAAAACGCCGCACATGCGCTGGTGTTGCGGCATCCACCTTTTATAAGAAACAACCTGGGAAGCTCGACAAGGACCACCCTCCATATCATCCAATACTATCACAGGCATGCCTTCCATTCAATCATATTATTAAGCCCTGTGGGTTCTACCGATCGCAGATTAAAAATCCACCGCTGCTCCTGAAATGTCAGGACTTGTTCACGTGTCAAACCACCTCTGTCCTGCCGGATCTGCTCTATAACAAAACACCGATAATCTTGAAAAGCGTGGCCCAGCAATATACTGTGCTGTACTATTGGAGCTTGTAGAGTCTTGCATTTCAACCGGCTTTTGTGCTCTCCCAATCTAATCCGCAAAGGTCGAGTTGTCTTACCTATGTACAATAACTGGCATGGGCAGCGGAGTGCGTAAATCACAAATGATGAATGGCAAGATGTTAAACCTCGTAAAGTATATGAGCGGTTGTTGTATGTAAAGCTATCTATAGACAAATTAATCTCACACATACCACAGCTGCCACAAGGGGAATGACCATGTCGATCCAAGAGTGAACTGATTGAGGAGTTTAATGGACGTAACCTCTTGGGACTCACTAACTCTTTCAGATTAGCCTGTCTCTGCCAGACACATCTGATGTGGTGATTCGACAGCCCCTCCACACTATTTAATATATTGGAATGCTTCTTCAAAATTTTTTGAATAGAATAACTTAATGGGGAAAATTTCGTGATAAAATTTACTACTGTATCGCCTGATGTTTCCTTTGGACGGGTCAACAAGAGCGTCGCCTGATGATTATATTTGGCCCGTTTAAACGCCTTATTCACCACCCGTTGCGGGTACCCTCTCTTGAGGAAACTAGATTTTAACTCCCGGGCTTGTGTACGAAAATCTTCGTCTCTTGAACAGTTCCGTCTAAACCTAATGAACTGCGAGAATGGTAATCCATCTTTGAGGGCTCTGGGATGGGCACTGCTATAATGAAGCAATGTGTTGCGGTCAGTAGGTTTTTTATACACTTTTGTATTCCAACCTGTCACATGACGGATGATACGAACATCTAGATATGTAATGTCATTTGCATGGCAGGTACTGGTGAACTGAATATGGGGATCTAAATGATTCAGCCAACTGATGAAGTTTAAAAGATCCCCCTCCCCTCCTTGCCAGAAAACAAAAATATCATCAATATAACGTCGCCACAGGCGAATCTGAGAGAGGAAAGGACATGCATCCTGCAGCCACTGTGCTTCAAAATCCCTCATAAAAAGATTAGCTACTGAAGGGGCGCACGTAGCGCCCATCGCCACCCCGGATATTTGTTGATAAATTTCTCCCTCAAACTGGAAATAATTCTGCCGTATAGCCAAGCTAGCCAGTTCCATTAGAAATGTAATAAAACCCGCGGATAAATCACCTCTAGATTGAAGTGCATGAAGTATGGTAACTAACGCTGCCTCCTGTGGGATGCTGGTGTATAGGGCAGTAATATCAAGTGTCACTAATAATATATCTTCCTGACTGGCCAACTGTTGATGGTGACTCAAAATATTCAAAAAATGAGCTGTATCTTTCACATACGATGGAATCGTTGATAAAAGAGGTCGTAGAAAGGTATCCAAAAAGACTGATAATGGTTCCAAATTTGAACCCCGAGTAGACACTATCGGGCGCCCGGGAGGATTAATCAACGTTTTATGGATCTTAGGAACCAGATAGAAACTAGCTACACTCGGTGAACAAGCATTCAAATATTTCCATTCCTTATAAGGAATAAGTTTGTTCTTCAAAGCCCGGGTAGTGATCTCTTTAATCTCTATACTGATATCCATGGTGGGATCAGTTGATAATTTGGTATATGCTGTAGTGTCTGATAATTGGCGATAGGCCTCTTGTAGATATTGTCTACGACTGAGAACTACTACAGCTCCCCCCTTATCGGCCCGACGTATCACGAGCTCTGTATTATTGCAAAGAGAAGTGAGTGCCTGTCGTTCAGCCACCGTTAACACCGTACTCCGTTGATGATACCAGGGGGTTTGTATTTCCAATTGGGCCAGATCTTGTAATACCAAAGTGTGGAAAATAGCTAAACCCGACGGAAGGGGTGATGAAGGGGACCAAGAGGATTGTATTGGCACTGACAGCCGAGAAGGTGTAGAGGTAACCGTAGAACTTTGTTCAATTATAGACGGCTGAGGTTCTAGTGAAGAGGAACAAGCAAAATGATGCTTCAAATGTAATTTCCGCATCAAATGTTCGAAATCGACTCGAGTTTGAAAGGAATCATATCTTAATTCAGGGACAAACGAAAGACCTTTCTCTAATAACTGTGTTTGCACTGATGTCAAGACCATACCGGAAAGATTCACCACTAACTGGGAAAGTCCGTCAGGGTTTCCCATGTTGACCCCTTCGAGTGGACGGTTTTCCTCTACCCTTCCCTCCTTTCTTCTTTTTCTGCTCCTCATCATCTTCTGTACGTTCATCCGTACCTGACCTCCCTGACTCTGAGGTATCTTCTGATGTTAACTCAAAATTTGCTTGTCTGCGTGGCCTTTTTATCTTCCGGTTAACGTCCATCCAAGGATAGACGTAACCGGAATTATAATCATCATAATCCCTACGCAATTTCTTCGTTTTCACTGCTTTCCCCATTAAGTTATTTTCCCCATTAAGTTATTCTATTCAAAAAATTTTGAAGAAGCATTCCAATATATTAAATAGTGTGGAGGGGCTGTCGAATCACCACATCAGATGTGTCTGGCAGAGACAGGCTAATCTGAAAGAGTTAGTGAGTCCCACGAGGTTACGTCCATTAAACTCCTCAATCAGTTCACTCTTGGATCGACATGGTCATTCCCCTTGTGGCAGCTGTGGTATGTGTGAGATTAATTTATTTATAGATAGCTTTACATACAACAACCGCTCATATACTTTACGAGGTTTAACATCTTGCCATTCATCATTTGTGATTTACGCACTCCGCTGCCCATGCCAGTTATTGTACATAGGTAAGACAACTCGACCTTTGCGGATTAGATTGGGAGAGCACAAAAGCCGGTTGAAATGCAAGACTCTACAAGCTCCAATAGTACAGCACAGTATATTGCTGGGCCACGCTTTTCAAGATTATCGGTGTTTTTGTTATAGAGCAGATCCGGCAGGGCAGAGGTGGTTTGACACGTGAACAAGTCCTGACATTTCAGGAGCAGCGGTGGATTTTTAATCTGCGATCGGTAGAACCCACAGGGCTTAATAATATGATTGAATGGAAGGCATGCCTGTGATAGTATTGGATGATATGGAGGGTGGTCCTTGTCGAGCCTCCCAGGTTGTTTCTTATAAAAGGTGGATGCCGCAACACCAGCGCATGCGCGGCGTTTTTTTGAAAGGTGAAGAGAATCCTATAAGGCACGGGCAGCACTTATCCTGGTTTACGTTTTGGTCGGTAAAATTATTTCATAGTAAGTTACAATTATATGCCGGGTTGAGGAATGGACCTGAATATTAAGGTGGTCTCGGTTGGGAAGAATGGTTGATTTATGTTTTGTTCTCAGCAGACCACGGGCAGTCGGACCTTTTCTCAGCGGTTTTGGCAGCAAACGGTCAAGATTTCTGCATTAAAGTGAATTTAGTATCCTTTAAAAATCTTTTTAACAGTTAGATAGTATTTAGCCCAATGGTTTTTCCGGTAGTTGTTTTGCTTAAAATATTGCATACAGACATTGTTGAGTTCCATTTTCCTTTGGTGAAAATAACAAGAACATTGGTGAAAATATTAAGAACATTCCCTAAAAAGTACCTTGTCTACATTTTCCCCTGAAGAATCCCATAAGGGAGAAACGCGTGGGAGCGCGACTGAGACAGCGTTGGGAGATATTTGACAGATTAATTTAAAGACTGGGAATATTTGTTCGATTGGGAAGATTTGGAGTGATGACAATGTATTTTTTGAATATTATATGTTAAGGAGTCTTATGTATAAACATGGATATGATGACATTATAAATGTACGGATAGAAAGTAAGTTAGGATCTCTGTGATTAAGAAGTATTTTAGACATCTTAGAGAAGTATATATTTGTTATATTAAAAATAGGAGTACTATTTATTATATTAAAAATTCTTAAAAAATTGAATAACTGGCCATGAAAAAGGCAGGTCGTTGATGCTAGTTGGCGCGGTCCTGTTAGCCTGCTGACAGTTGGCCAAGTATGCGTCAGGAA
Source organism: Ichthyophis bannanicus (assembly GCA_033557465.1). Lineage (NCBI taxonomy): Eukaryota > Metazoa > Chordata > Amphibia > Gymnophiona > Ichthyophiidae > Ichthyophis > Ichthyophis bannanicus. The sequence continues at coordinate 86,026,264 of CM066032.1, read as the reverse complement.
GTCTGAGACCTGGCCTATTCAATTTGGTACAGTTTGGTTTAGAAAAGGTTTTTGAGATTAGGGGTTAGTACCTTTTGGAGCGAAAGTAGAATTTTAGGTTATTGGTATACGCTCTGTTAATACGCCTAATTATTACGTCTTGTGATAATATGGTGCTTAGCCTAGGAGGCCCTATAGGGCGCCTTCTGAGGCACCTTACAGGGCACCTTACTAGGCACCTTACATGGCACCTTACATGGTACCTTATAAGGCACCTTACATGGCACCTTATAAGGCACCTTACAAGGCACCTTACATGGCACCTTATAAGGCACCTTACTAGGCACCTTATAAGGCAGCTTACATGGCACCTTACTAGGCACCTTATAAGGCACCTTACATGGCACCTTATAAGGCACCTTACTAGGTACCTTACATGGCACCTTACTAGGCACCTTATAAGGCACCTTACAAGGCGCCTTGTAACGCTCGTTATTCTAAGGCGCCTTGTAATGCGCATTCTCTGTCAGCTTGCTGTAACGATGCACCACCCATGCCTTTATATGGGCATCTCTACCTTTACCGCGGAACCTATCGCGAATGACATTACCGCAGTTTAGTAAACATACCCCTTAACGTGCAGCCGGCGTTAGTGTGCAGGATGCCATATAAGGTAGTGGGCGTTCCTGTCTTAAGGTAGCAGTTAGGGTTATCGCGCGATAAGGTATGTTTTCATGCGATAGAGGGAGCCGTGGCACGTTAATGCGCGTTAGCCTTAATTAGGTGCGCTAACCTACAAACACAGCAACAGAGGTGTAGCACAATGGTTAATACATTGACTAATGAAATAGGGGTCATCAGTTCGATCCCCTAGTGGGCCTGATGAGTAAGGCTGTCTGAGGCATTATCCTTTACTTTAAATCAGTTTGTGTGGTGACCTGCAGTCCTTCTGTAGCCAGCCAGGGGTTCATTAGTAGCTAACCTAAGGTGCCGCATAAGGCGCCCTACAAGGCACTCCAGAGGGCACATTATAATGTGCTCTGTCTGCCAAGGCTCCTTATAAGGCACCTTATAGGGCACCTTATAGAGCGCTTTAGAGGGCACCTTATGAGGCACCTTAAGGCTACAGCACTGTGAGGGTGGTTTTGCTGGCAGCACTAATTTAAATTAAAAAAGAAAAAGCCTCAGACAGCTCTATCAAATAACCCCACTGTGGGATCAAACCCATGATCTTTGGCTCCACAAGCAGTGAAGTAACTAGTGGGCTACAGCTGCTAACAACCCCCTGGCTGGCTACAGAAGGACTGCATGTCACCACACAAACTGTCTGCTGTGGTTACCAGGATAGGGTTAAACCACCCATACCCATGATGCACTGCACATGCAAATCAGCAGTCTACAGATGATCACAAGATGGGGTATGAACCCCCACAGCACCTCGGCCTGGTAGGGGGAACTGACCGTGTGCACCCCCACAGCACCTCAGCCTGGTAGGGGGTACTGACCGTGTGTGTTACTGGCACAGAGTAGCTACAGACCATCACATTGTGCGGGTACTGTGCTCACCCTGAGGGTGAGGTGGGGCGCCTAGCACCAGGTCCACAGCACCTTTCATGGCTGAAATAGGCCATGCTGCAGGTCCCCATCAGTGCTAGTGTGTGTGATAGGTAGTTCCTGCGGACACACCTAGGATACATCTGTATTTCCCAGTCATGTTTAGCCCTTATGGGCTATGATGCACCTAGAATAGTGCATATCCTGTGTTGGTGCCATGGTCACATGATATAGGTGAAGGGGGGTGTTTGGACCCATAGGCAGATTATGTACCACCACCCAACCCACCCTCTCCCACCTACAGGTCTACATTCTACCTCCCTGCAATGGTGGCAGTAGAGGTGACACCATCAACCCCAGTCCTGCTGGGGAAACAGACACCCTTCAGGGCAGTCAATGCAGATCTGTACACATCCATAAGGCAAGGCAGACAGCAAGCCTGGAAAGGCTCAGCTGCTCCCCACCACTATCTGACATTCTCCAGCAGCAAGCCTCCAGCCAGACACATATTAACTGCAGACAGTCTGCTAGCTAGTCCATAGTGCATGTTCCTGGAAGAGATACAAGTACCCAGAACTGGGATGTCAGCATACACACCAAGCAGATAAGTCAGGGATTGGGCCCCAAAAAGGAACCCATAAATATCACATGAGAGAAATGCTATGTAGCACAATGGGGGAACCTAGCCTTTGCATGGTCACTGCTCAGTCAGGGTGAGAGTGACCTCCCAGCAGGACATGCTGTGGCCACCCTGTCCGTGCAGGTGGTTGTCAGGCACTACAATGTCCGAGCCATTGCCCTATGCCCTCTGCAGATGCATCCTGGCCAGGCCACCCTGTCCAGGCTATACCCATGGTACCTTGCTCCTCATTATGCACATAGGCAGGCTTACACTGGCAACAGTGTGGGCTGAGGAAGGTGTTGGCAGACAGCACACACTGGATAGACAAACACACGCTCCCACACATATGCCAGCATTGTGCAAATATAGAAGCTCTTGGCAGCCCTGGCCACCGCACCAGTCCTTAGCACAGTGCAGGCATGGATATGGTACGCAATACTGTTGGGGTCACTCCCCAGGGTGGTAAACACTGTCAGACACCAGACCTGAAGCACACTCCACAGACATCAGAAAGGTTGCTATGATGCAGCTCAATCAGCAAATTGTGCTTAACGTAGGAATTACTATCTGCCAGTAATCATAGCAACCTTTTGATAGGTGTGTACCGTATTCCCAGGTTTAGGATGGCATTGCTAAGGTATGCAAGTGCTAGTATTGGGAGATGCACGCAGGGCCCAAGATCCTGCCTCTCCAGGAGGCTTTGGATAATGGAGCCTGTGGGTCAGGGTGTTTCTGCCCCTGTTGGCCGCTGCTCTAGGGCCGAGGTTTCCAACTCCAGTCCTGGTGGGCCAAACATTGTTTGGGTTTTCATGCTGTCCCTAATGATATGCATGAGATACATCTGCATACCATGGGGGCGGTGCATAGACATGCAGCACAGCTGTGTTTATTAGAGGCAGCATGGAATCTGAATTTTGTTTGGCCCTCCAGGACTGCATTTGGGAGACTCTGCTCTAGGTAATGCACATGTTTATGGTGTCTGTGCTCTGTAGGGTAAAATGTAGGCATATTGGGCATGTTTCTGTTATCTGCAATAAAGGTTCTGTCTGTATTAGCACATTTTAGTAGTGGGTAAAATATGGGGGCCAGGTTGGCAGGAACCACAGCTGGAACTTGAACCTGTGACCTTCTGCTCCTGAACACACTGGCTGTGTTCACTGCACCACTGAGTTGCCATAGAGATGGTGCATTCCCTGGAGATACCATGACTGTTTGTCAGACAGAGCCTGTCTGTTGCAGCGCACGGCACCCACCTAAACAGGGCTAGGACATGGTCTGCTCTGGGCAGCTGCCTCTGCCCCCTCCACCACCAGTACCCCTCTGCCTCCATGCTGACATGCCCTTCTGCTGGTGGTGCCGGTGGTACGCAGTCTCAGGCCATCCAGTGTGTGGGTAGGCGGCTGCCTATGATGCAGGTTCTGGGGTAGGGGTACCTGCATAGCTGTCCACGCTTCCCCCCAGCACCACCTGCCAATGTTCCGTGCCATTGGAGGTACCTGCTGGGTACTTTCCCCTGTGACACCGTGGAAAGCACACTCATGCCCATGTTGGGCCCTCAGCAGTTGCTGTCTGGCTGCTCTACTGTTTCAGCATTCCTATGGGCCAGCTAGGCATCACCCTAGTCCGCACTGTGGCCCAGCTGCACCACAGCATGTGCCGCTTGCAGCCCTCTGTGTCCCCTTTTCCAGCATCTGTCCAGTTGCCCGTTATGACATGCCCGTTCTGCTGTTGTGGAACATGTGCACGCCATAGGAAACCTGTCCAATGGAGAGGAAAACCCTGTTCAGCGCAATTTCACTGTGGGCTCATTCACCTTGTATGGGGACGGAGCATAGACCCTTCCAAAATCTTTTTTTTGGAGCTTTCTTGGGAGTGTTTTTTTTATGTTTCCCAATGATATTACTATTGCCCAGCTTGTTTTTTTTACATTTTCTTCTGTTCATTTTCACTGTTTATTTGCCCTTTTGTTCCGTGCACGTGTATTACACTTATCACTTTTTGTAGGTTTCCCTGGTTTTGCTGTACATTGCTGACGGAAATGGTTTCTTTTCCCTTTAAATCAGCTCTAACACCAGGGTTTCACTGGCATTAGTTTTCAGCCTCGGATTTCACAGCGTTAGTGTGCAGGGAGCCTCTCCCCTCCCACTCTCTGCCCATTGACCCTCTCTCTCCGCCCCTGGAGATCCTTCCTCCGTCCTCCGGGAGTCTTTCTCCACCTTCAGCGCTCGTTTGCGCCGCTGCGCACATTAACGCACGCTAAAGCACCTTATTGCCCGGTAAAGCGCCATTATCGTGTGATAAGGCGCCTTATCGTGTGATAACGTGACAGCAGTGCAAATAGCGCCCTTTAGTAAACATACCCCATAGTCTCAAAATGGACCTGCACCTTAATGTAAAGAAGACAAAGATCATGACAACTGGCAAAATCAACTAGTTCATCGTTGTAGGAGAAGAAATTGAAATCGTGGACAACGTTAACCTACTTGGTCAACTATCAATAAAGAAGCAACAAGAAGTCAAGAAATCTGACGACGCATTGCTCTTGGCAGAACGGCTATGAAAGACCTAGACAAGATTCTCAAGAGCAGAGATGTCTCTCTCCATACAAAGATTTGACTTGTTCAAGCCATGGTATTTTCAATAACATCATATGGATGTGAAAGCTGGACAGTAAAAAAGATAGGCCAGAAGAAAATTGATGCCTTTGAATTATGGTGCTGGCGGCGAATACTGCATATACCATGGGCTGCCTGAAGAATAAACCAGTCAGTACTAGAGGAGATCAAACCTAAGCTTTCTTTAGAAGCTCATATGACAAGACTTTGACTTTCATACTTTGGACACATCATGCGAAGAGAGTGATCATTAGAGAAAGACATCATGCTTGGCAAGATAGAAGGTTAATGCAAAAGAGGAAGGCCAGCAATGAGATGGACTGATACAATAACAGCAGCTACGGGTACCAGTCTCTCAACAATGAGCCACCTGACTGAAGACCAAATGCAATTTAGAACTATCCAGAGGGTTGCCATGAGTCGACACCGACTCAACGGCACTTCACAACAACAACATGTATGCGTGCCAGCATTTCCAAGTGAAAGCTGCCAAGCTAAAGCCACTCATTTGGTGCAAATGTAAATGTGTAAAGTGGCTGTTCCCACTCTAGATTTCAAATTCCATTGACACTCTCTGTGGCCCTGAGCAAGTCTCTTATAGTAACTCTCCATTGCCTTTGGTACAAACAGATCATGAGCTGTCTGGAAAGGGAAATACATATGTACCTGAATGTAACTAGCCTTAAACTACCACTGGAAAAGCATTTATTTATTTATCATTTCTTACATGCTGCCTTTTATGATATCAAGGTGGTTTACATTGAACAAGGCATTATAACTTGGAGATAACTATTTTACAGGGAACATGGGCAATGGAGGGTTAAGTGGCTTGCCCAAGACCACAAGGTGCACCTGTGGGACTAGAAACCCCAGTCCTTCTGGCCAAAGGCTGCTGTCCTCTAGTGGGATTTGAACCCCCAACCTTCTGGTCTGAGGCACTTTGCCCCAACCACTAGGCCACTCCTCCCCAGCATGAGCTAAATGTAAAAAATTACATGCCAGTAAATACATGTGCTCTCCTGCATGTCCTTATTGATATTTTACAAAAGGCTCTATATTCAGTAGTGTTTTATAAAATACAGGGGGAATTGAGCAAATCCCAAACTGGAAATCTCAATTACAGTCTACACAACCTATCTAAAATAAGCCTTCACATTTGTTTATTTATGCTGCAGCTTTGGGATCTTCAGCAACTGCCTTCGAAGTTCAGACTTGGTATAGTGCATGTCTCATATCTTAAGACCTTGCTGCCTTCACAAATGCTTTTCTTTGCTCATCTTTTGTCAGTTTCAATGACAAGTCAAGAGGTGATTTTCTGCTGGATGTGTTAACGTATTATCAAGAATATATCCATTGCAGTACATTATTGCAATAACAGGTCACCTAAGTTGGCCGGCTAAATAGGCACCTATCTTGGGCCTATTTTATAAAGACACGTGAAGGCACATTTTACAAAGGACATCCAAGTTCAATCTGGGCGTCCAAGCTAGAATTCTGAAAGAAAGCCAGATATGTGCAAGTTTGGACACAATTTCACAAATGGACATCTGTGGGGGGAATCTACATAGTCATTCCCAGCATAGTATCCCAGCGTTGGTGCAAATTCAAAACACTTGTATCAGTTACAGAAAAAATAACATCACAATTATGGAGGATAGTGGAATGCCATCTTCTCTACACCCTCCAGATGCTTTTGGGCCCAAATGAGCACTTTCCTTATGCTTATTCATGCCTGGTGCAGGTCTAAAGTTGGATGAGGTTCCAGAAGTCCCTGAGGTTTCTGAAATTGATAGGGAATGTCTACGTTCATTGCTCTGCCCTAGCCATGCCTTTGGCATACCCCCTGCCTACTTGGGCATCCCTGCAGCAGAAATGTCTTAAAAAGTCATTTGTAACATGGCTCCAGGGACATCTTAGTGATTTGGATGCCTGAATGCACGTTTTCAGATGTCCAAATTGCATTTAAGCCTTTTTAAAATGACCCTAACAGTGCCTATGTATCTTTATAAAACTGCCCACAAAAGCAGCCAAAATTACAGCTAAATTGCAGCCACATACATTTACACCAGTTTGGTAGCAGGTGTCAATATATGCACATATCTGTGTGTATTTTATAACTCACATGGGTACTTGTGACTCCACCTGTGTTCTACCCTATTCTCCTAAACATGACTACAGTAGGGTTGTATACAGGTATGCGCGTGTGCATATATACGGGCATATACACATCAAAAGTCTTTATAAAATTATCCTTGACCTTTGTAGTGGGGAAATTTAGTATTGAAAATAAAAAAATACCTAGAAGGAGGCAAGACTCATCAGGTAGGTCTAGTCCATAAAGATGCAGTTAGACATGCAACTATCAAGCTACTCCATGCTAAAGTCAGTATGTTAATGTTAGTACTACTGTAACCCTTGGTTACCTGCTTTATTGGAGCCAGGACCTGTGAGTGGGTAGGATCAGATTCAACAGCCCCATATCTCAGGAGTCTTGTTGGGCACTGGAAAAGACTCACTTTTAAGGACCTAATTATTCTGGTTTCTGTTCCCACATCTCTGATATTATAGCAGTTACTATAGTCACTCTCAAAAAGGCAAATGCCCAGTTTGAATAGATGTCCAAACAAAAAATAGGTTTATGGGGTCGTCCTGAACACTGTTTAGTGGGTCCGGATGTCTGATCCAGATATCCAGACCTGCTAAATGACCAGGCAGCCTGCTGGAGACAGAGCTCGCCATATGAACAGGTGATTTGTACAGGGAGCTCTGTTCATGGGATGGAGGGGGTGGGACAGAGGCAGAGCGAGGGAGGGCGGCAGGCGGAGAGCAACCCCGGGCTGATTCCGAGGTTAGCCCTGTATGTCCAGGATATTCTACGAAGACGGGGGACTTATTCCATCTCGGAAGTAGAATACGTTCCCCTGGATGGTGCAAAATGATGCAGCTAGGCCTGGTAAGGAGGGCAATGAGGTGCAGGGGGTTCCCTGCAGCCTGACCCTGGCCATGGAAGGCCAGATAAGGGGTCGGGCTGTGGGGAAAGAAGATTATTTTCTGTGGCAGGGGATCGCGGCTCCTGAATGGGGAGTCTGACTGAGTTAGCCAGGTATGTGGAATGGATGTGCGTCCCATCGGAATTGGGGCAAGGCTTGCACATCCAGGCCATAGACCCGATTCTGATCCCGCAGGCACATTTAGCCCCCGTGCGATTAGAATCAGGTCTACCTCTGTATGGCTCGATTCTGATTGGCCATACAAGGGGGAGACGACCAGCACAGAATGCCCCTCTTATTTTGAAGTCCTTCAGAATAGGTATAGTTATAAATAGATAAATAACACAATCCAGATGCAAAAAAGGTAGATACAGAAAAGCAAACACTCAATCTTTAGACTTCTTGGATTCACTCTTTAGTAGATCCTGCAAGACACACAGGGTAAGAAATCATCTGTGGTCTCTCTTTGGGCTAGTGATCAGTGTCCTCTTAGCAGCTTCTTTTAGTTTTCCTATATTCTCTTCTCCTAACCTCTCCAGCCTTTGACTCCTTGAACCCTCATCAAGGATCACTTGAAAGGCAAATCTCACTCCAACACTAAAGCAACAGACCTATTCAGAGTGAAGGAGTAGCCAATTGGTTAGAGAAGCAATCTGGGATCAGAAAGACCAGCGTTCAAGTCCCATCGGCACTCTTTGTTGCCTTGGGAAAGGCACTTATCTCTCTCTTGGCTTAGGTACAAACTTAGATTGTAAGCCTCTAAGGGGACAGGGATATACCTACTATATCTGATTATAACTTGCCTTGGTCTACTACTGGAAAGGCATAAACTAAATGCTACTAATAATAATTGTGTTCCAGTCCCTGGAGCCAAGTCACCCACCTTGATCTCTGGGACTTCTAAGGAAGGATCCACCAAGAGGTTTAATACTCACATTCCTAGACACCTCCCCCTTTGGACAGTATCATGTGATCATCATCCTCCCACTGTCAGTCAATGCTAGTAGAACTTCTGAAACCATTGCTAGTACGGGATATTTATTACCCCTTTAAATTACTGTTAGATTGAACTTCTGGCTCAAGGTTATAGGGAATCAGTCAAAGCTCTTTGATCCAGGTTTTGCATACTGGATAACTCCCAAATCACACTGAAACAAGAGATAAAAACATAGAATGAGCTCATCCCTTCCTTGTGGGGTCAGATGGCTGCTCTAGCTAATGGAATATAAAAATCATTTGCTCCTGTAAAACTAAAGTTGAGTAACACATTTATACAGGGAGCTTTATATGAGGAAAGTCCAAGGACAAATAATATTCTATTCTACCATTTGCAAACCTGGGTTTTCATAAGTTAAAAAAAAATGGCTGGCAGCTCCCTGCTTTTTGTGGGCATCTAGCTAACCTGTCAAAAATAGTGACACATCAACAAAAACCTTCATCAAGAGACACCTGGGTTTGCCTATATTCTATATGTCCTATAGCTTAGTCATCATCGTGACAGTATTCGGTAGTCAGAGCATAAAGTGCTCTCCTTCTGGAACCCTGTAAGCAAAGTCTGGAATGCCTTCTTCCAGGGCCTTTGACTGCCATTTCTGTACTTCACAGTGGGGCCCTTTTACTAAGCTGTGGTAAGTTTTTGCATTTATTGTCAGGCTTATTCCGAGCCATGGATAGCAGGGATGGATGTCCTAATGGGATGTCCATCCCCGCTATTCGTGCCCCCTCCTACTGGTGCTTAGCTTCCCTGCCAGTTGTACAGGGAAGCTAGAAGGGGGTGGGAAAGGGGAGGATCGGGGGCAGCGTTAGGGCAGGCAGTGGGCGGTCGCCGGCCCCGGACATACAGGGCCAATTCTAATGTCGACCCTGTAGGTCCGGGTCAGCAATTTGAACGGGGAAGTTATTCCACCTCCGAGCTGGAATAACTTTCCTGGACCTCGGGGATCGGCAGTTCTGGGGTCAGAAAAGGACGGCAGGGAGCAGAGAGCATTCTCCACAGCCCAACCCTGGCCCTAGGAGGCCAAATCAAGGGTCAGACTGTGGGGAATAAGCTGTTTGTTTCGGCAGCTGGGATTGTGGCTTTTATATGGAGCCGTGGTGCCATGGCAAACAGATGCTATGGCGCCGCGGCTCCATTTAAAAGCCCTGACTGAGTTAGTCGGGTACTGTCTGTACGTGCAGGCTGGGTTGAATCACAGTCCCAGTCTGCACATACAGGCCTGATCGCGATTCTGATTCCGTGGGACTAGACATGCCCTGTGGGATCAAAATCGAGACACCCTCTGTATATTCAGTTCAGACTGGATGTATAGAGGGTTGTACGTCTGGGACAGAATCGAGCTGTGTATGTTTTAAGTAAAACTTAACCTGCAGTGAGTGCAAAAGGTATGTATTAACTGTCAAGGGAGTGGCCAGCATATAGACCTCTACACTAACCACAACGTGCATTATGCCTTCTCTCCACCCCTAATCCACCCCATCACTGTCCTATTGCATGCTGTGCAGTTAAGACAGGAATTAGTGCGGGCTATGTTACTGTGCACTAATTACCATGTTAAAAACATAGCACACTTTAGTAAAAAGGCCGCAATATGCATAAGGTTCATTTTATTCTGAAAATTTGAAGACTGCTCTAGACAGACCATGATTAAATTCCTGAAAGAGCACATGAATTTCTTGGAAACAGTTTTAGCTTATAAAAAATTTGAAGAACTCCTTTCATTGAGAAAGTATTTAAAAAGGAAAGCACTGCTTGATTCAGATATTTGAGTCACTCTACAAGACAACTACCTTCACTCTAATAGTCCCTGATGTTTAAAGAGTGGTATGGAGGGTGAACCTTGGAGGAAGTATCCCTTCACTCTCACAGAAACAAGGTTCACAGATTTACATGTGTATGCTCTTCTGGAGGAGGGGAGAGGAAACAAAGATGGAGGGAATGAGAAAATTAGGAGAAAAGGGAACTAAAAATGTGGAATATGTTAATTCTGTGAATCAATTTAGTGAGTTTGCATTAATTTCCATAACAGTAATTTCATAAAAGTGTGGCTAAAAATGTCAAGAATGTGCCCATTCTCTACCTATTTGCATTTATAAACTAGGCTCCAGAAATATCCTCCTATAACTGAGTTGAGTAAAAGTATGCAAATTCTTGTCATCACATGTAATTATACACAGGCAATTCTTTTGATAAATGGCAGTATTTACGTGTGTATACTTGCATAAATGTTTAATAAAAACATCATAAAATTACCCCTTTGAAGGACATTTTAGAAAGTCTATGTGGGTACAATCTGGGACATTGTAGTCAAAATGTCTGAAATTCTGTGGGAGGGGCAGCACAGAAGGTGGGCAGCTGTATGAGCATTGTAAAATCTGCCTGTCTCCACCTTAAAGGATAAATATCTCTGGAATACAAAACCAAACCGGAACGTGCAGAATAGTGGGACTGGTGCGTGCATGTTTCTGTCCAATTCTATTAATTATGGATGGCGGCAGCTTGGGCAGCATAGACGTGCCCCTACTGGCATTTAAGAACAGACACATCTCTCTGATGGCACATGGATGTTCCGGCCTGCCATTTTGAAAGTTGAGGGAAATGAGAGAGCTTTTCTCTTCTTCTCTCCACAGGTTTTAGGTTGCTGAAACAAGCACTTTTCTGATGCCTGGGAGACGGTATAGACATGGATGTGTGCTCTGCTGCGTTCCACTATCCAGCAGCATTCTAAAATCAGGTGTACATGTATATATTTTTAGCAACACCCCAGACACACTTCCATCACATCTCCATGCAACATAGACATGATTATATCAGACGTATAAATCTGAGGTTTTCTAAAATGATTCTTGGGACATCAATGAGATTTGCATTTCTGAAAGGGCCTTTTCTGACGTAGAAATTATGAATAAAGCTTCTAAAATTACCCCCCCCCCCTCTGAAAAAGTAAGCACTGTCATTGCTCCTTATTTTTCTACATGTATACACTTTCAGAATTTTATAAGAACCATTTTCCTAGTGTAAAACATGGAGAATGTTCTATAAAATTACCCCTGATGTGTACATTATTTACAGCATTATGGAAACATATCTTTTTTTAAAAACAAATTTCCAGCTTTTATTTTGTACAACTGTATTTTTGTTCTTTCATTTCTTTATTCATTTTTGTTCTCTTGTGTACTTTTTATTCTTTTTTTCGCCCTCTTCCTTTCTTCTCATCCCCTTTCCTCTCATAGCACACCCACTCACGCTAGTCTGTCCTTCACCTTCCATCATCCCTCACTTGCACTTAGTTTAGTTTCTTGTCTCACCAGTTTGATCTTTATTTGAGCCTTATTACTTTTATCCACTCTCTCATCCTTCTGTCCTTCCCACCCCCTGCCACACACTCCCCCCCTCCCCCAGCCTATCCCCTTTCTTTTCCCTCCAGCCTATCCTTCTGACATATTATCCCTTTATTTCTTCCAGGCTTTATTCTTCTCTCCCTTCCTTCCCTTAATCTTTCCTTCTCTTCCTCATTAAAATTCTCCTGCTGCTTTGGCCTATTCTTGCCTCCTCCTTCCTGCTGACGACACCACGTAACTCTATTTCTTGCTAATTTTATTTAGAAGAGAGATGTTGACATTTGGCAATGCTTCATGAAATAGTTTTATTTCAGCAACAAACTGAATTCCAGGATAGTGTCTTCTGCCTTTTGCTGGCACTAGTAGCAGAAGGAAGCGGGTGCATAATTTTGCATTGTGGAGATATGTTCCTTTCAAAACTGTATGAGATGAAAGCTTGGGCCAAAGATGTGCTAATTGAAATCTCTGAATGCAAGCTGGATTGCAGTCTTTTTGCACCTTTTTTGTTTTGTCCTATACTGCCCGAGCCTTAACTTTTGCTCATATGATGGGCAGAAAATGGGTTCATGAAAGAAAATGGTTTATTTTTGGCTTAGTGAGAGCCACATTTAAGAAACGTACATTGGTATAAAATGTGATTCTTGTGAAAGCTGAGTCCTCAAGATTGATCATAGTGCTGCAGAAGAGCTCATACCGTGTGTTGATGGCATACATTCTAGGCATGTCAGACAATTCTGCAGACAGCCTGCATTAATAGCAATTAGTATTTGTGAATTTTTTGCAGCTACTGGAAGTTTATTTATTTATTTGGTTTTATATACCGCACTATTTAAAATCAGCGCGGTTTACAGTGAAACAATTAGTTTACATGTTTACATGGAACAAGAGAACAGAACTAAATAGGCATCACAATGAACTGGAGCCGTTAAGGCAAGTTGAACCTTAATCTATATACTACAACAGGTGTGATAATTAGGGTAGAACCTTGGGTAACTATATACATGATGATTGGAAGAGTATGGTGTGTAGGTAGGTCTGGGCAGTGGTGAGGAGGTGGGTCCAGGATGGGCTATGCTACATGTTCAAAGTATAGTTGGAAGAGATGTGTCTATTGCCTTTCTGAAGGTTGCCAGGTCAGATATGACACGGATCAGGACAGGGAGGGAGTTCCAGAACAAAGGCGCATACAAGGTGAAGGCTCTGTGCTTAGCAATTTGGGAGCCATATCTGACTGAACTAGGGATGGTAAGAGTGTTAGCCATGCTAGACCTCCTAGCTCTGTTGTCAGGTGTCCATTGTACGAGTTCTTCCAGAGCGGTTGCAGAGAGGCGGTGCAGGATTTTAAACGTCATTATGAGAGCTTTGTACTATAGGGAGCCAGTGCTTTAGGATTGGTGTCAAATGCTCAAATCTGGAAGCTCCATAAAGGGTTCGAGCTGCAGTGTTCATGGCCATTTGTAAGGGATGGAGTATACAATCAGATAGGCCATGTAGGATGATGTTTGCATAGTCATAAGAACAAAAGACCATAAGATATGCCATACTGGGTCAGACCAGGGTCCATCAAGCCCAGTATCCTGTTTCCAACAGTGGCCAATCTAGGTCATACGTACCTAGCAGTTTCCCCAAAAGACACAGTAAGGGATGGTAAGAGCCTGGAATACAGTGTGGATCTAGTAAGGCCGGAGGTGATGGAGGGTCCATGTTTTGAGGTATACTGCCTTAGTGATATTGTTTATATGGGATTCCATATTTAGGCACTGGTCCAGAGTGATCCCTAGATAACGTACCTCTTGAATTGTTTTCAGTTCTGCATCTTTTACCTGTAGGGCAGAAGGTGGCATGAAGGTTGAATCCCTTGTGATGAATAAAAGTTCCGTCTTCTTGCAGTTCACTCTTAGATTGTGAGTTCCCATCCAATCTGAGAATGCATTAAAGTAGTCTGTAAATGTGGTGTAATTGGGACTGTCCATTGAGAAAGGGGTGTAGAGCAGCACATCATCGGCATAGATGTGGTACAGTATGCCGTAGGACTGAATGATCACACAAATTGTTTGGATGTATATATTGAAGAGCAAGGTGGATAGGAAAGAAACCTGTGGTACTCCTTGGGTTTATTGGTACTCAGCTGATTTTTGAGCACCTATGCGTACCAGTTGCTGGCAATCTGATAGGTATAGGCGACACCATTCTAAGGCTAGATTACTTATGCCTTTCAGTTGTAGTTGAGTAAGGAGGAGGCTGTGACAAATTGTGTCAAAGGCTGCTGTGATATCTAGAAAGATTAGAAAGAAGTCCTGTTTCGGAAGGAGAGCAGCCTTACCTGGGAGCTGGCGCGGTGTCTTACAGCTTGCCGCGGAGCAGTGCAGCAGGTCGGAGCTGGTAGCCTGCTGGGTCAGCTGCAGGCGCGGGGTGGATGACCCAGGCGTGGAGGACCCCCCACGATCCCTACAAAGCCCGGCAGGTATTACACGTGGCCGCATGTTTGCGGCCAGCGTGGTCGTGTCTTAAGGGGCGTGTCGCAAGGGGCAGGACGCGCCCCTTTGATGCCCCTTCGACGCTTCTGAGCCAGCTGGAAGTTGATCGTGTTTGCTTATGGGGAAACGGAAAGCAAAATCTACCGCTTCGACGATAACTCGAGGTGGTGTACATGGAGGTAAGATGGGCCCCATGGACAGACATGTAACTTCTCTGCAGCCTGTTAATCAGTCACCGGATGGGGCTTCTCTAAGCCCAGAGATCCGGTCACCACCTCCTCTCCCCCAATTTCCACTTTCATCTACTTTTGTGGATATTCCTGAAACGGAGGAAATTCCCACTCTTCGCCCAGTGGATCCGATTGTGTCTGAGGACTCGGTTCCCTCTCCTTCTCGGGAGGTCACCCTTACAGATATTTGGACTGCCATACAGAAAATCGATGTTCGTTTATCTGGTACTGTTTCTTCCCTGTGTACATTCTCTCATGATGTTGTCAGTAAAATGAAAGTGGTTGATCAGCACCTTCATTCCTTAACTAGGTCGACGGCCCATACTGACTCCCAGCTTCGGACGTGTCTTGACAATAATGTCGCTTTAGTTAAAGAGCTTTCTGTTGTTTCTTATCGTCTAGAGCTGGTGGAGAATCAGTCTCGGTCCCGAAACCTTCGTTTCCTTAATTTTCCTTCTACTCATTTACTATCTTCTGATGTGTTACTCAAAAAATATTTTGTCGAGATACTTCAATTGCAAGAAACCTTAGAAGTTGTCCAAATGTTTTCTTTTTCAACTGCCCTTCGAGTGGCGCCAACTGCTGAGGGGGATTTACCTCCACCTCAGGACTCGGTTGCCCAGAATCTGACTGCCTTTTTGGAAGACTCCTTAGATGTTATCCCCAAGCGTTGCACCTTGGTGGTAACATTCTGCTCGTAGTCTGATAAATTAAGGGTATTGCGTGCTTATTTTAAGCACAAGGATGTGGTGTTTTGTGGGTTTAAGCTTCAAGTGTTTCCAGACATCGGTCGGACCACTCAGTGGCGTCGTAAGCAATTTTTGGATTTGAAAACTAGTGTGATGGCGCTGGGAGCTTCCTTTTTTCTCGTTTCCCTGTCGATGTCTTATAACATTAGAAGAGCAGAATTATGTCTTTACAGAGGTGATTCAGCTCCAAAAATTTCTATCTAGTAAGGAAACTGTGGGGAATTAAAAGGGTGGGATGTTTATATAGCGCTCCCTTTTGTGGGACTGGATATATCAGACCCTTTTTGCTTTGAAAGTTTACTTTTCTGATAATGGGGCTACTCTCCTTTCTTAGATGTGGTCTCGTGTTATGTGATTGTTCTAATTCTTGAAGTTTGTATTCTTAGTGGTGTAGTAATCCACTTTTCTTGTTATTGATTATTGTATTCAAGAAAATGCTAAATAAAGAATTTAAAAAAAAGAAAGAAGTCCTGTTTCATTTTGATCATGCCCCTCACTAGATTGTCAATAAGAGAGACAACAGGTTCTCAACTGAGGTAGTGGGGCATGTAGTAGCCACCTATATCCTGAGATGATTAAATTCAAAAGTTTTATCCAGATAATTTTGGGCATTACCTAGACAAATCTTGTCTTTTGAAAATCCTCCCTGCTTATGGGATAAATTTTGTAGAGCCAACCTATGATGCTTTACTTACAGAACAAGTGTTTTAACCTTACTTAAAGCACTTTCAGCCCCTAGGGAGTGGGAAAAAAGATCAGATACAGTATATGCAGTACTGAGCTGGGGAAAAGCTGCTTTAAATCATTTCTACCCAGCACTAGTAACCAATGGAATGTGATCAGGATTGGAGATACATAGGGGGTCTGTTTACTAAACAGCGCTAATGTAGCAGCTGCTACGTTATTGCGTGATAATGTAACATTATCGCACAATAACGTTACTTATGTTTATGTTTATGTTTATTAAATTTGATAAAACCGCCTTTCTACTGGAATCAAGGCGGTGTACAATTTTCAAAAAACAAAGGAAAATCAAGGCCAAGGCCAAGAGAAATCGGAAAAGAAATTACAGCTCTTCGACAGGAGAAAGGAGAAAAGGAAAGGTAAGATGAGACAGTAGAGCATGCATTCCGGGGTAGAAACAATAGGAAGAGCGAGAGAGGTCAAACGAAAGGGGAGGGAAGGTCAAACGCCAGGGAAAACAGGTGGGTCTTCAGGTTTTGCTTGAAAGTGGTGTGTGGTTGGTTTCTAAACGCAGGGAGGAGGGGAGAGCATTCCAAAAAGCAGGGCCGGCGAAGAAAAAGGCAGAGGAGCGAGTGGATTGTAAGTGGGCAGATGAAGGGGAAGGAAGGGTGAGGCGGTTGAGGTGGAAGGAAAGTGGGGTGTACCTGGGAGAGTGCAAGTGGATGAGGTCTGCTAAATACTGAGGGGTGCTGGTGTAGAGAACTTTGTGGACCAGGATAAGTAGTTTGTATTGGGAGCGGACGGAGATAGGTAACCAGTGGAGACGGAAAAGTAGTGGAGTTACATGGTCGCGGAGGGTGGCGTGTGTGATGAGACGGACTGCAGTGTTTTGGATTCTTTGAAGTCGAGATGATTATCGTGCAATAACGTCCCGGCAGCGTTAAGGCACACAGAGGGTGGAGAGAGGGCAGAGAGAAGGGGTCAATGGGTGGGGAGTGGGCAGGGAGAGGCTCTTGCTACACTAATGCTATGGAATGAAGGGCCAAAAATTACCGCGAGTGAAAACCTCGCGTTAGAGGCACAATTGCAGGAGAGAGAAACCATTTCAGTCAGCAATGTACAGCAAAGGCAGGGAGACCAAGAAAAGTGATAGTACTGCTACATGTGCAGCAACAACATAGTGCCCAAATATGAAAGGGCACTATGGTGATGCTGCAAATGGGGTATAGGGGGCTGCAGACAGGACATGCAGTGGGGCAGCGGGGGCACAGGGTGGACTAGGCAGATGTCTAGGTTGCACATAGGAACACAGAAATGGAAACACAGTGCCAGGGGGAAGTGTGGATGTCTATGTAGGCACCCCTACCCCAACACCATAGGAAGCTGCCTACCAGCACACTGGATGGCCTGGTACTGTGCACCACTAGCATAAGGGAATGTCAGCATGGTGGGGGTGGACTGCTGATGGTGGAGAGGGCAATGGCATCTGCCCACAGCAGACCAAGGCAAAGCCCTGTTTAGGTGGGTGGCATGCAGTGCAACAGACAAGGTCTGTCTGAAGAACAGTCATAGTATCCCCAGGGAATGACCTGCTTCTGTGATAACAGCTTGGTGCAGTACATGCAGCCAGTGTGTTCAGGGCCAGAAGGTTACAAGTTTGAGTCCCAGCTGTATTTCACCCTATAGAGCACATACACCATAAACATGTGCACCCTCTAGAGCAGAGGTTCCCAACTGCAGTCCTGGAGGGCCAAACACCATTCAGGTTTTCATGTTGTCCCTAACAGATATGCATTTGTATGCACTGCCCCCATTGTATGCAAATGTATCTCATGCATATTCATTAGGGACACCCTGAAAACCTGAATGGTGTTTAGCCCCCCAGGACTGGAGTTGGGAAAAACTGCCCTAGAAGAGCATCGGCCAACAGGGGCACAAACACCCACACCCACAGGCTCCACTATCCAAAGCCTCATGAAGAGTCAGGCTGTTGGGCCCTGCGTGGAGCAGCAGCTCCCATGACTAGCACCTGCATACCTTAGCAATGCCATCATAAACATGGAAACACGCTCCATATATATCAAAAGATTGCTATGATTAATTTCAGATAACAAATCCTAAATTAAGCACAATTTGTTAACAGAGATTTATCATAGCAATCTTTCTGATATATGTGGAGTGTGTTTCCTCTTTTCTGTTCTCTGACAGTGTTTACCACCCCGGAGAGTGACCAACAGTATTGAGTACCTTAGCAATGCCTGCACTGTGCCCAGGACTGGTGTGGCGGCCAGGGCTGCCAACCACCTCTATCTTTGCACAATGCTGAAATAGGTGTGGGAATGTGTGTATGTCTACCCAGTGTTTGGTGGCTACCTACACCTTACAGAGCTCACAATGCTTGCACAGATTCCAGTGTTAGCCTGCCAATGTGCATAATGAGGAGCAAGGTATTGTGGGTATGGGCCAGACAAGGCGGTCTGGGCAGGATGCATCTGCACAAGGCATAGGGCAATGGCTGGGATATTGTAGTGGCCGATCACCACCTGCATGGACAGGGCAGCCACAGCATGTCATGCTGGGAGGTCAATCTCACTCTGACAGAGCAGTGACCATTGCATGTCTAGGTTCCCACAAAGTGCTAACTGTGGTTTTCTCCAATGTTATCGGTGAGTTCTCTTTTTTGGGGGCCCAATCACTGACATATCTGCTTGGTGTTTGTGTTTGTGCTTGTGTCCCACATTTTGGTACACATAATTCCCTTGGGAACATGTACTGGCTAGCAGACTGTCTGCAGTTAGTATGTGTATGGCTGGAACACCTTGCAGGGTGCAGACTGACTGTGTTCTCTGCTGATGAATGTTAGATTGGGGTGGGGGGCAGCTGAATTTTGCCAGGCCTATTCCCTGTCTGCCAGTGCCCTATGTGTTAAGTACCATTCTGCATCACCTGCTGTGGATTTTGTCCATTCACAAACTGGACTGGGGTTGCTGGTCCCACAGCCCTTCTTCATGTCTCTTTACTGCCTCCATTGCAAAGATGTAGAATGTGCGTTTGTGGGGGGCAGATCCTGTCCACCACTTTAACCCAGAGAGTATGATATGTGGTGCCACATAATCCATGGTCCACAAGGGCTAGACATAAGAACATATAAGAACATAAGATATGCCATACTGGGTCAGACCAAGGTCCATCAAGCCCAGTATTCTATTTCCAACAGTGGCCAATCTAGGTCATATGTACCTAGCAGTTTCCCCAAGAGACACAGGTTCCACAATGCTTGTATTGGTTCAAGCATTGATATCCTGGGTCCCTTCTTAATAATGGTTTATGGACCTTTCCTCCAGGAACTTATCCAAACCTTTTTTAAACCCAGCTACACTAACAGCCTTTACTACATCCTCTGGTAACAAATTCCAGAGTTTGATTACACGTTGAGTGAAAAAATATTTTCTTTTATTAGTCTTAAATAGTTTACCCTGTAGCTTTATTGCATGTCCCCTAGTCTTTCTATATTCTGATAAGGTAAACAATCGATCTACGTTTACCCGTTCCACTCCGTTCATTAATTTATAGACTTCTATCATATCACCCCTCAGCCGTCTCTTTTCCAGGTTAAAGAGCCCTAACCTTTTTAGCCTTTCTTCATAGGAGTATCCTTCCATCCCCTTTACCATTTTGGTGGCTCTTATCTGAACCTTTTCTAAAATCGCTATATCCTTTTTAAGATACGGCGACCAGAATTGCACACAATATTCAAGGTGCGGTCTCACCATGGAACGATATAGAGGCATTATAATATCTTTTGTTTTATTTTCCATTCCTTTCCTTATGATACCTAGCATTCTATTTGCTCTCTTGGCTGCCGCTGCATACTGGGCCGAGGGTTTTAACATGTTATCCACAATGACGCCTAAATCTTTTTCCTGGGTGGTGGTTCCTAATGTGGAACCTTGCATCGTGTAACCATAGTTTGGGTTGTTCTTCCCTAGGTGCATAACCTTGCACTTGTCCACATTAAATTTCATCTGCCATTTTGATGCCCAGTCTTCCAATTTATCAAGATCCTCTTGCAATTTTCCACAATCTTCTTGGGTTTTAACAACTTAAAATAGTTTTGTGTCATCTGCAAATTTGATAACCTCACTCGTTATTCCACTTTCCAGGTCATTTATGAATATGTCAAAAAGCAGCGGACCCAGCACAGATCCCTTGGGTACACCACTATTCACCTTTCTCCATTGGGATAATTGGCCATTTAGCCCTACCCCCTGTTTTCTATCTTTTAACCAGTTTCTGATCCACAATAGTACACTGCCTCCTATCCCATGACTCTTTAGTTTTGCCAAAAGTCTCTGATGAGGGACCTTGTCAAAGGCTTTCTGAAAGTCCAGATACACAATATCAACCGACTCACCTTTGTCCACCTGTTTATTCACTCCTTCAAAAAAACATAACAGCTTAGTAAGACAAGATCTTCCTTGTCTAAAGCCATGTTGGCTGTCTCCCATTAGGTTGTGACTATCTACATGCTGAGTAATTTTATTTTTTATGATGGTTTCTGCCATTTTTCCCGGTACTGATTTCAGGCTCACCGGTCTGTAGTTTCCCGGATCACACCTGGAACCCTTTTTAAAAATTGGTGTTACATTGGCAATCCTCCAATTTTCAGGTATTAGAGATGATTTTTTTTTTTTAATTCTTTATTTTCGTTTTATAACAACAAAGGAAAGGAAGACATACAACTAAAAGACAGATACATAGAATGTGATACATACACCAAAGTAAACCCCTGCCACCCCCCTCCCCCCTGCTTCTTCTCTAGAAAACTAATCATTCCCGAAGCGGGCGTGTACGGACATTATTGTGTTACAAAACCTAACGGTGATCTGAAACATGATGAGTGCACATTAAACAGACATGTCGGAACAATGAGCAGATTGTACATAATCATTGAGCATCTGCCATTTAGACAAGCGAGAGTGAGTTTGGGTATGGGGAATAGCTCTCCGAGATATCTGCTCATATTTACTATATAAGCAGACGAGGTTCCACCATTCATTGACAGTAAGTCGAGAGCTATCCTTCCAATTCCTCGTGATTAAACATATGGCTATACCCAGCATGAAATCAAGGAGAAAGCGACCCTTCTTAGGAAGAGAGGGGACCTCCGCCACTGAGCGGAGTCCCACAATCTTCCAAGAGAGAGGCTCGTGAAGGTGTAAGATAAATTGAATATGACCCCAGACCCGCCCCCAGTAAACCTGTAGTTGAGGACATTCATAAATAACATGAGTGAGGGTTCCCACAGCAGTATGGCAAGACCAACACTGGTCCCTAGCAGTTGTGTTCCATTTGGCTATTTTTTCTGGAGTATAAAAGCATCTATGTGCAAAAAAGAAGAGAGTTTGGGTAACTGAGGCCGACCGGGAAACCCGCACTACTTTGCTCCAGAAAACGCTCCATTGCACAGGGGTTAAAGTGGTTTGCAGTTCGCGCTCCCAGGCTTGTTGGGCTCTAAAAGTGGCAGTATCTGTACCCTGACATAATATTTTATAAAAGTTAGAGGCTACCCCATGTGTACTACTAATAGAGTGAACTAGTTCTAATAGCCCGTCCTCAGTAGGGACAGAGGGCGGCATGATTTGAGCACTTTTGAGGCAGTGTTGAAGCTGCATCAATTGAAAGTAATGTTTCGCTGGTAACGCAAATTCCTTTTGTAAATCAGAAAAGGTTTTCCAACGAGCTGCCGAGAAGAGCTGTTGGGGTGTCCAGATCCCCCTAGAGTACCAGGGTTTCCATGCTATCGTTCTATTTAGGACTTGAATTCTGGGGTTATTCCACAGCGGGAGTCCATCCTGAGGACATACGTTTGGGCCCAGTGATAGAATGAGAGTGTTAAAGGCCGCAAGAGTATCGACAATCATTGGGGGATGGCGGGTGTCTACTTGATGGGACATACCGGGGAGATGGGTCAACGGAATTGGGCTACTAAGCTCCTCTTCTATATCAAGCCAAACTGGTCTGCTGTCTATTGAGGCATCTAGCCATCGGGCACCTTGTTTAAGTAGGAAGGCTTGATGATATCTGAGAAAATCAGGAAATCTGGTACCCCCTAGTTCCTTCGCAGACTGTAGTTTTTGTTTGGCTATCCTTGGTGGTTTGCCCTGCCAGAGATAGCGGACGAGAAGGCCCTCAATATCTTTGTAAGTGTGTAACGGGAGTAAGCATGGCAGCATTTCTAAAATGTAGTTCACTTTGGGGACTATCATCATTTTCACAGTTTCTAGGCGGCCCCACCATGTAAGGGATAAGGGAGACCAACGATTTGTGAGCTCACGGACTTTGGAGACTACCTCTTTGGCATTAAAACTGATAGTGTCTTCTAAAGGAGAACAGTAATGGACCCCAAGATATTTCACCATGCGGGATTGCCAAAGGAAAGGAAAGGCCTGCATGTCAGCCTCATGTACCCAGCGGTTCAGTGGGAATGCTACAGATTTGGTCCAGTTAATTTTATAGCCCGATAATTGCGAGTATCCATCAATCAGAGCCAAGACAGCTGGAACCGAATCAAGGGATACGAAAAGCATAAGGTCATCTGCATATGCAGAGAGTTTAATCTCTCTGTGACTGAAGGGGACACCTCGAATACGTGCGGACTGTCTAATAAGGAGGGCGAGGGGTTCAAGAGCTAGATCAAAGAGCATTGGTGATAGGGGGCAACCTTGACGCGTGCCTCTTTGGAGATTAAAAGGCTGAGACTTAATGGCATTTACACAAATACTGGCAACGGGTTGAGTATACATGACTTGGAGGTATCGGAGGAAGCCCTCCCCAAAGCCATACCATCGGAGAACTGCAAATAAGAAGGGCCATTCTAGGCGATCAAAGGCTTTTTCAGCATCTAGGGAAAGACCCACCCATGGGTGATCTAGATTGGCAGCACTGGATAGCACATGGCACAAGGTCCGAGCATTGTCAGCGGTGGATCGGCCGGGTATAAAACCGCATTGGTCGGGATGGATTAGGGTGTCCATCCTGTCAGATAGCCGGGTGGCCAAGATCGTTGCGAAGATCTTATAATCGGCATTAAGTAGGGAGATTGGACGGTAGTTGGCGGTTAGCAGCGGGTCTCTGCCGTCTTTCTCAAATACTACCACATTAGCTGCAGAAAAGGATCCCAAAGAGGATGTATCTACCGCAAGGGCAGTAAAATAGAGTTTTAAGTAGGGAACTAAATCTGCACTGAACGTTCTGTAGAATTCGGTCGGGAGACCATCAGGCCCTGCGGCTCGACCCGAGGCTGTTCGTTTTAGGGCAGATTGGATCTCTGAGGTAGAGAAGGGTTCATCCAGCGCATCCCTATCAGCTTCAGAGAGGGTCGGCCGCTGAATACCAGAAAGCAATCGCTCGAAGGTCTCTGATGAGAACTCACATTCAGATTGATATAGGCGGGTATAGAAATCCCGAAAGAGTTCTACAATATCGGAGTCTGAGGTCAATATGTCCCCTCCCTGTGGGGCTCGAAGGGCCGCTACACGTTTGGCTTCTTTTTGACCTTTCAAGGCGTTGGCTAAAAGTCGACCGGCTCGGTTGTTTTCACGATAGTATGTCCCTCGTTGAAGCTCAATACTCTTAGAAGCTGCAGTTGAGAGGATTGCGTTATATTGAAAACGGAGACGCTGTAGGCGAATTAAGACACATGGATCAGTACGTGAAGTTAGAACTCGTTCGCCTGCTTTGATTTGTTGGTCTAGTATGAGTAGCTGCTGTTTGCGTTGTTTCCGCAGGCGGATTTGATAGCTAGTGATCGTTGCTCGAATGGCCGCTTTGAAACCCTCCCACCAAGCCCAATTCGCAGTATCCTGGGGTAAATTAAAATGGAAGTAATCCTGTATGGCTGCTCGAATTTCTAACTGGAACTCTGGTTGAGTTAACAGGGCTCTATCAAAGAACCAGGCCCCCGAATTCCCTTGGGGTGCAGTAGTGTGTAATTGAAAAGAAATAGCAGCATGATCTGAAATATGTTGGGAGTGAATCTTTGCAGTGTCCACCTGAGGAACTAACAGTTTTGATATTAGAAAGAAATCTATGCGAGACTGGGATTTGTGAGGGGAAGAGAAGAAGGTAAAGTCAAGCTCATTGGGGTGTAGTAACCTCTATAGATCAACTAAAGCAAGATCTTTGATCAAAGAGGTAAGCGTGGTGTGACTCTTGGGGGGACCACTTGTCCTAGGCGGCTGTTTGTCAATCAGGGGATCAAGAACTAAATTGAAATCCCCCCCTATTATCAATGAAGTATTAGCAGAGGCCTGTGCAACCTGAGCAATGGTAGCAAAAAAGGCAGGGTCATCCACATTAGGAGCATAAAGGCATATACATGTAACTTCAAGGCTACCTATCTTGAGGTGAACTCTGGACCATCTACCTGCTGTATCTGAGCTAGTCGCAATAATAGTAGCATGCAGAGATTTCCTAACCAGTATGGCAACCCCACATTTCTTAGAAACGGCTGGGGAATAGGCGGCCACCATGTAAGGTTTAATATTGAGTTTAAGAGTTTCCTTCGAATTTAAATGCGTTTCTTGGAGGAAAATCAGGTCCGCAGCTTCATGACTTAGATAGCTTAGGATTTTCTTCCGTTTTATCGGATTATTGATTCCTTTTACGTTCAATGAGAAAATCTTACATGGTGCCATCAATCGGTAATAGACATTTTAGGTAAGGGCGCTTGAAAACATACAACATAATCAGAATCTGTGCAACAATGACATAATCACCGAGTATGCTGGTTAATACACCCCATATTGAAAAGTATGTACCAAAGTAACTTAGAGAAGAAGCAAAACCCCCAATGAATATGGCGACCATATGTCTGCGGGAGGAGGCCCTAGAGAGGAGATAGAAACATGAAAAAAGGAAAAGAAACACCAGAGTCCATAATTAACACTGTCTCTGATTCTCATCGAGGCTACTGTGGGTAGATGGAGTCGGGTCACAGATATCATCAAAAATAAGGCAACAAGCCGCCCTCGCCAGACTCTTTGCTGAGCCGCGGCAAATCCAATATGGCAGGTACAGCGGATATGAGAATACTTGCAGGAATATTCTGGAAGTCAGCGCATCAAGTCGGCTTCTTTAGAATCCAAAAACTCCGCTAGTAGATCAGGGTCCTCAAATGTTCTTGTCTGATTGTGAAGCGTGACTCGGAGCTTGGCCGGATACATCAGGCCATAGCGTGCTTGTAGTTGTTGAAGCCTCGGCCGGAATTCCAGAAAGCGCTTTTGGCGGTCGACCGTGGGTTTAGCCAAGTCAGGATAGAAGGAGATCTTGTGGCTCTCAAACTCCATATGGCCCTTTGCCCGAGAGGCACTGAGAATTTGCTCCACATGTTGATATCTCAAAAGTCGAAAGATGATAGGCCGCGGGGTCTTCCTGTTGAGCGTTATGTTTGTGGGTACACGATGGGCGCGATCGATCTCCAATTCTTTGGTAAAGGTGATTTGGAGCAGGGAAGGGAGGATTTTACATAAAAACTCTTTCATGTCTCCCGATTCCGCTCCCTCCGGTATGCCCACGAGTCGTAGGTTGTTGCGGCGCGCTCTATTATTGCCATCTTCCACTTCTTTCTGCAAGGCCCGTACCTGACGTTCAACTTTGTCGAGTTTGGACAACCGGGCCGCATGGGAGTCTAATATGCTCTCCATTTTGTCCTGACGCGAAGAGAGCCCCTCTAGCCTGCCCTGCAGTACACCAAGATCTTCCCGCAGCGCTCAGAGTGCTTCACCGTTTGACTGCACGAGGTCCTTAACCCCTCTAATCTCTGCGAGGATTTCCTGCTGCATTTCGGGGCCCTCGCGCAAAGCCAGCCCCTTCTGCGGGGACGGGGGTTCAGTTTTGGAGCGTTTGCCGTGAGAAGCCGCTGGAGATCCAAATTCCAGGCGCGTGGGTTTGGTCCCCGCCATCTCACCAATGTGCCCCGGCAAGATCAGAGCAGAAGTTCAAGTATGTCCGGTGTTAATTCAGGATTCTGAGTAGGCCTCTCGGGAGCCTCAGCGTTATGCGACCATCCCGCTGGACATCGGGCTCCGCCCCCCATTAGAGATGATTTTAATGATAGTTCACAGATTACCAATAGCAGGTCTGCAATCTCATATTTCAGTTCTTTCAACACCCTTGGATGTATACCATCCGGCCCAGGTGATTTGCTACTAGACATGACTGGGGAATACAGATAGACACAAGAACATCCTAGGCATGTCTGCAAGGAATACCCACCACACACTGGCACAGATAGGGACCTGCATCAAAAGCTTTTTCAGCTATCCTGGGTACTGCAGACCTGGTGCTGGGCAACCCACATCACCCTGAGGGTGAGCATAGGACCCACACAGTGTCATGGTCTTTTTCTACTCTGTGCCAGTAACACACTCGGTCAGTTCCCCCTACCGGGCTGAGGTGCTGTGGAGATGCATACTCCATCCTGTGGTCAGATGTAGACTGCTGATCTGCATATGCATTGCATCATGGGTACTGGTGGGTTTACCCTATCCTGGTAACCACAGCAAACATTTCGTGCGATGACCTGCAGTCTTTCTGTCACCAGCCAGTGCTGTGAGAATAGCTATAGAGGTGTAGCCCACTGGTTAATACAATGACTACAGGATGGAGGGTGGCTACTAAACTGGTTAGTGGTCTTCATTATAAAGCTATGAGGACAGACTTAAGGATCTTAATATGTACACCTTAGAGGAAAGGCGGGATAGAGGTGATATGATTGAGATGTTTAAATACCCCCATGGCATAAATGTTCAGGGAGAGAGCCTCTTTCAATTGAAAGCAAGTTCTGCTACAAGGGGACATGGGATGAGGGTGAAGGGGGATAGATTCAGGAGTGATATGTGGAAATATTTCTTTACGGAAAGAGTAGTGGATCCATGGAATAGTCTCCCAGTGGAGGTGGTAGAGATGAGGACAGTATCTGAATTCAAAAAAGCATGGGACAAACACAGAGGATCTCTAAAGGTAAAAAGGGGACTGTTGTAGTTATTGATAAGGAAGGACAGACTAGATAGGCCATGTGGTCTTTTTATGTCATCATATTTCTATGTTACCAAGCCAGAGGTCTCATCTAATAAGACTGTCAGAGGCAATCCCTTTTCCTGCCTGTAACAGTCAGACACATCTCTACAATCTGTGCTGCCAGCAGAAACACCCTCACCTCAGTGCTGTTACCTAAAGCGCCCTATAGGGCACCCTATAAGGCACATTATAAAGTGCCTTGTGGCAAAGGTGCTGTATATTGTGCCCTATAAGGCACATTATACAGCACCTTAGCAGACAAGGCACTTTATAATGTGCCCTATGGGAGCCATACCTGTGACTGGGGCAGACCAGCAGTACTGCTGGGATTAGGTATAAAAACATCAACTACCACACACCCTAGTTTGCCACTAACGAGCAGCACCCCTACAAAATGTTCCAACCATGCACAGACTACCTGCAGACAATCCACTAGCCAATCCATAATGCATGCTCAAACAGAAACTATGTTCACAAAACAGGTATATCAATGATTAAACCCCAGCACTGAAAACACAAATATCACTGGGAGTAGATAGTGTAGAGTGCTATGTGTGAACCTAGACATGTCATGGTCACTGCTCGGTCAGAGTGAGAGTGTCCTCCCATTATGACATGCTGTGGCCACCTTGTCCATGCAGGAGGTGGTCGGGCACTACAGTGTCCCAGCCATTGCCCCACAGCTTGTGAAGATGCATCCTGGCCAATGTGCTCTATCTGGGCCATACCCACACTACCTTGCTCCTAATTATGCACATATTCAGGCTAATGCTGGTAACAGTGGGACATTTTGGGCCCAGTGAGGGGTGGGCAGCCACAGAACCATTCTTCCAGCTTTTGTAGATCTTTCCTCATGTTAACCACTCCCTCGGAGGAATCCACTCTTGCAAATTTTCGTGTCATCTGTAAAAGACGTACCTTTCCATTCAGTCTTTCAGCAATATCACTCACAAATACATTCAACAGTGCCGGGCCCAGGACCAAACCCTCCTGTCGTCTGTCAGTCAACCAATTTCTGATCCAGTTTACCACCTTGGGACCCATCCCCAAACTACTGAGTTTATTGATAAGCCTCCTATGAGGGACAGTATCAAAGGCTTTGCTGAAATCCAGGTAGATGACATCCATCGCATGCCCCTGATCTAGTTCTCTGGTCACCCAGTCAAAGAACTCAATCAGATTTGTTTGTCAAGATCGTACTTTGGTAAAACCATGTTGCCTCGGATCTTGCAACCTGTTGGTTTTGAGAAAGTCCACTATTCACCCTTTCAGGAGTGCCTCCATTACTTTTCCCGCCACCGAGATAAGGCTCATAGGCCTGTAGTTTGACACTTCTTCCCTGTCACCACTTTTGTGTAGAGGTACCACATCAGCCATTCTCCACTCCTGATGAACTTCTCCAGTTTCCAAGGATCTATTGAAAACATTGTTTAATGGTCCTGCAAGAACCTCTCTGAGCTCTTTCAGTATCCTGGAATGTATCCCATCCGGTCCCATGACTTTGTCCACTTTCAGTTTTGCAAGTTGTTCTAACACATCATCTTCTGTGAATGGTGTGGTATCTACTTCATTCCCATTTTTATATTTGGAAGTCACAGGTGGTCCTTCTCCATGAGTTTCTTTAGTAGAAACAGAGCAGAAATATTTGTTTAGCAATTTTGCTTTTTCAATGTCACTTTCCATGAGTCTGTTCCCAGCACTTCTGAGTCCTGCAATTCCACCTCTGATCTTCGTCCTTTCCCGAATATACCTGAAGAAAGTTTTGTCGCCACTCTTCACATCTTTAGCCATCTGTTCCTCTGCCTTTGGGTTTGCTATCCTTATTTCTCTTTTTGTCTCTTTGAGTTTGATCCTGTATTCATTTCTGTGTTCCTCTGTTTGCAAGCTTTTGAGTTTTGCGAAATCTGTGCTTTTTGCCTTATTTGAGCAGCCACTTCTTTGGAAAACCAAAACCTTCTCCTCTTGTTTTTATTTACTTTTCTTACATATTTATCTGCTGCCCCTTTTATTGCCACCTTTAGTTTAGCCCATTGCAATTCCACTTCCCTTACCCCCTTCCACCCTGCCAACTCCTCCTTTAGGTACTTGGCCATTTTACTGAAGCCAATATTTTTGAAGTTTAGGGCTTTGAGCTTGCTATGATTGGACTGCACCTTGGCTTTTATCTCAAACCACACCGTGTGATGATCACTGCTGCTCACAGGGGCATTTGACATGCTATCACCGTTGGTGAGCACTAAATCCAGCATTGAGCTTTCCCTGGTTGGTTCCATCACTATTTGTCTAAGTAACGCATCTTGGGAAGCATCCACAATTTTTTGCTTCCTTCCAGATTTGCAGAAGGAGTAATCCAATCCACATCGGGTAGATTAAAGTCACTCAATATGATCACTTCCCCCTTTGTGGCTATCTTGGCAATATCTATAATCAATTCATTATCTATCTCTTCGATTTGAGTCGGAGGTCTGTAGGCTACAGCAGTATGGATGACAGTGCCATCTCCTCTTTCCAACACAATCCAGAGTGCTTCTTCTTTTCCCCATACCCCCTGCATTTCAGTAGATTTAATATTGCTTTTGACATACAAGGCTACTCCTCCTCCTTTTCCATTTTCTCTGTCTCTTCTGAATAGATTATAGCCAGCTATGGCTATATCCCAATCATGTCTTCCGTACCATTTATCAAGCCCTTATACTCCCCCATTTCGACTTCTCAAACTCCATACTACAAGGACTCCCCCGGTCTACCCTGAACCCCCTGCAATTAGCCATGAATAGTGCAGCGACAGTACTCCTCGGGGCATCCAGGAGAGATCACGTAACACCCCTTCTAAAACAGCTACACTGGCTCCCCATTCAGGCAAGGATCAGTTTCAAGATCTTACTGCTAACATTCAAAGCGGCTAAGGGGCTCACCTCTTCCTCTCTCTCCAACCTCATACAACCACTTGCACCAAACAGGCCACGAAGAACAGCAGAATTAAACACACTAGTTATCCCAAATGACACCACAAGATGCACTAGATCAACAGCCAACAGAGCCTTCCAATTCTGCGCCCCATCTCTATGGAACACCTTACCAGCACAAATCAGAGCAATACCTAATCTAAGTCAGTTCAGAAAGGCTTTAAAGCATTTCCTCTTCCTTAAATATCTCAATGGCAGCTCCGAACATAACCCCCAGGTGAATAGCAGAAGTGGTCAAACAGATAGACCCCGCAACAGACCAACTTCACAATGTAAATAGCAAGTTGTTCCATATACTATTGTACCACTGTTGTATATAGTTAACCAGGATATCCTTTATCAGATAACCCTGCATTGTATTTAGTTTCCCCTATTTCGCCAAGTTATACTTCCTGTTAAATGTAACGACCAGACACGTGTAAACTGTCGGATGTTTTCTGTTCAATGTAAACCGCGCTGATGTCTAATAGTGCGGTATATAAGAATTGTTAATAAATAAATAAATAAATAATGTGATTCATTAAACCATGTTTCTCTAATGGCCACAATGTCCAAGTCCATATCCACCATTAGGGCTTACAGGTCCGGAACTTTGTTGGCTAAGCTTCAAGCATTTGTGCTCATTGCTTTCCAGTTTTTAACTGGCTTGCATGTATTTTGCATTGATTTTGTTCTGCCCACTTCTTCCCAGTTGCTTTTGATGTGTGGTTTAAAAGTATGTTTGTTTCTGATGTTATTCTGCTTTTGCTGGGAGTGACGTCCTGAACTTGACCTTCCCCATCCGTCACCCCCTTTTTCTAGTTTAAATGCATATCCACATACTGCCTGAATTTTTCACTTAGAATTATTTTCCCTGTGACAGAGAGATATAGTCCATCTGCACAGTATAGTCTCTTGTTGGTCCATCTGTTTCCCCAGTTGCCAATAAATCTGAATCCTTCTTGTTCACACCAGGTCTGAAGCCATGTATTAAAACTGTTTATGCGATGCAGCCTTTCTGCCCCCTTACCATGTACAGGTAGAACTTCTTAGAATGCTACACTAAATGGCGTTCTCTTTCATGTTTCTTTTTCCTGCAGCCATGATTACTTGTATTGTAAACCGCCTTATATTATTGTTAAAGGCGGTATATCAAATATGGCAAATAAAGATAAAGATAAAGATAAAGATACAGTGTTAACAGTGGGCTTAAGTTTCTCTCCCAGAGTCTGTTAGTCCCTTTGAACTGCAGAGGCACTGTTTCTAGCCAGGTCATTTGTACCCAGGTGGATGACAACATCAATTTTGGAGTGTTCACTTTCTGCGCCAAGTACATCAACAATTTGGTTTGTATTCCTGCTGGTTAAAGAGCCTGGGAGGCATTTGACTATCTTCTCTCCTTTGAACTGTGTTCCCAAGGTGGTGCCTCTGATGATGGAATCTACAAGCAGTAGTAGTTTTCTGTTTGGTGAGTTTTTCTTCATATTTGGTGCTTTAGCAGGATATTGGGCATTGACTGACTCATTTAAGGGCCCTTCAGTTTCCATGGATTGGTGAGCTTCATTAACCAAAGCAGAGAAGGCATTATACAGGGATATCTCTTGATGTATAGGATGTCTCTGTGTTACAGGCCGCAATCTACCCGAGCCCACTGTGATCTGTTTGTTCCTGGGATGTTTGATTCTTTGTGGGAGCGGTTGTTCTGTCCAACTTGCATATATCAACTTTCCTAGATCTCTTCGCTCCGGTGAAGATGGTTAGGACATATCTTCAAGAGGTTCTTGGGATGTCTGGTGAAAATCTTCCACTTATAACTAGGGCCCAGTATTTGTCCAAGAGGCCAATGATGAAGGTTGGTGAAGAAGATCAAGTGCAAGAGCAGGTACAATCACAGCAAAAGCTGGTGGACTTATCTGGGTTCTTGGAGAGCTTGCTAGATGTGGTTACTGGAAGATCCACACTGGTGGTTATCTTTGCCCTGGAGATGGACCAAAACACAGTGTTGCTCTTATTTTTCTGATATATGTATGTATTGTTTTTGGGGTCTAGGATACAATATTTTCCTGATTTTTTTAGGACAACCCAAAGAAGGCACAAGGACTTTATGGATTTGAAACCTAGGGTACTTGCTATGGATGGGTCCTATTTGTAAAACTTTTCTTGTAGATGTGTGGTGTTTCTGGATGGAAAACAATTCCTTTTCTTTGACCCTAAACAATTGTTACACCTTCCTGCCCCTGCAAAACGTTTATCTGTGGTTTGACCTACTTCCTACTTAAAGCCAGCCGTGGGTATGGGGGATTTAATTTCTTTTACCTTTGGGTAAGATATTGTTTCCTATTTTAATTTGATGATCTAGTATTGAAATGGGGATAAATATATATTTCCTTTAATTTTCAGTCTGCATGGTTAATAATTCTGCATATACCTTGTGGATTTCTCTGTTTTCCTATGTTGTAAAAATGATAAAAATAAAAATAGATTGTTTTAAACTGGCCAACAATGAGTCCTGAAAGAGCTGAGCTTTGGAAAGAGCTGAAATCTGCCATTGATAAAAATAACCCTGGAAACATTCATGAGCTGGAACAAATCACAGTTGAAGAGTGGGAGAAACTACCAGCCAACAGATGTACAAAACTTATAGATGGCTGCAAGAAATGTTTGAAGGCTGTCATCACTGCCAAGGGTTGTGCAACTCATTATTAGTGAAGGGTTCTATTAATCCTGTCCAGGTCATATTTTTATTTAACAGGTTTTTTTTTCTCAGAAATGATTACGTCTAAGTTGCACAGACATCTTTTTTTTTAGTTGTATACATTTGAACATACTATTAAAATATGATGACATATATTTGGATATTTTCAATTCTTTCTCGATATATTCTGTATAACATACCTACTGTAAAAGGGTACCAATAATATTGTCCACAACTATACATCTATATGTACAGCTCTGTGAACACCTTGTAGCGCTATACAAATGAATGGTAGTAGTGGTAGTATATTACGGCAATCTACCTTACTTATTACTAGTGAATATATCAGTGTAGCTAATCTTTTGTGTCAAAATTAGGCTGAAACTGGAGAATTAGTTGTAAGCTATAAAAAGAAAATCATACTACTGCCAATATTTGTGTTGATGGTGTTAAAATGCCATCTAGTTTCACTCCTAACTGCCTAAACATTTCAGTAGGGTGCATTTCTATATCAAAATGATGAGTTTTAACCAAGAGGCCTCTTCTTTCCACTGCTTTTTTCTTTTCCTGGGCTGAATTTTACATATTTGCTCCTGGCCATAATGATATTAGGGACCCTTTTGCAAAACGTGTGTTAGGTCTTTGCACTTAATACATGGTTAAATAAGATCTAATGTGCGTTAAGTTTAAAACCTCTTTGGTAACTCGGGGGCATAACCAACATGTTCCCGATTGTTACTGCATAGACCATAACACATGGCCCACTTCCTGCGGGTGCACTTACCCCCACCTATTGAGGTGGCATTAGGTGAATCTGTGCTAATAGAAACATTGACGGTGAGCATGCGTCACGTCTGCCTGTGCTAACTGTAATGTGCAAAGCACCCACTCTCTGCCCCAACCTGCTCATTCTTTACCCTAACGCATGACTGGCAGTTACTGTAAAAACTGTTGTGCATTAACTGCCGTGCCCCTGCAATAACTTTTACCATGGGACTGAGAGAGAATTAAACATGCACCAAATCGCACATTAACTGCATAGTGCATTTTAGTAAAAGGGCCCCTTAATTGTTCAGCCACCCCTCCTTGATCATCTTCCACATGGTGAAAATCGACTGGATATCATCTCCCCTAAAGGAGCTAAACAAATATTAAAATGTAAATGAGAGTGCACTGAGGCCTGAGGACTCGGCAGCGGCAGCAACTTGTGCGCTTTTTTTTTTTTTTTTTTTAACAGCGGAGTGAGGCGACCCCTGCTGAATCCTGTGGCAACCCCCATGGGGGTCGCGACCCACAGGTTGAGAACCGCTGCTATAGCATCTAACACACCGCTGGCTGGCTACAGAAAGACTGCAGGTCTCCACACAAACTATCTGCTGTGGTTACCAGGATAGGGTAAACCCACCCGTACCCATGATGCACTGCACATGCAGATCAGCAGCCTACATCTGATCACAAAGTGGGGTATGTACCTCTATAGCACCCCGGCCTGGTAGAGGAAACTGACCGTGTGTGTTACTGGCACAGAGTAGCTACAGACCGTGACATTGTGTGGTTCCTGTGCTCACCCTGAGGTTGAGGT
This sequence comes from Ichthyophis bannanicus, assembly GCA_033557465.1. Classification (NCBI taxonomy): domain Eukaryota; kingdom Metazoa; phylum Chordata; class Amphibia; order Gymnophiona; family Ichthyophiidae; genus Ichthyophis; species Ichthyophis bannanicus. The sequence goes on along the minus strand of CM066032.1, from coordinate 85,991,722 downwards.
GGGGTGCCCAGCACTAGGTCCGCAGCACCTGGCTTGGCTGAGATCGGCTGTGCTGCAGGTCCCCATCAGTGCTAGTGTGTGATAGGTAGTTCTTGCAGACACACCTAGGATACACTTGTGTCTATCTATATTACCCAGTCACATCTAGTCCTTATGGACTACGATGTACCCAAAATAGTGCATATCCTGTGCTGTTGTCATGGTTATATGTTATAAGAGAAAAGTGGTGTTTGGACCCAAAGCAGATTGTGTAGCACCACCCAACCTACTCTCACCAGGTCAGGATGGGGGACAGGATCTCCCACCAACAGATCCACATTCTACATTTCTACAATGGGGGGTAGTAGAGGGGACCATACAAGGCACCTTCTAAGATACAAGGTGCCTTATAGGGCACCTTATAAGGTGCATTAGCTGATACAGCTTGCTGTAACAATGCACCGTCCACGCCTTTATATGGGCATCTGTACCTTTACCGCGGAACCTAACGCGGGTGACATTACCGCAGTTTAGTAAACATACCCCTATATGTATTTGTAACAAAACAGGGCTTAATTTATAGCCATAAAGAAAATGCAACTGTGAAGCTGGAGGAGGCTGTGGGTGGACTAAGGCAGGGGCAACAGGAGAAGAGGGACTGTATAAGGGAGTAGATGGACCAGGGCCACCCTTGCCACTAGGCATACTAAGGGGTCTGTTTACTAAATCGCGTTAGTGCAGTTCGCGGTAGGAGCCGCGTTAAGAAGACAAACCCCCAAATAAGGAGATGGGCGGGACCGCGGAAGACCTAGCGCGCGTTACGAAACCAACGAGCGTTAACTGGCGCGTTACGAAACTAACGAGCGGGCCACCGCGCGTAAAGCATAAGTAGCCACCCAGACATACAAGACTAATACAGAGCTATAGCACAATGGTTACTGCAGTGACTGCTGATACGGGCAGCATGGGTTCGAGTCCCCAGAGTGGCATTATCAGAAGGCTGGCTGATGTAGCACCCTGTACATGACACAATGAGGGAGGGGGCAGCGCCAATTATATTTTATTTCCTGGACGTGTCGGAGGGATGCAGGCAAACACACCCATATATCAGATAGTGAGTGAGGGGGCATGTCTATGTTTGCTGTCCGTATGGGGTGTAAGTAAACACACCCACACATTATTCACTGAGTGTGGGGGCATGTATATGTCTGTTATGTGTCAGAGGGTTGCCAGCAAACATCCCTGACCCATACAGAGCTGTAGCACAATGGTTACTGCACTGACAGCTGATACAGGCAGCATGGGTTCGAGTCCCGGGCAATGGCCTGTATATTGGAAGGGGTATTGGCCTGTATATTGGAGGGGGATTGCTGAGGCTTTTGGACGGGACATTGCGTATGCGAGCCGAGCTACGTGCGTTGTTGCGTGTGCAGCGCCGCGCGTACCATTGAGCCCGGGGATCTTTTCTTTTATGTGTGTGGGTACGTCGGGGTTTCAGCAGTGTGGGCATCTCATATATTACAGACTCTGTAGGGTGTCGTGCACCTATGCTTTCTGCTACCAGATGTACGTGTGCTGTCCCATGGTTTATCAATGGCTGCGAGCTCGTGCTGCGGTTTCAGAGGGATTGAATAATACAGTCACCCCCATGATGCACTGCACATGCTAATCAGCTCTCCACACAGGCACACCATATGGAATCCATCCCCACAGACTCTGGACATGGTAGGGGTAAATTGTCATGTGCACCCCCCACAGCCCCTTGCCCTTATAGGGGGTACTGACCATTTGTTGTACTGGCATTGAGGACCTGCCCAACACCACATTGTGCGGGTGCTCTGCTCACCCTGAGTGTGCAGTGGGGCATCCAGCCCTAGGTCCTCAGCACCGTCCATGGTGCAAGTCCACAGCAGTGTTACTGTGTGAGATAGATATTTTCTGCATGACCACCTTGGACATCTCTGTCTGTTTGGGGCAGGTGTAGACCCATGCCCCACCGCCCCCCCTCACCCCTGGGTGGCAAACAGGGTCACCCATCATAATCTGCACATTCTACCTCCCTTGGAAGGTGCCAGTGGAGGGGGGACATTAACCCTAGTCCTATTGAGGTGCAGACACCCCACAGGTCAGTCACTGCAGATCCAGACACATGCATGCCACAGGAGCAATCTGACATTGGGACTTGGTAGAAAATGACAATCCCAACCACTATCTGTGATTCCCCTGGTGCAGGCCAACACACCCTGCAGGCCACTCCATCACATCACCTACCAGCTGCAAACAGGCTACTAGTGACCAGCAGAGATGCCTGCACCCAGAACTGGGGTGCCAGCATACACAGCCAGCAGATACATCTGTGACTGGGCCCCAGGGGAACACCCATATTTATCACATGAGTGAACTACTATGTAGCACCATGGTGGAGCCTAGACATGCTGTGGTCACTGCACATTCAGGGTGACACTGAGCTTGCAGCGGCATCTACCGTGGTCACCCTGTCTGGGCAGGTGGTTGCCTGGCACTACAATGTACCTGTCACTGCCCTTTGCCCTGTGCATATACACCCTGGCCAGGCCGCCTTATCCGACCTCTACCCATGGTACTTTGCTACTCATTATGCACATTGGCAGCCCACTACTGGCAACATTGCTGGCAGTGTGGCCTGTCAACAGTGTTTGCAGCCACCACACACTGGCTGGACAGACAGCCACCCCCACACCTATGCCAGCATTGTGCTACTGTAGGGGGGTTCTGCAGCCATACACACAACACCTGTCATGGGCACAGTACATGCATGGATGTGGTACGACATACTCTGGTGGATCACTCCCAAGGGTGATGGACACTGTCAGGGGCCAGACCTGCGGCACACACCACAGACATCTGACTGCTTGTTGTGGCGCAGCTCAATGTGCACAATGTGCTTTACATAGGACATGAGTTCTACATTTTATCATTGGCAACTTTTAGTGCATGTGTACCATATACCCATGTGTAGGGTGCCATTGCTAAGGTATGCACCTGCTAGTATTGGGAGTTGACAGCAGGGCCAATTGTCTTACCTCTTCGGGTTTCATTGGCCAATGGGGCCTGTGGGTGGGTGGGTGGGTGTCACTGTTAGCTGCTGCTTTACGGCAGGGTTCCACAACTCCAGTCCTGTCATTCCAGGCACTGATCGGGTTTTCATGCTGTCCCTCATAAATATGCATGGGCTACATCTGCAGACAAGGGGGGGGCATAGTTATGCAGCACAGGTATCTTTATTGGGGGCAGCATGGTAACTGAATGGTGTGGGGCCCTCCAGGACTGCATTTGGGGGACTATGCTCTGGGTAATGCGCCTATATCTGGTGTGGTAAAATATTGGCGTTTTGTCCATGCGTATGTTCTCAGCAATAAGGGTGTGACCATTCCATCACAGTTTAGTTGTGGGGAGAATATGTGGGCAGGATTGGCATGGCCCCAGCTGGGATTTGAACCTGTGACATTCTGGTCTTAGAGGCACTGGCTGTATCTGTTGCACCACACTGAGGCCACAGGGACAATGCGATCCCTGGAGATGGGATACCTGGCCTGACAGGTCAGAGACCCTGCTCTGCACCATTTTACTGTGGACTCATATAGCTTGTATGGAGGCAATTTGCACGTAACCTCACATACAACCTCGCATGAGGGGGCAATCCCCCATTACCAAGCTGGCCAACAATTATATCATTGGGCAACAATACACGACACTCCCGCGAATGCTCCAATAACAGGGGATGTGTTTTGAAAGGGTCTCCGTAGCGTGATCCCTTCCAAGTATCTTTTCTTTTTTGGTTTCGCTTTCCAGGGAGTGTGTTTTTTATTGTGGCCCATTGCTATCACTGTTGCCCAGCTGACTTGTGATGTTTACAGTTTTCTTTCTGCTATTTTCCACGTTTTATCTGTGTTTTCATGCTGTCCCTCATACATATGCCTGACCTACATCTGCCTACCATGGGGGTGGGGCATAGCTATACAGCACAGGCATCTTTGATGTGACAGCATGGGACAGGAATGCTGTGGGGCCCTCTAGGGCTGCATTTGCGGGGCTCAGCTTTCGTTGCTGTGCCTGTTTCTGGTGTCTGTGTTTGGTGTGGTGTAAAAATAGACCATGCCTTTGTTCTCTGCATTAAAGGTGTGTCTTTACTTTCACTTTTTAGTGGTGGGTAGGACTATTGTGACTGGGTTGGCGGCAGTCCCAGCTGGTATTTGAACCTGTGACCCTCTGGTCTTACAGGCACTGGCTGTGTCCATTGCACCACACTGGGGCCACAGAGATGGTGCTGTCCCTGGTGTTAGTATGACCTGCCTGGCTGGTCAGGGACTCTGCTCTGCAAAAGGTTTACTGTGGCCTCATTTCCCTTGTATGCAGACAACGGTGCACATACACCTCAGGGGGACCTCACAGAAGGGACACACACCCATATCCGAGCTGGGCAACAATGATATCATTGGGAGACATTACACTACACTCCCAGGTCAGCTCCATTACAGTGACTCTCCCTTTTAGAGGGTCTGCGAAGCGTGAACCCTTCCACATATCATTAGGTTTTTATTTTGTGCTTTCCAGGGAGTTCTGTTCCTTGTTGTACATTGCTATCACTGTTTAACTGCTGATTTATGCTTTTAAAGGGGTTTCCTCTGGTCATTTTTATTGTCTTCTGTGACATTTCATTCTGTGCACATGTATCACACTGCTCACGTTTTGTGTGTTGCCCAGGTTTCTCTGTACATTGCTGACGGAAATGGTTTCTCTTACCTTTAAAGATGCCTTCAACGGCAGGTTTTCATTCGCGTTGGAATTGAGCTCAGAATTACAGCGCGTTAGTGAGGGGGAGCCTCTCCCCGCCCCCTCTCCGCCCATTGACCCCTTCTCTCCGCCCACTCTCCACCTTCTGCGCTGTTTTAACGCGCCGCGGGGCTTTACGATCGTTAAGCGCGGTCAACGCGCGTAGTATGACGTTACCGGTCGTTGGCGCATGTTTACGCGCGTTATACTGCACTTGCGGTCGTTAACGTCATACAACGCGCGTTATTCACGTTTACCGCGATTTAGTAAACAGACCCCTAAGCATTTATCTACTGTATGGAAGCACAATTTTAGTGGCAGCAGCATGATTCTAGTGCACAGGCAACAGCTCTTTCCTGATGCTTTTAGCCCAGCATGGATCCTTTTATTACAGGTCTGCACTTAACGTTGCCACATCTTTCTCTTTATGAGAGGAATTTTGCACCAGAGGATGCAGATGGAGGAGTGTTGAACTCCAAGCCTGTGTTTAAGGCTTCTTACTATACTAAGTTTGTGCATTCTCACCCAGGCAGAGGTTGGGTGGCAGTGGTGGTAGCAGGAGGAAAGGAAGAGAAAGGGAATGCTGGCCATAGGGAGGGGGTTTGGGATTGAAGGGGGCATGCTGGCCAACTTGGAGGATGTAGGGAAGGGGAGAAGAGCTGCTGGATGCAGGGATAGGGAAAAGAAGGGGAGACACTAGGCTTGGGAAGGGGGGGGCATGGTAGGATAAAAGAGATGCTGGACTATGAAGAGGTAATGAAGGGAAGGGGAGAGGAGATGCTGGATACCTTGGGGGTTGCTAGAGAAAGAAAGGAGAGATGCTGGACACCTTGCAAGTAGGAAAAGAGAGATGCTTGACTATAGAGGCTAAGGTAAAGGAAGGAGAGATGGTGGACTATGGGGGGGGGGGGGGGGGCACACAGCTAAAAGTTTACCCAGAGTGTCATCTCCCCTTCTGCTGGCAATGAGAGTGATTACTGTACTCCAGGCTCATCCTTCCTCTCCTGTTTGCTGCACACTGCTTGGAAGGGAAGGGGTAGAATAGAACACCTTCTGCTGTTTTGGAGTCTGAAAAGAAGTGGTGGCTCTGTGCTCTGGGCTGTTTACCCAGAAATTAAACCCTGCAGTTAAATATTAGGGATGAGCATTCATTAGTGTGCCTTAAAAAATTCCGTGCACACTAAAGTGATTTAATGTACCATGAATTTATACCCATTAAGTTGATTATATCACAGAACAGTTGCCAATCAATAAGTGCCCGATTCTGTGCCTTTTCCGGCCGCGTCTATCTTTCCCACCAGTTGTGCAGGTGGGGAAGGGGCAGCTCGGGGGTGGAGCCTGGGCAGAGTCTGGGCGGTTACCAACCCTGGATGTACAGGGCCAATTCTAATGTCAGCCCTGTATATCCAGGACCGGTGACATGTGTGGGGAAGTTATTCCACCTTGGAGGTGGAATAACTTCCTTGGACATTTTGTTTTTGTACTGCTGGAGTGTGGATGGGGCAGGGGTAGGGGGGTGCCAGAGGACATTCCCAGTAGCCCGATCCTGGCCTTAGGAGGCCAGATCAGGGGTCAGGCTGCGGGGAACAAACACTTTTATCTGGCATCAAGGCTTTTAAATTGAGCTGTGGTGCCATGGCAACTGGAGACCATGGCACCGCAGCTCCTTTTAAAAGCCCTAACTGAATTAGTTGGGCAGGTCATTTATGTGAAGGCCGGATTGAATCACAGTCCCAGCCTGCACATACATGACTGATCGCGATTCTGATCCTGCCGGCTTGACGTGCTCGCGGGATCAGAATCGCGATCCCCTCTGTATGTCTGGTTCAGACCGGATGTACAGAGGGGATCTATGTCTGGAACAAAATGAGCCCTTACATGTTTTTGTAGGTCAGTACATCAGTCTCTCTATTACAGGAGCAGGAAAAATGGAGGATCGGGTACCATACATAGCATCAAAGAGATGAGATTTCAGGTTGTAATTAAATCTGGTAAGCCTGACACATGTTCAGGAAGGAAATTCTATGCAATCAGGTAGAAAGACAGTAACGAGACTTGGTGATAGGGAAAATGGGGGCATATAAGAAGAGTTTACCTGTTGAACAAAATTTGGAAAGGAAAGGGTAAAGTGAAATAAGAAACAAGAAGTAATGAGGAGCTGGAGAGTGAAGATACTTACAGGCTTAAAATTTATGCAGACATGGATGGGAAGGCAACTTACTAATTTGAGAAGATAGTTACATAACTGGAATTTAGTCAACAGTAGAATAGTCCTGTTGCTGAAATTTAGAAAGATGGTAATGGAGAGAGGTCTGTAATTAACCCCTGGACTTGGCTTAATTTTTCAGACAGGATGAGTCTCTCCTCTGCTTTAACACTTCAACACTTATTCTCAGTCCCCACGTGTGGGTCCTCTAATAAGAATGACAGTTCTATTCATAGTGTTGTTCTGATGAATCACAGCTGAAGGCTGGTTTTCCAGTATGTATTTAGTGATGCAATGCGAGATGAATATAATGGTGCAAGGCAAGCAGTATGGTTCCAGTTCAAGTTACAGCAACTTCAGCAATCGGAGAGCCTAATTCCTAAGGGCCTTATGTCTGCAGCCACTGGAACATATTTGGTAGCGGGGAATCGGTGTCCCGGGGTGAACTGCACATGTGCTGCTATGGGGGGGATGTCCCCATGGCAACAGAAGGGGCACTCAGGCCGTCCTTGGGCCCAATTCTGTCACGGGAACGTTTTGTTCCCTTAGTTCAGAATTGGGTCCAAACAGGCTGGTCCTGCTCGGGGTCATTCAGACAGCCCGGACGTGCCCCTTAGGGAATCGGGCTCCATATTAACTTGTTCAATATAATGTTCTATAAACTCACATTCACTGTAAACTGCTTTGACTTCCAGATAAAGCAGTATATAACAAGGCTGTTAAATAAATAAATACATAAAATACATGATGACAATGTGATACTACTGGCAGCTTGAGCACAGCACAGGCTGTGTTAAACATTAATACAACTGTGATGACAGGAGCAGGGAGAAGAGATGGCTAGATGGGAGTAATGCTAAGAGGGGAGGAGGCTGGGATTGGAAGGGAACTGATGCAAAACAAGGGAGGGAGTGATTGGAAAGGGGCTGAGAGGCTGAGACTGGAAATGGACTGATAGTAGTGGATAGAGCTGGGAATGGAAAAGGGTTAATGCTGGGAGGGGGACAGGGACTGGAAATGGACTGAAACTGGAGCTTTGGGGTGTTGGCTAGACAGGAAATGGCTGATACTGGGGCTGGGAACTGGGACTAGAAGAGGGTTGATACTGGGGCTGGGGGGGACTGGAAGTGGGCTGATACTGTGGCTGGGGGTATGGGACTGGAAAAGGCTGGGGCTGGAAGGGGACTAGCGGAAGGAGCTGGGACTAGAAGGGAACTAATTTTAAGGCTGGGGGGCCTGGTATTGAAAAAGGGCTAATGTTGGCAAATGTTTTGGTCAGGATGGGAAAAAGATGGAGATGCTTGGAAAATGAGAAGGGACAGAAGAGCAGATATCGTGGGGAGTGGGGAAGATGCAAAGTCATAACCAAAGAAAGGTTGAGAAGGTGGGGTATAAGAATGGATGCTGGAATAAGGAGGAGGAGGAAAGGCAAGATTAATGACTGTTGGAGAAGGAAGTAGATGAGTAGGTTCTGAGAAAGGGAAATAGGAAGAAGGAAGAAACATAGAAACATGATGGCAGAAAAAGACCACATGGCCTATCTAGTCTGCCCTTCCATATCAACTACTACAATAGTCCCTTTTTTCCTTTTGAGATACTCTGTGTTTGTCCCATGCTTTTTTGAAGGCTTTGGGGACTTGGAGATGTAGGAAAGCAGGGGCTATGACAGATGGAGAGAGCTGGGAGACCAAGGGCAAAAATATGGGGAGGGGAGAAGGTTTGAATAATCTGGAAGGATTAGGGAGAGGTTGGGGCAGTTCAAAAGGACAGAGTGCTATGGATTAGATGAGTGCCACAGGAAGGTGCAGGTCTTCCTTGAAGGAAGGGAGAGAGGGTAGAAATGGCGTAAGTGAAAGGAAAAATGGAAGCCTGGATAGGGGGTAAGACATAAGAAAGGACCTGGAGGTGGAGAGAGGATGAGTACTAGGGAAAGAGCTGAGGCTGTTTAGGAGATGAGAGGCAAAAGGTGGTAGATGAAGCTGGAGAAGGGATGAGTACAGAGGGAGGAAATCCAGGACTACAAAGTGGGTGAAAGACAGGGGGATCGGATATTGGCAAAGGATGTGGAATGGAAGGACTAGGGAAGTATGCAACCAGTGGGTTATAATAAGAATAAAAATAAAAAAATGTACCTGGTGTTTCAAGTGCCTTTGATTAGTTGGCGGTGCTGGCATTTATTTATTTATTTATTTATTTAGTCAGTTATGTATACCACCTTATCCTTCAATCAAAGTGGTTAACACAGATTATAAGGATACATTTGGAGGAAGAAAGTTGGAACAGTGTCAAAAATAAAAGAAAAGCAGGGCTTACATGGCCCCTTGTAAACAAAATAAAATTTGGGCTTGCTGCAGTACAGGGCAGTAAGGGTTGAAACCTTAATAATGCTCTAGAGTTTTAAATGAGGATGAAAGTATGGCAGCCATTTTAAAATGAAAATAAAGAAGAATAGGGCTGTAATGCTGAGCAGGATTTAGAAAGCATGGCTGCCTTAAAGTAATTAAATAGTTAAATGAAAAAGCATGATGCCGCAGCTTATCAGGCAAAGCAGAGATCTCCCTGGAAAGCTCTGCTGAAGCTTGTTGCAGGCAGGACATCAGAGTTTCAGTGATGCAGTTTTGTAACTTGATTTCAAATCTACTAAGATTTAAAGTGATAGTACTAAAAATCCTTTAAAAGAGTAATTAGATGTGCTGTGTAGGAGATTTTCTTTAATTTGTAAGAGAGTGAGTTTTAAAGGGTGCTTGGGACTATTTATTTGGGAAGTGAGTGGAAGAATACTTTTCTGGATTGTTTGGGACACTGGTGTGTGTTTGAGTTGAGAGTCAGTTGGGATTTGTCTGTGACGAGAGAGGTTGGTGTGCGGGCTGTAGTAGAGAGGAAAGATTTACTTTTAGAGTTTTTTGGGAAATGAAAGAGATAATCCTTGGGTAAGAAAAAAGAAATTGGATGTCTCTCTGTAGTTTTGTGGAGAAGAAAGAGGTAAAGGTGATCTTTTTGGAAAGGGATTGCCTGGTGAGATTTCCTTAGGACTCCTTTGGACAAGTAGTTTAAATATTGTTCTGAAATGTACTGAGCTCTCTATTACTTAACGCGGAAACCTGAAAACAAATTTAAGGAAGATTTGGTTGGTCACAAAACCAGATAGTTGTCAAAGCTGTTTAAAGCTGACAATTTGGTTTAAAGCTTGCCAGAAATGAAGGCTTTTAAGAGGCTTTGCCAGTTTTAAACTGGTTTTCTGTGAGAAGTTCTAAGAAGGTTTTAGTGATTCCAACAGCTGTAAATGGTAAAGCTGGTGTGTGGGGAGACAAAGGCTGTGAAAGTGGACTGTGGCATTGGTTTGTGTGCACTGGTTGCCAGTAAAGTTCACTTCTGAGAAGAATCTCCAACTTAAAAAAAAAAACAGATTGATGAGCAGGACTGATTTAAGAGAAAAAGAGACTGAAGTTCTGTTACAGCTTGCTTAAGGTTCTGCTACAGCTTTGAATCTAATACTAAAGCACTGCTTTTAAAAGCAGACAACTTTTATTTTTTTTCCTGACAGTCTGTATTGTCAGCAGAAGCAAAACTCTTGAGAAGGTATGCCACAATTTGCATGATGTATGTGGGTGTTTTTTAGAGAGTGGGGATTTTAGTTAGAGCTTATTGAATTATATTTAAGGGTAGTAAAAGCATTTACCTTGAAAAAGGTGAAAAGGCTTTATTTGTTCAGCTACTGTCTTATCACCTAAAGCAAGATAAAGGAAGAATAGGATTTTGCCTTATTGGTTTTGTAAAATCAGGAAGTAGGGGCAAGATCAGCTGAAGAATTACCCGAGGAAGAGTCAAGTGGATGTCCAGAGAAGCAGATTGATCAGACCAGACCCTGAATTGGACCAGAATTAGCGTGGACATGGGCCCCAATCCCAAGAAAGAATTTTTGGTTGCAAGATAAGTATACAGTACATTTTTTTTCTTTAGGATGCACTCTCTTATCGTATTTATTTGAGCTCAAATACTTTTAGGTTTTTTTTTTCTAAATATGAGTCCAGGTATACTTACCCAGGAATATTCCTGAAGAACCTGCAAAAGAGAAAAAAAAGATATAGTTAGTAAGTTTGAAGTGCAGTAAAGGCATTTATATAACAATCTTGAGTGGTAAACAAAATATTTGCCTGGTTTTAAGAAGATAATTTATCCTGAAAAGAAAAGAAACACAGTTTTAAAGAGTCTTCTTCCCAAAGCTAGAACATATTGCATTGGTAGTTGAACAATTGCATAAGGGGATACTTATCTGATATATTGTTGCCTTGATGGAAAGTAGTCTGTAAAGAAAGAATGAAAGACTAGTTAGGGCCATTGACTCTATTTGTCCTTCTAATTATACACCCATCTCCCTTTTCCCATTCATTTCCAATATTCTTAAAAATGGAGTTTTCTGCCGCTGTCTCAAATTTCTCTTCTCTCAAGTCCTCTATGATCCACTTCAATCTGGTTTTCGTCCATTTCATTCTACTGAAACTGCTCTTGCCAAAGTCTATAGTGATCTGCTCCTCGCTAAGTCCAAAGGCCTTTACTCAGTTCTCATTTTTCTCGATCTTTCTGCTGCTTTTGATATGGTTGATGACCTTCTCCTCCTTGATACTTTATCCACACTTGGTTTTAGAAGCCCTGTACTGTCTTGGTTCTCTTATTATCTCTCCATTTGCTCTTTCAGTATTTGTTCTGGAGGTTCCTCCTCTACTGCCATCCCTCTCTCAGTTGGTGTACCTCAAGGGTCTATTTTGGGCCCTCTCCTTTTCTCTCTATATAACCAGACTCTAAGGGGTATGTTTACTAAACTGTGGTAACGTAGCAGCGGCTATGTTAAGGCGTGTTATGTAATGCTAACGCGCGTTAATGTAACGTAACGTTAACGCGCGTTAATGTAACGTAACGTTAACGCGCGTTAATGTAACGTAACGTTAACGCGCGTTAATGTAACGTAACGTTAACGCGCGTTAATGTAACGTAACGTTAACGCGCGTTAATGTAACGTAACGTTAACGCGCGTTAACGTTCCCAGCCGTGGTAAGTCCCGCAGAGGGTGGAGAGAGGGCTGAGAGAAGGGATCAATGGGCGGGGAGTAGGCGGGGAGAGGCCCCTTCCACACTAACGTGGGGAAATGATGGGCTGAATCTTAACACAATTGAAAACCTGGCATTAGATGCACATAGGCAGGGAGCCCAAGAAAGGTAATAGTAGTGCTCCATTTTCAGCAACAGCATAGTGCCCAGGTATGAAAGGTCACTATGGTGATGGCACAAATGGGGCATGGGGGCTGCATGCGGGACATGTAATGGGGGCTACTGGGGCACAGGGTGGACTAGAGGTGGAACATAGGAATGCAGAAAATGGAAACCAGCAAGACAGCAACTGACCAAGGTCAGACATGCCCATGAGTCTGTGTCCCACAGTGTCCCATCCAGGGGACATTACCCAGCAGGTACCCCAAGGGGCACATAACATTGACAGGTGGTGCCGGGGGAAGCATGGACATCTATATAGGCACCCCTACCCCAGAACCCACACCATAGGCAGCTGCCTACCTGCCCCCTGGATGGCCTGGGATGGCGCACCACTGGCACCAACAGCATATAGTCATGATGGCATGGCAGAGGGGGTGGGTGATTGTGCTGGAGGGAGCAGTGGCACCCGCCTGCAGTGGACCTAGGCCATGCCCTGTACCAGTACATGGTGTGCAGTGCAACAGAAGAGGTCTGGCCGAGGAATGTAAGGGTAGCCCTAGGGACCACTATGCTGCTGTGGCAACAGTGTGGTGCAGTAAACTCAGCCAGCATGTCCAAGAGCAGAGGTTCACATCCCATCTATGGATCCTGCAGAGCATCTCCCCATAGCCCACAATGCAGCCACAACAACAACATGGGCAAACCCCAATGCAGCGGTGCACAGGGGTACGGACACCCACTCACACGGGCTCCACTATCCACAGCTTCATGGAGTGTAAGGCTGTTGGCCCCAGCAGAGAGCTGCAGTTATCACCAGAGCACTACTACTACCCCCTGCACAGATTAGTAATGCCGGCACTGTGATCAGGACCAGTGCACTGGGTAGGGTTGTCAACCACCTCCATCTCTGCACAATGCTGAGATAAGTGTGGGGGTGTCCATCTGTCTCTCCATTGTTTTGTGTCTGCCAGCACCTCACTGAGCCCACATTGCTCACACTGCTTCCAGCGTTATTCTGCAAAAGTGCATAATGAGGAGCAAGGTATTGTGGGTATGGTCCATACAGGGCGGATTGCCCCAGTGCATCTGCACAGGGTGGAGGGCAATGGCTGGGACACTGTAGTGCTCAACCACCACCTGCATGGACAGGGTGGCCACAGCATGTCATGCTAGGAGGTCACTCTCACTCTGACTGAGCAGTGACCATGGCATGTCTGTGTTCCAACACATTATTTGTTTCCCATGATGCCTGTGTGTTCCTGGTTCTGTGGCCTAATCACAGAAATACCTGTTTGGTGTCTGTGCTGTGTATCCTACCTCTGGTTGCACAGGGTTTCTCTGTGAGCATGCACTATGGACTGGTTAGTGGCCTGTCTGTAGTTTTCCTGTGTATGTTGGGAACACCTTCTAGGATGCTGCAGGTGCAGTCTGACTGTGCTGTCTGTTGATGAATAAGTATTCAATTAAGTGAACATGCATCTTGACTCAGGAATAAAATTATTTCTGTGCCCATTGTCTAGCATTGTCTTGATCGTCATCATTTATTTCAACATCTGTTTTGGAGGATCCTTGATCATGTGCCAGAAGCCCCTCGAGGGGGCGATCATGGGCAGCATCTTCAGATGCTTGAACAATCATGGATATTTAAAATTTCCACAGTGGAACCCATGGGACTCAACAAAGAATTAGATTGGATCAGTGTTCTTTGAGACGGCATTGGATTGCACTGATTGGTTTTTACAATTTCATGATGTCGTAATTTGTGATTGACTGGTTTTGACATTTAATCTTTGAATCTCTATAGTGGCATCAGATAGTCAATGAGCATGTGCCAGCATCTCTGAGAGATGGGGGAGCCGGCATTTCGCTAGCAGTGGAATTGAGCACTGAAGCAGGGCATTTCAATCTTCTTTTTTTTGCCCGAAATGCAGTGCTGTGTCCTCTTGAAGAACTGCTGCTGGATCCCTGGGTGTTTCAGGTTTAAGAAATTACCGACCCCAGTGGGTTATTTCTGGGTTGTAAACTATCTAGACTCAGTAACATCGGGGCGACAGATAAGTGGCTTCTGATAGTCTTTCTGTTTTGATCTCGTTTTCAAATAATAAAAAAATTTAGGAGAATAAGATTTTTGTTAATTTTGGCTGTCGGCTGGATGTTCCCTCACTACTCCCTGTGATGTGGACTAAGCTTGTTTTCTTATTATTCTTGTGATAAATTATTTTGCCTGTGTTTGACATTTTGTATAACCTTAATAAAAATTAAATTGCAAAAAAAAAAAAAAGAAAAAAAAAAAAGAATAAGATTTTTAACACTTGTTGATGTAGGTTTCACTTGTTTGTGGTGATTTTGCCTACATTTAAAAAAGCTTGCTCAGGGGCTTTTCAATTGAGTAAAATGGAAGGTTAAGCCTTAAGAGGTCTTTTGATTCTCACGGCGTATCTTCCAACATTAATATTTTCACATACACATGTGCTCAAATTTTTAGGTTTACTCTATTTTGTTTTTTGGTCTGTTGATGAATGGCTGACCATGGTGTGGGGCAGTTGAGCATACCCCCAAGCATCACTGCTTGTCTGCAATGGTCACAGGTAGGGCACTGGCCCAGCAGCCCTGGAGGGCTGTCATCTGCCAGCAGGACGGTGGTTGCTGGTATTATAACTATTCTGCAAGGTGCAAGCACCTGTTCCACCAACCCTCATCTACAAAAGGGGTGATTGAGGCCCCTTGGGGTATATAGTGCATGCTGCCTAGACCCATCGTGGCAGTGCTACATAACGCTCATGTGAGTCAAGACACCCCACTGCCCTGATAATAGGTACCCATGGCAGCCAGACCTTAACACCAAGTACACACTAATCTGGGTGGTATCTGGTCCCACAAGGCCACATGTAACTGCAGAACACAGCTGGACATATGCACCTTAGATTGCATTGCTGGGAAAACCTATCACACACTTGTAGTAATGGGGATGTGCTGTAGGACCTATCTCTAGCACCACATGTACTGTGGACCTAGTGCTGGGTTCCCGTCCTATCCCTCAGGGTGAACATGGAACCTGCACAATGGCATGGTCTGTAGCTACTCTGTGCCAGTATCACGCACTGTCAGTCCATCTTACCACGATGCAGTACCGGATAGGTGCAGACCCCATTTGGTGGTCAGCTGTAGGCCACTGTTCTGCATGTGCAATGCATCATGGGTGCTGGTGGGGTTACCCTATCCTGCCACACAATGTTACTAAACCATGCTAATGTTACCGGCGCTAGGTGCAGTGTTGATGTGAGGAATGCCATATAAGGAAGTGGACATTCCAGCGTCAAGGAAGAAATGACTCTGTATCATGCGATAGAGGGTGCCTTGGCTCATTAACATGCGGTAACCTTAATTTTATGCCAGCGCTGTGTTAGAAGCTATAGAGGTGTAGCCCACTGGTTACTGCAATGACTACCAAACCAGAAGTCATGGGTTCAATTCCTCAGAAGTCTCATCTAATAAGGCTGTTGGAGGTAATCCCTTTTCCTGCCTGTAACACTCAGACACATTTCTACAATCTGTGCTGCCAGCAAAAACACACTTACATCAGTGCAGTAACCTAAGGCGCCCCATAGGTCACAGTATAAAGTGCCCTGTCTGCCAAGGCACCTTATAATGTGCCCTATAGGGCGCCCTATACAGCGCCTTGGCTGACAAAGCACTTTATAATGTGCCCTATAGGTTATGGCACTGAGGTGAGGGTGTTTTTGGCTGGCAACACAGATTGTAGAGATGTATCTGATGGTTACAGGAATTAAAAGGACATGCCTCGGACAGCCTTATTAAAGAAACAACACTACAGAATTGAACTCACAACCTCTGCCTCAGCAGTCATTGTATTAACCAGTGGGCTACACCCCTACAGCTTTTATCACATCACTGGCTGGCTACAGAAAGACTGCAGGTCACCACACAAACTGTCTGTTGTGGTTACCGGGATAGGGTAAACCCACCAGTACCCATGATGCACTGCACATGCAGAACAGCAGTCTACATCTGATCACAGGATGGAGTATGCATCTCCACAGCACCTCAGCCTAGTAGGGGGAACTGACCATGTGTGGTACTGGCATAGAGTAGCTACGGACCGTGACATTGTGCAGGTCCTGTGCCCACCCTGAGGGTGAGGTGGGCCACCCAGCACCAGGTCCGCAGTACCCAGGTCCCCATCAATGCCAGTGTGTGGCAGGTATTCCTTGAAGAAATGTCTAGGATAATCCTGTGTCTATCTACATTCCCCAGTCATGCCTAGCCCTTGTGAACCATGATGCACCCAGAATAGTGTATATCCAGTGTGATTGCCATGGTCACATGTTGTAAGAGCAAGGGTATGTCTAGACTCACATGTGTAGTACAATGTATCATACTCTCTGGGTCAAGGTGGTGGACAGGATCTGGCCCCAACAGACCCACACTCTACATATTTGCAATGGAGGCAGGAGAGGGACATGATGAAGGGCTGTGGGACCAGCAAGCCCAGTCCAGTTGCTGAATGGACACCCTCCATGGCAGGTGATGCAAAACTGTGCTTATCACATAGGGCACTGGCAGACAGGCCTGGCAAAGCTCAGCTGCCCACCACCACCACCATCTAACATTCACCAGCAGAGGGCATAGTCAGTCTGCACCCACAGCATCCTGTAAAGTGTTCCAGCCATACATATGCTAACTGCAGACAATCTACTAGCCAGTACATGTTCCCAGAGGAACTATGTGCACGAGGATGTGGGATGGAAGCACAAACACCAAGCAGGTATGTCAGTGAGTGGGCCACAGAAAGAGAACTCACAGATATCACTGGATAAAACCCTGTGTTCCCTATGTGGGAACCTAGACATGCCATGGTCACTGCTCTGTCAGAGTGAGAGTGACCTCCCAGCATGACATGCTGTGGCCACCCTGTCTGTGCAGGTGGTGATCGGCCACTACAATATCCCAGCCATTGCCCTATGCCCTGTGCAGATACATCCTGCCCAGACCGCCCTGTCTGGCCCATACCCACAATACCTTGCTCCTCATTATTCACATTGGCAGGCTAACATTGGAAACTGTGCAAGCATTGTGAGCTCTGTAAGGTGTAGGCAGCCACAACACACTGGTTAGACGTACACACACTCCCACACCTATTTCAGCATTGTGCAAAGATAGAGGTGGATGGCAGCCCTGGCCGCCACACCAGTCCTGGGCCCAGTGCAGGCATTGCTAAGGTACTCAATACTGTTAGGGTCACTCTCCGGGGTGGTAAACACTGTCAGAGAACAGAAAAGATGAAACACACTCAACATATATCAGAAAGGTTGCTATGATGAATCTCTGTTAACAAATTGTGCTTAATTTAGGATTTATCTGAAATTAATTATAGCAACCTTTTGTATATATGGAGCATGTTTCCATGTTTATGACGGTATTGCTAAGGTATGCAGGTGCTAGTCGTGATAGCTGCTGCTCCACGCAGGGCCCAACAGCCTGACTCTCCATGAGGCTTTGGATAGTGAAGCCTGTGGGTATGGTTGTTTGTGCCCCTGTTGGCCGATGCTCTAGGGCAGAGGTTCCCAACTCCGGTCCTGGGGGGCCAAACACCATTCAGGTTTTCAGGCTGTCCCTAATAAATATGCATGAGGTACATTTGCATACAATGGGGGCAGTGCATACAAATGCATCTCATTCATATTTATTAGGGACAGCCTGAAAACCTGAATGGTGTTTGGCCCTCCAGGATTGCAGTTGGGAACCTCTGCTCTAGGGAGTGCACATGTTTATGGTATATGTGCTCTGTAGGGTAAAATATAGGGACATGACCTGCAGGAGCCACAGCTGGGACTTGAACCTGTGATCTTCTGCCCTTGAACACAATGGCTGTGTGTACTGCACCAAACTGTTGCCACAGAGGCAGGTCATTCCCTGGGGATACCATGATTGTTCTTTAGACAGACATCTATTGCACTGCATGCCACCCACTTAAACAGGGCTTTGCCTTGGTCTGCTGTGGGCAGATGTCATTGCCCCCTTCACCACCAGCAGCCCTCCCCCACCATGCTGACATGGCCTTATGCCGGTGGTGCTAGTGGTGCACAGTTCCAGGCCATCCATTGTGCCGGTAGGCGCCTGCCTATGGTGTGGGGTCTGGGGTAGGGGTGCCTACATAGACATCCACACTTCCTCCCGGAACCACCTGCCAATGTTATCTGCCCTTTGGGGTACCTGCTGAGTACTGTCCCCTGGATGGGACACTGTGGCACACACACTCATGGGCATGTTTGACGTTGGTCAGTTGCTGTCATGCTTATTTTCCATTTCTGCATTCCTATGTGCAACTTGGGCATCTGCCTAGTCCACCTTGTGCCCCAGCTACCCCACTGCATGTCCTGCCTTCAGCCCCCTGTACCCCATTTGCAGCATCACCATAGTGCCTTTTCATACTTGGGCACTATGCTGTTGCTGCACATGTATCACTACTATCACTTTTCTTGGGCTTCCTGCCTTTGCTGTACATTGCTGACTGAAATGGTTTCTCTCTCCTTCAATTGTGCCTCTAACACAAGGTTTTCACTCATGGTAATTTTCAGACCTTCATTCCACAGCATTAGTGTAGCAGGGGCCTCTCCCCGCCCACTCCCCACCCATTGACCCCCTTCTTTCTGCCCTCTCGCCTCCCTCTGCGTGTCTTAATGCTGCAGGGGACATTATCGCGCGATAAGTAATGTTATCGCATGATAATGTTACTTATCGTGCAATAACGTAGCAGCTGCTACATTAGCACAGTTTAGTAAACATACCCCTAAGCAATGTTCCTTCAAATTTTTTGTAGGCTGTGTGTGTGCATAAAATATCAGCTGTGCAGCTTTTGAAGGAAGGTTAAATTTTTGTGCGCCACATAACGACACTCGGAGTTATATACTTTAAAATTTGACTACACAGAATACAGTATGTACACCACATTGATTTTAATCAAATTAAATGAAAATAGACGATTACTAAATGAAGCAGAAAATTTCTAGTAATTACAATCACAACTTTTAAATTTTAAGACGTCTGTGTTGTTTTCTATCAGAATCGTAATTTTTGTGCGCTCTGTTGTAAAGTATGTGCGCTCGCTCGGCGAGGTGTGTGCGTGCGCACATGCGCACAGCTTAGAGGGAACAGTGCCCCTAAGTGCTCTCATCTCATGATGACTTCCAAATCTATCTGTCTACACCTGACATCTCTCCTTCACTCCAAACTTGTATCTCTACTTGCTTATGTGAGATTGTCGCCTGGATGTCTCAGCGCCACCTAAAATTGAATATGGCTAAAACTGAATGTCTTATTTTTCTCCCTAAACCCTCTTCGCCCTTCTTCCTTTCTCTAGCACTGCTGACAACACTATTCTTCTTCCCGTTTCATCAGTCCGCAACCTTGGGTTCATCTTTGACTCCTCCCTTTCCTTCTCCACGCATATTCAACATAGCTATAACCTGTTGCTTTTTCTCTACAACATTAACAAAATTCATCCCTTCCTCTCTGAACACACTACTAAGGCTCTTGTCCACTCTTTAGTTACCTCCAATCTTGACTATTGCAACTTCCTCCTTGTTGGTCTCCCTTAGTGTCATCTCTCTTCTATGCAGAACGTTGCTCTGCAGCTAATCTTCCACCATCACTGATACACTCATATAACCCCTCTTCTAAAATTACTTCATTGGCTCCCCTTCTAGTTCCATATCCAATTCTAACTTCTTCTTTTAACATATAAATATATTTATTTATTTAAGAAGTTTATATACCTCATTTCCAATGTTCAATACGGTTTACAAATAACGGAACAGAACAAAATATTATATGGAACGTGTGAACATTAAATTAATAAATACTACAGAAGCAACCCATATAATCATGCAGGAAACAGTTATGATTGAAGCCATAATAATAACAACATATATACAATATATACAGTATATACAGGTACTGATTGAGTGTATTGGTGTGGAGATTGGTGTGGGGTGTATGTTTGTTAGTGAGGGGCGAGTGTGAGCTGTATCTTAGCTGTGCATTATTTACGGGTTATGAGATGCTCTTTGTTTGTTTATATTTATTGATGATGTTTGCTTGCTTATGTTATTCCCTGAAAGCGCATTTGAAGCAAATGTGTTTTCAGGAGTTTACTGAAATCCTTGGAGTCTGTGACTATGCAGATTTTTGCAGGGAGGAAGTGCCATATCGTTGAAGCATACAATGAAAAAACTCTTTCACATGTGGATTGGTTGCATTTTGCGAAGTTTAGGTGCGAAGTCACCCACATGTATTCACTCTACTGCCCCTCATTACCTTTCCTCTCTTCTCTCTCCCTACACCCCTTCTTGTGAACTCTGCTCCTCGTCTAGTTTTCTTCTCTCTGTGCCTTTTTCTGCTTCTGCAAACTGCAGACTTCAGTCTTTTCACCTTGCTGCTTCTTATGCATGGAACAAACTTCCTCTATCTTTATGTCAATTCTCTTGTCTCCCCCTCTTTAAATCCTTGCTAAAGGCTTACCTCTTTGAGGCCACATTTGGATCCTAATCCTTTGTTCTCCTTATCTCCTTCCCTATTTGAACCCCCTTGCTTCTCTTTATTTTTATTTAACATTTCTTATATACTGCCTTTCATGATATCAAGGTGGTTTACATTGAACAAACTGAAATTACATTGAACAAGGCATTATAACTTGGAGATAACTATTTTATAGGGAACATGGACAATGGAGGGTTAAATGGCTTGCCCAAGACCACAAGGAGCACCTGTGGGACTAGAAACCCCAGTCCTTCCGGCCCAAGGTTGCTGTCCTCTAGTGGGATTTGAACCCCCAATCTGTGGTAACTTGCCCCAACCACTAGGCCACTCCTTTCTCTTGTATTGTTTTGTCTGTTTTGATTAGATCGTAAGCTCTTAGAGCAGGGACTCTTCTTTATATGCTTGTACAGTGCCACATACACCTTGCAGCACTATATAAATGATTAATAGTAATAGTAGTAAGAGTAATACAAAATGTATTCAATTGTTGCTTAGACATTGTAATTCCTATACTAGGTATTTTAGGTTTGCTAGTTAATAAAATATTTAAATGTAATACTTCAAAAGGAGTCTGTATCCTTATTTAAAGGTACATACTGTAATGTAAAAAATTTGTGTGATCTTGCCTGAACATACAATAGTCATCTCATCTTAGGCATTACCATCCAAAGTATCCTGAATTTAGTTTTTTTATTGCTCCATTCAATTTGTTGTCAGTTCTCTGATAATAAAGTTGCTGGATAGTAGTGCTTTTCCACTGTACCCCTTCCAGTGGTGTTCCAGCCTGAGGTATGGCTAAATGACTACAGCAATATCTAGTGGGGTATAAGTAAGGTCGGTATGTCCATAGATTGGGTTACATAAGATTAGAAAATGGAAAGTTAGTAAAGGATTCTTACTAGTATTCATGGACATCTCTGCGGCCTTTGACACTGTGGGGCATGTTTACTAAAACCCGCTAATTTGCGCGCCGCAAAATAGCGCACTAAAAGCGGTACTTAAGATCGCTTAAACGCCCCGCAATCGTGCGTGTCACCCCCGCACAGGTGCGCGGCACAATAACGGGCCCCGCACAAGTACGGGCCCGCAAATGTCCGATATAGGCGTGGAACGGCTAACGGAGGGCGGAGGAAGGTTCCTGAGGGGCGGAGAGATGGGTTTAATGGGCGGGGAAGGGGAGGGGAGAGGCTCCCCGCACATTATTGGTGCCGAATCCCAAAGCAAAACTACCACGAGTGAAACACTCGCGGTAGAGGGCATTTAAAGGGAAGAGAAACCATTTCCGTCAGCAATGTACAGCAAAATCGGGGAAACCTGAAAAACGTGAGCAGTGTGATACATGTGCACAGCACAAAAGTGAAAATAAAAATAGAAAGTGACCACAACAAAAATAGCACAAATAGTAATGCAGCTGGGGAACAGTTATAGTAATGGGCAAATATAGAAAACACACCCAGGAAAGCTCCAGAAAGAAGAAATGAATATTGGAAGGGTCTACGGAGCAGAGACTCATCCAAAACAAATGTCCTTTTTGGAGCTTTCCTGGGAGTGTTTGCTATGGTTGCCCATTAATATCACTTTTGCCCAGCGTGGTGATATATTGTCCCCCAGTGTCTGTGGTCATTTCCGGGGTTTATGTGCACGTTTGTCACCAGACAGAGTGCATGTGCCCACAGTAAAAATGCGTAGAGCAGGGTTTGTGACTCCATCCTGCCAAGTATACTACCTCCAGGGGCTGCATTGTCTCTGTGGCCATAGTGTTGTGCAGCAGACAGAGCCACTACCTCTAGGGTCAGAGGTTCAAATCCCAGCTGGGGCACAGCCCAGCCCCCATATTTTACCCACCACTAAACAAAGACAGCACAGACACCCCTGTATTGCAGGGAACATAAGCATGGGGAAAACACCCATATTTTACACAACACTGCAAAAACACAACAACAATGGGCATTACCTACAGCCAAATCCCCCAAATGCAGTCCCGTACTGCCACATTGCAATCTGGTCATCTGCTGTTTCTGAGAGAAGCTCATGCCAGCATGTTGGCGGACGAGTACATGTGGTGCAGGGGGCAGTGGCTGTTAGCCACAGAAGACAGAGGCCTAGCCATGTGCAGGCTGGCACAGTCCACTGCAACAGACAGGCCCTGCTGGATCCACAGTCATGGACATTCCAGGGAAACCAGCCAATCTGTGGCTACACGGTGGTGCAGTGCACACAGACAGTGCATGCAAAAACAGAAGGTCACAGGTTCAAAGCCCAGCTGGGGCTTCTGCCAATCCTAGCCACATATTTTTCCCACACCTACACAGTGATAGTAAGGACACACCTTTCGTGTCGAGGACATATGCAATGGTAATACGTCTATCTTTTACCCCACTGAGCACAGACACCATGAACAGGGGCAGTACCTAGAGCAGACTCTCCCAAATGCATTCCTGGTGTGCCACACACCAGTCAGGTTCCATGCTGCCACTCATACAAATGCCTGTGCTGTATATCTATGCACCACCCCCATGGCATGTAGATATAGCTCATGCATATTCATGAGGGACAGCAGGAAAACACAAACAGTGTGATGCAGAACTGGAATGGGGTTGGGAATCTCTGCCGTAAAGCAGCAGCCAACAGGGGCAGACACACCCACACCCACACCCACAGGCCCCATTGGCCAATGTCTCCTGGAGAGGCAGAACAGTGGACCCTGCGTGCATCTCCCAATACTAGCACCTGCATACCTTAGCAATGTCACCCTACACCTGAGGTATACGGTACACAGCTCTGAGACGTTTGCTAGGAGTACTGGCAGATAGATATCCATACGTTACGCACATACTGCTAGTTGACCCCATCAGGACAATCTGTTAGGTGTTTGCGGGGCGTGCTCCAGGACTGGCCTCTGACGGTGTTTACCACCCTGGGGAGTGACCCCCAGCAGTACTGCGTACCATATCCATGCCTTGCCGTGCCTAGGACAGGTTTGGTGGCCAAGGCTAATTACCTCCTCAATAGTAGCACCATGCTGGCATAGGTGTGGAAGTGTGTGTCTGTCTATACAGTGGGTGCTGGCTGCAAGCCCCTTCCACAGCCCACACTGCCAGCACTGTTGCCAGTATTGGCCTGCTAATGTGCATAATGAGTAGCAAGGGACCATGGGTATATCTCAGACAGGGTGGGCTGACCAGGATGCAGCTGCACAGGGCATAGGGCACTGGCAGGGACATGGTAGTGCCCGGCCACCACCTACACAGACAGGGGGACCTCTGTATGTGCTGCTGGGGGATCACTCTCACCCTGAGTGTGCAGTGATGGCAGCATGGCTAGGCACACCCATAGTGCTGTATTGTGTTTCTCTCATGTGATATATATGGGTTTCCTGTTGAGGCCTTTTCACTGACTTATCTGCTTGTGTGTGCTGCCACTCCAGTTGTGGGTGCATGCATTTCCATCAGGACCAACCAGCAGACTGAGCACAGATGGTATGTGTCTTGATGGAGTGCCTTGCAGGGTACAGTGGCTGATGGCTTGCTGCAGGAGAGTATCAGATAGTGGTGGGGTGCATCTATGAATATCCAGGCCTAATGTCTGTCTGATATTGTGTTATGGATGTGTGTGGAGCTGCTTCCCCAGCAGGACTGGGGTTGATGGTTGACTCTGCTGCTCATTGGGAGGGAGGGAGGGAGGGGGGGAGGGAAAGAGAAGGGGAAGGATAGTATGGGGATCTGTTGGTGGGAGGCCCTGTTTTATCCACCGGGGGGGGTTTCCACTAACTGTGGCAGACAGTGATCTCCAAGATGTTTATGCAGCACCTACCTATTTCACAGGTTATTACTGCTTTGGAGCTCTGGCATGGCCGCATTCAGCCATGCAAGGTGTTGTGCACCTGGTCCTGGGCACATCATCACACACTCAGGGTGGGCATAGTAACCGCACAATGTGATGGTGTTTAGCTACTCTTTGCCGTTTGTCCACCCACTCAGGACACCCTACCAGGCCGAGGTGCTGTGTGGGTGCACAAGGACACCTCCCCCTACCAGGCCGGGAAGCTTTAGGGGTGCAGTTCCCATCTTGTGTGCATCTGTGGACAGCTGATTTGCATGTGCAGTGCATCATGGGTACGGGTGGCCTAACCCTATCCTGTTTACACAAGCAGACTGTCTGTGATGTGACATGCAGGCTATCTGCAGCCAGGCAGGAGCTTGCTTACAGCTATAGAGGTGTAGCCCAATGGTTACGCCACTGTCTGTGCAGCCAGAGGTCATGGGTTCATACCCACAGTGGGGTTCTGTGATAGGGTTTTCCAAAGCATTTTTTTACTTTTACTGTACATATGTTGATGCCTGCAATAACACCCTCAGCGTACTGTACCCATAAGGTGCCTCTGAGGGTGCTTTATTGGGCGCCCTATAGGGCACTTTATGGTTGGCATCCATATAGGGTGCACTATACATTATCCTGTGTCGCAACATACATGCTGCCCTATAGGGGACATTCTAGGGTGCCTTGGCGGACGGTGCACTGTAACATGTGCCTTATGGTCCGCCTTATGTTAACTTGCTGTGAGAGTGCGTTTGCTAGTAGTTATCACAAAATAGAATTAAAAAGCCTCCTAAAGCACTCCACAACATAAAATATACTGCCTCAGCTAGCCTTTTTCAATGGGCATTGTGAGAGATTGAACCCCTGGTCCCTGCACCATTGGTCAGTGTCTTAACCATTGTGCTGTGGCTGTATTCCTTTGCTTTGGCATCAGCGCGCCGCCTTGTGGCCATCAGCGCGCCGCATCCTGCTGCCCACAGTGAACAGTGTGCCGCCTTATGCCGCCCCACAATGAACAGTGCGCCGCCTTATGCCGCCCCACAATGAACAGTGCGCCGCCTTATGCTGCCCCAATATGAACAGTGCGCCGCCTTATGCCGCCCCACAATGAACAGTGTGCCGCCTTATGCCGCCCCAATATGAACAGTGCGCCGCCTTATGCCGCCCCACAATGAACAGTGCGCCGCCTTATGCC
Source organism: Ichthyophis bannanicus (assembly GCA_033557465.1). NCBI lineage: Eukaryota > Metazoa > Chordata > Amphibia > Gymnophiona > Ichthyophiidae > Ichthyophis > Ichthyophis bannanicus. The sequence continues at coordinate 85,965,945 of CM066032.1, read as the reverse complement.
GCCCCAATATGAACAGTGCGCCGCCTTATGCCGCCCCAATATGAACAGTGCGCCACCTTATGCCGCCCCACAATGAACAGTGCGCCGCCTTATGCCGCCCCAAAATGAACAGTGCTCCGCCTTATGCCGCCCCAAAATTATTTTGTCTCCTGACACACATTTCCACATTCAAGGTGGTGCCTCAGCCAGCATTTTTGGGCTGTACACACTGGGGGATTGAACCCGTGGCCCCTGCACCGTTGGTTATTGTCTTCACCATTGTGCTACGGCTCTGTTCCTATATGTGCCCAGCTGCGCCCCACTTAGCCTTCCTACGCGCTAATGTGGGCCCCGCACATTAACGCGACGCACACACGTACGGTCGTTTTTTTTTCCTTTTTCGGCCTGAACCACCCACTCCTTATATGGCACAGGCACACTACTGCGGCCCCGCACATTAGGAATGTTTAGTAAACATGCCCCTGTGTCTCATACCATAATGTTACAACGCCTACAGCAGATCGGAATAAGTAAGAACACCCTAAATTGGTTCACCTTGTACCTAGGAGACCGGATGCAGCAAGTCAAATGTGACCAAAAGAAATAACAACAGTTCCCAGTCATGCAAGGAATACTACAGGGTTCAGCACTATCATCCATACTCTTTAACATATACATTCAACCCATATGCAGCAGCATCAAATGCCACAAGCTACTTTACCACCTTTATGCAGATGATATTATGGTATATGCCCCAATCAACCTACAGTCACCCGACATGACAACGATGACAAAATGCATTAAAGACATGAGCTCCTGGCTCACTGCTAACAGCCTGACAGTCAACTTTGATAAAACAGAGGCCATGTTTATCACTAGAGACCCCACCTTCATTCCACCACAAACAATCAACATTTTGGACAAAGCTATCACAGTCAAGGACGAGGTAAGGTATCTGGGCATTACATTAGACAGAGCTCTGAACCTAAAATCACACATTGCTAATACTGCATCAAGAGCCTACCACCGATTAAGAACTATCAGGAAGCTCAAACCAATACTTACCCAAGACCACTTCCGAACAGTCTGCCAAGCAGTCATCACTCCACTGCTTGACTATGGAAACTCATTACACCAAGGCCTCCCCCAGCAGACTATTCACCCACTACAAATAGTGCAGAACACCGCAGCATGCATCATCATGGGCACTGCAAGATCGGACCACATCACCCCAGTCCTATAACAGCTACACTGGCTCCCAGTAACTGCCAGGGCCAAATTCAAAACAATCCTGAACATCTTTAAAATCTTCCACCACCCCTCTGCAGATGCACTTCAGGATATAATATCCAAAGACTCCAGCAGCAGACCCAGAAGGACCAACAGTGGCAACAGAATAAGCACACCCGCAGGTTATCACAGAACTAAACAAGCAACATTTAAGAGAGCACCCTCGCTGCTAGCCCCTGCAATGTGGAATTCCCTCCTGTTGGGATATTCTGGCTTAGGAATAGGTCTGCTTAGGTTTTGCCTTATGTGCTGTTGGTGACTGTAATTCTGCCGCCTGTGGCTTGCACGAGCACCCTGCATGAATGGCACAAGAAGACAGAGCAAGTGGGCTATCCAGGAACAAGAAGGTGTCTGTGGCCTAGTACAGTCTGGAAGAAACTTCACTCTGCATAGGAATATGCGGTGTTAGGCCCAGAAAGCAAATACAGGCCAGGCCAGAAAATAAGTAACAGAAAAATAATTAAAAGAAAATTCTCTAGCCCTGAAGTATGAATGCAATCAGTGCCGGGAAATAGAAGACCATAAGTGGGCCCCAAGGAATGCAGGAGAGATACGCTCCACAGCACAGATAAGGAAGACCTTGGAATACAGCTGCAGACCCTAAGACATAATCATGAGGGAGGGGGTCCTACCTGGAGAGCTTTTGAAAACTTCTGCAAGCGGTACTCTAATTTTTGCAAGCAGTGCTAGCAGATTTTTGCAGAAGGTTCAAAATTGTGCAGACAGCTCTACAACTTTTTGTAGGAAGTATAGCAGATTTTTGCACACAGAACTAAGGCTTTGTGCAGGAATTGCTATGGAGGGTATAGGATATATAAGAGAGTAAGCTACAGAGCTCAGGGGCGTGACTTTCTCTCTCTATTCAGGGGAAGAACGTCTGCCCAAAATCACATTTCTATACTTGGGAACACGTTCCACATTTATCAAAAGGTTGCTATGATTAATGTCAGATAACAAATCCTAAGTTAAACACGATTTGTTGATAGAGATTCATCATAGCAACCTTTCTGATATCTATGGAGTGTGTTTCAGTTATTGCTTCTGACAGTGTTTACCACCTCAGGGAGTGACTCCAACAGTATTGCGTACCATAGCAATGCCCGCACTGTGCCCAGGATTGGTGTGGTGGCCAGAACTACCACAAACCTCCATATTTGCACAATGCTAGCATAGGTGTGGGAGTGTGCTATGGCTGCCTACACCTTACTGAGCCCACACTGCTTGCACTGTTTCCAGTTTTAGCCTGCCAATGTGCATAATGAGCAAGGTACTGTGGGTATGGCCTGGACAGGGTGGCCTGGGCAGGATGCATCTGCACAGGGTATAGGACAATGGCTGGGACATTGTAGTGCCCGACCACCACCTGCACGGACAGGGTGGCCACTCTCACCCTGACTGAGCAGTGACCACGGCATGGTTAGGTTCCCCCATAGTGCTGTGCAGTATTTCTTTTAAGTAATATTTATGGGTTCTTTTTTTTCTGGGGCCTAATCACTGACATACCTGCTTGGTGTGTGTGTGTGCTCACATCCTATTTTTGGGTGCACACAGTTCCTCCAGGAACATGCAGCATGTACTAGCTAGCAGACTTTCTGCAGCTAATATGTGTATGGATGGAACACCTTGCAGGGTGCAGCGGGTGGAGACTGACTGTGCCCTCTGCTGGTGAATGTCAGATAGTGGTGGGGGGCAGCTGAGCTTCTCCAGCGTTCTGCCTGTCTGCCATTGCCTTATGTGATGTGTACAGATCTGCATTGACTGCCCTGTAGGGTGCCTGTTCCCCAGCAGGACTGGGGTTGATGGTCCTCTCTACTGCCACCATTGCAGAGATGTACAATGTGGATCTGTTGGTGGGAGATCCTGTCCCGCCCCCCCCCCCCCGAGCCACAGAGGATGGGTTGGGTGGTTCTACATAATCCGCTTTTGGGTCCAAACCCCCCCCCCCCTTCACCTATAACATGTGACCATGGCACCCATACAGGATATGCACTATTCTGGGTGCATCATAGTCCACAAGGGCTAGACGTGACTGGAAAATACAGATGGACACAGGTATATCCTAGGTATGTCTGCAAGGACTACCTATCACACACTGACACTGATGGGCACTTGCAACATAGCCTATCTCAGCCAAGCCAGGTGCTGCGGATCTGGTGCTGGGTGCCCCCACCTCACCCTCAAGGTGAGCACAGGACCCACCCAATGTCACGGTCTGTAGCTAATCTGTGCCAGTAACACACACGGTCAGTTCCCCCTACCAGGCCTAGGTGCTGTGGAGGTGCATACCCAATTATGTGATCAGCTGTAGACTGCTGATCTGCATGTGCAGTGCATCATGGGTACGGGTGGGTTTACTCTATCCTGGTGACCACAGCAGACAGTTTGTGTGGTGACCTGCAGTCTTTCTGTAGCCATCCAGCAGTGTGGTAGCAGCTATAGAGATGTAGCCTACTGGTTACTTCAATGATTGTGGAGTCAGAGGTCATGGGTTTGATCCCACAGTGGTGTTATTTAAGACTGCTGTCTGAGGCTTTTCCCTTTTATTTCAATCAGTGCTGCCAGCTGCCCTCACAGTGCTGTAGCCTAAGGTGCCTCATAGGCGCCCTATAAAGTGCCCTATAGGGCACATTATAGGGTGCCTTGGCAGACAGGGCACTTTATAATGTGACCTATGGGGCACCTTATAGGGTGCCTTATGAGGCACCTTAGGTCACGGCACTGTGAGGGTGTTTTTGCTGGCAGCACTGATTTAAATTAAAAGAAAATGCCTCAGACAGCTTTTTTAGATTACACCACTGTGGGATCAAACCCATAACCTCTGCCTCCACAGTCATTGCAGTAACTAGTGGGCTACGTCATTACAGCATCTAACACTGCACTGGCATTTACTTAGGGTTAACGCGCGTTAACGTGCCATGGCGCACACTATCGCGTGATACTGATTCTTGCTACCTTAGGGCTGGAACACCTTCTCCTTATATGGCATTCTTCACATTATCGCTGCAACTAGCGCCGGTAACATTAAGACGGTTTAGTAAACATACCCCTAAAGAACCAAATAATTTTTGCAAGCTCATAAAAACCTTTCTGTTCATAGAGCATTTCGGAGAGTCAGTTACTTAAAACAAGTCAATCTTGAGTATCCCTCAGTTTTCAATGTAAACTCAACGTCACCCAATATATCACCTGAAACAAGACACACAGAGCAACATTTTAATATAGATAGATTAAGTAATTTAATTTAACCTAAGGTTAATAATTAGCTCAGAACTTTCCGTATTCACTCACAAATACCACATGTAAATTGTTGGTTGAAATTCTTTGTTAAATACTATACTAATCTTATTATGTGTATTTACTACTATGGCACACCCTGTTTTCAAAGTTATATGTAATGCTTGTATGTTGTAATTCAGATCTTGAGTTCATTGTAAACCGCTTTGATTTAGGAAAGGCGGTATAGAAGTCACAGAAATAATAAATAAAATAAATAATAATAAACTTGAAATCCATGGGAAGTGATCAATTTACCATGGGATAGAGTTCAGACGGAGAAGAGAAGAAACCAGGACACAGGCCCTAGGTACACCAACTAATAATGGAAGAAGATTCATTAAAAAACATCTTAGAAAATAAAACAAACTCGAGGCAGGGCTTAGATGTATTTAGAAATTATTTCATGCAGCTGATAATGGCAATCTCTATGACTTCATTTGTTCAGGACAGGCTTGGAATTTTTCCGCTCTGACCTCTGCACCTATTGAGCAATTTGTATGTCAGTCATGTGAACTTAACACCAGCCAGAGAGCAGAGAAGCCAATTATCTTTCAGTCATTAGTCCCTGCCGTTAAACTTTCATTCCAGAAATTATGAGATTGTAGCCTTGTTTTCACCAAAGAGCTAAAAATACCAGAAAGTATAGGAATTAGAGTTAAAAATACAACTGGATTAGTCCTAGATGTCTGGTTGAAGTTAACTGGCAGGTTTGAGAGTGGTAGAGTATTAGCTAATGGAATTCTAATACCACTGTCCTAGCATGGAATCTGGAGGTGAAATACTAACCCATGCTCCCATATGACATAGAAGAATACCTGCATTTGTGGTTATACAGAAGTGATTCATGCAGTCAGCATTTTGAGGACTGGACATTGCAGTAATGACTTATGGCTAAAGAGGCTACATTCAGAATTTTCCATCTCCAAAGTCTGTCCTTTGTCTCACCACTATCAACTGCCTTTCCTCGGGACTTTTGAAAGCTGTTTCACAATATTCCTAATGCTGGGAGAATTAAGATATAGGAGCATATATTGGTGGGAGGGTGAAGTACTAAGCTGTGGTAAAATATCACATTTTACCACCACTTAGTTTACCATCGGGGGTCACTAACTTGTGGTAACACAATGCCACCAGTTAGTAACTCCCACAGTAAATGAATAATGCATCTTACGATCTACATTAAGCCATGTTATTCTGCTCCTAATGCTCCTGAGGGAGCCTTTCTTAGAGGAGTCAGTGCATTCAGAAAAGAAGGGTGATCCTGGGGTATCCTTCTACCTCCCCCAGCTCCAGGAAAGACTCGGCATGCCCCCTAAGATAGCCCCCACCTCCTCACATAGAGCCTGCTACCATGAAACCACATTCTAAGCCCCCACAAAAGACCCCACCACCCAAACCCCCAATCACAATCTCCCTTCTGAAGACCCCCTACCCCTGCATGCTAGCCTGGGCTTACTGCATGAATCTCTGGGTGGTCTATGGAGATCTGGACAGGAATCCCACTTACTCCATACATCTCTGGGTGCTATAAGAACTGAAAAATGAAATTGCAGACCTACCATTAGTAATTTGTAAACTAATATTAAAATCATCTCTAGTATGTGAAGATTGGAGAGACGTACATGTAACACCAATGTTGACAAAGGGTTCCATGGCTGAGCCAGAAAGCCACAGACTAATGTGCCTGGCATTAGTGCTGTGCTAAATGATAGAAACCATTCTAAAGAGAGTCATGGCTTAATGGGACAAAGCAGACATGGATTTAGTCATAATAGGCTAATAAACATTTCCTAAAATGTACCTATGCAAAAGAATGGCATAAAGTTGGTTAGATGCTTGCCTTTTAGAAATTTAAGCTGTACACATAGAGACCCTTTTACTAAAGTACATTACACAGGAATTAGTGTGCACTATTAGCGCACAGCATTGCAAACAGATAATGCAGTGGTTGGACGCTTAACGGCTGCTAATTCTCATGTTAGCTACATAGTATGGCATGATGTGGGGAATGGGTAAGGAATGGGCATGAACCATGCCTTGCTGCTAACGAGGAAGGAGTGGTCTAGTGGTTTGGGAAAGCTGCCTCAGGCCAGAGGAATGGGGATTCAAATCCCATTGGAGGACGGCAACCTCAGGCTGGAAGGACTGGGGTTTCTAGTCCCACAGCTGCTCCTTGTGACCTTGAGCAAGCCACTTAACCCTCTGTTGCCTCAGGTGCAAATGTAGATTGTGAGCCCTTTGGGGACAGTGGAAATATATACTGTACCTGAATGTAAATGCTTTGACCCAGTGAAAAGTGGTGTATATTTAAACATTGCTAAATAAATAATGCATGGTAACTTACTATGTGTTAACTCTTACCACAGCAGGTAACACAGATCATTTAACACTACCTCAGTTTATGCACAGGTGCAGTAGGATTATAGAAGAGGCATCCAGGAAGAATCGGGGACGTCCAGAGCAGAATGTTCAATAATCCAGGGGAGTGCAGCTCTGAAGGGGGACACGTACAAGTGCCATCTGAAATCACTCTATTTTCACTCCAAAAAGTTCATGTCCCAGTAACCAGTTACAGAGGAAGGCCCCCTTGTAGATTGCATGGATACTTGTATGGACATAGGCCATTTCAGAAATGTGGATGCCCTTGAATTACATGGTCTCAGAGCCAAGTACACAGACGTACCAACAAGGGAATTTCAGAAGGGGTGACTATAAATGGCATTAAGGTAATAGGCATTAACGGCAGCAATAAGGAGTTTTACATGCGTAAAGGGCATTGGGTGAGTAGGAGAAATTCCTGCTTTAAGGGTGCAAAGGGCCATTTAACATGCGCTAACAGGACATCAGGCGTTAAGGTGTCAAGCATGCACCTTAACGTCTGAAAATGGCTGTCACCCTAACGATGGATAAGGGAGCACCAAGGAAAGTCAATGTAAAGGTAATGGATGGAAGGACAGGTGAGAGCCGATGGACTTGCCAGATCCATGGGCACCCTAAATGGCAGCCAGTAATTTGAATGAGCATGTGGGAGGCAGTTGTACTGATGCATTGGGGGGTGCTAGTGTAAAATGATGCAATGTCAGTGTGTGGCATAGGATGGGAAGACATGTCCCCCAGCAGAGTCAGAAGTGGCAGGATGTGTACAGTGAAAGGAGGACGGAGCAGGAATGGTGATGTGCAGATCAGGCACAGGAGAGGTGTGCATGAAGAGCTAAAGTGCGGGAAAGAAAACCTGTGTAGGCCATAGTGTAGCAGCTTGCATGAGAAGACATGACTGCACACAGCTGACAGAGGTGGATTGATGGGCTGAAGAAAGGATTGCGGCAGAGGAGAGGGTGGTATGGGCTGACAGCACTGATATGCTGTAGGTGCCATCCCCAATGTATTTGTACTGTGTGGGAAAAATGTGTGTCAGTGCCACGTGGAAGGCCTGATACCAGACATGTGGGTCTCACACCTGTTCCAGCCACACAACCACAATACAACACCCCAGACAAATGTGCAGATAACTGGACAGGTGTCATCCAAACTGGGCAAATGGGTCATGTAGAGACATGAAGTGATACCTGCAGGTGGCCATCCGAGGGGTAGGATGTGTCCACATGTACTGCAGAGATGTGATGGAGCCAAAGCTGTACAGTCACAGTCATGAAGTCATATATGCATGGAACTGCCTGTTAGTATACTGCTGTATCAGTGCAGTCACGTTGTGGTACATCTTACCGACAAATTGGTAATGTCAGATGATAAACAGGGACTGTACAGACCTGCAGTCAGCTGAGCCACTGATGGGTTAAGTGACCTGCTCAAGGTCACAAGGAGGTGTTGTCAGTCCATGAAGGTTGTGGCAGACTTAAAATGCGACACTAACACATTCTGAAATGTCGCATAAGGAGTGCTAGTGGGCCTCCAACCCTGGCATCATGATCCCCTGGCCATTGCTTTGACCATTAAGCCATGCCTCCAAGCAGATGCTGGACATCTGCAGGGTGAACATGTCTGACCCCCTGCAGAGCCAATAAAATTATGCTTTCAGAAGGGCATAATGGGGAATAGCATGTTTGCTTCCCAAAGTGTGGCCAGAGCGCATTACAAAGTAGAAGGATGTGTGTCTGAAAGTCACAGCAGAGTCTAGACTGTTACAGGCCAGGAAATGATCTGAATAGCAAACAGGCCCATAATGGCTTAGTGGGGATTGAACCCTTGTCCCTTGCTTATGAAGACATTGCACTAATCAGGTGACTACACCTCTACACCTCAATGCACAATAATGTCTGGATTCAAAGAGACTGCAGTTCACTGCCTAAAATGTCTGCAGTGTGTGCTGCTATAGGTTAGCCCCCTCCAGTACCCATGAGGCACTGCACATGTGGGACAGCAGTCTGCAGCTTATCACCAAATGGAGAATGCACTGATCCATCACATCAGCTCAGTAAGATGCTCTGACACTGCACAGAATAGCTACAAACCGTGCTGCTGAGCAGTTTCATTGGTCACCCTGAGGGTGAGGATGGGTGCACAGCACCTGGTCCCCAGAGCTTGCACTGTTAGAGATAGTGTTTGCTGGCTGTGCCACAGATCCACATCACTTCCAATGTGTTATTAGTAACCTTGCTTCTTGAAGAATGCCTTAGGCACCTGTTGGCCAGGGACACTCCTAAAACAGTGCATATCAGTACCTAGTTTTGTAACAGCTGATGTCATGGATGCTAAATACAGTGGGGGTTTCTAGGCTTGCATGAGGCTGCTGCTACTCTCCTGTTGGTCCTGACATGACCACAGTGAGCAGGCCAGGAACAAATCCTGTCCCAACCATCTGGGTATACCAATCCACCATAGTAAGCACAGTCAGATTATGCCTGCTGCTTACCACAACACTGTTTTAACCATGCATGTACCACTTGTGGCAAGTCAGCACCCAATGCATGCACACAGAGCAACCACCTACACACTAGCTTAAAACAAACATCATAGTGACCCAGCATTTGGTCTCCCAGGACAGGGAGAACACCCACATCACTGGTACTAGATGCTATATTGCACTATGTGGATGCATAGCCATGCCATGGTCACACCTTTGTCAGAGTGAGATTGCCCTCACAGTGTGAACTGCTGTGGCTACCCAGACCATGCACATGGCAGATGGGCACTACGAAGTCTCAGCTATTGACTCATACTCCAATACAGACACATCCTGGGCAAACCATTCTGTTTCAGGCCATACCCACAACCCTCTGCTCCTCATCATGCATATTTCAGACTAATGTTGGGAACAAACTAGGTCATATGGGGCACAGTGCAGTTCAGAAGGCCACAAAACTCTGGAGAGACACACACATACACATACATACATACATACACATTGCCATGCTCTGCAAAAGTGGAGATAGTTGGCATTCCTGCCTGCCATTTTGATATCCTTATCAGCTCAGGCATTGTTAACTTGTGCTCATTGGGCAGATGCTAGTAGCGCACTCTGATATTCATGCCATTTGTTAAAGCCCAGTCAGTGTGCTGGTGCTATCAGTCTGCCTTTCCATACAGCTGTGGATAGTAGATCCTTTCTGTATAGCTGAAGGGTGTTTGGACACTTTTTGGCCAATTCATTGGGGGTTGCACATGCTGGTGCTGTATCATAGACTAAGGTTTACTCACAGGGACATCTAAGACATGATCTGCAGCCAAGTCTTGAACCTGTGACCATCCGCTTATATATATATATACACTGGCTTTGTGTGTTGCATCACAGAGCTGCCATATGGATTTAGCAGTCCCTATGTGGAGCTGTGATCATTGACGGGGTAAATGTAGGCATGAGTAGGGGTTTTCCTATGTCTACTGTGATCTCTGCATGCCCTGTGCCATACCTGTCTGACAAGGTGTGTATGGCGGGTGTTGGAGGGGGACATGTTGTCCGGTCTGTATGTCGCCATGGCTCTGTATGCTGCTGGCAGCAGACACTGCACCTGCCACCAACAGCCTCATACCATGCTGACATGGCAGTGTGCTGTCAGTGGGGGTGGAGTACAGTCCCATCCACCATGTGGCTTAGGCATGCACCTAGGGTGCCAGTTCTAGATGGGGGGCATAGGCACACTGCCCCCAAACAACTGCTGCCAGCATAACCCCACCCCTGCCAGCTGCAGATATGTCTCATGGGAGGAGGCGGACAGCCACAGCAGTGGTATTTCCCTGAGCGGCTGCTTTTTGCAGCCCCCTGTAGTGCTACAACTGCTGGTGCTACCAGGCTCTTCCTCTGGACCTGGCATCAGCATCAGCAGGGGGGCATCCGGGGTCTCTACCTAGGGTGCCAGGGACCCTTGGACTGTCCCATGTTGCGCATCACCTTTACGCAGCAGCAGCATATCTGTGTACTGCCACTGTCACTGTGGCATCATTGTGGACATCACAGATATGCAACCTTGGAAGCTGCCTGGTCTACCTTATGCACCAGCAACCCCCAATGCATGATCCACGTGCCACCCCCTTTGCCCCATCAACATAATGTTCTTTCATACTTGGGAACTATGCTGTTGCTGTTAATGGAGCACTACTATCACTATCTTGGGCTCACCTGCCTGTGGATCAGATTGCAGACATCAGATAGGCTCTCTCCTCAAAGTACCCCTTTCTGCAAGATTTTACCTGGCTTTAGGGTTCCCAATGTTAAAGGGCGCTAACGCAACAGGCTTTAAGGGAGCACCCGCTGTTAATGCCCACTCTCTGCCCCATTAATGCCCACTATCCACCAACTGTTCCCTTAATGTTGCAGGAGCCTTTAATGCTAGTTAATGCAGCTTTTTTTGCAGCGATAAGGGTGCTAGGGTTCCGATAACAGGCATTAGCAACAGAGTTTCTCCCTTAACGCCCCTTGGTAAACATACCACTTAGTTCAAGCTATCTGCCACATAGTCCATAGGAATAAAATGGGCCATGCAGCGATAGCTTGACTTAAGTGTTAGTAAAAGGGGTCCTTAGATTATCACTGAAGTAACATGAGAAAAGTGTTACCATATAAATTCCATCATTTGTTTTGCTGTGCATATTGTCCAAGTACTGTAGCTCAAAGTGCTGAATCACAAAGATCATAGTTGGGATATTCAGCGATGGTGGGCTTGTAAGGAGGCTAGCCATCGCTGTTGATGTCTAACCCCAGATATGCAATGCCTGGGCCATTTTTGGCCACCAGCATTGAATATCCGAGTCACTGTAGAAGCCAGAAGCTAATTGGGCAATGGCGATATTGAGCCACTGCGTGGTTAGCTTCCATGAGTAAAGTTAGGCCAGCATCGGGGTGTGTAGCAGCAGCATCCATGGTTATCCAGCTCAGCAGCATTTACATGATTTGCAGGTCTGCAGATCATGTAAATGTCTTTGAATATCCCCACCCCCTAATTTTTAAAGTGCAATATAATTCAAATACAATGATTGATAAACAAGATATATTACATGTTAATATATCCCATTTGTATGCTACATTCTCACTGAGTAAATATATTTATCATCTAGATTAAAAACCAGATGATCTAACAATACTGAATCCAAACTGACAGTAGAAACATTAATTTCCCTTTGTATGATACCAGAGCAGGCAGAGCAGGCTAATAGGATTTCCATTAGCTTTGTGTGAGTTTGGACAAGTCTGTTTGCCTCTTTGGGGTATGTTTACTAAACTGCGGTAATGTCACCCACGTTAGGTTCCACGGTAAAGGTACAGATGTCCATATAAAGGCATGGGCGGTGCATCATTACAGCAAGCCGTATCAGTTAAAGCACATTACAAGGCACCTTAGACTAACGCGGGTTACAAGGCGCCTTATAAGGCACCTTACAAGGCGCCTTGTAAGGTGCTTTATAAGGCACCTTGTAATGCGCCTTGTAAGGTGCTTTATAAGTAAGGCGCCATATAAGGTGCCTTATAAGGTGCCTGCAAGGTGCCTTATAAGGTGCCTTGTAAGGCGCCTTATAAGGTGCCTTGTAAGGTGCCTCGTAAGGTGCCTTGTAAGGCTCCCTATAGGGCTCCTTAGGCTAAGCGCCGTATTAGGCACCCCTGAACAAAGCACCGCAGAAGGCACCCTGGGCTATGGAACCATAGGTTAAGGTGGCCTAACAAGGTTACGGTGCCCTAGGTTAGTGTGCCCTAAAGGCTGCAAGGTGCTTCAGGATGACATGCATGACCTGTGAGGCACAGAGACAGATGTAGCCCTAACACTAGATAGAGCACTGAGGAAAGGCAATGAACAGGCAAGTGAAGGAGGGAGAGCTGGGAGCCGCTGGACCTGCAATATCTGCGGGCATCCCATGTGGCTGCCAGTACTGTTGACAAACATGGTGGGGGCAACTGTACCACAGCACAGGGTGTTGGCAATGTGAAGTAGTGGAAAGACAGTTGGTGGCAGACGATGGAAATACGTGTCCCCCAGTGGAGGCGGAGGTGGCAGGATAGTTACAATGATGGGTGGACAGAGGAGTGGTGGTGCCATGCAGATCAGGCACAGGTGAGGCAAGCATGATGAGGTGCAATGCAGGAAAGGATAGCAGTGCAGGACATGGGGTGGCAGCCTGCACAGGCAGACAGGACTCTACACAGATGACAGACGCAGATAGACGGACTGAAGGAATGTTGGCAATTGTGGCGAGGGTATTATGGGCTGGCAGCACAGATCTGCAAAAATATGACTGTTACAGGCATGCAAACTATTTGAGTAGGCCAGGCATGAAAGGAGGGAACAATGAGGAATTGAACTCATGAGCACTGCCAAGAATGGCATTGTACTAACCAGTAGGCTATACCTCTGTAGTGTATCTCACAGCTATGACTGGATACAGAACGACTGCAGGTCACCTCACAAACTGTCTACTCTGAGTGCCAGGATAGGGTAACCCTACCAGTACCCATGATGCAATGCACATGTTGAATAGCTGTCTACAGCTGATCACCAAATGGGGTCTGCACCTCTCCAGTACCTCAACTTGGAAAGATGAACTGACAGTGCATGATACTGGAACAGAGTAGCTATAGACCATGCCAGTGTGCAAGTTCTGTGTTCACCCTAAGGGATAGGATGGGTGCCCAGCACTAGGTCTGCAGTACATGTGATGCTAGAGATAGGTCCTGCTGTATGTCCCCATCACTACCAGTGTGTGACAGGTGTTCCTTGCAGTGCATCTGAAGATAATTTGGTGTTCTTCAGCCATGTGTGGCACTCTGGGACTGGACACCACCCAGATTAGTGCATACCCTGTGTTAGAGTCTGGCTGACATGCGCACCTGTTATCAGGGCAGAGAGGTTTCTAGACTTGCATGAGGTTTGTGTAGCAGTGTCTTTACAGGTCAAAGCGGTATACTCTATCTACCCCAAAGGACCCACGATCACCCTTTTTATAGGTAAAGAACAGGTGCCTGAGGCAGCAACCTCCATCCTGCTGATATAAGACAGCCCTCCCAGGATTGGTGGGCCAGAGCAATACTGGTGAATGGGGCAGTGTCAGACCAACAGTAATGCTGAGGGTTAGGGCTGGAAACCTCCAACTGCTTCACACCAGGGTCTGTCAATCACCAGCAGTCAGACTGCACCTGCAATACCTTATAGGCATTCTAACCATGCACAGTTTACCTACAGACAGCCCACTGGTCAGTCCATAGTGCATGGTCATAGAAGAACTATGTGCACCAAGCAGGTAGTTCAGTGATTAAGAACCCAGCACTAAGAACACAAAAGTACCACTTGAGGCAGATAGTGTAGAGCACTATGTGGGAACCTAGACATGGCATGGTCACTGCTCGGTCAGAGTGAGTGCCCTCCCACATGCTGTGGCCACCCTGTCCATGCAGGCGGTGGTCGGGCACTACAGTGTCCCAGCCATTGCCCCACACCCTGTGAAGATGCATCCTGGCCAATCCGCCGTGTCTGGGCCATACCCACAATACCTTGCTCCTCATTATGCACATATTCAGGCTAACGTTGGTAACAGTGGGACATTGTGGGCCCAGTGAGGTGTGGGCAGCCACAGAACAATGGATAGACATACACACACACACACACTCTTGCAGCATTGTGCAAAGCTAGGGGTGGTTGGCAACCCTGCCCACCACACTGGTCATGATCACAGTGCCAACATTGCTAAACTGTGCAGGAGGTAGTAGTAGTGCTCTGGTGATAACTGCAGCTCAGTGCTGGGGCTAACAGCCTGACTCTCCATGGAGCTTTGGCTTGTGGAGCCTGTGTGAGTGGGTGTTTGTACCCCTGTTCGCCGCTGCTTTGGGCTTTGCACATGCTACTGTTGTATCTGCATTGTAGGGTAAAATATAGCATCATGCTCTGCAGGAACCACAGCTGGGACTTCAACCTGTGACCCTCTGCTTCTGTACACGCTGGCTGGGTGTATTGCACCACACTGTTGCCACAGATGCATGGGAGTCCCTGGAGCTATCTGTACATTTCCTCAGCCAGACCTTTTATGTTGCACTGCACACCACGTACTGGTACAGGGCATGGCCTAGGTCCACTCCAGACAGGTGCCACTGCCCCCTCTAGCACTGGCACACCCCCTCCCCCCTTCCATGCTGACATGACCATATGCTGTTGGTGCTGGTAGTGCTCAGTCTCAGGCCATCCACTGCGGGGTAGTCGGTTGCCTAGAGAGCGGCGTCTGAGGTGGGGGCATACATGAGCATCCTAACATCCGCCCCATCACCGCGTATCAATAGTATGTCCCTTCTGCTTGGGGGAGGGTTGGCTGGGGGGATGTCAGGTCAGTGCCCTTGCAACTGTTAGCTCCGGTGGACCAGGTAGATGTAGTTGGATTGTGTTTGGCCTTTGTCAGCTGCTGTCTTGCTGATTTCTGGTATCTATGTTCCTATGTGCCACTAGGCACCTGCCTAGTCCACCCTGTACCCTAGCTGCCCCAGCTACATGTCCCGCCTGCAGCCCCCTATGCCCCATTTGCACCATCGCTATAGTGGCCTTTCATACTTGGGCACTATGCTGTTGCTGCAAATGGATCACTACTATCACTTTTCTTGGGCTCCCTGCCTATGCTGTACATTGCTGGCACTGAAATTGTTTCTTTCTCCTGCAAATGTGCATCTAATGACAGGTTTTCATTTGCGGTACTTTTCAGCCCTTCAGTTCCCCACGTTAGTGTAAAAGGAGCCTCTCCCCGCCCACTGAAGCCTTCTCTCCACCCGCTGCAGTGTTTACCGCTGGGATTGCTAACGCTCTTTAGGTAACGTTAACGTGCGTTAACATTGCATAGCGCGTGTTAACATTACATAGCGCACATTAACGTAGCTGCTGCTACGTTACCGCAGTTTAGTAAACATACCCCTTTGTGTTTAATTGTAGCTTTTCAGCACAATGATACAATGCTGAATGTAGTTTTTTTCTGCAGTTTGCGTCTATGGTAAAGCTAGTCCATAGGTCCTCACTGTATGTCAATCTGCATGACATATGCATGACTCCTGTACCATTTTTCCATCACACAGCTGATTGACTTTCTACCTCTTTCATTCTCTGTAACATGCCTGTAAATGCATTAGGGTTGATGTTTAAAAGCTCTTAATGCACTGGCATCAAGTGCTAGTAACATAAGTGCTTTTGTTTGAATTTTGTGGTGTGCTCAGTAGATAAATTCTGATTGTATAAGTCACTATGAGGGTAATTTTATAATAGGGCACCAGAATGTACCTATTTTATAAAATAATATAAAATAATAACATCAGTCCTGTATCAATAGTGTCTACTTTGAGATGCAGACATTACGCCTGCTCGAGAGCAGATCTAAGGGGTATGTTTACTAAGCAGTCTTAACGTGCGCCCGACATTAGTGTGCAGGATGCCATAAAAGGAGTGGGCGTGTCGGTCTTAACATAGCAGTTCTGGTTACCATGCGATAAGGTACCTTTTCGTGCGATAGAGGGAGCCGTGGCACATCAACGCGCATTAGCCTTAAGTAGGCGCGCTGACCAACAAACACAACAAGAGAGGTGTAGCACAATGGTTAATACAATGACTGCTGAACCAGGGGTCATGAGTTTGATTCCCCAATGGGGTTAATGAGTAAGGCTGTTTGAGACATAGCTCTTTACTCTAAAGCAGTGCTGCAGGAGGAATCTTCCTTTTTACATTAAACCAGTGCTGTAGGAGGACTGTTCCTTCTGTACTTTAAACCAGTGCTGCAGGAGGAATGTTCCTTTGTACTTTAAATCAGTGCTGCCAGCAAAAACACCCTCACAGTGCTGTAATCCTCATGTGCAGTGCAGCATGGGTACGAGTGGATTAACCCTATCCTGGTAACCACAGCAGCCTGTGTGGTGACCTGAGGTCCCTCTGTAGTCCCTCAGTTTGCAGCTGTAGCCCACTGGTTACTTCACTGCCTGTGGAACCAGAGGTTGTGGATTTGAGTCCACAGTGGGGATATTTATTAGGGCTGTCTGGGGCAATTTCGTTTTTTAATTTAAATCTCTACTGACAGCAAACAAACCCTCACAGTGCTGTAATCTTCAGGTGCCCCATAAGGCGCCTTATAAGGCATCTGAGGATTACAGCACTGTGAGGGTGTTTTTGCTGGCAGTCCTGATTTAAATTCAAAAATAAACTGTCCCAGACAGCCCTAATAAATGACCCCACTGTGGAATCAAACCCACAACCTCTGGCTCCACAAGTAGTAAAGTAACCAGTGGGCCACAACTCTATAGCTGCAAACAAACCCTTGGCTGGCTACAGAAGGACTGCAGGTCATCACACAGACTGTCTGCTGTGGCTACCAGGATCCATGCAAAGCAGCCGTCAACAGATGATCACAAGATGGGGTATGCACCCCCACAGCACCTAGGCCTGGTAGGGGTACAGACCGTGTGTGTTACTGGCACAGAGTAGCTACAGGCCATCACAGTGTGTGTGTCCTGTGCTCACCCTGAGGGTGAGGTGGGGCGCCCAGCACCATGTCCACAGCACCTGCCTTTAGCTGAGATAGGCTATACTGCAGGTTCCCATTAGTGCCAATGTCTGATAGGTAGACCTTTCAGATACACCTATGATACACTTATGCCTATCTGTATATCCCAGTCATGTCTAGGCCTTGTGGACAATGATGCCCCTGGAATAGTGCATACCCTGTGTGGGTGCCATGGCCACATGATATATGTACCGGGGGAGGGGGTGTTTGGACCCATAAGCTGATTATGTAGTACCACCCAACCTGCCCTCTGGAGCTCAGGATCTCCCAACAACAGATCCACATTCTACATCCCTGCAATGGTGGCAGTAGAGAGGACCATCAACCTCAGTCCGGCTGGAGTATAGACAACCTACAGGGCAGTCCAGTATACATCCATAAGGCAATAGAAGACAGACAGTAGGGCTTGAAATGCCCAGCTGCCCCCACCACTATCTGATATTTTCCAGCAGCAAGCACAGTGAGTCTCCAACCATACACATACTAACTGCAGACAGTTTGCTAGCTAGTCCATAGTGCATATTGCATGTTACCAGAAAAAATGTGTGCACCCAAAACTGGGATGTGAGCACAACCAACAAGAAGATATGTCAGTGATTGGGCCCCAGAAAAAGAACCCATATATGTCACTGAACAGAAATACTATATGGCACTATGGGGGATCCTAGCCATGCCGTGGTCACTGCTCAGTCAGGGTGAGAGTGACCTCCCAGCAGGACATGCTGTGGCCACCCTGTCTGTGCAGGTTGTGGCCGGGCACTACAATGTCCCAGCCAGTGCCCTATGCCCTGTGCAGATTCATCCTGCCCAGGCCGCCCTGTTCGGGCTATACCCACAGTAACTTGCTCCTCATTATGCACATTGGCAGGCCAATACTGGCACCAGTGTTGGCTGAGGACGGTGTTGGCAGCCACCACACATTGGATAGATAGACACACACTCCTTGAAGGATACTACCAAAAGCAGAGAGGTTCCACAAAAGAGTAAAGTAGCCCAAATGCCCTCAAGTATGGAGCAGACAGAGCTTAAAGATCCCAATTTACCCATGTCTAACAATAGCCAAATTAACATGAATAAAATACATTCTCTAAAATGCTTGTATGCAAATGCTAGAAGTCTAAAGAATAAGATGGGAGAGTTAAAATATATAGCATTAAATGAAAGGTTAGTTATGATTGGAATATCAGAGACATGGTGGAAGGAGGACAACCAGTGGGACATTGTGATACCTGGGTACAAACTATATTGTAATGATAGAGCTGATCAAATTGGTGAAGGGGTTGCACTCTATGTTAGAGGGGGCATTGACTCAGAAAGGATTAAAGTTTTGCAGGAAACAAAATCTGCTGTAGAATCTATATGGATTGAAATTCCTTATAAAAGGGGGAAGGCGATGGCAGTGGGGGTGTACTATCGAGCACCTGGCCAGAATGACCAAATGGATGATGAAATGCTCAAAGAAATCAAGGAAGCTAACAAACGTTACAGCACAGTAATAGTAATGGGTGATTTCAATTACCCCGGTATCGACTGGGTCAGTGTCACGTCAGGACATGCTAGGGAGATAAAGTTCCTAGATGAAATAAATGACTGCTTCTTGGAGCAGCTGGTTCATGAACCGACCAGAGGGGAAGCCATATTAGACCTAGTCCTTAGTGGAACACCAGATCTAGTGCAAGAGATAAGGGTGTTGGGGCCACTTGGCAATAGTGATCATAGCATGATCGCCTTTGATTTAATTAGTGGAGAAGGGATAGTAAGGAAATCCACAGTACTACCTTTTAACTTTCGAAAGGGAGACTATGATAAAATGAGGAAAACAGTTAAGAAAAAACTAAAAGGAGCAGTTGCAAAGGTTAAAGACGTACATCAAGCTTGGGTGTTGTTGAAAAATACTATCTTGGAAGCCCAGACCAGCTGTATTCCACGCTTTAAGAAAAGTGGAAGGAAGTCCAAAAAACTGGCAGCGTGGTTTAAAGGTGAGGTCAGAGAGGCTGTTGTTGCCAAAAAAGCATCTTTCAGGAAATGGAAAAAAGAGGCAAACGACAAAACCTGGAAACAGCACAAGCACTGGCAAATCAAATGCAAGGCATTGATAAGGCAGGCAAAGAGAGAATTTGAGAAGAAGCTTGCTGCAGAAGCAAAAACGCGAAATAAAGACCTTTTCAAGTACATTCGTAGCAAAAAACCTGTGAGAGAGTCAGTTGGTCCATTAGATGATAAAGGGGTTAAAGGAGCACTAAGAGGCGACAAGGCGATAGCGGAGAG
Organism: Ichthyophis bannanicus; assembly: GCA_033557465.1. Taxonomy (NCBI): domain Eukaryota; kingdom Metazoa; phylum Chordata; class Amphibia; order Gymnophiona; family Ichthyophiidae; genus Ichthyophis; species Ichthyophis bannanicus. The sequence goes on along the minus strand of CM066032.1, from coordinate 85,946,172 downwards.
ACTGAATGAATTCTTTGCTTTGGTCTTTACTGAGGAAGATTTAGGGATGTTACACATGACTGAAGTGGTATTTAAAGGTGCGGAAGAATTGAAGGAAATATCGATACATCGGAAAGATGTCTTACAACTATTAGATAAACTGAAGTGTAGCAAATCACCTGGGCTGGATGGAATACATCCAAGGGTGTTGAAAGAACTGAAATATGAGATTGCAGACCTGCTATCAGTAATCTGTGAACTATCATTAAAATCATCTCTAATACCTGAAGATTGGAGGATCGCCAATGTAACACCAATTTTTAAAAAAGGGTTCCAGGGGTGATCCGGGAAACTACAGACCGGTGAGCCTGACGTCAGTACCAGGAAAAATGGTAAAAACTATCATAAAGAAAAAAATTACTCAGCATGTAGATAGTCACGACCTAATGGGAGACAGCCAACATGGCTTTAGACAAGGAAGATCTTGTCTTACTAATCTTTTATGTTTTTTTGAAGGAGTGAATAAACAGGTGGACAAAGGTGAGTCGGTTGATATTGTGTATCTGGACTTTCAGAAAGCCTTTGACAAGGTCCCTCATCAGAGACTTTTGGCAAAACTAAAGAGTCATGGGATAGGAGGCAGTGTACTATTGTGGATCAGGAACTGGTTAAAAGATAGAAAGCAGAGTGTAGGGCTAAATGGCCAATTTTCCCAATGGAGAAAGGTGAATAGTGGTGTACCCCAGGGATCTGTGCTGGGTCCGCTGCTTTTTGACATATTCATAAATGACCTGGAAAGTGGAATAACAAGTGAGGTTATCAAATTTGCAGATGACACAAAACTATTTAAAGTTGTTAAAACCCAAGAGGATTGTGAAAAATTGCAAGAGGATCTTGATAAATTGGAAGACTGGGCATCAAAATGGCAGATGAAATTTAATGTGGACAAGTGCAAGGTTATGCACCTAGGGAAGAACAACCCAAACTATGGTTACACGATGCAAGGTTCCACATTAGGAACCACCACCCAGGAAAAAGATTTAGGTGTCATTGTGGATACCATGTTAAAACTCTCGGCCCAGTGTGCAGCGGCGGCCAAGAGAGCAAATAGAATGCTAGGTGTGATAAGGAAAGGAATGGAAAATAAAACAAAAGATATTATAATGCCTCTATATCGTTCCATGGTGAGACCACACCTTGAATATTGTGTGCAGTTCTGGTCACCGTATCTTAAAAAGGATATAGCGATTTTAGAAAAGGTACAGAGAAGAGCCACCAAAATGGTAAAGGGGATGGAAGGATACTCCTATGAAGAAAGGCTAAAAAGGTTAGGGCTCTTTAACCTGGAAAAGAGATGGCTGAGGGGAGATATGATAGAAGTCTATAAATTAATGAACGGAGTGGAACGGGTAAACGTAGATCGATTGTTTACCTTATCAGAATATAGAAAGACTAGGGGACATGCAATGAAGCTACAGGGTAAACTATTTAAGACTAATAAAAGAAAATATTTTTTCACTCAACGTGTAATCAAACTCTGGAATTTGTTACTGGAGGATGTAGTAAAGGCTGTTAGTGTAGCTGGGTTTAAAAAAGGTTTGGACAAGTTCCTGGAGGAAAGGTCCATAAACCATTATTAAGAAGTGACTGAAGATATCAATGCTTGACCCAGTACAAGCATTGTGGAACTTGTGTCTCTTGGGAAACTGCTAGGTACGTATGACCTAGATTGGCCACTGTTGGAAACAGAATACTGGGCTTGATGGACCTTGGTATGACCCAGAATGGCATATCTTATGTTCTTATGTTCTTATGTTCACTCCCCACACCTATGCCAGCATTGTGCAACTATAGAGGTGTTTGGCAGCCCTGGCCACCGCACCAGTCCTGGGCAGAGTGCAGGCATGGCTATGGTACGCAATACTGTAGGAGTCACTCCCCAGGGTGGTAAACACTGTCAGACACAAGACCTGTAGCATACTCCACAGACATCAGAAAGGTTGCTATGATGCAGCTCACTCAGCAAATTGTGCTTAACTTAGGAATTGCTATCTGCCAGTAATCATGGCAACCTTTTGATAGATGTGTACCGTATTCCCAGGTGTAGGGTGGCATTGCTAAGGTATGCAAGTGCTAGTATTGCGTGATGCACACAGGACCCAAACTCCTGCCTCTCCAGGTGGCTTTGGATAATGGAGCCTGTGGGTGCAGGTGTTTCTGCCCCTGTTGGCCTCTGCTCTAGGGCAGAGGTTCCCATCTCCAGTCCTGTTGGGCCAAACACTGTTCGGGTTTTCATGCTGTCCCTACTGAATATGCATGAGATACATCTGCATACCATGGGGGCGGCACAGGGAAATGTAGCACAGGCATCTTTATTAGAGACAGCATGGAACCTGAATGGTGTTGTGCACTCCAGGACTGCATTTGGGAGACTCTGCTCTAGGTAATGCGCATGTTTATGGTGTCTGTGCTCTGTAGGGTAAAATATAGGCGTTTGAGGCATGTTTATGTTCTTTGCAATAAAGGTTCTGTCTTTACTACCACGGTTTAGTAGTGGGTAAAATATGGGGAACTGGGTTGTCAGGAGTCACAGCTGGGGCTTGAACCTGTGATCTTCTGCTTCTGAACACACTGGCTGTGTGCACTGCACCACCATGTTGCCATGGATGTTGTGCATTCCCTGGGGATTTCATGACTGTTTGTCAGACAGGGCCTGTCTGTTGCAGTGCACGGCACCCACCTACACAGGGCTAGACCGTGGTCTGCTGTGGGCAGATGCCACTGACCCCTCCACCACCAGTACCCCTCTGCCACCATGCTGACATGCCCTTCTGCTGGTGGTGCTGGTGGTGCACCATCTCAGGCCATCCAGTGTGCGGGTAGGTGGCTGCCTATGGTGTGGGTTCTGGGGTAGGGGTGCCTGCATAGCTGTCCACACGTCCCCCCAGCACCGCCGGCCAATGTTCTGTGCCCTTGGGGGTACCTGCTGGGTACTATCCCCTGTGACACTGTGGGAAACACACTCGTGCCCATGTTGGGCCCTCATCAGTTGCTGCCTGGCTGCTGTACAGTTTCAGCATTCCTATGGGCCACCTAGGCATCACCCTAGTCCACACTGTGGCCCAGCTGCACCACAGCATGTGCCGCCTGCAGCCCTCTGTGTCCTCTTTTACGGCATCTGTCCAGTTGCCCGTTCAGACATGCCCGCCCTGCTGTTGCGGAACATGTGCACGCCATACGTAACCTGTCCAGTTCCAAGGGAATGCCCTGATCAGCGCTATTTCACTGTTGGATCATTCACCTTGTATGGGGACAGAGCATGGCCCTTCCGAGGTTGGTATCTTTTTTGTGGAGCTTTGTCGGTAGTGTTTTTTGCTGTTTCCCATTAATATCAGTATTGGCCAGCTTGGTTAAGTTTTTTCCCATTTCGTTACGGTCATTTTCAATGTTTAATTGCCCTTTTGTTCCGTGCACATGTATCACACTTAGCACATTTTGTAGGTTTCCCTGGCTTTGCTGTACATTGCTGACGTAAATGGTTTCTCTTCCCTTTAAATCAGTTCTAATGCGAGGGTTTCACTGGCGTTAGTTTTCAGCCCCGGAATCCACAGCGTTAGTGTGCAGGGAGCCTCTCCCCTCCCACTCTCCACCCATTGACCCCTTCTCTCTGCCCCTGGGGAGAATTCCTCTGCCCTCTGGGTGCCTTTCTCCTCCCTTCAGCGCTCGTTTGCGCCGCTGAGCCCATTACCGCGCAATAAGGCACCTTATCGCCCGGTAAAGCGCCTTATCACGCGATAACGTGGCAGAGCACACATTAAGATGGTTTAGTAAACATACCCCTGTGTGTCCATGCGCAGTTTACTGAAGTGCGTACAGAGCTTACGGCATTTTATAATCTATACGTCTACTTCCCGACTCTGCCCAAACCATGTCTCCGGCAATACCTACTGCAAAAGTAGGTACCTGTGTCTATTATTATGCCTTACTTCATTTTATAAAAGCCATTTTAGGCAAGTATGTTGCAACATACCTGCTGAAAGGACTTTATAAAATGACTCCTTAAATTGCCAAAATGTATCTGTACATCAGGAGGAAGGGCCAGAGGGTTCTGGGGGCAGAGAATGGTGATATTTAGCCACTAATCATAAAACCAAGGAAGACTTCAGTGATATCTAATCATTTCATATACGCAACCATCATCAAAACCTATATCCCCTCAGAATGTGTCTTCTTTATTGCTTTTAACCACAGGGTACCCTCTCATTACCTTCAGCGGTTGCTAGGACTGCTTTTCAAGGGTCAGGAAAAAACACATTCACCATCTATCCAAATACAATAGAAAAGGTGTGTTTCCTGACAAAACCAAATAATTCTAACACTAAGGCACAAAGTTATAAAGTTCTTTGTGCAAACTCATGACGGCACTGATTGGCTGATTCCTTCATCATTGCCTTTAACATCTAACATAAGTACTTTGATAAAATGGTTGCAGTCTATGAAATTAGCTCCTGCCTGTTATTTTAACTGCACCATGAATATTCGACGTACTGTTTATTATTTTATTAGTTTTTGGTGCTTGCTAAATTAGTGTTTGAGCTACAGTCAATTCATAATAGAAAACAAAAGAAATTCACATAAGAATCACAAATGATTAATGATCTTTTGGGCAGAATACAAGTGGATGCAAAAGCACAGAGCACAGTGAATGGCTGTGCAATTCTCTGAAGCTTCCTTCAAAAATGAGAAATGACTATTGGCTTCTAAATCTGCAGGGCACATCTCTATCCATTTTCATTCCAGCAGTAACAGATGTGACCCCGAAACCTCAGTACTATACAGTAAACTCCAGAGAACTGCTTAAACAAATACAAAATCAGGTACTACCCTAATTCACAGGGACAAAAAATGAAAGAAATATTTAGTAAATCCCCTACACCCTTGTATTTTACAAAGGGCTCAAGGGCTGTAAAGGGAGAAATGGGAGTAGCCTCTATGTTATCTGAGCATCTACATTTTCCTATATCTTTTCACTTTCTTCCAGTGCCCCTAATTCACTGTCCTTGTTTAGTTTATTCATTTCTATTTGATATACACCTTATTGAAAAATGTTCAAGATGAGTTACAATCAATAACAAATATATAACATTGCTAAAAATAGCATAATACTCGTAAATTCATATAATAACCTACTCCATTATCTCTTTTTTCCCTTCTTTTTATTCCCGGTTTGCCCAATTTATAATCACCTATTTTCTGATTTCTATCAGATTCTGGAGTATTTAGGCCTATTAACAAACAAGCAGCAGAAGAGCTGAAAAAATAAGTAAATAAATAAATATTAACCACCTACAAAGCCATAACTAAAACAGCACCCCTGACCATAAATAATCTCATCAAAACAGAATCCACCCATAATCTCCAAAGGAGGGACCAGTTAAATAAACTAACAACACCAAAAGAATTCATTAGGGCCAAAAAATCCACAAACAAGAAAGCCTTCTCCCATGCAGCTCCCATCTTGTGGAACACAATCCCAATAGAATTAAGACAATTACCTGAAATCATGGAGTTTAGGAAAAAACTTAAAACACACTTATTTACAATGCACTACGGATCCGTAACGAACTCACCCCTCACCTCTCAACTAGATAAAGGATAATCATACGCCTGATAATACATTGTTCAACAAAAGAATGAAGTACTGTACCACTAAAACAATGTATTGAAGACAAATAACTCTGTATATAGTTTAATCCTGTTTCATTTGTACATAGTTAACTAATTGTTAATTGTTAAATGTTACCTGTAATACCCAAGTTACAATTTGTTATATGTAAAAACAGCTTGTACTGTTTATTGTTGTTCTATGGGAACCGCTTCTGATCAATGGAAGAAGCAGTATATAAAAAATCTGTTAATTAATTAAATTAAATTAATGAAGTCCTATACACCAAAATATTACTTTATTGAAAATACAAACAAAATTATAAGCATAAAAACCAAGGTACAACATAAAAGAATAAAACAATAAAATTTATACAAATTGCAGTCAATAGTCAATTCCAAGGCCAACATGTTTCAGAAAATGCTTGCTTCTGAGGTCTCAATTGTGAGCACTGTTGTTGCATCCAACAAGGGACCAGCAAAAAATATAGAAGGTCTGGCAGAAAGAATTAAAACCTAAGGAAAAAGCATAGGGAAAAGAATGAGGAAAGAGGTGTCTGAAAAACCACTATTGTTAAAACTGAAAGACTTAGGGGTATGTTTACTAAATGGCGCTAATGTCGCAGCTGCGATGTTATTGCACAATACGTGCCGTTATTGCATGATATTACTGTGCGAGAATGTCATGTATTGCGCGATAATGTCTCCTGCGGCGTTAAGGTGCTCAGAGGGTAGAGTATGGCTCCCCAGAGGGTGGAGTAAGGCTCCCTAGGGGCGGAGATAAGGGGTCAATGGGCAGAGAGTGGGTGGGGAGAGGCTCCATGCACACTAACGCCGTGAAATGAAGGTCTGAAAATTAGCGCCAGTGAAAACCTCGTGCTAGAGGCACATTTGCAGGGGAGAGAGACCATTTCAGTCAGCAATGTGCAGCAAAGACAGGGAAACCAATAAAAGTGATAGTAGTGATACATGTGCAGCAGCATCATAGTGCCCAAGTATGAGAGGGCACTATGGTGAGGTTGCAAATGCGGTACAGGGGGCTGCAGGCGGGACATGCAGTGTGGCAGCTGGGGAACAGGGTGGGCTAGGCAGATGCCTATGTGACACATAGGAATGTGGAAGCAGAAAACCAGCAGAACAGCAACTGACCAAGGGCAAACATGACCACGAGTGTATGTCCCACAGTGTCCCAGGGGATAGTACCCAGCAAGTACCTCAAAGGGCACATAACATTGGCAGGCGGTGCCGTGGGGAAGGGTTGATGTCTAAGCAGGCACCCCTACCCCATATCATGCACCATAGGCAGCTGCCTACTGGCACACTAGATGGCCTGGGACTGCGCACCACCAGCACAAGGGTATGTCAGCATGGTGGCAGAGGGATGCTGGTGGTGGAGGGAGCAGTGGCATCTGCTCACAGCAGACCACGGCCAAGCCCCATTTAGGTGGGTGCCGTGCACTGCAACAGACAAGGTCTGTCTGACAAACAGTCATGGTATCCCCAGGGAATGGTCTGCCTCTGTGGCAACAGTTTAGTGCGGTATACACAACCGGTGTGTTCCGGGGCAGAAGATAGGAAGCTCAAGTCCCAGCTGTGGCTCCTGCCAACCTTGTCCCCATATTTTACCCAGTACTAAACCATGGTAATAAAGACAGAACCTTTATTGCAGATAAAATAAACATGCCTGAAACACCCATATTTTACCCTACAGAGCACAGACACCATAAACATGTGCAATCCCTAGAGCAGAGTTTCCCAACTGCATTCCTGGAGGGCCAAATACCATTCAGGTTTCATGCTGTTGCTAATAAATATGCCTCTGCTGCATTTGTATGCACCACCCCATTGTATGCAAATGTATCTCATGCATATTCATTAGGGGCAGCATGAAAACCTGAACAGTGTTTGTCCCACCAGGACCGGAGTTGGGAACCTCTGCCCTAGAGCAGTGGCCAACAAGGGCACAAACACCCACACCCACAGGCTTCACTATCCAAAGCTTCATGGAGAGTCAGGATGTTCGGCCCTGCACAGAACAGCATCTTCCAATACTGGCACCTGCATACCTTAGCAATGACATCCCAAACTTGGGAACACATTCCATATATATCAAAAGGTTGCTATGGTTAATGTCAGCTAACAAATCATTGCAGAGATATAGAACGTGGATCTGTTGGTGGGAGATCCTATTTGCCACCCTGAGCCACAGAGAGTGGGTTAGGTGGTGTTAGTGGGGTTTTTGGATCCAAACACCCCACTTCATTTATAACATGTGACCATGGCACCCACACAGAATATGCGCTATTCTGGGGGCATCATAGACCACAAGGACTAGATGTGACTGGGAAATAAAGATAAACACAGAGGCATCTGCAAGGGCTACCTATAACACACTGGCACAGATAGGGACCTGCCGTATGACATATCTCAGTTAAGCCAGGTGCTGCGGACCTGGTGCTGGGTGCAACACCTCGCCCTCAGGGTGAGCACAGGACCCACACAATGTCATGGTCTGTAGCTACTCTGTGCCAGTAACACACATGGTCAGTTCCCCCTACCAGGCTGAGGTGCTGTGGGGGTGCATACCCCATCTTGTGATCAGCTGTAGACTGCTGATCTGCATGTGCAGTGCATCATGGGTACGGGTGGGTTTACCTATCCTGGTAACCACAGCAGACAGTTTGTGTGGTGACCTGCAGTCTTTCTGTAGCCAGCCAGCAGTGTGTTAGTAGCTATAGAGATGTAGTTCACTGGTTGCTTCAATGACTGTGGAGGCAGAAGTCATGGGTTTGATCCCCAATGGTGTCATTTAATGAGGCTTTTCCTTTTAATGTAAATCAGTGCTGCCAGCAAAATGCACCCTCACAGTGCTGTAACCTTAAGGCACCCTATAAAGCGCCCTATAGGGCACAAGGCGCCTTGGCAGACAGGGCACTTTATAATGTGCCCTATGGAGTGCCTTATAGGGCGCCTTATGTGGCACCTTATGTTATGGCACTGTGAGGGTGTTTTTGCTGGCAGCACTGATTTAACTTAAAAAAAGAAAATGCCTCAGACAGCTTTCTTACATAACACCACTGCAGGATCAAACCCATTACTTCTGCCTCTGCAGTAACCAGTGGGCTACATCTTTACAGCTTCTAACACTGCGCTGGCATGAACTTAGGGTTGACGCGTGTTAACATGCCATGGCGCCCACTATCGCACGATACAGATTCTTGCTACCTTGCCGCCGGAACACCCACTCCTTATATGGCATTCTTCACATTATCGCTGCAACTAGCGCCGGTAACATTAAGATGGTTTAGTGAATATACCCCATAGTGGTAAAATGTACATTCTTCAACATATCAAAGCACATTTCATTTCTGAAGCAAACAGTTTTTGAAAATTTGTAGAACAGTCTTTGCTCCTGTTTTCTGATTGTGTGTTGTGAATCTATTGACTCCTGTTCTAGAGACTTACTCCAAAGACTTTTGGTTTGCTGTGTTCTTGTGCCAAAAATTCTGTGAAACCATGGGGTATGCTTACTAAAGAGCGGTAAGAGTGCACTGGTTAGCAAGTGTTAATGACAGCAGTAAGGGTGTTAATGCGCAGCCTGTACATAGTTACCCCAGTTAGCCCAAGTTGCAAAACCTGTTCTTTGTAAGTACAAGATGGGCGCTGCCTGCACTGTACAAATTTGCTGTTGACTGTAAACCGAGCTGATTTTAAAGAGCGTGGTATAGAAAGGACTTTATATAAATAAATAAATAATGTGCAGTAAAGGGCAGGGCGGGGAGTAGGCATTCCAGCATTAAGAGCACTAGGCTCCACTTTTCGGGTATTAACAGGACACCAGGGGGTATATTTACTAAACCATCTAAACGTGCGCCCCAGTGTTAATGTGCAGGATGCCATAAAAGGAGTGGGCGTTCCGGTCTTAATGTAGCAATCGCGCATTATCGCACGATAAAGTGCACCACGCACATTATTGCGCGATAGAGGGAGCCGTGCACGTTACCGCGCGTTAACCTTAATTAGGCACGCTGATTTGTAAACACAGCAACAGAGGTATTGCACAATGGCAAATACACTGTCTGCTGGTACAGGGGTCATGAGTTTGATCCCCAGTGGCTTTATTGAATAAGGCTGTCTGAGGCATTAACCTTTACTTTAAATCAGTGCTGTCTGAAGCATTTTCTTTTTTACTTTAAATTAGTGCTGCCAGCAAACACACCCTCACAGTGCCGTAACCTAAGGTACCGCATAAGGCGCCCTATAAGGCACTCCAGAGGACACATTATAAAGTGCACTGTCCGCCAAGGCATCCTATAATGTTGCCTATAGGGCACCTTATAAGACACTTTATAGGGCACCTTATAGGTCGCTTTATGGGGCGCCTTATAGGTCGCTTTATGGGGCGCCTTATGAGGCACCTTATGGTTACAGCACTGTGAGTGTGTTTCTGATGGCAGCACTAATTTAAATTAAAAACAAAAATGCCTCACACAGCCCTATCAAGTAACACCTCTGTGGAATCAAATCCATGACCTCTGGCTCCACAGGCAGTGAAGCAACCAGTGGGCTACAACTCTATAGCTGCTAGCAAACCCCTGGCTGGCTACAGAAGGACTGCAGGTCACCACACAAACTGTCTGCTGTGGTTACCAGGATAGGGTTAACCCAACCGTACCAATGATGCACTGCACATGCAAATCAGCAGTCTACAGATGATCACAAGATGGGGTATGCACCTCCACAGCACCTAGGCCTGGTAGGGGGAACTGACCATGTGTGTCACTGGCACAGAGTAGCTACAGACTGTCACATTGTGGGGGTACTGTGCTCACCCTGAGGATGAGGTGGGGCGCCCAGCACCAGGTCCACAGCACCTGGCATAGCTGAGATAGGCCATGCCGCAGGTCCCCATCAGTGTGTGTGTGCGTGTGTGCGTGTACTAGGTAGTTCCTGCAGACACACCTGGGATACACCTCTGTCCATCTGTATTTCTCAGCCAAGTCTAGCCCTTATGGACTATGATGCACCCAGAATAATGCATATCCTGTGTGGGTGCCATGGTCACATGATGTAAGTGAAGGGGGGTGTTTGGACCCATAGGCAGATTATGTATCACCACCCAACCCGCCCTGTGTGGGGAACATGATCTCCCACAAACAGATCCATATTCTACATCCCTGCAATGGGGGCAGTAGAGGGGACCATCAACCCCAGTCCTGCTGTGGAACAGATACCCTATAGGGCAGTCCATGCAGATCTCTACACATCCATAAGGCAATGTATGACAGACAGTAGGCCTGGAAATACTCAGCTGCCCCCACCACTATCTGACATTCTCCAGCAGCAAGCACAGTGAGTCTCCAGCCACTGCACCCTGCAAGGTACTCCAGCTATACACATACTAACAGCAGACAGTCTGCTAGCTAGCCCATACTGCATGTTCCTGGAGGGGATGTGAACACACCCACCAAGCAGGTAAGTCAGTGATTGAGCCCCAGCAAAGAGAAACCATAAATATCACTTGAAAGAAATACTAAATAGCACTATGGGGGAACCTAGCCATGCCATGGTCACTGCTCAGTCAGGGTGAGAGTGACCTCCCAGCAAGACATGCTGTGGCCACCCTGTCCGTGCAGGTGGTGGCTGGGCACTACAATGTCCCAGCCATTGCCTTATGCCCTGTGCAGATACATCCTGCCCAGGCCGCCCTGTCCAGGCTATACCCACAGTACCTTGCTCTTCATTATGCACATTGGCAGGCTAACACAGGAAACAGTGCAAGCAGTGTGGGCTGAGTAAGGTGTTGGCAGCCACCACACACTGGATAGACAGACACACACTCCCACACCTATGCCAGCATTGTGCAAATATAGAGGCTTTTGGCAGCCCTGGCCACCACACCAGTCCTGAGCACAGTGCAGGCATAGCTATGGTATGCAATACTGTTGGGGTCACTCCCCGGGGTGGTAAACACTGTCAGAATCCAGAACTGAAACACATTCCACAGATATCAGAAAGGTTGCTATGATGCAGCTCAATCAGCAAATTGTGCTTAACTTAGGAATTGCTATCTGCCATTAATCATAGCAACCTTTTGATATTTGTGTAACGAATTCTCAGGTTTAGGGCAGCATTGCTAAGGTATGCAAGTGCTAGTATTGGGAGATGCTGCTGCATGCAGGGCCCAACAGCCTGCCTCTCCATGAGGCGTTGGATAGTGGAGCCTGTGGGTGTGGGTGTTTGTACCCCTGTTGGCCTCTGCTCTAGGGCAGGGGTTCCCAACTCCGGTCCTGGTGGGCCAAACACTGTTCAGATTTTCATGCTGTCCCTAATGAATATGCATGAGATACATTTGCATACCATGGGGGCGGCACATGCAAATTCAGCACAGGCATATTTATTAGAGAAAGCATGACACCTGAATGGTGTTTGACCCTCCAGGACTGGAGTTGGGAAACTCTGCTCTAGGTATTGCACATGTTTATGGTGTCTGTGCTCTGTAGGGTAAAATATAGGTGTTTCAGGCATGTTGATGTTATCTGCAATAAAGGTACCATGTCTATTCGTCAGAAAGACCCTGTCTGTTGCAGTGCACGGCACCCACCTAAACAGGGCTAGGCCATAGTCTGCTGTGGGCAGATGCCACTGCCCCCTCCACCACCAGCACCCCTCCGCCACCATGCTGACATGCCATTATGTCGGTGGTGATGATGGTGCGCAGTCTCAGGCCATCCAGTGTGCCAGTAGGTAGCTGCCTATAGTGTGGGATCTGGAGTAGGGGTGCCTGCATAGACATCCGCGCTTCCCCCACCACCGCCTGCCAATGTTCTGTGCCCTTGGGGGTAGCTGCTGGGTTCTATCCCCTGTGACACTGTGAGAAACAGACTCGTGCCCATGTTGGGTCCTCATCAGTTGCTGTCTGGCTGCTCTACAGTTTCAGCATTCCTATGTGCCACCTAGGCATCTGCCTAGTCCATTCTGTGCCCCAGCTTGACCTCAGCATGTGCTGCCTGCAGCCCTCTTTATCCCATTTCCAGCATCTGTACAGTTGCCCTTTCCTACATGCCCACCCTGCTGTTGTGGCACATGTGCACGCCATAAGAAAGCTGCCCAATATAAAGGGAAAACCCTGATCAGCGCTATTTCAATGTGGGATCATTCACCTTGTAGGGGGACAGAGCATAAACCCTTCCAGACATGATATCTTTTTTTTTAGCTTTCTCAGTAGTGTTTTTTAATGTTTCTCATTAATATCACTATTGGCCAGCTTGGTTATGGGGATTTAAAATTTTGTTCAGGTCATTTTCAGTGTTTTTGTGCCTTTTTGTTCCGTGCACATGTATCACAAGTATCACTTTTTCTAGGTTTCCTTGGCTTTGCTGTACATTGCTGACGTAAATGGTTTCTCTTTCCTGCAAATGTGCATTAACGCCAGGGTTTCACTGGCGTTAGTTTTCAGACATGGTTTCCACAGCGTTAGTGTGCATGGAGCCTCTCCCCTCCCACTCTCCACCTATTGACCCCCTCTCTCCGCCCTCTGGGAAGCCTTCCTCCGCCCTTTAGGGCCGGATTTCACGGCATTACGGTGCCTTAATGCCACAGGCGCGTTATCGCGCGATAAGTGATGTTACCGTGTGATAAAGCGCCATTATCGTGCGATAATGTCACTTATCGCGCGATAATATCACTTATCATGCGATAATACCGCCGCTGCGACATTAGCGCCGTTTAGTAAACATACCCCACACACTCACAGAACCCTCAACACATGCACACACATATATAGAGCCCCCAACACACAGAGCCCTTTGACATGTACACACACCTTCACAAATGCACACACACCCCGAGCCAAACACACACACCTTCTGGCCCCAACACACCCTGCCCCAACACATGCTGTCAATATACACTCGTACACCTACCTTCTGACATTCCACGCTCACCTGTGCACAGATAAATAGCTAAATTCTTCCCATGTAAATAGACATGCACCATCATATCTCAGATTCACAGATCTATACACACCCCACGTACATAAGTATACATCATCAGTTAGCTATGTACAGCATGTCCATCCACTCACACATCCCGGACTACCCTTCTGAAAGACACGTTACTGTAGCTGTTTCAACGGAGCCTCCCACACAGACGTGCCAGGGACTGTGAATGGAGAAGCCTGCCATTAAGTCACACTCTTAAGAATGTGCACTTTTCAACTTGTTTTATGTTGCTGCTTTGGTTTTATGTTTATTATTCTGTTTGTATGTTCAGTACAATGTACAGAGCTTCCCTAAGCCTGTTTAGTATTTATTTATTTTGTTTTTGGATTGATTAATGAATGTTCTCAGTCTTTCTGCTCTGCTGTTTGTGGATTTACGAGTATGCAGTGCATATCTCCTCTCTATTGGTTTGGTTTCTGGCTGTTTAGGCCTGGTATCATTATTAAACAGAAAGGTTTTGACCTTCCTCTCATTTCTTTCCGTCTCTTTTGTCTTCTTTCTCCTTTTCAGTAGTTTCCCTTTCATCTTTTCTTATTTCTCCACCACACTTCTCTTTCTTTCCCCCAGGTAACTTCCTTGCCTATATGCAGCTAGTCGTATTTTGCTTGTTCTCCATCTCTCCACATTCCTCTTCCTCATACTTTTCCTGTTCTTTTTCTCTCACACCTTGCCATTTTATCTCTATTAGGCCTTGGCAGGCACAGCATAGATAGGCCTACAGCAGCGAGACACCCACTGATACTCCGCATAGCTCCTTCTTCCTCATATATTTGTTTAGCGTATAATTGTACATTAGTGGGTAAAAAGGAATAGCCTCTGGGATCAGAGGAGTACACTTCCATGATACAGTATCCCGGTGCTGCAGCTCTAACAGATGCTCTGCTTGCCTTGAAAGGAATGAGTAGTAGGTCTCGCATCTTTCCCAGAGCTTTTCCAGGGCAGCAGGTAACAGGGCCTTTAATTGCCATTCTTATTCTTTGTCCGCATTCTTGGACTGAAATAGATTACTGGTATGTATCTTGAGCTTTGAATAGACAGGAGTGTTGGTGATCAGGTATGACTCTCTCTCTATGGGAGTCTTTTACTAAAGGGCGTTAGCTGACAATGAGTGTTCTAGCATGCGCTGAATTGGGACATGCATAGCCAGCTAACGCAGGGCCATTAAGTTAGGGCAGGATGATTCCAGCGCTGTGTAACCCACATTGGAGTCACGAGTGGTGGGGAAGGGGTGGAGAGTGGACGTGGTGTGCTTGCTGCAATTAACACCTTGTTCCCATCCTGAATTAACTGCATTAGTATGGGATCACCTAACGCCACCTCAATAGCTGGTGTTAAGGGCACCCACACTTATGTGCCCTGCGCTAAGGGACAGGGCTCAGCGTTAACTGCTGTGGAAATGCTTTCCACACCCCTGATACATTAAATGCAACATCCTAGCACCCGTTAGTAAAAGGGACACCACATATATACATATTGATGCATATACAAACACACACATGCATTGATTTGCAGAAGCTAAGACAAGACTGTTTTAGGAGGAGTGAGACATTACAAGTTTCATATTCCAAGGACAGCAGTGTTTGCATTTGGGGAGGGGGGCTCTTTAGAAAAAGAGAATTTATAACTGGTACATATCTAAATGCAACAAGTCATTCCAGCTAATGCAAACTCATTTTTGAAGCACATCAGGACCCAATCGAACTGATTCAGTCTCAAAATAATTGGTAGGAATAAGGTTTTCCTCAAAAACCAATGATACATGTTTTCTTCTTCCATCTGTTCTTCCCCATGATAAAATCCGATACATTTATTATAACCATTGCAAGGTCAGTTCTGATTTCCACTAATGACTGAGCGCTTAAATATCCCAGTGGATTCACATGCCAGTGGTAGACAGTGCAGGATGCTCATCTTGTTCCAAACGCTCGCCCTTTCTAACGGATTACCCTTCAAGACTGCTGTGCCTTGAAGCAACTGAGAGCATGTTTCGCTCCGCTTCACTAGGAGCTCCAATTTGGGGAGCTGAGATTGATTACCCTCATCTTGGTACCTACCACTGATGAAAACGTGATGCAATGAAATGTTCTTTTTCCTGCCTCTACGGTGCTTATTTCAGAAAGTAAGGAGAAAAGTTAAATCATCATCCTTGCTAAAACTTTTATAAGAACACGTTCTAATGCTTTTGATATGGTAAAAGCTAAAGGGGCTAATTTTATAAACATTTTTCAGGGGTAAACCCTGTTTTACTACTATTTATCATTTGTATGGCGCTACAAAGTGTATGCAGGACTCCGGCAAGGGCGTTAAATCAAATATTGCGAATAAAGATAAAGATATAGACATGTAAGAGAGTCCCTGCTCATAAGATTTTACAGTCTAGTCAAGACAGACAGACAACACAACAGTCAGGATAGACAATGCAATAACTTGGGACTAGGATATATCTAGGGGAATGGTAAGGAAACACAAAGGAGGTGAACAGGAGACTAGGGGATCAGGATCCAAAAGCAGTCTCAAAGAGGTGAGTTTTTAGCCTGGATCTGAACAGGACCACAGATGGAGCCTGATGTACCAACTCAGGTAGTTTGTTCCAGGCATAAGGAGCAGCAAGGTAGAAAGACTGAAGTCTGGAGTTGGCAGTGGAAGAGAAGGATGCCGATAGAAGGGAGAAGAGTGGAGATCCTGAAGAGGGGTTTAGGATAGATAAGAGAACTTTTCTTCAATTACCCCAGGGGCTGTGCACATAAAAAGTAGGCACAGAGAATATTTGGGCCTACTTTTATATGATGTGAGTGTAGGCATGCTTGGGAGAGGCATGTGGGCAAAGCACAGGCAGAGTCACAAATTGCACACATATTTTATAACATACGTGCATATGTAGTACTAGCATGTTTACATTTACATCAGGTGTAAGTATATGCCAGGGCATTTTACCCACAATTGCTGAGGTATTGTGATGCTATATTACAAAGACATTGGAAGACCTATTTTACATAGTGTTGAGATGGGAATTCAGATGGCCAAGTCAGGACGTACACAAGTCCCGCTGTATTTTACGAAGGCTCTGCCCAACGCAGAACCTTGTCTGAAGTACTATAAGGATGTACAGAAGTATACTTGCATTTGTTGGAACATCCAGAGCAATTGAGGGGGGATGGTGCTTGGGATTGGGGGTATATATTGCAGGGAGCATCAGATACCTACAGCTTCCAATGGGGAGGGAGATTTGATGGGGAACAGGTGAAGAGGGTTCAGGTGGAGGAGCTGGTGGGGTCTGTCTTGATTAGATTGTAAGCTCTGATGAGCAATGTCTGTCTCTTACTTGTACACCTCGCAGCACTTTACAAATGATAAGTAGCAATAGAAGTAGCTCGTAATGGAGAGGGGGGAATGGATCTGGAGAGTGGGTAGGTTGACAGCATGCTCCAGTTTTTTTTTCAGTTGAAATCTTTTTATTAGTGTATGCATAGAAAAAAAAATACACATTTTAATAAGTATAAAAATAACTGAAACGGTCTATTAAACTACAATAACCAGGTATGCTTAACTGGCATCTTAAAGAAACACGACTCCAAGAACATATATGAAGTAAATTAAGTGCACATGAAAAGATATACAGCTCAAAAGTTTAAGTACCATTTTCTTATATCATAGAGAGATGCTCTTCAACTGGTTTCTATAACCTGAGGAACTGAAGAATCCAGCCACGTTTCCTGGCAACAGCAGCATCAAATTTATGTATTATACAGATTGTGTGAAACCATATAAAGCAAGGAAATCAGTCAGAAGTAGGTTTGTTACCACACTTGCCAGAACTGCATTCACTCTTCATACATATGGTAATAAACCTACTTCTGACTGATCTCCTTGCTTTATGTGGTTTCATTCATCCTTGCTTCCAACCTCTTGTGTTTCTTTGCGAGTCTCAGTACCTTTGTCTCATCACACCAGACTGTGTTCCACCAAGAAATGGACATTCAGCCCTATAATATCTTTCCAGCAACCTACTAAAATTCAGATGGTACAGGATATTAATAGGTCCAACAACTGCTAGTCTGCTGTCTTGGTACATGTTGGTACCAATGACATAGGAAAATGTGGTAGGGAAGTTCTGGAGGCTAAATTTAAGCTTTTAGGTAGGAAGTTGAAATCCAGAACTTCCAGGATAGCGTTCTCCGAAATGCTTCCTGTTCCACGTGCAGGACCCAAAAGACAGGCAGAGCTCCGGAGTCTCAATGCGTGGATGAGACAATGGTGCAAGGATGAGGGTTTTGGATTTGTTAGGAACTGGGGAACATTCTGGGGAAAGGGGGGGCTCTTCCGAAGGGATGGGCTTCACCTTAATCAGGATGGGACCAGACTGCTGGCATTAACCTTTAAAAAAGAGATAGAGAAGCTTTTAAACTAGAAAATAGGGGAAAGCCGACAGTCACCCAGGAGCGCATGGTTCGGACAAAGGTATCCTTGAAGGATACTACCAAAAGCAGTGAGGTTCCAAAAGGGAGTATAGTAGCCCAAATGCCCTTGAGTAAGGAGCAGACAGAGCATAAGGATTCCCAATTACCCATGCCTACCAATAGCCAGATTAATATTAATAAAATACAGTCTCTAAAATGCTTGTATGCCAATGCTAGAAGTCTAAACAATAAGATGGGAGAATTAGAATATATAGCACTAAATGAGAGGTTAGATATGATTGCACTCTCAGAGACATGGTGGAAGGAGGATAACCAGTGGGACACTGTGATACCTGGGTACAAACTATATCGTAATGATAGAGCTGAACAAATTGGTGGAGGGGTTGCGCTCTATGTTAGAGAGGGCATTGAGTCAGAAAGGATTAAAGTTTTGCAGGGAACAAAATTTGCTGTAGAATCTCTATGGATTGAAATTCCATTTATGAAGGGGAAGGTGATGGCAGTGGGAGTATACTATCGACCACCTGGCCAGAATGAACAAATGGATGATGAAATGCTCAAAGAAATCAAGGAAGCTAACAAAAGCCACAACAGAGTAGTAATAATGGGTGATTTCAATTACCCCGGTATCGACTGGGACAGTGTCACAGCAGGACAAGCTAAAGAGATAAAGTTTCTAGATGAAATAAATGACTGCTTCTTGGAGCAGCTGATTCATGAACCGACCAGAGGGGAAGCCATACTGGACCTAGTCCTTAGTGGAACGCCAGATCTGGTGCAAGAAATAAGGGTGTTGGGACCACTTGGCAATAGTGATCATAGTATGATCATGTTTGATTTAATCAGTGGAGGACAGATAGTAAAGGAATCCACAGTACTACCTTTTAACTTTCAAAAAGGAGACTATGATAGAATGAGGAATATAGTTCGGAAAAAACTAAAAGGAGCGGTTCCAAAGGTTAAAGACTTACAGCAAGCTTGGGTGTTATTTAAAAATACTATCCTCGAAGCCCAGACCAGCTGTATTCCACGCATTGAGAAAAGTGGAAGAAAGTCCAAAAAACTGCCAGCATGGTTTAAAGGTGAGGTCAGAGAGGCTGTTGCTGCCAAAAGAGCAACCTTCAGGAAATGGAAAAAAGAGCCAAATGATGAAAACTGGAAACAGCACAAGCACTGGCAAGTTAAATGCAAAGCATTGATAAGGCAAGCAAAGCGGGAATTTGAGAAGAAACTTGCTACGGAAGCAAAAACACGAAATAAAGACTTTTTCAAGTACATTCGTAGCAAAAGGCCTGTGAGAGAGTCAATTGGACCATTAGATGATAGAGGGGTAAAAGGGGCAGTAAGAGGAGACAAGGCTATAGCAGAGAGACTGAATGAATTCTTTGCTTCGGTCTTTACTGAGGAAGATGTAGGGATGTTACCCAAGACTGAAGTGGTATTTAAAGGTGATACTGCAGAGGAATTGAGAGAAATATCGCTACACCGGGAAGATATATTACAACTATTTGATAAACTGAATAGTAGCAAATCACCTCGACCGGATGGTATACATCCCAGAGTGTTGAAAGAACTGAAATATGAGATTGCAGACCTGTTATTGGTAATCTGTGAACTTTCATTTAAATCATCTGTAATACCTGAAGATTGGAGGGTCGCCAACGTAACACCAATTTTTAAAAAGGGTTCCAGGGGTGACCCGGGAAATTACAGACCGGTGAGCCTGACGTCAGTACCAGGGAAAATGGTAGAAACCATCATAAAGAACAAAATTACACAGCATATAGATAGTCATGGCCTAATGGGAGACAGCCAACATGGCTTTAGACAAGGAAGATCTTGTCTTACTAATCTGATCTGTTTTTTTGAAGGTGTGCATAAACAGGTAGACAAAGGTGAGTCGGTTGATATAGTGTATCTGTACTTTCAGAAAGCTTTTGACAAGGTCCCCCATCAGAGACTTTTGGCGAAGCTAAAAAGTCATGGGATAGGAGGCAGTGTACTATTGTGGATCGGGAACTGGTTAAAAGATAGAAAGCAGAGGGTAGGGCTAAATGGCCAATATTCCCAATGGAAAAAGGTGAATAGTGGAGTACCCCAGGGATCTGTACTGGGTCCGCTACTTTTTGACATATTCATAAATGACCTGGAAAAGGGAATAACTAGTGAGGTTATCAAATTTGCAGATGACACAAAACTGTTTAAAGTTGTTAAAACCCAAGAGGATTGTGGAAAACTGCAGGAGGATCTGGATAAATTGGAAGACTGGGCATCCAAATGGCAGATGAAATTTAATGTGGACAAGTGCAAAGTTATGCACCTAGGAAAGAACAACCCACACTATAGTTACACGATGCAAGGCTCCACATTAGAAAAAGATTTAGGAGTCATCGTGGATAACATGTTAAAACCCTCCGCCCAGTGTGCAGCGGCGGCCAAGAAAGCAAATAGAATGCTAGGTATCATAAGGAAAGGGATGGAGAATAAAACAAAGGATATTATAATGCCTCTGTATCGCTCCATGGTACGACCGCACCTTGAATATTGTGTGCAATTCTGGTCACCGTATCTTAAAAAGGACATAGAGTTATTAGAAAAAGTACAGAGAAGAGCCACCAAATTGGTGAAGGGGATGGAAGGCTACTCCTAGGAAGAGAGGCTAAAAAGGTTAGGGCTCTTTAACCTAGAAAAGAGACGGCTGAGGGGAGATATGATAGAGGTGTATAAATTAATGAATGGAGTGGAACGGATAAACGTGGATCAATTGTTTACGCTATCAGAATATAGAAGGACTAGGGGACATGTAATGAAGCTACAGGGTAAACTATTTAAGACAAATAGGAGAAAATATTTCTTCACTCAACGTGTAATCAAACTCTGGAATCTGTTACCGGAGGATGTAGTAAGGGCTGTTAGTATAGCTGGGTTTAAAAAAGGTTTGGACAAGTTCCTGGAGGAAAGGTCCATAAACCACTATTAAAAAGGGACCCAGGATATCAATGCTTGGCCTAGTACAAGCACTGCAGAACCTGTGTCTTTTGGGGAAACTGCTAGGTACGTATGACCTAGAATGGCCACTGTTGGAAACAGGATACTGGGCTTGATGGACCTCGGTCTGACCCAGTATGGCATTTCTTATGTTCTTATGTTCTTATGTTAGCCAATGATTTATAAATCACAGTGGCATATGTCAGAGCATCATCTAATTGAAAAATCCTTGGATGACTCTTCATACTGCCTAGTTGAATGGTTGAACATTATTGAAATTGGGTGGGGAGCATATTCAGTGGTGAAGGCCAATGTAAGAAATGCTGCTTTAAATTAAAACCGGATATTCAATGCCAGGTCTGACTGGCAAAATCTCAGTGCCACCCCCAGAATATCCTGACACTAAGCAGTTAGTTTCAGGACATATAGCTGAGCTAAGAGGGGATATTCAGTGGTACAAACCAAGTATGTGCCACTGAATATCCTGCTTGGCAGGATGAATGTGGTTAGCAGGTCACTTAACAACATTAATCTTTTGCATATGCCCCCCAAGGTGATCAAGAATTCCAGTATATCCAAATGCCAGCATCTATTGAAGCAATGCAGCTTCAGTGCAATCCA
The DNA here is from genome assembly GCA_033557465.1 of Ichthyophis bannanicus. NCBI lineage: Eukaryota > Metazoa > Chordata > Amphibia > Gymnophiona > Ichthyophiidae > Ichthyophis > Ichthyophis bannanicus. Next base: position 85,924,499 of record CM066032.1, on the reverse strand, counting down.
AAAGGCCTGATGTGCCAGAAAGTATAGCGTGATACGATTGATGCTCATTAAGAGTAATCCAAGTTTCTGTTTCCCATTTTTCATCACCCCCTTAAACCATAGGAGAGTCTATGATGCAACATGGACCTTAGGAAAAGCACCTTTCCAAAAGTGAATAACATCTGTAGACAGATGAATGGATCAAAATAGAGTGGGCATGCTGCATCCTTTTGAAGCATTGTGAGAAAGAGAGGCCATATAAGGTTCTAAGCTGTGAAAAATGTATCAGTTTCCCTTCCCTAGTAAGAATCTGGCCAATATCTCAGCAAGGTCCATCCATCCATCCATACTGACCAGCATAACATTTTGTTGCCAGTTCTAATGAGAGGGTTACTCCATAAAAAAAATATCGGAAATGCTCGCCATTTATCATCCATTAATACATCTAGGGCATGGAATGGCTTCATAGTGGTTTCTTCAATTAGATTCTTTCAAAGATCTAGGCAATGACCCCCCACAGGGAAATAGTACTGTATAGTTTGCATGGGGTTGCTAATCTCTGCTCAAGATCTTCAGGGGTCTTCAGCATCTTCTTCAAGGACTCAGTGACAGCTTTGGCTCAGGATAAAGGCATAATCATAAAACAAGAAGTTAGGGAACTCTATACCCCACTTATTTCTAGGAGTCTTTAACTTTTTAAGTGCAATCTAGGGTTTTTATCTTATTCCATAGAAAAGTATTTAAGATCATATCCAATTCCCTATTAAAAGATTTTGAAACAAGATGGGTAACATTTGCAAGGTATACATAGTAATGGAAGCAAGAGTTATCTAGATCATTTCCAATTTACCCAGCCAAGATCAAAAGAGTAGGGACCATCTGACACACATATCTCTAATTTTAATATGCACCTTCTCTTCATTTGTAATGATAGTAGAGGTCAACTCTTGTGTAAACCAAATGCCCAAATACTTCAGTCCTGTAGACTTCCAATGAAATGTATACTTCTCAAAAACTCAAAATGGATATCAAGTGACGTTAACTTAGACTTCATCCAATTAATTTTGTGTCCTATTAGGATACAAAAGGATTGAATCACTTTCAACACTTCTGGCAATGTGACATCAAGTTCTGTAATATATAGAGATATATTATCGGCATAAGCCGATAGTTCTAAAGTAAGGTCCACCACTGTAATATCTTTAATTAAAGGATTTGCTTGAATGGGTAGTAGTAAGGGTTCCAAAGCAATATTAAATAATAAAGGAGGAAGGGGACATCCTTGACAGGTATCGTGGAATATCAGAAAAGAGGAAGAAATCATATTATTAACATTTATTTGAATTCTAAACTGCTTTTTTGTTATTTGCTAAAGGCAATATATCAAGTGAAAAATACACATACACATATAAATTTAGCAGAAGACTAATAATAAAGTGCTTGCATCATTTTCAGGAAACAGTCACCCACACCAAACCACTGAAGAACATGAAATAGATAGGCTCACTTGATTCAGCCAAGTGCCTTATCCAGTCTAAAAACACAGAGAGGGCAAATGACTCCATCTCTTTAATGATTTGCAGAATGCAAGAGAAAAGATAAGTATTGACTAAGTTGGGAAAGCACCAAATTCAATTGAGCAGCCAACACTTTGGCATGGATTTTACAGTCAACATTAAAAAGAGAGATAAGTCTATAGTTCCTTATTTCTAGGAGATTATGACCTGTTGTAGGAAGAACCACATTTAGTACCATTAGTACCTATACCATGGATCCCTAAAATTTATCAGACACTAAGGCTTCCTGATATATCTCTGACGCATATGTGTGTCAGAAACATATCAAATGTTTTATGAAAGTCGGCCATATATCTATTCCCTCCAAATGACTTATAGCCTTTTAGACCTTGAATAGCTGCAGCGATTTCCTGTACTGAGAGAGGAGACCCAAGCCTCATTTACATGTGATGTTCTTTTCATTACATCTACAAATATGTACAGTTTAGTGTGCCTATTAAGAAGGTCATTTTGAAAACTCTGTTCATCATATGCACGTCTGAAAATGCCCATTCAGATGTGCCAATCACATCTATGTCCCAAGAGCCATTTTAAAAAGGCCTGAATTTACATATGTCCGGCATAATCACGTCTATGTTGCATGGTGTGTGGTGGAAGTATGTTCAGGGTGGTCTGGAAAAGATACACACATAAGGCTGATTTTAGAACAGTAGTACAGGTCTGTACTTGCCGGCAGACATGCCCATATCTATACCCGTTCATAGGCACAAAGAGCCATCTGAAAAGTGCTCATTTCAGCCAGGAAGCAACAACAGAGAGAAGAGGGGAATACCTTCTGACTCTCCCATTAAATTTCACTCCCTCAAAAAAGCTTAGAGGTTTTGTGATCTGCTGTACCATTGCACATCTTTCTATGCAAAATGGCAGACCAGGACAGGTATGTGGTGACAGATGCATGTGCACATACTGGAATACCACCATGGGCACATCTATGTTGCTGATTTTGTAAACATGCATGTTTCTCACCTGCACATTCCTTAATTTGCTCCTTGACCTGCATGTGTCTACTGCATTATTCTGCACATTCCCATCGCCTTGCATCTTTAGAAAACATTGACATAGTCCTACCTTCTCTGCTGCCCTTCCCACAGAATTTCGAGTGTTTTGATCTGAAAGTCCCAGATGGCACCTAAGTGGTCTTTTTGAAATGCCACTCCATGGCATTATTGCACATTAAGCCATGTTTATCATTCAAAATAAACATTATTGTTTAGGACTCTAAGGGGTATGTGTACTAAAGGGAATTAAGGGATCAAGTGTGCTGTTAATGGCTGCTATTTTGGCACCCTTACACCCTTAAGGTTGCAAAAAAGCTGCATTAATGAGCATTAAAGGCTCCAGCAGTGTTAAGGGAACAGTAGGTGAAGAGTGGGTGTTATTGGGGTGAAGAGTAGGCGTTAACAGCGGGTGCTCCCTTAATGCCTGTTGTGTTAGCACCTTTAATGCTGGGGACCATAATGCCTAGAAAAGCCTCGTGGAAAGGAGGTATTTTGAGGGACGAGAGCCTATTTAAATGTCTGCAATGTGATCCACAGACAGGTGAGCCCAAGATAGCAGTGCTCCATTAGCAGCAACAGCATAGTACCCAAGTATGAAAGGGTACTATGTTGTTGGTGCAAATGGGGTAAAGGTGGTGGCACGTGGGTCATGCAGTGGGGGTTACTGGTGCACAAGGCAGATCAGGCAGCTGCCCACTCTCTGAATCCAGACATTGCTGTGCAGAGAGGTGTGTAGGGGTAGCCTACTGGTTAGTGCAATATCCCTATAAACAGGGGACAAGGTTTGAATCCCACTTATTTATTTTGGGCCTATGTGCTACTCAGGTCATTTCCCTGCCTGTAACAGTCCAGACTCTGCTGTAATTTGCAGACACACATCCTTCTACTTTGTTATGCGTTCTGACCACACTTTGAGTCAGCAAACATGCTATTCCCCATCATGGCCTTCTGAGAGCATGGTTTTATTGGCTCTGCTGCAGCCCATTCCTGGGGATCATATATATTCACCCTGCAGATATCAGGCATCCACCTGGAGATGTGGCATAATGGTCATGGCAAGATACCAGAGTTTGAGCCCCACTAGCACTCCTTATGTGACGTTTCAGAATGCGTTACTATCCATTTTATGTCTGCCACAACCTTCATGGATTGACAACACCTTCTTGTGACCTTGAGCAGGTCACTTAACCTACCAGTGGCTCAGCTGACTGCAGGTCTGTACAGTTCCTTTTTACCATCTGACATTACCAATTCGCCAGTAAGATGTATCCCCATGTTACTGCACTGATACAGCGGTATCGTAACAGGCAGTTATATGCATACAGCTGTAACCTACATGTGAGACATTGAGTCATATATGATATCATTACTGTGACTGTACAACTTTGGCTCCATCACATTTCTGCAGTACATGCAGACACATCCTACCCCTCGGATAGCCACCTGCAGGTATCACCTCATGTCCGTACATGCCCCATTTGCCCAGTTTGGATGACACCTGTCCAGTTGTTATCTGCAAATTTGTCTGGGGTGTTGTATGGTGGTTGTGTGGCTGGGACAGGTGTGAGACACACATGTCTGGTATCAGGCCTTCCACGTGGTACTAACACACATTTTCCCACACAGTACAAATACGTTGGGGATAGCACCTAATGGCATGTTGGTGCTGCCAGCCCTTACCACCCTCTTATCTGCTGCCATCCTTCCTTCAGCCCATCCATCTGCCCTTGTCAGCTGTGTGCATTTATGTCTTCTCGTGCAAGCTGTTACACCATGGCCTACACAGGTACTCTTTCCCGCATCTTGACTCTTCATGTACGCCTCTCCTGTGCCTGATCTGCAATCACCACTCCTGCTCCGTCCTCCTTTCACTGCACACATTCTGCCACTTCTGACTCCACTAGGGGGCACGTCTTCCCCATCCTATGCCACACATTGACATTGCACCATTTTACAGCAGCCCCTCCCAGTGCGTGGGTACAGCTGCCTCCCACATGCTTGTCCACATTACTGGCTGCCACACAGGGTGCCCATGGATCCGGCAGGTCCATCGGCTCCCACCTGTCCTTCCATCCATCACCTTTAGATTGACTTTCCTTGGTGCTCCCTTATCCATCATTAGGGTAACAGCCATTTTTGGATGTTAAGGTGCATGCTTGACACCTTAACGCCTGATGTTCTGTTAACGCACGTTAAACACCCTTAATGCAGGAACACCTTCTACTTGCCCAGTGCCCTTTATGCATGTAAAACCCCTTATCACTGCCATTAATTCCTGCTACCTTAACGTCCTTTAGTAAACATACCCCTAAATCACCAAATACTATTGAAATATAAACAAACTACTAGCCCAATGATTGGGTTGATGTGCACTGTGTTAAAAGAAACATGATTATGTTTTAAATCCCTAAAATTCATTGAGCTACAATTTAGTAAATTCTTCATTTTTGAGCAGATGTACATGTTTATAGCTTGCATGTCTACATTGGTCATGGTGCATTGTTGGAGATCTGCTGCCAAGACTGAATGACAACAACATTTTTACAGTTCAGCTCTTTGTCTAATTGCTTCTTGTTTTGTCACCCTCCTACCCCCTGTCTCCCTGCTCTGAAATTTCTATTTCTGTTATGGAGAACATCTCGTCTCTTGCATCCTTAATTAGGTTTTAATGCTCTATACTGTTATGAATTTCTAGGACTGTTGCCCTAATGAGCAGCGGTGATTCCAAAATGAAAACCATATTAACAATCAGCTCTGGAAGAAATATTTAACATATTTAAAACTCTTAGAAGCTAGGAAGGCAAGGGTTGTTTAACAGCAATTTAAAATAAATGGAAAAAGTGAAAAGAGAAATTATAAATGTCTAGTTCTTTGGTCCCATGGATTTCTTTTGCGTTCCTAGTATTCCATATTTCCATCTAACACATATATACAGTATGGAGGGAAAGAGAGCATGAATAAAAGACAATGCTAGCTATCAATTTCTTAGGAACAATTTAACCAGAATGAGTCTCTTTTATGGAGAGGGTGTTTGTCTGCGCATATTCATCAATTCTTAGGGGCTTGTTTACAAAGCCGCGGTAGTGGTTCGCGATCGCGATCGCAGCCGCGGCCCCATTGAAATCAATGGGGCCGCGGCTCCGATTGCGATCGCAAACCGCTACCGCGGCTTTGTAAACAAGCCCCTTAGTTTCCAGTACATATTTGTGCATGCAACCCCATAGGTTTGGTATCATAGGACCACTGTTCCCTCTAAGCTGTGCGCGTGTGCGCGCGCACACACCTTGCCGAGCGAGCGCACATACTTTATAACAGAGCGCACAAAAAATTATGGTTCTGATTCAGATAGAAAACAACACAGACGTCTTAAAATTTAAAATTTGTTGTGTATTTACGGTTTTCACAAGTTCTACAATATTTTCTAGTGCAATCAAAGTGGTGTACATACTGTATTCTGATGTGTAGTCAAATTTTAAAGTATATAACTCCGAGTGTTGTTATGTGGCACACAAAAATGTAACCTTCCTTCAAAAGCTGCACAGCTGATATTTTATGCGCACACAGCCTACAGAAAATTAGAGGGAACATTGCATAGGACCCAGAAGGACAGTGCAAGCATCAGTGGGAGTCTGTGCCACAAGTGTTCCCATGTCTATCAATCCAAAAGGGGCTTTTTTGGAGAAGCAGAAAAAGTGAGCCACATTTGCTTTGGCTGAGGAAGAGAAACAAATCTTTGCAGAGCTGGTGGCATAACTTTACAACTTGTTTATGTTTAAAGTTTAGAACATAAGAAGTGCCATACTGGGTCAGACCAAAGATCCAGCAAGCCCAGTGTCCTATTTCCAACATTGGCCAATCCAGGTCACAAGTACCTGACATAAACCAAAAATAGCCAGTTGCATGCTACTTATCCCCAGAGATAAGCAATGTTTTTCTCTGTCTACCTTGATAACAATTTATGGACTTTTCCTCCAAGAATTTGTCCAAACCCTTTTTAAACCCAGCTATACTACCTGCTTTCACCACATTCTATGGCAATAAGTTCTAAAGCTTAATTATATATTGAGAGCAAAAATATTTTTTGTCATCTGTTTTAAACATACTACTTTGTAGCTTCATGGTGTGCCCCCTAGTCCTTGAATTCTTTGAAATAGTAAACCATCAATTTGTATTTATCCACTCCACTCCACTCAGTATTTTATAGACCTCTATCATATCCACCCTCAGCCATCTCCAAACCGAACACCCCTATCCTCTTTAGCCTTTCCTCATAGGAGAATCTTTCCAACCCCTTTATCATTTTGGTCGTCCTTTTCTGTATTTTCTCCAGTGCCCCTATGACAGGATAACCAGTTAACACAGTTGTCGGGATATTCAGCAGCACTAAACCATTTAGGATATCTCCTCTACATTTAATTAGTCTCTCAGCTATGGCCTTGTCCTCCATGAGTACCTCTTTTAACTTTTGATCACCTAAAGGTCCACCTAATTCCTTCTCTTCTTGCTTCGAATGTACCTGAAAATGTTTCTTTTATTGTGAGTTTTTGTCTCTATGGCAAACTTCTTTTCAAATTCTCTTTTTGCTTTCTTTACTAATGTTTGCATTTAATGTGCTAGTGCTTATGCTGCTTCCTATTTTCTTCATGTGGTTCCTTTCTTCATTTTTGAAAGATAATGGGGGGGGGGGGGGCAGCATATTCTGCAGCAACAGCCAGCCTGAATAAAGTGTCTGCCTGTCACCACTTTAAATTTAACATGCATATTCATCTCATATCTTCTGAAGCCATACCCAGCCACCAGCACTGAATATCTAGTTTCCCTGGATTGAGGATTTGCTAGCCGAGTAGCATTGATATATTCAGCCACTGGTTGGATAGCTAAACCGGCTAAAATTAGGTAATCTTTTTTGGCCAAACTCTAGTTGGTCAAGTTTAACTGACCAGCAATAGATTACCACTGCCCAGTTAACTGTGGTTGCTGCCTCCGGAACATCCCAATGCCAGTTGGTTAGTGTTGGGGTGTTGAAACCAGGTAGCATCAATTTCTGCTTGCTTCTTGCTCCTTTCTCTACTCCTAGGTATTTATATACCCTTTCCTGTTCAAGTTCCTTGATGTTACATTCCTCAGTCACGGAGATGTTTTTAGTTTTGCTTAATTCTCCTCTGAAAAAGATTTCCTTAGCATATTTGTCAACGTCAAAAGTCATCTTGATATCATCTGAGAAGCTTTTCAGTACATGGAGTTGGTCAGTGGAACTGTAGATCTTCAAGTCATCTGCAAACAGCAAGTATGATGTTACCTCTGGGTTGTCATCTTATTTAGGATTAAAGCTAAATTCATATCCCAAAGAGTTGATGAGAATGCTCAGTGGATTAAGTGCCATATGAAACAGAAGTGGTGACAGGGAATCTCTCTGAAATATTCCTCATTGGATCTTGATATTAGAAATGATAAATTGACCACCTTCATACTTCAGATAGAGTGTGTTTTGCCACATTTTCATGGTAAACAATGTACTCGATCAGGCCAGGGTTTATTTTATACATTTCAAGGAAATTTATTATCCAACAATATGGAATTTTATCAAAGATAAAATGCTATACTGAGATTTCTACTTCTTTAGTTCTGGCCATGATGGCCTTATTCCTCAGTAACTTATTCCATATGCTCCACTCTTATTGCTCTTCTGCTCTATTGCCATTATATTATTGCACTAACAATAAAATAGAAATACGGCCCTCCAGTCATTAAAGATATTGCCGATTGTACAGTACTATGTTCTCACCATCTAAAGTAGAATAATACCCACAAAAATGAGTTATAAAAATAGAACCAATGGTCTCAGTCTGGAGATAGCAATACGGGGTGACTTACCCATAAAATGCTTACTCTTGTAGCATCAATGACCATAGATATGGTTCTTAATGTTCTACTGGGTGTTCATAGTTAAATGAGAATCGGAACTTATCTTAATATTAAATCCGATTTTTGAAATTCAAAAGATTGTGCTTCTATCAAACGATATTCAACGATATCCCCAATGCCACCTTTTGGGTACCATCTCTCTCCGCATTTCAGCTCTTCTTCAGGGGGTATGTATTTCGGAAACAGCACTATCTGCAAAGAGGTACAGCAATGTCAAATGCAACTGTATGCATATTCAATGGCATTAACACGGTTAGTGCCACTGTATATCCACGATCCTCTCCCCTACACCCCCTGATGCTAACCACTTAGCATTGAAGCATGTCGTGGGCATTCTGGAGAGGAGCAGAGGTGGCGATAGCAAAAGCTTGCCTATCTTTTAGCCGCAGGTGCTAACAGGGCAGCGTGCAATATCGCTGCTGCCCCGGTTATCTATTGTGGCTGGGAGGCTGTACGGCAAACCTGGATATTCAATTACGGGGCTGCATATGACCCTGGCATTGAATATCTGGGATTAAGGGTCAGCGCAGTTGGCTATGTGCTGTAGCGGCACAAAACCATCATAATTCAATATCGGGCACTATGTATTTTCCTTTTTCTTTTGTACCATACTTTAATTGTAGTGCTCTCTTGCTTAGACTTGGTATAGATGTTATGCAATGAAAGTCACCATATGAAGGTACTTAGAAAGATTTGAGGAGGAAACTTTTTCTCCCTCCTTAAGAGATACAGTGATGAGGCTTATTCTTGGTAGAACAGATATGAGACATATCTCTACATACAAAAATTGGACTGTCATATAGTTGCAAAAGTTTAACAGTGAAGAAGAAAGACAGGAAGAAAACTGAAGCCTTTGAATTATGGTGCTGGTGAAAAATACTGTGTATATCATGGACTATCCAAAGAACAAATCAGTTGGTACTATAGGAGATCAAACCTAAATCTTCTTTTGAAGCTCAAATGACATGACTTCAACTTTCATACTTTGAAAACATCATGCAAAAAGAAAGATCATTAGAGAAAGACATCATGCTTGGCAAGGTTGAAGGTTATGACAAGAGAAAGGCCAGCAATATGATGGATCAATACAATAACAGCAGCTGTTCATGCCACTCTGTCAACAATCAGCTGCCTGACTGAAGACTGAACACAATTTAGGACAACTATCCAGAGGGTTGCCATGAGCCATAGAAAAATAGAAAAATGATGGCAGATAAAGATGGGTCAATACCTCAAAGAGTCAGTAGTGGGATGGGAACAGCTGAAAGGGGCAAAACTGAAAGGGGATATGTTAAGGGCAACAAACCTTTTTGTTAGAAAGGTAAATAAATGTAAAAGGAAAAGGAGGCAGTTATGGCTCTCAAAGAAGTAGCTGAAAAGGTGAAGAAAAAGAGGGAGGCCGTCATGAAATACAAGAGATCACAGAGAGGGGGAGACAGGCATTTATATTTCGAAAACCTTAGAGAAGCTAACAAAGTTGTCAGGAAAGCAAAGGTACAAAAAGAAGAAGAAACAGCCCATGCAATAAAGTGGGGGGATAAGACATTTTTCAGATATGTTAGTGAGAGGAGGAAGTGCAAAAGTGGTATTGTCAGACTCAAGGTTGCAGAGGAGGAATATGCAGAAATTGATGAGGATAAAGCAGAATTGCTGTGTTTACAGATGAAGGGCCAGGAGCAGGACCTCAGAAAACAACCACAAACAAGAAAAGAAGTGACATGGATCTTGAATGATTTTCAGAAAACTGTTTGTGAAGAACTAACGAAACTAAAAGTAGACAAAGCAATGGGTCCTCATGGGCTACATCCAAGAAGACTGAGGGAACTTGAGAACATTCTATTGGCTGCACTGTCTGACCTTATCAATGCCTCTTTGGAGTGGTGCCAGAGGGCTGGAGAAAGGCACATGTGGTCCCATTACACAAAAGCGGACGTAAGGATGATATTGAGTACTACAGGCCGGTTAGTCTAGTTTCTGTGGTTAGTAAATTATTGTAAAAGAGAGAATAGTGAGGTTTCTGGAGTCCAATGGATTGCAGGATCTGAAATAGCATGGATTCACCAGAGGCAGGTCTTGTCTTTGACTGGGTGACCAGGGAGTTGGACCGATGGAGAGCCCTAACTGTGGTGTATTTAGATTTCAGTAAAGCCTTTGACACAGTTCCGCACAAGCGACAAACTGAGCACCCTAGAGATGGACCTTAAAGTTACTGATTGGGTTAGAAATTGGTTGAGTGTGAGGCATCAAAGGGTACAGGTAAATGGAGCTCATTCTGAGGAGAATGAGGTTATCAGTGGGGTGCTGCAGGGATCTGTCCTTAGTCCGATTCTTTTTAACATCTTTGTTTAGCGATATTGTGGAAGGGCTGTCGGGTAAGGTTTGCTTGTTTGCAGATGATACCAAAATCTGCAATAGAGTAGACACCTAGGAAGAAGTAGATAACATGAGGAGGGATATAGTTAAGCTTGAAGAATGGTCTAGAATTTGGCTGCTGAAATTTAATGTCAATAAATGCAGGGTCATGCATTTGGGCTGCAAAAAATCCAAAGGAGAGGTACATTGTAGGGGGTGGGGTACTTTGGTCCACAAAAGAGGGGCGGGATCAGGGCATAATTATGTCTGATGATCTTAAAGCAGCTAAACAGGTAGAAAAGGCAACTGCGAAAGCCAGAAGAATGCTTGGGTGTATAGGGAGAGGAATAGCCAGCAGAAAAAAAGGATGTGATAATTCCTCTGTATACGTCTCTGGTGCGATCTCATTTGGAGCATTGTGTGCAATTATGAAGACCGCACCTTCAAAAAGATATAAACAGGTTGGGGTCGGTGCAGAGGGTGGCTGCTAAAATGGCTAATGATCTTCATTATTAAGCATATGAGGACAGACTTAAAGATCTTAATATGTATACTTTAGAGGAATGGGGGGATAGGGGCGATATGATAGAGACATTTAAATACCTCCATGGCATAAATGCACAGGAGGGTCTCTTTCAATTGAAGGCAAGCTGTGCTACGAGGGGATATAGGATGAGCATGAAAGTGGATAGACTCAGGAGTAGTATGGGGAAATATTTCTTTCTGGAAAGAGTAGTAGATGCATGGAGTAGTCTCCCAGTGGAGGTGGTAGACACGATGGTAGTATCTGAATTCAAAAATGCATGGGACAAACACAGAGTATCTCTAAAGATAAAAAGAGGACGATTGTAGTTGATATGGAAGGGCAGACTAAATAGGCCATGTGGTCTTTTTCTGCCGTCATGTTTGTATGTTTCTATGTTTCTTACAACCTATCCAGTTTGCCCTTCCATACCAACAACTAAGCTCTACAGTCTCTTTTTCTCTTTAGAGATCCGTTGTTTCTTGAATGCAGATACAGTTTTTGTCTCTACTTTCTCCACTGATAGACTATTTGATGCATCTACCACTCTTTCTGTAAAGAAATATTTCCACACATTACTCCCGAGTATCTCCTTTCACCTTCATCCTATGCTCCCTTGTTGCAGAGCTTTATTTCAATTGAAAGAGGCGCTCCTCCTATGCACTTATGCCACAGAGATATTTAAACATCTCTATCATACCTACTCTTTCCAAACTTTATTCCAAGGTATACATATTTAGATCTTAAGTCTTTTCTCATATGTCTTATGGTGAAGTCCACTGACCATTTTGGTGGCTACCCTCTGCACCGACTCCATTCTGTTTATGTCCTTTTGAAGGTGTGGTCTAAATTACGTCTCAGCAAAGACTTATACAGAGGCACTATCACCTCCTTCTTCCTGCTGTCCATTCCTCTCCCAATGTACCCAAGCATCTTTCTAGCTTTTTCCGTCACCTTTTTACCTGTTTAACCACCTTAAGATATCAGAAGCAATCATCCCCAGGTCCCTCTCTTCTTTCATGGACAGAAACACTTCACACCCTATATTGTACTACTCGCTTGGATTTTTACAGCCCAAATACATGACCTGAATTTTTTAGCATTAAATCTCAGCTGCTAAATTCCTGACCATTCTTCAAGCTTTGCTAAATCTCTCGTCATGTTATATATATATATCTTCTTTGGTGTTGTCAGACGGATGCCTGGGTGAGAATGTTCACAGTCTTGGCAAAGGCATATATCAATATGATTTGCAAGGGATTGTGGGAAATGCAGTCCATTCACACCAGACACAGCCGCTCACAATAATTAGTTGTGCTTGAGTGTAAAGCCAATAAGATATTTATTTATGGGGTTATTTCTCCCAACACAGATATGCTTGGTAGCACATAAAACAGGATACTTGCTTTCAGTATTAAACTTAGAAAAACAAAATCAGGAAAACAACAGTTGAACTTGTCAGGCAATCAAATCAAAAGAATAAAGACCTGGTTGGTAACAAACTGGTCTTTTCTGTAGGCTCTAGCTAATATTTTCTTAGCAGTGCATCAAACAACAAGCAAAACCCACAAAGTAGGGAAAACTGTTCTTCTCAGGTTAACTTCTTATATCTTCACACATAGACTCAGAAGTGATTCCCTCAGAGCTCACAAGCAATTAGGTAAGGCTCAATTTCTAGCAGTTACCCAGCTGAAACCCCTTAGCTAGCTTGCTTTCTACTGCGTGGCTCAAATCCTACTCAGGAGCTTTTCTGAGTAGATTAAAGAACAAGTTTGTATTTCTTTGTGATGGTTGTTGTACTTTGTAACAGTAAATTACCAAAGGAGTTTAGACAGAGAGCAATCCATGTATTCACAGCTTGTATCTACCACCTCTCCCCCTTCTTCAACAATCATGGGTTCAAAATCATGGATTGGCGCACAGGAATTTCTCAATGGAGCACTTTCAGGAGAATACTTGTTTCCCTGCTGTCTTTCAAGGGTATAACTAGGGCATAGATCAGTGTTCATACCTGAGCTTCCATTGCTGTTAGAGTTCCTCTCTAAATAGCCTGGCCAGTATGTAGTCCAGTTCTTATGTCCAGCCTTCCAATCCAGATCCCTGGACACTGGATCTCTCTTCACATACCTTCTGACACGGGACCTAGGGTCCCTTCCAAGTGCAGCCGTCTCCCTCACAGGTACCATCTGGAGATTCCTAGTCCTGCAACACCATTCCTCTGGCTTTCCCCAGTCCAATGGTGTAAGCTTGCCTTTGGAATGCCTTCTAGTATACGTACTGCTATGGACTCCTTTAGACCTCCCAAATGCTTTTCTCTTCTTTCTTCCAAAGGGTTTCTTGCCCTCTCTGTCCATCCACTCTGGCTTCTGCTTCTGATGATTCTCCAGATGATGAAAATGTCCAAGATGAGGATCTCCAAGATCAAGACGAGGATGATTCTCTGTAGAATAAACTCTACCTTTATTCTGCTTAGATGAGTGCTCCACCCTAGCACAGCGCAGCTGTGCTGAATCAGGCCCTGCCCTTTGAGATGAGTGCTTAGGGATTACCTCATAGCCCTCCTGATTGAACACACGTTTCCCCACTTCAGCTCCTCTAATGGCTGTTGGAAACCTGGTGCATTCTGGGACTGGTAGTCTTTTATGGAAAAATTATGTTTTCTTATTTCTACCAGAACTGACAGGTTGCTTGTTCAGAGTCACTTCACCTTTACTGTAGCTCCTTCCTGAGCTATGATAAGCTTCCTTATCACAGTGTCTACTCTATTGCAGATTTTGGTATCATTTGCAAACAGTCAAACCCAAGCTTCATGCACCCCCGTTTATCTAGTTTGTACACTGTTTGATGTAAACCATTTTGACTGGTAGAAAAACAGTATACCAAAACCAGTTAATTAAATAAATAAATAAACCTTGCCCAATAGCCTTTCTGCAAAATCATTTACAAAAATGATGAAAAGAATCAGAGCAAAGGCAGATCCCTGCTGCACACCACTGGTAACATCCTTCTCTTCAGAGTGAGCACCATTTATTTGTACCCTTTGCTGTCTCCCATTCAACCAATTTCTAACCCAACCAATCACTTTAGGGTCCATCCCTAGGGCATTCAATTTATTTATAAGTCATCTGTGCAGGTTTTACTGAAATCTAGGTACACCATATCTAGAGCTCTCTCTTGGTCCATCTCTTCTACTATTGATCATTTGTATAGCAAAGTATATGCAGCGCTGTGCAGAGACATGTAAGAGATGATCCCTGATCATCAGAGCTTACAATCTAGTCAAGACAGACAACACAACAGCTGGGGACTAAGATATGTTTAGGGGAATGGTAAGGAAACACATAGTTGGAGATCAGAAGATTATGCAGATCGGGATCAAAAAGCAGCCTGATTGACATAGTCTCCTGCTCCCCAACTCTCCGAACACTCACTCAAAGAAATTAATGAGATTTGTCTGACAAGACCTTCTTCTTTTAAAACCATGCTGACTTGGATCCTGCAATCTATTGGATTCCAGAAACATCACTGTCCTCTATTTTAGCAGCCTTTCCATTAGTTTACTCACCACAGAGGTCAGACTAGCTAGTCTGTAGTTCCCAGTCTCATCCTTAGTTATGCTTTTGTGTAAAGGGACCACATACACCTTTCTCCAGTCTTCTGAGACCACACCAGAATCTAGAGAAGCATTGAAAAGTTCTGACAGTGGAGCCCCTAGAACCTCTATAAGTTCCTTCAACACTCTTGGATGTAACCCATCTGGCCCCATTGTTTGCCTACTTTTAGTTTAACTAGCTCCTCGCAAACCCAGTCTTCTGAAAACATATCTGAAAAATGTTTTCTTCCCCTATTTTACTGCGTTGATTAATTTTTCTTCCTTTTGTATCTTTGCTTTCCTAACTACTTTCTTAGCTTCTCCAAGATTTTCTGAATATTGTTGCTTATCTTGCTCTTTCTGTGATTTCTTGTATTTTATGAAGACCACTCTCTTTTTATTCATTTTTTCAGCTACTTTTTTTTGAGAACCATAATGGCCTTTTCCTTTTACATTTGCTTTAATAAAAAGGTTTGTTGCCCTTAAAATATCCCCTTTCAGTTTTGCCCACTGCATTTCTACATCTTCCAGTTGTTTCCATCCCACTAACGACTGCTTGAGGTATTGTTCCATCTTGGCCAAGTTAGATTTCCTAAATTCTAGGACCCTCTCTTTTGATTGGACTTTATCAGCCCTAGTGCTAATACTGAACTATACCATCTGATGATCACTGGATTCAAGATGAACACCCATTATACCAGAAATGCTCTCCCTATTCATTAGTACCAGGTTCAGTATGGTCCCCCCACATGTGGTTCTGTTACTAGTTGCTGGAATAGTTCTCCCTCTAGAGAATCCAGAATCTCCTTAGTTCAATATGACACCACAGCAGGGGTATCCCAATCAATATCTGGCATATTAAATCACCTATCAGTAGTACCTCTCCTTTCATAGAGACATTGTGAATGTCTTCAATTAAATCGCTGTCCACCTCTTCTGCCTGTGAAGGAGGTCTGTATATAATACCAATGCAAATGGATGCTCCATTCGCTATTTCCAGTGTAATCCACAATGTCTCCCTATTCCTCCTAAGCCCTGAAATTCTGTCACTTTAATATTATCTTTTACATGCAGTGCCACTCTTCCTAATTTTCTTCCTAGCCCATCCTTCTTGAATACATTATAGCCTGCTATGATAACATTCCACTTTAGCTGCAGTGACGGCGTTCTTAGCACGGTTGCTTGATTCTAACGTGGATTGAAAGCACTTGACACAGGGCTGTTGCCCGAAATATGCACGTCGTGTGGAACTGTCTTTTTGTGAGTAACATGTGCGATGAAGACTTGTGGACAGCAATATGATTTTGACAAGTGAAAGATGAGTGAAATGCATTTTTAAAGGTTGGGAACCTTAATTGAATAAAAAGAAGCTTGCCGTCTGGTGTGGGTTGTGTTGACCCTCCTTTGGCCTGCTCCGACAAAAATAGAAGTCTTTTTTGAGGTATTTTTCTGGTGGATCTTGTTTTTTGGAATGATAACATTCCAGGTATAGTTCTCCTTGAACCACATTTCCGAAACTGCCACAAAATCCAAGTCAGCCTCTTTCATTAAAGCTTCAACATCTGGAATCATATTTCCCATACTGCAGGCATTAATACATACCACTTTCCAGATATTGCCCTTTTTATCCATGTTTGCAGTGGTTTTTAATGTTTTACTTACCTGAGGGCTTTCAATTATCTTGGGACTTTCTTCACCTGTCCCCAACAAATCTAGTTTAAAGCCCTCTTCAGTAAGTTAGCCAGTCTGCTGTGGATGGCACTTTGACCCTTCATGGGTAGGTGGCACCATTTCTGCTCAGTAGTCCTTGGAAAATCATCCCATGGTCCAGGAAAACAAAATGTTCTTGATGACACCACCCACGTAGCCATACAGTCATTTTAAGGATGCGAGCTTCTCTGCCTCAGCCTTTACCCTCAACAGAGAGGATTGAGGAGAACACCACCTGCGTATCTATTGGCTTCACCCTCTCTCCCAGATCTATGAAGTCACTCTTGATTTGCTAGGAGGGATAGCGAGCAGTATCATTTGTGCCAACATGGATGAGCAGCATCGGATAATAGTCAGTAGGCTTGATGAGTCTCGGCAACCTTGCCTTAACATCTCAGATTTTGGCACCTGGCAAACAGCAGACCTCCCGGGACTTCAAGGCTAGTTGGCAGATGGACACTTCAGTACCCCTTAGAAGAGTCAGCAACCACCACTATCCTAACACCTGGGAAGTTTAGGACTTCAAAGAGCCTTCCTTCCTCTTTGAATCCAAAGATTAGAAGAGAGAAAAAAAACAGTAGCAGAAAAAGAAATATCCTCTTCCGCAAGACTACCAAAACTAATCTGTTGGCAGAATAGCAGAAAAAGTTATTAAAATGAAAACAAAAACCCTTTTAAGAACTCTGGGGCAGAGAAGATATACCTAGAGCCACATATTTACCTTGCTGGCAGTGGAGACCCTCTAGAACTGGCGGGACTTAACAACACAAGAGATGTACAGCAATTCACCAAACACTACTGGTGAATTTTATGTTGCACTCCCATTTGACCCTTGCCCGTCCTTGTAGAATTTCTTGGTGCAGATTATACACCATTTTGATAGTCCTTTCTAGACCACCTCTCCTCTATTTACATTAGAACTCCTTACCATTAGATGTAAGATTAGAACTAAACCTGTCTTCCTTTAAATCTGATCTGAAAACATTATTCTATTGTCAAGGCATCGGAACATAATATCTACCACAATATTCTCCTTGTTTGGCTGTCTGGTTATTTTCCATAACTGGAGTATATCTGAGAAGACTGGGTCATCTGATCCTACTGTCTTCCTGCACCTTATATTATTGTTATGGCTAGTCTTTTCTTATACCGTAAGTTAAGACTACTACCTTGTCTCCAAGTTTGATTTTCTTTTCTATCTAGTTTCTTAACCTTTCTATAATGGGGAAAAGGATATAGTAAATAAAAACGCTGTGCTAAATTAAATTATGTTTATGTTTATTTTTACTTGATATACCGCCCTTTATAACATCAGATTGGTTTATATTGTTTTGGAAGTATGACCTCCAGAATTAGATACAATAGTTCAGTTGAAATCTCACCAATAAATATTACTATTGAAAAAGATTCCTTACAAAATTGAATAAGCCTTCCCAAATTAAACAGTAAATGGCAAAAAGTTCCAAAGTAGATACAAGTAGAAAATGTAGAATGCCATTCCTTTCTTCCAAACCCTTCCGGGACACCCTACTTCTCTTCCTTTGGCCTTGGATTCCCTCTGGACCTTTACTTGGCTCTTCCTGGTCCAAGATACTCCCATTTGAAGCCTTTTTCTTCTCTTCTCTCCTAAGGATGCTTGGATTAAGCATAGCTCTTTCCATTTATCCATCCACTTCCACTGTTGGTTATCTCTAGAAACAACTTCAAAAAGTGAAAGATCAAAAATACCACTACAGGGACTCATTTGTATGGTCTTCTCTCTGTACTGTGGAAGAATTCCATCTCTTTATATCCTTCTTTCTGGTGAACTCTGCATGAAGGCCTGTTGGGTTTGTGCCTCTTTCTACCACTAATTCCTCATAGAGAAACAGGAGAGATCTATCCTCCTCCACTCAATCATAGGAAGACTACTCTTCAAAAAGATTGATTGAATTTCCTTGCTGGCACAATGACCAGTCCCTTAGCTACACCATTGTGATTACTCCTAGACAGAATTACCATGACAAATGGTTCAATCCTGTCTTATTCAACTGTGCTATCATCAGTTGAGTGGAGGAGTAGCCTAGTGGTTAGAGCACTAGTTTGCTCAGCAAGAGATCAGGGTTCAATTCCCACTAGCACTTCTTGTGGCCTTGGGCTAGTCACTTAATCCTCCATTTCCTTGGAAGAAAGGCCAGGCAATCTGCTTCCACTCACACTGCCAAGAAAACCCAGGAGCTGCTGGGTGGCCAGGAATCAGCATTAACTCAAAGGTACTTTTCCAATGCTGTCAGGTATGTGCAGTGATTTACCAATACACATAGAGCTGGATATTCAAAGAGGTTTAGTGGAAGCTGATAAATGTCTAAACCTTACCCGACAGCCCTTCCTTGTCTGCCAATTTTCAGTGACTATGGGATAGTAAGGGTCTACACAGACAAAAATAGTTTGATTTGTGTTCATTTAAAATGAGTTTTGGCAGTTTAGGGCATTTTCATGTTTGTTTCACTTATTTGGTTTTAGGTGTTCTTTGTATACACTCAATAACTTTTAAAATCATGTGAGAAGGCCCAAAATGTGCCAATGCAGTCCTATTTTATAAAGGCAACAATGGTGCATATGTGTCTTTATAGGCTCCCGGGAACAGCCCCAAATAGGGCACAAATTCTCCCACTTACATTTATACCTGCTGTGAAGGCAGGGCCAGTGCAAGGATTGGAGGTGCCCTGGGTAGGCCCCCTGCCGCCCCCCTGTGGCCCCCTGCCGCCATTGCTGCTGCTCCCAAACCACAATGCAGTGCTTAGCAACACACTCCGGCACAATGTCATGGTTTCTTTCAGTTACTCTCTGCCGCTTACATCCCCCTCTAAAACAGCTTCCATTTTGGGAGCCATTACTGCCGCTGCAGACTCTGTAGAGGGGCAGCAGTGGCACCCCTGGAGGTTCATCGTTCTAGACGACTGTTTACTAGTACTACTACTTATCATTTGTATAGTGCTACAAGGTGTACACGGCGCTGTAGAGATGCATGTAAGAGACGGTCCCTGCTCGTAAGAGGTTACAGTCTAATCAAGACAGACAACACATTATGTGGGAACTAGGATATATCTAGGGGAATGGTAAGGAAACACATAGGAGGTGAATAGGAGACCAGGGGGATCAGGATCCAAAAGCAGCTCAAAGAAGTGAGTTTTTAGCCTGGATTTGAATAGGGCCATAGATGGAGCCTGATGTACCTAGTTTGCCTAATGGTAGCACTGAACCTGTTTGAAGGTATAGATATATGTATGCACTCTATGCACATACCTGCATATATTATAAGATATGAGGGTTATTTTAGAAGCCTTATTGGCAATTTACATGTGTAAATATTGGTACGTACACATGGGGCCTCATTCCGATGAAGACGTCCGGGCCCTTGTGCACCCGATCGGAATCGGATGCACAGGAGCAGACGTGATTCTGATCTCATGGGGCATGTCACGACTAGGCCTGTACGTGAAGACTGGGACCCGATTCCGGTCAGCTTGCATATATAGGCCTCTACCCGGCTAATTCAGTCAAGGCTCCCGAATGGAGCCACGGTGCCATGGCATCCAGTTGCCATGGCACTGTGGCTCCATTTAGGCGCTCTGATCCCCGACCACCAACCTGTTCTCTCATTCCCCACAGCCCGACTCCTTATCTAGACTCCCAAGGCCAGGGTCAGGCTGCGGGGAATCACCTGTACCCTCTCCGAACCCTTTCTGCCTCCCAGACCTGCTGTCCTCCACCATCTAGGGAACCTCAGAGGTGGAATAAGTTCCTCATTCAGTCTGCTGGCCCCAGATATACAGGGTCAATATCTGAACCGGCCTTATACATCCACGGCCGCAGACCGCCCACTGCCCGCCCTAACTCCATCTCCACACTGCTCCTTTCCCACGCCCGTCTAGCCTACCTGTGCAAACACCTTGTTCATACGGGGAGGTTAGTGGATGCAGAGGAGGCTGAATAGCGAGGATGGACATCCCAATGGAACGTCCATCCCTGCTATTCACGGCTTGGAATGACCCCGATGGTACGTACACATTTATACATATGTACAGTGGAAATGGTATCTGTGTATAAATGGTGATTTTATAAAGAGCTCAGTTTACATGTGGATGTCCTTAATACATTGAACTTGCAAAGTGGTGTGTCAGGGGCATAGTTAGGAGCAACATGTATGACCACAAATGCCCAAGTTGGGATTTCCACTTGCTCTATGGCACACTTAGGTTTTTAAAAAGGGATTGTTTCAACCAGCCCTTTACTAGGGGGACTAAAGGGGATATCCTCTTTAATACTCTATTGTTCATTTCTCCACTCCAGTATGACATTTTAAAAAAATATAGCAGTATCTGCAGTTAATCTCCATCATTTACACATGTAAACTTGCAAAGTAGCTCATAGATATAGAAACATAGAAACATAGAAATATGATGACAGAAAAAGACCACATGGCCTATCTAGTCTGTCCTTCCATATCAACAACTACAACAGTCCCCTTTTTACCTTTAGAGATCCTCCGTGTTTGTCCCATGCTTTTTTCAATTCAGTTATTGTCCTCATCTCTACCACCTCCACTAGGAGACTAGTCCATGGATCCACTACTCTTTCCATAAAGAAATATTTCCGCATATCACTCCTGAATCTATCCCCCTTCACCCTCATCCCATATCCCCCTCGCAGCAGAACTTGCTTTCAATTGAAAGAGGCTCTCTCCCTGAACATTTCACGGAGGTATTTAAACATTTCAATCATATCACCTCTATACCGCCTTTCCTCTAAGGTGTACATATTAAGATCCTTAAGTCTGTCCTCATATGCTTTATAATAAAGACCACTAACCATTTTAGTAGCTACCCTCTGCACAGACTCCATCATGTTCACATCCTTTTGAAGGTGTGGTCTCCAGAATTGCACACTATACTCCAAATGAGGTCGCACCAAAAACTTATACAGAGGCACTATCACCTCCTTTTTTCTGCTAGCCATTCCTCTCCGTTTGCACCCAAGCATCCTTCTAGCTTTTGCCATCACCTTTTCTACCTGTTTAGCTACTTTAAGATCATCAGACACAACCACGCCTAGGTCCCGCTCTTCTTTAGTGGACAAAAGTACTTCACCTCCTATACTATATTGCTCCCTTGGATTGCTGCAGCCCAAATGCATGACCTTACATTTTTTAACATTAAATCCCAGCTGCCTAATTCTAGACCATTCTTCAAGCTTAGCTAGATCCCTCCTCATGTTATCTACCCCTTCCTGGGTGTCTACTCTATTGCAGATTTTGGTATCATCCACAAAGAGGCAAAAGGAGGAGTAGCCTAGTGGTTGGGGCAAGGTACTTCAGGCCGAAAGGTTGGGGGTTCAAATCCCACTAGAGGACAGCAACCTTTGGCCGGAAGGACTGGGGTTTCTAGTCCCACAGATGCTCCTTGTGGTCTTGGGCCAGCCACTTAACCCTCCATTGCCCATGTTCCCTGTAAGTATTAGTGTATGTGTCTCATATCCCTGCATGTTAAATGTATCCCCCAATTGTGTTGTGACCGCTTTGATTGAAGGATAAGGCGGTATACCAAACTATCTAAATAAATAAATAAACCTTACCCAACAGCCCTTCTGCTATATCACTATCAAAGATGTTAAAAAGAATCGGATCAAGGGCAGATCCCTGGGGCACACCAGTGTGTAAGTACCTGGTACATATGTGTGTAAATAGCAAAATATCAGCCGACACGTGTAGGCGCCAGCATGAGTAGGTAGATGTTTTTCCTCTGTCACTTTTTCCATGTGTAAGATTCTAAAATGGCTCCTCCCAGTGTACATGAATGCCTAGTCATGTGTACTCCTACACTTCCTTTAAAGTATTTTAGAACTGGCTCCGTGCTTTGCAGAACCCTTTCTCAAGTACCACCAAATTTGTAAATGCTGCTTCTTTGACATCTCAGCTTCAATTTCCATGTCTTTTCTAAAATGTGCCTTTAGATGCATACACTGCAACTCTGCTTCTACTCTGGCCAAACTATACCCCTGGGAATGCCCGTGCATAGACAGTGCAAAAGTAGGTGCTCTCTTTCCATGAATCTATTTTTTATACACCTCCATGATCACACAATTTATAAAGGTCCTTCTCTGTGCGTAAAACAGGTTTGCACATCAAAAAACATTCATATAATTCTCACCAAATACAATGAAATCGTTTCAAACAAAATGAAAACAGGAGCAAGAAACAATGAAACAAAATGTGACCAGGATACACATCTTTGCAGATTTTCTATTGAACCTGCCTTTGCTACTGAAGACAGAAAGTGCCCTCTTCTCAAAACTATTTTTGTCATATACAAATCCTTTTCATACAAGAACTACAAATAGCCTAAGTCACTTAAAAAACTTCAGATCCACAGGATCTTTTGAAAGAAACACATTTTAAATAGCTGGTGTCCTTGTTCGCTGAAACAACCATGAAAACAGAACCTCAAATCCTTTTATCATGTTCCACAAGCTGAGTAACAGTGTGGGAAGCTGTCTGAAACCAATCATATGACACCCAGTGTTGCCTTCCTGAGATGACTGCTGTAAAGGGAAACAGTATCACAGAAGCCTTAGCTACAACAGAATGAATAATATATTTAAACTGCATGCGCCTAGCACTTTGTTATCTAAAATAAATAGTAGCAAACGAGTGCATGTATAGCCCAGGAATAAATCTGCTTTGACTTCCCAAGGAAACGTTTTTTTAAGCTCTGTGTCTCTACAGAACTCTTGGTGGATTCCTCCCCCCTTTTCCTGGGTTTATTTGTATTATTCATTTATTGATTTGTTTAAAGAATGTATATAGAAGAGTCCCTCATTCAGTGAGATTTACAATTAAACCAAATATGAACATCCAGAAAACAATTAATGAAGAAGGCCCTCAATTTAGACTGAGGGCCTTATAATATGGCAGAGCCTCTTCTGGAAGGGGAAATGGCCAAGATGATGAGAAGGGGGGAGGGAAGAGGTTGGGGAACTGCTTATTGGTGGCCAGGGATGAGGTAGAGTGGTTGGGAATTCAGAAAGTGTTGAGGGGAAAGGAATTGGTTTGGTAAGATGGTCTGGCAAGAGAGGAGGCAATATAATTGCAGTGCTTTTTCCCTCTTTCCCCTCTTTTCCATCTTCTTGTTATATGGGTGAGGGACCTGGGGGTGCTGGAATGATAAACAACCATAAATGTATTGTATAATTATAGTTCAAAACATTTTAATTGCGGGTACAAAATAAAAGAGCAGAATATTACACAACTGTCCACTTACACAAATGTTATGGACCTATGTTACCAAATAACATCCTAGAAGCAAAGGATGCAAACAGGAAGTAAGTGCTTTCAATCAATTTCTCGCTCAAAGGAGAGGATTATATCATAAAAAAGGGAATCAATTACTTACTTAAAAATGAAGCTCACATCATAAAAAAGAGGAAGGCATGACCTGCTAATTCATACAGTAATACTTACATTCATCAGGCAGCTAGGGTAGCATAACCACCCAGCGGGATGAAGAGCAGCACGCATGTGGACTGCCATTTAATCAGTCATATTGATTCTAGCCCTATCCCTAACAAGGAACATAAAATACTCTTAAGTATGGGATCTCTTTCAAGTTAATAAAAAGTCAAACGATCACTAAGCAGAGATTCTATCCATGGCATTAAAGTTAGACAGAGATCAAAAGGTTATAAAAATGTATACACCATGAGCATGCACAGCAATACCTGACATATTCCTTCAGACCCATATAACTAAATCTGACACCAACAAAGTGACCGCTCACGTTATAAAAGTTTTACCTTTTGCATAAAAACTCAAAAGGCATAAAAAATTATAAATACATATATAAGTTTGTAGGAGAAGTTTGTGGCAATTCAATATTTTACCATCATAAAAATACCCCTAATAATATGCAATGGACAATTTTATATTTAATAAAGATATACCCATCTATGTTAAGACTTAGGCAAATTCGGAAATATATGCTCCATAAGAATGTATTTTTATGAATATAGTATATCTTCTCTTACCAAATCCAAACAGTCAAGTAAATCAATACTATACCAATCTTTGGGAAAAGAGTGCTATCGGTCTCTTTCTCCACAGCTGACAGTGACAGTGGGGGGTGGGGGCAGCCAGGATCTCTGCCTAAGTTGCCAGGACCCTTGGACTGCCCCATGCGACATATCACTTTTCCACCGCAGCAGCATGTCTGTGTGCTGCCACTGTCACTGTGGGATTGTGACAGACATCACAGATGGTAATGGTGATGGAAAGATGTCTCTATGAGGAGAGGCTAAAAAGGTTAGGGGTCTTCAATCTGGAGAAGAGGCGGCTGAGGGGAGATATGATAGAGGTTTAGATATGAATGAATGGAATGGAACGGGTATATGAGTCACAGGTCTGTGACTAAAAAGCTGTTTGATTATTTTCATCTAATTTCCATGTATTTTGGTGTGCTGAAAACAAAATATTGAAAAAACTCCTAGACGTCATGATTTGCCACAACATGCAAAATTGTCTTCAAATTTATCAAATTTTTTCAAATTACTATTAATTAATTCAAATTACTATTAATTAATTCACATAAGTGCATTTAAGATATAAAATGCCAAAAAAAACCTTAAAGGGGTTGTCCGAGTTATGTAAAAAAAAAAAAATAGCACTGTAAATCTGATGGTCAGCAATATATACATAAGCTAAGCAAGTTTTAAGTCTGTGCTTCTAATGGTAGAAGGGGTTAATCTTTCCTGAAGAATCCAGTGGGAGGGAGACACAGGGCAGATAACAGCAGCTCCGGTCAGTGCAGTGGGCGTGGCCAGCACTGTGACGTCTCGTGTACAGACATAGAGCTGCTCTCTCCTGCATGCCACACTTGTGCACGAATCATCATCAGGTTCTTGGTTCTAGGCTGTTCACACTTTTTCATCGCAATTCGTGTTAGCTCGTCATTCTTCAACCGTTATGTTATGGCTCCGCGAAAGTGTATTAATTTGCCAGACAGTTTCTGTTTCATCTGTGGTGAATATACAGTGTTAAAGCAACAGCAGAATATTACAGACTTTGTGAAAAAAGTATACTTTGCATACTTGTGACTAAAAATTGGAGCTCAAGATAAAGTCTGGGCGCCTCATAAAGTGTGCAAACGGTGTGTTGAGGACCTCCAAAACTGGTTCAAGGGTAAGAAAAAATCTTTCCGTTATGGGATTCCTATGGTATAGTGAGAGCAAAAGAACCATAGTGATGGCTGTTACTTTTGTTCATGCGATGTAAAAGGGTTTAATTCCAAATGGAAGCATTCCATTTCATACCCCAATCTTCACTCGGCAATTCGTCCCATCCCCCATGGCACAGATATACCAGTACCTATGGCCCCTGCTACCTTGGAAGAGATACCTAGCTCCGATGAAGGTGAAGTCATACCTGAACCAGATGACGAATCAAGTTCTGACTTTGAAGATGATACAAGACCAAAATTGTTTTCTCAGGAGGAGATGAATGATTTGGTAAGAGACTTGAATCTTCCCAAAGATGCCGCTGAATTACTCGGATCAAGGCTGAAAAGCAGGAATTTGTTGTTGCCAGGAGTGTCATCTTCATGGTTCAGACATCGTGAAAAGGAGTTTGTTCCTTACTTCGCCCAGGAAGACAAGTTGGTTTATTGCATCGATGTCGAAGGTCTGATGGGTCAATTTAAAATCCAGTATGATTCAGAGCAATGGCATCTTTTTATAGATTCTTCAAAAAGAAGTCTCAAAGCAGTTTTACTCCACAATGGTTTTTACGCTTCCATACCTGTAGGTCATTCTGTACACTTGAAGGAAACCTACGAGAACTTGGAATTGGTTCTTCATAAACCTAAATATGAAGACCATGGTTGGCAAGTGTGTGGGGACTTGAAGGTCTTATGCATGCTGCTTGGGCAACAAGCTGGGTATACCAAATATCCTTGTTTTCTGTGTCTATGGGACAGTCGAGACCGACAAAATCACTGGACCAAGAAGAGTTGGCAGCCGAGGGTGCTAAAAGTCAGTGAAAAAAATGTCCTCCAAGAAACTTTGGTACCTTCCCATAAAGTTCTTCTACCACCTCTCCACATAAAATTGGGATTGATGAAGCAATTCGTAAAATCACTTCCAAGAGATGGAGAATGCTTCAAATACTTGGTCACCAAGTTTCCAGGCCTGTTGGAGGCAAAATTGAAGGAAGGTGTGTTCGTCAGACCAGACATTAGAAGGCTTATAGTTGATCAAGAGTTTGTCAATACCATGACGGATCCTCAAAAAGAAGGGTGGATTGCATTTAAAGAAGTCATACAGAAATTTTTAGGCAATAACAAAGATCCTCACTACAAAAAGATCGTCGGACGAATGCTGAAAGCATTTCAAGCTTTAGGTTGCCTGATGAGTTTGAAAGTGCATTTCCTCCAGTCCCACCTTGACTACTTTCCTGAAAATTTGGGAGCTGTGAGTGATGAACAAGGTGAACGATTCCACCAAGACATTAAAGAGATGGAAAGGAGATACCAGGGAAAATGGAGCATTACAATGATGGCAGACTACTGTTGGATGCTTCAGAGAGACATTCCAGATGCTGCTCACAAGCGTAAATGCACCAAGAGGAGCTTCACAAGGAAGAAGAATAGAGTTTAGTGTGTGTAGGTGAGCTCATTTCAGTTCAAAAAAGGATTTTCATGAAAATATTGTAATAAAACTTTAATTTTATAAGTCTATTTCCGTTTATTTTGAGGTATTGCCTTATTTAACATATTTACCTAAATTGTCAGGAAATGTGATGTCCTATTACAAAATGGAGGTCATTTTCGGATTCAGTGCACCACAAAACCTAAAGATTACGTGGAATAACCAAAACAGCTCTCGAAAATTTTTTTTTTTTGCAGACCTGTATGTCATTAAAATGTAGAGAGACTAGGGGACATGCAATGAAGCAAAAGTGTAACCCATTTAAGACTAATAAGAGAAAATATTTTTTCAATCAACATGTAATCAAACTCTGGAATTCATTACCGGAGGATGTAATAAAAGCTGTTCATGTAGCTGGGTTTCAAAAAGATTTGGACGGGTACCTTTAGGAAAGGTCCATACACCATTATTCAAGGGTACCCGGGAAATCCCCCAATACAGGCATTGTGGAGCCTGTGTGTCTTTTGGGGAACTGCTAGGTACTTGTGACCTACGTTAGCCACTGTTGGACACAGGATACTGGGCCTGATGGACCTTCGTCTGAATCAGTGTGGTATATCTTATGATCCTATGTGCCACCTGGGCAACTGCCAAGTCCACCCTGTGCACCAGCAACCCCCACTACATGACCCATGTGCCACCTCCTTTGCCCCATTTGCACTACCAACATAGTTCCCTTTCATACTTGGGCACCATGCTGTTGCTGCTAATGGAGCACTACTATCACAAACTGGTACTCCCCTGTCAGTGCATCACATTGCAGACATTTAATTAGACTCTCTCCCCTCTAAATACATTCTTTCCGTGAGGTTTTACTTGGTGTTAGGGTTCGCGGTGTTAAAGGGCTTTTAAGCATGTTGCACAATAGGCATTAAGGGAGCACATGCTGTTAACACCCAGTATCCGCCCCGTTAATGCCCACTCTCCGCCTACTGTGCCCTTAACACTACTGGAGCCTTTAACGCTCATTAAAGCAGTTTTTTCACATCATTAAGGGTGCAAGGGTGCCAGTAACAGGTGTTAACAGCACACTGGCTCCCTTAATGCCCTTTCATAAACATACCTCATAGAAAGCTTGGACCTGAACTGTTGCTTGACAGCATAGGAATGCATGCATATAAAATTAAATGGTCTGGCAGAACACAAAGAACTATACTGATCAGGTAAGGCATAATAATACTTTTACCACAATCTATATCTATATCTCTCTACATAAATTAACTAATTCTATTTACTGTGGTTCATCCTCTTTACTTATACTTACTGTGATAGGTGATTAGTTTTGTAAATACAAAATTCATGCATTGATTAAGGCTTCCCTCCTACTCTGTGTCTATGGAATAAAAACTTAGGTCCTAAATATTAATCCAGAATTCTTTTATATTCACCAGCTTTCCTGAGCTGCATGCAAACAGCATTTCAATTTAGAACTATTCACTTTAAAGCAGAATGACCAGTCACATAATAACCTCTACTGCCCTTCATTAACTTCCCATCATTTTAGGAAGCCTTCAGAACAGTCTGTCACAATTTTCTGTCTGTGTTCAAGTTCTATCACTGGCAGGTACAGCAAGGGCTATGGGTATTAGAGAGTTTTCTGAACTAAAGGATGTGCATGTTTCCACTTAGAAAATTGCTCCAGGGAATTCATTATATTTCCAGTAGACCTTTGACATGAACCTGTTTTTTAAATTAATACATGAACGTATATGCGCATATTTTCTAATAATCTTAGAATATATGCAATATGAACTATACTATATGCATATATTTCGTAAAATATGTGTGTAAATGACATTTGCCCCACCCGACCACCACTAATCCATCCACTCAATCCATAGTAACATAGAGCCTGATATGCAAAGGCATTTACATTGTTTCAGCGGCACTAACATTGCTAGTGCCGCTGAATATCTCAGATTAATGGTGCTATATGCTCTGATGCTAACCACTTAGCATCGGGGTGTGTCGGGGCATTCTGGGAGTGGTACTCGGGGATAACCATGTCGTGCAGATATTCAGCCACTGCCCAGTTATCCCTCAGCAGTGAAAGATAGGCACAGCAAAAGCTGTCCTAACGTTTGCTGCTGGAACTAACCGGGGAGCGACTGAATATTGCCGCTGCATGGTTGGTTTCTGTGCCATGTGTGACTGTGCGGCAACCCTGGATATTCAATGCCGGTGGCCAGATATGGCCCTGGATTGAATATCCAGGGTTAAAGTCTGGTGAATAGCCATCGCAAATGAATATCGGGCCCATGGTATATGCCAGCAGATAAAGACCAGTATGGTCCATCTAGTCTGCCCAGTTAGGGTGACTAATGTAGATGTACCTGTCACTCCATGTAGGTCACTCTACTCTGTGACTTTGCTTAGTGTTGTACCTGCTGCTATGTGCAGGTCACCCCTCTCTATTTGCTGAGGTATAAGAAATAGTTAAGTTTATTTTGATTTTATCCTCTTGCTTTAAAGGGATCCACTGTGTCTGTCCCATGCCATTTTGAATTCCGTCAGTGTATTTGCCCCCACCACCTCCATTGGGAGGGCATCCCAAGCATCCACCACCCTTTCAATGAAAAGGTATTTTCTGATGTTGCTTTTCAGTTTACCCCATTGCAGCTTCATTTATATCCTCTAGTATTTCAGCTTTCCTTTCTTTGAAAAAGATTTGTTTGTTCATTAATACCCTTTAAATATTTAAACATCTGTATCATATCTCCCCTGTCCCTCCTCTCCTCTAGGGTATACATATTAGGTCTTCATGCCTCTTCTCATATGTTTTCTGTCCAAATCATTTTGGTTGCCTTCCTCTGAACCGTTTCCAGATGAATTTATGAACATTTGAAGATAGATTTCACAAATGACGTGCAAGCACAATTGGGGCATCCAAGTCAGAATGTCTGAAAAAAAAGCAAGCACATCCAAGTTCAGACAGGATGTCACAAACATGGACATGCTCGATATGGATGTCTGTGGGGATGGCTACATAGACATCCCCAGAATAGCATTCAGGGACATGGCCATGTAGGAACAGCCTAATGGCTAGAGTAGTGGGTTAGGATCAGGGAAGCTAGGGTTCGGTTCTACTGCTGCTATCATTGTGATTGTGCAGAGTACTGGGGATGGTAAAATTTCATCTTTTGGATATTTTATGGCCAAAATGAGCACTTTCCTGATACCTATTCGTGCCTGGAATAGGTCTAAACTTGGACGGAGTCACAGATGTCCCCAATGTTTCTGAAATCAAGCGGGGACATCTAATTCCATTGCGCTGCCCTAGGCATGCTTCTGCCACACCCCCTGCTTGATTGGACATTCTTGTACTGGAGACATCTTTAAAAACATTTGAAATATGGCTTTGGGGACACCTCCATGTTTTGGATGTCTGCATGCAAGTTATCAGATGTCCAAATTGCTACTAAGGCTTTTAAAATGACCCCCATAGGCTCTGTATCATGAAGGAAACAGAAAAATCTATTTTATGCATAAAACACTATTTACCAGTGGAAATGCCTTTTAAAATTGCATTCTAGAATTTGCCATTGCCTGAGCTACCCACTTAGGTTATAAGCTCTCTAGGCAAAGTCAAGAATACTTGCTGGGCATGTCTAGTAGTTATGTATTTATTTATTTATTTAACCTGTTTTGTATACCACCTTATCCTTCAATCAAAGTGGTTGACAAGACAACAAAGGGTTTATATGTTATGAGTAAGGAAAGACAAATACAATACATTACAATACAATGCCAATAATAAGCATTAGGGGCCTGTTTATTAAAGTGCAGTAAGTTAAACTGCAAAAGTTAAGAGGTGGTAAGTACAAAGCCTGTGCTCTAAACGCAGGGGGTGTGCCCAGCATCTGCCCTGCATGAAGAGCACAAGGCAGCTCCAGTACTTGCTGCATGAGATCTGCATTCTCTGCCTCAGCAGGTAGCACTGGATCACCTATGCTAGCTGCCGAGGCAGGAAATATGAGCCCAGGGAAACAAAGGCCAGAGGCAACAGCCTCCATGTTTGGTCCCCCTCTCTGAACCTCCATGACACAATCCCCCAATCACAATCTCCCAGAGCATCTCCTAAATTGATCTCATTCCCTCCAAACAGTACCCACCCCACCCCACCTGAGCATAACATCCCCCTGAGCATTCCTTCTCTTCAGGTCCCTCCTGAAAGCAAACTAAATGTCAAGTCAAAATCATCCTGGACCCCTGCCAAACAGACCCTCCCCATACACACAATACTGTAACCATCATCCCCCTCTTGAGCCTTACTCTGGTCTCTAGTGGTCTTTGGGGCAAGAGTGGTCCCCTCCACTCCTGCCCTGGCTAGCAAGGCATCCAAAATCCAAAAGTGATAATCTCCACTAGGGGTGAGGACACCATTTTGGATGCCTTCCCAACTGAGGCATGTAGTAGCCATGAACAGCCTGAGTAAGACCCAAGGGGGCTTGGGATGTTTGCAGATGGTCGGGGTTAAGGTATCGTGGTGTGGAGAGGGTCTGTTTGGGTTGCTTTTGGGAGGAGACTTTGACTTGACATTTACTTTGCTTTCCAGAGGGGGGTTCCTGAATGGGATATTTGAGAGAAGGGGTTGTTTTTGAGCAGAGGGTCCTGAGTAGTGGAGGGGTGCTTGAGGTGGGGTTGTGATGAGGGGTGTTGTGTCATGGGAGGGGATTCCTCTGTGGCTACTGCAGTTTCTGCTTTGTTGTGCTGGACCTTTTGAGGTGGAATTACAGTACATACAGCCACACTATTGACAGTCATGACAGCTAGTGCATGGCAGCATCCCATATGCATGCTGTCATCGGCTGATATGCTCACTCTCTACCCTGATCCTGCCTCATAACCCTCAAATCTGTTAGCATGGAATTTTTACGGCACTGCTTGCTTTTAATGCATGGTAGTGGTTACTGTGGGGTTGCAAAAATGTGTACTGTTAATACACTTTGGTAAACATGCTCCGAAGTGTCTTTAATTGCAACTGAGGCAGTAAAACCGTACGTATATCTCATCCATTAAGCAGCGTAGTGCCGTTTAATTGTTGTTTAATGAGTTGCTCTACAGCAAGCATGTCCAACAGGTAGATCGCGATTCAAAGAAATGCAAACCTTCCACTGAAGGGAAATTTGTAAAAGATTGTTTTCTTGAAGCAGCTGACAATCTTTTTGAAGGATTTAAAAATAAGAAAGAGATCATAGTTGCTATTCAAGATGTATAATTGTCAATAAACACCGCTGTTCGGCGAATAGAAAAGATGTGTGGAGACACAACTGAACAATTGTTGGAGGATGTTTCAAATTGTGTTGCTTTCTCACTCCAACTGGATGAATCTACAGACATAAGAGACATAGCCCAGTTACTAGTCTTTATCCGGATGGTTTTTGAAGACTTCAGTGTTAAAGAACTACTTGGAATGATTTCTTTAAAAGGGAGAACTACCGGTCAGGAAATATTCAGTTCTTTCCAATCTTTTGTGACAAAGTGTAATCTTCCATTGCATAGACTTGTTTCCATCGCTACTGATGGAGCAAGAGCAATGACAGGTGAGGTTAACGGTTTCATAACCCTCTGTAGACAGCATGACGACTTCCCAGATTTCCTTTCTTACCACTGCATCATTCACAAGCAAGTTTTGGCAAGCAAGAGACTCAATACAAAGACTATCATGGACATCACTTTCAAAATTGTAAACTCAGTTCATGGAAGATCACTTCAAAGACGGCTTTTCAGTCTCACTCATGATGAAGGGGCAGCGGAAATCATTTTGCACACAGATGTAAGGTGGCTAAGTAGGCACACATTTCTGCAAAGATTTTGTGATTTGCTGAATGAAATAAGTTTTTTGAAGGAGAGGGGAGATGACCAAGCAGAGTTGGAAGATGAGGAGCGGTTATGTGATCTGGCATTTCTCTCTGACTTTACAGGCAAACTAAGTGATATGAACCTTGAACTACAAGGTAAAAACAAATGCTTTGGCCAGATGATGAGTACAGTTTCATCCTACAAGAGCAAATTTGAGCTAATGATGACTGACCTTGCAAAGAAGACTTTTAATCATTTTCCTAATATGCAGGACCATCTGGGACAATATCCAAATTTTGTTTTTCAGAATGAGAAGTATGTGACAGAAATCTGTTCTGTTATCCAGGAATTCAAAAATAGATTCTGTGACTTCCAAAAAATTGGAACAGTTGTGGAGTACTTGTCATACCCATTCAAAGTAGATGTGGACATTAAAGAAACTGCAGCTGCTATCAGTAAAAATTACTCATTGAACAAGCCATCTCTTGAAAACAAAATATTAACCCTTAAAAATGACATTTTTTTCAAGACCCATGTTGAGCAAGAATCATTTTGGAAGCTAGTGCCTAGAGACAAATTTCCCAACTTGAGAATATGCAGTGAAGCTGTACACTCCTGTTTCGGTTCAACTTATTTGTGTGAATCTGCGTTTTACATCTGAAAATGACAAAGAGTACACAACGTTCCAACATGACAAATGAACATCTCCAGGATTCCCTGAGACTGGTCCTGGTGGATGAAATGCAGGCTCAGAAGCTGGTGGATGAAATGCAGGCTCAGAAGTCTCACTAATGAGCACGAGCGAAATATTAAAGATTGTGTAAGATCAGCCTGGATCAATACTTGACCTAAATTTAACACAAATTACTCAATAAAAGTTAAAGAAAGTTATTAAGACAGTTAAAGAAAGTTATTACTCAATAAAACTTTAAGAAAAAATGTACTTTCCATTTCCCCTCGCAGTTCTTACTGGATCTTCGTCTCTCTGTTTTGTTTTTGCTCAATTTTCTTAACAGCTGATCACATCCAAGTAAATGACAGAAGGTTCATTAAAAGTGTGTGTGTGGGGGGGGGGGGGAATCCTCCAACTTTATTGGGTTAAAATTTAATTTAAAGCTAATTTGAAACTTAATTTTCATGGTGGTATATCACCGGCACTTTTGGCCGGAAATAGTAGATTGCGACCTGTTCGAAGTTGGACATACCTGCTCTACAGAATCAAAACCAACAAGTTTTTGAATGTTACTCATATTTTTTCTTATCTATCTGCTCACCTGTAAAAATATACCGATAGCAACATACAGCATGGTGTACATTAAGCAATTCAGGTGTATTCTCTTTAGATGTGTGGTGAGGAATGAGGCCAAAGGCCAAAGGCTTTTGCTCAGTACCTGAGAAAAACATTTTCGGAACCTTTCTTGTACCTACAAGACATTCTGGAATTAAAAATAACACAAATTTCACTTTTAAAACACCACTAAGGGTTAACATGGAGATCACCATGCGCCAATTGCGATACTTTAACTTCTAGCACAATGCACCTACTTCTACTACTACTGATATTACTAATCTCCAGGAACAAGCAGGAATGTAGTCTTCACATATGGATATTGTCGGTACCGATGGAGCCTGCATGGGAACGCTCCCCAGCGTCCAATAGGAAAGCTTTTGGGAGCATCCCACAGTGCCTGCATGCTGCCTTCCCACCTTTCACAACTGTCCCTCTCCGTTTTCTGCGGAGCTGACAGGTCGCACATCCTGTCACCACAGAAAATTTCCCTTATTCTTCTTTTTTGTGGTCGCATCTGCCTTCCCTCGATGCTATACCGGTACCGGTTCTTCTTTTCTTTTTTCTAAAAAAAACCCAACTTTGTTTCTGGAGCCTTTCTCCAGTAATTTTTTTCTCGGGTGTCACGCACTAGGACCAATTTTTTCCCTCAAAATGGAAAAACCCGCTTTGGGTTTTTAAAAGTGTTCTAAGTGTGGCGGTACTATCTCCATCACCGACACCCATGAGTGGTGCCTCAAATGTTTAGGTCCTGGCCACTCTATTTCAGAGTGTTTTGCCTGTGGGATGATGTCGAAAAGGGGCCGGCAAAACCGAGCTGCTAAACTTAGCACCCTTTTTCCCTCTGATGCAGCCTCCGTGGCATCGACGTCTTCTGGGGCTTCATCTTCCTCCCATAGATCTCAGGTAACTAAACATAAATCTAGCCAGTCCTCAAAGGGTAGATCTCCTTCTAAACATCGAGATGCCTCTGGCGTTGCCCTTGAGGGACTTTCACCGGCAAAATTGCCCTGGCGGGAGGCTTCGGCTTCCAAAGCACTAATGGGGCTCCAGGATGTTCTCGAGGCTTCAACCTCGCCATAACTACTGGTGCCATGCTCTGGGGCTCCGGCCGCTTCATCCGGCACCGATACCCAAGCATCGGCAGCGTCGATAGACAAGAGATTCTTGGCTATTGAACACAGTCTGGCGGCTCTTCTCACGGCCTCGATGCCCCTGAAACTGCTTCAGACAATTCAACCGGTACCGGCACAGACTCCAGTACCAGCACCGACTGCATCGACATTGGCAGGTATTCTACCGGGACTGAGTCATGCATCTCTATCTGGCATTGACAAGTTGGAACTGGACCACTCCAATGCCGACTTCGATCGGTACCGGTTCCGTGCCTTGCACGGTCACCCGGATCGGAGATACTGCGAATCCTCGGATGAGTCTGAAGACTCTGAAAGCTCTGTCGATACCAGAGTACTTCTTCCTGAGGATTCCTCTTCTCCTCAGCGTAGGATGTCTCCACCAGAGGATATGTCCTTTCAGGATTTTATCCGCGATGTGGCCTGAGGTCTTTCCATCACAGTGGCTCCTGAAAAACAGCCTAGGGCAAAGGAATTAGAAATCCTACAATACCCTAAAGCTCCCAAGGAGGCAGCAACCCTACCTATTCATAAGGATGTGGGAAACACCTCTGACCACATCTCCTCACTCTCGAAGACTCGACACCATGTATTGAGTTCCTCCTTGTCCTGGGTTTCAGAAGACCCAATTACCACACCATTCCATGGTGGTGGAATCAGCCATGAGACGGATAAACAGTGCAAAAAGGCATGCATCTAATCCTCTAGAACGTGAGTGTAGGAATCTTGACGTCGATCCTTCCAGGCTTCCATGCTTTCTGCTAGGATCACTTCCTATATCTTGTATATAGGAATGTTCCTTAAGGAGGTCACAGGAGACTTAGAGCTTATGAGCCCACTCCTTCCTGATGATAAAAGGCAAGATTATCTTGCTCTTGTTAAACATGCTCAGGATGTTTCCAAGTTTGTGAATCGTGCAGCCTTTGACTGCTTTGAATGCATAAGCAGAACCTCTGCTATTGCCATAGGTGCACGTAGAATTGCCTGGCTCCAGGCATCTGACTTGGAAATCTGGGTACAGGACAAACTGGGGAATATACCTTGCACAGGAGAGAATCTCTTTGGCAAGAATTGGCAGGAAAAAGCTAATGAGATAGAAACTGACAATATCACTTTGGATAGATTGTCTAAATCTACAGCTGATCCTGCGAGGAAAAGATCCTCTAAGAAACCATTCTTCAGCAAGAAGAAAAAGTTGTATCCCTCCTATACCCAGCAGGGACATCGTTTAGGTCAGTCTGCCCAAAAGGGACAGCAGCAACAACCTAGGCAACAAAGGAAACCAAAAGCAGGTAAGCCTCAACAGGCTCAGCAGACTCAGCCTCCACAGGGGCTTTTACTCCTGTCTAGAGAACTTTGCCTTCCTGGCCCTAAACGGCCCAGAACTCTCCACCATTTTTTTTTTTTTTTTTTATACATACATTTATATACCGCATCTTCCAAGGTTCAGTTGCGGTTTACAGTTGAACAACACTTAACAAAACAAGTTTGTTTTACAGGGAACGTCATATTATAACAGAACATATCTACAAGGAACATCAAATTTATATATAGTATATATGGTCTAAACATTGTGAGATAAAATAGAACAGGTTAACTATATACAGTTTTATGTATATATATACAAGGAGGTGAACGGATATAAGTTGTGAGGTTATCATATGTATGTGTTATCTGTATATGTTAAGGGTTTTTGCTTAATGTAGACCGATTGTTGTTTAACCTTTGTCTATAGTGGGTGTTAAGTTATCTATGTTATAGTTTATGGTGAACAGGTACGTTTTCAATTTTTTACGGAGTTCTATGATTTCCGTACATGTTCGAAGTTCCTCTGGGAGGGAATTCCAGATCATTGGGGCTATGTGGGAGAAGGCTCTGTTATTAGTTGCTTTATGGGCTTTTGTATAATCTTTCGGGATCTTTAGTCTATTTAATTGACCTTTTCTGTGTGTTGGCTTGGACGGTTCTTTATGTATTAAATTACAAAGCATTGTTGGGGCCATATCATTTAATGCCTTGAATGCTGTTATTATTGCTTTGTAGGTTATTCTGCTTTGAATAGGTAGCCAGTGGAGGGATGCTAGTACTGGTGATATGTGTTGGAGTGAATTAATTTTCAATATGATTCTTGCAGCTGCATTTTGCGCTAATTGCAATCGTTTGATGTTTTGTTTTGAAATTCCTATTAGTATTAGATTGGCAAAATCAAAATGTGGAGTTATTGTTGCCTGTATTATGTTGATAAAATCTTGTGTAAATACTAGCGGACGAAGTTGTTTGAGGGTTTTGAGTTTGAAATATATTTTCTTTATAGTATTGCTAATATGTGTTTCCATCGTAAGGTGCGTATCTAATATAACGCCTAGATATCTTATTTCATTTTTTATTTTGATTTTTTCGTTTTGAATTTTTATATGTGTTGGAGGGATGTAGGTTTTGTTCTTAGTCACAATTAGAACTTCAGTTTTAGTGTGGTTAATGTGGAGGTTTTGTGTTTTTAGCCACGTTGTGATTTCATTATAGCAGTCCGATAGGAGTTGTAGTGGTAAGTTGGGTATCGTGAATGGTATATACATCATAATATCGTCTGCGTATAAATGATACTTGACTCCAAAATTTTTGAATATGTTGCAAACTGGTTTTATGTAAATATTAAAAAGCAGAGCTGATAACGCTGACCCTTGTGGTAATCCAATCTCTTGTTTATATGTGGTTGAGTTTTGATTCCCAATTCTTACATTTTGCGTTCTATTGTTTAGGTAGGATGAGAACCAATTATGTACTGTGGAGTTTAAGCCTATTTGCCTCAGATTATTGAGCATTAATGTGTGGTGTACGCTATCAAACGCAGCTGATATGTCAATAAAAAGTAGAATGAAAGCCTGTTTATGATCGTCTATCCCTCTTAGGAGCGCATCTATTAAAACTGTGAGGAGTGTCTCAACTCCATGGCGGGGTTGAAAACCATACTGTTGCTCGTCGAGGGGGTAAGATGATTCTAGAAAGTCCTGAGTCTGTAATTGAACCACTTTTTCAATTATTTTTGCCAGGAAAGGTATGCTAGAAATAGGTCTATATGATGCAGGCAATGTTTTATCAAGTTTGCTATTCTTAAGGATTGGCCGTATTTGTGCGTGTTTGAGTGATGGCGGTAGGTATCCTTGGGTCAGTGAGAGGTTCACTATTGATAGGATGTAGGGTAATAAAATTGGTAGTGTATTCTTTATCCATGTTACTGGACATGGATCTAGATATGAGGTTGTGGTGTTGAGACTGGTAATGATATTTTTTAGTGTCTCCTTTGTTACGGGCTGGAACTCTGACCATATATCTGATGTTTGGTGTGATGAGTTGATGATGTTTATCAGCATTGGTGGTATTTTTGCTTTATTTTGGTAATGGTGGGCTAAGGTTTGAACCGAGATGTCAGTAATTTCACTGTCAGTTGTTTGAGGGTTAGTTAGATTTCTTACAATGGTGAATAGTTCTCTTGGCCTATTGTACGATTTTGATAGGATTTTAGTATAGTATTCTTTTTTTGTGTTGTCTAAGATTTCTTTATATTTAGTGAGGTGGTTATTGTACATTTCTTTATGTATTGTTAATTTCGATTTACGCCAGTTATGTTCTAGTTTTCTAAGAATCCGTTTCATTTGTTTTAGTGTATTGTTGAACCATGGTTTGGTATTAGCTTGAGAGTACATGGTCTTTTTGTGTGTGTGATTAGTTTTGGCTGCATTGTTGATGGTTTCATGCCAATTTTTGACGGTGTCATCTAGGTTAGTTGCAGTTGAAAAGAGGTGGGGGATTGTTAATTCTATAAATTCTTCGTTGTTGAATTTTTTGAATCTAGTGTTTGGTACATTTCTGGGTTGGGTGTTCATGCTAGTGAGGGGATATGTAAGATTTAGTTTGATAATGTAGTGATCGGACCAGGGTATCTGTGTGCATTCAACTGAGTTTGGATTGTTTAGCTTGAGAAAGGTCTTGGGGAGAAGGACAAGATCGAGGGTTCTGCCTTTAATGTGTGTAGATGTGTTTATTATCTGTTGATATTCCAAGTCTGATATTGTGTCCAAGAATAGTTTGGATTCCAATGTTGGCAGTGAGGGAAGATTAAAGTCTCCAAGCATAATTATAGGGTGTTGTTCTGTAGATGAGCTAAGGAGCTCAATAAGAGCGTCAAGGTTATCTGGATTTTGGTTTGGGGGTCTGTATACTAAGCAGAGTTTCATGGGGCCAATCTTTATTAATAATGCGTCTATGTTATTAGAGATGTTTGACTGAATTGTTTTTGCTTTTAGTTCCTTTTTGATCATCATTAATACACCTCCACCTTTTCTGTTAGTTCTATGTTTATAGAAGGTGTCATATTCTTCGTTATTAAGTTGATTTATATAGACGGTATCAGTGTCAGAGAGCCAGGTTTCCGTGACACATAATATGTCAGGTTTTGAGTCTGATATTAGATCATTAAATATGGGTAGCTTGTTTTTCATCGACCGTGCGTTAATAAGGATACATGAGAGAGATGTTAATTTATTGGTGCGTATTCCCTTGGTTGTTTGATGTGTGTTTGTATTTATGTGAATTAGTCTATGAAAATTTGTTCTAGGATAGGTATTTGTGTAAATGTGTCCTATATGATAGTTTTCTCGAGAGAGTGAGTGAATTATGGGAATTGTTTTGTGATTGTCGCTATTTAGGCTTAGTGTTAGGTTGATAGTTATTATTGCTAAGACTAAGCTAATATAGTAGAGATACATTGGTATAATGTATGTTTGTGGCATTTTAGGTGTGTTTCGATTAGTGGTGCTAAGCAGCTATATACCGGAGTAGAGTAAATGAGAGAAAAAAGAATGTCACTAGGGGGTTGTGTTATGTAGAGATTTATAATGATAGTTGTTAGTGGCAGTATTAATCCTGATTGATGATAGCCAGTGACTACAGTGTTTGTGAGATAGCTACTGACAATAGTGCTAATGTAAGGTAGTGATCTACTGACAACATAACCATAAAATGACATAACCATTCCAGGAAGGTTATGTCATTTTGCCCCCAGATGTGGTCAGATAACAGCAGAAAATTGGACTCTGTCTATTGTAAGAGAGGGATACAAGCTTCATTTCCTCAGCATCCCCCCTCCTACAATGGTAAGACAGTTCAATTCTCAGACCTCTCTCAACGACCGGTTAGGTCAAGAGGTCACTATGTTCCTTGCTCAAGGGGCAATAGAAGAGGTACCCATTCCCCAACGGGGTACAGGGTTTTACTCCCCCTATTTCCTTATTCCAAATAAAACAGGAGGACACAGACCCATTCTAGACTTCAGATAATTGAACAAATTCCTGTTCAGAGAGAAGTTCAAAATGATTTCTCTAGGAACTATGCTGCCATACCTTCAGAGTCAGGATTGGCTTTGTTCTCTAGATCTCAAGGATGCATACACTCATGTTCTCATCCATCCAACTCACTGAAAGTTCCTTCGATTCTTGTTTCAAGGGAAGCACTACCAATACAGGGTTCTTCCTTTTGGCCTGGCTTCTGCACCAAGGGTGTTCACAAAATGCATGTCTGTGGTAGCAGTATTTCTCCGCACCCTGGGAAGATTCGTCTTCCCTTACTTAAACGACTGGCTCATTCGAGCCCCTTCAGAGCCAGAGGCCAGGGCTGCTCTGTCTCGCACAATGTGCATCCTTCAGTATTTGGGACTGGTCATAAACTTCCCAAAGTCCAACCTTGCTCCCATTCAATCCATAGAGTTTATAGGAGCTCTGCTGGATACCAGACAGACAAGGGCCTTCCTTCCACAGCCCCGCTGCCTTCGCATTGTGCAGTTAGCTTCCCAAGCAGTGCTAAAACCTCACCTCACTGCTCAGGAAATGTTACAGTTGCTAGGCCACATGGCATCCACCGTGCATGTGGTTCCTTATGCTCACCTCCATATGAGGGCAGCCCAGTGGACCTTATCCACTCAGTGGACTCAGGTGTCAGGTTACCTGTCAGACAAAATAGCAAACTCAGACCGCCTTATTTTGTCCCTCCAATGGTGGCAATCCCCCAAAAACCTTTTGGTGGGGTCTCCTTTTCAGCAACCCCCATCCCAAGCCACTCTAACAACAGATGCTTCACAGGTGTGTTGTGGAGCCCACCTGCAAGGCCTCTCTACCCAGGGTACCTGGACTCCACAGGAGGCCTATCTCCATATCAATGTCCTGGAGCACAGAGCAATCTTCCTTGCTCTTCGAGTATTTCACACTCAGCTCAGCTACAAGACAGTCCTAGTTCAAATGGACAATCAAGTAGCCATGTTCTATGTGAACAAGCATGGCGGAACAAGCTCTCTGTCGCTCTGCAATGAAGCTTTGCGACTATGGGCCCTCGCCAGAGAGCATCAGATTCATCTCTTTGTGGTGTATCTTCCAGGCATTCAAAACTCTTGGGCAGACAGACTCAGTCGAGTTCTGCTTCCACACGAATGGTCTCTCCATGGAGACCAGGTGGCCAAAATTTTCAAATTTCGGGAACTCCGGACATAGACCCCTTTGCAAGTCCGCTGAATGCCAAACTTCCCCAGTCCTGTTCCAGAATTCCGGCTCGAGGTTGTCAGGCCAGGGATGCTTTCCTCCTCCATTGGGGTCAGGACTTTCTGTATGCCTTTCCACCCATTCCCCTAATTCCCAAAACCCTATTCAAGCTTCAGAGAGACAGAGGTCATATGATCCTCATAGCTCCACGTTGGCCATAGCAAATGTGATACCCTCTGCTCCTACATCTCTCTCAAGCTCCGCCTCTGGAGTTAGGATCTGCTCCAGATCTCCTTTCTCAAGAGGACGGGATGCTGTGGCATCCCAATCCCCAGTCTCTGCATCTCAGGGCCTAGTTGCTGAAAGCCTAGAACTTCACGGTCTTAACCTTTCCCAGCAGGTAAAGGATATCCTTCATGCTTCCAGGAAACCTTCCACAAGATGTTCTTATGCATTCAAGTGGAAAAGGTTTACCATATGGTGCTCGCAGAAGGGTCTTAGCCCTCTTGCGATACCTCTGGAATCATTACTGGAGTACCTCCTTCATTTATCAAATGCAGGGCTTAAGACTAATTCAGTGAGAGTCCATTTGAGTGTTATTATGGCTTCTTTCAAGCCTCTCAATGGACAACCTATTTCCTCTCATCCTCTCATAGCGAGATTTAT
Source organism: Ichthyophis bannanicus (assembly GCA_033557465.1). NCBI lineage: Eukaryota > Metazoa > Chordata > Amphibia > Gymnophiona > Ichthyophiidae > Ichthyophis > Ichthyophis bannanicus. The sequence goes on along the minus strand of CM066032.1, from coordinate 85,881,693 downwards.
GAGAGGCCTTCTTTTAATGAAGCCTCCCATTAAGCCACCACCGGTGGCATGGGACTTGAACCTGGTACTTGGGCAGCTCATGAAAACACCCTTTGAACCATTAGCCACTGTCTCTTTGAAATTCCTTTCCTGGAAAGTTATCTTTTTCATTGCAATCACATCAGCACGTCGCATCAGTGAATTTCAAGCCTTGGTGGCTGATCCTCCTTATACAAAGTTCCATCATGATGAGGTAGTCCTTAGGACTCATCCATACTTTATGCCAAAGGTGGTTTCACCCTTTCATTTGAACCAAGTGGTTTACCTTCCTGTATTCTTTCCATGGCCGCATGCCTCAAATGCAGAAAAGAACCTTCATACTTTGGACTATAAAAGAGCTTTGGCCTTTTACTTGCAAACGACACAGCAACATAGAAAATCCTCTCAACTCTTTGTTGCTTTTGATCCTAGTCATTTCGGACTTCCAGTCTCCAAAAGGACACTGTCCAACTGGATTGCACAGTGTATATCTTTTGCCTATGACAGTAAGAACCTTCCTCTTGAAGGCCATGTCACAGCTCACAATGTTAGAGCCATGGCAGCCTCAATGGCTCATCTTCACTCTGTGTCTATCGACGATATCTGTCGAGCAGCTACTTGGACTTCGGTTCATACTTTCACAGCCCATTACTGCTTAGACAAGGACTCACGCCGGGATGCCTTGTTGGGTCAGGCTGTTCTCCAACACCTGTTCCAGACTTAATCAACTCCTACCCACCATCCCTGGTAGGATGCCAGAGATCCATGGGGGGAAGTGGAGCCCTTTCACAAGGGCACACAACTTTCTGGGGCCATCTCCCTGGCATCTGCAGCTAGAGAGTCCCCATATGTGAAGATTAGATTCCTGCTTGTTCCTGGAGATAGCATAGTTACTCACCTGTAACAGGTGATCTCCGGGAACAGCAGGAATTTAGTCTTCACAACCCGCCCACCTACCCTAGGAGTTGTATCTCTTTATCTCTCTCTCTTTCTCTATTTCCCTCTCTCTTTTGTCTCAGCTATAAACTCAACTGGAGAGGGACAGTTGGGAAAGGCGGGAAGGCAGCAAGCAGGCGCTGGGGGATGCTCCCAAAAGCTTTCCTATTGGACGTTGGGGAGCGTTCCCGCGCAGGCTCCGTTGGTACCATTGATACCCATATGTGAAGACTAAATTCCTGCTGTTCCCAGAGATCACCTGTTACAGATGAGTAACTATGCTTTACTGCTTATCATTTGTATAGGGCTACAAAGTGTATGCAGCACTGTGCAGTGACATGTAATAGACAGTCCTTTCTCTTAAGAGCTTACAGTCTGGGGGGCGGAGCCTGATGTCCAGCGGGTAAGACGCTTCGCGCTGAAGCTCCCGAGAGGCCTACTTAGAATCCTGACTTAATACCTATACAAACTTACTATTTCGCTCCGAACTGACCGGGGTACCTCGGGGGGGATGGCGGCCCATAAACCAGTGCGCTTGGACTTCGGGTCTCCTTCTTCTTCTCACGGAAAACGCTCCAAAACAGAGGTGTCCTCCCCACAGAAGATGGTTCCATTTCGTGAAAACCCCGAAATGCACCTGGAGATTTTAGAGGAAATACGCGGCGTGAAGGAATTGGTGCAGTCCAATGGAGAAGCGCTTCGAGCCATGCGAGAAGACTTTGGAGTGCTCCAGGACCGACTTGAAAGTCTCTCATTACGGCAGGACAACATGGCGGGGGTCCTCGACTCGCACGCGGAGCGCTTGGGCAAACTGGACAAAGCTGAGCGCCAGATACAGAATCTTCAAAAGGAGCTAGAAGATAGCAATAATCGAGCCCGTCGCAACAATGTGAGGCTCATTGGAATACCGGAGGGGGTGGAAGCAGGAGATATAAGAGAATTCTTGCTCAAAACTATTCCCTCCTTGCTGAAGATCACTTTTCATAGAGAACTGGAAATCGATCGTGCACATCGTGTTCCTACCCACATGGCGCTCAACCGCACGACCCCCCGGCCTATTATCTTTCGCTTGCTACGATATCAACAAGTGGAACAAATCTTAAATGCTGCCCGGGCGAATCATCATTTGGACTTTGAAGGTCACAAAGTCTCCTTCTTCCCTGACTTGGCAAAGCCTACCGTTGACCGTCGGAAGAAACTCCTTGCTTTTCGCCCTCGACTTCAACAGCTGCAGGCTCGCTTTGGCCTGTTGTATCCAGCGAAGCTCCGAGTGACTCTCCACAACCAAACCAGGACATTCGAAGATCCTGATCTACTATCAACATTTTTAGACTCCAAAGAAGCAGAGCAGATGCGCTAATCCAAAATTTGGACTTTTATCTGCCGGCTCTGTCCGCCATTTTGAAGGGCCCGATGCGGCGGTCATAGTCAAGCACAGAGACTACCTGGACTTTCTTTCTTTCTCTATATGACTTTGGTTTTTTTGGTCTCCTATCCCTCCATGATGTGTGCCTCGGTCGGATTCGGAGCACGCACAGTCCTACAGGTTATGTGTTTTTCAATTGCGGCCTTCTCTGGGGCTTCTCCCCGCAGACACATGGTCGCCAGTAATTTCTGGGGTTCTGCTTCTTCTCTACCGCGCTGCGGTTTTTCTTTTTAATGTGGGGCGCTTCATTGTATTATATTAGCTTATTTTCTTTTATGTCATGTGTACAGCCAGATACAGTCAATATGAGGGACATTGTGAAACTATGTGCGCTATCATGCTCAGAATTTTTAACTTTTCTGAATGGCCTTATGTAAAATCTTATCACTCAACGTAAAAGGCATTAATAGTCCAATCAAAAGAAAGAAAATCCTTAGCTATCTTAGCCATGAGCATGCTGATTTAGTGTTTCTTCAGGAAACGCATCTAAACTGCTGAAACACTGAAACTCAATGCTAAGCCTTACATGGTGGCTGCCTATTCTCCCGCCGTTTCCAAATGGTGCGGGGTAGCCATTCTGGTTAAGAAGTCTTTGCAAGCTACTGTAATTGATACTAGCGCTGACAAGGAGGGTAGATGGGCCCGTGTACACCTTAAGGTTGGAGATAGTGAATTCACGTGTATTTGCATTTATGCCCCGAATGTGGACAGCCCTGCTTACTATGCAAGTATTGCGCAGTTGGCACAGGCCTCTGCCAATGCTCCATTAATACTTGGTGGTGATTTTAATCAAGTGTTAGACCCTTTGATAGATAGACAGCCGCCTAGAACGAGTAGTCCACCCAAGAGTCTTGCTACCCTTAAAGCTCTGATGCAAGATCTTGCGCTGGTAGATATATGGAGGCTGCTTCACCCCTCCGACTTAGAGTTTACTTTTTTCTCTGCCCCCCATCACTCCCAATCTAGAATAGATTTCTTTCTCATTTCCAAAGCACTGATTTCCCAAGTGGACACGGCTAGGACTCATCCTCTCCATATTTCAGATCATGCTGCCATATCTTTATCATTACATGTCACTGCGCGGGACGACTCTCCCCGAGCTTGGTTTTTTGATAGATCCCTACTAGGTCAAAAAGATTTTCAGGTTGATATAAAGGCCGCTATCCAAGATTATTTTCATTTTAACTCACCCCATGACACAGCGAGCTGGGCTTGGTGGGAGGGTTTTAAAGCATCTATCCGTGCAACTATAACTAGCTATCAAATTCGGCAGGGGAAACAAAGAAAGCAGCACTTACTGATTCTGGAGCAGCAGATACAAGCTGGGGAGCGTCTCCTCACGTCCCGTACTGACCCATGTATTTTACTCCGTTTACAACGCTTGCGTTTTCAATACAATCAGCTTTTGTACACTGCTGCTGTTAAAAATATTGAATCACAACAAGGGATATATTACCGGGAAAATAACCGTGCTGGCAAATTATTAGCAAATACCCTAAAAGGTCAAAAAGAAGCCAAGCGTGTTACAGCCCTCCGTAATCCGTCGGGGGGGGGGGGGGGCCGGGTCACTAAAGATACAGAAATCTTAGAACTCTTTCGTGATTTTTATACTCGGCTTTATCAATCTGAATGTGATTTTGAGCCAGAAGTATTTGACCGCTTACTTTCAGGGGTACAAAGACCGACCCTATCTGACGAAGATAGAGTGGCCATGGACACACCATTTTCTTTATCAGAAATTCATTCTGCTATTAAGAAATGTGCCTCAGGTCGAGCCGCAGGCCCAGACGGTCTCCCTGCTGAATTCTACAAAACCTTTCACGCTGACTTAGCTCCAGTTTTGAAACTTTATTTTTCTGCTCTGGCCGAGGAGGGCTCTCCTTCTGGGTCCTTTTCAATGGCAAATGTAGTAGTTTTTGAGAAAGAGGGGAGAGACCCGCAACTAACAGCTAATTATCGTCCAATTTCCCTCCTAAACGCGGACTATAAAATATTTGCCACCATTCTCTCCACCCGGCTCTCTGATAGGATGTCTACCTTAATACACCCAGATCAATGCGGTTTCATTCCTGGTAGATCAACTGCTGACAATGCTCGGACTCTATGTCATGTACTAACTGCCGCAGTTAATCTTGATCGCCCATTTGTTGGCCTCTCACTTGATGCTGAGAAGGCCTTTGATCGTTTAGAGTGGCCCTTCCTGTTTGCAGTCCTCCGCTGGTACGGATTCGGGGAAGGTTTTCTCCGTTGTCTCCGCACCATGTATGCACAGCCTACAGCCAGTATATGTGCCAATGCTTTAAAGTCTCAGCCTTTTCCCCTTCAATGCGGTACTCGCCAGGGATGCCCACTGTCTCCACTTCTTTTCGATCTAGCACTCGAACCCTTGGCTTTACTAATCCGGCAATCGGAGGAGATTCATGGAATCCCCTTCTCCCATAGGGAAATCAAAATTTCAGCGTATGCTGATGACCTTATGCTTTTTGTTTCTATAGACTCAGTACCGGCTGTCCTAGAGCAAATTGGTAAATACTCACAACTGTCCGGTTATAAGATAAATTGGACCAAGTCGGTAGCCTTTCCATTAAATCCTTTGCTTCATCAGGCAGATATGCAACCCTTCCCCTTTTTATGGCAACCTCGCATGGTCAAATACCTTGGGGTCCACTATTGTTCTCCTTTGGAAGACACTATCTCCTGCAATGCCAAAGACTTAACCTCTAAAGTCCGGGCGCTTACTCACCGCTGGACTTCTTTAACACTTACCTGGTGGGGTCGCTTAGAAACCATAAAAATGATGATTGTTCCGAAAGTGAATTATATTTTAGAAATGTTGCCCTGTCTCTTACCTCGACGTACATATAAAGATATAGAGGGCCTTCTGACTAGATACTTATGGCAAAACAAGACACCTAGGATAGCGAAACATAAGCTGCAAGCAGATAAGGACAATGGGGGTGTCAGATTCCCAGATTTCCTGAAGTACCATCAATCTTTTCTTCTCAAACAAGGCGCTCGTTGGCTGGACGATCTAGTACCGAGTAGACCTGTGTGGCTAGACATAGAAGAGGACCTTTGCAAACCGATTCCTCTTACTTTCCTCCCTGGTATGACTCTCCCAGCAGACTCCCACTATCCACCAATGCTTTTAGACACTTTAGGTGCCTTTAATACTCTTATGCAATCTTTAGACTCCCGACTCTGTCCGTTAGACAGGCTCCCGCTTTGGCACAATACTCGATTTCGCATACAAAATAAGCCGATGGCATGGAGCCCCTGGTACACTAGGGGCATTTGGATTCCTAGCCAGTTGTTCCATGATGATCGCTGGAAAACTTTTAGTGAATTGCAATTTGAATTTGGTCTCCCAGCGAAACACTACTTTCAGTTGGTACAACTTCAGCATTGCCTTCGGAGTGCTAAGGTGCTCCCGTCATCGGCATCCCCTACACAAGGTTGGTCGGAGACTATCCGATCTATCGGTAGTTCACCGGGTGTAGCATCCAATTTTTACAAAACCTTATGTAATGCTATAACTAGAGATACCCCTATAGCGCAGAAAGCATGGGAGAGAGAATTGCATGTGACTTTGACCCCGGAGCAATGGAGCCTTGTCTGGAGTAGAGTGACACGGGTCTCCCGATCCGCCTCCCTCACTCAGACACTCTTCTTTCTAGCCCACCGGTGTTTTTACACTCCTGACAGATTAGCCAAATGGAACACTACTCAGGGCAATAGTTGTTGGACATGCCATGCGGCCATTGGTTCACTACCTCATGTTATGTATGAATGTCCCGCACTACAGTATTACTGGCGTCGGGTCTGGGGTCGTATCCAGTCTATTTTGCACTTTCAAGAGCCCCTTTCTTGGAAGATAGTGGGACTTCGCTCAGCTGCGGGGATCCCCTCTCTTCCAAAAACGGCTTACTTCCTTTTGGACTTTATGCTTGGCATTGCTATTTCCCTAATTACGAAATACTGGAAAAATAGCTCCCATCTGAGCCCCAATGAATGGTGGAATCATGTCTGTCTCTACAGTAAATATGAACAAATACCTCATATGTTTGCTTCCCCCGTTCAGACTCCTCATCATCGGTTTAAATGGAAGTTGCTCAATGACTATGTATATTCTGCTAAATGCTCTCATCTGACTGTCTAAATTTGTATACATCTCTGTCCCATGATCATTCTGTATTGTAGATACTCTTTTGATCGTTTTGATGTACAATCACTGTTGTTTGGAAGAGCTCACATGCTGACATAATCGGCTGGAGAAGAAGCATGGGGGTGGGGGGTAATTGGGTTTACTTTTCCTTATTGTATACTTGTTTTGTCTCCTTTGGTGTGTTGTTTCTTTTGTTTGTTGCAAAATGAAAATAAAAGTATAAAAAAAAAAAAAAAGAGCTTACAGTCTAGTCAAGACAGACAACACAATAGTAAAGACAGACAACACAACAACCGAGAAGAAGGATGTATCTAGGAAACACATAGGAGGTGAACAGGAGACAAAGGGGATTAGGATCCAAAAGCAGTCTCAAAGGAGTATGCTTCTAGCCTGGAGTTGAATGAGAGCACAGATGGAGCCTGAAGGCACCATGGTAAAAATCCCAGGCTAAGCCCTTAGCCCTCATGGGGTGTGGAACTGGGCAGATGAAGGCCAGAATAAGGGCCCTCCCAAAACATTGCAGTTAGCATGGGTGACAATGGTGTATGCTGTCCATGAGCTGTTGCCTTTCAGCATGGTGTACTTACCTTGCCTCCAACACGTAGCGTGGGTCACCTTGCTAATTATGGGCCTCAAATGCATGCAAATGGCGAGCTTGTTGGTAAACAGGCCCCATAATGCATTCTGACCAAATCACAAACTTTCATACTTTTTGTGATACTCATATAACTAACTTTGTGACAGAAAGGTTAGCAGACTTTCTCTTAAATGTGTTCTTTCATTTGACTTTTCATCAGATAAGCTTCATGTCTGAACTGCTTGTAATGTCAGTCTTTTGGCTCAGATCCAAATAATGAGAATACTAGCATTTTAAATACATAGGGGTATGTTTACCTAACAGCGGTAAGGGAATATGTCTTTCTGAGTGGTAACAGCAGCGATAAGGGATTACCGTATGGTAAGTGTGCTGGGCAAGTTAGAGACGTTCTGGCCTTAAGGGGTGGTAGTGGACACTTATCAAGAGGTAATAGGATATGCTGCATTAAGGTGACTTGCATTCACCTTAACACAGGAAAGCCTCTGAAATGCTGAAAGGGGGGCAGGATAAGGTATGGATGCAAGCACAGTTGGTAGCTGATGGAGTTAATTCATCTGATGCCTGGCTATGTGATGAGCATGTTTGACCATACCACAGGCCTGTGCTGTCAACTAGGCAAGATAAGTGGCTGCCTAGTGATGCTGGTCAGTGTGGGTGTTGGCAGTGTCATGGGTGGGTGGTGGTGGCAACGGAGTCAGTGGAGGGGTTGTAGCAGCGGGGAGTGCTGTGACAGGCATGCAATTTTTGAATGCTCCTGAAATCATGCGCCATGCCATAAGCTATATTATAGTGTCTGTGAGGTGTGGACATGTATCCAGATGTACTGTCAATGTGTGGCATGCCATAGGCCAGGACAGTGTCTGGGTGGAGGCAACATGTTCCTTATGTGGGCAGTAAAGTGAGGATTGTCCGTGAGTGCTCATGTGGAGCAGTCACAGGAGAGGTGTGCATGATATGGCTATCTGCTATAAATGACCCTTGATGGACATGGTGGGGCAGCTTACTGGCAAATGCATGAATCCTCCTAAAGGCCAAATGGTGGGTGCAGGGCTGTGCCATGGATTTTCCAAGCAGAGAGTTTGCAATGTGTGTTGTGGATGTATGTATGTGATCTTGCTGGCCAAAGACATTTGATGTGTGTGATCCAAAAGTAGCAGTGTCGTGGGTGGGACTGGTGCCTCAGGTCGTGCAACTGCAAGACAATACACCCAACAGAGTGGCATGACAGGGACAAGTTGAATCCATTTGCCCCATGTGGAGCAAGTAATGATAGCAGAACAGTGCAGGGGATGGCTATGCAATGAGTGTTATGTGCCTGAATGTACAAGCTATATCCTCTTTACGTAAAGCTAGGAGATCACAATGATAACACAATAGAAAACGCATCCATACCAGTTGTCCCAGACATCTGCTGTGTATACATCACTGACTCACTGCAATGGGCTGCGGCAGAGCCACACTCTCAGATGTCCATGAGGGGGAATGTCATGTTGGGCTACCCAACTTGTGGCCATAATGCAAAGAAACGTAGAAGGATGATTGTCTGCAGGTCACAGCAGAGCCAGGACTGTGTGAGGCGGGCAAGTGACCTGAGTAGCATCCAGGCACAAAATAAACTCATGAGAATTGAACCCTTGACCTTTGACTATGGCAACATTGCACCAAGCAGTTGGCTACACCTCCACATAGCTCTATACAGCTATGTAGAGCCTGCAGGTCTCTGATCAAACTGTTTTCTCTGTGTGCCTCAACTACCCAGGTTGGGCCCTCCACTACCCATGAGGCACTGAACATGCAAAACAGCAGTCTGCAGCTGAAGAACCAATGGAGAATGCATTGATCCAGCACATCAGCTCATGCACTGACTGTGTGTGCTACATGCACATAACAGCTGCAAGCCATGCTGCAGAGCATTTCAACTGTCACCCTGAGGGGGAGGATGGGTGCCCAGCACCTGGTCCACTGAACCTGCACTGTTAGATATGGTCTCTGCTGGCCGTGCTGCAAGTCCACATCACTGCTAGATATTGTCTTCAGTGTGTTATGCTTTTCTCCTTGTTTCCTACATGCTGTAGGCGGCAGCAACAGCTTGGTCTTCTGTTCTGCCCATGTTGGACACTAGTTCTCCAATAACAGTGCAGTCAGTGCCCAGTGTCAATATACTGATGCCATAGACAGCCACTGCAGTGGAAGCCTATAGGCTGGCATGGGGCTACTGTTCCTTTCCTGCCCTGCCATAACCCCAGTGCGCCTTTAATGTTGCTGGAGCTTTAACGCCCGCTAAAGCAGCTTTTTTTGCAGCATTAAGGATGCAAGTGTGCCAATAAGAGACGTTAATGGCACAGTGGCTCCCTTAACACCCTTTAGCAAATATACTCCTAAGAGTATAAGCAGAAAGGGGCAAAAGAACATAACCTGGGAAGGAGAACAGATGGCAAAGTAGGGTAGGTGCTGAAAAGGGCACGGGAAAGGAGAAGTGCCGGAAAAAGTCCATAGGAAGAAGTGACCAAAATGTCCATATGGTAAGAGGCATGCTCCACTCTTATACCAGACACAGACACATACACTCCCACCCTACTCCTGTACCACATACATGCACACGCCAACACACATATACCCTCCAGCCCTACACCACATGCCTACGCATGTTTACACTCACCCAAACACCACACTACACTTCACACATGCACATGCACACATGTTCCCCACCCCAATAGCACCCCCCCCCCCCAGATTGCATACATACCCCCTCCTCCCCAGGTCACACATGCACAGCCCACAGCCCACACCCCAGACTACAACCACAGATAACCAGCCCACATTCCACCACACAGATCTGGGCATATGCCACATTTACAGCACACACCCATGTGCATACCCCACAACTTTAGTATGCCTGCCTTTGTATATATACATACACACACATGCCACTTTTATATCATGTTGTACCACTACAAAGATACACACACGCTGAAATGCACACACTCTCTGAAGATAAAAATATGTAAAGTAACAGCCTGGCATCCAATAGATCTGGATTTGATTCTCACTGTCTCTCCTTGTGACCTTGGGCAAGTCACTTTACCCTCCACTGCCTCGGAAGAAAAGGCCTGGCAATCTACTCCCAGTCATACCTTACCAAGAAAACTCGGGCTACTGGGTCGCCAGGAGTCAGCATTGACTTGACGACACTTAAAAAAAAAAAAGCCTCATACGGGCCCAGTTTTACTGCTACCTTAATGAGAGACCAAGTCCCCTCCTACAGTCAAATATAAGTTTGCAAATGAAGGAAAGAGAAACATGCTATTTTGTCACTCTATAAGTGTGTATTTTTCAACTTGTTCTTTGGAACAAAAGGATGCATCTATTTACTCCATTGTAAACATTGTTACATCTGGTCCAAATTATCTTGAGAAGCTACAGTATGTTTTCATGCAAGTACATTATACCGAGAGCACAATTTAATTGAGATTTTAACTAAGGCAGTGCAAGATTATGAACTGTGTGGCCCTCAACGTGTAATTCTTAGTAAAAGTCCAGAGGATACCCATTTGCTTGGGGTGCAATAGTGCTATAAATAAGGGCTATAAAGAAAGCCTGGTAACTTTTACAGTTAGAATTTGAAAGTAGTAGTTTCATATGCAGACAATAAAATGACTCTGCTAATAACCTTCTTTCACTTTATATCAGAAAGTCAAATTATGCACGTTAGTTATATAATAATGGGATCATATTCTTGTTGGTTAGTAAGCTATTAATAGGAAACGAGCATTCAGCACTCAAACATGAATCATTTTCCAGTCAGATAATAATATGAGCTCTTTGCTTATACTGTAAATTCCTTTATAGCACTGTGGACAGCTTGTAAATGACCTTCCAAGAGGTTCCAGTATGAAAGCCTGATATTATGCGATTGTTGCTTTGGCCTCCAATAGCACTTAAATTATCTAAGCATGTGACGTTCATCCAATTTGTGTAAAAATGAAGGACTGTTAGCAATATAAAATGAGGAAACATATTATTATTATTTTTTTTTTAGTTTCAAATCTCTTTATTGTTTCATCAATTCTTTTACATAACAGAAACATATAACAGACCATAACAAGGTCATGCCCCTAACCTTCCATTTAAACAACAGCATTTTTGCAGGGTTGTTAGGCCACAAAAGCTTTACTAATCCCAAAAATAGACTATAAATTTAAATACAATTCAAACTACAAATATCCAAGCCCACTTCATAAACAGCATTCTAAGGGACTTTGAGAGCCTCGGTCATACAGCTGCTGTAGGCTATTGATAATACTCCAAATATCCTTAGTAATTAGAGTTTATTTCCTGGGTTCAAGCAGCCTTACTGCTCACTTAGGGGTATGTCTACAAAAGCGTGTCAAGCTTTTGCAGCACCGTGGTAGCTATAAACATCCCGTGGTATCGGCAGGGAGTGTTCCCAGCATTTCCCTTGAATATACTGCAGAGAAAATGCAAGCTCACAGGGGAACAGCTTCACAGCTGCAGCTATCATCACCCATTAAGGTGACGCTAGCTGCAGCCGTGAAGCCTGCAAAAAGAGAAGCTATCACATGCTGCTCTGATTTGAAATGCCTACTCTTTGCCCAACCCTCACCCACTTTTGCAGGCCATGCAGGAAATGCAGCTACTGCCGAAAAAGGCCTGCGGTAGCTGCATTTCTCGCATGTTGGTTGCTTTTATGGCGTGACAATCCCGCATTAGCGTCATGAAGACAGCTAACACACTTTAGTAAACATACCCCTTAATCATCGGTTCTCTTTTTTTGCAAAATAATTAAAATCAATGTCTCTTTCAAATTCTCAGTACAGAGTGGCACCCAGTAGAATTCAGCTTCGGAAATCATTGAAACATAACCTTATCTCAATTTCCAAATGATCCGAGGAGGAGAGTATTTCAAGTTATTCAGCCCCTCTCTTAAAAGGAATGGCTCATAAAAGAAATTGAACTTAATGCATGTTCATCAGGCACTATATTATCAAAAACACTCTATATCTTCATTTAATCCTGGAGGTATCAAAGTCTTCAGTTCAAAAATCTATCATTGTTCACATATGGCTAATAGGTTGCATTTATTATCTTGCTCATTAGGAGGAATGGCATCCAAAATGAATTACCACAGGTCTTCCCATATATGACCCTACTGTTGCCAATGCTTAACCAATGAAGCAATGATTTCCCTCCTATGTATCCAATATTTATGTTCAACAAGTCTGATTCTCATTCTTCTGGTTGTTCTACCTGCATATAATAGGTCACATGCACATGAAATTATATAAATCACATAAGATGACGGACTATCAGTGCTATATTTTAAAGAATATGTCTTTTTTTTAAAAAATGGGTAAGTCCAAGTCTCTAAGGATATGGTTTGGCTACAGAAGGAATATCTATTGCAAGTGTGATGACCCCCATTTTCCAATGGACTCTGATGTTTTTTCAAAAACTCTGAATGTACAACCATATCTTTGATATTCCTTCCCCTTGCATATGCTATACCAGGTCGCACATGGACAGAAAATGTTTTCTCCTTTTGGCGGTCACTTTGATGAAGTCTCTAAAGAACAGAGAGTCTTACCCTCTAGCTTCTCCGGGGCTTTCTGTCTTTCTTTCTGGAGTATGCGTATTGCCTGTGGGTATCTCAGAAGAGGCTGAGGGTCAGGATCAAGTATCTTAGTCATAGAATCTGTTACTGTCTTTGTTGGACATTACCATCTGAGCAGCTATTCAAATTTGAAAGGGCCTTCCAGGTTCCTTTACATCAGACTAGAGAGATCAAGTTTCCTTGACCTTTTGTGTTGCGTTAACTTCATAGTAACTATGGGCGGCGGTGACTAGTAGCTGTAAAGCAGCTTGCCATCGCCGCTGAACTGTAACCAGGGATACCCAATGCTGGAGCCATATCCTGACACAGCATTAAATATCCAAGTTGGCTGCAGAATCCAGAAGCTAACTGGGCAGTGGCGATATTGAGCTACCGCCCTGTTAATTTCAGTGGCTAAAGTAAGGTCACCATTTTCTGTGCCTTACTTTCCCTGCATATCGCTAACTGGGCAACAGCTCAATATCGCCACTGCCTAGTTAGCGAAAGTTGCCACCTCCGCTCTGCCCCAAACGCTACTGAATATCCACATTTAACAGCAGCACCTGTGGATATTCAGCAGTAACAACCATGTTAGTGCCACTGATTATCCAGCTCAGCGGCATTTACATGGTTTGCAGGTCTCCAAACCATGTAAATGCCTTGGAATATCTTTCCCCCCCAACCCTATGAAGTATATGCAGAACAAAAGATCAAGGAAACTTGACCTCTCCAGTCCAACTTGAGGGAACATAGTGGGCCCTATCAAATTCAAATGGCTGCTCAAATTTTAATTTTGAACCAAGACAGTAGCATATTCTCCAAATAAGATGCCTGATCTTTACCTTCAGTCCCTTCTGAGTTACTCAGAATCCAGATATTTCTTCTATGATTATTCCCATCTTCTATGGCTCATTCTAGGGCAGGAATCGCCTTCGCCTGATTTTCATGGGCTGTGGATCTCCTCCATTTGTGGCGTCAGTCTGGCCTCCATTGGCTCTAGCCCCATAACTGCTGAGGTGAGCTTTTCCTTGAATTCAGCCATCTCTTGCAGCACTTCCATTAACATGCAGTGGTTTTCTGTTAGTAATTCTTTTGCTTGCCGAATCTCTTGCAGAGATCTCTCCTTCTTTCTCTGCTGCCATCTTCTTGGAGGGTGGTGTTGTCATGCTTTTGCCATTTTGCTCCCGTTGTTCTGGAGTTTGAAAATTCCAATTTAGTTGACTTTGACTTGCTCATCTGCAGCAGTATGCCAAACATCACCACTCCAGCCAACTTAGGTATTATACTTCAAGTAGGGGGGGGGGGGGAGGGAGCACACGGGATTCTAAATAAAGGATCTTCCATCAAGCCTCTCCACTATGTGGTCATCTTTGGCTGAGCTCACAAATATCCCCCCCCTCCCAAGAAGGAAACACATTCTAACAAATATGTTAAAGGTGTATATCTTGAGGAGTTTGCAGTTACATTAATAAAATACCGTTTTATCGCATATGCTGAATATGAACCATCATTACTGGGTACATTTCATTTAGTAATCCATTGTCTTACCAATATATTGTCGTTTTAAAGATTACCTTATGAAACTAAAATGTTAATAAGGCTATGGATTACTGAATACTATCGTTTATGGTTGGTTTAACATTTTTGATTATCTGCTATAGGTTTTTACATGCCTAGGTGGATTACAGTTAAAACTGAATTAATGTGCCCACTAATTGCTTTTGATAATTAACAAGGAACAGCAAGCGTTTTATTTAGAAATGGCAAAATGAGATAACATCTAGTTCTTGGCACTGTGCAAAACTCTGTGCCGTGACGTTACAAGCAATTTCCTTTATACTGTTCATTTGAAGCATACACTTTCAGTGGGTGCCGAATACATTTCTGACAAAGAACTTGACTAATTTAAAAATGTTATTGTAGACACAGTGCACTACAATGTTGGAGTGCCAACGGTTTGTTCCCTAATGGACCAGCACCAAAAATAGAGCTTTGGAAAGCAAGATATAGTGGAGGAGTAGTCTAATGATTAGAGGACTGGGATTGAAATCAGGAAAACCAGGTTCAAATCCCCCTTCTGCTTCTTGTGACCTTGGACTGAACTCTGCCAGTATGAATCCAATTCCCTTGCTTAACATTATAAAAGTGTTGATATTCCAACTAAAGAAGGTGTGATCCCTTAGTTTGCCTTGCATTCTGGCCACCATACAGCACAGAAGGACTCTCAGCAATTTCAGAACTGATCATCCATCAGGGGTTGTTCGTTGACAAGCTCAGTGAGGTGTTTGCTGCTCATGAACTTGGTGCCTGCCTCAACTTCTTGAGGCCCCTTTTCCAATAAAGGCCAATGCCACCTGCCAGAACTTCTCCTCCCCAGCACCCTGGAGTCTTTTTTCTTTTACCCTTTTTTGCCTCCTTAGAATGTCCTTCCTCATTTTCTACATGCTCGATAAATCAGCAGTCAGGTACGGTAGTTTTTCCAGGCAAGATTTGCATGCAGTTTGTAGCCTCCTTCATTGTAAGGATCTCTGAGCAGAGATGGCATCCAACTACCAAAGAAGGGAAGAGGTATTTTACACAACAGACTGTGATAGTGCCTTTGTATTAGACTCTAGTGAGACTCATTTGGAGTACTGTGCAAAATTATGGAGAACACACTTCAAAAGGATATAAACAGGGTAGGGCTGATCCAGAAGGTGGCAACTAAAATGGTCAGTGTCCTACTGAGGATTGTCAGGGATGTGAGAACAAAGACCTCAGGCAAGTAAAAGCCCTTTGGGAAATAAATCATTAACAAATAATATAGAAAGGGAAAAAAAAACAATATTTGGAAAGCTGCATATACTAATACCCACAATATGCAAAATAAGTTTCAGATTCAGAAGCTGTAAGCTAACTTGGATATAGTCACGGAAACATGGTACATAGAAAGCAATGACCGGGACGTAGTTTTCCAGGTTATGATCTATTCAGGAAAGACAAGGGAGGAAGAAAGGGAGGAAGAGTGACACTATATGCAAAAAATAATATTAAAGTGACAGAACTGTAGGGATTATGAGGGAAGGAGGAGGCACTGTGGGTTAGTATGGAAAGAGGGAATGGAAAATCTATTTACACTAGTATGATATGCATACCTCCTTTGCAGGCAGAAGAAATAGACAGAGATCTAATCAAAAACATGTACAATATTGTTGTGAAAGATGAAGAACTATTGATTGGAGATTTCAATTTGCCAGATGTTGATTGGGACATTCCAGTTGTGGTATCATCTAAAAGTAGGGAGATACAGGATTCTGTAACAGAAGAACTGTTCTGGCCACTGGTAATGGAATTCATATGGGAGGAGGCAACACTGGACTTGGTGCTTATAAATGGGGAGAGTATTTTAGTGTTGTGAGTAATCATCTGGCATGCATTGAAGCTTGCCAGATGGTACATTTCAATATTAGGATTTGGATTCAAAAGCAACGGATCTAGACTTCAGGAAACTGAACTTTGCAAACATGGGTGAATACCTCAAGACATTGTTAACTGGATTGGAACATCTGGGCAAATAGAACAACGGTGGTTTAAATGGAAAAGGATGTGTTTTGAGGGCAACAAACCATTCTGTTAGTAAAGTAAATAGAATAAGAGGAAAAGGAGGCCACTATGGTTTCTAAAAGAACTAGCTGAAAAGATAAGGAAAATGAGATTAATTTCATAAACTTTAAGAAATCACAGAATGAGGAAGACAAATAACTACATCTGGAGAAGCTAAGGGAAGCTGGCAAAGTAGTCAGGAAAGCTAATGGAACTTAAAATAGCCAATACAGTAAAACATAAGGGCAAGATTTTATTATGTATATTAGTAACAGAAGGAGGTACAAAGGTGGCATTGTGAGACTCAAGGGTGAAAGGGAGGAAATACTAATGAGGATAAAGTAGAATTGTTTAACGAGTATTTCTGTTCTGTGTTCACAGTTGAAGGGCAATAAAACAAACACAAATAGAAATGGTAGAATTTAAACTATTTTCAGAGGACTACTTGTGAGGAGCTAGCTAAAAGGGATGGGGCCAGATGGGATTCATCTGAGGATGTTGAAGGAATTTTGAGAAGTACTGGTGGTTCTGCTGACTAACCTTTTTAGTGCTTCTGGAGGACTGGAGATGGATAAATGTGGACTAGAGATGGGTAAATGTGGACTAGAGATGGGCAAATTGATTCCTGCCCACAAAGACAGAAGTAAGGAAGAGTAGGTAGCTATTGACCAGTTAATTTGACCTCTGTAGTAAGGAAACTAATGGAAACACTGCTACAGCAGAGGACGGTGTAGTTTCTAGAATCCAAGGGATTTACAAGATCAAAGACAGCATAGTTTTTCTAGAAGTAGGTCTCATCAGATGAATCTGATTGATTTCTTTGACAGGTTGACCAGATAGTTAGACTGAGAGAGAACATTAAATGTGGTGGACTTAGATTTTAGCAAGGCCTTTGACACCATTCTGCATTTGCAACTTATGAATAAACTAAGTGCCCTTGGGATGGAATCTAAAGTGACTGGGTTAGAAACTAGTTGAGTGGGAGAACAAATGTCTTGCTGCAGGGATCGATCCTTGGTCCTGTTTTTTTAAACATTTTTGTAAGCGATATTGGTTTGTTGGAAAAGATATGCCTCTTTATGGATTATACCAAAATCTGAAACAGAATAAACATCCTGGAAGGTGTGGATAATATGAGGAGGGATCTAGTGATACTTGAAGAATGGTTGCAAATTTGGTGGCTAAAATTTAATGTTAAAAAATACAAGGTCATGCATTTGGACTGGAAAAAACAAATAGAGCAGTACAAAATAGGGTGTGGAGTACTTTGATGTGTGAAAGAAAGGCATGATCTTGGGATGATCATATTGGAGGATCTTAAAGTAGCCAAATAGGAAGAAAAGGTGATGGCAAAAGTCAGAAGGATGCTTGGGCACATAAGGAGAGGAATGGCCAGTGGGGAAAAGGAGGAGATAGTGCCTTTGTATAAGCCTCTAGTGAGACCTCATTCAGAGTACTGTGCACAGTTATGAAGGCCACACCTTCAAAAGAATATAAACAGATTGGGATTGGCTCAGAGAGAGGTTACTAAAATAATCAGTGGTCTTCATCATAAGGCATATGGGGATAGACTTAAAGATCCAAATATGCATACTTCAGAGGAAAGGCAGGAAAGTGGAGATAGGATAGAAGCATTTAAATACTGTCATGGTATAAATGTAGAGCTTCCACTTGAAAGGAAGCTCTTGAATAAAGGGTCATAGGATGAGGTGAAAGGGGATAGACAGAAATAATCTAAGGAATAATTGCGGAAAAGGTAATGGATGTATGGAATCCCCTCTCAGTGCAGGTGGTGGAGATGAGAAGTTATCTAGGTTCAAGAAAGTACGTATGTGACAAGTTCAGAGAATCTCTGAGGAAGAGGAAGAGGCTGTAGAACTTAATAGGTGGACTTTATAGGCTGTATGTTCTTTGTCTGCCATCGGTTTCTGTGTTTAGTTACATATCTGTGATATTGCTGAAAGGCACGTGGAGTGGACAGGGAAAGCCTCTTACACAGTTAGCTCTGTAGTCTCTCTTGTACTGTTAATAGCGACAAGGAATGTCCTCCAGATATCTATTCATAACAGAAATGTCTCCACTCTTCAGTTTTTTGGGTTTCAGCTTCACCTGATCGGCTTCACAAGAGCAACTTACTGGGCAACAGTGGAAGCTGCTATAGCTAATGGTACATATATTTATTTGGAAGGCACATGTACATTTGCCTGGGGAGATATAGCTTTTGGTGGCATCATTCTTGGCACTCTGAGCATTGTGGGAGAAATATGATTCAAGTACTATCAACTCACTAAAATGTATGCAACACCACACTTATTCATCTTCCGAATTAGGGCATTTATTCAGTGAAATAACAAGTCTGTTTTGCTAATTCCAGAGGCAGAGCTGCTTGAAACTGAATAGTTCTCTCACATTTCTACTTTTTCACAACTGCCCCATACATCAAACAGCAAATATAATTTCCCTCCTCAGCTGGTGCGAAAACAAGAAGGCCTTGCCCTTGAAGTCAAGGTACAGATTAAATTCTTGCTTTGGGAAACATCTACCAGCAGATATGCCTGAGATGCTCAGTCAGTCACATGCCCTACCACATTCCATGCACGCATTTGGACTCTACTTCCTTAGACAAAGCCAGAGGAAAAACAGAACTCCATGTTCCTGCATGCAGTGGTTTAAACCAGTACTGAATCAAATAGTCCCGAAATGGGAGAAGATACAAGAAAAGCAGCCAAAAATGTAGCTGCAGCTCTAGTTGACAGTGGCACTAGATCACAAGATTACATTTTAAAGGTAATACAACAGGTCAGGACTCCACGTGAGAAACTACTGGAGCCGTGAAAGGCTTAACGTGCCTTAACATGCCTTGTGCTGTGCCTAATGAGGTGCCTTATAACGTGCCTTGTACTGTGCCTCATAGGATGCCTTCTTACGTGCCTTATAACGCGCCTTATCTGACACAGCTTTAGTGCTGCCCCGCCCACTCCTTTATATGGGCATCTGTTTCATCACACAAATGACATTACCGCAGTTTAGTAAACATACCCCTAAGTGTTGCTGTAGCCCTGTCATTTCTATGGGCACAGCGGCACTTAACGTGTCCTAACTTTTTAGTAAACATGTCCCTACATTTTTTACTGCTGCCCTTACAAATTGAATTCATGCTTATCAATGCAAGCCATAGTGCTTACTTATTAATTACATAAGAAGCTAATTAGCAACTGAATATACACATACCAGCCTAGTTTACAGTATACCATGCATGGACTCATAAGGCAGTATCTGCATAATGGCACCAAAGAAGTGAGTTCCCTTGAGGAAGCTGAACACACAACTAAGACACTTATCAACTGTTTAGTCATCTCCCGTCTAGACAATTGCAACCTCCTCCTTGCTGGTCTCCCTCTGAATCATTTTCTGCTTCTTCAATTTGTCTAAAACTCCACATGCTCATATAACCCCTCTTCTCAAGTCACTTCATTGGTTCCCTATCTGTTTCCGTATCCAGTTCGAACTTCTCCTACTGACCTATACGTGCACTCATTCTGCTGCTCCTCACTAGCTTTCCTCTCTTATCTCTCCCTGCATCCCTCCTCCGGAACTCCACTCCTCGCTTCTATCTGTTCCCTTCTCTTCTGCTAATTCCACACTTCGATCCCTTCACCTTGCAGCTCCTTATGCATGGAACAAACTACCTGAGTTTGCATGTCAGGTTTCATTTCTGGCCCTTCTCAAATCCAGACTGAAAAATCACCTCTTCAAGGTCGATTTTGGATTCTGATACACTTATGGGGTTATTCTGTGGCACTAATAGCGGGGATGGATGTCCCGCTGAGACGTCCATCCCCGCTATTCGTTCCCCCTCCCGACTCCATCTAACTTCCCCGCTCGTTGTACGGGCGTGGCGTTAGGGCGGGCAGTGGGTGGTCATCAACCCCAGACGTACAGGGCCGACGGCTTGGACAGGGAACTTTTTCCACCTCTGAGGTGGAAATTCCCCAATGCGGGAGGATCGCAAGGTTTGGGGCTGTGAAGGGTTAACAGTGGGCAGAGGGCATTCGCCACAGCCCAACTCTGCCTTTGGGAGGCCAGATCGGGGGTCAGGCTTGGGGGAATGCACTTTGGGAGCCAGTGGCCGGGGATCGTGACTTTTCAATGGAGTTGTGGTGCCATGGCAACTGGACGCCATGGCACTGCGGCAGCATTGAAAAGCCCTGACTGAGTTAGTCGGGCAAGGCCTATATGTGCAGGCCAGGTGGAATCAGGGTCTGGTTTGGGTTAATCTTAATGAAGATCTTTTGATATTTCAATGTATAATGAAATAATGTTTATTGGTGGTGCTGTTCACTAAGCCATATAGTAGCAAAGCATCACGTTAATGTTAAGTTAAATTGATTTTATGCATACTGAAAATTTGAAGGCACCCAATCAAACCAAGGGGCATGTTTACTAAAGCCCACACTGGTAATGTTTATGTGGGCCACGTTACCAGTACAGGGGGTCTGTGTTAAATTTAGAAGGCATAAGTATCCATCCTCTTGCAGTTAGCATGGTGCCAAGTTGCAGAATGGTGCTAGCCAGCTCACCAGCTCACCTTGCTTCTTTTTAGTGCTATGCTTGTAATGCGCACTAAACCCTGCACTACCGGGCAGCACATTTTAGTAAGCATGTGTTCTAATGACTGCATATAACTAGATTCCTCCCCGCATGCACGTTGCCTTTAGTAATCCTGCTCCTTGGTTGGTTTGGGTGCTTTCAAAATTTCAGTATGCATAAAATGTTACGGCAATCTAAGAATTGATACATGTACAATAGATTTGCATACATTCAAAAGTCAATTATTTTATTAAAATTATTGTGTGAAATAAACTGAGAAAAAAATTAAAACATCAGGAAAAAATTGGAAAAATCAGACAACAAACTTCAAATGCTTTGACTGTACACAACTCTAGAGGAAGCTTCTGTAAGCATGGCGTATTTGAATAATCGAGACCACCACTAACCCCACACTACAAAACTGCTCATATTTCCATATTAAAATATGTTAGACTTGTCAGACTTTTAAAAGGTGCTATTGAAAAGCTACTTTTAACTATGAAGTCCATTTTTCTCTTTTTTTATTGGTGAATTATGTGCCCAAAATCCAAAATAATCGATAAAGATTTCAACTGTACAAATATAAGAATACCAACTCCAACCATCGTGTTTTGAACAGGAAAAACACCGTTCTGCATCAGGGCTCTTATAATTCCTTATAGTAACATAGTAAATGACAGCGGATAAAGACCAGTATGGTCCATCCAGTCTGCCCAGTAAGATGGCATGAGTAGGTGCACACTTATGTATTACTTATCTGGTCTACGAGAAATTCTTCAACAGACAGGACATCAAACTGCTTTTTTCAACGTCTTAGGGCATCTCACTACTGACTTCAACGTCCTCCTCCGAGCTCACAGGCTATTTAAAGATGGCCACAGCATTTTTTTGCCTTTTAAATATACAGTGGAGAGACTGTTTCTCCCTGGATACCAAACGTTTTTGTGCTTCATCTATTGAGGCTAATCCTTACTGAGAATTATTTTTGTTTTAATGATTGTTATTACCATCAGGATTATGGGATATCAATGGGAGCAACGGTAGCCCCCACCATTGCTACATTATATGTAGCTTATTTTGAAGAGCAAAATTTATATAGATCATCTTGGAGGTTCTTCATATGAATTTGGAAACAATATTTAGACAATGTTTTTTTTTTCATTTGGAGTGGATCTTTAACTTTGCTTCAAGAATTTCTGATATGACTTAATGCTAGAAAATCTGATCTACAATTTGCACATTCACGTAGCCTTTATGGTATTCCATTTCTGGATATACTGATAAAAAAATCTGGGCAGAAATTGACTACAACACTTATATCAGAAATCAGTTGAATGTAATGGTTTATTGCATCACACTAGTCATCATCAATGAAAACTAAAACATACCGGCACATTTGCGCTACAAAAGAAGAATATCCAATTCAATCTCAGAGTTATGTACAGTGCTATTTGAATAGAGGTTATCCAAAGAAAACTGCTCTGAATGCTTATAAAAATGGGTTAAATGTACAGTAAGAGCACCTTTTATTACCATCTAAATTTAAAAAAGATGAGTTGATGCCATGAGTGTGTGTTTTACCTTTCACTGTCAAAGCTCCGCAGATTGCCTCTATATTGCATAAGCATTGGAATATATAGAAATCTCATGCGTGTTTTGAAGACAATCCTATCATGGCATTTTGCAAAGGCTGCAGTATAATGGATTTTGTGTTAAAATCAATATCGTAGAGAATACCTGTGGATTTGCCTGTGCAACCAGTGGGACGCTTTGCCTGTGGGCATGGTGATTTTTGTTCATCTACTATAGAGGAGGGCAGTTCAAGTGGAGGAGTGGCCTAGTGGTTTGGGCAAGGTACTTCAGGCCAGAAGGTTGGGGGTTCAAATCCCACTAGAGGACAGCAACCTGGGGCTGGAAGGACTGGGGTTTCTAGTCCCACAGGTGCTCCTTGTGGTCTTGGGCAAGCCACTTAACCCTCCATAGCCCATGTTCCCTGTAAAAATAGTTATCTCCAAGTTATAATGCCCTGTTCAATGTAATTTCAGTTTGTTCAATATAAACTGCACTGATGCAGAATAGCATAGTATATAAGAGAATATAAATAAATGGTCATCTTCTACATGCACATGGACATACTTCATGTCAAACTTCCTATGTAATATATGTGATAAATTGCCCTTGTGGCTTCTCTTACATTGGGCAGACACAACGTACTGTGCAACAACATTTGGATGAACATCGCTCTCGCTTAAATACAAAAACTACATTTGCCCCAATAATAGAGCATTGCCTACTATCTGTTTTTACAGATCTAACATGCAGTATCCTTGATTATATCCCACAAAATTTGGAGAAGAGGAGATCGTGAAATGAAATTAAAT
The DNA here is from genome assembly GCA_033557465.1 of Ichthyophis bannanicus. NCBI lineage: Eukaryota > Metazoa > Chordata > Amphibia > Gymnophiona > Ichthyophiidae > Ichthyophis > Ichthyophis bannanicus. The sequence goes on along the minus strand of CM066032.1, from coordinate 85,858,386 downwards.
CATCAGGAACAATTTTGGATCTTCTGTTTGGATACCGTCAGCCTGCATGTCTTGAATTTGCAAATAGACTGGAATACCTTAATTTGAATAAGTGCAATTGTAAATTAGAATTCTGTGATTTGAGTTGACTGAAGAGGTTTGAACCAATGACAGAGCAGTAGGCAGAGTTCCAGTGTATGTTTAAAAGGCAAAAAAGTGGTGCAGCCATCTTTAAATAGCCTGTTAGCTCAGAGGAGGATATTGAAGACAGTAGTGGGATACCCTAAGACGCTGAAGAAAGCAGTATGATGTCCTGTCTGTAGAAGAATTTCTCATGGACCAGATAAGTAATACATAAGGAATTATAAGAGCCCTGATGCAGAACGGTGTTTTTCCTGTTCAAAACATGACGGTTGGAGTTGATATTCTTATTTTTGTACAGTTGAAATCTTTATTGATTATTTTGGTTTTTGGGCACATATTCACCAATAAAAAAAGAGAAAAATGGACTTCATAGTTATAAGTAGCTTTTTAAAAGCACCTTTTAAAAGTCTGACAAGTGTTACATATTTTAATGTGGAAATATGGGCAGTTTTGTAGTGCGGGATTAGTGGTAGTCACTGTTGTGGAAAATTTACTCTTGCACTGATCCAACTTTAATATATTGGATATTCGAAATCAGTATATGTGTGTAGTTTTCTCTTCTAATCATGTTGAACCACCAGGAATGCTTACATTTGTGACCTGAATTATTAAGACATTTTACCCCATTCTGTGTGAATGCGAAAAACCTTTAGTAAATCAAGCAGAATAACTAAATATAGCCATGTAATGAAATTATGGGGAACATTTTAAAAGCTTTAGTTGTGATTTGGATATCTAAAACATGCATGTGGATCTCCAAATCATGGAGATGGCCCTGGAGCCATTTTAGAAATGATTTTTAGAGATGACTCCAGTATGGGGATAGCCAAGTAGACAGGAGTCGTGGTGGAGACATATTTGGGGCAGTGCCATAGACTTAGAAATCCCTGCTTGATTTCAGAAACATCAGGAATGTTTAGCACCAATCCTAGTTTAGACCTGCTACAGCAGCGGTTCTCAACCTGTGGGTCGCGACCCCCACGGGGGTCGCCACAGGATTTAGCGGGGGTCGCTTAGCCTCCACCAAGTTAAAAAAAAAAAAATTAAGATGTGCACAAGTTGCTGCCGCTGCCGAGTCCGCTTCTCGGCAGCAGCAAACTCCGGCAAACTCACCGGCTTCTTCTGCAGCCGCGGCTCCCTGCCTCTTAGGGAACCGCGGCTGTACTTGTAAAATCGTTGCGGAGCCCTTCCTGTCTCGACGGGCTCCGTTGCAGCATTGTCCTGCCTCCAAAGGAAGTGGTAAACAACTTCCTTTGGAGGCGGGACAATGCTGCATGGAGCCCATCGAGACAGGAAGGGCTCCGCAATGATTTTACAGGTACAGCCACGGTTCCCTAAGAGGCAGGGAGCCGCGGCTGCATTAGAAGGGAGGCAGACATGGGGAGAGAGGAAGAGAGGGCAGGGAACCTGCAACACGGCTGACATCGACAGAGGGGGGCTGACATGGACAGATGGAAGGATGGGGCTGACATGGAGGGAGGGAGGGAGGGAGGGAGGGGCTGATATGGACAGATGGAAGGATGGGGGCTGACATGGATGTAGGGAGGGAGGGAGGGAGGGGGCTGATATGGACAGATAGAAGGATGGGGGCTGACATGGAGGGAGGGAGGGGGCTGACATGGAGGGAGGGAGGGAGGGAGGGAGGGGGCTGACATGGAGGGAGGGAGGGGCTGACATGGAGGGAGGGAGGGAGGGGGCTGACAGGGAGGGAGGGAGGGAGGGGGCTGACATGGAGGGAGGGAGGGAGGGGGGAGGGAGGGGGCTGACATGGAGGGAGGGAGGGGGGCTGACATGGAGGGAGGGAGGGAGGGGGGGCTGACATGGATGGATGGAAGGATGGGGCTGACATGGAGGGAGGGAGGGAGGGGGGCTGACATGGACAGATGGAAGGATGGGGGCTGACATGGAGGGAGGGAGGGGGCTGATATGGATGGATGGAGGGAGGGGGGCTGACATGGACAGATGGAAGGATGGGGGCTGACATGGAGGGATGGAGGGAGGGGGCTGAAATGGATGGATGGAGGGAGGGGGCTGACATGGACAGATGGAAGGATGGGGCTGACATGGAGGGAGGGAGGGAGGGAGGGAGGGAGGGAGGGGGGGCTGACATGGAGGGAGGGAGGGAGGGAGGGAGGGGGGGGCTGACATGGATGGATGGAAGGATGGGGCTGACATGGAGGGAGGGAGGGAGCTGACATGGAGGGAGGGAGGGAGGGGGGGCTGACATGGAGGGAGGGAGGGAGGGAGGGGGGCTGACATGGAGGGAGGGAGGGAGGGAGGGAGGGGGGCTGACATGGACAGATGGAAGGATGGGGCTGACATGGAGGGAGGGGTGGGGGCTGATATGGATGGATGGAGGGAGGGGGGCTGACATGGACAGATGGAAGGATGGGGGCTGACATGGAGGGATGGAGGGAGGGGGGCTGATATGGATGGATGGAGGGAGGGGGGCGGACATGGACAGATGGATGGATGGGGCTGATATGGAGGGAGGGAGGGGGCTGATATGGATGGATGGAGGGAGGGAGGGGGGCTGACATGGACAGATGGAAGGATGGGGGCTGACATGGAGGGATGGATGGAGGGAGGGGGGCTGACATGGAGGGAGGGAGGGTGGGAGGGGGCTGACATGAATGGATGGAGGGTGGGGGGCTGACATGGACAGATGGAAGGATGGGGGCTGACATGGAGGGATGGAGGGAGGGGGCTGACATGGATGGATGGAGGGAGGGGGCTGACATGGAAGGATGGGGGCTGACATGGAGGGAGGGAGGGAGGGAGGGAGGGGGCTGATATGGATGGATGGATGGATGGATGGAGGGAGGGAGGGAGGGGGGCTGACATGGACGGATGGAAGGATGGGGGCTGACATGGAGGGATGGATGGAGGGAGGGGGCTGACATGGAGGGAGGGAGGGAGGGGGCTGATATGGATGGATGGAGGGAGGGGGGCTGACATGGAGGGATGGAGGGAGGGGGGCTGACATGGAGGGATGGAGGGAGTAGGCTGGCATGGACAAAGGGGAGAGACATGGGGACATACTGGACAGACGGGATAAATGCTGGACAGAGGCGAGAGACAGTGCGGGTTAGGATTATAATGGGCTGATGGGGGTGCTACGAATGGTAATGGGTTGATTAGGGAAGGCTAGGACTGGGAATGGACTTATCAAGGGGGGGTAGGACTGGTAATGGACTGATGGGGGTCTAGCATTGGAAATGAGCTGATCAGTGAGGTTATTACTGGAAATGGGCTGATTAGGGGAGCCTAGCACTGGTAATGGGGTTGAGGGGGGGACTAGCACTAGAAGTGAGCTGATTAGGGGGCTTTGACTGGGAATGGGCTGATTGTGGGGAGGGGAGGATAGAGCTGCTGGCCCTGGAAGAAAACTGGGGGCTAAGGCTACAAGTGGGCTGATACAAGGGGATGGGAGAATGGAACTGAAAGGGAGTGGATCTGAGAGGGGCTGCCATGGTATTTGTACTAGAAGGGACTGATCAGTGGGGAAGGAGGGGGACTGGAAGGGAATGGACACCAGTGGCAGTCATGGGAATGCAAGTTGACATTGGAAGGTACTGGGAGTGAGGACTGGAAAGGGGCTGATACTGGGGAGGGTTACTGGGACTGGAAATAGGCTGATGGAAAGAAGTGAAGAAAACAAAAGAGATAAGAACTGGCAGATGGACCATAGACCACAGAAAGAGAGCTAAGAGAAGACAGGAAAGCAGAAGCCTCAGATCGGGACCAGCATGATCAGAGAATAAATTGGTCAGACAACAAAGGTAGAAAAAATAATTTTATTTCATATTAGTGATTTGACTACAAAATCATCATAATTTTGAAATCAAATATTGTTACTTGTTGTTTTGATTATTTAAATAAGTATTTTATAAATAAAAACATATTGCAAAGGCCTATAATATATTAATAATTCAACAAATGATTACAGCGACAATGCGTTAACGGTAAAGGAAGAGAGACGCATTTGATTTTATCATTGGGGGTCACCACAAGTTGACCAACGGTAAAAGGGGTCACAGTACAAAAAAGGTTGAGAACCACTGTGCTACAGGCATGAATAAGCATCAGAAAGGTGCTAGTTTTGGCCGTAAAACGTCCAGAGGGTGTGGAGAAGATGGCACTCCACCATCCCCTGTGTTTTGCATATTCACAATGATGCTTTCTCTAGTCTTAGCCCAAAATGCTAACTTTTAGGCTATTCCTAAACATCTACAGCTGGAAATACTGTTCCAGAGATGTTTGTGTAGATGTTCCCACAGACGTCCATATGGGGCGCATCCATTCATGTGAAGTTGTGCCTGAACTTGGATGTGCCTGCTTTTTTTCAGATGTTCTGGTTTGGCCGTCCCAGATTGAACTTTGATGTCATTTGGGGAAATTAAAAAGTGATGGGATAGGAGGCAGTGGACTATTGTGGTATTGGAACTGGTTAAAAGATAGAAAACAGAGAGAAAGGCTAAATAGACAATTTTCTCAATGCAGAAAGGTGAATAGTGAAATATCCCAGGGATCTGTGCTGGGCCCACTGCTTTTTACCATATTTAAAACTGATCCGGAAATGGGAATTACAAATGAGGTGATCAATTTTGCTGATGACACAAAATTATTCAAAGTTGTTAAAGCACAAGAGGATTGTGAAAAATCACAAGATGACCTTGCAAAATTGGGAGGCTGGGCATCCAAATGGCAGATGACATTTAATGTGGACAAGTGCAATGATGCAAGGTTCCATATTAGGAACTATCACCCAGAAAAAGGATCTGGGCATCATCATGGATAATATGTTGAAACCCTCTGCTCAGTGTGCAGCCGCGGCCAAGAAAGCAAATAGAATGCTAGGAATCATAAGGAAAGGAATGGAGACTAAAACAAAAAATATTAAAATGCCTCTGTATCGCTCCATGGTGCAACCGCACCTTGAATATTGTGTGCAATTATCTGACATCGCTGCCTGGATGTCTCGCCACCATCAAAAATTGAACATGCTAAAACCAAACTTCTTATCTTTCACCCTAAAACCTTCGCCCCACCCTTCCTCCTTTCTCTATCACTGTTGACAATACTCTTCTTCTTCAAGTTTCTCAGCTCACAACCTTGGGGTTATCTTTGACTCCTCCCTTTCCTTCTCCACACATATTCAACAGATTGCTAAAACCTGTCATTTCTTTCTCTATAACATTAACAAAATCTGCCCCTTCCTCTCAGAACAGACAACCAAAACTCTTGTTCACTCTTTAGTTACCTCCCGCCTTGATTACTGCAACCTCCTGCTTCTGGATCCTAATTTCTTGTTCCCTTGTGTCTCCTCTCCCTATTAAATCTCTTATTTCTTTTATTTTGTGCTGTCTGGCTTAACTAGATTGTAAACTCTATCAGCAGGAACTGTCTTCTATATATGCTTATACAGCGTTGAGTATGCCTTGTAGTGCTATATAAATTATTAATAGTAGCAGTAGTATTTCTGGAGGAAAAGCCCATAAACCATTATTAAAGAGGACTGGGGAAATACATTATCTACCCATTGGACAAGCAGAATGGAATCTATGTACCTTTTGAGAATCTGAAAGATACGTGTGACCTGGATTGGCCACTGTTAGAAACAGGATACTGAGATTGATGGACCCTTGGTCTGACCCAATATGGCATATCTTATGTTCTTATGCATTTTTTGTGGATAAATTTAACCACTCAGTAATTGGTCAGTTTTCAGAGAGTGGATCTAGACCTGCGAGGTGGCATTTTAGAAAGGATGTCAAGTTGCAATTTGGGACGTCCAGAGGAAAACGTCTCAAAACACTCTGGACATTTATGTTTCAGCCCAATTTTAGCAACATAGATATTGCCAAGACACAAAAATGTAGTTGGGAGACATCTATCCTATGCTGAACACATGTCCATGCAAGCTATTTTGCATGTGGGGACATGCAGTGGCATGTCAAACCAAAAACAAGTGTCCTTGGTTCCCTGCAGTTTTCATTATCCTAATGGAAATCATAGGGGATATCAGAGTGCCTTCTTCTCTATGCTCTGCAGGTGCCTACATAGCAGAACAAGAGGTTTTTTGATGTCTATTCATGCCTTGTAGCAGACATTGGTGGTCCTGCTAGTGGACAGGGTTATGCTAATCATTTTTTAAATTGGGTGCATGGCTCCAACTTGCCTAGAATGCCCCGATCACGCTGTTGGCATGCCCCTTCACTACTTGTACATCCTTGTGCTGGGGATATCCATAGAACCGGCTTCTAAAATGTCTCCGGGGATGTCTCTGTGAATGTGACATCTGTGTGCATGTTTTCAGATGTCCATAGCATGAAAAGGGCTTCTAAAATAACCCCACTAACTAAAAGGCTAGGTGCCTGCATCCTCTTTAACATCTCTCATTTTGTATATTATAAAATTAAATTGTAAACACTTCAGGGGAAGAGCTTGATCAGGACAAAAATTCATTAGCTGGCTTTGAAGTGGCAGACTGATGGAACTAACAATGGGAATGTTATCTGTGAGCCACCAGGTAGCTAGGATAATTTAAAAGTGTGCAAGCTAGGAGGACTTGCTGACAGTCTGAAGCCTAGACTTGCGATTCCATTTCCGAGGCACCAGATTGTTGCTCAGGGCTAGTAAGGGGATGCTGGGATTCCAGGAAAGTGCTCCTGACAATTTGAAGGCTACAGGGCCAAGTTGTGAGAAACCAATTAGAGATCTTTGAAATCCTGAACCTGAACGTAAGTGCATTTGTACCGGTGAATGTTAAACATTAAAATACTGTGTAACTCGCAGAATTACCTGATCTGGATCAGAATGAATAGGATCATGTTTATTGTACTTGAACCTGTTTGGGTTGTTTGAACCTGATGCCACTTCTTTACCTTTGAAGGATGAGAGCCTGTGGCTTTTATTAAATCCTGCAACCTACAAGCCAGGAAATAGTTGTATTTCTGTTAAAGTGCACATTGAAATAAAGCCTGGTTTACAGTTCTGTGGGGAATGCGGCTCATGCTTGCAAGGGCCCCCAATCTGACAGGACCTGTCACCCTGCACACCTCTTCATAATTCAACTCCCTTTTGTTTGCCAGCATATTTTTGTCTGCTTTTCTATTCTCTGTACGATGCCAGGGACCCTGATGGAGCTTTCAAGATAATAATGATAATAGTGCTACATATTAATTCTTAGGAGCAAAAGAGCACCGATGATTTAAATTACATTGTTCTCTGTTCAGACGTGACAGGTGGCCGCCTTCATTCCCACTGAAATGAAAATGACTGCAGGAAGGGTATGCCTGCAGCTCCCAGCACCGCTGCATGTGTGACTTTATTCCTTTAATTTAAATTAGAGATCTGGAATACAGCTTGTTCTTGCCCTGCATGAATTACTGCTCCTTCCCTCATTTATACAGTTACTTTTATTTTTTTAAAGAATGCCAGCACTGAAAGAAAACGTTTAGCAACACCACATTGTAGCTGCGGTACATTTAGGGGCATGTTTACTAAAGGTTAACATGCATCAGTGATGTTAACGTGCAGGAAGTGAGCAGCGCTCATCGAAATAAAATGGACCGTGGCAGCATATAAGAGTAGTTTTGTAAGGGTTGCCTAGTTTTCCTGGTGCTCTAACACACACAAATCATGACCATTTTATTGAAGGAAAAGTGGGTGCCTACGTTTCGTTATAAAATGGGGGCACACGTTGTAAGATATGCATGCCAAAGGACAAGCACTTACGCCAGCCCTAGATTTGGTGTAAATGCAAATGCCTAGATTTGTAAAGAATATGCGTAAGCTATAGTATTTTATAACTTAGGCACATAAATTTGAGCTCTGCCTATGCACCGGCCAAGCTCCATCCCTGGCCAAGTCCACTCTGAAAGGATGCACCTTGGACCTGATGTGCGTACATATAGAATAGCAACCTCCTGAAGTATCCATCAATGTGCCTAAGTCATTGAAAATGCCTGGCTTACATATGTGGGCAGCAAGTAACTTTACACAGTTCTATATGCAATTATCTCCTTAGCATTCATTAAGGTGCCTTAACATGCTCTAAGTGCTGCCATGGTCCATTTTATTTCTATGAGCGCAGCCCACTTAGCGCATGTGAAAATTCGTTAGTGAGGGTTATCCTTTAGTAAACATAGCCTTTTATCTTTCTTTTCAAAAATGTCTTTCTAGGACGTACATTCACCACCACTACAGTCATAGACGGCAAGAATGGATCTGTCCTTCAGCCTACTGTGCGAGTATCAAAGAAGTCCGTCACTGATGACCTGCTAACCACATTCAGCTCCCCGACTGCGTGGCTTCTCATCGTGGCTCTGATCGTCACTTGGTCAGCTGTAGCCATTATAATGTTTGACTTAATTGACTACAAGACTTTTGCAGGTAGGAACTGCTGCATTTTCTTTAACTAAAAAATGTCAGTGTACAGCTTAAAACTGATGTCAATCTGCACCATCACAAGGGTTACTGGAGCAACCTCTATTTGCTCCTTTGGGAGCACTGGAGGCTGGCAATTTTTTATCTGCCAGCACTACAAATCACTTTTAGTAGGTATGGGTGACCATGCTGTGTTCCAGTTTGAATGCTGACTCTTAATATATGCTGTCGTGCTTTAGATTTTGTGTCTGTCTTTTTATCCGCTCTAAACCCAGCTTGAATTCAAATCTAAGTTTCTCTGACTAGCTCTGGCTCCATAGGTATGTCTGGAATTAGTTCATCAGATTCAGGTAGAGGGTAGGACAGGCCTTTTGGCATCTTTGCTGCAAATTTGTGGGTTTTTTGCCAGAGGTGAAAGAATATGGAGACTTTTATGCTGCTGTGGAAGTTGGGGGAACAATGAAAAGTTGCTGGAATCTTTTGAAATGTGGTTGGCACATGGGAAAGATAGTAAGAGACCAGAGCAGGACTGCATAAAGAAGGAAAGAAAAAGGGAAGGAGAGAGAGAGATGAAAAGGAAGGACAGTGAAAAGATTATAGGAGAAAGGACAAGACTGAGAGACAAAAGGAGAATTTCATTTTTCAAAAGTTATGTGATTTATTTCTGGGGTTTTTTCTCTTTTTAAGTGCAAGTGTTTTAACATGTACCAACAGCTCTCACTCTTCCAAGTATTTTTTTCTTTGCAGTTTATCACCTACACATTCATATATACAGTATGGGCCTGATTCTATCCTGGATGTCCCTGCCCTCTGTGCACCTGGTCAGAACCGGACACACAGGGGTATGTTTACTAAACCGTCTTAATGTGCGCTCTGTGATGTTATCGCGCGATAAGGTACCTTATTGCGCGATAATGGTGCTTTATCAGGCGCAGAGGTACCTTAGGGCGCAATAACGCACGCAGTGGCGCAAACAAGCGCTGAAGGTGGAGAAAGGCTCCCGGAGGGCGGAGGAAGGCTCCCCAGGGGCAGAGAGAAGGGGTCAGTGGGTGGAGAGTGGGAGGGGAGAGGCTCCCCGCACACTAACGCTGTGAAATCCGAGGCTGAAAACTAACGCCAGTGAAACCCTTGCGTTAGAGCTGATTTAAAGGGAAGAGAAACCATTTCTGTCAGCAATGTACAGCAAAACCGGGGAAACCGACAAAAAAGTGATAAGTGTGATACATGTGCACGGAATAAAAGGGCAAATAAACAGTGAAAATGAACAGAAGAAAATGGAAAAATAAAATAACCAAGCTGGGCAATAGTGATCTCAATGGGAAACATCAAAAAACACTCCCAAGAAAGCACCAAAAAAGGATATGAATTCTGAAAGGATCCATGCTCCGTCCCCATACAAGGTGAATGAGCCCACAGTGAAATTGCGCTGTGCAGGGTTTTCCTCTCCATCGGACAGGTTTTCTATGGCGTGCACATGTGCGGCAACAGCAGGGCAGGCATATCGGAATGGCCAACTGGACAGATGCTTGAAAATGGGATACAGAGGGCTGCAGGCGGCACATGCTGTGGTGCATCTGGGGCACAGTGCAGACTAGGCAGATGCCTAGCTGGCACTTAGGAATGCTGAAACTGCACAGCAGCCAGACAGCAACTGATGAGGGCCCAACATGGGCACAAGTGTGTTTATCACAGTGTCACAGGGGATAGTACCCAGCAGGTACCTCCAAGGGCACAGAACATTGGCAGGCAGTGTTGGGCGGGAAGCATGGACGTCTATGCAGGCACCCCTACCCCAGAACACGCACCATAGGCAGCCGCCTACCTGCACACTGGATGGCCTGAGACTGCGCACCACCAGCACCACCAGCAGAAGGGCATGTCAGCATGGTGGCAGAGGGGTATTGGTAGTGGGGGGGGGGGCAGTGGCAGCTGCCCAGAGCAGACCATGGCCTAGCCCTGTGTAGGTGGGTGCCAGGCACTGCAACAGATCGGCCCTGCCGGACGAACAGTCATGGTATCACCAGCGAATGCATCATCTCTGTGGCAACACAGTGGTGCAGTGCACAAAACCAGTGTGTTCAGAGACAGAAGGTCACAGGTTCATGTCCCAGCTGTGGTTCCTGTCAACCCAGTCCCCATATTTTACCCACTACTAAAACGTGCTAATACAGACAGAACCTTTATTGCAGATGACGTAAACATGCCCAAAACACCTCCATTTTACCCTACAGAGCACAGACACCATAAACAGGCGCATTACCTAGAGTAGAGTCTCCCAAATGCAGTCCTGGAGGGCCAAACACCATTCAGGTTCCATGCTGCCTCTAATAAAGATGCCTGTGCTGCATTTCTATGCGCCGCCCCCATGGTATGCAGATGTATCTCATGCATAATCATGAGGGACAGCATGAAAACCCAAACAGTGTTTGGCACACCAGGACTGGAGTTGGGAACCTCTGCCATAAAGCAGCAGCCAACAGGGGCAGACACACCCGCACCCACAGGCTCCATTATCCAATGCCTCCTGGAGAGGCAGGACATTGGGCCCTGCATGCATCTCCCAATACTAGCACTTGCATACCTTAGCAATGCCATCCTAAACCTGGGAATACGGTACACAGCTATCAAAAGGTTGCTATGATTACTGGCAGATAGCAATTCCGAATTTAAGTACAATTTTCTGATTGAACTGCATCATGGCAACCTTTCTGATGTCTGTGGAGTGTGCTACAGGTCTTGTGTCTGACAGTGTTTACCACCCTGGGGAGTGACTTCAACAGTATTGCGTACCATAGCCATGCCTGCACTCCCCCCAGGACTGGAGCGGTGGCCAGGGCTGCCAAACACCTCTATAGTTGTACAATGCTGGCATAGGTGTGGGACTGTGTGTCTGTCTATCCAGTGTGTGGTGGCCGCAAACACCCTCCACAGCCCATACTGCCAGCACTGTTGCCAGTATTGGCCTGCCAATGTGCATAATGAGGAGCAAGGTACCATGGGTATAGCCCGGAAAGGGTAGCCTGGCCAGGATGCATCTGCACAGGGCATAGGGCAATGGATGGGACATTGTAGTGTCCAGCCACCACCTGCACAGACAGGGTGGCCACAGCATGTGCTGCTGGGAGATCACTCTCACCCTGACTGAGCAGTGACCACGGCATGGCTAGGTTACCCCATAGTGCTGCCTAGTATTTCTCTCATGTGATATTTATGGGTTCCATTTTGGGACCCAATCACTGACTTATCTGCTTGGTGTGTATGCTGGCATCCCAGTTCTGGGTACATGCATCTCCTCCAGAAACATGCACTATGGACTAGCTAGTAGACTGTCTGCAGCTAATATGTGTCTTGCTGGAACACCTTGCAGGGTGCAGTGGCTGGAGGTTTGTTGCAGGAGAGTATCAGAGAGTGGTGGGGTGCAGCTGAGCATTTCAAGGCCTAATGTCTGTCTGCTATTGCTTTATGGATGTGTACAGAGCTGCATTGACCACCCTGTAGGGTGTCTATTCCCCAGTAGGACTGGGGGTGATGGTCCCCTCTACTGCCACCATTGCAGGGAGGTAGAATGTGGAGCTGTTGGTGGGAGACCCTGTTTCCCACCCTCAGCCCCAGGGGCTGGGGTAGGGTGGGTTGGTTGGTGGTGGTGGTACATAATCTGCCCATGGGTCCATAAGAGCTAAATCTGACTGAAAAATACTGATGTATCCAAGGTGTATCTGCAGGAACTACCTGTCTCACACACTAGCACTGCTGGGGACCTGCAGCATGGCCTAATTCTGCCATGGAAGGTGCTGTGGACCTGGTGCTGGGTGCCCCACCTCACCCTCAGGGTGAGCACAGTACCCGCACAATGTGACGGTGTGTAGCTACTCTGTGCCAGTACCACACACGGTCAGTTCCCCCTACCAGGCCGAGGTGCTGTGGGGGTGCATACCCCATCTTGTGATCATCTGTAAACTGCTGATTTGCATGTGCAGTGCATCATGGGTACGGGTGGGTTAACCCTATCCTGATGAGCACAGCAGACTGTGTGGTGACATGCAGTCCTTCTGCAGCCAGCCAGGGGCTTGTTAGCAGCTGTAGCCCACTGGTTACTTCACTTCCTGTGGAGCCCAAGGTCATGGGTTCAAAACCCACAGTGGGGTTATTTGATAGGGTTGTCCAAAGCATTGTCTATTTTTAATGTACATTAGTGCTGCCAGCAAAAACACCCTCAGAGTACTGTAACCATAAGGTGCCTCAGTCCATATAAGGTGCTGTATAAGGTGTCCTATGCATTGTCCGAAGCATTGTCTATTTTGTCCGAAGCATTGTCCGAAGCATTTTGTCCAAAGCATTTTGTCCAAAGCATTTGTCCGAAGCATTGTCTATTTTGTCCGAAGCATTGTCTATAAGGTGTCTGAAGCATTGTCTATTTTTAATGTACATTAGTGCTGCCAGCAAAAACACCTTCTGAGGCACCTTATGGTTACAGTCCATATAAGGTGCCTTATAAGGTGTCCTATGGAGCGCCTTATAGGGTGCCCTATAGGGGACATTATAGGGTGCCATGGCAGACAGTGCACTTTATAATGTGCCCTATGGAGTGCCTTATAGGGTACCTTATGCGGCACCTTAGGTCACGGCATGTGAGGGTGTGTTTGTTGGCAGCAATAATTAAAATACAAATAAAATGCCTCAAGAAACAATACTTACATGTCAAAGCTGATGCCTCAGTTTGCCTTATGCATTAGGCACACTGGAGGATCAAACTCATGACCCCTGTATCATCATTCAGTGCATTAACCATTGTGCTACACCTCCATTTCTATGGTTGTATGTCTGGGTGCCTACTTAAGATTACCGCGCGTTAACGCGCTTAGCGGCACTTTGCCCGATAATGTGCGCAGCAGCGCGCGTTATCGCACGATAATCCCGTTTTGCTACTTTAAGACTGAGACGCCCAATCCTTTTATGGCAGCCTGCACACTATCGCTGGGCGTACGTTAAGACGGTTTAGTAAACATACCCCACAGAGTTGGACGGGATTCTGATCCCCTGGGGCACATCTAGCCCCATAGGATCAGAATCGCATCCAGGCCTGTACGTGCAGGCCGGACCCTGATTCCAGTGGGCCTGCATGTACAGGCCTAACACGGCTAACTCAGTCAAGGCTCCTGAATGGATTTTGCATTCCCCGTAGTTCGACCCCCAATCTGGTCTCTAAAGGCTAGGGTCAGGCTGCGGGGAATTTCCTGGGCCCCCTCCCACCTTTGATGCACTCCGGGCCTGCCAGAACCACTCATCTAGGGGAACCTATTCCACCTCAGAGGTGGAATAAGTTCCCCGTTCAGTCAGCCAGCCCTGGACATATAGGGCCGAGATTGGAATCGGCCCTGTACGTCCGGGGCTGTGGATCGCCCACTGCCTGCCCTAACTCTGCCCCCATGCCACCCCTTTCCTGCCCCTGTCTAATCTCCCCATGCAACATCCGGGGAAGTTAGTCAGGGCTGGCAGAGGGGCCGAATAGCGGGATGGACGTCCTAACAAGGCATCAATCCCCGCTGTTCATGTCTTGGAATGATTCCCTATATATATGTGTGTGTGTGTGAATGTCCTTAGCAGGCAAAACGTTGTGTGGAAGGCCCTAACTATCTAACTCTCCAAAACATGTCCTACAAGTGTATTCAGCAACTACTCACAGTTTTGCTAAACGGACTGCTTCTCTCGATGCACAGTCAGACTGCACTTGAGTGTTTGGCATTATTGACGGTCAGTAGGTTCTGTAGGGAACCTCTTGCTTTCCTCATTCTATGCTTTATCGCTGCTGACATGCTTTAACCAAAACTTATATCTTGTTACACACAATCACAGTTTCTTCCGTTCATTTTCTAGCCCAGGCACTAATAGCATTGATACATGAAAAGATATCCATTGTTACTGGTGCAGCACTGAGACTAGAACAGCAACATGATGACAGTTTAGAAAATAATCAGGAACTGATAATGCTAGCATCAGATGCTTTTGCAAATATTTTGCATTCCATGCTTCCTTATGCCATTTGCTCAAGGCTATCATTTCCTCGGTGCTTACAAGAACCAAGATACTTCTTACACCGCATATATGCAACTGTGAGAATAGCATTGTACCCTACTTCAAGACTCTGCAATACATCACATTCCTTTCCAACTAGATGATGAAGGCATGTCTGGGCTTTTTCTTGAAAAAATAACCCCCCCAAAAAATCATCCTGGATTTTATATTGTATTGTATGTGTTCAAGAGAGAGAGAGAGAGTCAGAATGGAATTCTGCAGTGGTAGATTAATCGAAGTAGGATTTATACATGCACTTTGGTTGTGTATCCAGTATGTTATACCTGCACTATTGTTGCTTATAACTAAATGTAAATTAAATTAGTTCCCAAGGCCATCACATTTTTAAAAATCATTTCTATACACTTTTGCTATATGCTTTTTCCCCAACATCATTTACTTTAACTGTCCCAAATATTTTTGTTAACCTTTATTGCCCCATGGTTTACACTCTTGATCTTCACTTCCACTCCTCAAGAGCCGCCAACTGGTTAGGTTTTCAGGATATCCCTAATGAACATGCATGAGAATGATTAGCATGTGCTGGAGGTAATGGACATGCAAATCTATCTCATGCATATTCATTAGGAATATCCTGAAAACCTAACTGGTTGGTGGCCCTTGAGGACTGCATCACATTCATTCTGTACCACTATTTGTCTATATCACAGCAACTGTATTCAGTTCAGCTCACAAGAGTACAGTCTATATAAAACACTCTTCAGAACTGTAAAACTATCAGTCTACTCACCTATAGCAATTATTGTGCTAGTATATATTTCTATTCCAATATAGGAAAGGCAAGCAGGATGGGTGACCAGCCCATGTGCCTTTGTACCTTGTCAAACTGTAGGCAGCAGCATGTCATGATGCTGCTGCAAGCTCTAACCCTGGGAGGGAATCCTTTCTGAGGATATAGTTGTACACTGTATATTAGTGGCCCTCCCCTAGTTTTATATTATGTAAAATGAGGGACATGTACATTGCAGCCAGGGACATGTACATTGGAGGGCGACTCCTGCTGAGCAACCGAATAGCACAGTCTTCATTGGAAGTGGTCTCCTTCACCGGCAACCCACTGGAGGTTTAGAAGTGAAGCCCTTCTGGAGTTCCCAAGGTATCAGTTATCCCAGCTATAGGCCCATATCAGAACTACTTTTCACAAAGCCTTCATTATTTCCAGGTGCCCAAGCTGACTATAATATGCATCATGCATACTAATAGTTTTGTTTTATGCTAGCTGCTAGGCACTGTTCTCTGTAATGTCTCTTTACTTGTGGATCTAGTCCTCACCAATTCCTCAGCTTTCAGACTCATAGCAGGACCAGTGCACAGTTTTCTTATAGAGTTCAGAATTTCTGCTGGATTTGCACTTTATTCAGTATTTCTGTCTTTTTCTTTTCAGTTCATCGGGTTGGTTGCTTAAAGTTTAACTGGGATTTGTACTTCACTTAAGGTTGCAGCAAACATCTATTTAGAGGTCGACAGCTCAAGGAAAGGTGAGGGAAAGGGCTCAGATTGCCTCTGAAGCACAGAGAGAGACAGAGAACTTAGATAATGTACAAGTTTTATTGGATCACATGCAGTTCACAGAGGATTCAAAGTGGGTCACACATTCCTACTATTTAATGATCTGTTTTACATGGAACAAATGTTTGCTCCTTTGTTTTCATAAAATAAGTTTGTGATTGGTGTTGCCATAAAGTTCAACTTTGTCATAGCAGTTTTTGTCTATTTTATAGATGTCTGCAGTCTTTGTAATCTATCAGTTATACATAATATGGTCCCATTATTTAAGAATTTCATTCATAAGTGTAGCAAGGAAATGTTTAAAGCAATAACAGTGTTCCCTTCAATGAACTTGATATTAACAGTGAGTATTAACAGTGACTATTAAAAGTAATTTTAGAAAGCTGATATCAATAAAATTAAAACCCATATGGGTATTAAGTTCTGGTTCAAGGTCACTCCTATTCTGAATACTATCATTCATTATAATTAGTTGAAAGTAGCTAAATAAATAAAAGTGAAAATCAATAAAATGTGTTATTTTAAAGTCAAACCTTTTACTACTTGTAAACACTGTCTCTGACTGATATACATTGGTGTCAATATTCAGAATTTTGCTTTTGAATTTTCCACCTGTTGACAGTGATTTGGGCATTCCGGGGCTGCGGTTTCAGTTTAGACAAACAGCACACCCCTGAATGTTAGCTCCATCTGGTTAAGTTGAACTGGATAACTTTGGTGGCTGGCAAGAGCTGTCCGAAAGTTAATTGGAGACTCAGCAACATTTTAACTGGATAAGTGCTGCTGAATACATAAGGTAAAATTAGCCAGCTAATCAGCTGCGATCACACTGATACATATTAGCCCCTTTATCTTTTATTATGCAATGTTAGTTTTGCTCAGGATGTATAGCTTCATGCTCTGTAATACTGTACCTGTGCTATTAGCTAGAGAGAGAGACAGAAAGACTGACTGGCTGACTTTCAGAGTTAGCCTCATAACTCTAGAATGAATCCCCGCAATTACAGTTCCAAAACAGATAGACCATTCTCCATGATCAGTTTAGAAAATACGTCCCATGGTTTTCTCTACTAGTTTATGCCTTTATACTGTATATATTATATATTCTCATTAGTTTCTCTGTAGTTGCAAAAAAATTACTTAAAAAGTGTATTTTGGTATAATGTGCATGCCACCAGAAGACTCTTTCCGCCTGCTGCTGACTTCATTGGAGAATAACCCTGCTATTTCTGTGATAATGTTTTATTGGTTAGATAGATGAAGGATCCCAATGGAAGCATAAAATGGCCAACATTAAAGCATGCAGTTTAAACTAATGTGTTTCCTCCTTCTTACAGATAACTATTATAGCTTATTTTTAGGTCTCAAAAACATTGGTGTTCTGAAAAGCATGTGATTGCACCAGCTTGTTAATGACATTAGGTGGTATTATTTTCTAGCATTAGCTATGCAGCATGACTTCCAGGGAAGGGGTCATGATGCCCCGTCTGTGTCCTTACAGCCAGATTAGCAAGTGCTGGAATCTATTGGAAGTATTCTAATTCATGCTACAATGTTAGTCTGGTAATATGCCACATGTTAAAATGCTTTCTGTAATGTTAAGTTACATTATTTGTAAACCGCCTTAATCATTGGAAATGCGGTATATAAGCCTTTGAAATAGATATTTATAGGGGTATATACATAAAATAAAGAGCAATATAAACCTATCAGCGAATTGAATATGCCGGCTCCAAGGGATATTTCTAGAATTTTCTAGTCAGTCTCCGATAGCAGGTGACTCTGAACACGTGACCTTAACCTGCAGGTTAAATGAAGCTTTTGAAAAGTAAGGTAAGGAATTCAATATTTTATGTTTCTTCCTCATTTGTTATGCTTGTGTTCATATTTTAAAAAAAAACAATTCTGTGATAAGGTGTGACTTGAATTAGCATCTCATGAGAATAAAAGATGTCTCTACACTATATCCTGTCCATATTGCACAGGTATCATCCACATTTCTAAGAGGAGTTAAAATGACATTAAATCAAATCTTGCATTTTCTGTATGGTATATACTGTATATTATTGAAATCATTGCTGGGCCCTTTTATTAGAAAGCATTGTGCAGTCAGGGTGTGTTTCAGTGAGCATTGACTGCTTCTGTGGGCCCACACAATGGGACCTGGTCTGGGTGGAGTTGGCATGGAAGTGGGCATTGATTGCACATTGAGATTAGCATGAACTTCAGTAGCGGAAGCTAATCAGCAATGTTGCAGTTAGCGCTGGCATTATTACAGCTACCTCAATAGCTAAATGGCAAAAGGTATGTTAAGGGCCTTGCCTGCACAGTAACTATTAGGCACATTCTGGTCACACTCCTGACAAATAAAAGAGCCCCCATGGTTTGCATCCTTGATTCTGTGCAAAGAACCTGAGGGAAGTTGGAGAAAGGAAATTATGCAAGAGGATCGAATAATCAAATCTCGATGAATAATTTCCTGTACGTAGCTTGTGATGGGTATAATGCAGAGTCAAAGGGTGTGGGCGTTTTATCCTATGTTCCACATGCTGGTAGGATTTCCAAAAAGAAAGCCTGCAAAGGGTAGTGGGTTCATTTTCAAAGGGAAACTGTTCCTGGATTTTCCCTTTGAAAATGTTACCACTGTATGGAAAACCGGCCTAAAGTAGCCATGCCTTTTGTACCTCTGTTGAAGCAGATGCAAAGTATGCACCTGATTTGACAATTTGGTCTCCATGTGTGACTTTCCACCCAGCAACTACCTCCACCTTTTCCTTAGTGGGTAAATGTACATCTACTGTGACTGTCTACATCCTTTTACCTAGTAGAAGCTGGGGCCAATAACCAGACTGCATCTTTATGTGGGTCAACATTGTTGATTATCATTGTGCATCGTCTTTGCCGTAAACATTCCTGTGAACAGTTGCATGCTCATTATGAGTTTTCCAGTGCCTGAAGTCTGATGATCTCGTCCTATTTTTGGAATTACTTTTTCCATTTTAGCGCTATAGGGATTTATTTTGTCATCGCTATTCTGCTCCATTAACGTAGGAATACTCATCTCAGTCCTTGGGGTACTCACCTAGTCAATCGAGTTTTTGGCACCACAGAATGAATACATATAAGATAGATTTGCATGCACTGCCTCTGATATATGTAGATCTACGTTATGCATATTCATTGTGGGGATTCTGAAAAACTGCTGGCCGGGTGTGCTCCAAGGACTGGGTCGAGAACCTCTGCATTAATGCAATTTTCTGTTGAAAAACCAGCACATGGAAAAGTTAATTCAAAATAAGAGTGCTAATAATATTTCTTCCTTTTTATTTTTTATGACCCCTTCCATGACACATCCTGTTGCCTTCCACAATAGCCACCTACTCACAATACTGTGATGACCCATGTTTGCCACCTGGTAAATCCATTCTGCCTGCAGTATTTGGAGTATATATTTGAGCTGCGTTACTAACCTAAGTGCAATGGTAACCTATGCTGGAAGATAATAACGTTTCTGTACCTGTATCATAAGCCTAAGCTGAACTCACTGAGCTTAAATATACATTAGCTTGAGCTACTAATGTCTGCTAACATCATTAATATGGATTATTAGCAACAAGCTTGCATTGCATAAAATGAAGCCTCAATAAAATGACACACATTAATGTCATTAGCGTGTGCTAATATGATAGTGCATATTAGCATCTATCTGTTTAAATGTTACAGGAGAAAGGGGCATCTTGATAGAGACTTTCAAATACCTCAAAAAGGTTAAATGCACTAAAAGCAGAATGTAGTCCCAGTGGAAATTCTAGTAAGAAAAGTTATCATATAATGATTAAAAGTAAGTAGGAAATGTTTCTTCAGGGAAAGAGTAGTGGATGCATTAATCGCCTGACTAATGGAAGTGGCAGAAGCAGGAACAATAACAGAATTCAAGACAGCCAAGTGAGGGAACAGAGGATTCTTAATCACAAAGAAGTGCAGTGAAAGCCTAAAATCAGCTGTAGACTATGGCTTTGCAAAAGGAAGCACGCTTGATGGGCTTTAGGGTTCTCTTCAATCATATTCTTTCTTCCTTCAAAATACATTTGCCATGCATTTTGTGACGTATATTCTTTATTGCACTTTTGATGTATCGTTTTATGGTGTGTTGTTATTTGCTTTGTTTGTAAACCCCTTTGGGCTGGACTGTATCCAAGGAAGATTGTATAAAAAATTAACATAACGTGAAAGCCAGCCAAGGTTCCTGTGCGGATATCCAGTTTAGTCCTCCACAATCGGGTAGTGCACCTTCTACTGCAGCCTGGAGACTGGACCAATCAAATCTTCTGTAGTACATATCCAGCTGGAGCTCCCAGAAGCCCCCCAGTGTGTCCAGTCTCTTGCAGCTTGAAGACGTAAAAGTGTGTCCTCCTGGGCACACTGAGTGACTCTTGCAGGAGCAACACTTGTTAGTTAGTCTTTTAGGGTTTGTTTTTGGGACATTTACTTACTATTTATTTAATAGCTAGCTGTATCTTTAAAAGGAAAAGGAAAAGAAGCCTGGCTCCCTGGAGCATTGTCACAGGAGACTAGGGGGAAGTCAGACCTGCAGGCTCCTGCCTTCCTGCCTGGCAAATTTTAACAGCCCTGGGTGAGCTTCCCCTGGACAGTACGGGGAATTGCCATACCTGATACAGCAGTGACTGGCACTGGGAGATGTTGACTGTGTCCTTGCTGTTCCTGAGCTGGTAGGAGTTTTCACTTCTTTATTTGTGAGCAGTGCTCTGTCAGAGCTGCCAGCGTTTCTGTAGGCTCTCCTGAGCCCATTTGGCAATTTTTCTCAAATTGGTCGTTTGCCCTGCATTACAGGGTCGTTTTTATTTATTTTCCATATTGTTTGGTTGCCGTTGTATTTTCGCGCCGTTTTTTACCGCGGGTGAAACAGTGCGGCGGCCATTTTGGATTTTTAAAGTGTGCTTTTAAGGCACTTTTGCTCACTTGTGCAGGTTCCCCTAGCATTTTTTTGGGGTTCCTTTTGCTGGCGATTTTGCTCAGGGCACCCCAGGGAGTCTGGGGAGTATTTTATTTCTTGTAAAAAAAAAAAAAAAAAGTTTTAATTTTAATCCGGGGCTGATTTGCATAGGATTGCCCCTGGGCTGTGGGTTTTCCTGTGACTGTTCCATTCTATCCCGTTGGGCGGAGGTGGCCTTGGGATGGCTTCCATACCCCAATGTGTGCTTTGTGGGTCCCGCAGAGCGGCAGGGACTGACTCTGGCATCTGCAGGGGCTGTGCTGCAGTGCCCGCAGGGATAGAGCAATCTGTGAATGTTCAGGAGCAGGCTACCCCTGGGGATGCTTCTACTTCAGGGGACAGTATTCTTTCTCCGAGCATCCCTCAGTCTGGGTCGGTGGCTGCGCTGCAGCAGGCGGCTACAGTTGTCCCACCTATGGAATTCTCCCCTGATTTCGTGCTCCTCATGCATCAGGCGTTCCGCTTGAGCAGGTCCGGTCAGTTGCCGGAAGTTTGCCCCCCCCCTCTCTTCCCTCGGGGTCCTCGGGGGCGGCTCAGTGCTCCTCACAACC
Source organism: Ichthyophis bannanicus (assembly GCA_033557465.1). Lineage (NCBI taxonomy): Eukaryota > Metazoa > Chordata > Amphibia > Gymnophiona > Ichthyophiidae > Ichthyophis > Ichthyophis bannanicus. The sequence continues at coordinate 85,836,705 of CM066032.1, read as the reverse complement.
CGGGGTCAAGCGGCTTCGGTTGGGGGAACAGGAGCAGGATGCCCTGGGTCTTCTGGATTCCGAGGCGGAGGGCGATCCTGAGGCTGAAGCGGAGGAGTTGGAGGATGGGGAGATCCCTGAGCTGGAGGATCAGGCTCGGGTCATTCGAGTGTTCCGTAGGGACGAGCTGGTTCCTCTGGTAACGGAGTCCCTTCAGGCGCTTAACCTTTTGGCGGTGCGGTCCCTGGAGGAGGAGGGTCTTGAGGATCCCCTGATTCAGGCAGTCAGAGATGCCCAGGTGGTTTTTCCCGTCCACCGCGTGGTCGAACAGATGATCCAAGCGGAGTGGGAGCACCCGGAATCCGGTTTGAAGGGGATTCGGACCATGAATCGGCTTTATCCCCTTGCAGACAAGGACAGGGACTGGTTCAAGTCCCCACGGGTGGATGCTGCGGTTTCCGCAGTGACCAAGAAAACCACCATCCCGGTTGAGGGAGCGGCGGCCCTCAAGGACGGTCAGGATAAGAAGGTGGATAATTTGCTCAAGCAAACCTTCGATACTGATGCCATGTCATTGCAAGCCTCTATTTGTGGGGCTTGGGTGGCTCGGTCGTGTCTGCGGTGGTCGCAGCGATTGCGCTCGAGCCCCGGGCTAGACCAGCAGGGCCTGTTGGAGGTTACCCGGTTGGAGTCCGGCTCGGCCTATTTGGCGGATCTGTTTTATGATTTAATCCGCGCGTTGGCTAATAGTATGGCATCCGCGGTTGCGGCGCGCCGGTCCCTCTGGTTGCGCAACTGGGCGGCGGACGGTTCTTCCAAGTCCCGCCTCAGTAAACTGCCCTTTAAGGGCAGATTGTTATTTGGGGAGGCTCTCGAGAAATTGGTAAAGGATCTCGGTGAGTCCAAGGGGGGCCGGCTTCCGGAGGATAAGCCAAGGTCCAACAGGCCCTCCTCTTCGGCGCGGGGGTCCTTTCGGGATCAGCGCCGGTTTCGTTCCTCCCGCCTGTGGGCATCGCAGCGGAGCCGGTTTGGAGCCCGTAATCAAGGCTTTCGTGGTTTCCAAGGGTCCGGCAGAGGTTTTTCCGGAGCCGCCTCTTCCTCGGTCTCTTCCTTTGGGCGCAAGCCACAATGACGCGAGGCAGGCTCTGGAGGGGGGCCCGATTATCGGGGGTCGCTTGCGCGACTTTCTTCCTTCTTGGGCCCAAATTACGTCAGATCGCTGGGTGCTACAGATTATAGAAGAAGGTTATGCTCTGGAGTTTGCGTTCCCGCTTCCAGATTCCTTTGTTCTGTCTCCCAGCAGGGGCGAGCAAAAGACGCGGGACATCCGCGTGACCCTGGATCGGTTGTTAGCTCTGGGAGCTGTGATCCCGGTTCCTCCCTTGGAAAGAGGCGCCGGTCGCTACTCCATCTATTTTGTGGTCCCCAAAAAGGGCGACTCCCTGCATCCGATCTTTGACCTCAAAGGCGTGAATCGCGCACTCAGGGTGCCGCATTTCCGTATGGAAACCCTGCGGTCAGTCATTGTAGCAGTGCGACAGGGGGAGTTTTTAACGTCCCTCGATCTTACCGAGGCCTATCTGCACATTCCGATACATCCATCTCATCAGCGGTTTCTCCACTTTGCGTTTCCGTGGGGCCACTTCCAGTTCCGGGCCATGCCGTTCGGCTTAGCTACGGCTCCGCGCACCTTCACCAAGGTGATGGTGGTCGTCGCGGCGGCCTTGCGCAAGGAGGGCATTTTGGTCCATCCATATCTCGACGACTGGTTAATACGAGCAAAATCCAGTCGGGAGTGCATGCGAGTCACAAGCAAGGTAGTGGCTCTGCTGCGTTCTCTCGGCTGGGTGGTGAACGAACGAAAGAGTTGTCTGCGTCCCTCGCAGGACCTCGAGTATCTGGGGGTGCGTTTCGACACCGCCCGGGGACTGGTATGCCTCCCCGAGCGCCGCGTCCTGGCGTTGCGGGCTCTTGTCCGACTTTTTCGGGGGATGCCCGCTCCGTCGGCGTGGTGGTACTTGCGGCTCCTCGGAACGATGGCGGCGACCTTGGAGGTGGTGCCGTGGGCGCGGTTCCACATGCGTCCGCTACAGAGGGCACTCCTTCGCCGTTGGTCCAACCAGTGCGACTCCTTGAACAGGAGATTGCCCTGCCCGAAGACAGTGCGACGGTCGCGCTCCGATGGTGGCTCTCCTCCGAGAATTTGACGCGGGGGATTCCCTTGGAGCCTCCTCGGTGGGTTCCTCTCACTACGGATGCGAGCTTAGCCGGCTGGGGAGCGCACTGCGAGACCCGCTTCACACAGGGGGTGTGGTCCTCCCGGGAAGCCTCTTGGTCGATCAACCGTCTCGAGCTTCGGGCGGTCAGGCTTGCCTTATTGGCCCTGGAGCCTCTGGTCCTGGGTCGGGCGGTCCGAGTCTGGTCGGACAATGCGACCACGGTGGCGTACATCAATCGCCAAGGGGGCACAGGGAGCGTGGCACTGGAAACAGAGGCGACGGCCTTGTTCAGTTGGGTGCAGACTCGTCTGCCGGCAATCTCGGCGGCACACATAGCAGGCGCAGAAAATGTCCAGGCAGACTTTCTCAGCAGAGTGCGGGTGGACCCCGGAGAGTGGGAGTTAAATCCACAAGTATATGCGCAAATAGTTCGGCGGTGGGGTCCGCCCATCATGGATCTCATGGCGACCTTCCAAACGGCCAAGACGAGTCGCTTCTTCAGCAGACGGCGGGAGCGAATGTCCGAGGGACTCGACGCTCTCATTCAGCTGTGGCCGACGTCCGGGCTCCTGTATGTCTTCCCTCCGTGGGCACTCATCGGCCGGGTCGTTCAGCGCATCGAGTGCCATCGGGGTCGAGTGCTGTTGGTGGCTCCGGATTGGCCCCGGAGACCCTGGTATGCCGACCTCGTCCGGCTTCGAGACGGCGTTCCGTGGCGCCTTCCTGCGCTGCCGGACCTTCTCCTTCAGGGGCCCTTGCGGATGCCCCAGGTGGCTCGATTCTCGCTTACGGTTTGGCCATTGAGAGGGCTCGGCTGAAAAAGCAGGGCTATTCGCCCGCGGTGATTTCCACCTTACTGCGGGCAAGAAAGTCATCCACTTCTCTTACTTATGTTCGAATTTGGAGGATTTTTGAGAACTGGTGCTCCCGGCGGGGAGTCCGGGCGGCGACGGCTTCTGTGCCCGTCGTGTTAAGTTTTCTTCAGGATGGGTTCGAGAAAGGTCTCGCGGCCAGTTCCCTGAAGGTTCAGTTGGCAGCGATCTCTTGTTATAGAGGCAAGGTCTTGGGCCGCCTTCTCGGCGCTCATGCGGATGTGCGGCGTTTCTTGACCGCCGTTTTTCATTTACGGCCTTCCCGCAGAGCGTTGATTCCTCCGTGGGATTTGAATCTAGTTCTGCGAGCTCTGGTGCGGGAACCCTTTGAGCCCTTGCGGAGGGCGTCTTTGAAGGATCTCACCTTGAAGACGGTTTTTCTGGTAGCCATTTGCTCGGCAAGGCGCATTTCGGATCTTCATGCTTTGTCCTGCCGAGAGCCTTTCTTGTCTTTTTCCGCGGAGCGGATTGTGCTCCGTCCGGTTCCCTCCTTTCTGCCAAAGGTAGTGTCTCCTTTTCACCTGAATCAGGCGGTGTTTCTGCCAGTGCTTTCGGCGAGTTCGGTCGAGTTGGTGGACAAGGGTCTTCACCGGCTTGATGTGGGCCGCACGCTGCGTCGGTATTTACAGTCTACCGAGCCCTTTCGGAAGACTGATCGGCTCTTTGTGCTCTTTGGGGGTACAAGGAAAGGTGAGGCGGCGGCTAAGGCCTCCATTGCTCGATGGCTCAAGGAAGCGATCGCGTCCGCGTATCTGTTGCAGCGGTGGCCGGTTCCGGAGGGGCTCCGAGCTCATTCTACTCGGGCTCAGGCGACCTCTTGGGCGGAGCATAGCCTGGTGCCGCCGGCAGAGATCTGTAAGGCGGCCACTTGGTCGTCTCTGCATGCTTTCAGCAGGCACTATCGCTTGGATGTGTCAGCGGCTCGGGATTCCTGTTTTGGTTCGGCGGTTTTGCGCGCCGGCTGATAAGGTCCCGCCCGGTCTTAACTGCTCTGTTACATCCCGATTGTGGAGGACTAAACTGGATATCCACACAGGAAATGGAAATTACACTAACCTGGTAATTGTAGTTCCTGTAGGATTCAGTTTAGTCCTCCTTCCCTCCCGACTATCTGTATGCTCTGGCGGCGCGCTGTCCCGAGCGGGTGACTATGAGACGGGTTTTCGTCCCGTTCGGACTCTGTCGACAGCGGTGCTTATCGCTATGGCTCTCCCCTTTATATGGGCGTTCAGTTAGCTCCATAGCTTCTGGGGGGGCCTCTGTGTAAATTTAATGGCGTCGGGGCAGGCGCCATGCCATGTCTGACTTCCTCGTTTGGGGAGGGGGTTGGTTATTCCAGGGGGGGAAGTATATTGTTTAATACTATGAAGTGTTGCTTCGTTAAGTATGCTTTGTTACTAGTACACTGGGGGGCTTCTGGGAGCTCCAGCTGGATATGTACTACAGAAGATTTGATTGGTCCAGTCTCCAGGCTGCAGTAGAAGGTGCACTACCCGATTGTGGAGGACTAAACTGGATCCTACAGGAACTACAATTACCAGGTTAGTGTAATTTCCATTTAACTGTTATCTAGGATTTATATGCCATCTGAAGAAGTAACCTAATATGTAGAGCATAAGACAAAAATCACCCAGCACAGAATTACAAAATGTCTTTGGGACAGTACCCATGAGCAGGTCACCAACGCTGCAGCAGGGGAACGTGAAGCACAACCAGGAAGACACAGCTAACGCTCACTTCCATCTGTTCCTCTCATGCCATTATACCGTTTTCTGAAATGAATATGCTTGTTAAAAAATCATCGTAGTACAAAGTAAGACATGAACATGCAAACATTTGTTTCTTGGCATCTGTAAAAGAAGCCATTCAGGAGCTGTTATCGCCGGCTGCTAAGGTGCTGTGTAGACCCATAAAAAATTGGGGATTTTTTTTTTAAATGGCCAGTTGGCACAAAAATTAAGAGGCTCTGGGTTCTTTTTAAGGCTATAAATCCAGCAGGGGTTTCTTGTGGTGGGCATAAAGATTGTCCATAGTAGTTCACATCTGTTTATTAGTTAGCAATGCGTGCTGCAAAATGTTATATTTTGCAATCTCTGTAGGTTGTGATACAATTGTTGGATCAACAAAATCTGAAGAAGGGATCTATGTGGTCTCAGCCTCAAGTCCGACGTCTTTTTTCTCCATTTAGTAAACAGTATCGCAATTTATGAAAATTCCAGTTTCCTACAACTACGGAATCTGCACTATTCTATTTCTCTCTCTCCTTCCTTTTGTCTCTAAACTACTTGAGCGTGCAGTCTATCACCTTTGTCTTGATTTCCTCCCTTCTCATACCCTCTTGGATCCTTTACAATCTGGCTTCTGTCCCCTACACTCCACTGAAACTGCTCTTACTAAGGTCTCGAATGATTTGTTCTTGGCAAAGTCCAAAGGCTCTTACTCTGTCCTCATTCTTCTTGATCTCTCTGCTGCCTTCGACACTGTTGACCATAACCTTTTTCTTATCACCCTATCCTCACTTGGATTCAAAGACTCTGTACTATCTTGGTTCTCTTCCTATCTATCCCATCGCTCTTTCAGTGTGTGCTTTGATGGCTCCTCCTCCTCTTCAACCCCACTACCTGTAGGTGTTCCTCAGGGTTCCGTCTTAGGTCCACTCCTCTTCTCTCTCTATACCCAATCCCTTGGCACCCTTATCTCTTCCCATGGCTTTCACTATCATCTCTAGGCCGATGACTCTCAAATCTATCTTTCTGCACCTGTTATCTCTCCTGATATCCAGTCTAAGATCTCACTCTGCCTCTCTGACATTGCTGCCTGGATGTCCCACCGCCACTTAAAACTGAACATGGCCAAAACTGAGATTCTTATCTTTCCCCCGAATGCTTCCCCTCCTCTTTCCCCTTTCTCTCTCTCTGTTGATAACTCTGTACTTCTCCCTGTTTCTTCAGCATGTAACCTTGGTGTTATCTTCAATTGCTCTCTCTTTCTCTTCACATATCCAGCTCATTGCTAAAACTTGTCGTTTCTTTCTATACAATATTTCCAAAATTCGTCCCTTCCTCTCTATTGACACCACTGAATTGATTGTCCACTCCTTAATCACATCCCATCTTGATTATTGTAACGTTCTCCTTGCCGACCTCCCTGCAAGCCACCTCTTTCCTCTTCAGTCAATTCAACATTCCGCTGCTCGACTCATTTTTGTGCCAGTCTCGTTTTTCCCACATCACTCCTCTCCTCATGTCGCTTCATTGGCTTCCCATCCATCTCCGTATCCAATTTAAACTTCTCCTCCTGACCTATAAATGTATTCACTCTTCTGCCCCCCAGAACCTTTAATCTCTCATCTCTCCTTACACCCCCTCTTGGTTGCTTCACTCTTCTAATAGTCTTTGTTTATCTGTGCCCTTTACTCGTACTGCCAATTCCAGACTTTGCTCCTTCCAACTGGCAGCATCGTTTGCTTGGAATAGTCTTCCTATCTCTGTGCACCAGGTGTCCTCCCTTGCCATTTCCAAGTCCAGACTAAAATCCCATCTCTTCACTATTGCTTTCCATTCCTGTCTTACCCTATCTTGATCTCTCTATCAACATTTGCTTATTTTGTCCTGTAAATTTTTGTTATTTGTATTATGTAACTTATTTTGTATTCTGTCTTATTAGATTGTGAGCTCTGATGAGCAGGGGCTGTCTCTCTTCTATGTTTGTACAGTGCTTCATATGTTGTGGCGCTTTATAAGTCTTTAATAATAATAATAATATATCCCGTGAGCCCTTATTTGGCTCACGTGAGCCAGACCCCTAGTAGTATTACCACAAGATTATCGTTATGGGTCACAGGTACCAATTCAGAACTCAGGGCTACCATGATCAAAAGCAACCGGGGATTGCTCCTGCTCGCACTAGACACCAGGGACCCTAGTAAGAGACAGGGATAGGATCAAAGAGTGAAAGGTGAGGGTCGTCTGGCAAAGGGTATCACCCAGAAGGGTCTTGATTTCAGTGGGAGTTGTAATGGAGAGATGCTGGATACTAGGCGGGGGGGGGGGGGGGAGTAAATAGGTTACATCAATTCAGTGGTGTAGCCAGAATTGATTTTTTGGAGGGGCCCAAGATTATCATGATGGGGAGTAGGTACTAGGCATACAGGTCTGAGTCATGCTGGTTATAATTGTTTTGAGAAATAATGCCTTTGTATGCACCTGAAAATGGATTTCAAAGTACATAATCTGCACCAGCTGTCATGCATCATGCATGATACTTTGGGCCCCTTTTACTAACATTTATCTCATGCTGTCTGCCATGTGCAGCACAAAGAAATAAAATGGGCCATGCAACAGATAATGAGATAAAGTATTATTAAGAAAGGTGCTTTATGTATTATAAACTCAGTTTTTTCAAGTACTTATGAATGCTAAACCACATTGTTTCTATGGAAACAATCCAAAGTTGTCTTATGAGACAGTGTGCCATTACTTCATTTAAACCAGTTGTTCTCAACCCACTCCTCTGGGACACCTAGTCCAGTCAGGTTTTCAGGGTATCCACAATGAATATGCATGAGATAGATCTGCATACAATGGAAGCAGTGCATGCAGATCTATCTCATACATATTCATTGTGGATATACTGAAAATCGGACTGGCCTGGAGGTCCCAGAGGACTGGTTTGTGAACCACTGATTTAAACCATACACAAGTATGGTTATAAATAAATAAATAGATAAGAAGAATATTGTGCAGACAGCAGCTTCAGTGCTGGTGTTAGTGGACCATCTGCAGCTCAGCAGGCAAGCTAGCAACTTACAACAACAAAAAAAAGAACAAGGCTTTATTATCAGCATGCGCTGAGGACTTGCTGTGACCCCGCCTACTCCACAAGAGGAAGTCTGTGTCTGAGCTGGAGCCCCATGCTTCCTTTTCATTTTAGCTGCCTATTTGCCTGCTGAGCTTCAGGTGTTCCATTTCCACCCATCCCTGCATTGCATCTGCAGTGTTGCAATTATATGATCTCAGTGTCAGGGTGGGGGGCAGACTCCTGAGGATCGCCCTTGGCTATGTCCCTGGGGTGATTGATATTGTGGGGGGGGGGGGGGGAATTGACCTCATCTTTTCCTCCAACTGATTGTCCTCAAACCTCTTCACCTCAGTTCTTCCATTATCACCTGCTAACCTTCACCCTTAACCACTTCCCCATTTCAGTCTTTCCTGATAACCAACTTAGGAATCTCCACTGCTATCTCATCACCTCTTTCCTCTATTATGTTGTCTGAGTCTGTTGATGAGGCAGTGTCTTCCTATAAATACTATAACACTATACTCTCCTCTGCTCTGGATGTACTCACTCCTCCCATTCCATGCCCTGTGAGGTGTACTGTACCTCAACCCTAGTTTCTTCAACAACTTGCTACCTATGTTTCTGTGCCAGCTCAGCTGAGTGACTTTGGCTTAAATCTTGAACACTTGTTGACTTATTACATTTCAAATTCATGCTAATGTCCTTCCAGTTAGCCACAGCACTTTCCAAGCAAGAGTACTATATCCACCTGGCTAATTTATTTATTTATTTTATTGTATGTATTTAAAACACTTATAGCCTGCAGCTATATAAAATTGTGTTGGGATACAACAGAACACACATAAAAATTATAATAGACATGCAATGCAAACCAATCCATTTTCCTTAAATATTTACAGCAATAAATTACTTTATATACTGTATATACTAAAGGCCCAATTCCATCCTAGACGTCCTGGCCCTGTGTGCCTGGTCGGAACTGGATGCACAGAAGGAATTGTGATTCTGATCCCGTGAGGCACATCTAGCCCCAAAGGATCAGAATCACAAACAGGCCTGTACATGCAGGCCAGGACCCTGATTCCGACTGGTTTGCACGTACAGGCCTTGCCTAACTACCTCAGTCAGAGCTGTTCAATGGAGCCGCGATGCATGGTGTCTGGTTGCCATGGTACTGTGGCTCCATTGAAAAGCTGCCATCCCTGGCTGCTGGCTGAAAGGTGCTTTCCCCACAGCTCGACCCACGATCTGACCTCCTAAGGCCAGGTTCAGGCTGCGGGGAATATCCTCTGCCCTCCCTGCCCTTTCCATGCCCTGGGCCAACCATCCCCTGCTGACTAGGGAACTTATTCCACCTCCGAGGTGGAATAAGTTCCCTGTGCAAGTCGCCGGCCCCAGATGTACAGGGCTGACATTGGAATCAGCCATGTACATCCAGGGCCGACAGCCTCCCACTGCCCGCCCTAACACTGCCCCTGATACTCCCCTTTCCCGCCCCCATCTACCTTCCCCATACAATGCACGGGGATGGTAGATGGGATCGGGAAAGGGCCCGAATAGCAGGGATAGACATCCCAATGGGACGTCCATCCCAGCTATTCGTGCCTCAGAATGACCCCCTAACTAAATATCACTTCACCTTGCAAAAAACATAGCAAATAAAATAGGCTTTTAATTTCATCCTAAATGTCAAAACATGAGTAAGATTTCTTAATTCAGATGGTAAGGCATTCCATAATTGAGGAACAGTGATAGAAAATGCACAAACATGTGCTTCACTTGAAAATATTGCACGTAAAGATGGACTGAGTAGCTGACCATAAACCATGCCTGGAATATAACTTGTAAAGCTGAAATAGTACAATGCAGTGCTTCTCCACCTAAAGCTTGAAAAGCCATAACCTCTCTTGCCTCTGACCCACACCATCTTTTTGATACACTCAACTCTCTCCTCAAAGTTCTCCCTCCCCCAATTCCTCCTTCACTTTCTGCCAGGATTTTGGCTGACTATTTCCATGACAAAGTCTACAAGATTAGTCTAGAATTTTCCACAAGGTGACTTCCATCCCAGCTTCCCCCTCTTCAATCCCAATTTGGTGCACTTAACATCACCCATGGTTTTCAGTACAATCTTTATGTTGACAACTCTCAGACCTACCTCTCTGCACCTGAAATCTCTCCAGGAATCCAGGCCCAGATCTCTGCTTGCTTATACGGCATTGCTAACTGGATGTCTCACTGTCATCTGAAACTGTACATAGCCAAAACTGAGCTTCTTATCTTTCCTCTTAAACCCACCTTCCCACTTCCACCCCTCTCTGTTTCTGTAGAAAACACTATACTCTTCCTTCTGTCCTTGACTCACAACCTTGGAATCATTTCTTTCTTTATTTGTTTATTTATTTATTTAACAGGTTTTATATACCACCTTATCATTAATTCAAGGTGGTTCACATGAAACAAACATAGCAATAAACGTTTACATAGAACAGGGAGTTAGAACTTGGAGGCATATAAGGAGTCATCTTTGACTCTATCCTCTCCTTCTCTGCATATATCCAAAAGATAGCTAAAACCTTTTGCTTCTTTTTCTATAACATCAGTAAAATTTGTCCTTTCCCTTTTGAACACACTACTAAGATGCCTAGCCACTCTCTAGTCACTTCCCGTCTTGACTATTGCAACTTGCACCTCACTGGTTTCCCAATGATTCATCTCATAATAACATAGAAATGTCAGCAAAAAAGACCATATGTCTTATATAGTCGTCTTTCCATATCAAATACTATAGTCCCTTTTTTTCCTTTAGAGTTCTTCTGTGCTTGTCCCATTCTTTCTTGAATTTAAATCTTCTCTACTACCTAGATTGAATTTAGATCTTCTCTACTACCTCCGCTGGGAGACTATTCCATACATCTACCACTCTTTCTGTGAAGAAATATTTCTGCATATTATTCCTGAGTCTATCCCCTTTCACCCTCATCCTATGCCACCTCATTGCATAGCGAAATTTCAATCTCTCCCCTTCAATCTGTTCAAAACTCTAGCTGCATAACTTATCTTACCCCAGTGTCACTATGCTCATGTAACCCCTCTTCTCAAGTCACTTCACTGGCTCCCTATCCATTTCTGCATCCAGTTCAAACGTCTCCTACTGACCGACAAGTGCATTCATTCTTTGGCTCCTCACTACCTTTCCTCTCGTATCTCACCCTACACCCCTCCTTGCGAACTATGCTCCTTTGGCAGATACCTTTTCTCTGTGCTCTTCTCTGCCACTGCCAACTCCTGAGTTTGTTCAATCGAGCTTGCTGCTGTATATGCCTGGAACAAACTACCCGAGTTACTACATCAGGCTCCTTTTCTAGCCCTATTCAAATCCAGGCTAAAAAACACTTCTTCGAGGCTGCTTTTAGATACGCATAAGTGATGAAGAAGAGTGTATCTTAACATACTCTAGTCCCCAGTTTTGTGTTGCTGTTCGTCTTGATTAGAATGTAAGCTCTGCTGAGCGGGGACTGTCTTACATCTATATATACAGTGCTACATATGCCTTGTAGCGCTATACAAGTGATAAGGAGTAGCACTAGTAGTAGGGGTAATCAGATGTCAGGCTATACCAATATATTATAATGAAACTATTCTTGAACTACCTCTGATTAATACAATTTATAGTTCTTTAGCTTTTTAGGGGACTGGATTTATATGTTAGAAAGTTTATTTTGCATATCGACAACGAAACATATACCCCACCCCGAAAGAAACAAAAATTGCCGTAGAATTAAAATGTGAAGCCTGAATCATGTTTTAATAAGGTGCATTCTGCTCTTCATGGTTGCGAGTGCGTGTCACATTAATCCTCATGAACAGTTATCATTTTTTGCATGCACTCGTTACATTCTATACTTAATTATCTATATTTTTCCCTCTGAATTACTGACCCTTCCCTTTCCTCATACACCTTTTGTTCTAGTAGGAATACATCAATTTGCTGTTGGCATAGTTCCGAGGGACACTGAGAACCCCAGAGGCAAGAACTTGTTTAGACATCTCTTTGTTATTTCTAAGAGGTTTTCTTGCAGAAAATTAAAAAGACTCATGGCTGCTACTAATCCTGTTCTCAGATTACAGAGACAATTTCATTTGTCTGCTTGTTTGAAAGACAATGTTCTACTGAGAGGAAAGAAACTGCTTAACAGTGCCTAAATAAGACAAAGTCTAGATTCTTTGAAATACTTTATTAACAGTCCAAGAGTTCTGTAATTTGTAATTGTATCTATGAAAGTATTGTAAGTGAGAGAAGAAAAAGAGTATGTGCTTCCAAGCATAAAAGGTGAAAAAAGTTGACATTTTCAACCATGTTGCCAGTGGGTGGACTACACATTAGTAAAACTAGTTAGTTCCATTGTTGCCCATTTGTTCTCATTGACTGCTGGCTCTAGTTGGTTCCATTATTGTTAGTTTCTCAGAGAAGGGAAAGGCCTGAAGTGTCATGGAAGCTGAACTATCCTGTCACCTTCTATAGTAAGAGGCCCATGCATCATATGGATGGACCCACTGACAGGATGATGTGAGGAAATTTGCAGTGCCAGGCCTATGCTAGACTTTTTCTGTAAATATATAGAAATGTTTGACTCAGTGGCATTTAGATAGGAGAAAGCACATTCAGATACCTATGGAAGACCGTAGCATTTCAAATAAAGGAATGAAAATATACAGAGTATACTCTGGTCACTTGATATATTAGGATGTGATAGTCAGATGATACATGTTATCCTGCCATTAGTAATGCCCACCTCCTGACTTAGAGAGGGACACTTAACCTGGCTGAGCCCTGCCAGGACAGTGAAGAGAAGGAAGGGGAAGGGAGTGTTGGGCATTAGATTTAGGCAGGTTGAGGTCTAAAGAGAAGAGAGAGTCAGGACAGGGAGGAGTAGTGGAGTAAGCATACCCAGTAGGCTCAGGCAGAGGGTTGCAGAGCAGAAACGGGGAAGAGGTTTGGTTACCCACCCACCAGGGAGGAGGTTTGGTTACCCACCCACTCATTGCAGATGGTGGACTATGAAGGGCAGAAGATAGGGGGCTTTAGGGATGATTAGGGAGGAGATGGATGTCACAGCTCGGCAGTAATCAGAGGAGATACTGACCTCCCAAGAGGCCCTCATTGACTGATGTAAATGGAATGAGAAGTACTGGAACAGGAACCGCAACTCCAGGCACTTGGGTATCACTGCAAAAGAAGAGTGGAGAGAAACCATGGCTACACCAAGTGAATCTTCTCTCAAAAAAGCTTTATTTGAAACCTGACTTAGCCAAGTTTCGGCAAACATGCCTGCCCCTGATGCAAATAGGGTTTCAAATAAAGCTTTCTTGAGAGAAGATTCACTTGGTGTGGCGTTGGTACCTCTCTGCTCTTCTTTTGTGTTGCTTGCTGTTTGCGGAGGTTTTTCCTCTCTTTTGCTACTTGGGTATTTTTGCTATATGAGGAGGACATTTGGAAAAGAGCTCCATTATATAAGACAGTTGGGGCCTTAGGTTGGCAGTACCACAGGCTAGGGTACAGAGATAATGGAATTGTGAATTTGTACTTGGCGGACTAGGATGTTACCATCTAGTCCTGTAAGACGCCAATCAGTGACAGCTATGGTTACAGTTTGCAGTTATTGTCAATGCAATTGTTAATGTAAATAAAGCCAAGACAAGTCCTGCCACTCTGTGGTGTTTTGATTTATGACTGATCAAACAGTTTGGGGTATGTTTACTAAAGAGCGTAAAGGTAGCAGGTGTTAACGGCAGTGATAAGGGGTGTTACATGCATAAAAGGAGCTGGGCGTGAAGGGAGCAATCCAGAGTAAAGGGTGCTATGGGCCATTTAACGTGCGTTAACAGGATATCAGGCGTTAAGGTGTCAAGCATGCAACTTAATGTTCGAAAACAGCTGTAACCCTAACACTGGATAAAGGAGCAGCAAGGAAATCCGTCCTCCATACTACACACTCACACCCCACCTCTGCATGACAGAGACCACACACACACAAACACACACAGATGCACCTTACCTCCGAGCCACGCACACACAAGTATCTCACACCTCTGCGCCAGAACACACACATATGGGTACTCCACCTCTGCACCACATAAAAAAGAACCCACTGCAATATTTATGTTTCTACCATTTCCTAATTAGAGTCCTCCTTGTGTGAGCTTTGGAAATTCGTGCTGGCATGCTAAATTTACTCAGGGTATGTTTACTAAAGGGCATTAAGGAAACAGGTGTTAACAGTAATGATAAGGGGTATTACATGTGTAAAGGGCGCTATGGACCATTTAACATGCATTAACAGGACATTGGTTAGCATGCACCATAAAGTCCGTAAATGGCTGTAACCCTAATGTTGGATAAAGAAGCACCAAGGAAAGTCAAGTTGGATGAAGAAGCACCAAGGTGATGGATGGAAGGACAGGTGGGAGCTGATGGACCTGCCATATCTGTGGACACCCTACATGGCAACCAGTAAGGTGGATGAGCATGTGGGAGGCAGCCAATGCACAGGGTGGTGTCAGTGTAAAATGGTGCAATGTCAGTGTGTGGCACAGGATGGGGAAGACATGTCTCCCAGTGGAGCCAGAAGTGGCAGAATGTGTGGAGTGACAGGAGGACAGAGTAGGAGTGGTAACCTGCAGATCAGGCACAGGAGAGGCGTGCATGAAGAGCCAAAATGCAGAAAAGAGTACCAGGGTAGGCCATGGTGTAGCAGCTTGCACAAGAAGACATGACTGCACACAGCCGACAGAGGCAGATGGATGGGCTGAAGGAAGGATGGTGGCTGAGGAGAGGGTGGTATGGGCTGGCAGCATTGATGTGCTATATGTGCCATCCCCAATGTATTTGTACTGTGAGTGAAAATATGATTCAGTGCCACTTGGAAGTCCTGATATCAGACATATGGGACTCACACCTATCCCAGCCACACAGTCACCATATAACAGATCAGACAAATGTGCACATAACAATTGCACAGGTGTCATCCAAACTGGACAAATGGAGCTCATATGGACATGAGGTGATACCTGCAGGTGGCTATCCGAGGAGTAGGATGTGTCCACATGTACTGCAGAAATGTAACGGAGCCAAAGCTGTACAGTAACAGTAATGATGTCATATATGAATCATGTTGCCCAAGTAGTTTACAGCTGTATGCATGTAACTGCCTGTTAGTATACCACTGTAGCAGTGCAGTCATACCGGGGTACATCTTACCATCAACTGGTAATGTCTGATGTTAAACAGGGACTGTATGGACCTGCAGTCAGCTGAGCCATTAGTGGGTTAAGTGATCAACTCAAGGTCACAAGGAGGTGTGGTCAGTCCATGAAGGTTGTGGCAGACATAAAATATGACAGAAATACATTCTGAAATGTCATATAAGGAGTAGTATAGTGCCACAAACCCTGGTAGCCTGGCCCCAAGTCATTGCCATGAATATCATGCCATGCCTCAAAGCTGGGGCCTGACATCTGCAGGGTGAGCATGTTTGACCCCCTATAATGAGCTACACAGAGTCAATAAAGCCATGCTCTCAGAAGGCCATGTTAGCATGACCCAAAGTGTGATTAGAATATATAACAAAGTAAAACATAAGAACTTAAGATATGCCATACTGGGTCAGATCAAGGTCCATGAAGCCCAGTATCTTGATTCCAACAGTGGCCAATCTAGGTCACAAGTACCTAGCAGCAGGAGCGACTCTATAATGAGGCAAAGTGAGGTGGCTGCCTCAAGTGGCAGTTTTGAGGGCGGCAAATGCCCCCAAAACAGCCGCCTCACTTTGCCTTCAAGTTAAAAAATAAAAAATAAATTAAAAGCGCACAAGTTGCTGCCGCTGCCGAGTCCGATTCTCGGCAGCGGCAAACTCACCGCCTCCCTTCTAATTCAGCTGCAGCTCCCTGCCTCTTAGGGAACCACGGCTGTGCCTGTGAAACCATTGTGGAGCCTTCCAGTTTCTCGACGCGCTTCGTGCAGCATTGTCCCGCCTCCAAAGGAAGTGGTAAACAACCTCCTTTAGAGGCGGGACAATGCTGCACGGAGCCCATCGAGAAACTGGAAGGCTCTGCAACGGCTTCAGAGGCACAGCCACTGTTCCCTAAGAGACAGTGAACCGCGGCTGCAGAAGAAGGAGGCACAGGGCAGTAGCAGGCAGACATGAGGAGAGGAGAGGGGAGGAGGGGGCAGGGAACCTGCAATGGGGCTGACATGGGGGAGGGAGGGGGACTGATATGGATGGAGGAAGGGAGGGAGCGGGCTGGCATAAAGGGAGGGAGGGAGGGGGGCTGACATACATGGAGGGAGGGAAGGGGGCTGACATGGAGGGAGGGAGGGGGGTTGACAGGGATGGATGGAGGGAGGAGGGCTGACAGAGAGGGAGGGTTGGCTGACATGGATGGATAGATGGAGGGGGGTTGACAGGGATGGAGGGAGGGAGGGAGGGGGGCTGACGTGGAGGGAGGGAGGGGGCTTGAAGGGAACTGACAAGGGTTTCCTCTCATCCAGCAGGAACAACCGGCATCGAACAAATCAGCCTGATTGCTGCAAGCAATCAGGAAAATTTGTGCAGCGGTGGCATTCCGGTTGTTTTAATTTTAGATTTTGCTGCCTCTGCCTTTCTGACGTAGGGCAGAGGCGTCAAAATCTAAAATTAAAACAGCCAGAGTGCCCCTGCCACCGCCGGATGAGAGGTGCAGGTGGAGGGAGTGGGGACAGGAGGAGGACAAGGAGAGTCAAAGGTGAGAGATGGGGGACAAAGGGGGAGACAGGGGACAAGTACTAGACAAAGGGGAGAGACAGGGGGGCAAATGCTGGACAAAGGGGAGAGACAGGGGGACATACTGGACAGAGGGGAGAGATAGTGCAGGTTAGGATTATAATGGGCTGATGGGGGGCTAGCACTAGTAATGGATTGATTAGGGAAGGCTAGGACTGGGAATGGAGTGATCAATGGGGGATTGGGACTGGGAATGGGCTGATAGGGGGGTAGGACTGGTAATGGACTGATGGGGGGCTAGCATTGGAAATGAGCTGATCGGGGAGGTTAGGACTGGAAATGGGCTGATTAGAGGAGGCTAGGACTGGTAATGGGCTGATGGGGGGGTAGGACTAGTAATGGGCTGATTGGGGGAGGCTAGCACTGTTAATGGGCTGAGGGGGGACTAGCACTGGAAATGAGCTGATTAGGGAAGGCTAGGACTGGTAATGGGCTGATGGAGGGGGTAGGACTGGTAATAGGCTGAGGGGGGACTAGCACTGGAAGTGAGCTGATTGGGGGGGGGGCTTCAACTGAAAATGGGCTGATGGTGGGAAGGGGAGGATAGAGCTGCTGGCCTTGGAAGAAAACTGGAGGCTAGGGCTACAAATGGGCTGATGCGAGGGGATGGGAGAATGGGACTGGAAGGGAGTGGATACTGAGAGGGGCTGCCATGGTATTTGGACTAGAAGTAGATGGACAGTGGGGAAGGAGGGGGACTGGAAGGGAATGGACACCAGTGGCAGTCATGGGAATACAAGTTGACATTGGAAGGTACTGGGAGGGAGGACTGGAAAGGGGCTGATACTGGGACGGTTTACGGGGACTGGAAATAGGCTGATGGAAGGAAGTGAAGAAAACAAAAGAAGAGATAAGAAATGGCAGATGGACCACAGACCACAGAAAGAGAGCTAAGAGAAGACAGGAAAGCAGAAGCCTCAGATCGGGCCAGCATGATCAGAGAATAAATTGATCAGACAAGAAAGGTAGAAAAAATAATTTTATTTCATATTAGTGATTGGACTTAGTGCTATTTTTATATTTTACACAGTACTGAGGAACTGCATCTCTTATTTATCTGATGTTGCACTGCATGTGGACTCTGGCTTCTTGGGGTTTCAATTTAAATTTTGTCTACATATTTTTATTTTTACTTTAGATTATGGTTACTTATTCTGTATTTGGTGAGGGTCGATGTTGTGAGTGTGTGACTGAAGCCAGGTGTTCTGATAACATGGAGTTTGTACATAAAGATCTATACTGTACTGTAGTAAGTTGACTTGTTCACCTTTTCAGATAGGTGTATGGATGTTCCAGGGCCCACTGTAGTATTTACAGTGACTCTTTTTTTGGATGGGCTCCTTATGTGAGTTTTGGAAGTTTATGCTGATATGGTATGTTATGGTAGGTTTGCTCTTTGTTGTAGGGTTTTGTATTAGTTCACAATATGTCTGGTACTGAAGAATAATGGTTGTTGTTAGTGAGATGATCAGAATCAGATTTTTTTTTAAATATTGAGTTCTGTGGGTGAATGTCCTGGTTCTCTGCACCCACTGTGGATGAAAAATATATGTTGAAAAAGAAAAAGCAAGAACCATAACGCAGTTTATAACAACAAAATAAAAGTGAGTTATAATATAGTTTTATAAACTGTGCTGTTGATTCTTGCTCTCTTTTAGTTCCTTGGTGTGCAAACAGGACCTTACCTAGCCCTGTGCAAGTGGTGCAGTCGCACAGGGCGCAAAGGCTTGGGGGGCACATTTCGGCTGTCTGCTGTTGCCCTGCTGCCACTGGCAGGACAATAGCAGGCAGCCGAAATGTGCCCCCAAGCCTCTTCGCAGCACTTGTAGCAGGTCGTCCTTCCCTCCTCCGACACGATGTCAGAGCAGGGAGGGACAGATCTGCTTAAAGTGCCAACGCCTTTCAGATCGGGCGCATGCCCCCCTCCTCCTCCCCATACCTTTGTCCAGTGCTGCCTGGTCTTTCCCTATTGCCAGTGCTGCTATGAAAAAAACAGAGGGCGGCAGCAGCAGGAAAAGAGCAGGCAGAACTGGACGGAGGTATGGGGGGGAAGAGGGGGACGCACGCCCAAGCTGCAAGTCGCACAGGGAGCAATTGCAGCTTGGTACGGCCTTGTTGTCAGACATCTTGCATTTCCTCTATATAATCTAATTGGCTTTTTGGTTTGGTTCAGTCCTTGATTGGAGTTCTGTAAAAGCCACACCCCCTCTAAGGGGAGGGGAGGGGGGGTGCCATCTCATTCTTTGCCTCAGACAGCAGATTGCCTTGAGCCGCCCTTGCCTAGCAGTTTCCCCAAGGGACACAGGTTCCACAATGTTTGTATTGGAATAAACAGTGGATTTCATGGGTCCTCTTTAATAATGGTTTATGGACCTTTCCTCCAGGAACTTGTCCAAACCTTTTTTAAACCTGGTTACATTAACAGCTTTTACTACATCCTCTGGTAACAAATTCCAGAGGTTGATTACACGTTGATTGAAAATATATTTTCTCTTATTAGTCTTAAATAAGTTACCCTGTAGCTTCATTGCATGCCCCCTAGTCTTTCTATATTTTGATGGTGTAAACAATCGATCTACGTTTACCCATTCCACTCCATTAATTCATTTATAGACCTCTATAATATCTCCCCTCAGCCATCTCTTTTCCAGGTTGAAGAGCCCTAATCCTTTAGGCTCTCTTCATAAGGGTATCCTTCCAACCCCTTTACCATTTTGGTGGGTCTTCTCTGTATCTTTTCTAATAACACTACTTTTTAAGATACGGTGACCAGAACTGCACACAATATTCAAGGTGCTGCCACACCATGGAACAATACAGAGACATTATAATATCCTTTGTTTTATTCTCCATTCCTTTCCTTATGATACATAGCATTCTGTTTGCTCTCTTGGCCACCACTGCACACTGGGCGAAGGGTTTCAACATATTATCCACGATGACGCCTAAATCTTTTTCCTGGGTGGTGGTTCCTAATGTGGAACCTCACATCATGTATCCATAGTTTGGGTTGTTCTTTCCTAGGTGCATAACTTTGCACTTGTCCACATTAAATTTCATCTGCCATTTGAATGCCCAGTCTTCCAATTTATCAAGATCCTCTTACAATTTTCCACAATGCTCATGGGTTTTAACAACTTTGAATAGTTTTGTCTCATCTGCAATTTTGATTACCTTACTCGTTGTTCCCATTTCCAGGTCATTTATAAATATGTTAAAAAGCAGTGGACCCAGCACAGATCTCTGGGGTGTCTGCAAGTCACAGTAGAGCCTGGATTGTTACAGGCAGGTAAATGACCTGAGTAACACATAAGCGCAAAATGAGCAAGTGGGAATTGAGCCGTTGTCCTCTGCTTATAGGAACAGTGCACTAACCATATCTCTGCACCTCTCTAACCTGCAATGTCTGGAGTCAAAGAGCCTGCAGGTCTCTGCCTAAACTGTCTGCTGTGTATGCCAGTATAGCTTAGCTGCTCCAGTACCCATGATGCACTGCACAAGCAGAACAGTAGTCTGCAACTGATCACCAAGTGGAGAATGGACTGATCCATCACATCAGCTCATTATGATGCACTGACAGTGGATGACTCACATAACAGCTACAAACTGTGCTACTGCGCAGTTTCAGTGGACACCTTAAGAGTGAGGATGGGTGCCCAGCTCCTGGTCCCCAGAACTTCCAGTGCTAGAGATAGTTCTTTTCCATGTTGCTGATCCCCATCACTGCCAGTATGTGGCAGGTATTGCCTGCAGCATGTTATGCTAATCACCTTGTTTCCTGCACAATTACAGTATGCTGTATCTGTCAGTTACACCTGGTTCTGGGTCCTGCCTGTGTTGGACAGGGATCCTCTTAGAAAAGTGCATGTCAATACCCAGTATTAAACTGTTGATGCCATGGATGCCAACTTCTATGGGCGTGTCTAGGCTTGCATGGGGTTGTTACTAGAGTCCTGCTGGTTCTCCCATTATCACAGGGAGTAAGCCTGGAACACCTCTTGTCCCAACCAACTAGGACTAACAATCCCTACAACAAGCACAGCCAGACTGCACCTGCTGCCCACCAATGGGTTTTTCAGCCATGCGTATGCCAGCAGCGGAAAGTCCGCTGGTCTGCACACATTGCATGTGCACAGAATGACCATGTGCACCCAGGCATGGGATAAAAGGAAAGGACAACGGGCATTTGGTTCAGTGATTGGGCCCCAGGACAAGAAGTGTGCCCACATCACTTGAGCCAGACACTATCAGGCTCATTCCATCCCCAACATACAGAGAGGATCGCGATTCTGATCCTGCAGGGCACGTTTAGCCCTGCGGAACCAGAATCATGAACAGCCCTGTACGTGAAGGCCGGGACTGCAATTCAGTCCAGCCAGCACATACAGGGAAAGCCCGACTAACTCAGTCAGAGCTTTACAATGGAGCTGCAGTGCCATGGTTTCCATTTGCCATGGTATTGTGACTTGTGATGCAGCGGAGGCTGATGAGAGCCCTGATAGAAGGAAAAAACATGTTTGTCAGCAGGGAAAAGATGTGCACAGAGTGCAATATTCACTGGGACCAGCTAGAGGGAGCAGGAGTGCAGTCAGTAAGACTGAAGGGCCATGCCTAGCTGGTTAGAAGCACGTGACAAACATTTCACAAGCCTCAAAGAGAGGAGTCCTTTATAAGGAAGCACTGCCTCAAGTTAAACAGAAAGTAGGAGGTCCGGCTCGGAAACAGACAGAGAAAGAGACACAGAAAGAGCGAGGACTGGGGCAGAAGGAGAAAGAGAAAGAGAAAGCTGTTTGCTGGCAGAGGAGAAAGGCTTATACGGATTGCAAGCAAGAAGCAAGTAGGAATCAGCCAAGAAGGAAAAGCCAGGCTGAGCAAGGAAGCCAGGATTTGGGCTATTGCAAGAGCAGGCATTTACCAGCAGAGCTGTTCCTACGGTTGAGAGAGGAACCAAACTCTCAGAGAAAAGCTTGGCACGAAGCTTCTGAAGGGAGATAGGCAAAACCCGGACTGGAGTAGCCAAAAGACTGGACCAGAAGGCAAAACCCGGAGTGGAACTGCAAAAGACCGGCCCGGAAGGCAACGACCCGGAGTGGAGCGGCAAAGCACTGGACCGGAAGGCAAAGACCCAGAGTGGGAGACACCTGGATCGGAGGGAGTATCCTGTTGCTGGCACCGAGGCAGAGAACTGCAGGGAGACGCAGCAACGGTCATTCCAAAAGCTGATGCAACATTCACACCAGGTAAAATGTAATTATACCTGACTTGTGTTGGATGTTTGTTTTGTGAGCCTTGAAAAAAAAAAAAAGGGAAGAAAAAAAAAAAAGAAGGGAGCTCACTAGTGTTGGGAGAGCCACACTTGTTTTTTTTTTTTTCTCTTGTGTTTTTCTGTAGGAAAGCAGTATGGAGCAGAAGGAGCTGTGTGCCTGGATGGCTCTACAATTTGACCGACAGGCAGAGTTCGCACGTCAGAACCAGTCACAAGCCCTTAAAGCCTTGCAAGAGCAGCAGAGACCTGTCCTGCAAGTAATGGAGGCATGGTTAGCCCAGCAGAGGGAGTCGCTGGACATGGCCAACAAGCAGCTAGGACAGTCGGCTGGACTGGGTAATCCTCTGGAAGGACAGTGGACATGTAATGCCTTATCAGTAGGGAAATTAAGTGCCACTGATGATGTGGACGATTTTCTAGATTCCTTTGACAGAATCGCACGTTCTGCTGCCTGGCCAAAAGAGCAGTGGGCAATCCGCCTAGCAGCATCCCTCATGGGGGAACCGCTGTCCGCCTACAGGGCAATGCCCCCTGCTCTGGCTAACAATTACGATGAAGTGATAAAGGCAATCAGGGATCGCCTGGGCCTTACACCATTCTTGTATAACCGTATGCTACGAGACACTGTTCTAAAGGTAGGCGAGACGCCTAAGGCTTTGGGCCATAGGATAAGTAGTTTAGCTAACAAATGGCTAAAACCTGAGGATAAGTCTGTGAATGCTCTAATGGATGAAATAATATTAGAACAGTATATGTTGGCAGTTCCTAAGAATGTACAGAACTTTCTTATTCTGCAAGATTGCCACACAACTGCTCAAGCGATTGCGCTGACGGAGCGCTACCTGGAGGCAGAGATGGTCACCCAGCAGAAGGTGGGGTCTCGAAGGCTGGCAGTGGGTATGGAAGCGCAGATATCAGAAAGGGTCTCACATCCTTTTCAGAAAGGTTTGAAAAATGTTACTGCTGTTTCAAAAGAAAGTTCAAAAAAATGTTTTTCATGTGGGAAAAAGGGACATTTGAAAAATGAATGTTTATTACGTACTGCTCTCATGGGAGAGAACACGAAAGCAATACTTGAGGGGTTTGTACTGAATGTGGAAATACAGGGCGTGAATGCAAAGGCACTTTTGGACTCTGGTGCTGACCAGACCATGATTTCTCAAAAATTATGGTCTGCGATCAGGGATCAGGGCAAGTCTGCACCAGATCAGCCAGAGGGAAAAGTTAAAATTAAGTGTATACATGGGGCTGCTACGTTTTATCCAATGTATAAATTGTGGATAAAGGGTTTAGGTATAGAAAAAGAGATGTCTGTTGCTGTAATACCTAGGAGTTAGTGCTCGGCCGAGACTGGCCTCAGTTCAGAAGAAGTCTGAAAGAAGGGTTGTCTCCGCAGGGAACTCCAGTGTCCACTTGCATTCGCTCTGAAAGTAGAGCAGTTCCCAGTCCACTGGTGGAAAAAGTAAAGAAGACAAGGTTTCCACAGGAAGCTCTAGTTTCAACGCGCTCGCAAGCTCAGACCTCCGAAACTCCCTCTGGTTCCTGAGATGCTACTTTGGAAGACCTTCCTTCTCATGAAGATTTGATAAATGAGCCCACAGTTAGGGAAAGGAAATCAAAGGGTGAGAAGCAGAAGGAAAGAAAGTGTCGCTCTCAGGGCAGAGCCGAGCTTGCAGCAGGAAAAGGAATGCCATGGGTACCCTCTGAGTTGATGGAGAAATTTCCCTCCTTCAAAAACGAACAAAGAGCGCACCCTACTCTGACTCGAGCGTTTGAGCATGCTCAAGAGGAAAAAGATACCTTTCCTAGGTTTATCATGGAAGAGGATATATTGTACAGAGAAAGTAAGGACCTCCGAACAGGAAACATTCGGAAGCAACTAGTGGTCCCAACTACTTTCAAATCTCTTGTTCTACGTCTGGCACACGATCATCCAGTAGGGGGTCACAAGGGAGCACAAGGCACCCTTGATCAGATATTGGCTAGATTTTATTGGCCAGGAGTTTTTAGAGAAACCAGCCGCTTCTGCGAGTCTTGTGCCTCTTGTCAACGCGTAACTCCTGCGCGCCCGCCAGAGGTACCTCTAATCCCAATGCCAGTAATTTCTGACCCAATAAGAAGACTTGCCATGGATATAGTGGGACCTCTTATAAAAACGCCAAGAGGATTTCAATATATACTGGTGATCATTGACCAGGCCACACGATTCCCATGGGCCGTACCCTTGAGGAATAATTTGGCGAAGTCCATTGCTACTGAATTGATCAAACTCTTTTGCAAAGTAGGATTCCCGCAAGAGGTATTGACGGACAGGGGCAGCAACTTTATGTCCAGGTACCAGGCACCACAGGTGTGGGACGCCTTTGGTATTCACCATCTCAAAACCGCAGCTTACCATCCCCAATGCAATGGGTTGGTCGAGCGCCTGAATCAAAGCATAAAGCAGATGCTTAGACGCGCCTTGGATGGAGAAACAACCGAATAGGATACAATGCTACCCTTTATTTTGTATGCCTGTAGGGAGCGAACGCAGAGTTCCCTAGGTACCTCGCCCTATGAGCTTATGTACGGACGAGCACCAAGGGGCATACTGGATGTCTTGCGAGAACAGTGGACGGAACCAGTGGGGGATGAAGTAGGAATACCCCAATTTCTGAAGAGTCTCAGAACTCGCCTTGAACGAACCTCTCGTTTCGCCGAAGAGAAACTGAGAGAAAGTCAGAAAAGGCAAAAACAATATTATGACCGATGCACAAAACCAAGACAACTGAGTGTGGGGGAGAAGGTGATAGTCCTAGTGTCTGGTCCATCTCCAAAATTTGAAGCTCAATGGAAGGGACCTTACAAGGTCGTCAAACCTATCGGTCCAGCTTCATATCTAGTCCAAGACAAAAAGGGACACAACCAGGTATATCACGTGAACATACTCCGGCCGTGGCATGAATGGTTGGTTTTGCTAGCATCTACAAAATGCATATCCAACCCTAAGACTTTGCAAGCAGATGACAGCAGACTAAAGCGTAAAGTGATACAGCTGCAGTGTCGGACGAATGCGGTGTTGAAGATTACGTGCTATGAGGAAGAGGCTTCCCCAGCCCGTAATATTTTAAGAAGTGGGATGTGTGATGCAGCGGAGGCTGATGAGAGTCCTGATAGAAGAAAAAAACATGTTTGTCAGCAGGGAAAAGATGTGCACAGAGTGCAATATTCACTGGGATCAGCTAGAGGGAGCAGGAGTGCAGTCAGGAAGACTGAAGGGCCATGCCTAGCTGGTCAGAAGCACGTGACAAACATTTCACAAGCCTCAAAGAGAGGAGTCCTTTATAAGGAAGCACTGCCTCAAGTTAAACAGAAAGTAGGAGGTCCGGCTCGGAAACAGACAGAGAAAGAGACACAGAAAGAGCGAGGACTGGGGCAGAAGGAGAAAGAGAAAGAGAAAGCTGTTTGCTGGCAGAGGAGAAAGGCTTATACGGATTGCAAGCAAGAAGCAAGTAGGAATCAGCCAGGAAGGAAAAGCCAGGCTGAGCAAGGAAGCCAGGATTTGGGCTATTGCAAGAGCAGGCATTTACCAGCAGAGCTGTTCCTACGGGTGAGAGAGGAACGAAACTCTCAGAGAAAAGCTTGGCACGAAGCTTCTGGAGGGAGGAAGCAAGTCCAAGGAGAAAACCTTTCCTCATCGTGCTGCTGCAATAAGAGGTATGAGAATTATATTCCTACAAAGAAACCTTTGCCCTGTAAAAGTTCTTGTGAAGGAAGTGTGGAATCTCTAAGAAGAGAAAGCCCAGTTAATACTAAGGGGACACGTGGCCAGCGCTCCAGGCGAGGCCCGAGGCACTGGAAAGTATTAAGGGAAATATACAAAGCTCCAGAATACAATATTCCAGAGACTGTTAATACAGAATTAGACATACCAATTCCTGAGCCGATGCAAGTGGAACTGGTGGAACAGTTGCCAGACCCAGAAGAGATGGATTGCTCTCTCTGCATTTCCCATAGTCCAGAGTCTTTGGAGGACGTATGAATGGCTTGTGGTATCTGCAGAATGTCTATTATGTGCTGAGCAGAAGAATTGTACAAAGTTGCTTTAAACTAGAAGCTATGTTTGTGCCCTGCTACTACTGTGAAGTTAACAGTTTCCTTAAACCTTGTGTTTTCTTTTGTGCCTGAAGTTAAGGACATTATTTTCAGTTGTGACCAATTTATGACCCCATGCGTAAAGGGAATAAAAGCCTTTTTCATCCCTATCACTCTGCTTTAATTGTTTGCTTTAAAGGATTGGAGTTTAAAACAACTAGACCAAGTTTCCTTGGTTCTTAAAAATGGACTCTCTTATCTAATAATAATAATTTTTATGCCACTGTGTGACAGACTCCATTGTAAAGCTGCGATCCCAGCCGCCGGCGGCACAAAGGCTTTTCCCGCAGCCTGTCTCTCAATCCGGCCTCCTAAGGCCAGTGTCGGGCTGCGGGGAATGTCCTAGGAGCCTCCCTGCCTCATCCGCACCCCAGGACCAAAGAAAAAAGACATCGGAGGTGGAATAACTTCCCCGCACAAGTTGCCAGCCCTGGACGTACTGCGCCGACATTAGAATCGCCCACCCCCTGCCCTAACTCTGCCACAATCTGCCCCTTTCCCTCCCCGTACAACTGGTGGAGAGGTTAGACGCTGGCGGAGAGGGCACAAATAATGGGGATGGATGTCCTGCTATTCGTGGGACAGAATCAGGCCCTATATGGATACATAGCCATGCCATGGTCACTGCTTGGTCAGAATGAGAGTACTAAGTGCTCTCCCAGCATGACATGTTGTGGCCACCCAGTCCATGCATATGGTAGATGAGCACTACTTGACCCGACGCCAAACCAGCTTATCGCATCTAACAAACCCCAAACTATTTTAAAAAAGCCTTTGGAGTTTGTTAGATGTGATAAGCCAGTTTGGCGTCGGGTCAAGTAGTGATTCCTATTTTCTCTGCTACGACATGGACTGTTGGAAAGTTTTTTTTTATAAATGGCATCAGCAAAAGACTTTTTAAATAGCTATTATAGAGTTATATTAGTAAACACACGATAGCCCGGTCCTGCAATAGTAGCCACCCTTTTAAATAAGATAGGTATAACATGTGATGTTTAGTAGGACCGTTTTTATGGATGTTGGCAATTTATAAATCTTTTGAAGTCTTGCTCAGCATGTCACTCCTGCTTCTTTCACATGTACTTTTTTATATATCTCCTTAAGAATGTGGTATTATGACAGGTCCCAAGATGGTGGAGGAGTAGGACACCGAGTGAGGTCTGTGAGAGCCTGGAGCATGAATCGGTCTGATGGGGAAAAAGAGGAAACAGCAATCAGCCAAACCCCCTGAAACCTCTTCTCCATCTGGTGGATTGCCGCAGTCCTCCATTCTGGCTTTCTTTCCCCTTATGGCGGCATCATTGGCTTCGGCAGATCGGTCGGCTAGTTCGGCCGATCTGATTGATGGGGTCGTTTTGAGCCCCATGCAGAAGGAGAATTGGGGAGGGGCTGAATGCAGGAGTACCTCTGGGTTGTGAGAGTATGGCTGCGTGTGGGGGGTGCTTCCCCGAAGTTAACTTCGAGTAGACCCGTGGCTCCCGCTGGAGGAGGGGAAGTGGATGCTACAGATGGAGCAAGCGGAGGGGTAGAGCTTTTGAATATCGGCTCCCCTTTGCACTCGATGCCACGGGAGTTGTGTGTTATAGAAAAACTGGCAACAGTAACGTTGGAAAGCTTATGGGATGCTATCTCTTCTCTTCAAAAGTCCCTGTTTCCTTTGGTGGTGTCGTTTTCACAAGATTTATCTGCTGTTAAAGTGCAGAATGCAACGTTTGATTCAAATATGGCAGAGCAAGCTGGTAGAGTCTCACGCCTGGAAACCCAAGTGGAAGAACTTCAGGTATTGGGGGGAACCCAAACCAAGGATCGATTGATTACTGCTCGGCATTTGGAGGCTATGGATAACCAGCTGAGAAGGAATAACTTGAGGTTTTTAAACTTTCCTAGATCTCTGTTGATGAACTCACTGGGCCTGGTTCGTAAGTACCTTATTGAGGTTTTGCTCATGCCTGCTGACACTCTACCTCCTATTGTACGTACTCAGTATGTATCAATTTCTTCTGGTGAAGCGTGTGTGGAGAAGGGCCCGGTAGGTACAGCTGAGCCGACCCAGTTGGATCTGATTGAGTTTCTTGAAAGTTCCTTGGATGTGGTGACCAGCCGTGCAACACTTTTGGTTTCCTTTACCTTTGAATCCGACCGAAACTCTGTGCTGAGATTGTATTTTCTGAAAATGTCTGGTTTGCAATTTATGGGGTCAAAAATTTCTATATTTCCTGATTTATCAAGGGATACCCAAAGAAGGCGGAGAGAATTTCTGGCCTTGCGTCAGAGATCTCTCGATTTGGGGGCACAATTTAAGTTGAAGTACCCGTGTAAATGTTTGATATTGTTTCAGTTTAAGCAATTTATTTTTATTGAACACCAACAATTGATCTTATTTCTTCAGGGTAAGGAGGGGAAGGGTGTGTGATTCCTGTACCGGCTGCCATAGTTAATATCTTTGCTCGTATGATTGGGGAAGCCCCCCTTGGGGGATCTTCTTAATTTATTTTTCTTTTGAATATTTCTGTATTGGGACCTTATTGTGGTTGTGTATTGAGGTCTAAACCAAGTATCATGTTTTTTTCTTTGATTTTCTATACTTGAATTGCTTTCCTTTATTCTTGCGATGCGATGTGTGCCTTTGAGTCAGCACTGACTTCTGGCGAACTGTATTCTTATTCAGTTGTAAAATTCTGGATTGTATTGGAAAATGTATTAAAGATATAATAAGAAAAAAAGAATGTGGTATTATACTGCAAGTTTACATGAATTAACAAAGGTTTTGAAAGTTTTCCTTCTCCTCTCCTCTCCCTTTAGTCGTAAGGCATCACAGAAGGGGTCTTGTCTGAGGGACATTTTGTCACGGTCTGTAATAGAGCTTTTTTGCCTTTTTTCTTTTTTTTTGTCACATCCCTTAGTTTCAATTAGTTGTTATTATTATGTTTTTTATCTCTTTTGCTTAGAGATTTCACTTTTTGATTTTATGCATTTTAGTTTATGTACCGTATTTTTCGCACCATAAGACGCACCCGACCATAAGACGCACCTGGTTTTTAGAGGAGAAAAATAGGAAAAAAAATATTCTGAACCAAATAGTGCTGTCCATTTGTCCTTTCTTCTTTCCTAGTTTTTTTCCCATTCTCTCTACATCTGCTTTAACATACTAATCATTCTCCTTTTACTCTTTCCTCATTCCTATTTCATCCACTCAAATTTTACCCCTCCATCCTCAATACCCACTTACTCTCCCAATACCCGGCCAATTGTAGATTTTTCTTCCCTCCCACAAAAAATAGCTTTCCCCTCTCCATTTCACTCTCCCAGCCCCATCCCATTCTAATCGTCCCCCAACATCAACTCCCTTCTAGCTCCTGCCCCACCCAGCATCCGCTCCCTTCTAGTCCCCGCATCATCAGCCCATTTCCAGTCCTAGCTCCCTCCCCTCACAGCCCATTTCCTTTCCAAGCCCCCTCCCCATCAGCCCATTTCCATTCCAAGCCCCCTTCCACTCAGCCCATTTCCATTCCAAGACCCTGTCCCCATCAGCTGTTTGCAGTTCAAGCTCCCCCTTCTACTCGGCCCATTTCCAGTCGTAGCCCCCCCCCTCATCAGCCCATTTCCTTTCCAAGCCCCCCTCCCCATCAGCCCATTTCCATTCCAAGCCCCCTTCTACTCAGCCCATTTCCATTCCAAAACCCTGTCCCCATCAGCTATTTGCAGTTCAAGCTCCCCCTTCTACTTGGCCCATTTCCAGTCCTAGCACCCCCCCCCCAGTCCATTACCAGTTCTAGCCCCCCCCCCATAGCCCATTATCAGTCCTAAGCCCCCCAACAGCCCACTTCCAGTCCTAACCCTTCCATCGCCCCATCTTCATTCTTAGCCCCCCATAACCCCATTTTCAGTCTTAGCCCCCCAATCAGACCACCTGCAGTCCTAATCCCCATCACCCCATTTTCAGTACTATCCCCCCATCACCCCATTTTCAGTCCTAAACCCCCCCCCCCATTACTAGTCCTAACCCCCTCCCCCCCATCAGCCCAAGTAAATTTAAAAATGAAAAACAAACCCTGGGCTTCTGCTGCTGCCGCTGCCGTGGCAGCGGCAGAATCAACTGTCCCGCGGCCCCTTCCCATCTGCCCGGCAAAGCATCTTCTGAGCTCCATCAGCGGCAGCTTTCAGGGCCGCGAAGAGAAGAGTGATCTCCCTCTCGCGGCTCTGTTAGCCTGCCGGGGCTGATGGGAATTCCCATCAGCCCCGGCAGGCTTAACAGAGCCGCGAGAGGGAAATACTACTCTCTTCGCGGCCCTGAAAGCCTGGACACGGGGCGGGGGAGGGATGATGCAGTCCCCAAGGACACGGAAGGTCCCGGGGGACCCACTGCCGCTCTGCAACTTCTTCTATTCGCACCATAAGACGCAGGCACTTTTCCTCCCACTTTTTGGTGAAGAAAAAGTGCGTCTTATGGTCCGAAAAATACGGTATTTATTTATATAATGATGTTCTTATTAGTTTAAAGTTTTTTATATGGTTTCTTTTAAATATATGTTTTAAATGTTTTACATTTGTTCACAGTATAGCAATTTTTAAGCTTTCTTTCATTTTTTTTGTTTGTTTTGTTTTAGTATGTTTGTAACTAATTTATGTTCTCTTTTAATTTATCTCACTGTTTATGGTTTTAGTACACCAAGAGAACCTCTGAGGCTTAGCCGAAACACGGCCTGTGTCAGGTTTGGCTGTGGTTTACCCTAGAGGGGTTGACCAGTTGTACCCCTGTTGAAGTATTATTTAATAAAGAGTATTTCAGTTACCACGAATATAATGGGTTATGGTTGGTTCACGTGGTACAGTGCTTTTTGGTTGGACTTTTAAGCCATAGCGCTGCCATGTGGCTATAATAGACCCTGAGACTGACATGCTTCCTATCAGATAGACCTTGGCACATGTTGCAATGCGCATGGCGCATTGGACCAAGATATTGCTTTGGTCTGCTGCAGGTGGGTGCTGCTTTCCCCTCCGCCAACACCCCCACACCATGCTGACATACCCTTGTACTGTTAATGATGGTGGTATGCAGACCCAGCCCATCCAACATGCGGGTTGGTGGGTGCCTAGGGTTCACGTTTCGAATGGGGGAGGCAGAGACATACATGGATGGCCACACCCCCCCACCCAACCATCTGCCTCTGCAGAGACCCCATCACTACCTGCCAAAGATACTTCTCAGGGAGAGGATGACAGTCATTGATGTTGTAATCCCCTGGGTGCCTACATGTTGAATCTACTTGGAGGGCTACAGCTGCTGGCACTATCAGCCTCTTTCCCCACAGCTGGGTTCAGTGGCAGCAGGGAGGGGGGGGGGGCAGCCAGGACAGGGGCGGCCAAGGGGGGTGCGGGGCCATGTGCAGAGACTCAGTGTGGGGCCTCTTTTGCATAAGGGGCCTCATTTGCATAAATATTTGCATATTGTTACCATACACTAACTTTTAGTAAACATGCCTCTTAATGAGTGTATGGATAAAGAAAGACTAAAAGATTTCTACATTACTATAATCCAGTGCCAACTGCCAGGCACATTAGAAACTACTACAAACACTGCCCATTTAAACCCATTGCAAACCTGCCATATCATAACAGCACTACCAGGACTCACAAAGCACCATACTCTACCTATCAAAAGGCAACACTGCAAACATTAAACAAATACATTTCAGAGAATAACAATACATGACCTACTGGGGAAAGAGAACAAGTGGCAATGTCAAATAGGAATTACATAAACAGAATACCTCAGCTCAGTTACACATGCAGAACATAGACCATCACCAAACAAGGATTCACAATTTAGAAACAGGAAGACAATAATTAAATTGGGAACCCAAAAGCCAAACTTGGAATGTACAACAACACTAGAAATAAAACTATAAATTAATTTCCTCTTGTACTAAACAAAGCGCAGACGTTAATGATGCACATTTCTCAGAGCTGACATATTCCAGTTAATAAATTCAAAATAAAGAGATATTTTTCTACCTTTTGTGCATTTCTTTTTCAGTTGCAATTGCTCCAGCCACTTTCTTCTGGTTTCTTCGTGTCTTCTGCTAACTCTCCATCATCTGCTGTCCATTTGTCCTTTCTTCTCTCTTTTAGTTTTTATCCATTCTCTCTCTACATCTGCTTTAACATACTAATCTTTCTCCTTTTGCTCTTTCCTCATTCCTATTTCATCCACTCAAATTTTACCCTCCATCGTCAATCCCCACTTACTCTCCCAATACCCGGCCAATTGTAGATTTGTCTTCCCTCCCACACAAAATATTTTCTCCCTCTCCATTTCACTCTCCCAGCTCCATCCCATTCTAATCCTCCCCCAACATCAGCTCTCTTGTAGTTCCAGCCCCACCCAGCATCCACTCCCTTCTAGTCCCCTCATCAGCCCATTTCCAGTCCTAGTCCCACTTAAGCCCATTTCCAGTCCTAGCCCCCCATAAGCCAATTTCCAATCCTCTCCTAGTCACACCATCAGGCAATTTCCAGTCTTGGCTCCCCCATCCATTTCCAGTCCTATCCGACTCCCTCCATCAGCTCATTTCAAATCCCAGTCCCCCACTAGCCCATTTGTAGTCCTTTCCTAGCCCCACCATCAGCCCATGTTAAATCCTAGCTCCCCTCCACTCCAGCCCATTTCCAATCCAAGACCCCCATGAGCCTACTTCCAGTTCTAGCCCCTCCATGAGTCCATTTCAATCCAAGCCCCCACCACAGCCCATTTCCAATCTTAGCACCCCCCCAACAGCCCATTTCCAGTCCTATCCTAGCCCCTCCATCAGCCCATTTCCTGTCCTAGCCCCCCTACTCAGCCCATTTCCAGTCCTAGCTTCATCCCCTCCCAGCCCATTTCCATTCCAAGCCCCCTTCCCCATCAGCTATTTGCAGTTCAAGCCCCCCTTCCACTCAGCCCATTTCCATTCCAAGCCCCCGTCCCCATCAGCTATTTGCAGTTCAAGCCCTCCTTCCACTCAGCCCATTACCAGTCCTAGCTCCCCATAGCCCATTACCAGTCCTAAGCCCCCATCAGCCCACTTCCAGTTCTAACCCCCCATCAGCCCATTTCCAGTCCTAGCCCCCCATAGCCCATTACTAGTCCTAACCCCCCATCAGCCCATTTCCAGTCTTAGCCCCCCCCCATAGCCCATTACAACTTGTGCCGCCGACGGCGGGAAACAGGCAGGACTCCTCCGCTGCCCCAGGCGAAGCGCCAGACCATCGGCCTGACTCCGGCCCAATCCGGGCTGTGGGAGGGAGCAGCAGCTCCATTTAAACTTGTGCCGCCGACGGCGGGAAACAGGCAGGACTCCTCCGCTGCCCCAGGCGAAGCGCCAGACCATCGGCCTGACTCCGGCCCAATCCGGGCTGTGGGAGGGAGCAGCAGCTCCATTTAAACTTGTGCCGCCAACGGCGGGAAACAGGCAGGACTCCTCCGCTGCCCCAGGCGAAGCGCCAGACCATCGGCCTGACTCCGGCCCAATCCGGGCTGTGGGAGGGAGCAGCAGCTCCATTTAAACTTGTGCCGCCGACGGCGGGAAACAGGCAGGACTCCTCCGCTGCTCCAGGCGAAGCGCCAGACCATCGGCCTGACTCCGGCCCAATCCGGGCTGTGGGAGGGAGCAGCAGCTCCATTTAAACTTGTGCCGCCAACGGCGGGAAACAGGCAGGACTCCTCCGCTGCCCCAGGCGAAGCGCCAGACCATCGGCCTGACTCCGGCCCAATCCGGGCTGTGGGAGGGAGCAGCAGCTCCATTTAAACTTGTGCCGCCGACGGCGGGAAACAGGCAGGACTCCTCCGCTGCCCCAGGCGAAGCGCCAGACCATCGGCCTGACTCCGGCCCAATCCGGGCTGTGGGAGGGAGCAGCAGCTCCATTTAAACTTGTGCCGCCGACGGCAGGAAACAGGCAGGACTCCTCCGCTGCCCCAGGCGAAGCGCCAGACCATCGGCCTGACTCCGGCCCAATCCGGGCTGTGGGAGGGAGCAGCAGCTCCATTTAAACTTGTGCCGCCGACGGCGGGAAACAGGCAGGACTCCTCCGCTGCCCCAGGCAAAGCGCCAGACCATCGGCCTGACTCCGGCCCAATCCGGGCTGTGGGAGGGAGCAGCAGCTCCATTTAAACTTGTGCCGCTGACGGCGGGAAACAGGCAGGACTCCTCCGCTGCCCCAGGTGAAGCGCCAGACCATCGGCCTGACTCCGGCCCAATCCGGGCTGTGGGAGGGAGCAGCAGCTCCATTTAAACTTGTGCCGCCGACGGCGGGAAACAGGCAGGACTCCTCCGCTGCCCCAGGCGAAGCGCCAGACCATTGGCCTGACTCCGGCCCAATCCGGGCTGTGGGAGGGAGCAGCAGCTCCATTTAAACTTGTGCCGCCGACGGCGGGAAACAGGCAGGACTCCTCCGCTGCCCCAGGCGAAGCGCCAGACCATCGGCCTGACTCCGGCCCAATCCGGGCTGTGGGAGGGAGCAGCAGCTCCATTTAAACTTGTGCCGCCGACGGCGGGTAAACAGGCAGGACTCCTCCGCTGCCCCAGGCGAAGCGCCAGACCATCGGCCTGACTCCGGCCCAATCCGGGCTGTGGGAGGGAGCAGCAGCTCCATTTAAACTTGTGCCGCCGACGGCGGGAAACAGGCAGGACTCCTCCGCTGCCCCAGGCGAAGCGCCAGACCATCGGCCTGACTCCGGCCCAATCCGGGCTGTGGGAGGGAGCAGCAGCTCCATTTAAACTTGTGCCGCCGACGGCGGGAAACAGGCAGGACTCCTCCGCTGCCCCAGGCGAAGCGCCAGACCATCGGCCTGACTCCGGCCCAATCCGGGCTGTGGGAGGGAGCAGCAGCTCCATTTAAACTTGTGCCGCCGACAGGCGGGCCCGCGCCTGAGGGCCTCACCAGAGGGCCCTTTGGCGTGGCCCTTAGGCGGGGCACTATATTCAATTTGAACGGAGCTCACCTATTACGCCTGACCAGGTCTGTTGTATTCCATACCTTATATCAATGCAGGCCTCTCACTAGAGTACATTGCTAGATTCAGTCAGCCCCTTGCAACATTGTATTCTATTGCTAGTTACTCTGTCTCCTATGTAATACACCTTGCTTAATAGTATATTCTAAATAGACAGCACACTAGTACTGTCCTAGCTATTACAATTAAATGAGCATTTATTCTGCCTTGTGGTTTAGATATATTTCAAACACCTCCTAGTACACGCAGATTATCTAACACTATTACGCTAGCTCAGGCTTTACCTCCACCATGCTACCATATTGCTCAACACCATACCCCTTCACCCTCTCCCTGTGTTATATGTTAATAGCTTTAACTTATGATACCTTAGCCTTCACCTTACCCCACAACACTATCCCAATCCTTCACAGACCAGTGAATAGACCTTTTGGCCCTCCTAACCACCAAACCGAACCACCACGGTGCCCACCTGGTCCACACGTGATCTATGTTGCCCTACAGCAGCACAACCCCCATCAGAGCACACAGCCTCTCCATCCCTCTAACCTCAAATGCGCTCTAATAAATGCTCGATCAATGCAGAAGAAATGGCCAGCACTAATAGATATCCTCTCAGCTCATAACCTCGACATCTTATGTGTCACTGAGACCTGGCTGTCTGCCTCTGACTCTGTGCTCCTCCACCAGATTGTTCCCCCTAACTTCATAGCTCACTCATGTCACAGAACTGACCGCCGTGGCGGTGGGGTACTCATCTTATCCAGATCAGACCTTAGGTTCCAGCTTGCAGCCTCAAACAGCACATCGACCCTTGATTCTGTGACCATCACAAATAAACAGGTCACTATCAACTTACTGTATAGAGCACCATCCTCCTCACCTGACGACTTAGCCACAATCATTGATATGGCCTGTAACTCTTCAAACCCACACACCCCAAACTGGGTTCTAGGCGACCTTAACCTCCCAACCATTCAAGACAGCCATACTAATGCCTTCACTGATGCACTCATCGAACTAGGCTTTGTTCAGTTGGTCAACACACCTACTCATATAAAAGGTAACACACTGGACCTTATCTTCGCACCACAATCAGCTCTTACCCATTGGCAGCAGTCCTACCTAAATTCAATTACAGTACCATGGTCCGATCATCTCCTAATCCTGTTTCAGATGCCTATTTGCCCTAGATCTTCCAAGACACTCCCAGCAGATGCACTCTCCTCAGAGCACTTCAGACGCTTTCACCCTTTTAACCAAGAAGACATCCTAAAGAAGACCCAGAACCTAATTTGCTCTCCTGAAAAAAGCCTTGATGACATGGTCGACTCTTGGAACTCCTGCCTAGATGCTGTGATCCACTCTCCTACCTCAATCAAAACACCCCATAAGAAAAAGAATGCACCATGGTACTCTCCAGAGTTAAGAAAATCACTCCTCCTCCTCAGACAACTAGAAAGACGATGGCGACGTTCAAGAACAACCGAGAACCACGATGCATTCAAAACACAATTATCAAGGCATCGCTCATCCGTATCCTCCAGTATGAAAAATATTACGCAGGCAGACTACAGCGCTCCCTCAACAAACCTCACGAGCTCTTCCACATTGTGAAAACCTTATCAAAGGAACCCTCTCAGGGTGCTCCACCACACCTAGACCCCCAGGAATACGCCAACTACTTACGAAGCAAAAGTAATCAGCTTGATTCAACCTCTATACCCCCCACTTCAGCCAATACCCCCTACACTGTCCCTACACCCCCACCTAGCGAGACCCAACACACTATCTCATCCTTTTCCACCCCAAATGACAGAGTCATTCAAGATACCATCTTAAAAATAAACCCTACAACATCTCCCTCCGACCCCTGTCCAGCTTCCTGGATAAAGGCACTACGGGCTGATCTTAGCCCATTTCTAGCTAAAATAATGGATGTATCGTTCGCTACAGGGACTTTCCCCCACGCTTTGAAACAGACCTCCATCAGACCTCTCTTAAAAAACAGCAGGTTGGACCCCTCCTTGATGGAATCGTATAGACCCATCTCCAGCATTCCTCTCCTTTCGAAAGTCATCGAAAAGATTACCCAACGTCAACTACAAGATCATCTTGACTCCAATTCACCCTTGCACCCATGTCAGCACGGATTTCGTGAGTCACACGGTGTTGAAACCCTACTGACTTCCCTGTTCAATACTCTAACTATAGGCCTAAACAATATCAGACAAGGTTTTGCTTTAATCTTCATGGACATTGCCGCGGCATTCGACACTGTTGATCATGAAGTTCTCCTGTCACGTCTTAGAGAGAAGGGAGTTCATGGATCCGCCCTCTCCTGGTGTTCCTCATATCTCAGAGACCGTTGGCAACATGTTCGTTCTGGATCTTCAACCTCTGACCCCTTCCAGCAAACCAAAGGTGTGCCACAAGGCTCCTCCCTTTCTGCCTTACTTTTCAACGTTTATATGCAGCCTATCTGTGACCTCATCCACTCTTTTAACATCAACTGC
Organism: Ichthyophis bannanicus; assembly: GCA_033557465.1. NCBI lineage: Eukaryota > Metazoa > Chordata > Amphibia > Gymnophiona > Ichthyophiidae > Ichthyophis > Ichthyophis bannanicus. The sequence continues at coordinate 85,799,105 of CM066032.1, read as the reverse complement.
CTGGTCTACGCCGATGATGTCCTTATGTATATGCCATTCTCAAAGGATCTCCTTGACCTCTCCCCACTAATCGAGTGCTTCGATGCGGTTACAGACTGGTTAAAATCACAAATGCTTAAGATAAATTTTAAAAAGACTGAAGTCCTCTTTGTGAACAGAAACCCTGCATTCACTCCACCAAAGTCCATCAAGGTGCGTGACGCTGAGCTCATCTGCAAGACCACAGTTAGATACCTAGGGGTTACTCTCGATCAACAGCTCAACATGAAGGCTCACATCAGCAACATAACGAAATCTATCTATCATAAAATCCGGACCCTCCGTCATTTGCGTCAGTTGCTCGAACCTGATGACTTTCGTTCAGTCTTTCAAGCCTTAATAATGCCCCTCTTGGACTACGCCAATGCTATCCTCCATGGCCTACCAAAGAGCACGATTAACCCCTTACAATTGGCCATGAACTCGGCTGCAAGAATCCTTTATGGAGCCTCCAAGAGAACTCACATCACTCCAATACTGAAACAGCTACATTGGCTTCCGATGCAATCCAGGATCTCTTTCAAGATACTAACCTTGACTCACAAAGCGATTAATAACAACTCCGCATCTTCCATCACCGACCTGATATCAATTACACCCCCTAATCGTGCAAGGAGATCAACTGCCTCTAACTCACTTGTATTACCTAAGGCAATCACGAAGTGCTCTCAAGCCACTAGATCCAGAGCCTTCTCTTACTTCGCACCATTATGTTGGAATGCCCTACCAACAGACATCAGAACCATCAGTGACCTTTCTCAGTTCAGGAAGGCACTGAAGCACCACCTGTTCTTGCTTCACTACAATGTTTCCGACACCGTCTCACACCAACCCACCTCTACATCCCAGGTCAACACGTTAAACCCATGCGCTCTATAGTCTTAACACGAAGAGCCGCAATCTCACCTTGCTTCCGCTCTCATCAGGAATCATATAGCTGCACTTAGCGGCTTTGTATATAGTTGCCTTTTGTACATAGTTTATTATGTTCGCTGTTAAGAAACCTGTTTAATGTAAACCTGTTTAATGTATTGCCCTGTCTACATAGTTTATTATGTTCGCCGTTTAAGAAACCTGTTTAATGTAAACCTGTTTAATGTATTGCCCTGTTCATTGTAAGCACTGATCAATGTTGTGAAGTGTAATTTCTGTTCACTGTAAACCGCGCTGATGTCGAATAGCGCGGTATAAAAGAAACTTTAAATAAATAAAATAAATAAATTACGTCCTAACCGCCCCCATCAGCCCATTTCCAGTCCTAGCCCCCCCATCAGCCCATTTCCAGTTTTAGCACCCCCATCAGCCCATTACCAGTCCTAACCCCCCATCAACCCATTTCCAGTCCTAGCCCCTCCATAACCCATTACTAGTCCTAACCCCCCCCATCAGACCACTTCCAGTCTTAGCCCATTACCAGTCCTAACCCCCCTCCCCCCATCAGCCCAGGTAGATTTAAAAAAAAACAAACCGGCTGTGGCTACTGTTGCCACTGCCGCCGAGGCAGCAGCAGAATCAAGCATACAATCATTACAATCAACTATGACCATCAACTGCGAGGGAATTGTAAAACTGCTATATGTTTAAATATGTAAATATGTATATATAAATGTAAGAACGTATGATTCATCCCCGAAAACGCTAATCATGTGTGCTGTGACCTCAGATCTATGTATATACCCCCCCCCCCCCCCCCAAGTCTTGATTGGCTATCCCCAAAGATGAATCAAACCGCTGCTGATCGCTGGAAGTAGCGGTATATAAGTGTGTAGTAAATAAAATAAATAAATAAATCCTGCAGTGCCCCCCCCTGCCCGGCAGAGCCTCCCTGCAGCATCAGTTCCCGAGTCCCAAAGTGTGGGCTTTCAGAGCCGCGAGAGCTTCCCTTTCTCGTGGCTCTGTTAATCCTGTCGGGGCTGATGGGATTTCCCCGGGCAGGATTAACAGAGCCGCGAGAGGTCAGAGAAGCTCTCGCAGCTCTGAAAGCCCGCGCTAATTGGGATTCGGGAGCTGATGCTACAGGGAGGCTCTGCCGGGCAGGGGGGGCCCCGCGGGACGCTTGATTTTGCTGCTGCCATGGCGGCTGTGGCAGCGGCAGCAACCGGTTTGTTTTTTTTAAGTTTACTTGGGCAAATGCAGAATGTTGTTTTGCGCGGGGCCCCCTGAAACGCAGGGCCCTGTGCAAAAAACGTTCTTGATCAATGGACGGGCCAGCCCTGAGCCAGGATCTCTGCCTGGGATGCCAGGAACCTTGGACCGCTCCATGTGACACATCTCCTTTCCGCAGCAGTAGCATGTCTGTGTGCTGCCACTGTCACTGAGGGATCATGACAGACATCACAGATGGTAATGCGGATGGCAGGATACCCCTATGAGAAGAGGCTAAAAAGGTTGGGGCTAAAAAGGTTGGGGAAGAGATGACTGAGGGGAGATATGAAAGAGGTCTATAAATTAATGACAGGAGTGGAACTGGTAAACATAGATCGATTGCTTATGCCATCAAAATGTAGAAAGACTAGGGGGCACGCAATGAGGCTACAGTGTAGCCCATTTAAGACTAAGAGAAAATATTTTTTCAGTCAATGTGTAATCAAACTCTGGAATTCATTACTAGAGGATGTAGTAAAAGCTTTTAGTGTAGCTGGGTTTAAAAAAGGTTTGGACAGGTTCTTGTGGAACGGTTCATTAAAAAGGACATGGGATATCCACGACTTGCCCCAATACAAACACTGTGGGAGACTGCTAGGTAATTGTGACCTAGATTGGCCACAGTTGGACACAGGATACTGGGCATGATGGACCTCAGTCTGACACAGTATGGCATATTTTGTGATCTTATGTTCTTATGTGCCACCTGGGCAGCTGCCTGGTCTGCCCTGTGCACCAGAAACCCTCACTGCATGAACCACATGCCACCTCCTGTGCACCATTTGTGCTATCAACATAGTGCCATTTCATACTTGGGCACTATGCTGTTGCTGCTAATGGAGCACTACTAGCACTACCTTGGGCTCCCTGTCTGTGCATCACATCGGAGATGTTAAAATAGGTTCTCTCTCTTCAAAATACACCCTTTCTGTGAGGTTTTACTTTGCGTTAGGGTTCTCAGCATTAAAGGGTTTTAACACACATTAGCAAAACAGGCATTAAGGGAACACCCGTTGTTAACGCCCTCTCTCTGCCCCATAAATGCCCACTCTCCGCCTACAGTGCCCTTTACGTAGCTGGAGCCTTTAACGCCTGTTATAGAAGCTTTTTGCTGTGTTGAAAGCGCAAGGGTGCCAATAATGGGCATTAACAGCACACTGACTCCCTTAATCCCTTTAGTAAAGATACCCCTTTGTATATTAGTGGACGATCAAGTGGTGGAAGGTGCCAAGGTTATGGCACATTGTGATAGGTCACAATAAAACATTTCTGAGATATCACTATCTTCAGTTTCAAAAGTGAAGTTGCTCCTCTACTTACAGTGAGGACATTATTGCCTGCTGAATCTGAGAATAAAAACTCCAGTGGCCAGAATAACTTGACATGGGTACACAAAAAGCAAGAGATGAAATCAGGAATGGATGGTAATTGGATATTTATTCATGAAGAACCCCAACGCGTTTCGGCGGGTACGCCTTCTTCAGGGGGTACACAGCTGAGTCGAAAGACTCGATTTGCGATTACTCGGATCTAAAGTAGCTTCCTGACGGTGCCTCTCCAAAACTGCAAAGTGTTATATGCAGCGGTTCTCTTTGGGACCTTGCAGGTTGATGGTAATCGCGAATCGAGTCTTTCAACTCAGCAGTGTACCCCCTGAAGAAGGCGTACGCACCGAAATGCGTTGGGGTTCTTCATGAATAAATATCCAATTACCTGATTTCGTCTCTTGCTTTTTGTGTACCCTGGTCGGCGTTGCAAGAGCGCTGCTCCTCGTTGTGTTTTTCCAGAATAACTTGACATTCATTGTAAATACAACAAAATATTCTCTTTATACAACATTAAGCAACATAACTGAAGCCTATGTTTGATGTGCCTGTTGGTCAGAGTCTGCTTCTGATTCCTGGAGCGATGTGTTGCATGCTCATAGCAAACACTGCAGTTAGAAATGGTGGTAAAACATGACCATTGCCAGAATCCAGGTACCGGACTCTCACTCAGGTGATAGGCGTGGATTTCACTGGTGCTAATTGCTAATGAGGTTTGCTGTAGTTGCAAAGAAGCCAGCATTTTTCTTAGTCTACCAACTTGTTTGAAACTAAGAGCATAATCCATGACGTTTGAAAGGACATCCTAGAAGCACCCCGTTGAATTACTTTAGAAAACCAAACAGTGCATTTGCAAAGCAAAGCAGAATGAGCAAGAGTTCCTTTCTAAGAAACTGCTGCTAAGTGCTTTAGCACTGAAATGCAGTATAGCAGCATCATTCACCTATGTTTAAAAAAATATCTTTTCACAAACATATTAGGAAATGCTACTTCAAATTAGGTCTGACTTTTTGCTATATTTATTTTAAGGAGATACTTGAAAAAAAATTATTTCGTTTTCAGACTTTTTTCCAAATGTTTGCCGTTTTTTGGGTTGTTTTAAAATTTTATTTAAAAAAAAAAATTCATGTGCAAATGGACTGATGGGGTCATTTTAAAAGGAACTGTGCATTTTTATGTGCTAATGCGCATAAATATTGGCATTTTAGTCAGTTATGCATGCAAGTGGCCACTTATTTATTTACTTATAAGTTTTCCTATACTGTCTCTTCCAGTGATAAAGGGAGGTTTACAATTAAACAACAAAAATTACATTAAACTCTTATTTATAACTTACATAGTTTTAGAACTTAGGGTATGTTTACTAAATGGCGGTAGTGGCTTCTGTGCGATATCGGAGCCGCGGTCCCATTGATTTCAATGGAGCCGCGGCTCCGATATCACATAGAAGTCGCTACCGCCATTTAGTAAACATACCCCTTAGTGTTACACTAATTACAGTAAACCTCTTGTACAATAAACTTCTTTTACAAATCAAGGCCTTAATCCATGATAGTGGATTATGGCCTTGTTTTGTAAAATGTGCAAATGGCCTCATACTAACTAGCATTAAAAATCTCACATTAGGGCATATTTACTAAACCACATTATCTGGTAGTGTGGGTTTTAGCATGTACTGCACTAAAACGTAGCACTTCTTGTTAGACGTTCTTCGATCCCTGTTTCCAAAAAACGCCATGCTGGGATCGAAGAATGTCTAACAAGAAGTGGAAAAGAACATCAGTTGGTCTAGAAAGCTGTGCAGTACATTTGGCCAAACTTGGTTAAATACTTGGCTGATTGTGATCTATCCCCTGAAGAACCTCATAATATTGAGAGAAACACAGTCACAACGTTGTATGTGAGGCATTGGGAGAACACAAAATCCAGGAGAACGAAGAAGAAATCACTATTTTAAGATAAGTCTAAGGAGTATAAAGAAACATAAAAGAAGAGAAAGAAAAGTTCTGATGATTAGAGACTAACCGTTGGTTTAACAACACTATTGGGAGAGGGTGTTAAGAACTTATAAAAAATATGCCGGAATGAGTCATTGATGCCAACAGGCGTCGCTGGATATTTTGAACATTTAATATCCAGCTCATGGCAGCCGATTAGTCTGAGACGATTTCCGAGCATTGGGAACAAGTTTTGAAGTGAACCCTCCAATTTTCTTCTGCATTAGTCTGTTGGTTTGGAGTAATTTTCATAGAATTTGTGTTACTACATTACTCTATTAAGTAGACCCATATTTTTTGTACGTTTACAAACCTTGGTAGAACCTGTCAGGGTGGAGCTTGGGTGGGATGGGGTGGAGCACAGACATTGTTGACACACTGTGACTAGTATGCGTTTTGGCGGCTCACACAAATCATGCTTGATGCCAATAGCATGGGTGACCTAATGCCACCTGGGAGTGGAGGAGTAATCTAGTGGTTAAAACAACTACTTAGTACCCCAATGATCAAGAGTTCAATTCCCACCAGCCTTCCTTCAGCAAGTTATCTTACCCTCCATTGCCTTGGAAGAAAAGGCCTGGCAATCTACTTTTGGTGATACATTGCCAAGAAAACCCATAGGCAATTGAGTCACCAGGAATCAGCATTGACTAGATGGCACTAAAAAATGGCCACCTGAATGGGTGGCATTAAGGTCATGTGCTGGCTTGCACAGTGCTATGTCTTTAGCCCATTCTAACTGAAGGTGGAGAGAAGCACACGTCTCCTGAAATTAGTGCTGACCCCTTGCACTAGTAACATGGTCCACACATACATTACTAGCATAGGCCTTAGTAAACAGTCTCCACTGTTTGCATGGCACCTTTTTCCACTTTGGTCATGCAGATAGCCAGAGTTTGGGCAGTGTGAGCAAGTACACACATTGATTTTAGAATATAATACTTTATACACATTCTTGCAAAAAAATAGGCACTATGATTTACACCAGCTCTAGAGCTTACGTAAGCGATTGCACATTATTTTAAGGCACATTCTCTGCCCCATATCCCTACTTGTCTTTAACTAGGCACCCCTTTATAAAACTACCCTCCATGTGCATTAATTCATAGGTTAAGGTGTGTTAAATCAATTCTGAGTGCCCTATTTTTTAAGGTACACTGAGTGCCTCTTTTACTAAGCATTTTAATGCATAGCAACTGGCAGTTGGGAAGACTAATGAGCCAGCATGCCAGCGAACACACAGTAAAATGAAGAGTAATTGGCTATGGCACAATGGAGCGAGCAATGGGCAGATATAAGCATGCAGAGCATATTGCCACTAGTGCAGGTGCTATTGCTGCACTCTCAGTGGCAATTTGACAATTAGCATAAATTCACCCAATGACCACCTCTGCGGGAGTCGTTAGGTGAACCCGCCTTACTGGAGAGCATATTAGAGTTCACGTGTGAGCTTTAACTGCCTGGGACATACCGGTCACACCCTTGATAGCTAATGTGGAGGCTTTGCACTTAACACGCATTAGTTCAGAGCCTTAGCGGGCTTTAGCAAATGGAGCCCCAAATGTGCTCCATCAAATGTGCACCCCTTATACATTTCTAGTAAATACACTTCAAGATAGGATCAATTATGTTACTAACATAAGAACACAAGAACATAAGATATGCCATACTGGGTTAGACCAAGGTCCATCAAGCCCAGTATTCTGTTTCCAACAGTGGCCAATCTAGGTCATATGTACCTAGCAGTTTCCCCAAGAGACACAAGTTCCACAATGCTTGTACTGGGTCAAGCATTGATATCTTCGGTCACTTCTTAATAATGGTTTATGGACCTTTCCTCTAGGAACTTGTCCAAACCTTTTTTAAACCCAGCTACACTAACAGCCTTTACTACATCTTCCGGTAACAAATTCCAGAGTTTGATTACAACCCTAATATTACAACCCTAACCCTAATATTGAGTATTAAGAACATAGAATACCTCCCAAAAGAAGCAGCATCATCTGACACAAAGACATTCTTTAACTTCTTCATGAGCTGGTTTTATTTCGGTTGTTCTAGATTTGGAGCTTCACGGAACAGCATTTGCTCAAGCGTGTTTCCTTTCTTTCCAGTGTGGACCAGCATTCTACCTTCTCAAGATAACTTTCTTTCTGAAAGCCCTTCTTGCCTTTGAACCTGTAATGCTATACGGTGGGTTACTAGGGGATATTCAAGAAGAGTGTTGCTCTCGAGCCAAGAAATGACTTCCCTAGTACATCCAGGTCCCTGCAATTTTAAGCATCCAGATTTCAGGCTGTCAAACACTGATATTGTAGTATACATGCCAGTTACGCAACAACATTTCAGCTAACCCAAGGTTTGGATGTTGTAACTGAATATTTCTTTTCAGATGAAAATATTTAAGCACTGGTTTATGTTCATCAGCATTTTTTTTCTATTTAGAGAAGACAACATGCTGATAAAAAATATAAGCAAAAAAAGGGGAAAATGGTACTTATCAATTTTTTTGTTTTTGTTTTAAACTATGCTCAGGAGGTGCTGTAAACAAACTCAGGAATGATCCTCTCAATGCCATACATGAGGCCGTGGAAGAGTCCACTGATTGGCTATATGGCTTTATTTCTGTACTGTCTGACATCATATCTCCTGAGGTTGAAGAAGGTATTTGTCATATGAAGGCGCACGGCACCACAATCACTAACCTGCGCTTTAAGCCATCTTGCATCATTTTAATACCACAGCCATTCAGAAAACTCTAATGAGTGCTGCTCTTATATGGTTGGTAACAGCCTTGGTAGATGAAGTCACAAAATTAGCCTCTTTGTTTGGTCTTCTGCTAGCTGTTTACTAAAATGTGCTCTGGTGTTACGGATGTCAGGATTCCAAAGGTGCTATTTCAGTATCTTTAATGGGCAAAGTCCCCTAACTAATATAAGACAATACAGCAAAGGCAATGGTCTCCCTTCCCTCATGTTTTCCTGTCCTTACTGTCCTATCAATTTAGTTGTAGAAAATTCAGTAAGACATAAAACATAAAACAGCCTTGAAAACTAGATGCATTCTTTGCAGTTTCACCAACAAACTATTCAAAATGCAGTAGCTAAAAAATGATAGAAGAATACATGTAAGACCCTAAAACAAAGGCTGTCTATTTCAAAGGCATACTAATTAGAATAAAAAGCTAATTAAAGTGCCATTCCATTGAAACAGTAATCATCATATACTTCATGGGACGGTCTGATTTAAAATATATTGAGCAATTTAAATATCTCTAAGCCGTTATCCTGAAACTGTGTTGATGCCCTGCTTTTAGTCTCCTATTTCTAAGCCTGCTCATGACACTGGAGCACCATGTTGACTTCTTCTATATTATAATATAGACGTCTTGTGGTGAGCTTTAGATTTTTTAGAATTTGGTCTGGCCAGGGGTATTTGAGTGTTTCTGCTTCTCAAAACAATTCCTTCTGAGTTAGTAAAGATAATTCTTGGCTTAAAAGATTTCAGTGAAAAAAAAAACAAGAAGATTTTTACATTTCCTTATAAGCCCATTGTAGTATCATGCAGATATTTTAATAGAGCAGAACCTTTCTAAGCCTCAAAAGATTTTACTTTAATTAGTTGTCTATCTGACCATCTTATACCAGGGATTTACTCTGGTGTCTTTCTTTGAGCAAGAAGTTCATTACCAACTACAAAATGTGCTTTCAGCTTTGCTATGATTTTGCCTTCTTCGGAACCAACAAAAGCAAATTACTGGCCAAGCATGCATCATTCAGAGAGGGTTGGCATGATGAACCTCTTTCATCTTTCAGCCAAAGTATGGTCAATGTATTAAGTCTCATAAAGGGTAACATAAGTATTAACATGCGTTAACTGTGTAAAGTGCATCAGCTAGCTTGTATTAATGTTAATGCAACGTCTATGCTAATGAAGTACTGAGCTGCAAAAGTATGCTTAATAGCTCATTGTTAGAGTAGCAAATAATAAAGCATGTTGGAATTCACAAAGGTTAAAGCGGATCTACTAACGCAATACACTTAGCTGCACCTTGAGAAGGTGTAGTTTCTCTTTTCATTAATGCCTGCATCAACTCTGTTTATTTTAATGTGTGCATATTAAAACTTATGGTAGTATGCAGGGCCGTGATGCAGCTGCACAGGGTGTGAGTACGGAAGGGGCGCTGATGTCATCACTGGGCTTCCAGGGAGCTTGATGAGCACATTCCTGTGTGTGTCTAGGTGGGAGCGGGCTACCCACCTCATGGGTTGCACAAGGTGCATTTCTAGCTTGCTACGGTCCTGTTGATATTTATCTAATTTGCATAGCATTAGTATTGCCCGTTAGCACATGTGTTAAATACTACCTTAATATGCATTAATGATCTGGGTTACAGTAGTTTAGTACATTTATCTTTATATTACTACTGTATGTTGCCTCCCTATTAAGAAAAGTGAGGTGCGTTTATTCTGTCACCTCCTCTCCGTCCTCTGCAGTGTATCTGTGAAGACAGACCAAATTCCTTTTGGTTGCACTGTAAGCAAGTGTCATCCTTTTAGCGTTCTTAGTGCCCAAAAATACACTTCATCTCTCAGTGCCCAAAACTACTCTTCACCTTTCAACTGCTTGCACAAGGTGCTCCTAGGATTTAGGTCCCTGCAGATCAGCTTTGAGTCTTCCAGGGTGGTGAGTGAGATACACCCAAAGATCTCCTCCAGTCCTCTGAAATTGCAGTAATCGTTTCTTCTGTCAGTAGGTCCAGATATGTTCCTCACAGTGGCAGCCCAAGGGTATCTACCATTCTAGGCAGACCTTCCAGACCGCCCCTGCCCCAAGACTGTGCTACCGTCCAGCCTGCCATGCTGCCCCCCCCCTTTATTCTGAAACCCCTTAAGTGCTACATCGGACCTTAAAGTTCCTGCACGCATGCGTGCTCATGGTCTGTCACTCCTGTTCCTGCTCTGACGCAACTGTCTTGGAGGGGGCGGAGTACTAGGCCGGAACTGTGCACACACCCATGGGCATTTTAAAGCCTGCCATGGTGCGGGGAATTAGCAATGCTGCCCATCAAGGTCTGCCACCCTAGGCAACCACCTAGTTCATCTAGTGGACCATCCGGCCCTAGTTCCTCAGCACACCACTGATCTCTGTCCATTGTATTTCCACTCTAAGAGACCCTCTTCCAAATTTCCCCTCTTCTTTTATCTCTCTTTTATAGCTTCCTGTGGAGGAGACCCCTGTTATTCTTCTGCTCTTCCTGTAATGAAGTCCCCCTTCCCTACTTAGAGATGGTCTTTAAACTTCCCTTCTAAATAAAAGGGAAACTCCTACTACCGTGAGGATTGCAAGCGAGTACAAACCCTCTCCCCCCCCCCCCCCTTTCCAATTGCATCATCTTTTACAGGCAGACTCTTCTGGGGTTTGGAGCAAGATTATTCTTCACTTTATTTTAGGGGAAGCCACATTTTGATGTCCTGCTACATTGGATTTATTAATAGTACAATCTATATATTTTTGATCGATTCTTGAGTTTCCTTGTGGCCACCTACCAGCACCACAGAGCATGAAATGAAATTAAAATTAAAATGAGATAGCTTTAATTTACACTCAAGTCTGTTAATATGTACACAGCTTAACACTTCTCATGTCCTAGCAGTTAATAATTTTATGGAATATATGAATGTGTAGACATTCAAGATGTCCCTGCTATGAAAATCCTGTCAGTGACTCAAAAAATGCAACATGTGCCTTCAACTCAGTACTGACTCTTGGCAATCCAGCCCCTTGATTTTGTGGGTAAGGTGCAATCAGATGTTTACAGCCCCTGGCTTTTCAGCCATCCAACGACTAGCCAGGTGTGACGTTGCTTAGCTTCAGAGATAAGCTGAGAGTGGGTTTATTTGGGACAGTTGAAAAGTCTGCTACTAACAGCAGTGCTTCTGAAAGAACAGGGCTTGCCGAGGTAGTTGCCTCATAACATCACTAATGGATGAGCAGCTTCTTGGCCTGCCATTTTTTTAGCACTCACTTATTCCACAGATTTCTCATACAGTTTTAAAAAGAGAGACATTTCTCTAACTTTTGAAATATCATATTAAGGGTTCCAGTTGGGCAATTTCTAGCTCAAAGTGAAAAAGAAGAAAGGTTTAGTACCAAAATCTTTGGATATTGGAAGTTTTTACGAAATGATTTATAATAAAAAAAAAATTGAGTTATGGGTGGCAATATGGTAATTGAAATGAGCCTTTAATAAAGACATTTACATAAATTAAAATAGTTTGCATGATTTGCATGAATTAAAGTAGTAAAGACCCACAGTGATGCATGAGTTTGCATAATGGTGATGTTCAACTCTTCAGTGCATTGTCTAACTGTTTAATTTTTTCCTTCTCAATTCAGATGGACATAAGTCTAAAGTGAAAAAGATAGGTTGGTATTCTCTTTTCCATATTAGCTATCAGTTCTTTAAAGTACTGTTAATTAAGAAATAATCTCAGCAAGGCAGGAGTGCTGCCGTTATAAACGAAGCCATGTTTCTATTAATTAATTGATAATATAAGACTATAAAAGCAGGTAAATCAAATATTCCAGACAGTTATGTTTGTGAAACTGGGTATTTCCGAGGGATTGATGACCTGTGTAGAGAGCTAGCAGTCTTACTGAAAACCCGGTGTCAATGATAATAAATGTGCATACGCAAGAAAAATCGGTTCCTCCCTACATGCTGCTGCCACTAACCACACGCTGATGTTTATTTTACACGTTTGTGGATTATGTTGCTGAGGTTAAGAGTGGTTGAATACAGTAGAATGCAGAAACGCCTCATATTTGAGATTGGTATAATATGCTGCTTCTTTCACTGCTCTGTCAATAGCCCTTGGCTGCTTTTAAAGTGCTAATGATTATGCACAGACACACTAAATAAGACTCGTGCCCTCATTATCTAAAGATGACATGTGTACTCTACTTCAGGGCGTCATGCCAGATGACCTCAAGTATACAGCGATTTGTCCTCTACTAAAAAATAAAATCCTTAACAACAGTGACCCCTCCTTGTATCGCCCCACTGCTAGTATACCTTTCTTTGCTAAAATCATCGAGAAGGTAGTTCAGATGCAATTGCAGGACCATATTGACGCTACCTCCCCTTTAGATGAGCATCAGTACGGATTCCGCCCATATCATGGGGTAGAAACTTTACTTATATCCCTTTTTGACTCACTCGTCAAAGGCATGGATAATGTTAAGCAAACTTTTCTGCTTATTTTCCTTGATATCTCCTCAGCATTCGACAGTGTAAACCATAGCACCCTCTTAGCCAGACTATCGCAATTAGGTTTAAAAGAGAAAACACTTGGCTGGTTTAAATCTTACATATCTAACCGATTCCAAGATGTTCAAATAGATCAATCCCCTTCTCTACCAATCCCACAAGAGCGAGGTATTCCACAAGGATCTGCTCTCTCTGCCTTACTCTTTAACCTTTATCTTCAACCTATTTGCACAATCTTTAAACACCACAATCTAAAGTATTTCATTTACGCGGATGACATCATGTTGTTCGCCCCATGCGACACAGATAATCCCAATTATGACAAAATCGCAACCTGTCTCTCCGAAGCCGAAGTTTGGCTCTGCTCAATACACATGGATATTAACTTCAAAAAAATGGAAGCACTTGTTTCCAGAAACCCAAATTTCATTCCCCCGTCTGTTGTTAATCTGATGGACATCACCCTTCCAGTCAAATCTGAAGTAAAATATCTAGGAGTTATCCTTGACAAAACACTAAGCATGACACCTCATATAAAACAGACTGCTAAAACTATATTCTTTAAACTCAGAACCATTCAGCAGCTCAGACCCCTCTTTGACATTGGTGATTTCAGAACAGTTGTCCAGGCACTTATAATGCCGCATCTAGATTTCTGTAACGGATTACTTCAAGGTACACCTAAGAAGAATCTTCACATTCTACAAAGGGCCCAGAACGTTACTGCTCGGATTATTTTTAAAACCAAGCTATCTGACCACATCTCCCCAATTCTATACGCTCTCCACTGGCTACCTGTTGCCAGTAGGATTCAATATAAAACATTAGTCACTATTTTTAAGCTCATTAATGAAATAGCCCCTTCACATCTATCAACCTTAATCCAGACTCCTTCAGAAAGCAGAATGAGAAGAAGGGCAAATCTCAACATGCTTCTAATCCCTGACTCTGTGAGAAAAACGAAGCAGGTAACAAGCAATACTGCCTTCTCTTATTATGCACCCAGTCAATGGAACAAACTACCATGCAACCTGAGAGAGATTAAAGACCTTATATCCTTTTCACCCAACACTATCGCAACTTACAGCCCACACTCGAGCAGATGTCACAAGAATACACAAATCACTTAATGCAAGTTTACCCTACCTAACTCATGTCTCACTCTCCATTGCACGTTCCCACTGACAACCTCGCTACATTATTCCCACTGAATGATAGTCAGACCTGTACTGGCTGTTGTAAATAGTTTTTCTGTTTATTATAGAGTTGCATACTTGTCCTATTCTCTGTAAATAATTAATATTTTCTCAATCTATGTAAAATAGTTTAATATGTTCTTTGAAATATAGTTATTATGTGCTCAAAATGTTCTATGTAATTTGATGTTTACCATGTTCTCTGTAAACCGTTCCTGATCTCTGGAAGGGGCGGTATAGAAAAGCGCACAAATAAATAAATAAATAAATACTGTACATACATACAGGTATGCAGCAAGTGGCAAAAATCTGTATGTCCAGAGGAAGATGTTCTCTGTCTATTAATTTTGGTGGGGGTGGGGGGCGGGAAGGGTTAGCTTTTTTATGGGCTACATATAACAATAAAATGCCTCACGAAAACAAATTCATAACCCATATAAAAAATAGTTGTAAGGATCCATAAACTAATGATTGTGTTATTATAAACTGCAAATTTATCATGCGAGAAACAGACATAGGAGCTCAAATTTCTTCACGATGTAGGCAGTTTCTCATCATCTTACCACTTATCATTGCTCCAAAAAGTTATTTTTAATACTTAATGTATATACCTTTGAGATATCTTTACTAAAATGTGCTAAGGTTTGGCATCTTCACCTGCCTCAAGTGCAGAAAATTAGAACAGGAGGCGAGTCTGACGTGCACTGTTAGCGGTGTTCTTCGCATGCCCCTATGCAGTACCTGTGATGAGAAGTACCTCACCGCATTAACACGGTTGCATTTAACACCACCCATTGAGGCGATGGTAAATGTAGTGATGCTAATTGAAACATTGACAGTTAGCGTGCACTGATGCCCATGCTAACCATAATGTACAATCAACATCCACCCTCCACCCCTAACCCATCCAGTCCCTGCCCAATCACATGCTAAGTCAGTGGTTTTCAAGCTTTTTTGTACCGTGACCCCTTTTACCATTGGTCAACTTGTGGTGACCCCCAATGATAAAATCAAATGTGTCTCTCTTCCTTTACCGTTAACGCATTGTCGCTTTAATCATTTGTTGAATATATTATAGGCCTTTGTAATATGTTTTTATTTATAAAATGTACTTATTTAAACCACAATAATTAATCACAATAACAAGTAACAATATTTGATTTCAAAATTAGTATGATTTTGTAGTCAAATCACTAATACGAAATAATTATTTTTTCTACCTTTGTAGTCTGACCAATTTATTCTGTGATCATGCTGGTCCTGATCTGAGGCTTCTGCTTTCCTGTCTACTCTTAGCTCTCTTTCTGTGGTCTATGGTCCATCTGCCATTTCTTATCTCTTCTTTCGTTTTCTTCACTTCTTTCCATCAGCCTATTTCCAGTCCCAGTAACCCCTCCCCAGTATCAGCCCCTTTCCAGTCCTCACTCCCAGTACCTTCCAATGTCAACTTGCATTCCCATGACTGCCACTGGTTTCCATTCCCTTCCAGTCCCCCTCCTTCCCCACTGACCAGTCCCTTCTAGTACAAATACCATGGCAGTCCCTCTCAGATCCACTCCCTTCCAGTTCCATTCTCCCATCCCCTCGTATCAGCCCATTTGTAGCCTTAGCCCCCAGTTTTCTTCCAGGGCCAGCAGCTTTATCCTCCCCTCCCCACAATCAGCTTGCTTCCGGTGCTAGTCCCCCCTCAACCCCATTACCAGTGCTAGTCTCCCCTAATCAGCCCAATACCAGTCCTACTCCCCATCAGCTCATTACCAGTCCTAGCCTCCACTAATCAGCTCATTTCCAGTCATAGCCCCCCCCCCCCCGATCAGCTCATTTCCAATGCTAGCCTCCCATCAGTCCATTACCAGTCCTATCCCACCCCATCAGCCCATTACCAGTCCTAGCCTCCCCTAATCAACTCATTTCCAGTGCTAGTCCCCCCCCCTCAACCCCATTACCAGTGCTAGGCTCCCCTAATCAGCCCATTACCAGTCCCAACCCCCCGTTGATCAGTCCTAGCCTTCCCTAATCAACCCATTACCAGTCCTAGCCCCCCCATCTGCCCATTATCAGTGCTAGCTCCATCAGCCCATTATAATCCTAACCAGCACTGTCTCTCGCCTCTGTCCAGCATTTATCCCATCTGTCCAGTATGTCCCCTTGTCTCTTCCCTTTGTCCATGCCAGCCCCCCTCCCTCCATCCATCCATGTCAGCCCCCCTCCATCCCTCCCTCCATGCCAGCCCCCTCCCTCCATCCATCCATATCAGCTCCCTCCCTCCATGTCAGCCCCCTCTGTCAATGTCAGCCCCCTCCCTCCATGTCAGCCTCCCTCCCTCCCTCCATCCATCCATATCAGCCCCCTCCCTCCCTCCCTCTGTCCATGTCAGCCCCCCTCCCTCTATCCATCCATATCAGCTCCCTCTGTCCATGTCAGCCCCCCTCCCTCCATCCCTCCATGTCAGCCTCCCTCACTCCATCCATATCAGCCCCCTCCCTCCCTCTGTCCATGTCAGCCCCGCTCCCTCCATCCATCCATCCATCCATCCATATCAGCTCCCTCCCTCCATGTCAGCCCCCCTCCATCCATGTCAGCTCCTCCTCCCTCCATTTCAGCCCCCCTCTGTCCATATCAGTCCCCCCTCCCCCCCATCGATGTCAGCCCCCTCATCACCTCTCCCCATGTCTGCCTCCCTTCTAATGCAGCCATGGCTCCCTGCCTCTTAGGGAACCGTGGCTGTGCCTCTAAAATCATTGCGGAGCCTCCCTGTCTCTCGACGGGCTCCGTGCAGCATTGTCCCGTCTCCAAAGGAAGTGGTAAAGAACTTCCTTTGGAGGCGGGACAATGCTGCACGGAGCCTGTCAAGAGACAGGGAGGCTCCACAATGATTTTACAGGCACAGCCGTGGTTCCCTAAGAGGCAGGGAGACGCGGTTGCATCAGAAGGAAGGGGGTGAGTTTGCTGCTGCCGAGAAGCAGACTCGGCAGCGGCAGCAACTTGGGTGCGTTTAAAATTTTTTTTAACTTTGCGGAGACGAGACGACCCCCGCTAAATCCTGTGGTGACCCCTGTGGGGGTCACGACCCACAGGTTGAGAAACGCTGTGCTAAGTGGTTATAGTATGGTATTTTTACTGCACTGGCACATTCAACACATGGTAATGGTTACCTCTGTCCCACATGTGATAAAGGTTGTGGTAACCATGAGCACACTTTAGTAAACATGCCCATTTCTCTTGAAAATGTTTTAAAATTTATTTATTCTGTAATTCGTCAATATGGTTTAAGGAATACTTAAACCTATAGGTGTGATTTTGAAAAGGACTTGCAGAAAGATCCATGGCTCCTATATGCGTGAGTCTAGATTTCCCCAGAATTGCATGTGTGCTCTCTGTGCAGGATCTCATGTGTGGACATACATGGGGGCATGACATGGGAGGAACATAGACACAGCCTCAAGGGGTGTGTATACATTATAGAATACTATGACATACGTGCGTCCTTATGCTGATTTAGGCGCTTCAAGTTACCCCTGCTCTAGGCTAGGTGTAACTGATTCATCTAGTGTAAAGCGCATTCTTACACTAGTATTTTCTAAAGTGAAGCACACATGTGGGGGGTTATAAAATTACCCTTGTATTACCTCTTAAAAGCTCATGACCTTACTTAATGACAAGGGCATCTTTATGTGAGGCACATCAAAAATGTTCATTACTATCTCTGTTTGTTCTTCTAGTCTTCAAAAAATTGCAGCATAAGTAGACTAGATAGAGCAGACCTAATTGGAGTAGCAACAAATTTATAATGGAAATGTAGTGAACCATTACTTGAGTAAATGGTTGCAGATGGTCCTTTTAAATTGCCTGTTTGAAAATGGCTCTTTCTTAGATACGGTTAAACCCATAATGTGCTGTAGAAGGCCACCTATAGAGGACATGCTCCCAGGTAGCTACAAAGCAATATGAATTAGCATCAGCATCAGCAGAGGCTTTTGACAATTGCTTCTGCAAAGTTCACTTTATAATCAAGTGGGAGATGTCGATGCTATGTAGAGAGTGGGAGGAGGAGGGAGGAAGGTGGAGACAGAAGGGGAAGAGAAAGGAATAGAATAGGATAGCATAGCAGAGAAGGACTTCAAGGCTTATCTAGTTTGGCTAATCTTCTTCCCCATGCAAATACCATAGACCCTAGCTGATCTCCAGTTTGAACTTTCCTTCGCAACTGGGGACCCTCTGCACTTATTTCATACTTTCCTGAATTCTGTTACTTTTCCTTATTCCAGCACCTTCCCTAGTAATCTGTTCACATCCACCAATCTTTCTTTTAGAAAAATATTTTCTGATGTTAATACTTTATCTACCTATTTTGAGGTTCCTATCATCATCTCTCTTCTGGAACTCACCTTCCACTGAAAAATATTCACCTTGTGGTAGGGGCAAGATACCATCAGCTTCTTAGGGCGGCTCATTTTCATTGTAGGAGTTGTTTTCCTTTTTCAGCTTCTGCTTGTTTTGTTACTCTTTGGTCATGATCTGTTGGGGGGGGGGGGGTCTCTAGAGGCTGTGATTGCTGGCCCAATGGATGTATTTGCCAGTCCTTGTGAATCAGTGGGTAGTTTCTCTTCCAAAGCTGCAAAATCCAGTTGACGTAGAGGGAGACTCTGCGATGCTGATCTCTTTCAATTTGATTCTGTAACCATCAACAAATTATTCATGTACAGATACAGGGGTGTGGGGAACATTGAAGGGACATGGGCAGTGTTACTGATATTGTAAGGCCCAACAGCCTCACAGATGCTTATATCAGGAAGAGAGGTTGTGCTTGGCATCTAGCCAGAAAGACTGCACTCAGTACATCATCTGCTATCTTTCTACTCCATTATTCTGGGTAGCTAGTAGGCATACACATTTTGGGCTCATTTGCCTAACAAATAAAAATGTATGCAAACTATTTGTGCACATGTATACCAATGATTTTATGTACACACAATTGATTTGCGTGCAAAATAGCTATAGCATGCATTTTAGATGAGAAATTAAGATGAATACATGGAAGAAAAGGAGAAAAAACACCCAAAAACTGTTAAAACTTCAAATGAGGCTAAACGGAAGTTTTTCTTTGGGCCTGCTTATGCCTAAGAGCTACAGTTTGGAGAGAATATGTCCACTGAGGTTTGGCGATTAGTTTTCAATTGTCTCAAATAAGTACGGAGCTTTTGTTGAGTGTTATTCAGCATTTCAAGAAAGGCTTGTTCTTGATACTTTAATTTTTGAGGGAAAAGATGAGAAATTTGGAAAAAAGCATGGACACACATGAGCAGAACACTGAGCCCGTTCTCAGCAAAGTACTAAGTAGGAGAATGTGGGTATTCCAGGCTGCAAATATTAAAGAGAGCTCCCTATTAATTTTGGCAGAGATCAATAGTTCTTTGAACCGGAATTGTTTTAGAAGTATTTAGTGGAGTGCTTGCAAGTCGCTAACGACTATCGCTAAAGCCTATTATCTTCCATTTTCTAAATTTTCTTGATAAATTACTATAATGCAGTGGTGAATCTTCTTTGATCACCACAACAGAAAAAGCAAATTTAATGATAACTTTTTTGTTAGAACTTCATAAGTTTACCTCCTTGCAGCTTCATTTTATGCTGCTAGTTTTATAGCGTCCCCTTCTTTGAAAAAGGTTAGTTTGTTCAATAATATCCTTTAAGTATTTAAAGGTCTGTATCATATCTCCTTGAAGGCATACATATTTAGGTCTGTGTCAGTAGACATATATTCTCATATATCTACTGGCGCAGGCTCCAAATCATTTCGGTTGCCTTCCTCTGAACCATTATAAGTCATTTTATATCCTTTGTGAGATATGGGGCCCGATTCTGAGACAGGTCCTATGGGATTGCATGCCCAGGTGGGACATGAAGCCCCGCAGACCTCCTTGTCCCTATTCCCCCTCCGACTCTCCCTGCATGGCTAGAACAGCAGGATTGTGACAGCCAGCAGGGGATGGGAGGGAGTGGGGTCTGGGTCGAGCGGGGACCGTCCAAGGCAGCAGGATGTACAGGGCCAATTCAGGTCATGGCCCTGTATGTCCTGCAGGGTCAAGGAGGATGTGCTGATTATTCCACCTCGAAGGTGGAATAATCAGCACAAATGGTTTGATTGGGGCAGGGGATTCCCCCTCCCCAGGGCCAGTGCCGGGTGCAGGGGGGTCCCCACTGCCCGATCCAGGCGCTGACTGGCCAGTCGTGGGTTGGGCAACGGAGAAGAGGGGGTCTGCACCGTGGGAGCCAGGGGATCCTGCAGGGAGGATGTCCCCTCAGGTATGCAGGTACATGCTGGGCCGTCCTCGGGCCCGATTCAGTATGCCATGGGAACATTTTGTTCCACGGTACAGAATCGGGTCCTAATTGGCCCTCCCTGCTTGGGACTGTCCAGACGGCCTGGACATGCCCCTGCTAGAATTGGGCTCATGATCTCCAAAACTGAACAAAATACTCCAAGTGAGGCTCACCAACTACTTGTACAAAGGCATTAATACCTCCTCCTTTCAAATCATTGGTGAGGTGACATACCTGTCCCCCCCTGCAGTTAGCACAAAGTCCCATACTAGTAATGCAGCCCATACAGACTTTGCTAGTTTGGGGCTTAGTAAACATGCCTTACAATTAGGAGTCTAAATCCTTTGACTATTGCTTTCAATGGATTTTTTTTCTGATCATATTTAAGCAGGGCTGTGATTGTCCTTCTTTGGCATTTTACTCACTGCCTTTTTATGTTGTTCTATCTATTTTGCTTCTTACCCTCTTTTCTCCAAAGCTCTTAAAAATTGATTCACTATACAAGTTGGGGTTTTGCATTTTCTGGGTTTCCATTTTCTCTGTTACTGAATATCATTTTCACATATTTACTTTATATCTCTAAATATTTGCACCTGTTTGGCATTATGAAAAAAGCATTTTATGCACCTGTATTGCTCCACTCCCATCAAATTTATTTTCATTAACCCTTAGAAAATGAAAACCATACTGGAGGTTTTAGACAAAATGTGAAGTGTGGCTATCCTATCAGGCTTTTCCTGAAGGAAGACTGCAAGGTGTAATTATGTGCTGGTTTATTATATTTTGAGTTGAAGGGGTGTTTTGGTCATGCGATTTTTAAGTGTCTGCGTGTGTAAGATATAATTTATGTTTTCATGTAAATGTAGCTACCTTGAGCCTTTCTGGATGAGCAGAATAAATGAAAGCTATAAATAAATAAATAAATAAATAAATAAATAATATGTGAAAATTAATAAAGAGAAAATTTGAAAACCAAAGAAAAGAAAAATGTATGTGTCGTCTGTGTTACCTAGCATTACCTATACCTTTCATGTATTTGAAAGCCTCTATCACACTGTTTCTCAAGCCAGTTCTTGTGTGCCCCCTAGCCAGTCTGATTTTTAGGATATCCACAATGAATATACATGGAAGAGATTTGCGTGCATTGAAGGCAATGCATGCAAATCTATCTCATGCATATTTATTAAGGGGTATCCTGAAAATCTGGCCAAGATATGGAGTACACCAGAAGTGCTTTGAGAAACACTGATCTATCATATTCCTTTTCTTTTTCCTCCTTTCTAAAGCAGACATATTGGAGGTAAGTCTATAAGCAGCACCTAGATCTTTGAATGTATGTATGTGTGTCCATGGTACCTGTTCTATAAAGTCAAATCCATGCAGCTTTTACTTATAGAATGCTAGCCTAAGTGGTTATGGAAGCACAGACATATTATCGCGGTCACTTACACAGGTATAAAGGACTACGAGTATCTTGCGCGCGCAGGGGCCTAATCTGTACAGTATGCACATAGATATGCACTCAGCCTATTCACTACCTAAGTTCCACCCCTGTGCACATCCACACTGAAAGTACACGCCATCAGTCCCTAGCATGTACTTTCAAAATAAAGACCAACTTAACGCCTTGCAGAAATGATCATTTATGAGCATAAATTACTAGGATACATTGCTTCCTGCATGCAAACCTGGCTGGAAATCTAGCTGCCCCTTTTAGAATTGCCCTCATTTTAGCTCCATTTCACTATGGACTGTTCCAGTCCGCCTCTATCCTTATGGCGATATAACCTCTAGAACTGTCAATAGGAGGTATCACCAGTGACCTGTACAGAGGCAATTTCATCTCCTTTTTCTTTGACTGATTATGTCTTTGCATTTTCTTGCATTAAATCTTAGCTGTTAAACTCTAGACCATTTCTTAAGCTTTCTAATATCCCTCCTCATGTGTTCTTCTCCTCCCAGTATGTCTAGACTGTTGCAGTTTTGCTACCATCTGCACCAAGGTCAATATTTCCTGACAGCCTTTTCATAATCGAATGACCAAAAAACTGAAAAGAACTGGACCAAGGAGCATGCCCCGGTTTGGCAGCTAAGATTTAATGCAAATAAAAGTAGAATCATGCATTTTGTACTTCAAAAATCTCAAGGGATTGATGAAGTATAGTAGTGAAGTTGTGTAAATAAAACAAGAACAGGATCTGTGGGTGATTGTATCTGATGAACTTAAGGTGGCCAGACAAATAGATAAGACAATGATAGTAAAAGCCAGAAGAAAATTTGGTGCGTAGGGAAAAGAATGGCCAATAGGGAAAAAGAGATGACAGTGTCTCTGTCTAAGTCTCTGATAATGCCTCATCTGGCATAATCCTGAACCTCATTTCTAAGCCAGGGTATGTAGAGTATGATCTCTGACTCTTAAATTGACTGCTAATGCTCAGCGTAGTACTTGCAGCATACCATAGAGAGCCTCTTTTTGGAGTTCGTAAGATGTAACATGTATGGGCAATTTATCAAGGTTTGCTTGGAAATTCCTCTTATTGAATCCTGTGGCACCCAAGACAGTGGAAAAGAACTTGGTATTTTTCAGTTACATTTTCTTGGTCTCTGACTGTATTTCTTGTTACTTAAAGATCTTCTCCCTCTCAGCGCGAGTCACAGAATAGTTGCTTGGGACTGACACCTCTATAATCAATGTCGTTCTTGTGTTCTTCTTTAGCACTATGTCCAGCTTCTTTGCAGCTCACTTTTTATCAGTTGGAATGGGGGTATTCCAGGTGATCATAACCTCTTCATTCTCTGTAATTTTCTTAGGATCATGATCCAAGTGCTTTTCAGGCACAGTGATGTAGTGTTTTCAGAGTTTCCAATGGATGCTTTGTATGTATGTATGTGCCCACTCTCTCTACAGGTAAAAGAATATGCCAATTTATGTATTATTTATTTAATGCTGGTATTTGCTTTACTGCCAGGGAGCTCAGATAGCTCTTTGTTTTTGAAGGTTTTGACCTTTGCTACTCCTCAGAAGAACCGATCATGGGCGACCACCTAGTTTGCCTAATGGTTGTGCTGGCCCTGATAGGGACATACTTAATAATCTAAATATACATACTCTGGAGGGAAAGCTGCATAGAGAAGATATGTTAAATACATTTACAGTTGTGGTCAACATTATTGGAACCCTTACATTTTAGGTATGTTGCGTACAATATCGAGAAATAATTGGAAATATTCCAACTGCATGCCATCATCATATATTAATAGTATGTTCAAAGGTATGCAACAATAAAAAGATGTGCAACTAGGATGTGGTAATTTCTGAGAAAAAAAAACAAAATATGATCTGGACAGGATTAATGGCATCCTTCATTAATATTTGGTGCACAACCCTTGGCAGTGATGACATCCTCCAAACATTTCTTGTAGTCATCTATACATTTTGTATATCTGTCTGCTGGTAATTTTTCCCACTCTTCAACTGTGATTTGTTCCACCTCATAAATGTTTCCAGGATTCCTTTTGCCAAATGGCAGATTTCAACTCTTTCCAAAGGTTCTCAATTGGATTGAGATCAGGACTCATTGCTGGCCAGTTTAAAACAGTCCATTTCTTCCTTTTTAACCATTCTTTTATACTTTTGGATGCATGTTTTGGGTCATTGTCCTGCTGGAGGACCCATGACCTTTGATCCAGACCTAGTTTTCTGACACTAGGTAGCACATTTTGCTCCAAAATACTTTGGTAGACCTCTGACTTCATGATTCCTTTAATACATTTCAGGTTTCCAGTTCCTAAGGCAGCAAAATAGTCCCACAACACTATGGAACCTTCACCATATTTAACTGTAGGAAGGGTGTTTTTTCCCATCTAAGTTTCATTTCTTTGCCTATAAATGTATCGCTGGTCTGCATTATCAAAGAGCTGAAGTTTGGTTTCATCTGTCCATAGATCATTTTCCCAGGACTGTGGTTTCTCAAGGTGGGTTTGGGCAAAGATCAGGCATGTCTTTTTATGTCTCTTTTTAAACATTGGGGTCCTCCTTGGTCTTCATCCTTGAAGTCCTTCTTTGTTTAACATATGGTGCGAGTTGAAACTACCACTCCAGATTGCTCCAGGTAAGCCTTAAGCTCTTTGGACGTTGTACATGGTCTTTTTCCAACAGTTCACACTAACCTTCAATGACTTCTTGGATTATTTTTCCTCTTCCTACCATGGCCTGGGAGGTTCTTGACAGTTCCATGAGCAGAAAATTTCTTAATATCATTGCAAACTGTAGACCCAGGAATCCCAAGGTCTTTGAAGAAGGTCTTGTAGCCCTTTGGTGATAATTGTTTTTCTGATGGTCTCAGGCAACTCGTTTGTCTTCACCATTATGAAAATGGAACAGGAAGTGAATGTGGCTATTTTAGACATTAGAACCATCATTAATTGGTTGATTCTAGTCATGTGAGTACTGACAATTGATCACAGGTGCATCTAATTTTACTGTAATGGGAATGTAGTTCTTCTGTTCAAACTGATTTGAATTGTTTATAAGGATGCCAGTAATCATGTCCTCAAACAAAAAAAAAACACTAAAGTGGTGAAAACCTAAATTCAAAAAAGAAACCTCTTTCAAAATCCCCTATTAACTTCAATGTCCGATTACTGAATTTCAGAATTAATGTTGGATTATTTGCCTTGAGGATAAAACCTCCTGTAGCAAATCCTCCTTTTATTCTTTTTATACTGTGAACCCAGAGCTCACATAACGCTTGTCATAACCATTATTTCCCAAGGACAAAAGGCACTTTGCCTATCCCTCAAACAAACATGCAAAAATTAACCCATAAGGAACTCCCAGCCAAATGAGAAAAAAAAAACCGCCAACTTAGCTTTCAGGCGAGACTTCTATCCCATCTTAATGAGGCTTTTTGTGTATCATTTCCTCATCTGTATCCTTATCGGGAAATTCCATTAACTGTATTCTGTTGTTAGAAAGTCGTGCCGCTGGCTTGTGCTGTTAGAAAATCAAACCGCTACACAGCACCATGTTTCAGACTGTAATAAATGTTTGGCCCTTCTTCAGGCTAGATTGAATACTAACACAGAATGTTCAGGCCTTTATAAAGGGAAAAGGAAATGATGTCACACGATTCAAAAGTTTACCAATGAGAAAGCCACCTATTGAGTCATATTAGGCTCCACCAATCCAGGTCCAAATTAAACCCATAAGGCATAACTGTGTTTAATTTAAAAATCTATTCAAACACAAAAGGCAAAAAGCCAAACCCAAGAGCCAAAATCCCTCACCCGGCTCAAATAGTATCCACACAAAAAGAGTGAGGAGAAACAATAGGTTTCTCATATCAAATTACCATTTTTTGTCGGACCATATAATACCCTGTACCGGGGTCACAAAACAGACTCTCAGACCTTGGTAGATAATAGTCCCTTTTAATCAAACCAGCAGTGAGAAACATCTATAATAAACTTAACTGCCATGGCAAAATCATCAAGGTGAAAGACACAACACAGTCCTGTGTTTCTGGCTCTCATTTCAGTCCGCCCTGCTTCAGGTCAAAATTGTCATCACCAATCAAATAGTCTTAAGGTGACGGCTATTTTGATTGGTGATGACAATTTTGACCTGAAGCAGGGCGGACTGAAATGAGAGCCCGAAACGCAGGACTGTGTTGTGTCTTTCAGTCAAGCAATCATATTACTCCAATCTTATCTCTAATTCTGCCAATTCTTCCTGACAACTTTACTCTGTTCTTCATACCCTTTCCACCCCTCATTCCTCCATATCCTCCTTCCCCCCCCCCCAATCTCCCTGACCCCCCTTCCCTAGCCACCTTCTTCGCCTCTAAAGTCCTTTCTCTCCATCTCACTTTCCTTTCATGCCCCCTCCTCTTTCCCACCACTGTTGTGCCATCCCCTCTGTCTTCCCCTCCCTCCCCTTCCTCTTCTCCTTCCCCTTCCATTTCTCATCTTTGGTCCACATTCGAACCTATCTCCCTTCAAGTTCTGTCCAAAGCTTTTCTTTCTACTCGGAAAACCACCTGTCTCTCTGATCCTATTCCTTCTCACTGGCTTTTGGAACCTTCCTTAGCTCTCTCCTCTTGTATCCTTTCTATTTTCAATTCTAGTTTATCTACTGGGATTTTCCCCTCACTGTGGAAGCACGGCTCTGTCCATCCTCTTCTGAAGAACAGTTCTCTTGACCCCTCTCCTCTCTCTAACTGGCACCCCATTTCTAGCCTCCCTTTTCTTTCTAAACTCTTAGTTTAGAAGTTTAGAAAGAAGTGGAGTGGAGGAGTGGCCTAGTGGTTGGGGCAAGGTACTTCAGGCTGGAAGGTCAGGGGTTCAAATCCCACTAGAGGACAGCAACCTTGGGCTGGAAGGACTGGGGTTTCTAGTCCCACAGGTGCTCCTTGTGGTCTTGGGCAAGCCACTTAACCCTCCATAGCCCATGTTCCCTGTAAAATAGTTAACTCCAAGTTATAATGTCCTGTTCAATGTAATTTCAGCTTGTTCAATGTAAACCGCACTGATGCAAAATAGCATGGTATAAAAGAAAATGTAAATAAATAAATTTAAAAAACTAGTTTTCTCCCAACTTTCTTCCTCACTCACTTTTCACCCAAGGCAATCTGGTTTCTGTCCCGGTCATAGCACGGAATTTGTTCTTCTTTCATGAATTGCATGCTGCGCACGACCATGATTCTATTTCTCTCGCTGTCTCTCTTGATCTATCTGCTGCTTTCGACTTGGTTGATCACCGCACCCTTTTGGTTCGTCTTAGGGAAGCTGGTCTTGCTGATTCAGTACTTCAATGGTTTCACTCTTTTCTTTCATGTTGTTCTTTCTCGGTTCTTTCTGGGTCCTCTTCCTCTCCTTCTACCCCACTCCCTTGTGGTGTCCCCCAGGGTTCTGTCCTCGCTCCTCTTCTCTTCAATATCTTTCTTACCCCTCTTGCTCTCTTGGTCCAGCAACATGGTATTTCAGCTCACTATTATGCTGGTGATATCTTTCTCTTGTATCACATGGATTCCTCTACTCCTGATATTACTCCCCTCAATACCTGTCTTTCCTCTGTGACTTCCTGGCTTTCCTCTAATTTCCTTCATGTTAACCTCACCAAAACCTCTGCTATTTGGTTCACTCTTGGGAATTCTTCCCCTTCCTCCCTCACTCCCTTGTTTTCTTCTTTACCTATCCCTGTGGTTTCTTTGCTTTGGTATCTCGGTGTCACTCTTGATTCATCCCTCTCTTTCAACGATCACATCTCTTCTGTAG
This sequence comes from Ichthyophis bannanicus, assembly GCA_033557465.1. Lineage (NCBI taxonomy): Eukaryota > Metazoa > Chordata > Amphibia > Gymnophiona > Ichthyophiidae > Ichthyophis > Ichthyophis bannanicus. Next base: position 85,771,528 of record CM066032.1, on the reverse strand, counting down.
TTCAACATTCTTTCTTCACTCTGAAGCAGCTTCGTGCTGTTCATCTTTTCCTTTTCTTTTCTTCCCTGACCACTCTATTCCTTTCTCTTGTGGTATCCCATCTTGATTATTGTAATGTCACACTAGCCGGCCTCCCTCAGTCTCAACTTTCTCGTCTCCAATGCATCCAGAACACCGCCGCTCACATTCTTACCCACACCTCATGCTTTGATCATGTCACCCCCCTTCTTCTCCATCTGCCCTAGCTTCCCACCCCTTTCTGAATTCAATTTAAGTTTCTCCTTTTTGTCCACAAATCAATTCACATAGGTATTCCCCTCTATCTTGCTGATCAGGTTCGTCTCTACACCCCCTCTGCACTCTTCGCTCTATCCACACCAACCGCATGTCACTCCCTTCCCCTTCCCAGGCCCACTTGGAATCCACCCATTCCTCAGCTTTCTACTTCCTTGGCCCAAGGCTCTGGAACTCTCTTCCCCTTGCCCTCCGTCTGGAACATTCCATCATTGCATTCAAAGCCAAATTAAAAACCCACCTCTTCTGTCTTGCTTACGATAGCCTCTGAAAGTAAGTGAGGACAAAGTATTGAGGAAAAGGTGTTGGTTAACAGTGTCAAAGGCAACCGAAAGGTCAAGAAGAATGAAGACTGAGTAAAGGCCTTTGAATTTAGCTAGGAACAAGTCACTGGAGACTTTGGCAAGAGCCGTTTTAGTAGAATGTAAGAGATAAAAGCCAGATTGAAATGGATCTAGGAGGGCTTGGGAGGAGAGAAATTCAAGTCAATGGCAGAGAACTGCACATTCAAGAATTTTTGAAATGAAGGGAAGAAGGGAGATGGGTCAATAATTCGAAGGACAAGGAGGGACAAGTGAAGGTTTCTTGAGGAGAAGAGTGACCAGAGCGAGTTTGAAGGCTGCAAGGAAAGTTGCAGTGGAGAACGATAGGTTGAGAATGTGTATGATGGAAGGGGTGACAGAGGAAGAGATGGAGTTAAGGAGCTGAGTGGGGATAGGATCAGAGGAATAGGTAGTAAGCTTAGAGGAGGAAAGAAGAAGAGAGGTTTCCTCTTTGGAGATCATAGAAAAGGAAGACAGGGTAACAGAGATTGAGGGGAAATGTTGGTATTGAAGAGAGGGAAAAGGGGATGAAGCTGATCTTGAGAGAGATTGGAGTGTAATCTTGTGGACTTTGTCATGGAAATAGTTGGCTAGAGTTTGGGCAAAAAGAGAAGAAGGGGTCAGAGGAGGAGGTGCCTTGAGGAGAGAAGTGAGAGTAGAGAAGAGATGACGAGGTCAGAGGCAAAAGAATTAGTCAGACAGACATAGTAGTTTTGCTTGGCAAGTGCTATGGTAGATTGGAAGCAAGAAAACATGAATTTGAAGTGAAAAAAAGTCAGAAAGGGAGCAGGATTTGAGCCAATTGAGCTCAGCTGAGTGAGCACAGGAGCAGAGGTAGTGAGCAGTTGAAGACAGCCAGGGCTGAGGTATAGCGTGTCTCACAGGACATAGAATTGGCGGAGCACGAGTATCCAGAGCAGAGAAGAGAGCAGTATTATAGGAGTCTAAAGCCTCATCAACTGAGTTAGAAGATAAAGTAGAGGAGAAAGATGATGAGGCAATAGTGGAGAGAGCCAATGGATCGATAGTATAAAATTCCTGAAAAGGCAGGAGGAGACTGGGTGAGATTAAGGTGGGGAGTGATGAAGAGTGAAGCAAAGCAGATGATGGTCAAATAAGGGAAGAATTGAGGTAAGGAAATTAGAGGGTAGATAATTATTTATTTATTTATGTGTTTGTTTTTATATACCGCGCTATTACAGATCAGTGTGGTTTACATGAAAACATATGAATGTGTGTTACAAATAACACTTGCAGATAACATAGTGATTAGATTATATGGTTTACATAATTTACATTTAACATGGTTTACATCTGAGGTAAAACAAGGAACATATTTACATTACAGGAGTTTACATCTGAGGTATAACAAGGAACATGTTTACATTACAGGAGTTATAACTAGAAACATATTTACATTACTGGAGCATATTCGCAGAGATGGGCTGTCAGCTGATCTACATATTTACATTACTGGCACCTATTTACAGTAGTGTGCTGTCAGCTGTTTCCGTTTGTGTGACTGGTCTAGGGTGGGTGGTTGTATGTTAGTTGGAAGAGATAAGTCTTCAATGCCTTCCTAAACATTGTAAGATCCAGGATAGCACGTATCGTTGGGGCATTCCATTGGGTTGGCGCAAATAAGGAAAGGGCATGGTTCTTGGTTGACTGGGTACAGGTCCTTACTGTTGAAGGAGTCATGAGAGAGTTTACCATACATGTTCTCCTGGTCCTGGTCTCCAGCTTTCTTTGTATCAGTTCTGAGAGCGAAGTTGCCGACATTGTATGCAGGGCCTTAAAAGTGAGTAGCATTGCTTTGTAAGTCAGGCGACTTGTTATGGAGAGCCAATGAAGCTGAATTAGAATGGGAGTGATGTGGTTGTATCTGGATGCAGATAGGATTGTTCGGGCAGCTGTGTTCATGGCGAGTTGTAGTGGCTGGAGAGTGTGCTTCAGACTACCATGAAAGATGATGTTGGAATAGTCTAGATGAGAGAGGATAAGAGCTTGAGCAACCGAGTGGAAGTCCAAGGTTTCAAGGAGAGGATGTAAGTGCCAGAGGGTTCTTAGTTTATGGTACTGTCTTGGAGATATTTTGAGTGTGGGTCTCCCATGACAGGCGTTGGTTGATTGTTACTCGCAGATAGCGGACCTCTTGCTTGGTCATGAGGTCAAAGTCTTTCACTTTGAGGGAGGGGGGTGGGGTAAATGTGGGGTCTTTGGATATGAATAAGACCTCAGTCTTATTGGTGTTGACCTTCAGGTTGTGTATCATGAGCCAATCTGAGACTTTGTTGAAGCATTCAACTATGGACGAGTAGTCCGGTTTGTCAGTGATGAATGGAGTGTATAGTAACACATCATCGGCGTAGATGTGGTAGAGTATGTTGAATGACTGAATGATAGCACAGATTGGCTGTATGTAGATGTAAAGGAGTAGGGATGAGAGGGAAGATCCTTGGGGGACCACTTCTGTTTGTTGGAAAGGCCTGGATGCCTGGTTGTCTATTCGGATTTGTTGTTGTCACAGATAGGTAGGATTTGAACCAGTCTAAGGCTAAGCTTCTTATGCCTTTTTGATAGAGTTGGATGAGCAAAAGGTTGTGGTTGACAGTGTCGAATGCTGAGGAGATGTCCATAAATATGAGGATGAAGTCTTTTATTCCTTATCGAGGCCTGTATGGAGTCTGTCAAGAAGAGTCGTGAGAAGGGTTTCCACACCATGCTGTTGTCGAAATCCGTATTGTTGCTGGTCTAGAGGTGCGTAGGAGTCGATGTGGTCCTGGATCTGTTGGTACATGATCTTTTCTATGATTTTGGTTAGGAAGGGGAGGTTAGAGATGGGTCTGTAGGATTTGATATCTGATGGGTCAAGCTTGTTATTTTTGATCAGAGGTCTGATAGCTGCTGTTTTCAATGGGGGCAGAAGGGTGCTTTCATAGTAACATAGTAAATGACGGCAGATAAAGACCACCATGGCCCATCTAGTCTGCCCAGAAAGATGGCAAGAGTAGGTGCACCTGTCACTCTGTGAAGGACACTCCTCCCCATATCTTTGTTTAGGGGTGAACCCACCACTCAATGTAGGACACCACTATTTGAGACGTTAGATGGTTCAGAAGTTAGGTGGTACCATTTATTTTGTTTTTATCCTGTTGCTGTAAAGGGATCCACTGTGTTTGTCCCATGCCGTTTTGAATTCCGTCACCATGTTTGCCCCCACCACTTCCATCGGGAGGGCATTCCAAGCATCCACCATCCTTTCAGTGAAGAAATATTTCCTGACATTGCCTTCAAATTACCACCTTGCAGCTTCATGTTATGCCCTCTAGTTTTACAGCTTCCCCATCTTTGGAAGAGGTTTGTTTGTTCATCATTTCTCTTTAAGTATTTAAAGGTCTGAATCATATTTCCCCTGTCCCTCCTCTCCTCCAAAGTGTACATATTTAGATCTTTAAGTCCCTTCTCTTAAGACTTCTGACGCAGGCTCCAAATCATTTTGGTCACCTTCCTCTGAACAATTTCCAGTCTTTTTACATCTTTTGCAAGATATGGTCTCCAAAACTGAACACAGTATTCCAGGTGAGGCCTCACCAGTGACTTTTACAGTGGCATAAGTACCTCTTCCTTTCTGCTGGTAATCCCTCTTTGTATGCAGCCCAACATCCTCCTGGTTTTTGCCACCGCCTTGTCGCACTGTTTTGCCACCTTGACATCATCAGAGATAATCACACCAAGGTCTTTCTCCTGAACCGTGCATACCAACCTCTCACCCCCTAACGTGTACATTTCCCTTGAATTTCTGCTACCCAAGTGCATGACACTGCACTTTTTCACATTAAATCGTAGTTGCCAAGCATTAGACCAGTCTTCCAGCTTTTGTAGATCTTTCCTCATGTTAACCACTCCCTCGGGGGAGTCCACTCTGTTGCAAATTGTTGTGTCATCTGCAAAAAGACAGACTTTTCCATTCAGTCCTTCAGCAATATCACTCACAAATACATTGAACAGTGCCGGGCCCAGGACTGAACCCCGGGGCACCCCATTAATCACCTTCCTCTCATCCGAGTGAGCTCCATGTACCATCACCTTCTGTCGTCTGTCAGTCAACCAATTTCTGATCCAGTTTACCATCTTGGGACCCATCCCCAAGCTACTGAGTTTATTGACAAGCCTCCTATGAGGAACAGTATCAAAGGCTTTTCTGAAATCCAGGTAGATGACATCCATTGCATGCCCCTGATCTAGTTCCTTGATCACCCAGTCAAAGAACTCAATCAGATTTGTTTGGCAAGACCGTCCTTCCGTAAAGCCATGTTGCCTCGGATCTTGCAACCTGTTGGTTTTGAGAAAGTTCACTATTCGCTCTTTCAGGAGTGCCTCCATTACTTTTCCTCCACCGAGGTAAGGCTCACGGGCCTGTAGTTTGACACTTCTTCCCTGTCACCACTTTTGTGTAGAGGTACAACATCAGCCATTCTCCAGTCCTGAGGAATGTCCCCTGTTTCCAAGGATCTGTTGAAGACATCCTTTAACGGTCCTGCAATAACCTCTCTGAGCTCTTTCATTATCCTGGGATGTATCCCATCCGGTCCCATGGCTTTATCCACTTTCAGTTTAGCAAGTTCTAACACCTCATCTTCTGTGAATGGTGTGGTATCTACTTCATTCCCATTTTTATATTTGGGAGTCACAGCTGGTCCATCTCCAGGATATTCTTTAGTAAAAACAGAGCAGAAGTATTTGTTTAGCAATTTTGCTTTTTCAGTGCACTTTCTACGAGTCCTTTCCCAGCTCTTCTGAGTCCTGCAATTCCAACTCTGATCTTCTTCCTTTCCCGAATATACCTGAAGAAAGTTTTGTCGCCACCCTTAACATCTTTTTTTTTTTTTTTAATGCTTTATTTTCATTTTATAACAACAAAGGAAAGGAAGACATACAGCTAAAAGACAGATACATACATAGAATGTGATACATACACCAAAGTAAACCCCTGCCACCCCCCTCCCCCCTGCTTCTTCTCTAGAAACTAATCATTCCCGAAAACGGGCGTGTACTGACATTATTGTGGTACAAAACCTAACGGTGATCTGAAACATGATGAGTATACATTAAACAGACATGTCGGAGCAATGAGCAGATTGTACATAATCATTGAGCATCTGCCATTTAGACAAGCGAGAGTGAGTTTGGATATGGGGAATAGCTCTCCGAGATATCTGCTCATATTTACTATATAAGCAGACGAGGTTTCACCATTCATTGGCAGTAATTCGAGAGCTATCCTTCCAATTCCTCGTGATTAAACATATGGCTATACCCAGCATGAAATCAAGGAGAAAGCGACCCTTCTTAGGAAGAGAGGGGACCTCCGCCACCCTTAACATCTTTAGCCATCTTTTCCTCTGCCTTTGATTTTGCTATCCTTATTTCTCTTTTAGACTCTTTGAGCTTGATCCTGTATTCATTTCTGCTAGTGACATGTTGGCGATTCTAGCTATGATTGGGCTGAGATAGGATTTTGTTTGTTTGATCCAGAAAGGTGGACAAGGGTCCATTGGGGAGGTCCTGGTGTTGATCCTACTGATGACTCTTTCTATTTGATGAGGAGGGTATGGATTGAAGGATTCCAGGGCCGCAGAGGGAGTGCCAGTGGGGTTGTGGGGGTTCTTGGGTAGTTCATGCTTTGCTGGGTTGGTTGTTGGCAATGTGGTTTTACTTTGGAAGTAGGTGGCAAATTTATCTGTGCTTGGAGTGTTTTTTGGTTGTTTTGTAGATGGATCTTTTGTGAGTGATTTGACTAGGTTGAAGAGTTTGTGAGGTTTATTAAGAGAGTGCATGAGGGTGTTGGTGTGATGTTCCTTTCTCTTGTTGTTGATTATTCTTCGATGCTGTTGTAGTTTGTTCAGGTAGGCATCTTTGTCACTGGTCAGTTTGGAGCGTCGCCAGCGGCGTTCAAGCTTCCCGAGTTGCACTAGTGATTCACGCAGGTCAGCGGTGAACCATACTGCTGTGTGGATTTTGGGGGCAGGTTTTGTGGATGGTGGGAGGAGTGCAGCTTTGGAAAGGTGGTTGTTCCAGTTGTCTAGTAGATTGCCCAGGTCATTAGTGTCAGGGTTGAGGTGATGTAACGTGTTAATGAGGAAGGTTTCCTCGTCAAAATGCTTGAATCGGCGGTGCACAGGCACGCTTGGTGTGGCAGATTGCTGTTCTATGTTATTGTGTGGAATGTCGAAGAGGATGGCCTTTTGGTCAGACTATGGCACGGGGAGTACCTGAGGAGAGTAATGATTGCCTGAGGTGTTGTGAGGTTGTGGGATGAAAATGAGATCCAAAGTGTTGCCTCTAATGTGGGTAGAAGTGTGAACGATTTGGTGGTATCCCATTGTGGTCATTGCGTCCAGGAATGCTGTGGAGTGTTTGACATGGAGAGAGGGAAGATTGAAGTCACCAAGAATCCAGAGCTGTTTCCGTTGGATGTTGTTGTTGCATGCTCAGTCAAGGATTGTGACCAACTCGTCGATACTTAAAGAGGGTGGGCGGTAGAGGAGACAGATTATTAGGGTCTTGTTGGAGATTTGGATGATGTCTAGATTGGTGGAACTTTGTGTTAAAGTACAATGGAAGTGGAGGTTGCTTTTGGCTATTATTAGGACTCCGCATCCACGCCAGTTTGTTCTGGGGCAGTTGAAGAGGTCGTACCGAGGAGGTTTTAGTTGGTTGGTGATCACTGTGTCTGTGTCTGTTAACCATGTTTCGGTGACGAGAAGTAGGTCTAGATTCCGGTGTTTAATATAGTCGGTGAGGGCAGGCCATTTGGTATGAATGGAGTGGGCATTAATTAGCATGCTGCTAAAGTTTGGCTGGGATGGAGTCTTGCGTCTCTTTGGTTTTTGTGGGGGCAGGCAGTTTATGTGAATCAGATGGTGATGGTTTGCTGCAGAAGGCGGTTTGCTGTGGTGTGGGGGATAATTATATCTTCTATGCCCCAGGGTACTCACTGTGGGGATCAGGCATTGGATTTGTTGTTGTGAGTTTGCCCACGTTACAAGCTGTGTTATCCAGAGGAGGAGGAGTGCATGGTGTCTGGCCATGGTGGTTGTAGGTCGGGAGGATAGCTAGCGTACTGTGGAGATGTGTGCTCTGCTATGTTTTAGGTTGCTTGCAGGGTCTTTTTTGGACTGCTAGGATCTGTTGAACTTCTGGCAGGTTCTGCTGGCAGTTTCTGTTGTACTTCAGGGGGATAGCAGGGAACTGTTGGTTTGGGTGGGTTGCAGCAGCTAGATTAGCTCTGCTGCGCTGAGTGGGGTGGAGCGTTCTTTCCTGCTTGACTCCCCGATGCTGTTCTGGCTATCGGTGTGGAGGAAGGCGTGTCATCCTTCTTGCTGAATGCTAATTTGCTTATTTGGCCTTGGGTAGTGAGGCGCAATTCCCCACTCGAGTTCCTGATGCTGATCGTGCCCCGGTGGTGTCCAGCTCTGTGCTTTGAGTGCATCGAGGGGCAGTGAAGATTTCAACTCAGTGAGGTATGATATAGAAGGTTTGACTTACATGCCCGCAGAGGTCGTACAGCAGTGGGAGATGGTGTACTTTGCTGGTCCTCCGCGTTCCACTCCTAAGGGCCACGCCAAAGGGCCCTTTGGCTTGAGCACGCTCGGCATGGGCACTCCTTGAGCGGGTGTCTCTTTAAATCGCTGGTTGTGGATGCTTTGATTGGTCGATTGTGGGGGGGAGCAGGAGGAGCTCAACTTTTGTTTCCCGCTGCAGGTTGAGCTTGTCGGGGCTGAAGAGGAGGATCGTCAGCGTGTTCTGCTTTTAAATCACCGGCCTGTAGCAGCCCTTGATTGGTCGATCGTGGGGGGGATCAGGAGGAGCTCACCTTCTGTTTCCCACTGTTTAGAGAAGAAAACAAAAAATCCCACACCACTACTGCAGCCCGTGGCATGAGGAGTATGAGAGAATTGGTAGCCACCAAGAGAAAGGGCAGCAGCCAAAGCAGTGCCATCAGAGAGGAGTAAGTTTTCAGTAGGAGCTAGAAGAAGAGTTAGAAATGAAGAGATAATGAGTGAAAGGGAGTTTATTAGCTAAAGAACAAGCATTCCATAAGACGCAAGAGAAAGGGAGAGAGGAGGGGGAAAGGAGAGGAATATGGATGAGGTTACAGTGGGTGAATGAGGAACAGGAGTGAGAGAGAACTCTAGAGGGGCCAGGATTAGGATTAATGTCACCAGATGATAGAAGGAGGAGGAGCCGATGAGGCAGAGAGGAGACAGAGCGGCAGAAATGAGGATGAGTTTGTTTAAGAGACAAAGGAGAGGGATGAATGAGGGTAAGAAAAAAGTGAAGTTCAAGAGCTGAGGAAAGGGAGGAAGACAAGATGGGAGAACAAATGGGAATGGTAGAGAGATAAGGAGGGGGATAAGTTGAAAGTAAGAGGAGAGAAGTTTAGAGAGAGTCAGAAAAAGAAAGAAAAAGTAGTATGGAACCATGAGAAATGGAGGCACGGAAGTGAAAATCTGGGTTAAGGGGTCAGCAGGCAGGCTATGCGCTGCTGCGGCGCATAGCCTGCCTAAATCAAAATTGGGCCCATAAGGGGTCATTCCGAGGCACGAATAGTGGAGATGGACGTCCCGTTGAGATGTCCATCCCTGGTATTCTTGTCCTCTCCCGATCCCATCTAACTTCCCCACTCGTTGTATGGGGAAGTTAGATGAGGGAGGGATATGGACGGATCAGGGCAGGATAGGGGTGGATCAGGGGCGGCGTTAGGGTGAACAGTGGGTGGTCATTGACTCCAGATGTACAGGACAAATTCCAAGGCCAGTGGCCTGAACAGGGATCTTATTCCACCTCTGAAGTGGAATAAGTTTCCCTAGTTGGGAGGAACGGGCAGGCCTGGGGCTGGAAAGAGGCGGCAGCCTGACCCTGGCCTTGGCCTTGGGAGGCCAGATTGGGGATTGGGCTGTGGGGAATGCAGTTTGCAGTCTGGCGGCCAGAGATCGCTGCTTTTGAATGGAGTTGCAGTGCCATGGCAACCGGACACCATGGCGCCGCGGCTCCATTGAAAAGCCCTTACTTAGCTATCCAGGCAAGACCTGTACATGCAAGCCAAACTGAATTGGAGTCCCAGCCTGCACGTACAGGCCTGGACACGATTCTGATTCTGTGGGGCTAGATGTGCATCCGGTTCCGACCGGGTGCACAAAAGGCCGGGACATCTGGGTCTGAATCAGGCCCTTAGTGTCTAATCAAAACAATTGAAAATAGATAGTTTGTAAGATTGTTTAATTAAATAAATTTATGTACTATTCATAGGCAATCTGTTATGCTCATGAGTCAGAAAGTTGCCTGGTACATATTAAATGGTGGCCAGGTTGTTTAAGATGCAATCAGACCTCAGGGTAGGAGGGAGAGAAGGTTAGAGCTGTCTTGGAAGAGACAGCCAAGCTGCTATTATAAACTTGTTGCAGGAATGTAACTCAGAAATCAATATTTGTTAGGCTAGTTCAGGATCCACCGCGGGTTATAAACTTAGCATGGGTCCACAACAGGGCAGCAGATGGAGGAGTAGGCAGGTACTTAAGGCCTTACTATAAAACCACTGCTCTGTGCTACTATGCCAGTTTTGGGATAGTAGTGTGCACTCTCTATCTCTGTTAGACTTGTGTCCAGATGAATCTCCAGATCTCTACAGTGTCTGATTTCAGAATGATGGTTGTGGTCTGCTTTGAATGGACCAGGTCACTGAAGAAGATGCCCACACGTATTATTCTTCAGTTAAATCTGGAGATGCAGGAAGAGAAGAACCCAACCTCACAGCTCCAGAGTAATGAAGAGTTTCATGTGATGGCTATCACCAGCAGGCAATTACTGCCATCACGGGCCCTCCTCCAGCCAATCTCAACTCCTCCCTGGACAATCTTGCGGCTGCAACGGAGAATCTCCAACATCCGGCAGCCAGTGGAATGCTGCAGGAGCAGAGAGAGGGAAAAGATGAAGCAAGTCGCCACTAAGCCCGAACAATGGATAGAGCCGATCCCTGCAAGTAGGAATGCGTAAATTACAGAGAAAATTAGACAACTAGGATAGAAATTAAAGCATGTTTTGTCTCTGCTGAGATTTTAACATGTATACACTATGTGCTAAATGTATACCTATGTGCTAAATCAGTTCCTCTTCCTCTCGCCAGGTAGGCTAATATAGTATTTCAGAGTCCATATGTTCCACAGCGTCCCACCATTCCTTGCAGTTATGGATCCTCTATAATTATCTCAAGCTTTCTAGAATACCACTTTTGCTGCCCCTGCCTCCACTCTTTTCTTGGAGAATCAGCTACATTTTGTGCAGAGAGGGAGCAGCACATTATCGCCAGCTAGAACGTGTGCATTTTTACCTGTGGTTTTCTTACTGTTTAAGAGTTTGCTAGGCCAGTGGCAAGTCTGCTTAGTTAAATGCACTGAATTGCGCTGAGAATAGCATGCACTCTTACCAATCTTGCTTTCACTTTTGAATTAAAATATAAATAAGAGCTTTTTGCTTCTAAAGTATATTTCATCCTTGACTAACACTGAAAACCTGCACGAGCATGCATGATGATCTATGAAATGTATGAAGGACGTGTTTGTAGATCCAAATTGCAAAACTGTAAAATCTCATATATAAGAATAATAAAAGGACCTGCTAACCGGATAAGTCCCACTTAGGGGAATATGCAGCTGGACAGTGCTGAGGAATACTTTCTCTGATCACCTTGGTATTATCTGGACAGAGCAGGGGCATTCTGTGGGTGGAGCTGGATCAGAGCTGGTGCTTATCCGGATAGCTGCAGTTTTCAGCCCCATTAACTGGATAACAATCGGCATAACTTAGGAGCAAAAATGCTGTGGACTGCCTATCAGGATTGCAGCTGAATGTCACCATTATCAGGATAGTGCCGGTGCTGACTGCTAAATCCAGATATTCAGTACTAGACAGTATCCAGATACCGATGCTGAATATCCGCATTATATTTAACTCCAGTGGCCGGCATTTGAAAAAAAACACAGACTGTCACCATATACAGTATATCTAATGCAGCAACACAAACTATTCAGAATGGTCCACTTCATATATCATACTCATATCCCACTGTTTCTCCATCTCTGCATTAGATATATATGCTCAATGCACTGGAAGTAATCAAGTGACCCGATGGAAACTGTTTTGGGTAAAAGCATTCCAGATTTGTCCTGGGATCCTCACATCCAGTGAGATTTTCATGCTATATACAATGAATATGCATGAGATAAACTTGTATGCTTTGGAGACTCAGTGGAGTAGAGGAGTAACCCATATTTAGAGCAGGGGACCGGGTGCAAGTAGGTCCCCACTGCCCGATTCAGACCCTGGCTGCCCAGCCATGGATAGGGTGGTGAGGAAGAAGAGGGTCAATGTCATGGGAGTCAGGGGAGCCTGCGGGGAAGACATCACAGCAGGCTCGTTGGGCTGTCCTTGGGCCTGATTCTGTATGCCATGGGAATGTTTTGTTCCTACGGTACAGAATCGGGTCCTAATGGGCCAGTTCTGTTTGGGACTGTCCGGACGTGCCGCTTTCTGAATCAGGCTCCATGTCCTTTGGGGAAGACACACCAACTGTACCTGATTTTAACTCGTATTGGAAAAAAAAAAAATCTAAAATTTAGTTTATATCATGCTTATTCATTATGAATAACCTAAAATCTCAACTAGATGTGGGGTCTTCAGGTTGAATTTGGGAAGCCCTGATGTAGGGTGTTAGAAGAATCAAGTATAATTTAAGTTGTTGAATATCAGTTCATGGGGCATGTTTACTAAAGGATTTAACACATGTTGTTAAAGTTAACACGCGTTAACTGCCCAGAACCGTATTATTTCTAAAGGTTGTTTCCCACTTTGTGACTATTTGGAAAATGCTTAGTAGATAGGCCCCATATGGATGCAATGGCACTTAACGTGCACTAACCTTTAGTAAACATGCCCCTGTATCTCCTTTGAAATTTTTTTAAAAGTGTATATAATTTTTTTTTTTTTATCGGTTTGTTTTAGGCGGGATACAACCAGCACCCATGGTAAAAGGTGAGTGCTTTTTGGCTGCATCAGTTGACTCTTACAATACCTTCCCTAATATAGTAACCTTATCTTGAAGTGCTTCTTTCCTCAGAAGCATTCTATCGGAGCAAAATTGTTGTTTCAATAAAGGTACATCCTATTACAGTGTATGGGCAATACTACACAATAAAGAAACCTGCTCACAATATTAAATATATAAACTCCACAATTTTTAACTTACATCCCAATATCATTTCCAGGCAATAATGACCTCAGATGTCACAACTCCACATCTAGTGATAAATCACCATAGGGTGTTGATAGACGCTCACATCACCGGTCATAGCCTCCCTACCTTCCTAAAGAAATTATACCAAATCACAATGCATCCAATACACCACAATGCATCCAATACTACAGAATCCATAAAATGGTTTTCTTTATGATATCTGGCACTATATGTTATGTTTCATTGCTGTTTTGTTGTTCCTCACCTTGAACTACCAAGTAAAGGTGGGCTATAAAATAAAGAGGAAACTCAACAGACGAAGATTTTTTAGTCCACAAACGTTTCATATACTGCAAACAAATTAGAGTCTGGCAGTTACACAGGATATTTGTCTGTTTTTTTTTTTGTTCTGACTTACTCTTGTGCATAATTTACTTCACATCCTTGATTTCCAGACTAAGCATCTTGAATGGGGACAGGACTTTGAGCAGGTTTTAAATGTACTCTATAGACAAGGTGAACATAACTCACTTGGTAAACAGGGGCCATTCAATAGGTTTTTCTGAATATCTCCTGCTGTAAATGAAGAAATTCCGTTGATATTCACTACGAGGGTTTTTTTACTAAAGGGCACTAGATGTCAGGGCATGTTCTGGTGTGCGCCTTCAGCACACTGCGACACACATTGACATTTAGTGCGGGGCCCTGATAGCGTGGGCCGATTTCTGCGCTATGAATGGTGCACTGGGGTGCTAAGGAGGAGGGTTAGGAGTGAAGATTGGATGTGGTGGTACCGCACAGTTAGAATAAGGCAAATACCATGCACTAACTGTGACCCTTATAGTTAGTGCAATTTTACCTACCACCACCTCAACAGATGGAGTTAAGTACACCTGCGCTAATTGTATGCCGCATTAGGGCTCAGGGCTCCATGTTTTCCATGCCCCCGACTGTTAACACAGTGGTATTGCACCTAATGTGCCATGATTGGCCTCACATATTTTTCAAATTTACAAAAAGGGTATTTGGAACAACCTGAAAAAAAGATAGTTTATTCAAGCTTCTTATATGCCACCCCTTATTACTCAAAACATTGGAGTGCTTCACAGAAATAAAAAAGTATTAACAGTAGGATACACAATTAAACAAGAAAGGACAGTTCCAAAAATTAGACAAGATAGCGAGAATCTGTGGCTGGCTAGGGCGGGTGTTCTCAACCCAGCCTCCGGGACATACCTAGCCAGTCAAGTTTCCAGGTTAAGCACAATGAATATGCATGAGAAAACTTTTCAAACAAGGAAGCAGTGCATGCAAATTTCTCTCATGCATATTCATCGTGGCTCTCCTGAAAACATGACTGGCTAGGTGTATCCCGAGGACTGGCTGGAGAACCTCTGGGTAAGGGGATGCCACAGGGCTTGAGGTCAGCACAGCATTGTACTTGTTTTTAAATTTTAAGGGAGAGTGGTACAGAAAATGGGCCAAGAGTGACCTTGGTTCTGGAGGGACTTCTTGATGGATAGAAGGATCTGGAGAAGGGAGCAGGGAGACAGGGAGACTCTGGAATTTATTAAAACAGGATTGGACAAGTTCCTGGATGAAAAATACATAAATCATTATTAAAGAGGGCCAGGGAAATCCACTGCTTACCCTGGGATAAGCAATGTGGAATCTGTGTAACTTTTTTGGGAAAGCTGATAGGCACTTATGGCCTGGATTGGCCGCTGTTGGAAATAGGATACTGGGTTTGACGGACCATAGTCTGACCCAGTATGACATATCTTATGTTTTAGCCTATGAGATTTTAGCCAACAATTTAAAGGCCCGTGTCTTATTTTAGTGAAAGTGACAGCAGGGCAGTAAAATTGCAAATGTGATGGGGGTGTGGGGGAGCTACCTAAGCTCAGCAGTGGTGGTCAGATTGGAAAGTGGCAGCTGGGACCAGAAAAAAAGGGTTTAAATAAGAAGACTAAAACTGTTGAGAGAGTGGTAGAACAGGATCTAGAGGTTTATTTTAAACTATGTGTAGTGATTTATATTTTAATAAGAAATATTATTTTAGTTTGAATTAAAGTCATAGAGATATTCAAAGTATGGCAAAGTTCTAAAAAAGGCAGCTCAGAACACTGGAATCCGAAGCGATAGGGAAGCTAATCTTTGTGGCCCCATTGGAAGATCCATAGTTACGATATGGAAACACTATAGTAACCCCTCAGAACCCAAGCTATTTCCTTGGAAACAGAGTAGTTAGCTGTGGAGAGCACCAGAAGACTTTGAAGGAAGCAGACCTGTGACTGAGAGTCAGAGCGATTGGGCCCAAGAAAATGTTGTAAAATTGAAAAAAATGGACTATTTTTGTGACGGTGAAAGTAAGAGAGGGTGTTTTAAAAGCAATGCAAACAGCCCATGGAGAATTTTGCTGCTTGAAGTGTGTTTGTCAATCGAGAGTTGTCCTTAAAGGGAACTGCTAAAAAAAACCCTCATCCTAAGTTTGCTTGAAAGCTGGTTGGTTGCAGAAGCCCCAGAAGAAATCACAGGCTGGTTTTTAGGCTGGTTTAAGCCATTGAGAATGGTCACACTGGCTGTTGGGATAAACAGGCATTAGAAATCTTTTCCCATTGGTAGGAAGTTTAACTTGGGATACTCTGACTCTGCTACATGCTGAACTGAGTGGGAGAGGATGAAGTATAAAAGTGTTATTAAGAAAACCAGTGTGAGTCTGAACTGAATGGACTTCAGAAAAAAAATGAAGTGATTAGACACAATTACATACACCTTAGCCAGTGATGTTTTTTTTGTTTTGTTTTTTTCTTTTTTTGGAAGAAGACACAACACATTATAGTTACCTAGAATGGGACACTTGTAGTTATTGCCACATAAAAGGGAGACACAAGTGAAATATACTTACTTGGCATTTAAAGGACTGTTGGGAACATGCAAAGAGAAAAAAAGCATGAGCCTGATATTCAAAGGGGTTAAAATAGTTAACAGGAAGTGAAATCAGAGGGGGGGGGGGCAGAACTCTGAATGGCACCACAGCGCTGGAAGAGAAGGTAATTCCAGCACCGAGGTGCCTTTTTCAATGCATTGTCTCTGCTGCACTTCCCACAGAGGGGCAGGAGGGAGGGAGGCCCACAAACAAGGGGAGCCCGAATGGGAGAGCATTTGTAAAAAGGTTGAAGTTGTCCTGCCCAATGGTTTGTCTACCGTAGTTGTTGCGAGGATGACATTACTTTTCTCAGGGCTAAGGGATCAGTTTATAGCCTGTCCCCTGGAAAATATAAATTTTGCTGTGTGTAACCTCAGGGACAGGGAGAGGAGTTTTCTTCAGAACTGCACCTCATGGATGATCACTCTTCCTGGCTGTATCTGTGAGCTTCTCGTTTAAGAGCTCACTCTGAAAAAGGAATAGGGAGCTATGGTTAAAAATACATGGGTCAATAATGAAACACCGTACTCAGCTTTTTTTTTTTTAACACTGGCCAAGTCAGCTAAATATAATTGGGGAGATAGACAGCAGCATTGCATACAGCAGATCTTATCCAGTTAGTAGCAACTGCTATCCAGATAGCTAGTTGCATAACGGAGGACATCAAAAACAGAGCTACAGTATTTGGACAGCACAGAGTGGCCAGCACTGAATCTGCATATTCAGCACTAGTCGCTGTCTGGATATCGACACTGAATATTCAGATTTTCTTTAAGAACCATGGCTGGTGTTTGAAAACAAACAAACAACAACTGTGCCTAACATGTCTAGTCAGTGCCATTAGCCAAATAACAAATGGCACTGAATATATGCACCGCTATTATACAGAGCATGGCAATATTCAGGCTTTATGGTCTTCTATCTACATAGCTATTGGGGTCATCCTGAACACTGTTTAGAGGGTCTGGACCTCCAATCCGGAAGTCCAGACCTGCTAAACGTCTTGGCAACCTGCCGGGGACAGAGCTCCCTGTACGAACAGGCAATTTGTATGTGGAGCACAGTTTATGGGAGGGGGGCGCGGGACAGAGGTGGAGCGAGGGCGAGCATTGGGCGGAAAGCAGTCTTAGAAGTACAGAGCCGATTCTGAGGTCAGTCCTGTACATCTGGGATTGACCCTGCAGACAGGAACTTATTCCACCTCGGAGATGGAACACCTCCCCAGGACGGAGCAAACTAATACGACCGGGCCCAGTAAGGAGGGCAAGGGAGGTGCAGGGGTTTCCTGCAGCCCGACCCTGTCCAAGGAAGGCCAGATCAGGGGTCAAGCTGCGGGGAAAGAAGATTGTTTTCTGCAGTAGGGGATCTTAGCTCCTGAATGGAGCTGTGGTGCCATGGTGACGGGACGCCATGGCACCGCATAGACATAGACGAGACCTACAGGGATATAGTCCTGAAGCAATGTTCCCTCTAATTTTCTGTAGGCTGTGTGCGCATAAAATATCAGCTGTGCAGCTTTTGAAGGAAGGTTAACTTTTTGTGCGCCACATAACAACACTCGGAGTTATATACTTTAAAATTTGACTACACGTCAGAATACAGTATATACACCACATTGATTGCACTAGAAAATATTGTAGAACTTGTGAAAACCGTATATACACAACAACTTTTAAATTTTAAGACGTCGTGTTGTTTTCTATCAGAATCAGAACCGTAATTTTTGTGCGCTCTGTTGTAAAGTATGTGCGCTCGCTCGGCAAGGTGTGTGCGCGCGCACACGCGCACAGCTTAGAGGGAACAGTGTCCTGAAGTCCCACCTCCAGTCTGGCAGCATCCATGTTGCCATGGAGGAGAGAGGTCACGTGACAGGAGAGCATCACCCTGGTGTGGCAGGAAGTGATCCTGTAACTAGGACCTGTCCTCCAGGTGATGTAAAACCCTCTCGCACCGAGGAAGTTTCTCCAGGGCCATGTGCCCATGAGGGAAGGGTTAGGACAGCCGTTATAGTTGGTGTTTCGATCATTAGGCATGTAGATAGCTGGGTGGACGTGAGGATCGCCTGGAAACATGCCTGCCTGGTGCGAAGGTAGCGGACCTCACGCGCCACCTAGATAAGGTCTTAGATAGTGCTGGGGAGGAGTCTGCTGTCTTGGTACATGTCGGTACCAATGACATAGTAAAATGTGGTAGGGAGGTTCTGGAGGCTAAATTTAGGCTTTTAGGTAGGAAGTTGAAATCCAGAACTTCCAGGGTTGCGTTCTCCGAAATGCTTCCCGTTCCACGTGCAGGACCCAAAAGGCAGGCAGAGCTCCGGAGTCTCAATGCGTGGATGAGACAATGGTGCAGAGATGAGGGGTTTGGATTTGTTAGGAACTGGGGTACATTCTGGGGAAAGGAGGGGCTCTTCCAAAGGGATGGGCTTCACCTTAACCGGGATGGAACCAGGCTGCTGGCATTAACCTTTAAAAAGGAGATAGAGCAGCTTTTAAACTAGATAATAGGGGAAAGCCAACAGTCGCCCAAGAGCAGATGGTTCGGAAGAATGTATCCTTGAAGGATACTATCAAAAGCAGAGAGGCTCCAAAAAAGAGTAAAGTAGCCCAAATGCCCTCGAGTATGGAGCAGACAGAGCTTAAAGATCCCAAATTACCCATGTCTACCAATAGCCAAATTAATATGAATAAAATACAGTCTCTAAAATGCTTGTATGCAAATGCTAGAAGTCTAAAAAATAAGATGGGAGAGTTAGAATATATAGCACTAAATTAGAGGTTAGATATGATTGGAATATCAGAGACATGGTGGAAGGAGGACAACCAGTGGGACACTGTGATACCTGGGTACAAACTATATCGTAATGATAGAGCTGATCAAATTGGTGGAGGGGTTGCGCTCAGGGCCGGCCCGTCCATTGAGCGAGAATGTTTTTTGCACAGGGCCCCGCGTTTCAGGGGGCCCCGCGCAAAAAACATTCTTTTTGAAAAGTAAAATTGAAAAAAAAAAAAACCAGTCTGCTGCCGCGGTCGGGGCCGCCGCGGCAGAATCGAGCGTGCCACGGGGCCCCCCTGTGCACGGCAGAGCCTGCCCTCCTTGTAGCAGCTCTCTCTTTGGAGCTGAAGTCAGACGCGCCGGCTTGCAGAGCGCGAGGGAAGAGTTTCTCCCTCGCTGCTCTGTTAAGCCCGCGGGGGCTGATGGGAAGTTGGGCTGGGGTGATGGGCTGGGGGGGGTTAGGAGTGGTGATGAGCTGGGGGGGGTAGGAGTGGTGATGGGCTTGGGGGGGGTTAGGAGTGGTGATGGGCTATGGGGGAGCTAAATCTGTATATGGGCTGATGGGATTAGGACTGAAAGTGGGTTGATGGGGGGTTAGGACTGGTAATGGGCTATGGGGGGGCTTAAACTAAAAATTGGGTGATGGGGGATTAGGACTGGAAATGGGCTGGTGGGATTAGGACTGGGAGTGGGCTGATGGGGAGGTTAGGACTGGTAATGGGTTGGGGGGGTTGATAGGACTGGAAATGGGCTGAGTGGAAGGGGGCTTGAACTGCAAATAGCTGATGGGGAGGGGGGCTTGGAATGGGCTCTTAGGGGAAGGAGCTAGGACAGGAAATGGGCTGATGGAGGGGCTAGGATAGGACTGGGAATTGGGTGTTGGGGGAGCTAAGATTGGAAATGGGCTGTGGTGGGGGCTTGGATTGAAATGGACTCATGGAGGGGCTAGAACTGGAAGTAGGTTCATGGGGGGCTTGGATTAGAAATGGGCTGAGTGGAGGGGAGCTAGGATTTAACATGGGCTGATGGTGGGGCTAGGAAAGGACTAGAAATGGGCTGATGGGAGGCTGGTATTGGAAATGAGCTGATGAAGGGACTCGGATAGGACTGGAAATGGATGGGGGAGCTAGGACTGGAAATGGGCTGATGTGGGGACTAGAAGGGAGCGGATACTGGGTGGGGCTGCAACTAAAAGGGAGCTGATGTTGGGGGAGATTAGAAGGGGATGGGGCTGGGAGAGTGAAATGGAGAGGGGAAGAATATTTTGTGTGGGAGGGAAGAAAAATCTACAATTGGCCGGTTTTGGGAGACTAAGTGGCTTGTTTACAACGCCGCGGTAGTGGTTCGCGATCGCAGCCGCGGCCCCATTGAAATCAATGGGGCCGCGGCTCCGATTACGATCGCAAACCGCTACCGCGGCTTTGTAAACAAGCCCCTAAGTGGGGATTGAGGATGGAGGGGTAAAATTTGAGTGGATGAAATAGGAATGAGGAAAGAGCAAAAGGAGAAAGATTATTATGTTAAAGCAGATGTAGAGAGAGAATGGAAAAAAAGAGTTAGCAGAAGACACAAATAAACCAGAAGAAAGTGACTGGAACAATTGCAACTGAAAAAAAAATGCACAAAAGGTACAAAGATATCTCTTTATTTTGAATTTATTAACTGGAATATGTCAGCTCTGGGAAATGTGCATCATTAATGTCGGTGCTTTGTTTAGTACAAGAGGAAATTAATTTATAGTTTTATTTCAACATTGTTGTACATTCCAAGTTTGGCTATTAGGGTTCCCAGTTTAATTATTGTCTTCCTGTTTTTAAATTGTGATTCCTTGTTTGGTGATGGTCTATGTTCTGCATGTGTAACTGAGCTGAGGTATTCTGTTTATGTAATTCCTATTTGACATTGCCACTTGTTCTCTTTCCCCAGTAGGTCATGTATTGTTATTCTCTGAAATGTATTGGTTTAATATTTGCAGTGTTGCCTTTTGATAGGTAGGGTATGGTGCTTTATGAGTCTTGGTAGTGCTGTTAGGATACGGTGGGTTTGCTATGGGTTCTAAATGGGGAGTGTTTGTAGTAGTTCCTAATGTGCCTGGCGGTTGGCACTGGATTATAGTAATGTAGAAATCTTTGTCTTTCTTTATCCATACACTCATGAAGAGGCATGTTTACTAAAAGTTAGTGTATGGTAACATTATGCAAATATTTATGCAAATGAGGCCCCTTATGCAAATGAGGCCCCGCACTGAGTCTCCGCACATGGCCCCGCACCCCCCTTGGGCCGCCCCTGGTTGCGCTCTATGTTAGAGAGGTCATTGAGTTAGAAAGGATTAAAGTTTTGCAGGAAACAAAATTTGCTGTAGAATCTCTATGGATTGAAATTCCATGTAAAAAGGGGAAGGCGATGGCAGTGGGGGTGTACTATCGACCGCCTGGCCACAATGAACAAATGGATGATGAAATGCTCAAAGAAATCAAGGAAGCTAACAAAAGTTACAGCTCAGTAATAATAATGGGTGATTTCAATTACCCCAGTATCAACTGGGTCAGTGTCACGGCAGGACATGCTAGGGAGATAAAGTTTCCTAGATGACATAAATGACTGCTTCTTGGAGCAGCTGGTTCATGAACCGACCAGAGGGGAATCCATATTAGACCTAGTCCTTAGTGGAACACCAGATCTAGTGCAAAAGATAAGGGTGTTGGGGCCACTTGGCAATAGTGATCATAGCATGATCGCCTTTGATTTAATTGGTGGAGGAGGGACAGTAAGGAAATCCACAGTACTACCTTTAAACTTTCGAAAGGGAGACTATGATAAAATGAGGAAAATAGTTAAGAAAAAACTAAAAGGAGCAGTTTCAAAGGTTAAAGACTTACATCAAGCTTGGGTGTTGTTGAAAAATACTATCTTGGAAGCCCAGACCAGCTGTATTCCACGCTTTAAGAAAAGTGGAAGGAAGTCCAAAAAACTGCCAGCATGGTTTAAAAGTGAGGTCAGAGAGGCTGTTGTTGCCAAAAAAGCATCTTTCAGGAAATGGAAAAACGAGCCAAACGACGAAACCTGGAAACAGCACAGGCACTGGCAGGTCAAATGCAAGGCATTGATAAAGAAGGCAAAGGGAGAATTTGAGAAGAAGCTTGCTGCGGAAGCAAAAACGCGGATTAAGTATATTCGTAGCAAAAAACCTATGAGAGAGTCGGTTGGACAATCAGATGAAAGAGGTGTTAAAGGGGCACTAAGAGGCGACAAGGAGATAGCGGAGAGACTGAATGAATTCTTTGCTCCGGTCTTTACTGAGGAAGATGTAGGGATGTTACCCATGACTGAAGTGGTATTTAAAGGTGCGGAAGAATTGAAGGAAATATCGATACATCGGGAAGATGTATTACAACTATTAGATAAACTGAAGAGTAGCAAATCACCTGGGCCGGATGGTATACATCCCAGGGTGTTGAAAGAACTGAAATATGAGATTGCAGACCTGCTATAAGTAATCTGTGAACTATCATTAAAATCATCTCTAATACCTGAAGATTGGAGGATCGCCAATGTAACACCAGTTTTTAAAAAGGGTTCCAGGGGTGATCCGGAAAACTACAGACCGGTGAGCCTCACGTCAGTACCGGGAAAAATGGTAGAAACCATCATAAAGAATAAAATTACTCAGCATGTAGATAGTCATGGCCTAATGGGAGACAGCCAACATGGCTTTAGACAAGGAAGATCTTGTCTTACTAATCTGTTATGTTTTTTTGAAAGTGTGAATAAACAGATGGACAAAGGTGAGTCGGTTGATATAGTGTATCTGGACTTTCAGAAAGCCTTTGACAAGGTCCCTCATCAGAGACTTTTGGCAAAACTAAAGAGTCATGGGATAGGAGTCAGTGTACTACTGTGGATCAAGAACTGGTTAAAACATAGAAAGCAGACGGTTAGGCTAAATGGCCAATTTTCCCAATGGAGAAAGGTGAATAGTGGTGTACCCCAGGGATATGTGCTGGGTCCGCTGCTTTTTGACATATTCATAAATGACCTGGAAAGTGGAATAACCAGTGAGGTTATCAAATTTTCAGATGACACAAAACTATTTAAAGTTGTTAAAACCCAAGAGGATTGTGGAAAATCGCAAGAGGATCTTGATAAATTGGAAGACTGGGCATCAAATTGGCAGATGAAATTTAATGTGGACAAGTGCAAAGTTATGCACCTAGGGAAGAACAACCCATACTATGATTACATAATGCAAGGTTCCACATTAGGAACCACCACCCAGGAAAAAGATTTAGGCGTCATTGTGGATACTATGTTAAAACCCTCGGCCCAGTGTGCAGCGGCAGCCAAGAGAGCAAATAGAATGCTAGGTATCATAAGTAAAGGAATGGAAAATAAAACAAAAGATATTATAATGCCTCTATACCGTTCCATGGTGAGACCGCACCTTGAATATTGTGTGCAATTCTGGTCGCCGTATCTTAAAAAGGATATAGCGTTATTAGAAAAGGTTCAGAGAAGAGCCACCAAAATGGTAAAGGGGATGGAAGGATACTCCTATGATGAAAGGCTAAAAAGATTAGTGCTCTTTAACCTGGAAAAGAGACGGCTGAGGGGAGATATGATAGAAGTCTTTAAATTAATGAACGGAGTGGAACGGGTAAACGTAGATCGATTGTTTACGTTATCAGAATATAGAAAGACTAGGGGACATGCAATGAAGCTACAGGGTAAACTATTTAAGACTAATAAAAGAAAATATTTTTTCACTCAACGTGTAATCAAACTCTGGAATTTGTTACCTGAGGATGTAGAAAAGGCTGTTAGTGTAGCTGGGTTTAAAAAAGGTTTGGACAAGTTCCTGGAGGAAAGGTCCATAAACCATTATTAAGAAGGGACCCAGGATATCAGTGCTTGACCCAGTACAAGCATTGCGGAACCTGTGTCTTTTGGGGAAACTGCTAGGTACGTATGACCTAGATTGGCCACTGTTGGAAACAGGATACTGGGCTTGATGGACCTTGGTCTGATCCAGTATGGCATATCTTATGTTCTTATGTTCTTATGCATGTCAGCTCCATTCAGGAGCCTAGCTTAATTAGGCATATATGTGGGCTGGATGTGTGGCAATCAGAATCGGGGCCTGGCCTGCACATCCAGGCCATAGACCCGATTCTGATCCCATGGGCATGTCTAGCCCCCCCGCGATCAGAATCGGGTCTACCTCTGCCCGATTCTGATCGGCTGTATGGTGGAGGGGTGGGGTGGGGGAGGCGGCCAGCACAGAATGCCCCTATATATGAATAGCAGATGGATTATTGACACTTCCTTATAATAGGTGGATTGTCTTCTCTCTGCCTTCACTTTGCTCGAGATACTGCTGTATGGATATGTGCTCTTGAATATTTACTGGGTGAATCACTGGCTAAACACTTTATTTGTTCCATTCCCACATAGGTGACAGGATGAAAAATCAAAAGTTGTAAAAATAATGAAATTAGACATGGGGTGGGGGCATATTTGAACTGATTAACACGGTTAGCTGACCTGCTAACTGCATTAATCACAGTGAGTGCTAAATATCCCCCTCTAATGCCACTAGATTCCCCGATGCTAACTGCGCAGCATCGAGGTTTTATGGGGGTGTTCCAAGGGCAATGCCAAAAATAACTGTTCAGCAGTGATATTCAGCCACTGCCCGGTTAGCTTAAAGTAACTAACATTAGGCAGATTAAAGGCTGTCCTAACTTTAGCCGCTTTAGATAATTGGGCAGCGGCTGAATATCACCACTGCCTGGTTAGCTGCAGCACTTTCTGGTCAACCTAGAAATTCAATGCCGTGGCTGGATATGACCGCAAAATTGAATACCCAGGTCTTAATTAAAGCAGTGATAGCTAGCCACTTTAGCAGCACTGCCCGCTGTAGCTGAATATCAGCTCATGGGTTCTTGTCTCCTGCTCATTATCCCTATGCCTTGCGCCCAGCAGAACCCACGCTGCCGCATTCTGCATGACCTATAGTCTGCAAATGACCTGCCTGGGTAACCCAACTTAAAGAATTTTGCCATAGTCCAACGTACTCTGCATGAACGCCTGCATGACCAATCGCAGAGCAGATGGTTCCAGAAATGAGCATAACTGATGAATCATTCGCAACTTTAACCAGGCCACTTTTACTACCCGAGCCACCTGTTTTTCACTGACTCCTAACCTTTTGAATACCACCTCAAATGATCACAATTCCTCTTGCTAAGGAATGACAACATTTCCTACCCTTAGTGTGCTATGCAAATCAGCAAATTCCACTGCCCCAAACAATAAACAAACTGTCTTACATTAAGTACGAGGCTGCTGCCTCCCAGTCAAAGGCCTACCTGTACCAAATACATATTAAGGTTCATCAAAGCACCCTCTCGGTCACGCTCCAAGGGGGCCAAAATCTGTATATTATCAGTCTATGCATAAAAAAGCAATCCAAAGGAGCGCACCAATGTTCTTAATTTCTGCAAATAAACATTAAATAACAAAGGTGAAAGAGGAGAATCCTGTGGCAGCTCCCATTCCCTGATATCCTTGCAGGGCCATGCAGCCAAAAACAGTGATTGTGCATGAACGACTTGAGCCACTCGAGAACCTTACCTTCAGTGCCAAGGTGGCCATAATGCTCCAACAGCAGCAGCCTTTCCACCAAATCAAATGTTGCTGAAAGGTCTGTCACAATCAATAATACTGACACCCCTTGGTTAAGCCAGCCATTAACATAATCAAGAAGTACCATTAGAAGGATATCAACTCTTCAGCCTGGGCAAAAGCCACCCTGGCCACAGTCCAGCAAAGAATTATCCTCCAAGAAACCACCAACCTGTGCCACCACATCCTTTTCAATCAGTTTAGCCATCATGGGCAGGTTTGCCATGGTGGCAATGTTGGGTTGCTTTCAATCTTTTCTTCTTCCTCAGTCTCACTCCTTTTTTTCCTTTGAAGTCTACTCTATCCACCTACTATGTCTACGTCACTATCTCTCCAGGTAGGTTTTGTTTATCAACCCCCCAAAAGTCCCTCTGAATTTCTCACTGACTTTGACGCCTGGCTTTCCTTCTTTCTTGAACTATCTTTCCCTTTCCTCATTCTTGTGGATTTTAACATTCATGTTGATGACCCCTCTGACCCTTATGCCTCAAAGTTCCAAGTTTTAACCACGTCTTTTAATCTCTAGCTGTGATCAATTGCTTCTACTCACCAGCATGACCCCTGCCTGGACCTTTCCTTTTCTCTGACTGCTCACCCTCAAATTTCTCCACATCAGTTCTTCTCCTACCCATCCATCTTCTGATAACTTTTACTCTTATCCATCCCCTGCTACAGTATCATCTAATCTCCACCAACACATTTAGGAATCTTTATACTATTGATTCTTCAGCTCTCTCCACTGCTGTCTCATCTCCTCTGATATCAACTATGTCATCTTGGTCTGTCGATGAGATGGTCTCTTCCTATAATACTATACTCTCTTCCACTTTGGATGCTCTTCTCATTCCATGTCCTTTGACCTTTCAGATCTGCTGCCTACATTCCTGTGCCTGCTATGCTCTGGCTTAAGTCCATATATATTTCAGATTCATGCTAACCTCTTTTCATTCTGCCATAGCACTCACCAAGCAAGAGTCCATCTGACAAACACTTGCTTTTTATCCTCACTGCCTCTTTGTAATGTTCAGTTCTCTCCTCAAATTATCTCTACCCATGACCCCTCATTTGCTTTCTGCTCAAACTTTGACTGATTACTTCCATGATTAGATTCACAACATTAATCTTGAGATCTCTATCCCCCCTTCCCTCTCAACTTCTTCCTTCAAGCTCTGTCATACTTTCTTCCTTCTGTACTATTATTGAGGAGGAAACTGTACTTCTTCTCTTCTCCAAACTCACTACCTGCTCTTTTGATCCCATTCCCATCTGTCTGCTATGCTCTGTCTCCTCCCGTTGTCATCTCGTCCATCTGTCATATCCTTAACCTATTGCTCTCCACTGCAACTGTTCCTGCTGCCTTCAAACATGCTGTGCTTACACCACTCCTCAAAAAACCTTCAATGGATCCTACCTGTTCTTCCAATGACTGGCCCATCTGCCTCCTCCCTGTCACATCCAAACTAATCGAACATGCAGTTTACTGCTGTTGTCTTGACTTTCTTTCCTCTCTAGCCATTCTGGATCCACTGAAATCTGGTTTTCATCATCTACATTCCAAAGAAATGGCCCATGCCAAAGTCTCCAGTAACCTGTTCCTGGTCATATCCTTTACTCAATCCTCATTCTTCTTGACCTATCTCCTGCTTTTGACATGTTGATCACCACCTTTTTCTCAATACCCAGTTCTTACTTAGATTTAGGGGTTCTGTTGTATATTGGCTTTCTTCTTATCTCTCCCATTGCACTTTAACATATATTCTGCCAAATCATCTCCACTGCTATCCTGCTTTCAGTAAGTACTTCAGGGCTCTGTCTTGGGGCTTCTTCTCTTCTCTTCTTTTCTTTCTTCAAACGTATTCCCTTTATTCACTGATCTACTATGGTTTTCTGTACTATGTTTATGATGATGACACTCAGATTTACAGTACCTTTCTATACCTGAAATCTCTCCAGGAATCTAGGTCTGTATTTCAGCCTACTATTACTACTACTACTGAAGATTTATATAGTGCTACATGAGATACGCAGCACTGCACAGACACATATAAATGATGGCTCCTGTTCATCAGAACTTACAATCTAGTTAAGACAGATGACACAGTAGCTGTAAACATGGATACATCTAGGAGGAATGATAAAGAAACACAAAGAAAATCAGAGTCAAGATCTGAAAGCAGCATCAAAGAGGTGATTTTTCAGCCTGGATTTGAAAAGGGCCAGAGAAGGTGCCTGACATATAGACTCATGTAGTTTGTTCCAGGCATAAGGAACAGCAAGGTGAAAGGAGCGAAGTCTAGAGTTAGCAATAGGAGAGAAGGGCACAGATAGAAGTGATTTATTTAATAGGTTTTATATACTGCTTTATCATTTCAATCAAAGTGGTTTACATTGTAATTTAAACTTGGTAATGTACATTAGACAGGGATATTGATAATTTGGATTTTTCTGAGGCAATGGAAGGTTAAGTGACTTGCCAAGGGTCACAAAGAGTGCTAGTGGGAAGAGAACCCTGGTCTCTGAGTTCTGAAGCCAGTGCTCTAACCATTAGGCTACTCCTCCACTCCAGATCTGCCAAAAGAACAGCATTCCTGAGGAGAGGTATAGTGAGAAACAAGAAAGGAAAGGTAGTGAGGAGCTGCAGAGTGAATGAACTTACGGGTCAGCAGGAGAAGTCTGAATTGCATGCAGAAAGGGATAGGAAGCCATGAAGTGACTTGAGAAGAAGGGTAATAAGAGCATGATAAGGCATTGTCAACCATACTGCTGTAGTCTACAGACCTCCGACTCAAATTGAAGACAGAGATAACGAATTGATTATAGATATTGCCAAGATAGCCACAAAGGGGGAAGTGATCATATTGGGTGACTTTAATCTACCTGATGTGGATTGGATTACTCCTTCAGCACATTTGGAAAGAAGCAAAAAAATTGTGGATGCTCTCCAAGATGCATTACTTAGATAAATGGTGATGGAACCAACCAGGGAAAGCTCAACGCTGGATTTAGTGCTCACCAACGGTAACAGCATGTCAAATATCTGCGTTAGTGCCCCTGTGAGCAACAGTGATCATCACACAGTGTGGTCTGAGATAAAAGCCATGGTACAGGCCAATCATAGCAAGCTCAAAGTCCTAGACTTCAAAAACACTGACTTCAATAAAATGGCCGAGTACCTAAAGGAGGAGATGATGGGGTGGAAGGAGATAAGGGAAGTGGAATTGCAATGGGCTAAACTAAAGGTGGCAATAAAAGGGGCAACAGATAAATATTTAAGAAAAGTAAATAAAAACAAGAGGAGAAGGAAACCTATTTGGTTTTCCAAAGAAGTGGCTGCTCAAATAAAAGCAAAAAACACAGCTTTCGCAAAATTCAAAAGCTTGCAAACAGAAGAACACAGAAATGAATACAGGATCAAACTCAAAGAGTCAAAAAGAGAAATAAGGAAAGCAAAATCAAAGGCAGAGGAAAAGATGGCTAAAGATGTTAAGGGTGGCGACAAAACTTTCTTCAGCTATATTCAGGAAAGGAAGAAGATCAGAGTTGGAATTGCAGGAATCAGAAGTGCTGGGAAAGGACTCCTGGAAAGTGACATTGAAAAAGCGAAATTGCTAAACAAATACTTCTTCTCTGTTTTTACTAAAGAAAATCCTGGAGATGGACCAGCTGTGACTCCCAAATATAAAAATGGGAATGAAGTATATACCACACCATTCACAAAAGATGAGGTGTTAGAAAAACTTGCTAAACTGAAAGTGAACAAAGCCATGGGACCGGATGGGATACATCCCAGGATACTGAAAGAGCTCAGAGAGGTTCTTCCAGGACCGTTAAAGGATGTCATCAGCAGATCTTTGGAAACAGGAGAGGTTCCTCAGGACTGGAGAATGGCTGATGTTGTACCTCTACACAAAAGTGGTGACAGGGAAGAAGTGCCAAACTACAGGCCGGTGAGCCTTACCTCAGTGGCAGGAAAAGTAATGGAGGCACTCCTGAAAGAGCAAATAGTGAACTTTCTCAAAACCATCAGGTTGCAAGATCCGAGGCAACATGGTTTTACCGAAGGACGGTCTTGCCAAACAAATCAGATTGAGTTCTTTGACTGGGTGACCAAGGAACTAGATCAGGGATATGCGATGGATGAAAAACCTTTGATACTGTTCCTCATAGGAGGCTTGTCAATAAACTCAGTAGCTTGGGGATGGGTCCCAAGATGGTAAACTGGATTAGAAATTGGTTGACTGACAGATGACAGAAGGTGATGGTACATGGAGCTCAATCGGATGAAAGGAAGGTGATTAGAGGGGTGCCCCAGGGTTCAGTCCTGGGCCCGACACTGTTCAATGTATTTGTGAGTGATATTGCTGAAGGACTGAATGGAAAAGTCTGTCTTTTTGCAGATAACACAAAAATTTGCAACAGAGTGGACTCCCCCGAGGGAGTGGTTAACATGAGGAAAGATCTAAAGCAAATTTTGTTTCCTGCAAAACTTTAATCCTTTCTGACTCAATACCCTCTCTAACATAGAGTGCAACCCCTCCACCAATTTGATCAGCTCTGTCAGTATGATATAGTTTGTACCCAGGTATCACGGTGTCCCACTGGCTGTCCTCCTTCCACCATGTCTCTGAGATTCCAATCATATCTAACCTCTCATTTAGTGCTATATATTCTAACTATTCCATCTTATTTTTTAGACGTCTAGCATTTCCATACAAGCATTTTAGAGACTGTATTTTATTCATATTAATCTGGATGTTGGTAGGCATGGGTAATTTGGAATCTTTAAGCTCTGTCTGCTCCATACTCAAGGGCATTTGGGCTACTTTACTCATTTTTGGTAGTATCCTTCAAGGATGCATTCTTCTGAACCATGCGCTCTTGGGCGACTGTCGGCTTTCCCCTATTATCTAGTTTAAAAGCTGCTCTATCTCCTTTTTAAAGGTTAATGCCAGCAGCCTGGTTCCATATGAGTTAAGGTGAAGCCCATCCCTTCAGAAGAGCCCCTCCTTTCCCCAGAATGTTCCCCAGTTCCTAACAAATCCAAAACCCTTATCCTTACAGCATCGTCTCATCCACATATTGAGACTCCAGAGCTCTGCCTGCCTTTTGGGTCCTGTTTGGAATGGGAAGCATTTTGGAGAATGCTACCCTGGAAGTTCTGGATTTCAACTTCCTACCTAAAAGCCTAAATTTAGCCTCCAGAACCTCCCTACCACATTTTCCCAAGTTGTTGGTTCCGACATGTACCAAGACGGCAGACTCCTCCCCAGCACTATCTAAGACCTTATCTAAGTGGCCCGTGAGGTCCGCTACCTTCGCACCAGGCAGGCATGTTACCAGGTGATCCTCATGTCCACCAGCCACTCAGCTATCTACACGGCTAATGATCGAATCACCAACTATAATGGCTGTCCTAACCCTTCCCTCATGGGCACATGGCCCTGGAGAAACGTCCTCGGGTGCGAGAGGGTTTTACATCACCTCGAGGGCATGTCATAGTTATAGGATCACTTCCTGCCACATCAGAGTGATGCTCTCCTGTCACGTGACCTCTCTCCTCCATGGCAACAGGGATGCTGCCAGACTGGAGGTGGGACTTCAGGACTATATCCCTGTAGGTCTCGTCTATGAACCTCTGTCTTTCTCTTGTCTTTTAAGTCTGCAATTCTAGCATCTAGAAAACGGACTCGATCCCTGAGAGCAAAGAGCTCCTTGCACCTAGTGCACACATAAGACCTCTCACCAACTGGGAGAAAATCATACATGTGACACTCAATGCAAAAGACTGGAAAGCCCCCATCTCGCTGCTGTAATGCTTTATGCATCTTAGTTTTAAGCTTGTGTATAGATCTTTAAGTTATTTACTTACTAAGGGTCACTGTGGATATTTATACTAATAAAAGTGTACCTAACATATTTAATATACCTTGTTCACCTGAAGCTTAATTAATCTCAGGTCCTTAATGCATGACTGATTTGGATAAAAAGCTACAGCTGAGAGCAGCTCCTTTCCTTTAGGATGTGTAAGTATCTATAAAGCTACAATTTTCCCAGGGGTGGGTGGATGTTCGGGAGGGGGGGAGGGAGGGAAATAAGACTTATTAAAAGATGGCTGCTACACAGTACCCTGTCCTATGCTTCTAAGGTAAGCTGTGACCAACTTCCTGGGTGATTAACAGTCCGTGCTTGGATAGAAGGAGTCTTTCAAAATGGCCTTTTGACCTGCCACCTGGCTTTAACAACCTATTTAAAACATTTCACAGGTCTTTTGCCCCCTAGGTAGAAGGCCTCTTTGTAAAGCTCTCTAGAAGACTTATTGCTCAAAGAATACTAACCCTGTTTTGCCTTTTATGCTAAGTTATATTCCAATTTGATTTAAATTAAAGCTCTTTGCTGCTGCTAGGCTCTGACTTAGTATGAAATTTAAACTAGAAGTTCTCTGCAGGGTTCTAAATTTAACCAGAAAGTTCTCTTCTGTGTTTTAAATTTAAATTAAACTGATGCTACTAGGCCCTGACTGATTTAACAAATACACTGGGTTCACAGATTAATCAGCTTTAATCCAAAGAATTCCCTTCAGAAAAATTCCCAGAAGTATATACTCACTATTGCAGATCCCTCTCCAGAAGTAGCAATTCCCTTTTGAAAAGACTAAAGAATACCAAAATGATATCTATTTGTGCTTTATTGACTACTGCAAGGCTTTTGACTGTGTAAACCATGAGAAACTCTGAGCCACATTATGAAGCATGGGTATACCAGAACAGCTGATCGTCTTCTTGTGCAATCTGTACATTGATCAAGAAGCAACAGTTCAAATGGAACAAGGAGAAACAGAATGGTTTAAAATCAGCAAAGGTGTACGACAAGACTGCATATTTTCCCCTTACCTGTTTAATTTATATGCAGAACAAATCATTAGAGAAGCAGGATAGTATGAAGACAACAGAGGTGTGAAGATTGGTGGAAGATTCATCAACAAACTTTATGCTGATGATACCACATTACTGGCTGAAAGTGAAGATGATCTGAAACATTTGCTTCTCACGATCAAAGAACATAGTCTTCAAGTAGGCCTGCACATTAATGTAAAGAAGACAAATATCATGACAACTGGCAAAATCAATAAGTTCATTGTTGAAGGAGAAGAAATTGAAATTGTGGACAACTTTAATTTAACCTACTTGGATCAACTATCAATAAAGAAGGAACAAGCAGTCAAGAAATCCGACGACGCATTGCTCTTGGCAGAATGGCTATGAAAGACCTAGATAAGATTCTCAAGAGCAGAGATGTCTCTCTCCATACAAAGATTTGACTCGTTCAAGCCATGGTATTTTCAGTAACATCATATGGATCCGAAAGCTGGACAGTGAAAAAGATAGACAGGTGCTGGCAGTGAATACTGCCTATACCATGGACTACCTGAAGAACAAACCAGTCAGTACTAGAGGAGATGAAGCCTAAGCTTTCTTTGAAGCCCAGATGACAAGACTTTGACTTTCATACTTTGGACACATCATGCGAAGAGAGAGATCATTAGAGAAAAACATCATGCTTGACAAGATAGAAGGTCAACGCAAAAGATAAAGGCAAGCAATGAGATGGATAGATACAATAACAGCAGCTATAGGTACCAGCCTGTTAACAATGAGCTGCCTGACTGAAGACCGGAGAACTATCCAGAGGGTCGTCATGAGTCGATACTGACTTGACGGCACTGAACAACAACAGCAATTAAACTCAACAATCTCTATCATTTCAACACCACTTCTCCCACAACAATACTGTAAAAATACAAAATCAGACATCATACTTTTAAATATTAAATTTTGCTTTGTTTGCATGTGTGTGCTTACTGTTTATGCATGTAAAAGAATGTGCTGATAGCTCTTTGAGTTTGTGTGGCTGTCAGGATCTATTTTTTGCTTTGACTATTGCTGCCATTTTGCCACCATTCAGATGCTGCAACCCTAGGTCACAATGTGGAGCCCGATTCAGATAGGGGCATGTCCGGGCCATCCTAACAGCCCCAAGCAAGACGGGCCCGTTTGGACCCGATTCTGGACCGTGGGAACCAGAATCGTTCCGAAAGACTGCCTGACGTGCCCCTGCTACCTGTGGGATGTCCTCCCCGCAGGTGCCCCTGACTCCCATGTCCTTGGCCCGCCTTTTCATTGCTTCCCGACCCAAATCTGGTCTGCCATGGCCTGAATCAGGTGGCGAGGAGCCTCCGCACCCAGCCCAGGCCATGGGGGGGATTCCCATGCCTGATCGCCGGGTTTTTGCTGCTTATTCCACCTTTGAGGTGGAATAAGCATTGCGTCCCCACGGGCCCGGCAGGACTTGAATTGGCCCTGTACGTCCTGGCAGGCTGGCCCACCTCTGCTCTGCCCCGATCCCACCCACTCTCGCCCCCCGTTGGCTCTTCCCGTCCTGATGCACAGGACATACAGGGAGAGGTGGAGGGGGAATTGGGCCCTGCAACTTGCGTCCCAGAACCAGGCCCATGGTCCTGCCTATTGGTTGAGTCAGCCCTGCATATAGACTGAAAAGGATAGTGTTTATTTCCTTATGTTCACCCGCTACTCAACATCTGTTCTCAGTGCCTACCCTGTGCTGAAAGAGCTCAGTCTACTACTACTACTATTGAGCATTTGTATAGTGCTACAAGATGTACGCGGCACTGCACAGATGTGTAAGAGGCAGTCCCTGCACATCAGAGCTTATAATCTAGTCAAGACCGACAACACAGTAGGTGTAGACATGGTATATATCTAGGGGGAATCATAAGGAAACACAGAGGAGATCAGGTGAGCCAAGATCCGAAAGCAGCAGCCACGAGGTGTGTTTTTAGTCTGGTTTTGAAAAGGGCCAGAGAAGGTGCCCGATGTACAGACTGAGGTAAATTTGTTCCAGGCATAAGGAGCAGCAAGGTGAAAGGAGCAAAATCTGGAGTTAGCAATAGAAGAGAAGAGCACAGATAGAAGCAATTTGCCAGGACAGCAGAGTTTCCGGGGAGAGGTGTAGGGAAGTATAAGAGAGGAAAGGTAGTGAGGAGCTGTAGAGTGAATGCACTTATAGGTCAGCAAGAGAAGTTTCAACTGGATGCAGAAAGGGATAGGGAGCCAATGAAGTGACTTCAGAAGAGGGGTAATGTGAGCATGACTGCTGTTGTTGCTGTGCATGAAATGAGAGTCAGAAGCTAAAAAGATATCTTACATATTGGGACTTGGAACATACGAAGCATGAACCAAGGGATGTTGGAGGTAGTCAAGAATGAAATGGAACATGTACAACTTGATCTGTTGGGTGCCAGCAAACAGAAATAGACTGGCATCGGGCACTTTACATCAGATGATTGCATGGTCTACTTTGCTGGAAATGAAAGTCTTAAAATGGGCCTGCACCTTAATGTAAAGAAGACAAAGATACGTTGGACACATCATGCGAAGATAGAGACCATTAGAGAAAGACACATGCTTGACAAGATAGAAGGTCAATGCGCCTACAAGGGGAGGAGTCTTTCCAAGATGACCACGGAGTTTTATTTGTTGCCTGATGCCTAAATGGAAAGGAAAGCTGAGGGCTTTCCCCTTGGCACCCCAGCTACCATCTGCGGGTCCTATGGATCACTTTATTCAACTTACCCTGGATCAAAGACAGGAGATTCGAGCCGGCTTGGCAGCTGTGAGAGAGGGGGCTTCTGCGTTGCCGTTGGATGTGGAGATTTCTCTCTGCTGAGCAGAGGATGCCGCCGCAATGCCCTGCTGCTTCAAGCCCAACCCCAGCTGCTACAGCTCCATTGTCACCAGATGTGGAGACTGAAGGCGCCACTAGAGGGGAGCTCACTGGTGGTTTGGCTTCGTCGGCCCCTGATAGTTTCAGGGAGGATTCAGGTGCATTATTGATGGCAGATGTTCTGGCGACACCATGCTTAGACGGAAGGCTTCCTCCACAGCTTGTTTCTACTCCCTCAACGTTTGTGTCCCCCTTCTTGGTACGACCAAAGGTATTCATGTTGGAAATAATTTGGGAAGCCATTGCTAGTCTTTCTGAAGTGGTTCAATCCCAAACTAAGGCCCTATCCTCTCGGATCCAAGAGAATGTGGTGAACATTCAGGAGAATGCCGGTAAAATCGATGTGGTTGTTTCTGCTTGTGAGCAAAAGAAAACGCAGCTGAATGATAATGCAACTCAGTTGGAAACTTTGTCTGAAACTTCTTTCTTGATTAAAGACAATGGGGCTCTTCAATATAAGTTAGAGGTGCTGGAAAATGTTGCTAGGGCCGCGAATTTGCGGGTCTTAAATTTTCCTAAATTGAAAGGTGTTGCAGCACTCGATATGTTCAAAAGGTATCTTCAGGAGATTTTGTAAGTCCCTTCAGAATTGATTCCACCTATGACAAAGGTATATTATCTCCCCTGAGGGAAGAAGGAATCTGAGGTTCCAGAGGAAGTGTCTAATATTGACTTTGACGTCTTGAATGTATCGGTCCTTCTTGAGGATACTGGAGGAGAATCCTGCTTTCCATCTACTCTGCTGGTTCAATGTGCATTAGTCTCGGATAAAGAATGGCTCTTAAAGATGTTCTTCAAGAAGCGTTTGGAGACATTCTATGGTTTATCTATTTCTATATTTCCTGATGTTACTAGAGAGACCCAGAAGCGGAGGAAACCATTTCTTCTACAAAAAGCTGGAGTGTTGCAAATTGGGGGGTCCTTCTTTCTAAGATTTCATTGTAGATGCTTGTTTATATATAATTCCTGAAATCAGCTGGACCGGATGGTATACATCCAAGGGTGTTGAAAGAACTCAAATATAAGACTGCAGACCTATATTTGAGTTCTTTCAACACCCTTGGATGTATACCATCCAGTCTAGCTGATTTGCTACTCTTCAGTTTATCAAATGGCTGTAATACATCTTCCCGATGTATCGATATTTCTTTCAATTCTTCCGCAGCATCTCTTTAAATGCCATTTCATTCATTAGTAACATTCCTACGTCTTCCTCAGTAAAGACTGAAGCAAAGAATTCATTCAGTCTCTCTGCTATGGCCTTGTACCCTCTTTTTTTTTTTTTTTTTTGTACCATCAAGTCAGTGTTGACTCATAGTGACCCGGCTACCTCTGGGTTTTCTTGGCAATGTATCACTGGAAGTAGATTGCCAGCCTTTTCTTCAGATAAACTATATTAACCTCAAAGCCCTTCACTCTAGTCTATACCAACACCCCACCTCTTGAGTGAATCTTAAGTAACTGACACATTTAACACACCACTATTTTTTTTTGTCGGAGGTTTTTGCCTTGAGAGATTACTCCCTCCTGAAGCGTAACTTCCCTTTTAATCAATTATGTGGTAACCTAACCACTGTGTAAAATATTGTGAAATAATCACATTCAACCTTAATGCTATATCACAATAACCCAAATCTGCAGATCATAACGAACACAGTACTGCGTTTAGAGCCGCACTCCTATTTCAGGCCCTGTTTCAATGCTTAAAAATCTGCCAACCTCTTGTACTCATCTTATTTGAGCGTCCAGCCAATGGGAGCTTCAGCATCCGGCCTTAGTAGCTTGGTTATTTCTGTTGTTTTTCCGAAAAAATGGCACAGTTCGCTCTCCTCATGTGACGGACAACTCTGTCGTTGCAGTCTCACTTACTGATCAGGAACTAAGGTAACAGCTGGAAATTTCAACCTCTCTGCCAATGCATGATTCCAACGTCAGAGCAGGCTCCTCTAGGACTCATTGGAACATAATCAATGATTCGCCATTTAAATTCTGAAAATGTATGATTAAATTCCTGGCAATGTTGAACTAAAGGGGCAGAAACTACTGCATTTCGTATTCGCGAAGCATGTTCCTGTAATCGAAGTCTAACCTTCCGAATAGTCCGTCCAATCATACATTTTCAGAATTTAAATGGCGAATCATTGATCATGTTCCAATGAGTCCTAGAGGAGGAGACAGGGAACAATGTCTCCAATGGTTAGAACAGAGCTGGATTTTCCGTATTGGATCTTTGGAACCTAAGGGGTTGAACTTCGAATTGGATTGGATGAGCCTGCTCTGACGTTGGAATCATGCATTGGCAGAGAGGTACCGACATGTACCAAGACAGCAGACTCCTCCCCAGCACTATCTAAGAGCTTGTCTAGGTGACATGTGAGATCCACTACCTTCGCACCAGGCAGGCATGTTACCAGATGATCCTCACATCCACCAGCCACCCAGCTATCTACATGCCTAATAATTGAATCACCAATTATAATGGCTGTTCTAACTCTTCCCTCGTGGGCACATGCCTTGGAGAATCCTCCTCAGTGCGAGAGGGTTTTACATCACCTGGAGGACATGTCCTAGCTACAGGATCACTTCCTGCTGCACCAGGGTGATGCTCTCCTGTCACATGACCTCTCTCCTTCATGGCAACAAGAATGCTGCCAGACTGGAGGTGGGACTTCAGTACTATATTCCTGTAGGTCTCATCTATATAGCTCTCTGTCTTCCTTATGTCCTCCAAGTTTGCTACTTTAGCCTCCAGAGATTAGACTCATTCTGTGAGAGCCAAAAACTCCTTGCACCTAGTGTACACATAAGACCCATCACCAACTGGGAGAAAATCATACATGTGACACTTGATGCAAAAGACAGGAAAACCCCCATCTCACTGTTGGACTGCTGTCTGCATCTTAGTTTTAATGTTGTGTTTAGGTATTTAAGTTCTTTACTTACTAAGGGTTGCTAAGGATACTTATACTAATAAAACTATACCTAACATGTTTAATGTACTTTGTTCACCTGAAGCTTAATTAATCTCAGGTCCTTAATGTATGCCTGATGAGGATAAACAGCTGCTCCTGAGAGTAAATATGGCACCTACTTTCCTTTAAGAGATTTAAGCAACTGTAAAGCTATGATTATCTCAGGGGTGGGTGAAGGTAATCTGTGACCAATTTCCTGGGTGATTCACACAGCCCTTGTTTGGAATGAGGGAATCTTGGGTTCTAAATTTAACCAGAAAGCTCTCTGCTGTGTTTTAAATTTAAACTGAAAGCTCTTTGCTGCTACTAGGCCCTGACTGATTTAACAAATACACTGGATTCACAGATTAATCAGCTTTAATCTAAAGCAGGGGTCTCAAACTCAAATTGCTTTGAGGGCCAAATGAGGACTTGTAGAGTAACCCGGGGGCCGCACAAGACGCAGGCCTCATTTGCATAAGGGCATCATTTGCATAAGGGATCATTTGCATAAATATTTGCATAATGTTACCATACACTAACTTTGAGTAAACATGCCTCTTAATGAGTGTATGGATAAAGAAAGACTAAAATATTTCTACATTACTATAAACCAGTGCCAACCGCCAGGCACATTAGGAACTACTAGAAACACTGCTCATTTAGAACCCATAGCAAACCTGCCATGTCCTAACAGCACTACCAGGACTCACAAAGCACCATACCCTAACTATCAAAAGGCAACACTGCAAATATTAAATCAACACATTTCAGAGAATAACAATACATGACCTACTCGGGAAAGAGAACAAGTGGCAATGTCAAATAGGAATTACATAAACAGAATACCTCAGCTCAGTTACACATGCAGAACATACACCATCACCAAACAAGGAATCACAATTTAGAAACAGGAAGACAATTAAACTGGGAACCCCAAAAGCCAAACTTAGAATGTACAACACTGTAGAAATAAAACTATACATTGATTTCCTCTTGTATTAAATAAAGTGCAGACGTTAAAGATGCACATTTCCAAGAGCTGACATATTTCAGTTAATAAATTCAAAATAAAGAGATATTTTTCTACCTTTTGTGCATTTTTTTTCAGTTGCAATTGTTCCAGCCACTTTCTTCTGGTTGCTTTGTGTCTTCTGCTAACTCTCCATCGTCTGCTGTCCATTTGTCCTTTCTTCTTTCCCAGTTTTTTTCCATTCTCTCTACATCTGCTTTAACATACTAATCATTCTCCTTTTGCTCTTTCCTCATTCCTATTTCATCCACTCAAATTTTACCCCTCCATCCTCAATCCCCACTTACTCTCCCAATACCCGGCCAATTGTAGATTTTTCTTCCCTCCCACACAAAATATATTTCCCCTCTCCATTTCACTCTCCCAGCCCCATCCCATTCTAATCGTCCCCCAACATCAACTCCCTTCTAGCTCCTGCCCCACCCAGCATCCGCTCCCTTCTAGTCCCCGCATCATCAGCCCATTTCCAGTCCTAGCTCCCTCCCCTCACAGCCCATTTCCTTTCCAAGCCCCCCTCCCCATCAGCCCATTTCCATTCCAAGCCCCCTTCCACTCAGCCCATTACCATTCCAAGACCCTGTCCCCATCAGCTATTTGCAGTTCAAGCTCCCCCTTCTACTCGGCCCATTTCCAGTCATAGCACCCCCCCCAGTCCATTACCAGTTCTAGCCCCACCCCCCCATAGCCCATTATCGGTCCTAAGCCCCCCAACAGCCCACTTCCAGGCCTAACCCTTCCATCGCCCCATCTTCATTCTTAGCCCCCCAATCAGACCACCTCCAGTCCTAACCCCCATCTGTCCATTACCAGTACTATCACCCCATTTCCAGTCCTCCCCCCCCAGCAGCCCACATCAATCCTGCTCCCCCCCAGCAGCCCACATCAATCCTGCTCCCCCCCCCAGCAGCAGCCCACATCAATCCTGCTCCCCCCCCCCAGCAGCAGCCCACATCAATCCTGCTCCCTCCCCCCAGCAGCAGCCCACATCAATCCTGCTCCCCCCCCCAGCAGCAGCCCGCTTCGATCCTGCTCCCCCCCCAGCAGCAGCCCACATCAATCCTGCTCCCCCCCCCAGCAGCAGCCCACATCAATCCTGCTCCCCCCCCCAGCAGCAGCCCACATCAATCCTGCTCCCCCACCCTAGCAGCAGCCCACATCAATCCTGCTTCCCCCCCCCAGCAGCAGCCCACATCAATCCTGCTCCCCCCCCAGCAGCAGCCCACAACAATCCTGCTCCCCCCCCCAGCAGCAGCCCACATCAATCCTGCTCTCCCCCCAGCAGCAGCCCACATCAATCCTGCTCCCCCCCCCAGCAGCAGCCCACATCAAATCCTGCTCCCCCCCCCCAGCAGCAGCCCACATCAATCCTGCTCCCCTTCCCCCCAGCAGCAGCCCACATCAATCCTGCTCCCCCTTCCCCCAG
Organism: Ichthyophis bannanicus; assembly: GCA_033557465.1. NCBI lineage: Eukaryota > Metazoa > Chordata > Amphibia > Gymnophiona > Ichthyophiidae > Ichthyophis > Ichthyophis bannanicus. The sequence goes on along the minus strand of CM066032.1, from coordinate 85,731,023 downwards.
CAGCAGCCCACATCAATCCTGCTCCCCCCCCCGGGGAAACAAACTTTAGAAAACAGCTAGCTGCTGCTCCTGCCGCTGCCGCGGCGGTAGCAGCAATACCGCATGTCCCGCGGCCCCCCCCCCGTGCCGGGCCGTTCTTCTCGGCGTCGGCGTTCAGGGCCGCGAAGGGAGGGCTTCGCCCTCGTGACTCTGTTAAGCCCACTGGGGCTTATGGGAAATTTCCCATCTGCCCCGGCGAGCTTAACAGAGTCGCGAGGGAGCAGCTCTCCCTTCGCGGCTCTGAAAGCCGAAGCAGAGAAGAACTTACAGGCAAGCAGGAAGGGATCGGGGGCCGCGGGACATGCGCGCAGAAGCCGGGTTGTGTATCGCGGGCCGCACAAAGGTCTCTCGCGGGCCGCATGCGGCCCGCGGGCCGCGTGTTTGAGACCCCTGATCTAAAGAATTCCTTTTTCACCAAGATTTAGAAAAATTTCCAGAAGTAAATACTTACAATTGCAGATCTCCTTCCAGAAGTAGCTGTCCCTTTTTGCTGTTATGGATCTTTTTATTGATTTTATTTTTTTGAAGTTTCTGAGATAATTCCCAAAAATGTTATAAGGTACAATAGTCCATCATAAAGAAAAAGTCAAAGGTGAAATATTAATAAGCAATACAAACAATAAACAATCCAGTCCATATTAGTGGGAGATATTTGGAAAATAAACAATAGTAGCAATATTATGAAAGAAATTTGAAGGTAAAAACCCTAAGTATTACTTAACAAATTAAGTATTGTACAATACTCTCATTTTATTTCTCTCCAGGCTCAATTAAGGACTTCTCAATTTGTGCAGACTCTACAAAAGCAAATCTATCGAAAAATGCATGGAAGTTGTGTCTAAAGCCAATACAATAGATTTTAATGAGAGAAATGCTTTCCTACATATCAGGAAAAGCCTGTATTTTATTTATTTATTTTAGAGCCACAAAATAAGAAGCCTCTTCCTTAAAGAAAGACTTCAAAATTATCAGCTTGTCAGCTTCTGAGCTAAATTAAAAGAACAGGGTGGCTGGGATAGCAATTATATTTTGAAAATCTTTCAAAAATGCAGTAAGATTAATATTAGAATTAGCCTCCAGAGCATCTATCCCCATCTCAAATTCACTATGTACTCTCAATTTGTCAGGTATATAGTTACATTTAGAAAAAGCAATCAAATCCGTTTTAGAAAGATGTGAAACTTCCTTAAGGTATTTTTTAAGAAGCAAATCAGGCGAAAGCAAGTGAGTAATTGGAAAATTTAAAAAATCTGTAATTTCTATTACAAACATCATTCTCCAAAGATTCCATCTTGTGGTATAAAGAAAGGCTGCCCTTGATAGCAGATGCATTAACTGAATGCATAGATCTAACTTGAGAATCTAATAAAGAAACCTTGTTATCAAGGACCTCAAACTGTTCAACCATTTCTTTAAATTAGTAACTTTTTCCTGAGTAAACGAACATAATTGGGAAATTGTATTTGGAAGAAAGTTTTCAGTCTTTGTTACAACAAGCCAAATACCCTCTAAAGATATCTCTGAATCAGATTTGTCTTGGAATGTATTTACTTCCAAATTAATACAGAAAACTGGCTTAAGAAGAGGGTGAAGTAGAAGTAGCAACCAATTCACAACATCCTCACTTGGAATCTGCTCTATCAACATCTCAAAGTTGGGAAAACGTGTAATTAAAGACACATCGGGGAGGTGGGGCATCGTGTGCTTGATGGAGCTTACAGAAGCTCCATCAGAAGGAGATGAAGGCAGTGGAGTATTCTGTGGTGTAATATCTTCTATATTCCTCAAATGCTTATTCACCAGGCTGCAAATCACTGCAGCAGGAGTTCTGCCTTTTTGTTCTTCCTCTTCCCTTTGTTCGGTATTTGCAGCCAAAATCAATCTGGGATTCAAAGTAGTGTTACCTGCCCTTTAGGCATGCCCCTTCTGGCACATGCCCATGGTCATGTGCCTTAGCACATCTCAAACTAATGGGCCTCATAAGGTGATGTCAGCACGGCTGCCTGAGATCACTGCCCCCATGAAAACTGGGCCATGCACTTCAGACTTACTTCCTTCTCTTGTGCAAATAAATTATCCAAATGAAGCCCTCTCCTGCTGTCACATTTCTGACAGCGTGCTTGCTAGAGGGATGCTGTATGTGCATTCTTTCTGGCATATTAAAGGAGCTGCACTAGAACCAGGATAGGGAATTTCAGTGTCAGAAAGCCCCCACTTGTTCTCCAACTTTGATAGGGAGTGAAGGTTGAGAGAGCTCTCAGCTGTAAGATTTTATGTTTTCGGCCTGGTTCCAAATTTGTCAAGAACTGCCCTAAAGAGATACAGATTTTTCATCTCTTCTTCTAGTAAATTGGGAACAGAGGATAATGTATCCCAAGGGTTACATGTTTAAAAGTATGCACAGTTTCAAGAAGGCAAGTACATGTACTCAACCAGCATGTAGGCATGCTCAGGAATGGAGTTTGGACAGAGCATGAGTAGAGTTGCGATTTATGGGCGTATTTTATAAAATATGCACAAACATTTACACTTGTTCCACTAGGCATAAATGCTGGCACAATGTTTGCCACTTTGCCCCTGGTATTTTATACAGACACATATGTGCCTATGTGTCTTTATTACAGAGCCTCAAAATAGGTGCCTACTTGGTCTCTGTACCTAGGTGACCTGTTAGAAAATTGCCTTCCACATAGATAGTATTCAGAGTTTTCTGAAAGTGTGTTCATGCATTTGGAAAGTAAAGTGTGCTGAAACTTGGGGCTTGTGTTTTAACTCTCTAAATGGGGATTTCAAGTTGCTCAGTGTGGTCTAGACTCTGACAAGTAACATAGCTGGGGACCTCTCATCCTCCAGCTGTGACTCCCATCATTGTGTAAACAAAGACTAAAGTTTGCAAGTGTATTTTAAATAATTTGCTCTGGAAATCCATGAAAAAATATATATGCAGAGAAAAAATGAAAATAGAAAATGGTATTTGATTGCAATATGCATTTTATAGAGGCAGCAGAAATAATGGAAACAGACCAGATGCGTCTTTTCTTATACTTTCTATGCTGACAAATTGGCTTTCTTATTCTGAGCGGTGGGTATGATCAGATATACAGAAATCCATTCTCCTCGTCCTTAGGAGAATTAAACTGCATATTCTTAATACTCTCAATGGATTAGAGAAGTAAACCAGCTCCTGGACTTAAGAATTTAATTCAACGACATGGGCGAAGGTAAGCTAGACATGCACAGAATTCTCCATTTGATAACCAGAGAGAATATCACAGTGAAAGCACCCTTAAATATACATTTACTCACCCAGAATTATCTAATAAACTTTGCTGTCACCACACAAAGAATCAGGATTGCTGCCTGGGTGACAAAGATTATCCTTGCAGCTTTTTGATTCTGTCATTTTTCTAACATCATTTCATAATATTTAGAATTTATTAACTGCGTGTCAGAATAATAAAGAAGAATGTTTTGCATGGACCATCAAAATTGTCTTTGAAATTAAATTCTGTTTGTCAGCTCAGCAACAAGATACAAAGTGATTACCTGAAAATTAAAGCTATTTTTCATGAAAGATAAAGCACATGGAAACACTTTGCTAAAACAAAATCAATATAACATTTTATTATACATAATCGCTCTTATGTGAGTCCTTATTTGGCAGTGTTAGTCAATCATTTATGGCCTGGTTGATATGTTTTTAAATTGTAATATACAAATTCAATTTTTTAGATGATTATGTTGGAAATATTTAGGCTCGTTGAATTTAGATTTCAGCAAATGCCATCTATATTACTTGTTAGTAAAGAACCCAGCTGAATTAGGCATTTCAGTTTATGAAAAACATAATACTAATTGACTTCATAAAGATGTTCACACTAGATAATAATAACATTCCAGCAAGAACTACCTGAAGTAGATATGAATATGAAAAAATTTGGAGCTGCGTTAAAGTAAACGATGAGAATTTTGAAGGGCCATGTGAATCTCCATTCTGCATAGGGCAGAATGTGAGAAAATAGGACAATTAGGTCAGGACATTCACATTTCCATGGTGTTTTGCAAATATTTATTTATTTAACAAGTTTATAGGCACCATTTCCAAAGATCAAGGTGGTTTACATGAAACGTAACATTAACACTACAAGGAAACAAGGATAACATTAAATGTAATTTTAACTCAATATTCCTTTGCCAGGGATGAGAAAGGAAGGCGAGATTAATTAGCATGGCGATTCGGAGGTCTCATGTCCTAAGGAGAATGTGAAGGACTTGATGTATAGGTTGTTCCCTCAAAGATTTCTCTGAACAAGAAGGTTTTTAAAAGTTTGCAGAAAGTTATGAGGTCAGAAGATGTTCTGGTTTCTTGCGGGGGGGGGGGGGGGAGTGTTCCAGAGGCTTGGTACAGGCGCACATGTAGAGGAAACGTTCAAATGGAAAAGGGAATACCATACTAATGTAATCATCAAACAAATAAATAAACCACGAAAACTATTCACCATAGCAAAAACACTCCTAAAGGAACCATCCAAAGGAAGACCACAAGAAGACATTTTCCCCCATAAGTTTGCCATATATTTAATCTTCAAGCAATGATCCACTCCAATGATGCGCTCCTCAACAAAGGCCAACCACACCGCCTTACCTCAGAAGCCATGGTCACAATTTGACCTCCCATCACTCCGTTACCTTGAAGATACAATCCAGGCCTTCAACACAGCAACCTCAGCACTAGACCCATGTTCAGTATCATGGGTACAACTTACCAGCACCAAGCTTAGCCCCTATCTAATGAAGATCATCCACACTTCCTTGTCTCTAGAACAAGTGCCCACCTCTTTGAAGAAATCATCAATCTATCCTCTCGTAAAAAGCAACAAGCTTGACCAAACATGCCTGAAATCTTAAAGACCTATATCCAACATCCTGCTTGTCCAAAAGATCCTTGAAAAATAGTACTCATGCAACTTCAAGACCACCTTACAGAAAATGCCCCACTCGACCCATATCAGCACGGATTCAGACAAAATCATGGGGTTGAAACCCTTATTACCTCCCTGCTGAAATCCCTCAGGTCTGCAAAAACAGAAAAGTGGTTTCCTTCTCCTATTCCTCAGCATTGCCTCTGCCTTTGACTCCATTCTTCACAATGTGCTACTTCGGAGGCTCTCAGAAATTGGACTACAAGGGATCACTTTCTCCTGGTTCCAATCTTTCCTAAACTCTCAAAAGCAACAAGTCAGAATTAACAAAAGGACTTCAACCCACTTTACTCAACATACTGGAGTTCCCCAGGGCTCAAGCCTCTCAGCCCTCCTCTTTAATATTTTCATACAGCCAGTTTGCCATATCTTCAGCAACCACAACATCCAATATCAAATTTATACTGACAATATAATGATATTCATACCCATTAACCTCCTCTCTCCTGACCTCACCAGCCTCCAAAATTGCTTCAAACATGCAAAAGAATGGCTCTCCAGACACAACTTACACATCAACAATGAGACGACAGAAGCCTTATACGTAACCACTGACCCAAACTTCTGCCCTCCACAAACATTGAGGCTAGATGACACAGAAATCAAAGACAATTCCAAAATCAAATACCTTGGCATAACACTCGACTAGCCGCTAACTTTCGAAGCCCATATAAAGAGAACAACACCCACTATTTACCCAAAACTAGTTACACCTCATCTGGACCATTGCAACATCATTTATCAAGGCCTCCCTAAACACACCCTTCATAGATTGTAACTGGCCCAGACATGGCTGCACAGATAATCACTAGAGCCCCTCATTGAGACCACATCACTTTATGGCTTATAAAGCTTCACTGGCTTCCCATGATTGCCAGAATTCAATTCAAAGCCATAACATTTAAAATCCAGCACAGCAAATATGCATGCTGTCTCCTACCTCTCATTGCCAAATTCATAACTGAGTTATCCAGAAGAAGTTTCACCCTTAACTTCCTACAGATCCCTACCCAGAAGATCAAGAGCAAGCAGTCCCCTGGAACTGAGCCTTTTCATTATTTGCCCCCACATTATGGAACTCCCTTCCACCAGCACTGATAGAAATTAAATTTATTGGAATTCAGAAAGAAGTTTAGGATTTACCTCTTCCTGAAGGAATATTCCACAGATATGCAATCAGAAGCCCAACCACCTTAAATTGCACCCTAAGGACACAATATACAAATACTCCTTTTATCTGTACATAGGCTACGGTTGTCTATGGATTCCTATGCTGACTTACAAGCTCGAAAAGAAAAGTTAAGTTAAATAAGTTTTGTTCACTTGTTCCATAAATTGGATTAAAAAGGAGAAGCCGCAGCGAGGGGACGGATTTTATTCCACCTGCTTTGGCGTGGCAGCTCCGACAAAAAGAAACTTTCATCTTTTGGTGATCAGGTTTTCTTCTTTTGGTTTATTTGCTATATTCCTGATTTGGGGCATTGATTTGTTTTTGTAACCAATATATCCAGCAGAACCATAAAAATGTTCCGTTTCATGTAAAACAGTGTGCTGAACAGGCCCCTGTTACCCATTTGTTAATTGTAAACCATTTTGAATTGTAGAAAAGCAGTATCAAAACAAATTTTAAATAAATAAATAAATAAAAATAAACTTCATAATCCCATGCTTATGCTTGCGAAAATTCATTGGGGTGGTCATTTGGTAGGCTACATTGAATTTTAGATTTGGCTTCAAATGCTTCAAGGGCCAAGGCCTGTATAGAAAAATAGGCCTGATAATCAGCCTGTGGTGGTCAGTGTTTGTAAAGCGCATGGTCGCTGTGGGAAATATGAAACTACTAGATATCCTCTGGCACTGAATATCCAGTTAGCAACAATAATCAACTGCTATACAGATAGCAGAGCTGCATAAAGTTAGGACAGCTATTGGCATGTCCAAACATTATGTGGTTACCTACTCAGTTAGCAGGTTGAAAATCTCCACTAACTGCATAAATGCCTGGACCTCCTGAGCCCTACCCTTGGACTGCTCTGGCCCTATTCAAATAGTGCCAGTATGGTCTGCAGAGATATTCAGTGGCAGTGAACAGCAGGTCCTGGGAGGCTGCTTTCACATCTAACACTCTGTGTGTCTATGTGCTTTTACCCTCTTCCTATGACTACTCATTCTAGAGCTTCCTTTCAATTGAAAGAGGTCTGCCTCCTGTGCATATACACTATGGTGGTGTTTAAATGTCCCTGTCATATCTCCTCTCTCCCACCTTTCTTCCACCAAGTTTAGCAGGTGCCCTATGGACCGACTGTTCATATATTTTTGAAGGTGTTACACATAGTACTCTAAATGAGGTCTCACCGAAAATGTATGCAGAGATACTATTATCTCCTTTTTCCTGCTGGTTATTCCTTTCCCTATGAACCCAAGCATCCTGCTTTTTGTCATTGCCTTTTCTACCTGTTTGACTGTTCTAAGATCATCAGATACGATCACTAGTCACATAGGATAGATAGGCCACAATATCTGAAAGACAGGTTCAGGTGTAGGTTGTATGTAGGTCTGTCATTGGCTCTACAGCACTCATGGAAGTCTAGAGGGGGTGATCAGCAGTAGCATCAGGACTTGCAATGGGGCAATTCCCCTTGGATAATACTATGACCAGCCAGCTGGGGTCCTTTGCAGATAATGCATCTACAAGTTAGCGGTCACATAAGAGCTCCTGAGAGCTCCTGCCATTACTGCAGCAGCATGGACCACTGACAGGAATGTATATCAGTGCCCTCTGGACTTGGTGCCCCCGACCATCACCCATGTTGCCTGCCCCTTCCAATGGCCCTGACAATATGTTATGATTGTTCTCTTACTGTGAATTGTGAGAAAGCTGCAGTACTATAAGTTTTTATCATATCCATTTCAAATAAACATTATCTACTTATTCTAATTGACTTGGATCTGATGTCCTTGGGGAGTGAGAGGGGAGTATTATGGCTATGAGGGTTATAAATAATTTAACACAGTATAGATTACATGATATAATCAAACTACCTAAATGAAAGTGATTTAAAAAAAAGTTAAATCTGTGAGAAAAAGAATCAAATGCAAGTTTCTTCATTGCTATGTGAATGTTAAAAAAAATTGGCTACATTAAAAAAAAATACGTGTTGTTTTTCCTTGTATTAAATATGCTGGGTACAGATGAGATGAAATGTTTGTTAAAATTCATAGTGGTTTTGAAGATAAACACTTTCACATGTAGGTGGTAAGTAATTTATGTGCTACCCACTCATTCACCTCCTACCCAGCTCTCAGGACTGATTACTCATCATCAACAAAAGCAGAGACAGGAAGCTTGGTGGTCAATTTTTTAAAGGGTTGAAAAGTTAACCGTATGTTAGCTGGCTAAATCTCTGCTTTCAGACATTTTCACAACTGGCTGGTTAAGTTTGCTCATCTAAACTCATAATAATAACTCATCTAATATCATATCTGTTATTGTTCCACTTTGGTACTCCCTCTCCTAGTAGGTGGTCTGTTTCAATCTGGCAAAAGTAATCCCTTTCCAAATTCCTCCTTGCCCAAAAAAAGTGCTAACAACAGATGCATCCAAACCAGACTAGGGAGCCCATGTAGATGGGTTTCATACTCTGGGTTTATGGTCCTCCCAGGAGAAACCTCATCAGATAAATTTCCTGGAACTGAGAGCAATATTGAATTCTCTAAGAGCTTTCAGAGATTGGTTGGCCAACCAAATTATATTGATCCAAATGGACAATCAGGTAGCCAAGTACTACATCAATGATCAGAATCAGAAAACTAGATCAAGGGCATGCAATGGATGTGATCTACCTAGATTTCAGCAAAGCCTATGATAACTGTTCCTCATAGGAGGCTTATCAATAAACTGAACATCCTGGGGATGGGTCCCAAGGTGATGAACTGGATCAGAAATTGGTTGACTGACAGACAACAGAAGTTAATGGTAAATGGAACTCACTCGGATGAAAGGCATGCCCCAGGGATTGATCCTCGGACCAGTACTATTCAATGTATTTGTGAGTGATATTGCTGAAGGACTGAATGGAAAAGTCTGTCTTTTTGCAGATGACATGAAAATTTGAAACAGAGTGAACACTCCTGTGGATAACATAAGGAAAGATCTACAAAAGCTGGAAGAATGGTCTAATGCTTGGCAGTTAAGATTTAATGTGAAGAAGTGCTGTGTCATGCACTTGGGATACAGAAATCCAAGGAAATTGTATGCGATAGAGGGCGAGAGGTTGGTGTGCATAGACCAGGAGAAGGACCTCAGAGTGATTGTTTCTGAGGATCTCAAAGTGGCGAAACAGTGTGATAAGGCAGTGGCCAGAGTCAGAAGGATGCTGTGTTGCATGCAGAGAGGAATTACTAGCAGAAAGGAGGAGGTATTAACACCCCTGTACAAGTGGCTGGTTAGGCCACACTTGGAATATTGTGTTCAGTTTTGGAAACCATATCTCGCAAAGGATATAAAAAGACTGGAAACAGTTCAGTGGAAGGCAACCAAAATGATTTGGTGCTTGCGCTAGAAGACAGATGAGAAGAGGCTTGAAGACCTAAATATGTATACTGTAGAGAAGAGGAGGGACAGGGGAGATATGATACAGACCTTTAAATACTTAGAATATTAGTGGACAAACAAACCTTTTTCAAAGATGGGGAAGCTGCAAAACTAGAGGACATAACATGAAGCTGCAATGGAGTAAACTGAAAGGCAACATCAGGAAATACTTTTTCACTGAAAGGGTGATGGATGCTTGGAATCTCCTCCTGATGAAAGTGATGGGGCAAATTCATTGACAGAATTCAAAATGGCATGGGACAGATACAGTGGATCCTTTTATAGTAACAAGATAAAATCAAAATAACCTTAACAGTCTCTGCTATCACATTAAATAGGGGTGACCTGCATGGAGTGGTGGGTATATCCCTAAACAAAGGCATGGGGAAGGATGACCTGCATGGAGCAGCAGGTGCACCTACTCTTGCCACCTTGCTGGGCAGACTAGATGGACCATGATGGTCTTTATCTGCCATCATATTTATTTATCTATTTGGTTTTCATTTGTATACCGCTACTTCCAGCGATCAACAGCGGTTTACTTTGCACAGCAAACTTGGTTACATATGATAGAAATCAAAAATATTTACATTTACATTGTGGGATAGGTGTATATACATTTATACAGATTTTTTTAATATAGTTTGGGACATGTACAGTGTGTTTATCTAGCTGAAAATATATACATTTATAGCAGCGAACGAAATAGGTTCTTAAGGCCCTTGTTTATTTGAGTTAGGGGTTTGGTTCATTCTGTATTGCCTATGTTAAGCTATAGTGTTCCTGGAAGAGGTGGGTCTTTAGTTTTTTTCTGAAGTCCTGTAGGTTGCAATTCGACCTCAGCTCGTCTCGTAACTGATTCCATAGCTTGGGTGCTGAATATGTGAATGCTCTAGTTCTGAAGTTAGTTGAGATGCAAAGGGTGTTTAAGTTGTGCATTCTTCTGCTTCTCTTGGGGGGTTGTGTGGTGATGAGGTTGGAGAGGTATGATGGTGCTATGTTGTGTATGAGTTTGAATGTTGTTACTATTATTTTGTATCTAATGCGGGCAGTGATGGGGAGCCAGTGTAGTTTGATTAGTATTGGTGTAATATGTTCGGTGAGTTTTCTCTTCATGATAATCCTGGCTGTGACATTTTGTGCCATTTGCAGTATGTTAAGGGTTTTCTTTGGTAGGCTTTGGAGGATGGCGTTGCAGTAGTCTAGGTGGGGGATAATGAGTGCTTGTGCTACTGTTCTGAAATCGGAGTGCTCGATGATGTTGTGTAGGGGTTGGAGGACCCTTAGTTTATGGAATATTGCCCGGTTGATCAGCCTAAGGTGTTTCTCCATTTTTAGGTTACTGTCGAGAGTTACCCCTAGGTATTTTATCTCATTTTTTATGTTATAAGAGTTGTTGTTCATGGTGATTGTTGTGGGCGGGTTGAAATCTGATTTTTTGGAGATGTACATCACTTCTGTTTTCTTGTGGTTTATCGACATATTGCTTTGTTGTAGCCAGATTTTCATTTCATTTAGGCATTCCTCTAGGTGGTTGTAATTCGGATTCTTTGTGTCCAGTTGCGTATATAGCATTAGGTCGTCTGTATAAATGTGGTAGTTGATCTTGTATTTCTGAAAGATTGTGCAGACCGGTATTATGTATAGGATGAACAGTAGGGAGGACAATGCTGAGCCTTGAGGTATTCCTTGAGTTTGGGGGAATGGTTTCGCTTTTTCTTCGTTGAATTGGACTTGCTGCATTCTGTTTGTTATATAGGATATGAACCAGTTTAGAGGGGTTCCAGTTATTCCTATGGACTCCAGTCTGCTGATGAGGGTTCTATGGTATACTGTGTCGAATGCAGCAGTTATATCTATAAATCTTAGTATGAACATTTTCTTTTTGTCTTCCAGGCCTTTGAGCAGTTTATCAAGAAGCACAAGTAGCAGGGTTTCGACACCATGATGTTGTCGGAATCCATATTGGTGATCATCGAGTGAATTTCTGGAGTCAACGTGGTCTTGTAGTTGTTGTTGGACTGCCTTTTCAATAGTTTTGGCTAGGATTGTTTTGGCTAGGATAGTTTGGGCTAGGATACTTGAGATTGGCTGGTATGAGGCTGGGTCATCCTTCTTGAGTGTTTTGTTTTTTAGTATGGGTCTTATGAGGGATATTTTGAGTTCCGTTGGCATGATTCATTGCTGGAGTGATTGGTTTACTATGTGTGTAATATATTGGGCAATTTCCTGCTTTGTTGCCTTGATCCAGGCTGCTGGGCAGGGATATAATGGGGAGGTTGTGGTGTTTAGGTTTGTGATTATGTTTATTATTTGCCTGTCCTCTATTCTGTAGAAAGTGTTCCATTCCTTGTTCTTGTCTATGGTTGTGATGGGCTGTGAGGGGGAGTGTGAGTTCTGGTTTTGGGTGGGATGTCCCACTAATGGCAGGTTGAGTTTGCTGGCATAGTGGTCAGCTAATGTTTGGGCTTTAATGACGCCACTGGAGTTATCATCCTGGGAGGTTTTGGTAAGGGATTTAACGAGTTCAAACAGTTCTCTAGGTCTGTTTAGTGCCTTGTTGAATATTTTGGTATGGTGTGCTTTCTTTGCATGGTTGACTTTGACTTTGTATTTTGAGAGGAATGTTAAGTATTCTGCTTTGTATTCGGGGGTCTTCTTTTGTCTCCATTTTTTTCTAGTTTCCTTAGGTCTTTCTTCATTCTGTTTAGAGTTGCGGTGTACCAGGGCTCTGTTTTGGTTTTTGTTGTAGTATTCATATTGGTTGGTGTTTTTGTCTTTAGTTCTGAGATCGCTTCTATCCCTTCATTCCATTGGTTGATTAAGGTTTCTAGGTCTGTGTGGTCAGTGTTCATGTTCGTTGCGATGGAGCTTATTAGGGCTTCTTTGTTGAATTTCTGGAACTTCCTTCGAGGTTGTGTTGTTGATCCAGTTTGTGGATTACCAGGTCTGGTGGATAAGTGGAGGGTAAATTTTATTAGGTGGTGGTCGGACCATGGAGCTTGAGTGATTTGTGGTATAGGTTCTTTGCCTACCTCTTGTTGTTCTATTTTGGGTATGAATACCAGATCTAGTGTGTTTCCTTTGTACTATGTTATGTTACTGTGTTACTATGTTAAACTCACAAGGTGGCCAATTTTAGCCAGGTTCAAAAAAGGAAGTTCTAAAGGCTTTCCTGGGGTATGCTTAAATATAAAAATTAAGTTATGCGTATGTTTGTGGAAAAAATATATACAAAAATATTCAAAAGTCTTCACATAAAATCAAATACAATATTCCGAGGCATCGAGGCTCATTCCCCTAACAATGACAGTAGATAACCCCACAAAAATACTATATAAATGTTCAAATACATATTCAAAAGAAAAGAACATTTTTTGAAAATAGAAACATAGAAACACGATGGCAGAAAAAGACCACATGGTCTATCTAGTCTGCCCTTCCATATCAACTACAATAGTCCCCTTTTTACCTTTAGAGGGGGAAAGCTCATTTCTCAAATGGGCAACAACCCAATAAGCACTTTCATCATCACTGCCCCACAACCATTACGTTTTAACTGTTCAGTAGCAACAAAGCTCCATAAAAAGTGATCATTTATCTCTTCAACACATGGTAGAGTCCACAGAGAAGGAAAAACACTTTCACAATCCCGAACTTGCCCATGGTTTCGCTGATGCTTCCTCAAGAGATTGAGACAGGTCCAAAAACGTTTTGTAAATGCTGGGACTCGTACTCAACACATTACTTCCAATTTCTTTCTCTTTATCAAAAGCTGTTGGTTTTATGACCTATTTGACCATCAGGATGTCAGCTTTATAAGCTGTGCCTGAGTCCCCTTGGGTACCCTCCTTCTTTCTTGGACTTCTCTGGAGGGCACAAAAAGAATCTAGAAGCAAGGATTCTTATAATTCCTCCAAAAATAGTGGAGTACATACCCCCTGACAAGTAACCATTACCTCAGTTTAGAGGAGAGACTCTAGAATGTTCCTCTGTCTGAACACAGAATTCACATGGTGGCAGTCCTGCTACAACCCATGGAAGCCGCCATGAAATAATTAGGGTTCTAGTGCTAGATGTACAATTATAGTTTATGGATTTCGCAAATCAGGTCAAGATATCTGCTTTGTTTTCAACTAGATTTTGAAGGCCGGAGTGCAACAAGGTCAAACCACAAGTTGGTTACAAGGGCAGGTCTTGAATTCATACACACTGGCATGTTCCAAATCAGAAGCCAGTGCTCTAACCACTATGAGAGTAATTTAATAAAGCATTTTTTGCATGCAAGGCATGTTCTACATATGGAAATAGCTATTATGAAATTGTGCAGGTGTACATACATGTAAAAAGTAGGCACAAAGCAACATGGCACCTACCTTTATACAATATACATGTAGGTGCTTCCAGAAGTGTAATTTGGGTGGAGCAGGGGTGGTATTATGATATCCAATGTATTTGCACATATTTACTGAATACCTGCCTTGGAGCAGGGCATAAATTTATGCAAGACCAGTCGTTTGCTACTGCGGATAGTTCTAGGAGCTTATTTAATAAAGGTACATAGCCAACCATGTTGCCTTTATAAAAAAAAAAAAAAAAATACATTATATACCATAACACTAATTCGATAATTCCTTACACATAAACAATTAGGGGATCATTTTAGAAGCGCTACTCTTGATTTGCTCATCAGAAGATGCCCATTTAGACCTGCCAATCACAACCATATCCCAAGGGCCATTTTAGAAAGGACCAAATTTATATGTGTCCAGTGCAATCACTTCTATGTCACATGGGGGTGTGGTTAAGGTATGTCCAGGGTAGTCTGTGAAGATCCACATGTATGTCCAATATTAGAAATGAGCTGCACATTTATGACTGCCGGCAGACATGTCTATACCTGCTCCTGGGCACAAATTGTCATTTGAAAAGTGCTTGTTATGGCCAGCAAATATCAGTAGGGAGAAGAGGGGAATGCTCTTTGACTTTTTATTAATTTTCACCCCCTCAAAAAAGGATACAAGAAAATACAGAGTCCTTTTGGTAAGCTGTTGGGCCTTTGTGAGTCTCTGCTTGCAAAATGGCAGGCTGGGAGGTGTATGTGGCGACAGATACAGGTGCACAATCTGAAATACCATCGCAAATACATTTATGTTGTTGATTTCACAGATTTGCATATTTCACATGTCCACATTTCTAAAATTGTTTCCCTACTACTACTACTAGTTATCATTTGCATAGCACCACAAGGCATACGCAGTGTTGTTCAGAGACATGTAAGAGACAGTCCCTGCTCATACAAGCTTTCAGTCTAGTCAAGACAGACAACACAACAACTAGGGACTATGATATATCGAGGGGAATGGTAAGGAAACACATAGGAGGTGAACAGGAAACTAAGGGGATCAGGATCCAAAAGCAATCTCAAAGAAATGAGTTTTTAACCTGGATTTGAAGAGAGCCACAAATGGAGCCTGATGTACCGACTCAGGTAACCTGTTCTAGGCAGCAAGGTAGAAAGATTGAAGTCTTCAGTTAGCAGTGGAAGAGAAGGGCACAGATAGAAGGGATCTGCCAGATGAGGGGAGTTCCTGAGGAGGGGCAGAGATAAGAGTAGAAAGGTAGTGAGGGGTAGCCAAATGAAGGTATTTATAGGTCAGTAGTAGAAGTTTGAACTGGATGTGGAAATAGATAGGAAGCCAATGAAGTGACTTGAGAAGAGGGGCGACATGAACATTGCAATACAAGCAGAAGATTACCTGCACATGTGTCTGAGGGCTGTTGTTACATGTCCCTGTTTTTTTGTATGTTGGCTGAAACACTTATTTTTTGGGACAGAGATAGGTCAATTTTAGAATGCATTTACATCTGTTCATCTTTTCTGCTACTCCTCCCATGTAATTGCAGACATTTTGACTTCGACATCCCAGATGAAAACTAAACAACCTTTCTAAATTGTCACTTCATGTGTAGTTCTCCCACTCTCAATGGTAACCTTGTTGTCATTTTTTAATTTAATTTTGTATTTTTTATTTCATTAGGAGGAAAAACCTCAGAATAGCCTGATTGGTATTAATAGCCTGTCATGAATGCTATTATTATCAGAAAAAAAACATCCTGCAATAATTTACAATAGTTTTTAAGACATTATTTTCTTAAAATAAGCAACTGCTACTTAGCTTTATTTTATGAAGGCATCTATGGGACCATTGAGAGCCATCGCTTCGCTACTGCTGTATCAAGATCTCATACTCATACTAGACACTTCATGATTTGCTCATCGGAAGACAAAACGATTAGCAAGTAATTTTTAATGTGCTGCTGTTGTGATTGGTTGAATGAGTGTCTAGCATCTTGTTAGAATGCAAATACCATGTTGAGAGCTAAAAGAACATCAGTAAATAGAATGCCAGAGCAGCTTGGATAATGTACTGAGTGTTTTTATATGGATTAGACTGTGCAGTTTGAAGGGTAAGTGTTTTGTCTGGTTATTTGCACAGAGCGAGCTAGTAACACACTTCATTGATGCAGAACTGCCACAAAGGCCTGTGCTAGATTTTGAGGGCATGTGAAAGCAAACTGGCAACACACTGCACCATGGCATTATGTGCACCCACACCAACAACAATTGTGGTTAGCTCATGCCCAAAACATCTGCACTAACCATGATGCGCCATCATTGCCAATGTTTCACCCCTTACCATCCCAGATTCCGCCCAGTCGAACATTCACCAGTTAGCATGGTGTCTGTGATAGAGTATCCCATGCTAACTATTAGCACAGTGCGTTTGCAATGTAGCCAACCTCATACTAATGGCTAGCACATGTTAGCAAATGTGCCCCAGAGTGAGTCAATCTGTTGAATGTCTGCTTGGAGGTGTTTGTGCCATATGGGCGAGTTTAAAAGAAGGCAGAAATTGAAACACCAGTAAATACTTCATGAAAAGTTATGAGGGGTAAAGAAAAGTTTTCCATTAATTTTGTATGTTTGTCTGAGTTGATTTCTAATTTAATTTATAATACAGGGATGGGAATCATGAAGTGTCCTGTATGAGATCTTGGTACCACAATAGCAAAATGATGCCTTTTGTGTTTCTCAATGACATAAACGCCTATACAAAATAAAACTAAGTAACAGTTGCTTATTTTCAGAAAAAATGAAATAATATCTTTAAAAACATTGTAAATTATTGCAGGAGTTTTTTTATGATGATAATAACAGCCCTGACAGGTTATTAATACCACCAGTTAGGCTAAGTTCTGAGGTTCTTTTTTCCTTAAAAAATAAAAAATGCAAAAATTATATCTAAACATAACAAGGTTACCATTGAGAGTAGGAGCAAAACATGTGGAGAATAATTTTATAAATGGGTGTCTAGTTTTAGGCACTCAGAATACAAGTTATAGTATTCTATAATTTATGCATGTGGATTTGTCTTCAGCTCTTGTGCATGCCCATATTGAAAGTACATGCTATTAGCCCAACATGCGCACTTATAAACAGCAACCACCAAAAGTACATGAAAATACTTGACTTACATGCATTGAGGGCACGTAACTTTATGCAGCTCCTTAGAATCTTACCTCCTAGTAGTTCATGTGAAAGGCATAAATAGGTGTATTTCTGGGAATTGTTGGGGGGTAATTTTATGTCAGTGCTTAAAGCCTATTTTACATTCAGGAAATGGCTTTTATAAAATTGCATGACTGCATGCACATATAAAAAGTAGGAACACGGAATATGTGTGCCTACTTTTTATGTGATCTACAAGTAGATGTTTGCAGAAGTGTAGTTTTTATAGAGTGGAGGTGGGGTTGCCATGTATGCATGGATTTTATAAAATAAACAGATACGGGTGCAAAGTACAAACACACATTTAAACCTTCTAGGGAGCAGATATAAATTTCTGTGTTGGCATCTGTGCACCATTACGGCTGGTTCTAGGAGCTCATTTTATAAAGACACATAGGTTCCCATGTTGTCTTTATAATATAGGCTAAATAAACACCTTTGAGGCCAATTCCATAAATGCACGTCTGGGCCATGGATACATCCAAATAGAAAATGGGTCTGATTTCACCCTGATTCTGCAGCCACAGGTATAGATGCACCCGCCATTATGGAATTGGAGACATGGACATTTCCGGTGTGGCACAAGCAAACCACTATGGAGAAGCATGGGTCCCGCTGTAATAATGAGACATGGGTAAATGCAGCAAACAGTTTGGACATGCCCACGCTCACCATATTCTGAAAAGATGGATGTTTTCGATCCTGCCCATCTCTATCATATACCAGTGGACGTCTCCGACAGTCACTCCTCCTCTATTAAGATGTGAATCTCCTAAGCTGCTCCTTTTAGTGACAGTGTTGTGCTGATGCAAACTACATATAAATACTGATGATACATAAATGTAGCTGCAAACTAGACTAGATAAGAACATAAGAACATAAGATATGCCATACTGGGTCAGACCAAGGTCTATCAAGCCCAGTATCCTGTTTCCAACAGTGGCCAATCTAAGTCATACGTACCTAGCAGTATCCCCAAAAGACACAGGTTCCACAATGCTTGTATTGGGTCAAGCATTGATATCCTGGGTCCCTTTTTAATAATGGTTTATGGACCTTTCCTCCAGGAACTTGTCCAAACCTTTTTAAAACCCAGCTACACTAACAGCATTACTACATCCTCCGGTAACAAATTCCAGAGTTTGATTACACGTTGAGTGAAAAAATATTTTCTCTTATTTGTCTTAAATAGTTTGCCCTGTAGCTTCATTACATGTCCCCTAGTCTTTCTATATTCTGATAGCGTAAACAATTGATCTACGTTTACCCGTTCCACTCCATTTATTAATTTATAGACCTCTATTATATCTCCCCTCAGCCGTCTCTTTTCCAGGTTGAAGAGCCCTAACCTTTGTAACCTCTCTTCATAGGAGTAGCCTTCCATCCCCTTTACCATTTTGGTGGCTCTTCTCTGTACCTTTTCTAATAACGCTATATCCTTTTTAAGATATGGTGACCAGAATTGCACACAATATTCAAGGTGCGGTCGTACCATGGAATGATACAGAGGCATTATAATATCCTTTGTTTTATTTTCCATTCCTTTCCTTATGATACCTAGCATTCTATTTGCTTTCTTGTCCGCCGCTGCACACTGGGCGGAGGGTTTTAACATGTTATCCACGATAACGGCTACATCTTTTTCCTGGGTGGTGGTTCCCAATGTGGAACCTTGCATCGTGTAACCATAGTGTGGGTTGTTCTTTCCCAGGTGCATAACTTTGCACTTGTCCACATTAAATTTCATCTGCCATTTGGATGCCCAGTCTTCCAATTTATCCAAATCCTCCTGCAGTTTTCCATAGTCCTCTTGGGTTTTAACAACTTTAAACAGTTTTGTGTCATCTGCAAATTTGATAACCTCACTAGTTATTCCCTTTTCCAGGTCATTTATGAATATGTCAAAAAGTAGCAGACCCAGTACAGATCCCTGGGGTACTCCACTATTCACCTTATTCCATTGGGAAAATTGGCCATTTAGCCCTACCCTCTGCTTTCTATCTTTTAACCAGTTCCCGATCCACAATAGTACACTGCCTCCTATCCCATGACTTTTTAGTTTTGCCAAAAGTCTCTGATGAGGGACCTTGTCAAAGGCTTTCTGAAAGTCCAGATACACTATATCAACTGACTCACCTTTGTCTACCTGTTTATTCACACCTTCAAAAAAACATAACAGATTAGTAAGACAAGATCTTCCTTGTCTAAAGCCATGTTGGCTGTCTCCCATTAGGCCATGACTATCTACATGCTGTGTAATTTTGTTCTTTCTGATGGTTTCTACCATTTTCCCCAGTACTAACGTCAGGCTCACCGATCTGTAATTTCCCGGATCACCCCTGGAACCCTTTTTAAAAATTGGTATTACATGTATTTATTTATTTATTTTTCTTACATACCGTGCTATTCAACATCAGTGTGGTTTACATGGAACATTACATTGAACAGGGCATTATAACTTGGAGATAACTATTTTACAGGGAACATGGTCAATGGAGAGTTAAGTGGCTTGCCCAAGACCACAAGGAGCACCTGTGGGACTAGAAACCCCAGTCCTTCCAGCCCAAGGTTGCTGTTCTCTAGTGGGATTTGAACCCCTGACTTTCTGGCCTGAAGTACTTTGTCCCAACTACTAGGCCACTCCTCCACATTGGCCACTCCTCCACTCTACTCCACATTGGCGACCCTCCAATCTTCAGGTATTACAGATGATTTTAATGAAAGTTCACAGATTACTAATAGCAGGTCTGCAATCTCATATTTCAGTTCTTTCAACACTCTTGGATGTATACCATCCGTTCCAGGTGATTTGCTACTATTCAGTTTATCAAATAGTTGTAATACATCTTCCCGGTGTA
Source organism: Ichthyophis bannanicus (assembly GCA_033557465.1). Classification (NCBI taxonomy): domain Eukaryota; kingdom Metazoa; phylum Chordata; class Amphibia; order Gymnophiona; family Ichthyophiidae; genus Ichthyophis; species Ichthyophis bannanicus. The sequence continues at coordinate 85,710,977 of CM066032.1, read as the reverse complement.
GCGATATTTCTCTCAATTCCGCTGCAGTATCACCTTTAAATACCACTTCAGTCTTGGGTAACATCCCTACATCTTCCTCAGTAAAGACCAAAGCATAGAATTCATTCAGTCTCTCCACTATAGCCTTGTCTCCTCTTACTGCCCCTTTTACCCCTCTATCATCTAATTGTCCAATTGACTCTCTCACAGGCCTTTTGCTGCGAATGTACTTGAAAAAGTCTTTATTTAGTGTTTTTGCTTCCGTAGCAAGTTCCTTCTCAAATTCTCGCTTTGCATGCCTTATCAATGCTTTGCATTTAACTTGCCAGTGCTTGTGCTGTTTCCAGTTTTCGTCGTTTGGCTCTTTTTTCCATTTCCTGAAAGATGCTTTTTTGGCAGCAACAGCCTCTCTGACCTCACCTTTAAACCATGCTGGCAGTTTTTTGGACTTTCTTCCACTTTTCTTAATGCGTGGTCTGGGCTTCCAGGATAGTATTTTTAAACAACACCCAAGCTTGATGTAAGTCTTTAACCTTTGCAACCGCTCCTTTTAGTTTTTTCTTAACTATATTCCTCATTTTATCATAGTCTCCCTTTTGAAAGTTAAAAGGTAGTACTGTGGATTTCCTTACTATCCCTCCTCCACTAATTAAATCAAACACGATCATGCTATGATCACTATTGCCAAGTGGTCCCAACACCCTTATTTCTTGCACCAGATCTGGTGTTCCACTAAGGACTAGGTCTAATACGGCTTCCCCTCTGGTCGGTTCATGAACCAGCTGCTCCAAGAAGCAGTCATTTATTTAATCTAGAAACTTTATCTCCCTAGCATGTCCTGCCATGACACTGACCCAGTCGATACCGGGGTAATTGAAATCACCCATTATTACTACTCTGCTGTGACCTTTGTTAGCTTCCTTGATTTCTTTGAGCATTTCATCATCTATTTGTTCATTCTGGCCAGGCGGTTGATAGTACTCCCCCACTGCCATCACCTTCCCCTTCATACATGGAATTTCAATCCGTAGAGATTCTACAGCAAATTTTGTTTCCTGCAAAACTTTAATCCTTTCTGACTCAATGCCCTCTCTAACATAGAGTGCAACCCCTCCACCAATTTGATATCAGAACAGCAAGTAGAAAGTGATATGGTTGTCATGACATACCTTGCATCAAAACATATATGGCAGTAGAAGAAATCCTTAGTTATTCTTTTGTTGGTCATCTCTAAAAACGGTCTTTACAATGCTACCAAGCGCACACAAAATGGTGCTTTTGAGCATGTGACAGTGCTGTTTGCGCTGTCAAATGCTCTTATTCTGAGAGTCTCCTGTTATTGAAAGGGATATGTTTTGGCATTTAGCTACAGAGAACCTTTTGTGATTTTTTTCTGCCCTAACATAACTGACACCTGGTGATGCTGTGGACATCTCTACTGGCCAGCCATTCATGTCCCTCCTGAATTGCAGATAAGCTCATCAGATCCCCACCCCCCTGCAACCCTCAAACCACACACAAACACACTTACACTTACACTTTCAGTCACAAAAATACATAAAGCTGCCAAAAAGATGCTCTGAACCTATAAATAACAGCTGGTATAACAGAATAGCATGGAGTCCCAGGACTAAAAAAAGATTTCCATTTCTTACCCAAATAAGAATCCTTTCCTTATTCACTCACATATAATTCCTACATCAACAGTCCAAATTTTCAGGACACAGGAATTGTCAGGGTCCCCTAGATTAGATCTTTTAGCACAAACAATAAATGTCAGCATGACCAGAATAATCACTATTGCTCTCCTTAATATTTCTTTCAGGGTAGTTATCAATTCCTCTTTAGCTTACAAAATTCCCACACCTCTGATTTCGGTTCTTTATAAATGCATCTTGTGGTGTTTTTCTATACTGTAGTCCACCAGTTTAGAATGGACTAGTCACCACCTTTATACAAAGCAGAATATTTGCTAAGTACAGTACTGGTCTTATTCCATGTCTCCGGCAGGTATAACGGACATGTCTGCAGGGACCTCACAAAACATCCACGGGCCTTTCCTGAATACTCTTTATATGTCTCTGCCATAAACCACGCCCCCATTCCACCCTCCTGACACGTTCTGAGATTCCCATATTAGCAAGATAAACTAATGTACCTGAATACGCTTGTAGAGGCAGATAAACACCCTCAGCTCACGTACAAACCTTATTCCGTTTCTGGAATGACCTCCTTTATGAACTTCACACCTAGGTGTTTTCTGCCCTGAAATTACCCACATTATCATAGCCTGAGTTATTTGCATTCTCCTTTCATCAATCTTACTAGAATCTGGGAGTAATCCTGTATTTTATTTTGCAATAGCATATGAGTAGTTTTTTAATCTTGTTACTAAATAACTACAGTTTTATTCCTTTCCAGGATTTCAGAAAGACGACACAGAAAAAACAGTGTTTGGAAAGAAAATCCACCTCAAAGGTAACCTTATATGCATTTCCTTTATTGCATTTAATTTCTGAAGAGTGCTTAATGAAAAACACACAGTAACACCATAATGTAGATTTTCTTTCTTTTCTCTCTCCCTTTACTCCTTTCTCGATTACACTTTGTGGGATTTTTCCTAAAGTGTGCTAAGCAGTTGACACACAGTTACCATTAGCATGGGTCCATGCTAACAGCTGCTGCCAGTTAAAAGCAGCAGAACATTAAAAATCACTCACTTACTGCTTAGGGCCTTCTGGGATACAAACTGGGCAGGGTATTTATTTATTTATTTATTTACAGTCTTTTATATACCGCACTATTCGGCATCAGCACGGTTTACATGGAACAAAATGCTCAGTACAATTAACATGTATGAGTTTACAGATAACAGGGAACAAAAACTTCGATAACCGGGGTAAACTATGTACAGTACTTACTATATGGGGTCATATCAAAGAGGTTGCGTAGACAATGCAGTCCACATCATGGGTTTGAATATCCACTTGGTGTGTTGTTGATATACTATACATTTGTCTGGGAATGGTATCAGGAGTGTCTTAGAGCTCTAGGGGATGCAGTTGGGCTCTATAAGGTACTTGTTGAAGAGGTGGCCTTTGAGGGCTTTCCTAAACTGTGGTAGGTTCTTAATAGCCGGGATCTCATGGGGTAATGCATTCCAGTATCTTGGGGCACTGAGATTGAAGGCCCTGTTGGCTGTCGATTTGGTGCAAACAGTAAGTGCCTTCGGGACTTTTAGGGAGTTTATAGCCGTGGATCTTCTTGCTCTATTTGTGGATGTGGAATGGATGAGGGAGGTTAGGGATGCAGATGAGAGATTGTGAACAGCTTTAAAGGTGATTGTCATGATCTTGAAAATTATTCTTGCCTGAATGGGTAGCCAATGCAGCTGTATCAGCAGAGGCGTCACGTGGTCGCTCCTGGAGGCTCCGTGGAGGACTCTTGCTGCCGCATTCATGGCTAGCTGAAGAGGGTTTAATGTAGCTTGGGGAAGACCTTGTAATATGGCATTGGCATAATCAAATGGGGTATGACCAAAGCCTGGAAGATTGTCCGAAAATCAGTTGGTTCAAGCATGGAACGTAGGTGCCTAAGTGAGCGGATCTTGAAGTAGATTGATCTGACTACGTTTCCTATGTGGGCCTTCATATCCAGGCGTTGATCTAAGGTGACTCCCAGGTATCGTATTGAGGATTTAGAGCTCAGCTCAGCTTCTTTTACTTTAAGATATTGCGGTGGGGTAAAGTTGGGGTTCCTCGTAATGAAGAGTACTTCCGTTTTCTTATGTTGTATTCTGAGGTTTTGGGAAAGAAGCCAATCAGATATTGCATTGAAACAGTTTGTCAATGGGGATAGGTCCAGATTCTCAGTAGAGAAGGGTAAGTAGAGCTGGACATCATCTGCGTATAACATGCAATCAACATTGAAGGACCTGATGATATTACAAATTGGTTGCATGTAAATATTGAACAAGAGCGCCGAAAGGGAGGATCCTTGTGGGACTCCTTGACTTTGGTGGAAAGGTTCAAAATTTATCCCTCCAGAACAAACGTGTTGCCATCTTTCGGACAGGTAGGATCCGCACCATTCGAGCGCTCGTCCATTAATGCCTTTGTCAGTCAGTCGTCCTAAAAGCAGCTCATGATTCACTGAATCAAAAGCTGCAGCGATGTCCAGAAAGATGAGAGCAAATCCTTGATGGAGGTCATCAATGCCTGTGATTATCTTGCAGAATAGAGTGTTAAGGAGGGTTTCCACGCCATGGAATTCCCTAAAACCATGTTGGCATTGGTCTAACGGTGCAGCTGAGTCGATGTGATCCTGCAATTGAGGTTGAGCTTCCTTTTCAATAATCTTCGCAAGAGGTGGAATGCTGGATATGGGTCTGTAAGATTCCACCTGTTGGGGATCGAGCTTACAGTTTTTTAGCAGAGGTCTAATGGAGGTGTGTTTAAGGGTTGAAGGGAAAGAGCCGGTTGAGAAGGAGAGGTTAATTATTTTGGACAGTACTGGGGTGAAATGACTGCGAAGCTCCTTGATCCAGAAGGCTGGGCATGGATCAGACTGGGCAGTAGTGGTATTAAGGGCAGCAATGGTGTCCTCAAGTCCTCTCTTTGTAGGGGTAGAAAACATGGTTAGTGTTGTTTGGAATTCTTGCTCTATTGCGGAAGTTGTAGTAGAGGTTTTGTTGGTCTGGCATATCTTGGATTGAAGATAGGTTGCAAAATCTTGTGGGTGTATCTCGAATGAAGGTCCAGAGGATGGTTCTTTTGATAAGGTCTTAACCAGGTCGAAAAGGTCATGTGGTTTATTAAGCGATCTCTTTAAGGTGTCAGAGTAGTATTGCTTCATCGTGTTAGTGATTGCGTTGCGATGCTCGGCCAGATGACAGTTGTATGTTTTCAGGTCATTTAGAGAATGAGATCGTCGCCAGCGTTTCTCTAGTTTCCGTAATTGGTTAAGTGATGCTTTAAGATCGGCTGAGTACCATGGGGCACTTGAGTGAAGAATGGATATGGATAACACTGAAAGCAAGTGTGCGGTAAGTTACCACACGCTGTTATGGCTGCCAATAGCACAGGTATACCTAAGACCGCCTCAAGAGCACAGTTACTATAATAGAGAATTTTGTATCACATACCTTACTTTCCCACAGATGTCCCCTACTCCTGATGACATCCCTCCATGCTGACAGCTCTCCCTGAGTGCCAGATTCCTCACCCCCAGGATTACAGAACCCCCTAATGAGAACACCCAAGATGCTTACCATGATAATTAGTCTTGTGATACTTCCTCTAGGGCATTGCATTCAAATGTTTCTCATGCATATTCATTAGGGACAGCCTGAAAACCTGAATGGTGTTTGGCCCTCCAGGACTGGAGTTGGGAACCTCTGCTCTTGGGGATCAATCTGCCAAATAAGGACAATCACTCTTTATTTAGTAGACTGACCCCTATAAGTAATACCAGAAGACTATTGATAGGGATCATAGCTGACATTTTGAAGCCAGAAAGCAGGAGGATCACTCCTGCCCCAGACACTATACCATTAGGGATACTCCAGTAAGTGCCCGGGGGGAGGGGGCATCTGGCAACAGTAGAACTGTCAACAAGGAGGTTGTCATTGGAAGAGGGTTTGGTATCAAGGGGAATGTCACTGGTGGTTCTGGCATCATGGAGGGTCTCAGTGGGAGAAGATCTGTCAACAGGGGGTGTCTGCAAGTGGGGTTGTGGTGCATCTTTGCACATTTGTTTTGGTTCAGTAGGACTATTTGACAGAAGCCTACATGGTAGGTTGGGGCCCTGTGCACTGTCAGGACAGGGGCTCAACCTACCTTCTATATCAAGTGCCTAAACCATAAACTGTTTTCTGGCTATTCCCCCAAATGTTAGCATTGCACTCACTGTGTATTAAAGTTTTGTACCAAATATGTGATAAGTTGTTCTCCAAGTCTAAATTCCTTGTTTTACTGTAAGTCCAATGTAGCCCCCCACACTGGACATTTGTGTTATTTGTGAACTGCGCTGATGCTAAATAGTGCGGTATATAAAAAATGCTAAATAAATAAAAATAAATAAATAAGTGCAAAAAGATATCACTCTTTAGTGAACATCCCAACATCTGCTACTCCAGTCTTCCTCCAGTACTTTAATACATCCAATTTCCTTTCTATAGCCTTATCTTAAAACCCTCATTGAGTTAATACCTTCAGAGGCACTTCATCTTTATGAAACAGTATTATGGTAATATTTTCTAATCTTTATAAAATCATCATGATTTCTGTTGCTTAAATGGTCTTGAAACCTTCATTCTGCCAAAAATTCCTTATAGGTTTGCCATGGGAGTGGAGGAGTAGCCTAGTGGTTAGAACACTGGCTTGATAGCCAAGCAACCAAGGTTCAAGTCTCACTAGCACTCCTCATGGCCTTGGGCAAGTCACTTAACCCTCCATTGCTCTCAGAAGAATGGCCTGGCAATCTACTTCCAGTGACACTGCCAAGAAGACCCAGGAGCTTCTGGGTCACCAGGAGTCAGGACTGACTCAAAGGCATGCATTGCAGGTTTGCTATGAGGAAGTCCAGAAGGGCTCCCTTGTAAGGGGATATAGGTGATCCTACACTTTCAAAGCATGGTACTGTAAATGGATGCAAAAAATGAAATTAAATAAATAAAATCAAGTATCTCAGTCATTGTAGGGTGGTGCTAGCCACTTAGAGGTTTTTGGGACCTGAGTGCTGTGAGGGGGGCTCAATTTTGCTGTGGCTGACACTTAAAAAAAGGCACATCCTGGGAAAACATGTAAATAGGCCATGGATCGTGGATCTAGCAGTGCCGTGAGAATGAGCCTAAGCTTGGGCCATGTGTATATAAAAATATAAATGGAGCCACAATCGTGGTTATGCCAGAGGTAGATGAGTCTGAACTAGAGATGGCATTGTGGCTGTATAAGCAAGACCATCCAACCATCAGGCAGACTAAGCAAATACCCTGGGCAGCACCTTCTTTGGGGCAGCAAAGAGTACCTATAGTCAAAGCAAAACAATGGGTCTTCGTAGCCTCAAAAGCTCATCAGCACATACTTTTACCTTCAGGGACAATGGGCAATCTCCAAAAAGTCCATTTACTCTTGTCGGTGGCTTTTGAAACTCTTTCTCCTTATGTACATATTTATTGTACAATTCATATTTAAATGTTTAATATTTAAATGCCTGTTGCCAAAATATGCATTTTTATAGGATTGTTGTGGGAGCGATGGTGTTGAAATGATTAAGATTGAGTTGACTTATCAAAATCTTGGGATAGGAGAGGTGCTAGGGTTCTAAAAATTAATTGTGAGGGGGCTGCAAGGCTGAAGGTTTACCCTTGCACTGGCCCTGTGCATGAGTGAGGCCCCAGAGAAGTGTAGAAAGCCATGAATTGTGGCATGCAAAATGTTGGAGCTTGGCCAGGATGCAGGTACTGCTTAAACCCAGATTTTATAAACGTGGACTTTCCTGCAGTCATTTCTGAAATCCAATAGGGACATCTAAGTTCATTGCGCCTCTCTAGACATGCCTCCACCATGTGCCCCTGCCTACTTGGATGTCCCCACACTGGAGACATCTGTAAATTTCATTTGTGAAATGGCTTCGGAGATGTCTCTGTGATGTGCATGTCTTTGGACATCCAAATCATGATTAAGACTTTTAAAATGATCCCCTTATGTTGCATTGTTGTTTGGAGGAGGGTCAGCATTGAGAAGCAGCAGAGGTCATGTTTGTGAGGAACATATTCCCATCAGCTAATGTGCTGCGCTGTGCCTTAAAAGGTGATACAATTAGTGCGGGTACACTTACATCCTCCTATTGAGAAGATGGTAACTGATCCTGTGCTAATTGCATGTCTTACTTTAGCATGGGTGAGCTGGCTACAAGGTATTCACCATGCCCACTTCCACCCTAACCCGTCTACTTACCACCCCGATGTGCAAAGCACAGTTAGCATGGAAATTGGGCCACACTGTGCTGGCAACATACCAACAGTTACTGCGGGTCACAGCACACAGTTAGTGTATGCTGTAACCAACACTAACTGCATAGTGTACTTCAGTAAAAGGACCCCAAAGTATGCTTAGGTTAATGCATGTTTTAAGGTGCATTTTTCATGCCTACATAACTGGCTATAAAATAGGAGCTTAATTTGTCAAAAAAACACATTAATGTGGAAGAGCATTTTAGATAGTGTAGGATGTGGAGATCAGAACTAAGATCTGGACAAGATGTACTCAGTTCTACTAAAGACAGACGCTTTTCTAAACTATGCATCCACATGCAGTGGGTGGAGCCTTTCAGAAATATGCATGCATGAAAAATCTGCAGGGGAAATCCACCAGCTCATTCATAGAAATGCCATATTTCCCAAAGGACATGTGTAAGAGTTGCCATGTGCACGTGCATCTGGGCTATGTCACAAACATGGACATGTTGATGCTAGGCAGCAGGTGCAAATCTGGATGCGGACAATTTTGGGATTACATGTGTATACCATAGATTTTTACCCCACCCTAGAACACATCCTTGACACGCCCCAGCATGACCATGTCTGTTTTTGATGTGGTGCAGTCAGCCATGTATAGATTTCACCCTTTCTAAAATGGAAACCTACACATGGACTGGATTTATAGGTGCATATGGCTACTTATAAACGTGGAGCCCAATTCACGTGTCCAGACCATCCAGACTGCCCCATTCAAGAAGGGCCCGTTAGGACCCAATTGTGGACTGCAGGAACAAAACTAAGCCGTGGTGCACAGAATCAGGCCTGTGGACAGCCCAGTGTACCCCTGTCGCCTGCCGGGATGTCCTCTCTGTAGGCGCTCCCAGCTCCCATGGCTTATGCCCCTCTCTTCCCCACTTCCCAATCCATGGCTGGCCTTCCAGGGCCTGGATCAAGCAGCGCAGACCCCCCTCCACAACCGGCCCTAGCCCCAGGGGGATCCCCAGGCTTGATCACCATGTCAGTGCTGCTTATTCCACCTTCAAAGTGGAATAAACAGCATGGCCCCTTTGACTCGGCAGTTCGTATAGGGCTGTGAGCAGATCCTGCCCCCTCCTGCCCTCTGCCAGATTTCCCTGTCTTGCTGCTCAGGACATACAGTGAGAGCAAAAGGGGGAATCAGGCCTGGATGGTTTGTGGGGCTGCAGCCCCATAACCCTCGTCTCAGAATTGGGCCATAAGTCATGAATAGGGCTTCAAAATAATCCCTTTAGAGATCCGATTCCATTTCAGTTTCCCAAAGGACGGATAATATTGCTGAACAAAACATGCATGCCCTTTTCATGCCTCTGGCCTATAAGTGCACTCATTCTGCTGCTCTGCATCTGTTCCCATCTCTTCTACTGCCAACTCCAGACTTTGCTCCTTTCACCTTGCTGCTCCCTATGCCTGGCACAAACTACCTGAGTCTATACATTAGACTTCATCTCTGATCCTTCTCAAATCCAGGCTGAGCGCTCACCTCTTGCTTACTGCTATTGGATCTGATCCACCTAATCTCCCTTGTGTTTCCTTGCCATTCACCCTAAGTGTATCCTGTCCACCGCTGCTGTGTTGTCTGTCTTGACTAGATTGTAAGCTCTGCTGAGAAGGGACCATCTTTTACGTGTGTCTGTGCAATGCTGCATATAGCTTGTAGCGCTATACAAATGATCAGTAGTAGCCGTACTAGTATTGCTTTCTGGCTATGGCATCTGATTCCCGGGTTGGACGGAGAGTCAGCTGGACATCCAGGCCCTCAGAATCGGGATACGGCCTGCCCATCCGGGCCCTCTGCACCCGATTCTGATCCAGGGGCAGCCCCCGCTGGATCAGAATTGAGTGCAGATCCGGCATGTCTAGTTTCTGGATGTCCAGATGAGCAGAACGGGCTCTGATCATGATGGGGCCCATTGCCAACAGTATATGATCTTATTAGAGTACCCTATGAAAAATATTCCAGAAAGAATCTGAACAGGTTCCCTATAGCTAAATGTCAAAACATATCCCTAGCAATAATAAGGGACCCTCAGAATAAGAGCATTCAGCAGTGAAAACAGCACTAACACAAAAGTTAATAGCATCATCATTGGTCTCAATCAAGGTGCATAATGGGCATGTATTAGTGCTCTTTTCACTGTTGAATGCTCTTATTCTAAGGGTCCCTTATTATTGACAGGGATATGTTTTGACATTTAGCTATAGAGATCCTTCTCTGATTTTATCTGCCCGATCACACTGGTACCTGGTGATGCTGCAGTCATTCATATGGTCCAGGTATTGGTCAGACTTTCATGTCCCCCCTGAATTGCAAATCCTTCATTGCACCCCTCAAACTGCACACATACACTCACTCACTTTCAGTCACAAAAACATAATTCTACCAAAAAAATACGCTGAACCTATACATAATAACTATGGAAACATAGAAAAATGACGACAGAAAAAGACCACATGGCCTATCTAGTCTGTCCTTCCATATCAACAACTACAACAGTCCCCTTTTTTCCTTTACAGATCCTCTGTGTTTGTCCCATGCTTTTTTGAATTCAAATACTTTCCTCATCTCTACCACTTCCACTGGGAGACTATTCCATGGATCCGCCACTCTTTCCGTAAAGAAATATTTCCGCATATCACTTCTGAATCTATCCCCTTTCACCTCATCCCATGTCCCCTCGTAGCAGAACTTGCTTTCAGTCAAAAGAAGCTCTTTCCCTGTACATTTATGCCATGGAGGTATTTAAACATCTCAATCATATTACCTCTATCCCGCCTTTCCTCTAAGGTGTACTTATTAAGATCCTTAAGTCTGTCGTCATATGCTTTATAATGAAGACCACGAACCAGTTTAGTAGCCACCATCTGTACTGACTCCATCCTCTTTATATCCTTTTGAAGGTGTAATCTCCAGAATTGCACACTATACTCCAAATGAGTTTGCATCAAAGACTTATACAGAGGCACTATCACCTCCTTTTTTCTGCTAGCCATTCCTCTCCGTATGCTCCCAAGCATCCTTCTAGCTTTTGCAGTCACCTTTTCTACCTGTTTAGCTACTTTAAGATCATCAGACACAACCACGCCTAGGTCCCACTCTTCTTTAGTGGACAAAAGTACTTCACCCCCTATACTATGTTTCTCCCTTGGATTGCTGCATCCCAAATGCATGACCTTGCATTTTTTAACATTAAATCCCAGGTGCCAAATTCTAGACCATTCTGCAAGCTTAGCTAGATCCCTCCTCATGTTATCTACACCTTCCTGAGTGTCTACTCTATTGCAGATTTTGGTATCATCCGCAAAGAGGCAAACCTTACCCGACAGCCCTTCTGCTATATCACTAACAAAGATGTTAAAAAGAATTTGACCAAGGACAGATCCCTGGGGCACAACACTGGTAACTTCCTTCTCCTCAGAGTGAGCTCCATTTACCTGTACTCTTTGTCGCCTCCCACTCAACCAATTTCTAACCCAAGCAGTAACTTTAGGGTCCATCCCTAGCGTGCTCAGTTTGTTTATAAGTCGCCTCTGAGGAACGGTGTCAAAGGCTTTACTGAATCTAAATATGCCACATCTAGGGGTCTCTCTCGGTCCAACTCCCTGGTCACCCAGTCAAAGAAATCAATCAGATTTGTCTGACAAAAGCTGCCTCTGGTGAATCCATGCTGCCTCGGATCCTGTAATCCACTGGACTCCAGAAACCTCACTATTTTCTCTTTCAGCAGCGTTTCCAATAATTTACTCGCCAACAAAGTTAAACTAACTGGTCTGTAGTTTTCAGCAACATTTTTACTTTCACTTTTGTGTAAAGACACCACATGAGTCTCTCTCCAGTCCTTTGGCACCACTCCCATCTCCAACGAGTCATTGAAAAGGTCAGTCAGTGGAGCTGCTAGAACGTCCCCAAGTTCCCTCAGTATTCTAGGGTGTATCCCATCTGGTCCCGTTGCTTTGTCTACTTTAAGTTTAGCTAGTTTCTCACGAACACAGTCTTCTGAAAATTGTTCAAGATGCCCCTCGCTTCTGTTCCTGTTTGTGAGTGTTTTCTGAGGTCCTGTTCCTGGTTCTTCATCTGTGAGCACAGAACAGAAATATTTGTTAAGCAATTCCGCTTTATCCTCATCAGCTTCTACATATTCCTCCCCTTCACCCTTGAGTCTGACAATACCACTTTTTCTCTTCCTTTTCTCACCAACATATCTGAAAAATGTCTTATTCCCCCCCCCCCCCTACATTTCATTGCATTGGCTATTTCCTCCTCTTTTTGAATCTTTGCTTTCCTGACTACTTTGCTATCTTCTCTAAGGTTTTCCAAATATAGATACCTGTCTTCCGCTCTCTGTGATCTCTTGTATTTCATGAAGACCTCCCTCTTTTTCTTCACCTTTTCAGCTACTTCTTTCAAAAGCCATAGCTGTCTCCTTTTCCTTTTACCTTTTTTTACCATTTTAACAAAAAGGTTTGTTGCCCTTAAAGTATCCCCTTTCAGTTTTACCCACTGATTTTCTACATCCCCCAGCTGTTCCCATCCCGCTAACGACTCCCTGAAGTATTGGCCCATCTTGGCAAAGTTAGTTTTCCTAAAGTCCAAGACCCTCACTTTTGAATGGATTCTATCAGCCCTAGTCCTAATACTGAACCACACCATCTGGTGATTACTGGATGCAAAATGATCTCCCACTATAACATCAGAAACATTTTCACCATTGGTAAGCACCAAGTCCAATATGGCCCCTTCAAGTGTGGGGTCTGTTACCAATTGCCTGAATAGTTCTCCCTGTAGAGAATACAGGATCTCCTTACTTCTAGATGATACTGCAGCAGGAATGTGCTAATCAACATCTGGCATATTGAAATCCTCTATCAGCAGCACTTCCCCTTTCCTAGCAATGCTGTGTATGTCTTCAATTAACTCTCTGTCCATCTCTTCCTCTTGTGAAGGAGGTCTGTATATCACGCCAATGCAAATAGATTTCTCTTTCCCTCTTTCTAGTTTAACCCATAGTGCCTCCTCTCTCCCTTTTAAGCTCTGTAATTCCAAAGATTTAATATTATTTTTTTACATATAGTGTCACTCCTCCTCCCCTTCTTCCTACCCTTTCCTTTCTGAATAAAGTATAGCCTGGTATAGTTACATCCCAGTCATGGTTTTCTGTGAACCATGTTTCTGTAACTGCCACTAAATCCAAGTCGGCTACTCCCACCAAAGCTTCAACATCATGGATCTTATTTCCCATGCTATGGGCATTAATACACACTGCTTTCCATATGTTACCCCTTTTACCCATTTCCATAAAGGTATTTAATGTTTCACTTACCTGGGGGCTTTCTTCACCCATCCCAACAAATCTAGTTTAAAGCCCTCTTTAGTAGATTAGCCAGTCTACTACTGAAGACGTGTCAACCTTTCTTGGACAGATGGACACCATCTCTGTTCTGCAACCCTTGGAATAGCATCCCATGGGCCAGGAAACCAAAACGCTGTCTATGACACAATCCACGCAGCCATGCATTCACATAACATAATAGCATGGGTTACCAGGAGTAAAAATATGATCATCATACATCACATGCAACAACACAAAGATTCCAATTATGGACGAAGTTAGATACCTCGGAGTAATCCTTGATAAAGGACTCAACCTACGATCTCACATAAGAAAAACTGTTAAAAACGCTTATTACAGAATGAAAATAATCAGACGCCTCAAGCCTCTTCTCTCATATGATCACTTTCACACAGTCTGCCAAGCACTTATTACTCCCATACTAGATTTTTGTAACCCAATCTACAATGGTCTATCAAAACATTCTCTCAAACCACTTCAAATGGCACAGAACACAGCAGCCAGAATAATCAATGGCTCCACAAATCATGACCACATTACCCCCATCCTCAAAGAACTCCACTGGCTCCCAATATCCCACCGCATCAAATATAAGATGATCATAAATATTTTCAAAATGAGACACAAGAGATCTGCAATCAGCCTCCATGCCCTCTTACTCCATAATACCAGCAACAGACCAAGGAGGCAAACCACTTCAAACACCCTCAACACCCCAAGAAACTACGCTAAATCATGCAAATTCACTACACAAAGAGCAATTTCATTAGCTGCCCCTTTAATATGGAACTCCCTCCCTCCTGACTTACGATCAATTGACGATTTAAAGGACTTTCGTAAACAATTAAAAACTGTACTCTTCATTGAACACTACGGATCAACAATTAACTAGATTCCATCTATTGTAGTTGTTATATAAAAAGATTTTCTATATTAGTTAACCCATGTTATTTATCCTACCTTACTACTTTGATGTTATGTTTATACTGTGTATGTTTCCCTTACTTTATAACCTTTGTATGTCTTGTAACCGCTTTGATTGAAGGAAAAGGCGGTATAAAAAACTTGTTAAATAAATCTCTGTTTCTCACCCAAACAAGGATCCTTTCCTTGCTCACACCCATACTATCCCTACATCAGCAGTCCTATTCTTCAGAACATGGGAATTGTTATGGTCCCCTAGATTGGCACCTTTAGCACAAACAGCACATTTCAGCATTTCCATAATACACACTATTGCTCTTCTTAATATTTCTGTAAGGGTGTTTATTTATATTTATATACCTTAAAACATTCCCTCATCTCTGTTTTCTGTTTCTTAATACTGCATCGTATGTTTTTCCAGACTGCAGTCACAGCAGTTCAAAACGTAATTGTCACAACCATTCTACAATATGGGATGCAATGCAGAGAAGAGCTGGATTTTTTTCTAAGTCTTGACCTTATACCACATTTCCGCAGGAATAACATGGACATCTGCAGGAAACACTGAAAACGTACATGGGACTTTCCTGAATAAGCCTTATACGTCTCTATGGCTGACCACATCCCCATCTGCCCCTTCTGAGTACATTCTGAGATCCCCGTGCTAGCGCTGTGGACGTGCATGACAGCAGTGTTTTAAAATACAGTTGGGGATGTTTTCGGCACATAAACATCCCCACCGCATTTACAAACCCCTTATTCATGCTCTGGAATGACCCCCTTAATGTATAAGTGACACATGTTTGCAAAAACCTTTTGGGAGTTAATGGAGGTACGCTTGACTCCGTGGCTCCCCTTTCCTCCATATACCCCCCGACCCCCCCGACCCCCACTTCCCCCTTTTTTATTTCTTCCCATTCATAAATCAAACAACACTCATATTGGGTATTAACCGGTCGCAGCTTTATTAACATTCCAGCATTATTAAAACTCATATTCCAACATAACCTCATAACAATCTATCCAGCGGAGCAATGCCTCATCAGCCATATTATTAGCAAGGTGACATCCACTCTGCCTCCGCCGCGGACAAGCCAACGGCTCATTAAGTACCCACACCTCTTTGGCCTCGCCATATGATTAGCAAAGGCCAACCAGGGTTGTCCGGGTCGGTAGCATCCCGCCCCGCCTTAATCATTACCTAAGGCTCCGAACCCCGGAAACTCTGGGATCCCGCCTACCTCCCCCCAGCTGCCACACCCCATAACCCCCCTCAAACCACCGGACACAGCAAAGGGAGGGAGGGCGGGACCCCACCAGCTCTCTCCCCTCTGCCTTGCTGACCTGATCCTGCTGCCTGCGCTCTGCGTCCACCCCTCTCCCCGAAGCCCTCTTCCCCCGCAATTGGTTCCCCACCTTCCTTCACGCGGCAGGAGCCAATCAGTTTAAAAGATGCCGTCCTCCCCTGGCCACATCCGCGCACATGCGGGGACACCACCTCGCCGCCCCCTCATTAATGACGGCCATCACGGACTGTGCCCCGCGGCCTTACTATAATGGAGGTACGCTTGACTCGGTGGCTCCCCTTTCCCCTACATACCCCCCGACCCCCCCCCCCTTCTGCCTTTTTTATTTCTTCCCATTCACAAATCAAACAACAATCATATTGGGTATTAACCGGTCACAGCTTTATTAACATTCCAACATTATTAAAACTCATATTCCAACATAATCTCATAACAATCTATCTGGCGGAGCATTGCCTCACCAGCCATATTATAAGCAAGGTGATATCCACTCCGCCTCCGCAGCGGACAAGCCAATGGCTCATTAAGTACACACCCCTCTCTGGCCTCGCCATATGATTAGCAAAGGCCAACCAGGGTTGTCCAGGTTGGGAGCACCCCGCCCCCACCATAATCATTACCTAAGGCTCCGGACCCTGAAAACCTCTGGGAACCATGCCGCTTGCCACCCCCCAAACCCAAATGCAACCAGCTAAAACTCCCATCTGACCACATATTCCAAGGCCTCCTACCACTCGTTGAGCAACAGATCCATTCCCACTGGGGATAAATGAACCCCATCTGGCCTATACAAGCTGGGACAGCCAACATCCACCCATGAGTGCAGGATTTGATAACCCCCGTGCTCACAAATCCATTGCCCAATTTGCCGATTGATTTTCGCCACCCCCCATGACCACCGTCGCTGCAAACCACAGGCCGGCCTTGGAATAATGTCACAGAATTATTGGGTCAATTACTGAACGTGTAACTGAATAACAAAATTCCAAATACGTTCAATTATAACAAAGTGAGAAAAATAGAGCTTCAGGCAAAAAAAATTCCACACTCTAATCCATTTCCATTTAGTAAATGAAACAAGGTCTCAGACATATATGGCACTCAATCTAGACTTTCGTCTGTTCATGTAGTGCCTGATTGCATCAATGACCTTCAAATCATTCGAATTTCATTACTATTTTAGAGTTGTGCTTATTTGTACAAGGACTTAGCTGTGTTGCCGCATCGGACTTTCACCAACGTTCAAAGAGGATCCCGACGCACTGGTAAGGCGCCATAAGGCGTTTCAAAATTTCATCAGGAGATCCTATACAGACACCGCTCCTGTGCTCTAAAATATAAGAACAAAAAACACAAAATAATCCTCATGCCTCTCCCCACTACACAAACATATTGTTAAAACCATTAAAACTATTGTACTCACTATAAAAAGATGCTGCCCGCATCTTCATTCATGCATTACGATTCCGTGTATCCACACCAAAGACGCCGTGCATGCGAGATGGAACTCTCCACCACCTTTTAAAACCTCTGCCCATTAAAACCCAAGCAGATACACCTGTCCCTCATTCATTCGGAATGCCCCCCACTACACACTGAGCACGCATGTTGGAACTTACAATCGGGAAAAGGACACACAGACTTATTGAATCTCCAACACACATCCCCCAATTCACTCCCTCCTGCTTTCTGCTGCGGCACTCTCCCCCCCTGCCCGAAAGGAATGAGTCGACCCTTGTGCTGTAACAGCCCCTCCTCTGGCTCCCCCAACCCCCCCCCCCCGGGTCTGGCTGACATCTGTGTTAGCCATAAATTAATGTCCTGCATCCCCCACGACGCCAATTTATTCTCCTCCATCTTATCCCTGAACTTTTCATCATAATTAAGCCAGGCCCAACCTTCATGCGTCTGAGCCGCCTCCAAGATAGAGTCGGCATATGCCAGTAACATCCCATAATCCTCCGGAGAATGCCAACCCCACACGCTAGCCAATCCCAAAAACGCTCTTGTCCAGTTAATCACATTCCATAACACCTTCTTAACCCTACCCACCTCTCATCCTCTTTTCTCTTCCTCTTGCTCTCGCCCGACCTCCTTCTCCCTTCTAACAACTGAAAAATGTCTATATAGCGCCTCTTCCGAATCCGACGCCATAGTTTCCACGGTAAGCTCTCCCACAACTCCGAAAACGCGGCTAACGAAGCTGACACCCCAACCGCCTCAGACTTAGCCGGCATAACCAAAACCACCGCATCCACCACCTGATTCGCTCCTAAAGCCGATGAAACCGACTCCGAAGATGATGAGGACGACCGAGCTATGCCTCTGCCAACACACATGGCGCCGCTTCTTATGCACTTTCCCTCCTACCACGCCCTGCGAGCCCCTCTCCCGCCCTTGCCCCTCCCCCGGATCCAAGAGCAACTCACCTGCAACAGCCGTCGACGCCGTCACTGTACCGGTCCCAGCAAGCGGCTCTTGCACATCCAGACCCCGTTGTCCATCACTCCTAGCGGCAGCCAGTCCCGCAGCACACATCCCAGCTGTTGATCCTGCTGTTCCTTCATCTGTCCGCAGGTCTCTCGTTCCCGGTGTGCCCATAGCTGCCTGCGGGGATATAGAAAACACAGTGGGGGGAACTGCAGGAGCCCAAACAGATGGTCAGGCCCCCAGCCATTCCGTCCCTGAGGAACCTTGCCCCCCCCCCCAACCAATGTTCCCAAGCCCCTAGGCTGCCTACCGGATATCCCGGATTCTGCCTGACCGGATACCCCCCCCCCCCGTGTGGCACGTCCCTTGCCCCCTTGTGCCAGCCGATAAGCCACTACCCTCACAACCCACCCCAGGCAGCATTGATCCCTGATAAAGCTCTTGCACCCCTGCCTGTCCCCAGGGATTGAACCAGGGGCCCCCAGCATTACTTGCCCCTATGCTCTCCCACAGCCTACCCTCGCTCATGCCAATTTCCTCATCAACTCCCCTCACCAGCCCCCTCCCCCCACTATCCTGTACAATCGCGTGCCCCCAAGTCTACCCACGAGCCCGAGCATGACCCTTCCCTTGTGCTGTAAGAGAACCGTCACCTCTCACCCGCTCTCTCCCCCTACCCTACCTTGGAATGGAGCAAGAGCCCCTTTCTCCCCTTCCAATCTGGCCTCCCCGTACAGCACCTCTCTGATCTGCACTGACATGCTGCCCCCCGAGGCCTGACAAGCTACACCTGCCCCTCCATGCAGCCTCCCCCATTGCCCGACGAGCTGCGCCTGCCCCTCTCCCGGTCCTACCCTTCCGCGGAGACATACCTTGCTTCCCGAATCCACCAGTACATGCTACTTGCCTGCCCTGACTGGACCCCGCCACATGGCTTTCCTCCTCCTCACAGCTCTGGCACCAGCACACACCGCTTCCTGCTCCCCTCGACCGCAGCAGGACTCTCCCACGTGCTCCGCCACTCCGCACCAAGTCTCCCTCGATCACACACCAGAGCCCCAGAGAAACCGTTGAAGGCCTCTCAACGTTGCCACGCCGCTGCTGCTCCTGATTTGCACTCGACCCCTCCGGCTCTCAATCAGATGACCACTTCTGATTAATCAGTTGCAGCTTACCGATGCACAAATGCTCACCGCTCCTCAGATCAACGCCACCAGCTCTCTCCCCTTTGCTTGCTGACCTGATCCCGCCGTCTGCGCTCTGCGCCCGCCCCTCTCCCCGAAGCCCTCTTCCCCCATGATTGGCTCCCCCCGCCTTCCTTCACACGATGGTAGCCAATCAATTTAAAAGATGCCATCCTCCCCTGTCCACAACCGGCCTTGCTCCCCCACCTCACGCACACGCAGGGACACCACCTCGCCGCCCCCTCATTAATGGCAGCTGTCACGGACTGCACCCCACGGCCTTACTATTCTTGCATTTACAAACCCCTTATTCATGTTCTGGAATGACCCCTTTAATGTATAAGTGACACATGTTTGCAAAAACCTTTTGGGAGTTTCTTGAAGTGTGCAGTGACTGGAAAATTGGTGCAGAAGTGAACAGCTGCCATTTTTTACAAATTGCTTTTTAGCACATGACTCTTCAAAACTGATATGATCAATTCTTAATTACTATTTAAGTTGGGTTTGGGGCTTTTTGAGAGCAATTTTATAAACTCCCATACAGTTAACACACGTTGCCATACTTGGGACTCATTTTATAAATAAAGTACACACATGCTTATAAACTGAGATGTACTTCCCCACCCCTATCTAGTTGCAGCAGTTACACTTGCTCTAGAAAAACATAAATGCATGCAAATTATAATATTTTATAACTTATGCATGTAAATTTAGACGCTGCCACTGTGCATTCCCAAACTGTAGGTATGTGTGATAGGACTTGCACATGTGCTTACAGAATAATGACCATTTAAAGCATGCATATAAATGCCTTGCATCCACATGCCCTTTAAAATAGGGACTTTTGTGCGTTACTAGCATGTAACTTTCTAAATGTCCCTTATAACCTGGGAATAAAATAGTGATGGTTTTTTTTAACATTCATTTGATGAAATCACCCCAAAGTGCCTGGTAGTAGAAGGAGTTTATGCTACTGAAGTGACACTTGAATCAGAATAAACTTTTTTCTTTAATTAGGAAAAATGTCCTAAATCTGCTTTGCATTTATTGTTAGGATTGTCTTTCTGAACATGGAGTGCCTGTCTGCAGAACGGGAGATGCCCAGGTTTTTCTTGGGTTTCTGTTGCATTCCATATCTTTTTAGGTTATTGATAAACTCCAGATTTCACTCGCATGTAACAGGATTGGTTGAATGATGCCATCAATTAATTGTAATAATAGTTTTTACAGGATCCTTGAAACTGGCTGAGTTTCTTTATTGCTTATTAGACCCTTTGAGCTGTTCTTTATAATATCATTATACCTAGACAATTTAAAATTCTCAGATGAACTTGGTGTCAAACCATCCAGGATATACTCAGTGTCTTCGTTATTTGGGTAAATTTGAAATTGTTTTTGAGATTGATATACCTTTTTCTTGAAAATCATAATTTCTGGGGGGTGGGGGAGGGAGGGTTCCACATTAACATTTAGGATCCAATATTTAGAGTAAACCTTTAGAGGTTTTAAGTTCTCTTGCCAAACTCCTGAGCAGGAGAGAAAATGAGTCGATCAAAATGAGTTGATCAACTACATTTTACCTCTTAATTTATTTCATTTCACTCTTGGGAATGGGGATCTCTGGGTAGATCATTAATGTAGATGTTAAAGAGGGTAGGACTCTTGATGTCTTACTTCTGAATCTAATCTGAAGCTGACAGAGTATCTTTATCTCTCAGGCTGGTAGCAGGTAGGATTTGGTGGTTGTCTCTTTAAGACTGTTAATTGTTTTCTTATGTTTCATGTGAAACAGAAAGGTGGCATTGTGACAGACTGGTCTATGAGCTCTAAAAAAGCACTCCCTGCTCAGGTTTTGCCCAAAACATTACTTGACACCTTACCCTATTACAATAGCTGAATGTGGGGTGACCTTTTGATGCTGACACTGGAGATGGCCAGGCCTCTCTGGCACCTACTAAAGGAAGTTCAGCCCACCTAAGGTCTGTATTTAAGCAGTAGGGACCCTCCTGATTCATAACTATGTATCAAGCCAAAAGATTGTGCATGCTCTACTGTGGAATGTTTATTAGATGTTGCTAACCTTAGGTTCAATGTTAGATATGTTAGTTCCTAGAGCAGATGTTTGGGAGGGGCCCCAAAAACCATTGGCAGGCTATGATATCTCAAGTTTTGGGAAGACAGGGCCTTCTAAAGCATGGGTTCCAAGACTTATTGCCCTAGTGCATCACCCTAATGTTGGCCATGACTAGCCATTCTGCTAATGTCTCTTGGTTCTCCCTTTCCTTCTTGTAGACCCTGCAATAGAAATTAAGAAACCTTTCTTCACCTTTCTCAGGCTCTTTGGAATACTCCCTGAGTTTCTCTAGGCAACAGGTCAAAATAAAACATTTCTGGATAAAAGTATAGCCTGAAGTCAAGAAAGCCATTAAGATTAGTGTCTGTGTCTATAGGAGGAAATTTCAAGCAGAGTAGTATGTACAGAATGGGGACAAACTGAATAGATGTGAATACATGGCAGATGAGGAACTGTAGGGCTGGGTGTTTTCCCCCAAAAAATATGAAAAAAGAAAAAGAGGATATTAAAGGCACCCATGTATCAAGCGTGCAAGAGAGAATATACAACCAATGAAGCGGACATGCTCACCCTCACCAACAATCACCTCTCCATATGCCTAATCTACCGAGCACCCACCTCGAGCACCGACCTATCAGGCATACTACAACACATATCTGAGAGCGCCATCTCCACAAAAGAGCAAATAATCCTTGGAGACTTCAACCTCCCATCACTCCAAGACAATTATGCCGAAGCCTTCATCAGCGCCATGGAAGCAATGAACCTAACACAGATCATACACGAACCAACACACGAGAAAGGGAATACACTTGACCTCATATTCCTGAACTCCCAAAATGCCACCTCATACAAAAACCCAAAGATAAAGTGTGTACCATGGTCAGACCACTATCTCATCAACATCTCCCACGCCTACCAGCACACCAACGTTAAAGAGAACAAACAACATACAAGAAGATTTAAACCATTCATCAAAGAGGACTTCCTGGCACAAATACTACCTAAACTACAAACAAGTTCCACTGATATCAATGATCTAATCTTAAACTGGAATACTACAATCTCCTCTGCAATCCCGTGCAACAGCAAACAGCACCAAAACCAAATGTACCTCAACAAAAGCCCGATGGTTCACCCCCACCCTACGGAGACTAAAAACCAAACTCAGGAGAGCGGAGAGAAGATGGAGAAAAACCAAAAAAAGAAGAGGATAAAACAAAATACATGAATGAACTGGACGCTTACCACACAGAAACTGATAAAGCAAAAAGGACCTACCACTCAAAGATCATAAACATCTCAATAAACAAACCACGTGAGCTCTTTGGGATTGTCAAGAAGCTAACAAAAGCACCCAACCACTCTGACCAGCTACCAAACATACCACCAGAACTACTAGCATGCCAATACAAACAGCTTCAACAACCACAAAATCCACAACTGAATGCAGAAGCAACAACCCACCCTACTACCATAAACGCAAACTGGAGCACATTTGAAACAATCACAAAACAAAAAATAGAATCCACTATCTCCTCCCTAAATACTACCACCTCTCCACTGGATCCCTGCCCTGCAGAATGGATAAAGAAATCCAAAGAGGACTTAAGCACACCCCTAACCCACATTGTTAATGAGTTCCTCAAACAAGGACGCATGTCAGACATCCTCAAAACCTCCATCATCCGCCCAACCCTAAAAAAACAAAACCTAGACCCCCTTGACCCCGCCTCCTTCAGACCCATAGCAAGTCTTCCATTCACCACCAAAATCATTGAGAAGATAGTCCAACAACAACTTCAGGACCACTTGGATGATAACAATATACTGGACCCACAACAACATGGTTTCCGTCCATTCCACGGAGTCGAGACCCTCATGACATCATTAATGAACACCCTTATCAAGGGCACACAGACCAAGCACTCTGGATATGCTATGATCTTCCTGGACATATCTGCAGCCTTTGACACCATCTCCCACACCATCCTCCTACACAGACTCCAAGAAATTGGCATAAAAAATGTTGTACTTCAATGGTTCCACTACTACCTGAACAATAGACAGCATCAAATCCGCACAAACTTAGCAACCTCCCCCCCCCCTTCCAGCAACACTAAGGAGTACCCCAAGGATCCACACTATCCGCCATGCTCTTCAACATCTACTTACAACCACTCTGCTCAATCATACGTGCTCATAACATCAACTACCACATCTATGCAGATGACATAATGCTCTATGGACCAATCACAACCACCAACCCGGTGAACAACCACCTATCAGACTGCTTCATAGAAGTCTCCAGCTGGCTACAAAGGAACAACCTATCCATCAACATAAAAAAACAGAAGCCCTCATAGTAACCAAAGACCCAAACTTCACCCCACTTATGCACCTCAACTTAGGAGGCACACAAATACAAATTCAACCACACATAAAATACCTAGGAGTCATCATAGACCAAGCGCTCACACTCAAACAACAGATCAAAAAAACTACCGGAATAATATTCCACAAGGCTAAAACAGTACAACGCCTAAGGCCCCTTATTGACCCACAGGACTTCAGGACAGTTATGCAAGCTATGACGCTCCCCCACCTGGACTACTGCAATATAATCTACCACGGACTGCCTGCCACCCACACCAACCCACTACGAACAGCCTTAAATACCACAGCAAGAATTATCCAGAAATCAAAAAAACAAGATCACATCACCCCAGTCCTGAGAGAACTGCACATACTCCCTCCCTTGAAGCAAGAATCAAATACAAATCTGCCCTACTTATCCACAAAGCCCTCTACCAAACTCATACTTCCCAGCTCCGCACTCTATTGCCCCAACCCACTCACAACAGAACAACCAGACAAACTACCAACAACACCCTCACCATTCCCCACGAATGAACTAAATACAATCAACGGACCTGCAACAGAGCCTTCGAACTGTATGCGCCATCCTTCTGGAACTCTCTACCAAGTCAAATCCGAAACAACGGAGATCCCTCAACATTCAGGAAACAACTAAAAACCATCCTGTTCCAGGAATACCTCGGACCAGAAACAAACATCCATCACTAAATACTCCTCCAGACCTCATAACATACCCTCAGATCTGTCTACTAAGAGTCTCATGTCCACTGTTTGTCCTTAATGTTTGTTCCGATCATTAATGTTGGCCCCCTGGTGACAGACCCCCCCCACCCTAGAATTGATCACTGTCCCCCGCCCTTCAATGTTAAGCCGCTTTGAACCGGTGAAAAGCGGGATATAAATACAGTTAAATAAATAAATAAGTAGGGCTGGGTGTTTTCCCCCCAAAAATATGAAAAAAGAAAGAGGAGATTAAAGGCACCCATGTATCAAGCGTGCAAGAGAGAATATACAGAGCCATGAACCTTCAAGAGACTAGCTAGCCATAGCTGAGGAATGAGTGTGTTCAGTGAAGACTTGAAATAAACAGGAAGAGAGGTGAGACCGTGAACAGAGCAGGATAGAGAGAGGCAGATAGTCCCAGATGCTGTTAATGAAGCAAGCAGGGAAGTGTGATTTACTGTGTCAAATGCTTAAATGAATTTCTCTCTAAAATGTGCAATTTATATTGATTTTTATTGTGTGACAACTGCAATCAAATCAATGGAGCATTCTTGCTCTGAAAACAGCTGTGCCTAACCTAGACACATCAAATTGCTGATGGGAAGCTTGTTTGTTTATGGCTGGATATTAATGCTAAGCCCCTGAGTAATGTTTGAACACCATGTTGTAGGTGTAACATCTTTCTGCTCATTCAGCTGTCAAAAGTAAAACTTGAATTCTGATGATCCTTGCTGCAATCATTGTGTCTAGACTAATGAAAAGTTAACTATAGCATTTTGTTCTTGAACTTGGAAATGTAGAAGAAATGATTATATATGAAAAAAAAACTCATATCGATGAACCCTGGCTCCATTCATACCAACTCCTTCTTCTTTCAAATTTTACACGATTAGTGATGATCACTTTTCCCCATAGCCACAAGAAAAGTTTCATCTAGGTTCACAGTATAGGAGAGTTGACCATAGCCTTGAGGCCATGATCTATTTTGTCTCTTCTCTGTCCTCCGTCGTGACAGTGATGATCTTTCCACCTTCCCTCCCTCCTACAATGTAGTGTTATGGAACTGCTCAGTGGGAATTTCAGCAAAGATTTATATGCCAACGACATTGTTGTGAGTTTTTCTATGTTGAGCTAGAGGAAAAATCAGTCAATACTTCGGAATGATTCTAGCTTTTTGGGATATCTCTCCATTGTCTTCATTAAATGATGCTGTATAGGAGACTTGTGTTTGATTCTTAGACCAGACTCATGCTCTCAGGATGATGACGCTGCAGATACCGCCTTCATAGGGGACACTGTAGGCATAAGAGATGAGGAAATTAGCCTAGGAGACGAGAATGAGGGAGGAATAATAAACTGGAAATGGTTGGGTAGAGCCAACTTTGAAGGTAAGAAAGAAATAGAGGAGAGGCAGAGGTGAACTAGGAAGGTACTTCAAAGAAATGCTTTACAGAAGACAAAGCTCTTAAGTGGGAAGCATAGGTGGGTTTACAACTAAAAGCCATTAGGAAAGTAATTGGAGTTTGAGATGGTTCTGTGAAAAGCTGTAGTAGGTGGTGTTAATCCATCTGAGTAAGAAGACCCCAGCTTGACTTGATTTGAAAAGAAAGCTGTCATGTTCTACAGAAATTTACACAGAACTTTTATATAAAGGTTGTGTAGAAGAAGTAGGCATGATATGAGAATTTCGATAGAAGAGATAAAGAGGACTGGAGTTTAAAGCAGCAGATTGCACATGTGCTTAGACTCAGTTGCAGCCCATATTAAAGACTTGGTAAGAAATATAAGTGCACTGTATAAAAACAGCAAGGAGAGATACTTCCCCTGGCAACTGCAGAAGTACAAAAATGTTGATGCTTGAAATGCCCTCCCGATGGAAGTGGTGGGGGCAAATACAGTGACAGAATTCAAAATGGCATGGGGCAGACACAGTGGATCCCTTTATAGCAACAGGATAAAATCAAAATAAACTTAACTACCTATTATAATATCTCAACAAATAGGGGTGACCTACACAGAGCAGTGGGTATACCCCTAAACAAAGGCATGGGAAGAGGTGACCTGCACGGAGCAGCAGGGGCAGACTAGATGGACCATACTGGTCTTTATCTGCCATCATATACTATGTTACTATGTAAGATGATCCCAAACAGCAACTGAGTTTAAAGTGAGATTTCTCAAGAAAATTTCCATCTCAGAGCAATTCCTTTGATATTAGGATTCAAGCCCTAGAAGGACTAAAGAGACTGTAGACTAGAATTATTTTATACATAGATACAAGCTGATTAAAGGAGCAGAGACTCTTGCTATTTATTATTTATTTTATTTATTTATTTACATTTCTTTTATACCGCGCTATTCAACATCAGTGCGGTTTACATAAAACATAATACATACATGTTGCATATAATGAACTGTGCTTACAGGAAACAGGAAATAAAACTTGGTTAACTTGGGGTAACTGTTTACATCGGATTTTCATATTATACAGGCTATACTTATGAGTGTCTTACAGGGTAGGTTTAGACATAATATCTATCTTAGACTGCGGGTGACACTACTGTATCTTCGTCCATCTTGTAGTACTGAAGGAATAGGTAATGTTTCACTGCCTTCCTAAATTGGACCAAGTCAGTGATTGCACGTATGTTGGGTGGAAGAGAATTCCAGCTTCTAAGGTGCACATAGTTTGAAAACTCTGTTAACTGTAGCATGGGTGCATTGGGTTATTTCTTTTGGGACTACTAATGTGTTGATAGCTGCCGATCTCCTGGACCTGTTGGATGGTGTGGTATGGATAAGCTCTGCTAATGATGTAGAGGCTAGCCCATTGAATGATTTGAAAGTAAGCAGCAGAATTTTGAAAGATAGTCTGGACTGTATGGGGAGCCAGTGAAGATGTTTTAGGATGGGTGTGATATGATCTTTCTTAGACGCTCCAATTAGAACTCTCGCTGCTGCGTTCATCGCAAGCTGTAGAGGGTTTAAAGTAGATTGAGGGAGACCGTGCAGGATTGAATTTGTGTAGTCAAAATGAGGCGTGATTAGCGCCTGATAAATAGTCCGGAAGTCGCTTGGTTCAAGTAGGAAACGAAGGTGCCTGAGGGTACAGATCTTGTGGTATATCTCTTTAACTACGTTGCTTATGTGGATCTTCATGTCAAGGCACTGGTCCAGGGTGACTCCAAGGTACCTGATGAAAGAAAAGTTTTTGATGAATTAAACACTACCTTTTTGAACTTGTACACCAGAAATGAGTGAACACCTATTAAAATATTTAGATTTAAATTAGGTTTTAACTTACTTATGAGTTTACCTTCTAAAGCCATGCATCATTTCAGAGACCAACATTGTCTGGCCCAGTTGGTCCACTGGTGCCAGGTTTTGCAGAGAATCAAGATCTACACCTCTCAACTATAGTAGTGTCCCCAAGTTAGCCCTGGTGCCACACCAAATTAGTCTAGTTTCCTGGATAACTACAGAGAGGGTAATTTTATCACAAGTTGTCTAGGTTTAGAGGTCAAGAGGGTACAATTTTAGCCTATTTTAAAAGACACTTAGGTAACTACATGTCTTCATAGAATATCAGGGGTAAATTGGCCGAAATCCTGGCTAGATGTACGCTGTGGACATTTATGCCTGCTTGAAGCAGATGTAAATAATTGCATTTTCAAGGATGCAAATACACCGTTGTTGTATAAAATATGCATGCATATCACACCTCTGCCTGCTCTTTACCCAAACTCTGCCTCAGAACATGCCTACACGAAGATCACATGAAAGTATTGCACATGCCTTCTTGCCACCACTTGTACTTTTACATGCATAACTCCCCGTTCATTTTATAAAAGACATTTTATGCACATAAAGCAGGGTTTTATGCACAAAGGGGTCGATATTCAGATGGGCTTAAGCAGTTTGCAGCACATGTGAACTGCATAAACTTTGGTGATCCTGATATTCAGCAGCAATGTCTGGGGAGTATATCTGAATATCCCTACAGACTGCAGTAAAGATGCCTGCTTAATTCCAGCGCAGTCTGTGGGCAAAGATGGCAAAGTCTTCTCAGCTATTCAGTTAGTGGCAATATTCAGCCACTAACCAGAAAGGTAAACCTTATAAACCACTAACCAGATAGCAAAACATCTGGCCATTGAAACCAGATATTCAGCGCTGGACGCCTGATATATCCAGGTTTAGTTAAAATGATGGCATCCAGGCATTTTAAAGACCTTGACTGCCACCATTGATTATCAGCCTCAAAAAACTTTGAAAATGATTCCCTCTGTGAATATGCATGAGCTAGATTTGCATATGCATGCAAAATTAGGCCATGCATATACAGTACTGCTGTATCAAAAAGCAGGTTGGTTACATATGTCTCCAGGCCTGGAGTGAAAACTGCTTCATCATCATCCCCCGAAATGCAAATTGAACCCAGATTACTGCACCCCCACCTCTGGTCTGCCAGCGCTGCTACTGTTTCATCTGCATTTGATCGCAGGCCTTGTGCTGCCCTAGCCCTCCTCTGCATGGGTTTCCTGACCACAAAGAGGGTTGCACGTCAAGGGATCATGTAGGGGCTCCGCGGCACTTTACGGAACTTTCTGCAAGCTGCTATAGCCACTGCCGTTGTTATTGCTACTCTTTCTGCTGCTGGTGGCATGTAAACCAGTGGTGCAGCTCTGCCACCTAGTAAAAGTTGTCACTGGAAGCATGTGCCAATGTTGCCCATTCCTGAATTCGACCTGCTAACATCAAACATTTGATAGCGTTTTCCGGTTCTCGCCATGCTTTTTATGCTGTGCCATATAAAGTTTCTTGGAGAAGAAAGCAAGGATGTCCCTATAGAAGATTTAGCAAATTAAAAAAAATAAATCTGGCTTTATGATTTGTATGACTTGCAATTTGATTGAACAGTATTTGAGGGCTGTTTCAACATCCTCTATCTGCTGTGAAACGGGGCTGAGTATTCAGGTAATCTTGTAATGGAAATGAGCCTTGATAAGCCATGTGCAGAGACATGAATGAAATGCACACAACAGAATATAAAGCGGAAAGCTATCCCGCCTGTAGCTTATGAGTATCTGCTAATGACTTCGCTGTCCCTAGTGAACCAGTCCAAAAGAGTGTTCCTACTTGTGTAAGGAAGAAAGGGAATGAAGGCAGATTATCTGAGGTATGTACCGTATCTTCTGAGCAAGAACAAGGGAATGTGTGCTTACTGAACTGGACTGATGTTAAACCATGTAGCAGATAGCAAACAGGGTTGTTGTACATTCTGCTGTATAGAGCCTCAATTCTTTGAAATTCAGAGATGTTCCAAAAATATGTATATGCATAGAGTTTAGAGTTGATAAGTATTTCAATTCTTTCTTGTTGCTGAAAACTGTACCTTTTCTCTTGGCCTCGGGATGAATTCTCTTAACTTCTTTAAACACCTTTATTCCCTCGTTCTCTTATTAAAGGACCCTTTTATTTGTGTGCTAAGCTGTAAGCATGTCAGTTAATGTATGCTAACTGCTCTTGTTTGGCTGTAGAAACCCGTTACGGTGCTATAGAATGACAACACATGCTAATTCATGCATATATTTAGCAATGCTTATATACTGCTTTTTACTGGGTCAAAGCAGTGTACATTCAGATACAGTATAGATTTCCCGTGTCCCCGAAGGGCTCACAATCTACATTTTGTACCTGAGGCAACAGAGGGTTAAGTGGCTTGCCCAAGATGCACCTGTGGGACTAGAAACCCCAGTCCTTCCAGCCAGAGGTTGTCGTCCTTCAGCAGGATTGAAACCCCAGCACTGTGATAACTTGCCCCAAAAACTAGGCCACTCCTGGGGTGGAAAAGGTGCAGGTTACGGGGTAGTTATGTGCATTGCAGTTAGTGCATGCTGCTTCACAGCACACTGTCTCTTGTGCAGTTAGTGTGGATATGCTTACTGCCTCTTAAACAGGAGATGCTAAGTGCACCCGTGTTAACTGTCAATATAGTGTGATAAAATATTTTTCCATTTGGTAACTGTATGGAAACATGCTGTGAATACCCCAACAGCTAATGCACAGGCTTTGCATTTACCATATGTGAATTTTTGCATTTCACACATGGTAAATGCAAACTTTATTTCATTTCAGTAAAAAGGGCCTTTAAGATGCTCATGCTCCCAGAGATATGTGAAGTGGAAAAGAGGCGGAAGGATGGTAGTCAGTGTAGTCATTCTTCAGCAGAGTGACTCAATAAACCCTTCATTCTGCCTTGGGCGATCCCAACCACCCTTATTCTTAATGTCCCCTCAGCTCACCTCCACATCTCACACCTTGCAGCCATGGATCAGATACTTCACTACAGTGCACTTGGTTTTGCTTTGTGCTAACTTGGCAATTATGAAAAGACTCTTCAGTAGAGAGTGCATTCATTTGCATCGATGTATATTTGAGTGATTGTCTTTCAGCTAATATCCAAAATTAAGTTTTGGGGGTTTCTCTGGAAATACAGTAACTGCATATGTACACTTCTATATTTGCAGTAACCCAGCAAGACAAACATGAAAGAAGAGACAAACCAGAAAAAAGAGAACAACCAGAAAAAAGAGAAAAACCTGAAAAGATTAGAATAGTTGAAGGTAACCATTAAAAAATACATATTGAATGTATATTTTCTGTTGCACAGGGTATCAGTATGTACTTCATTGGCTCTAAAGAACATTTGACTCTAAGTTGTGCTTTATTATGACATCATAAGAGGAATCCAAAATCATTTATTTATATTTAGATCAGGCCTTTTCTAGCCAGTAATAGGTTAAGGCAAGTTATATTTAGCTATACAGTAGTAGATGTTTCCCTGTCCTCCGAGGGCTTACCATTGAAGTTTGTACCTCAGGCAATGAAAGTTTAAGTGACTTACCCAAGGCTATAAGGAGCGTCAGGGGGATTTGAGCGCTGGTCTTTCTTGCATGCATGCTGCTGCCCTAACCACTAGACTACTCCTCCCAGGCAGGAGAGTTCTGTATCTCATTGGTCCCTGTTTCAGGTCTGAGGTTACTCACTTTGAAAATTCAAAGTGGCTTGAACTAAAATATGTGCAAAATGCACTGTAGAATGTTGGCCTAATCCTTATTTTAATGGGCTGACATTCAAAGGAAGTTCTGCATTCACTGGCATCTTTATAACATACAACTTCCCTATCCATGAATTGTTGCATACCGATAATATTGGACCAAAAATCTCTCTGAACTGTCAGGGGCAGCAGAACATATTTTTGGTTGGAGGGGCCAAACTAACAAATTTCCAGTTCTACCCTCAAGTTCTTGATGTTGTGGGGTATTTTTTTTTTTTTTTGCTAGGTTTATATACCGCTTTTCTGTGAGTCAAAGTGGTGTATATTCAGGTACTGTATATATATTTCCCTTGTCCTGGAAGGGCTCACAATCTATGTTTTTGTACCTGAGATAAGGGAGGGTTAAGTGGCTTGCCCAAGGCCACAAGGAGCACCTGTAGGACTAGAAACCCCAGTCCTTCCAGCCCAAGGTTGATGTCCTCTAGCAGGATGTAAGCCCCTGGCCTTCTGACTTGAAGTAACTTGCCCCAATCACTAGGCCACTTCTCCTGGGCAAAATATGGTTGGGGCCATGGTTCCTGTGGCCCACCCCATTCCACTGCCTATGTGAACAGTTCAGTACTATCAAAGGGGCAGAGGGAAGATGGAGCAAGAGTGGGTCGAGGAATTATATGTTTAGTTTTGGCCTAAATTTGCAGCTTGTCATGCTGTGAGGGCTTGTGTGCATCAGTGATGCTGACAGCTAAACTATTGGTAGTTTAACTACTGGCAGGGTCTCCCAAGATGGAAAGATCTCAGCTGAGGTGCCAGACCAAGACAAACCACCCATCTGGGCAGCAGCAGAATTGGATAGTGTTGACGGCGAAGGATCACATTTCTGTGACAACGGCAACAACACTAAACGCGGAAAGGCCCGGCAATCTACTTCTGTATCTTGCCATGAAAACCCAATGGATAGTTACAACAAAACAAATTGTGCTATAGTGCTGGAAGATGAGACCCCCAGGTCAGAAGGCACTCAACTAGCTGAAGACTTTTCAGAGTAAAGCCAGCATTTATGATGTGGTTGGATCAAAGCCCTCGGGACGTCTGACTGCTGATGTAGCTGCACATGAAATGAGAGTCAGAAGCTGTAAAGATGTCTTACACATTCGAACATGGGACATGGAACATCTGAAGCATGAACCAAGGGAAGTTGGAGGTGGTCAAGAATGAAATGGAACGTGTACAACTTGATCTGTTGGGTGTCAGCGAACTGAAATGGACTGGCATCGGGCACTTTGCATCAGATGATCACATGGTCTACTATGCTGGAAATGAAAGAAGAAACTTGCAAGAACTGTAATGAAATACAGTGCAGTCAGCGAACGCTTAATCTCTGTTCATCTACAAGGAATGCCTGTCAACACAACTATAATTCAAGTATATGTCCCAACAACAGCTGCAGAAGAGAATAAAATTGAAGAGTTCTATGACCAAGTACAAGCTGAAATTGACAGAACATGCAAACAGGATATCCTGATAGTCATGGGTGACTGGAACATAAAAGCTGGCAACAAAGAAGAAGGCAAAGTAGTTGGAAAATATGGACTTGGCAACAGAAATGAAGCTGGAGAAAGACTGATAGAAATCTGCAAGACCAACGATCTATTCATCTCAAACACCTTTTTCCAGCAACACAAGCAGCGACAGTACACATGGACTTCACCCAATGGATTGTATAAAAATCAAATTGACTACATCTGAGGAAGTCAACAATGGAAAAGCTCTGTAACATCAACAAAGACAAAACCTGGAGCTGACTGTGGTGCAGATCATCAACTACTAGTATGCAAACTCAAGCTAAAGTTGAAAAAGAGCAAACCACTCATGAATGCAGCAAAATATGACCTTGAGAATATAGCACTGGAATTTAAATACTGCCTGAAAAGTCGATTTGCTGTTTAGATACAAATGACAGAGCTCCAGAAGAGTTATGGAATGACATCAATAAGGTTGTGTTGGAAGAAAACGAGAAGTCTCTGCAAAAGGTGAAAAAGCAAAAACGGCCAAAATGGATGATGAAAGAAACTCTGAAAATTGCCCAGAAATGCAGAGAAGCTAAAGCCAGAGGAGAAAGAAAGACAATCGCAGAACTCAACAGAGATTTCCAACATGCAGCAAGACAGGACAAGGAAAAGTACTACAATGATGCATGCAAGGAAAAAGAAGCAGAAACTATTAGAGGAAGAACAAGATAGGCTTTCCTAAAGCTACGAAAGTTAAATAAAAAGTTCCAGCCTCAAATTTGAATGTTACAAGATGCTCAAGGTTCTATGTTGAATGATGCTGAGAAGATCAAGAAAAGGTAGAAGGAATATGCAGAGTTTTTATATGATAATGATCAAGTGGACCAACAGCTGTTTCAACCTGTACCTTATGATCAGGAACCATTAGTGATGAAAGAAGAAGTTGAAGCAGAATTGAAAGCCTTATCAAAGAACAAAGCACCAGGCATTGATAGCATTCCCATAGACGTATTACAGCAATCTGATGCAGCTGTTACCGTACTTACAAGGCTCTGCCAAAAAATATGGACGAGAACATCATGGCCAACTGACTTGAAAAGATCTGTGTTTATACCAATACTAAAGAAAGGTGATCCAACTGACTGTGGAAATTATCACACAATTGCTCTGATCCCACATGCCAGCAAGATTCTACTCAAGATTATTCAAAAGAGACTAAAACCATACCTGGAACAAGAACTTCCTGAAGTGCAAGCAGGGTTCAGGAAAGGGCGAGGAACGAGAGACATCATTGTGGATATGAGATGGATCCTTGAAAAGACTAAAGAAAGATCATGACAACTGGCATAATTAACAGGTTCATCGTTGAAGGAGAAGAAATTGAAATCGTGAACAACTTTAACCTACTTGGATCAACTATCAATAAAGAAGCAACAAGCAGCCAAGAAATCAGATGACACATTGCTTTTGGCAGAATTACTATGAAAGACCTAGATAAGATTCTCAAGAGCAGAGATGTCTCTCTCCATACAAAGATTTGACTTGTTCAAGCCATGGTATTTTCAATAACATCATATGGATGTGAAAGCTGGACAGTGAAAAAGATAGACAGGAAGAAAATTGATGCCTTTGAATTATGGTGCTGGCGGCGAATACTGTGTATACCATGGACTGCCTGAAGAACAAACCAGTCGGTACTAGAGGAGATCAAACCTAAGCTTTCTTTAGAAGCTCAGATGACAAGACTTCGACTTTCATACAGTACTTTGGACGCATCATGCGAAGAGAGAGATCATTAGAGAAAGACATCATGCTTGGCAAGATAGAAGGTCAACGCAAAAGAGGAAGGCCAGCAATGAGATGGATCGATACAATAACAGCAGCTACGTGTACCAGTCTGTCAACAATGAGCCGCCTGACTGAAGACCAAGCACAATTTAGGACAACTATCCAGAGGGTCGCCATGAGTCGACTCCGACTTGACGGTACTTAACAACAACAACAATGTATGATGCAGGCACAGTGACTGCATGATATATATTCAGCACTACTAATCATGTGTATACTGGCATTGAATATACATATTAATTTAAATGCTGGTGTTTAAATGATTTGAGTCACTGCTGCTGCTCAATATTGACCACTAAATTTTCATGAGAAAATGTTAAAGCACCTCTTAATGAAGATTTGCTTCCACAGTTCTTAGTGCCTCCCATCCCCCACTGCAGATTTTCTCCCTTTCCGGAGTTCTGGAAGTCAAGTCCTTGAGGAATCTAGTGGTTAGAAAAGCAGGGAAAACAAGAGGGAGGGCAGAGTTCAAATCCTGCTGGCATTCCTTATAATCATAGAAACAGAAAAATGACAGCGAATAAAGATATTTGAAAGGCATTTATATGGATTATAGCCCAGTAAACCATGTAAATGCCTTTAATCTGGATATTCAATGGCACATTCAATGGCACTTACACGGCTAGTGCCGTTGAATATCCTCTTCTGACCCCGCTACATTCCCTGATGCTATGCGATTAGCATCGGGGCATTCTGGGGCAGAGCAGAAGCGGAGACTGTTGCTAACTGGGTAGTGGCAATATTGCACCGCCACCCGATTAGCGATTGGCGGATAAAACTAGGCATAGCAAAAGCTGGCCTGGTTTTACTCGCAGAAGCTAACCAGGTAGTGGTACAATGTCACCGCTGCCCGGTTAGCTTTGGTGGCACCGGAGGAAGTGGCATTGACGTGGCATTGAATAACTGGGTTAAAGGTCAGTGGGCAGGGCTATGCGCCATAGCAGTGCATAGCTCACTCAATTCAATATCAGACCCCAAATAGCCTATCCAGCTTTTCCAGCCATACAAACTAATAAACTCTATAATCACCTTTTCCTTAGAGATCCCCTGTATTTGTCCCATGCTTTCTTGAATTCAGATACCGTCCTTGTATCTGCCACCTCCATTAGAAGGCTAGTCCATGCATCCAGTGCCCTTTCCATTAACAAATATTTCCTTGGATTACTGCTATCCCCTTTCACCTTCATCCTATGGCCCCTCATTCCAGAGCTTTATTTTAATTGAAAGACGCTCACCTCCTGAGAATTTATGCCATAGAAATATTTAAATATCTCTATCATATCTTCACTCTCTCGCCTTTCTTCCAAAGTATGCACGTTTACATTTTTAGGTCTCAATATTTGTGAAATAGGAATAGTAGTTAGTTTGGGAATGGGTCCCAAGGTGGTGAACTGGATCAGAAGTTGGTTGACTGACAGATGACAGAAGGTGATGGTAAATGGAGTTCACTCAGATGAAAGGAGGGTGATTAGCGGGGTGCCCCAGGGTTCAGTCCTGGGCCCGGCACTGTTCAATGTATTTGTGAGTGATATTGCTGAAGGACTGCATGGAAAAGTCTGTCTTTTTGCAGATGACACAAAAATTTGCAACAGAGTGGACTCCCCTGAGGGAGTGGATAATATGAGGAAAGATCTACAAAAGCTGGAAGAATGGTCTAATGCTTGACAGTTAAGATTTAATGTGAAGAAGTGCAGTGTCATGCACTTGGGAAGCAGAAGTCCAGGGGAAATGTACACGATAGGGGGCGAGAGGTTGGTGTGCACGGACCAGGAGAAGGACCTTGGTGTGGTTATTTCTGCAGATCTCAAGGTGACAAAACAGTATGACAAGGCAGTGGCAAAATCCATGAGGATGTTGGGTTGCATACAAAGAGGAATTACCAGCAGAAAGGAAGAGGTACTAATGCCACTGTATAAGTCACTGGTGAGGCCTCACTTGGAATACTGTGTTCAGTTTTGGAGACCATATCTTGTAAAGGATATAAAAAGACTGGAAACTGTTCAGAGGAAGGCGACCAAAATGATTTGGAGCCTGCATCAGAAGCCTTATGAGAAGAGACCTGAAGACCTAAATATGTACACTCTGGAGGAGAGGATGGACAGGGGAGATATGATTCAGACCTTTAAATACTTAAAGAGAAATAATGAACAAACAAACCTCTTCCAAAGACGGGGAAGCTGTAAAACTAGAGGGCATAACATGAAGCTGCAAGGGGATAAATTGAAAGGCAAAGTCAGGAAATACTTTTTCACAGAAAGAGTGGTGGATGCTTGGAATGCCCTCCCAATGGAAGTGGTGGGGGCAAATACAGTGACAGAATTCAAAATGGCATGGGACAGACACAGTGGATCCCTTTACAGCAAAAGGATAAAATCAAAATAAACTTAACTATCTAATTTCTCAACATACAGGGGTGTCCTACACAGAGCGGTGGGTTCACCCCTAAAACAAAGACATGGGGAGGGGTGGCCTGCATGAAGCGGCAGGTGCACCTACTCTTGCCATCTTACTGGGCAGACTAGATGGACCATACTATTCTTTATCTGCCGTCATTTGCTATGTTACTAAGTAGACAAATTTAACCTATTTGGATCAATAATCAATAAAGAAATGACAAGCAATCAAGAAATTGCTCTTGGCAAAATGGCTATGTGGGACTTAGACAAGATTCTTAAGTATACAAAAGTATCTGCATAAAAAGATTTGACTAGTCCAAGCAATGTTTTTTCAATAACATCACATGAATGTGAAAATTGGACAATGAAGATGTTGATGCCTTTGAATTATGTGCTGGTGAAGAATACTGTGTATACCATGGACTGCCCTAAGAACAAGTCAGTCAGTTTTAGAGGAGATCAAACTGAAACTTTCTTTAGAAGCTGAAATGATAAGACTTGGCTTTCATACTTTGGACATATCATGCTAAGGTAAAGATCATTAGAGACAGAGATCACGTTAGCAAGGCATGTTAGCAAGGCTGAAGGTCAGTGCAAAAGAGGAAGACCAGAAACGCACGATCGATACAATAGCAGCAGCTATGAATGTCACTCTATCAACAATTAGCCGCCTGACTGAAAACTGAATACGGTGTACAACAACTATCCACAGGGTCACCATGAGTCAACATAGGCTTGACAGCACTTAAGAACAATAGTAACATTTATACTTTGGAAGAAAGGTGGAAGAAGCAAGTCACCCTTCATTGCTTCAGCACACACCTAGGCCCTTATTTACTAACCTGTTGTAAAATAGGACATCTATGCACTAATTTACTGAGGATTCACAGACCCAAGGGTAGCTTAATATGCACGTTAGTCTGAATCATCTTTCTTCCCTTCAATCTGCTCAAAACTCAGCTGCTTGGCTAATCTTCCACCAGCCTCGATTTGCTCATATAACCCCTCTTCTCGCTTCATTGGCTCCCTACCCATTTCCGTATCCACTTCAAACTTCTCATACTGACCTATAAGTGCACTCATTCTGCTGCCCCTCACTATCTTTCCTCTCTAATCTTTCCCTGCACACCTCCTCGGGAACTCTGCCCTTCTGGTAGATTGCTTCTATCTATGTCCTTCTCTTCTACTGCCAAATCCAGACTTCGATCCTTCCACCTTGCTGCTCCTTGCTGCTCCTAAACAAACTACCTGACCCTGTATGTCAGGCTTCATCTCTGGTCCTTTTCTAATCTAGGCTGAAAGCCCATCTTTTTGAGGCCGCTTTTGGATCCTGATCCGCATAGTCTCCTATGTGTTTCCTTACCACTCTCCTAGACAAACTGTATCTTTGTCCTCAGCTGTTGTATTGTCTCTCTTAACTAGATTGTAAGTTCTCATGAGCAGGGACCGTCTTTTACATGTTTCTGTACAATGCTGCATACGCCTTGTAGCACTATACAAATATGATCAGTAGTAGTACCGTAGTAGTAGTAGTGCATCATGTGGATTTTAGGCAGAGTTGTGAATTATGCCCATAGTTTATAAAGTATCTGTGAGCATTTACACCTGCTCATTACCACTGTGCCCAAGCAAGTGTAAATATTTGTGGTTTCAGTCTAGTTGTGATTTCTGCCTTTTTATCCCTAGTATTTTAGAAAGACACATAGGTGCCTATGTATCTTTATAAAATGTGCTAGAAATAGGCACTGACTAGGAATCCTGTTATAAAATTATCCTCCCCTGTATGGGCTATTTGAAAGATCACCTACAGTGAAAATTTCTCTGTTCACCAAGTAACTATCATGCCATTAATAGTATGCATAGTGGTTTGCCGTCTGATTCTGACTTGCCAGTGTATTCCCTTTATGACAAACTTTTTCCTAAGGCATAACCATTATTCTTGCATTATTTTTTAGCAAGTCACAAAGACAGAGCCGAAAGAAAAGAAAAACTTGAAAAGAAGGCACCACCAAAAGGTAATCTAATGAAATCGCTGACAGAAAATCAGAAGTTCTTTGTATCCACACTGCATACTACCTAAATATGATCTCTGTGTTGTTACTGAGGCTCGATATTCAAAGGATTTATGCTTCTAACTTTGAGCGTTATGCTCCTAAATTGGGCTCTTTAAAAATGTACTGGGCTTGATTGCCTAAATGTATACTCCAAATTCCATGAAACTCCTCAGCTTAGGATCATGCAAAGTGGTGGCAACACGGGTGGATTTAAGACAAGCAAAAAAATTCAGAACTTAGCACTGATTTTCAACATTAGGCTCATAAATCTAGGTAAATGAATGGTAGGCCTTAATTTATAGGAGCCAATTTCCATAGTCCAGATATTGAAGCATTGCAGTGTTCAGCCATGGTACTTCAATATAATCCAGATGTTCAAGACCAGTATCCAAATAGTTGCCAGCACTGAATATCTGGACTGAGCGGTCAATGCTGGTGATTATTGGGAGAGTAGTGATATTCAGCCGCTATCCAGATAGAAGTTCTGGATAGCACTTAGGGCAATCTTTCTTGTTCTCCTAAGTTTTGCAGATAGGTTATGTGTTTAACAGTGGAATATACTGAAATAGGGGCTAAATATTGCTGTTATCTGGATAGTCCCAGGCACTGCCTCTGCTTTCCCCATGGACCATCCCCCTACTATCCAGATCGTGCTGAGGTGGTCTGTGGAAATATTAATCTGCTGTATGGATAGTACCGCTGAATGTCTCTCTCAGTCCTCTTATCCAGATGTCATCCGTGGTTATCCAGATAAGGGCTTTGGAAATTGGCCCCCATAAACATGACTTTAAAGCTCCTACACTAAGATGCGTTTTCAGCTGCTAAGGCTGCTAAGTTTGGCTGAAAATAGAGTACACATTTAGGACTTTAACTTTGGAGCTTAAATTTAGCCACTCGGCCTTTTTTTGAATATAGGGCCCACTCTGCCTAACTTAACACAACCTCTTTACTTTGCTTAAAGGTACATGAGCATTGCTTCCCATTGAACATATGGAGATGTGCAGTTTGAAACAATATAGGTTATTGTATACATATTTACTGATGCCAAATGACATTTCCAATATCATTTTGTGCTATTTTCTAAATGAAAGAATGGGAAAAAGGGGACCAGATCCTTTCTTCTTGCTTATCTCTGCCAGCTTCTGCCTGGGTGCATGTACTCTGCTGCTTCAGTGCTGCTGTCACTGCCTGCTTCAGTGCTGCTGGGCCTGATCTGGTGATTCATAACTTTGCTCTGTTGTAGCTCTTGCCACTTTCACTACTGCCTGCCATTGGTGTTGCTGCTGCCTGCACAACCATCCTGCAACCTATGATCCAATTTCCAGTGGGTGCTTTAGCTCCACATAACAAAACTTAAAATAAACAAACACAAAATCCTCTTTCTCCTAGCTGATCTCTACAACTGTTGCCTGTGTCAATTTGCTGCCACTGCTGCTGTTGCACTATTGCTGCTGCTGCTTTTCCTCTTCTCTCAGTGCTTTGTGGTCTTCATTGCACTGATGTGTCCTTTCTCCCTCTTCTGCTGACTTTGGTGTTCATGCCACTCTTCTTTCTCTGTTGTTATGTGATCTTTGTCCTTTTTCTTTGCTTTGTTGTTTCCATTCCATCACTTCCACCCTCTTTTCGAAGGTCACTTTTTAAGAATCACTTATTTTGAACCTATTTTATGAAGTTAAGTATGCGCATATAGTACTTTATAAAATAGGGCTGTAAGTGGTAAGATATGCTTGCCGGATCTAGTTTTGACCACTTACACCAGCCCCATACTTGGTGTACATGTCCACACCTAGATGTATAGGAAATGTGCATAAGTTATATTTTATAGCTTATGTGCATAAAGCTAGTCTCTGTCTATGCTCTGTGCAAGCTCTGCCTCTGTTTCCCCACTCCAAAAGCATGCACCATCAGCCTGATGTGCGTACATACAGAACAGCACCTAGCTAAACTACGCACATAAGTGCCCATCCCTTTACATAAGTCATTGAAAATAGGTGACTTACCTGCATTGATGGCACATAAGTTTACGTCATCCAATAAACTAAATGGCTTTACTTAATTAACAACATTGCAGTATTCTTTAAATTAGCAATAACAAGGTGGAAACCAGACCTCAGAAAACTCACCTAAACCCCCGGTAGTCACCTACCAGCAAACTGCATTGAGCATCCTGTTTCAGCTTAGATAAGTGGGTGTTTTTGTATTTTGTGGTATGTATATTAAGCAATATTGTCTGGTTAGCAGTTTTATCACCTTGAAACAGCTGATGCGAAACGCATGAAAAAGACGTCTGAGTTGGCGTCGGGGATTTTCTAGTCTGCTGTTCTAGGACGGAGGTCATGTGCCATTCATGAAAAATTATATATATGAATATTGTAAGGAATTGTTTGTGAAATGTGTTATGGCTATTGAACTCTGTCGGTGGAAGGTGGTTTAGGTAATTACAGACCGTTGATGTATTTCACTCAATGCTTTATCCCAGTTCGCCGGTAGGTGACTTCCGGGGGTTTAGGTGAGTTTTCTGAGGTCTGGTTTCCACCTTGTTATTGCTAAGTTAAAGAATACTGCAATGTTGTTAATTAAGTAAAGCCATTTAGTTTATTGGATGAAGTATCATTTTGTGGCTTTGATAGGGACCTGTAATTATATTGTTTGGTCACATAAGTTTACGTGACTTATTATAAAACTACCTACCATTTTATCATTTCAGTCAGAGAGGTTTACATTAAGTGACATTCCGTCCGGGACATCCATGCCCCTGTGCGCCTGATCAGAATCGGTCACACAGGGGCAGATGCAATTCTGATCCTACGGGGCACATCTAACCCTGTGGGATCAGAATCACAGCTAACTCAGTCAGGGGTCCTGAATGAAGCCGCGGCGCCATGTCCTCTAGTTTTCAAACTTTTTCATCTTTAGAAAAGCTTGCTTGCTTATTAATGCCTTTCAACAGGACCGGTTCGATGGACTGTGGCACCCTGAGCCAACTTTTGCTTTTGCGTTGTCACTGGCCTCAGTTAAATGCTGGTGCAGCCATTTAACTTAATTAACATATTCAGCCACATTATCTATATAGGAAGCAGCACTGACTAGATGAATGGTAAGGTCACCATGTCAGCACTGTCTCTTTGCTTGAGGCCTGTTACGCAGAACCAAATTAGTGGCTGAATAATCACTGCTATTTGGATAATTTTCTGCCCTGTCATCTCTCCTCCCCTAACATGACTCACATATGGATAATATCTGGCCATTAAGTAATTTAAACAGCCTGACATTATTCTTATATTTTTTGAAAATACATAGATGGGCTAA
This sequence comes from Ichthyophis bannanicus, assembly GCA_033557465.1. Lineage (NCBI taxonomy): Eukaryota > Metazoa > Chordata > Amphibia > Gymnophiona > Ichthyophiidae > Ichthyophis > Ichthyophis bannanicus. The sequence goes on along the minus strand of CM066032.1, from coordinate 85,668,434 downwards.
TTATATGCTTGCCGACTTATGCATGATTGTCTTTGAATATCAGTCTGATAGAGTATAATTATTTATCATTATGGAATATTCCAAAACTAACTAATAAAACTCTCCCAACAATGGGTGCAGAGCAGAAGGAAGGTGTTTCATTTTACAGCTAAATATACAAAAATGATTCTATTCAAATTCTGGTGTCATATTAGTAATACCACCATAAACTCCCTCCATTGCCAGAGATTGCGTGACCTAACACAAAACCCTGAACCCCATGATCTCAAACTTCACTGACTCTATTTCTGAAAAGACAGCACTGCAAATATTTTGGACTACTACTACACCTCCAATTGGGAAATGAGAACAAGCCAGACTGCTACAGATTCCTATACAGAACCTTCATGTGAACAAAATCCTTCACCTTGCTTACACATACAAAACACAGAGAAACCATCATCTATGCAGAATGAAAGATTATAAATTAAAAAGAAATATACGGAAATGTTTAAAACAAACAGACTGCATGAGTTCTGGAACACTGAAGAAATAGAAATTCTTTTCTCCCTGAGCTATAATAAATGCACATTTTCAGAACTGACATATTTCATTCTTTAAAAACTGACATTCATCTGTACCTTTGTTGTTTGGTCATTGAGGGCCCAATCAGTAAACCGTGTAAATGCCTTAAATGGGGATATTTAACAGCACTTACACGATTAGTGCCATTGAATATTCCCTTCTAATGCCCCTTCTAATGCTATCCGGTTAGCATCGGGGCATGTTGCGAACAATCCGGAGTGGAGCAGAGGCGGAGACTGTTGCTAACTGGGTAGCAGCGATATTGCATGCTGCCCGGTTAGCAACTTGTACCTAAAAGATAGGCGAGGAAGACCCGCACAGGGGCAAACCGGGCAGCATGCAATATCGCTGCTGCCTGGTTAGGTATTGTGGCTTCCAGCCTGTGTGGTGATCCCCGGATATTCAATGCCGGGGCCACATGTAACCCCAGCATTGAATATCTGGGGTTGAGGGTTGGCAGGCAGGGCTATGAGCCATAGGGGCGCATAGTCTGTCCAACTCAATACCGGGCCCTTTATGTTTCCAGCTGGGTTGGTTCTCGTCTCTCTTTACTGATTGAAGGAGAAGGCGGTATAGAAATAATGTTAAATAAATCCTTTTCCAGGATCCCATTTACATTTTCTATTTTTTTCACTTTCCCTATCCTCTTCCCTTCATCTCTCTCTGGAGATGATCCTTTGTTTAATCTTTTTGTTTCCATTTCTCTCATCTACCATTTTTACCTAACTATAGCTAGATTTTATTACACTTTGTCTAGCTCCTCTGGTTTTCAGCCCCCCTCTTTTCAACTTTTTACCTACTTAGCCAGCTTTCCATTTCCTACTCTTACCTCCCTACCTCTTTCTCATTTCTTTTCCAGCCTCCTATACCCCCATCTTTCATCCACTTTCTAATCCCCATCCCTAATTTCTTCCATTTTACTCATGCCCTCCTCCAGACCCATTGACCTCTTCTGCCTCTTGTCCCCTAATCATCCCCAGCTCCTTCCTTATCATTCATCTTCTTGCTACTCCAGTCCCTTTTTTGTCTTGCTCCTAGTCCAGGCTTCCATTTCACCTTTAGGTCCCCTCCAGCAAAGATAGGGAGGGAGATTACCTGATTGACATGAAAAGGAGTTACCACCTTTGGCAAGAAAGATGGAACGGTGTGCAGTACCACTCACTCCTCTCCCTATGCACCCAATCATACTTCTGGCTTTTGCCGTCACTTTTTCTACTTATTTAGCCACTTTACAATCAACAGAAACAATCATGCCCGGGTGCTGTTCTTCTTTAATGTACAGAAGTACTTCATCCAATACATTGTACTGCTCCCTTGGATTTTTGCAGCTTAATTGGATGACCCTGCATTTTTTAGCATTAAATCTCAGCTGCCAAATTCTTGACCATTCTTTAAGCTTAGTTAGATCACTCCTAATGTTATCTCTTCCTTCCTGGGTGTCTACTCTACTGAATATTTTGGTATCACCCACAATGAGACAAACCTTCCTAATGGCCCTTCCATGATATCACTAATAAAGATGTTAAAAATAAACAGACCAAGGACAGATCCCTGTGGCACACTCAGAGTGAGCTCCATTTACCTGTACACTTTGCCGCCTCCCATTAAAACGATTTTTAATCCAATCAGTCACTCTAGGGTCCATCCCTAGGGTGCTTAATTTATTTATAATTCATCTGTGTGGAACGGTGTCAAAGGTTTTACTGAAATCCAGCTATAACACACTAGGGTTCTTTTACTTAGCAATGCTTATATACTGCTTTTCACTGGGTCAAAGTGGTATACATTCAGGTATGGTATATATTTCCCTTGTCCCCTAGGGCTCACAATCTATGTTTTTGTACCTGAGGTAGCAGAGAGTTAAGTGGCTTGCCCAAGGCCACAATGAGTGCCTGTGGGACTAGAAACCCCAGTCCCTCTGGCCTGAGGTTGCTGTCCTCCAGTGGGATTTGAACCCCTGGCTCTCTAGTCTAAGACAACTTTCCCCAAACACTAGGCTACTCTCCCTCAATCCATCATTCTTGTCACCCAAAGAAATCAATCAGATTTGTCTGACAAGACCTATCTCTGGTAAACCCATGTTACCTTGTATCCTGTAATCCACTGGACTCCAGAAACCTCACTATTCTCTGTTTTAGCAGTGTTTCCATTAGTTTACTTACCACAGAGATCAGGCTAACCAGCCTATAGTTCTCAACTTCATCCTTACTTCTGCATTTGTGTAAAGGGACCACATGTTCTTTCTCCAGTCCTCTGGGACCACTCCTGACCATAAAAAGGTCAGTCAATGAAGCCACTAGAACATCCCCGAGTTCCTTCAATATTCTCAGATGTATCCTATCTGGCCCCATCACTTTGTCTACTTTTAGTTAAGCTAGTTCCTCATGAGCACAGTCTTCTGAAAATTGTTCAAGACCCCCTTTACTTCTGCTCCTATTTGTGGGTGTTTTGTGAGGTCTTGCTCCTGGTCCTTCTTATGTGAATACAGAACAAAAATATGTGTTAAGCAATTCCGCTTTATCCTCATCAGCTTCTACATATTCCTCCCCTTCACTCTTCAGTCTAACAGACCACTTTTACACTTTCTCCTCTCGCTAACATCTGCAAAAGATCTTGTACTCCCATTTTATTGCATTGGCTATTTCTTCTTCTTTTTGTATCTTTGCTTTCCTGACTACTTTCCTAGCTTCTCTAAATTTTTTCCAAATACTGATGCTTGTCTTCCTCTCTCTGTGATCTCTTGTATTTTATGAAGGCTGCCCTTTTTATTTATTTATTTATCTGTATTTATATCCCACTTTTCACTGGGTCAAAGTGGTCAATTGGGAGATACATTTAACACAAGGGGATATGACACACATATGCTAATACTTACAGGGAACATGGGCAATGGAGGGTTAAGTGGCTTGCCCAATACCACAAGGAGTACCTATAGGACTAGAAATCCCAGTCCCTCCAGCCTGAGATTGCTGTCCCCAGGTGGGACTTGAACCCCTGGCCCTCTGGCCTGAAGTACCTTGTCCTAACCACTAGGCCACTCCTCCCTCCTCCCTTTTTTCTTCACCTTTTCAGATAATTCTTTGAGAACCATAGTGGCCTCCATTTCCTTTTACATTTATTTACCTTTCTAACAGAAAGGTTTGTTGCCATAAAATATCCCCTTTCAGTTTTGCCCATTGTTTTTCTACATTCCCCAGCTGTTTTCATCCTACTAATGACTCCTTGATGTATTGTCCCATCTTGGCAAGGTTAGTCTAAGACTCTCGCTTTGGAATGGACTTTATCAGCCATAGTCCTAATAATGACCACAACATCTGGCAATCACTGGATGTGAGATGATCTCCCACTATACATCAGAAACATTTTCCTGATTGGTGAACACCAAGTCCAGTATGGTCCCTTCACATGTGGGTTCTGTTACCAGTTGCTGGAATAGTTCTCCCTTTAGAGAATCCATGATCTCCTTACTCCTAGATGGCACCACAGCAGGAATATGCCAATAAACATCCAACATCTTGAAATCACCTATCAGTAGCATTTCTCCTTTCAAGGCAATACTGCATATGTCTTCTATGAAATCTCTGTCCATTTCTTCTCCCTGTGAAGGAGATCTGCATATCACACCAATGCAAATGGATTTCCCTTTTCCTTTTTCTAGTTTAAACCAGTGTCTCCTTGCTCCCTTTTAAGCCCTGTAATTCTATAGTTTCAATATTTTTTACATATAGTATCACCCCTCCTCCCCTTCTTCCTACCCTGTCCTTCCTAACTAAAGTGTAGGCCGGTATAATCACATCCCAGTCATGGTTGTCCATTAAGCATGTCTCCGTAATCAGAACTAAATCCAAGTCAAACTCTTCCTATAAAGCCTCACCATCTGGGATCTAATTTCCCATACCACGGGCATTTATGCACACTGGTTTCCCGATGTTGCACCTTTTATCCATTTCTACAAAGCTATTTAATGTTTTACTTACCTTAAGGCTTTCACTTACCTGGGGCTTTTTTCACCCATCCCAAATGAACCTAGTTTAAAGCCCTTTTTAGCCCTTGGTGTCCACCTATCCAAGAAGGGTCAAGGTGTCTTCCGCAGCAGACTGGTTAACCTACTGAAAAGGGCTTTAGTAAGTTAACCTACTCAAGACGGCTGCAGTGTTTTGGTTTCCTGGGCCTATCCCATGGTCCAGGAAACCAAAACACTCTCGATGACACCATCCACACAGCCACACATTCAACTCCAGGATGCAAGCTTCTCTGTCTCGGCCTTTATTCTCAACAGGGAGGATTGAAGAGAACACCACCTGTGCACCTATCTTCTTCAGCCTCTGTCCCAGAGTCATGAAGTCATTTTTGATACACTCACAGGGATACCTGTGCTGACATGAATGAGCAACATTGGATAATAGTCAGTAGGCTTGGTCAGTCTTGGCAAACTTTCTGTAATATCTCAGATTTTGGCACCTGGAAGACAGCACGCCTCTCTGTACATCAGATCTAGTTGGCAGATGGATGCCTCATTACCCCTCAGAAGAAAGTCACCAACCACCACTAGCCTTCACTTTTTTCTGTTCACTGTTTCTACAACTTTGGGGTTGTTGAGCTCTGGTTCCTTCCTTTCCTGGGATGCTTTCACCTCCTCCACTTCCAGGACTGCATACTGGTTCTTCAAGTCGAGGCAACAGAGTAGACACTTCAGAGGAATTAGACAGCATGAGAAAGGATCTGCAACATTTAGAAGAATGATCAAATACTTGGCAATTGAGATTTAATGCATAAAAGTGCAGTGATACACTTGGGATGCAGAAACCCAAAGGCACTGTATGTGATTGGGGATGAGAGGCTGGTGCATACGGACCAAGAGAGGGACCTTGGGATTATAGAATCTGAGGATCTCAAAGTGGCAAAACAGTATGACAAGCCAGAATGATGTTAGGCTGTATAAAGAAAGGAATGGAAGAAGGAGATATTAGTATTCCAGTACAGATCGTAGGTGAGGCCTCACTTGGAGTATTGTGTTCGGATTTGGAAACCTTACCTTACAAAGGATATAAAAAGAATTGAAATGGTTCAGAGGAAGGTGACCAAGATGATTTGGGACCTGCACCAGAAGGAATATGAGAAAAGACTTGAAGATCTAAATATGCATATTCTAGAAGAGAGACGTGGGATATGATACAGATGTATAAGTACTTACAAGGTATTAAAGAACAATCAAACCCATTTCAAAGATGGGGAAGCTGTAGAACTAGAGGACATGAAATGAAGCTGCAAGGAGGTAAATTTAAGAGCAACTTCAGGAAATACTTTTTCATGGAAAGGGTGATGGATGCCTGGAATGTCCTTTCAAAAGAGGTGGTGGGAGCAAAATCAGTGATGGAATTCAAAAAGTCATGGGACAGACAAAGAGGATCACTACATAGCAAGAGGACGGAATCAAAATAAAGGTAACTAACTTCTAAATGGAGAGGGGTAACTTGCCTGGAGTGACTTGTGCAACTATAAAATTCTGGTACCTTACTGGGCAAACTTGATGGACCATGCTGGTCTATATCTGCTGTCACATACTATGTTACTATATCCCACTGTCCTCCTAATCTCTGGTCAATTTCTTTGTGCCTACTATTTCCCCAGTAAGCCCCAATCTCCCACTCTACCCAGTCCTTGAGTCTCCGCTTAAACGCCCAATACACAGCCAGTCTTAGTCTGTCTTCTTCTGTTCTCCCATCCAGTTTCTAGAGTCTTTACCAAAGTACAAGTCCATGTTCTCCCGCTTCACCATGACCCTAGTACCTGCCTTTCTGTCCTGCCTAGCACCCTCTAATCTACTTCCTCCTCCTTGCCCCAGCATCTATACTTACAGCCATCCCTCCCCACCTTCTCCTGTTCACAGCCTTGTTTCTTCCTTTCCCACATGCACACACAACATCTGTCCCTTCTCCTTTCTCACTCTCCCTGCTTCTACATCTTTTTTTGACCCCGACCCTAGCATCTGCCAGTATGAGCCCCTTCCAGTCCCAGTCTCCCACCAAACCCTAGTATCAGCTCATTTCAGTTCCAGTCTCCATTAAAGCCTTAGCATCAGCCCATTTCTAGTCCCAGTCCCCCCCTCCCCAGTGTCATCTCCCTTCCAATCCCACTCTCCTTCCCAGTATCTGCCCCCTTCTAGTCTCAGCCCACCAGCTCAGCATCGGCTCCAGCTTCTTTCCAGTACCAGCTCCCAAGCATCATCTCCCTTCCAGTCCTCAATGGCATCATCCCCCTTCCAGTCTATTCCCCCCTCTAGTCCCAGCTTTAGCCCATTTTCAGTCCCAGTCCCACAAGCATCAGTTCTCATCCAGTATCATTCCCACCTTTTAGCATATTTCCAGTCTCCCACCTCACTTCCAGCACCAGTCCCAGTCAGTTACCTCTTTCTCCAGCCCCCCCCCCCCCATTAATGTTTACAGAGCCATGGGAGAATTTCTCTTCTCCCCCCTCCCCCCATGACATTTTTAAAAAGCAGTGGTACAACCTGTCACTACCAAGAAATACGAGATGCCTGTGTTTGCCTTCTTAAAATGCTGCGGTATCAGCTTCTGAAGCACAGCACAGTAACGGGAGAGAAGATAAACACTGCCATATTTATGAAGGGGTGAGGTGAGCATTCAGCATCCTTATTAGTCATGCCTCACCGGAACCCCTCTTAATCTGGCCCTGACTTTGAAGTATTTAAGCGCCTGTATCATATCTCGCCTGACTTTCTTTTTCTTTAAAATATATATATTCAAGTCTTCAATTCTCTTCTCATACAGCTTCTGGTGCAAAACCCATACCATTGTGGTCACTCCCTTCTGACCTACATGAAGTTTTTTTATATAAAAAGTATTTTTAAAAAGTCTTTTATAAAAAACATTTCAAGTCTCACTGGGCAGACTAGATGGGCTATGTAGGTCCTTATCTGCCGTCATTATGTTGCCGTGTTACTGCATCATTAGTGAGATACAGCCTCCAAACTGAAGACAGGCCTCACCAATAACTCGTACAGTGGCATTATCATCTCTTCCTTTCTGCTTCTAATGCCGGTTAATGCACAGGCTTTGCATTTACCACATGTTAACTTTTGCATTTCACATGTGGTAAGTGCAAAATGTATCTTACTTTAGTAGAAAGGTCTCTAAGATGCTTATGTTCCTAGAGATATAATATTAAATGGAAGAGAGGTGGAGGGGCGATACTCCGTGTCTCATTCTTCAGCAGAGTGACCCAAGAAGAGCTTTATGTTGCTTAGGGCTATTCTAGCCACCCTAATTTTTCTTATTACAAATGTCCCCTCAAGGGAATCTTCAGTTTACCCTCACATCTCACACCTTTCAGCCATGGATCAGAAATTTCACAACAGGTACAACGGTGTAGAAATGACACTTGGTTTTGCTTTGTGCTAACTTGGCAATTATGAAAAGGTTCTACAGTACAAAGTGCATGTACTCGAATCAGTATATTTTTGAGTAATTGTCTTTCAGCTAATATCCAAAGTTTAATTTTAGGGGGTTTCTCTGGAAATAAAATAACTGCATATGTAAATGTATATATTTTCAGTAATCCAGCAAGACAAACATGAAAGAAAAGAAAAACCACAAAAAAGAGAAAAACCTGAAAAGATTACGGTAGCTGAAGGTAACAATTTTTTTAAATTTATTGAATGTGTATTTTCTGTAGCAAAGGTCACCAACCAGTATATACATTAAAGAAAATTTCACCAGTATGTACATTAAAGAAAATTAACTTTAAGGGGTATGTTTACTAAATGGCGGTAGCGGCTTCCATGTGATATCGGAGCCACGGCCCCAATATCGCATGGAAGCCGCTACCGCCATTTAGTAAACAAAGTGCATGTACAAAGTGGTTTATTGGGCCATCTTAAGAGGAATCCAAACACATTACAGACAGGAGAGTTCATAGTCTCATAGATTCCTTTTTCAGATCTGAATCAACTCCCTTTGAAGATTCAAAACACACTGTAGATCTTTGGCCTAATTCTTATTTTATCGGGCCGAGATTCAAAAGAAGTTATACATTCAACTGGCATCTTTATATAACATACATCTTCCTTATTCATGAATTTTTGGTCTTTATACAGATAATACAAGACCAAAAATCTGTCTGAACAGCCCGATGCTATTAAAGGCGCAGAGGGAAGATGGAGCAAGGGTGGGCTGAGGAATTATTTGTTTAGTTTAGGCCTAAACTAATGTATAATGCTGGCACAGTGACTGCATGATATATATTCAGCACTACTAATCATATATATAGTGGCCTTGAATACACATATTAATTTAAATGCTGGCCTCAGTATTGATTATCCAGGTTTAAGGTTCAGCTGAATATCGGGACCAATATTTACACTTTGAAAGAAAGATGGGAGAGGCAAACCACTTTACTCTACCTTGCCTCAGGTATAAACATAGGCACCTATTTACTAGCCGCAGTAAAATAATAATAATAATAAACATTTATAAAACGCAACCAGTCGTACGCAGCGCTGTACAGACATAAAAGAGTTATGGTCCCTGCTCATCAGAGCTTACAATCTAATCAAGATGAGAAACACACAAAGCATTACAATACACTACACTAGGACACTTGTGCATTAATTTACCATAGGATTCACTGACCTGAAGGCACCTTAGTACTCAGGTTAGTGAATTCTGCAGGGGTTTTTTGCACTGCTGCAGCCAATTACTTCAAATGGGGGGGGGGGGGGGCATATTCAAAGTCCTTTAACTGGTTAGCACAGCGATTGTCAACCTGGGGGTTGCCACAGGATTTAGCAGGTGTTGCCTCATTCCGCTGTTTAAAAAAAAAACACACAAGTTGCTGCTGCTGCCAAGTCCGCTTCTTGGCAGCGGCGAACTCACAGACTCCAATCTTCTGCAGCCGCGGCTCCCTGTCTCTTAGGGAACCACAGCTATGCCTGTAAAACCGTTGCGGAGCCTTCCTGCCTCTTGACGGGCTTCGTGCAGCATTGTCCCCCCTCCAAAGGAAGTTGTTTACCACTTCCTTTGGAGGCGGGACAATGCTGCACGGAGCCCGCTTAGAGACAGAATAAAGGCTCCGCAACGGTTTTACAGGCAATGGCATAGCCGCAGTTCCGTAAGTGACAGGGAGGCGTGGCTGCAGTAGAAGGAGGCAGACATGGGGAGAGAGGAGCAGGGAACCTGCAACGGGTTGACATGGGGGAGGGGGGCTGACATTGACAGAGGGGGGCTGACATGGAGGGAGGGAGGGGGATGACATGGACAGAGGGGGCTGACATGGAGGGAGGGAGGGGCTGATATGGATGGATGGAGGGAGGGGGCTGACACGGAGGAAGGGAGGGGCTGACATGGACAGAGGGGGGCTGACATGGAGGGAGGGAGGGGGGCTGATATGGATGGATAGAGGGTAGGGGCTGACATGGACAGAGGGGGGCATTACATGGAGGAAGGGAGGGGGCTGATATGGATGGATGGATGGATGGAGGGAGGGGCTGACATGGAGGGAGGGGGCTGATATGGATGGATGGAGGGGGGCTGACATGGAGAGAGGGGGGCTGACATGGAGGGAGGGAGGGAGGGGGCTGACATTGATGGATGGATGGAGGGAGGGAGGTTGGCTGACATGGACAGAGGGGGGCTGACATGGACAGAGGGAGGGAGGGGGCTGACATTGATGGATGGATGGATGGATGGAGGGAGGGGGGCTGACATGGACAGAGGGGGGGCTGACATGGAGGGAGGGAGGGCTGACATGGACAGAGGGAGGACTGACATGGAGGGATGGATGGAGGGAGGGGGCTGACATGGAGAGAAGGGGGCTGTCATGGAGGGAGGGAGGGAGGGGGCTGACATGGAGGGAGGGAGGGAGGGGGCTGGCTGATGGATGGATGGAGGGAGGGAGGGAGGGGGCTGACATGGACAGAGGGGTGCTGACATGGAGGGAGGCAGGGCTGACATGGACAGAGGGGGGACTGACATGGAGGGATGGATGGAGGGAGGGGGACTGACATGGACAGGGGTGCTGACATGGAGGGAGGGGCTGATGTGGACAGAGGGGGGCTGACATGGAGGTAGGGAGGGGGGGCTGACATGGACAAAGGGAAGAGACAGGGGGACGTACTGGACAGATGGGGGATAAATGCTGGACAGAGGGGAGAGACAGTGCGGGTTAGGATTATAATGGGCAGATAGGGGGGCTAGGACTTGTAATGGGTTGATTAGGAAAGGCTAGGACTGGGAATGGACTGATCAAGGGGGGGTTGTGACTGGTAATGTGCTGATGGGGAGGAGGACTGGTAATGGACTGATGGGGGGCTAGCATTGGAAATGAGCTGATCGGGGAGGTTAGGACTGGAAATGGGCTGATTAGAGGAGGCTAGGACTGGTAATGGGCTGATGGGGGGGAGGGGGAGGACTGGTAATGGGCTGATTAGGGGAACCTAGCACTAGTAATGGGGTTGAGGAGGGACTAGCACTGGAAATGAGCTGATTAGGGGAGGTTAGGACTGGTAATGAACTGATGGGGGGGGGTAGGACTGGTATTGGGCTGATTAGGGGAGGCTAGCACTGGTAATGGGGTTGAGTGGGGACTAGCACTGGAAGCGAGCTGATTGGGGGGCTTTGACTGGGAATGGGCTGATTGTGGGGAGGGGAGGATAGAGCTGCTGGCCCTGGAAGAAAACTGGGGGCTAAGGCTACAAATGGGCTGATACGAGGGGATGGGAGAATGGAACTTGAAGGGAGTGGATCTGAGAGGGGCTGTCATGGTATTTGTACTAGAAAGGACAGGTCAGTGGGGAAGGAGGGGGAACTGAAAGGGAATGGACACCAGTGGCAGTCATGGGAATGCAAGTTGACATTGGAAGGTACTGAGAGTGAGGACTGGAAAGGGGCTGATACTGGGGAGGGTTACTGGGACTGGAAATAGGCTGATGGAAAGAAGTGAAGAAAACAAAAGAAGAGATAAGAAATGGCAGATGGACCATAGACCACAGAAAGAGAGCTAAGAGAAGACAGGAAAGCAGAAGCCTCAGATCGGAACCAGCATGATCAGAGAATAAATTGGTCAGACAACAAAGGTAGAAAAAATAATTTTATTTCATATTAGTGATTTGACTACAAAATCATCATAATTTTGAAATCAAATATTGTTACTTGTTATTGTGATTAATTATTGTGGTTTAAATAAGTAAATTTTATAAATCAAAACATATTGCAAAGGCCTATAATATATTAATAATTCAACAAATGATTACAGCGACTATGCGTTAACGGTAAAGGAAGAGAGACGCATTTGATTTTATCATTGGGGGTCACCACAAGTTGACCAATGGTAAAAGGGGTCACGGTACAAAAAAGGTTGAGAACCACTGGGTTAGCAGCTCCACTAACTGATTTGATATTCAGTGGCATTAAACCATTTTGTTCAGCGGAATGTCCTTTGCTACCCGGCTTGTGCTCCCTGATGCTAACAGCTTAATGTCAGGGCATTTTGGGGGCCGAGCAGAGGCGGCACCAGGAGTTACTTGGTCAGTGGCGATATCGAGTCACTGGCCGGTTAACCCTAACTAGTTAAGGTTTGGCCATAAAAAGCTGGTTTAACTCTACCTGGTTTAGCTGTCCGGCCAGTGACTGAATATTGTTGCTGACCAGATAGCTAATCTGGATATCCAGTGCCAGTGGCTGGATATGACCCCGGCATTTAATATCTTCTCTAAAAGTAAAGCAGCAACAGCCAGTTGCTTATTTGTGCTCACTGCCGCAGGTGCTTATGTACTTTATAAAACAGGCTAGAGATAGACATCCACTTGGCCTCCTGGGCAATCTGTTATATAATTCCACCCCCACCCCCTCCCCCCCACACACCCTGCATTTGGGCTATTTGAAAATTGTACCCAAAATGTTTCTGTTCACTAAGTAACTATGAAAACATAAATATGTAATATGTATAATGGTTCGCCATCTGATTCTTACTTGCCCGTGTATTCCATTTCTGACAAAATGTGACAAACATTTCTCTGAGGCATAACCATAATTTTTGTATTAATTTTTAGCAAGTCACAAAGATAAAGCTGAAAGAAAAGAAAAACTTGAAAAGAAGGCACCACCAAAAGGTAACCTAATGAAATTGCTAAAAGAAAATCAGAGGTTCTTTGAATCTGCACTTCATACTACCTAAGTACAGTATTACTTATCTCTGTGTGGTTACTGAGAGAGCCTGATACTCAAAGGATTTATGGGGATGATACAAAAGGGTTTAGCTGGATATCTCTTTCAGTGCTGTTATGTGGATAAGGGCTTCTGAATATTGGCCCCCATAAACATAACTTTTAAGCTCCTAAATTAATATGATTTTCAGCTTAAAATAGGGTACAGATTCAGGAGCTTAACCCTAGAACTTTAGACGCTCATCCTGCTTTTGAATATAGAGACCACTCTGCTTAATTTTAACACCCTCTCTTTACTTTGCTTAAAGGTACATGATTATTGTTTCCCATTAACAGCTGGATATGTGCAGCTGTTTGAAACAATGAAGTTATTGTATATACATATCTCCTAATGCCAATGACATTTCCTATATCATCTTGTGCGTTTTGAGAGGGTTTTTTTCTTGTTTCTGTCATTTTATATGTGCTATTTCCCAATACGAATGGAGGAGTAGCCTTGTGGCTTGGTAACCAAGAGACCAAGGTTTGATTCCCATTGGCACTCCTTGTGACCTTGGGCAAGTCCCTTAATCCTCCATTGCCTTGGAGGTAAGGCCTGGCAATCTACTTCCAGTCACACTACCAAGAGCTGCTGGGTTACCGCAAGTCAACATTGACTCGAAGGCACACATTGTATGTGCATTTCCCAATAGCATGCAATGAAAGCAACAACCACATGAAATAAAGAGGAAACAAGTGCAAATCTATATGCATGCTCCTCAATGTGTATAGGTATTATATATTTGCAATTATTTTGCTGTAGAGATGTTTAACTTCTACATTTATAAGTACTCCCTCCCTCTAGATCAGGATTAAGGTATATTATAGGGTAGCCTGCACTGTAACATTTTTGGGATGATTTTATAATGGATTTTACATGCATAAAAGGCCTCTTTTAAAATTGCCCCTTGGTATAAGTATGTAAAAGTGTGTGTGGTGACAAGAAGGTGCAAATTTAACGTGACCCATGTGCAGACATTCACAGTGAACATATAATCTCTAGGCATGGGATATAGTGGGTCCCCATCATTCACGGCCAGCAGCACATTTGATGAAAAACTAGTGTTTCTAAGGAGAAACCTCCGAAGGTTTGGCTTACCTCCATTTTCAATGGACTGGGAGGAGGAATGAGTACAGAGCTTCATTAAGGCTCATTTGCCCACTGTCTTTTCCTTTGCTGTCTTGCTGTGCTTTTGCCAGTTTGCACTGCAGTCTCTCCAGGCTGCTGCCAATTTCCAGTGGATGCCTTTAGCCTCACAGGCCGAAACATAAAAGAAAAACAAAGAAAAATATGAAAAATCTCCTTTCACTTTGCCTCTGTCTGCCAGCTCATGCCTGGGTTCCTGGGTTCTTCTCCTTAGGTAACTGCCTGCATCGTTGCTGCTGCGCCAGCTCTCATGAAGCCTAGTTCTGCTCTATTGTTGCTAGTGCCTTTCTTGCTGCTGCCTGCACAGCACTCTGCAGCCTGCTGTCTAGGTTCCCCCTATGCCAAAACTTTAAAAGAAAATAAAAAAAAAAGAAAAATCTCCTTTCTCCTAGTCGATGTCTGCCACTGATGCCTGTGTCATTTTGCTGCTACTCTTGCTGCATCACTATTGTTGCTGCTTTTTCCTTCTCTCAGTGCCTTGTGGTCTTCATACACTGTTTTTGTGCCCTTTTCCCCTCTTCTGATGACTTTGGTGGTTCATGCCACCCTTCTTACAATGTTGCTATAGAGGTCACCCTGACCCGCATTTAGCGGAGATATATGTCTGGGGTGGATGGATATTCCCCGCTGAACATCTGGGTTCGATTCCCATCAAAGAGCTCCCCACATGTACAGCAGAGATGTGTGGGGAGCTCTGTTCGAGGGTGGGAGGGTGTGGTCCAGAAGAGAAGTGTGGGTGGGCCAAAGTCGTGATCCTGACCCCGGATGTACAAGGTCGATTCCGGTCGCTGCCTTGTACGTCCAGTCAGAGTTACTTAGACGGGGGACTTATTCCACCTTACGGGTGGAATAAGTCCCTCCCCTGATGTCAGCGGCCATCCAGGCTGGGACCAGCAGAGGAGATGAGAGGGTGATTCTCCATAGTCTGATCCCGGCCCCAGAAGGCCCTATTAGGGGTCGGGTGTCAGGATAAAAGGACTTTGCTACCAGTACAGGCGGTGGGGGCTCCTGCATGAAGCTGCAGCGCCATGGCAATGGGACGCCAGTGCTCCCCAACTCCATGCAGAAGCTCAGGCTGAACTAGCCGGGGAAGCAGTAAGATGTCCAGCCAGATGGAATCAGGGCACATCCTGCCTTTCCAGACCAGTTGCACCCGATTCTGATCCCGCAGGGATGCTTAGCCCTCACAGGATCAGAATTGGGTGCAAGTCTGGCTCATCCAGATTCTGGATGGGCTGGATGGGCCGTGAATGGAATTGGCCTCCTTTGGGGTATTTTTGCCAGTCTTCCTCCTCCTTCTGCTTTCTTTCATTCTGGTTCCCTTTGTTGTTCTATTCCATCATGTTCACCCTCTTTTTAAAGGTCATTTTTAAGGGTTGCTTAATGTAATGCTCACTGCCACATATGCATAATTTGCTTTATAAAATAGGGCCGTTACATGATAAGATATGCTTGCCAAATCTACTTATAGCAACCCTAAACATATTTGTTTATTTTATTTAAACTTATTTCTATACCACCTTTCTACATTCAAAGTGGTTTACAGCAAACCAACAGATTTAACAGGGCATCAAGATGCCCTGTTAGTGTAAATGCTTGTGCTTAGATTTATAGAAAATGTGCATGTTATATTTTATAACTTATACATTAATTTAGACTCTGCCTATGCTCTGCCCCTCTGTTCGCCCATTCTGAAAGTACACACCATCAACCTGATGTGCATACTTGCAGGACAGCACCCTCCTAAACTGTGTGTGTAAGTGCCCATCCCCACGCTCAAGCCATTGAACATAGGTGACTCACGCACATCGATGGCACATAACATTACGCGACTCATTATAAAATTACCTCCTTTATGTTTTGGGGATTTGTTACATAGGAACATAGTTAATGATGGCAGATAAAGACCAGCAAGACCCATCTTGTTTGCTCAAAAGATGTTTAGGACAGTAACTGCTGCTCCATGCGGGCTACCTCTATGCTTTGTTAAAGTAGGTTGTAACTGACACTTTCTTCAGATTAACCAACACTCAGGGCAAGCCCAAGGGGGGTGTGGGGCCATATGCGTAGACTCATCGCGGGGCCTCAATTGCATAAATATTTGCATAATGTTAATCTGCACTAACTTTTAGTAAACATGCTTCTTAATGAGTGTCTGAAAAAGAAAGACTACCACATTTCTACATTACTATATGGCAGTGCCAACCGCTGGGCACATTAGGAAGTACGACAAACACTGCCCATTTAGAACCCATAGCAAACCTTCCGTATCATAACAGCTCTACCAGGACTCACAAAGCACCAAATCCGACCTATCAAAAAGCAACACTGCAAATATTAAATTAATACATCTCAGAGAATACCAATACATCTCCTACTGGGGAAAGAGAACAAGTGGCACTGTCAAATAGAAACTACATAAACAGAATACCTCTGCTTGGTTACATATGCAGAACATAGACTGTCACCAAACAAAGAACAAGGGATCATAATATAGAAATAGGAAGACAATAATTAAACTGGGAACCTCAAAAGCCAAACCTGGAATGTACAACAACACTGGAGAAATAAATTTCCTCTTGTACTAAACAAAACACCAAGATGTTAACGATGCACATTTCTTAGAGCTGACATATTCCAGTTAATAAATTCAAAATAAAAAAGTATTTTTCTACCTTTTATTGTTTGTGCTTTTTATTTTTAAGTTGCAATTGTTCCAGTCACACTCTTCTGGTTTCTTCATGTCTTCTGCTAACTCTCCATTGTCTGCTGTCCATTTGTCCTTTCTTCTCTCTTCTAGATTTATCCCCTTCTCTCTCTACATCTGTTTTAACATACTGTGACGCTTGCGCCCCTACCAGGCGGTTGCCTAGTAGGGACGGCTGGCCATCTGATATCCCTTCTAGGATTTTTGTAGTTGTGTACGAAAAGAAGAGTCAAGTGGTTAATAAAGCACACAGGAAATTTTATTCGGTTTCCATGCTGGTAAGTGGTGAACATAAAATTCTTCAAGCATAACTTTTGTTTCTCCAGACAAAAAGAAAATACAGGATAATTTCTCCCAGAAATCAAAATGTCCAAAACAGTGTAACCTTGAACAAACTTATACCAGCTCCTGTTCCTTACTGCAACTGCTTAACCTTAGCATCAGAAGAAAAAGGCATTTTAAAACTCTTCACATAGTGAGTGAGGTATCAGCTTCAATCCTGCTGTTGCCACACACAAACAGTTTCAGCTGTTTGAACCTCCACTGAGCTCCTGCAGTTTCAGCTTCTTAGGAGAGATTCTTAATCCTTTACATTCAGGCTTTCCCCTCTCTTCCAGCTTCTGAAACTGTCTTTAGGCTAGAACAGCCCCCTTTTTATGTTCCACTGTTTCTAGCTCACACTAATACCTTAGTGCACAGCTCGCATTCCATTTCAGAGACATCAGAATTAACAACACTTTCCTCTGGGCCTACCTCCATGCTCTCTATTGAGCTACAGCTGGGTGCTCCTTGAAAGTGTTCCGGGCTCTTTTCCTTAAGAGTCTTCACCAGATTAAACAGCCTCTCCCAGTGCCTGGCCTTGCCTTCTCCAGGCCGGTCTCTTGGGGGTCTCTCCTGTTTAACTTCCCTAGTGAGATATTTCTTTCTGTGCTGAGCCTTCTGGGGTATGACAGTCTCCTCTGAGTCAGAGCAAGAACTATCCTGCTGGCAATGCTTGGTCCCTGCGTACCTTTCTTGGCTGCCTCTATAGTGGTTCCTCCTTCTGCTGCTCTCCTTGGCTGAAAAGCTTCTCTTCAGTTTGGCCACAGAACTTTCCGGTCTGTGCCTTCTGAGAACTGGGCTAGAACCTGGGCTAGGCCTGGAACTGCAACTGCCGCTTGTGCTTGCTCTTGAATTCCTCCTGGACCTTCTTCTCAAAGCCCCTTCCAAACTCCAACTGGCTCTCCCTCTTGTGTTTGTTTTCTCCCTGTTAACTGCTGGGCAGGGCAACTCCCTTCCTGGCTCTGCCCACTTGGACCTCCTACTCCTATGCAGGGTTGTCCTGTGGACTGGGATTGGTTTACCCTTAGCTCTGCCCCCTAGGTTCCTTTCAGGGCTTTTAGTATGGAGTATGTGATTTTGTGCACCCATCCCCCGTAAAGAAGAGAAATTCTTCTTTTTTTCAGTTTTCCCTAGCTGGGCTGCACCCTCCTTACCACAATACTGATCTTTCCCCTTTTGCTCTTTCCTCCATTTCTTTCTTTATTCTTTTTTCATCCACTCATATTTTACCACTCCATCATCAATCCCAACTTACTCTCCCAATATGCGGCCAATCATAGATTTTTCTTCCCTCCCACACAAAATATCTTTTCTCCTCTCCATCTTCACTCCTCCAGCCCCCTCCTATTCTAGTCCTCCCCCAACATCAGCTCCCTTCTAGTTCCAGACCCACCCAGAATCCCGCTCCCTTCTAGTCCCATTCTCCAATCCCCCTGCATCAGTCCATTTCTAGTCCTAGCCTCCCCCCATCAGCCCATTTCCAATCTTAGCCCCCCATCAGCCATTTCTAATTCTATGCTAGCCCCCCATCAGACCATTTCCAATCCCAGCCCACCATCAGCCATTTCCAATCCAGGACCCCCATCAACCATTTCTAGTTCTATCCTAACCCCCCATCAGCCCATTTTCAATCCTAGCTGCCCCATCAAC
The DNA here is from genome assembly GCA_033557465.1 of Ichthyophis bannanicus. Lineage (NCBI taxonomy): Eukaryota > Metazoa > Chordata > Amphibia > Gymnophiona > Ichthyophiidae > Ichthyophis > Ichthyophis bannanicus. The sequence goes on along the minus strand of CM066032.1, from coordinate 85,649,825 downwards.
ACTTTCCAGTCCTATCCTAGACCCCTATCATCCCATTTCCAATCCTAGCATCCCCATCAGCCCATTTCCAATCCTAGCCCTCCCATCAGCTTATTTCCAGTCTAAGCCCCCTCACACAGGCCATTTACAGCCCTAGCATCCCCCCCAAAGAGTCCCTCCCTCATGAAGAGCCCCACGGCTGTCCGACTGACTTTTAGAGGGAGCCGGAGAGGCCCCGGCTCACCTATGACAGCTGCCAAAATGAAAAGTGCCTTTTTTCTTTCCTTTGGCAGCTGTGTTGTAGTATAGGCCTCTGGCGCACTGAGTGCCGGGAAACAGGAAATTCCCTTTGACCTCTGGTGCGCCAGTGGCCTATACTACAACACAGCTGCTGAAGTGAAGAAAAAAAGGCACTCTTATTTATTTATTTTATTTATTTATTTTTCTTATATACCGCGCTCTTCGATATCAGTGCGGTTTACATGGAACAAGGAGAGTTTACAGTGGGGGTTACACCGTAATTACATAGAACAGGTATAATGACTTGGATAACAGTAATAACTATTTACATCTGAATGGCTAACAGAGAACGGTATTTGCACATATATACAACACATTGAGGGTGGTTACATGTGTCCGTGAAGCGTTGTTGTGGGTGAGGGGGTTGTTTTACCATCTTCCGGGTAGCACTTGAGGAAGAGGTAGTGTTTCAGTACTTTCCTGAATTTGGTTAGGTCCGGGATTGATCGTATATGTGGCGGGAGAGCATTCCAGCATCTGGGTGCACAGAGACTGAAGGCCCTGTTTATAATTGCTTGTGTACAGTGGGTCATTGCTTTGGGGACAATCAGGGTGTTTATTGCAGTGGATTGTCTGATTCTATTTGGGGGGGTGACGTGCGTGAGAGCAGCAAGTGATGAGGGGGCGAGTCCGTTAATGGATTTGAATGTTAGCAGTAGAATCTTGAATGCGATCCTGTAATGAATTGGGAGCCAGTGAAGCCTTTTGAGGATGGGCGTTATGTGGTCACGCCTTGAGGTCCCATTTAGAATTCTTGCTGCAGCGTTCATGGCCAGTTGGAGCGGACTCAGGGTGGATTGAGGGAGTCCTTGGAGGATAACATTTGCATAGTCAAGATGAGGGATGGTTAGTGCTTGAAAAATTGTTCTAAAGTCGTTTGGCTGAAGGAGGGGACATAGATGTCTGAGGGACTTGATTTTATGGTATGTTGATTTTACCATGTGGCTGATATGAGACTTCATATCAAGTTTCTGGTCCATTGTAATACCTAGGTATCGAATTGAGGGTTTGGCTTGCAGTTCTATCTCTCTGATTTTTAGGCAGGCTGGAGGGGAAAAGTTGGGGTTTCTGGAGATGAATAGCACTTCGGTCTTTTTGTGTTGTATTCTGAGGTTCTGGTTTTGAAGCCATTTTTCCACTGCGCTAAAACAGTCGATTAGTGAAGAGAGGTCAATCTTGTCGATCTGAAATGGTTTGTAAAGTAGGACGTCATCGGCATAGATCATGCATTCGACGTTGAATGATCATATGAGCTCGCAGATAGGCTGCATATAAATGTTGAACAGTAAGGCTGATAGGGAGGAACCTTGCGGGATGCCTTGTTTCTGGTGGAACGGTTTAGAGGTGGAGGTCTCTGTTTGTACATGTTGCCATCTATCTGTAAGGTATGATTTACACCAGGATAGTGCTAGGTCGCAGATACCCTTTTCTTTGAGTCGCTTCAGAAGGGTTTCGTGACACACAGAGTCAAACGCCGCCGCTATGTCCAGGAATATAAGAGCGACTCCATGATGTATGTTATCTACTGCGCTGAGAATATTGTTGAAGAGGGTGGTAAGTAACATCTCCACCCCATGGGATTCTCTGAATCTGTGTTGGCAGTGGTCTAGTGGTGCGGTATTGTTGATGTGTTGCTGAATCTGGGAAAGGACTTCTTTCTCAATTATCTTTGCCAATAGTGGAATGCTGGCAATTGGTCTATATGATTCCACCATCTGGGGGTCCAACTTGCTGTTCTTTAGCAGGGGTCTGACTGATGTGTGTTTGAGATTTAGGGGGAAAGTGCCTGAAGTGAAGGATGAGTCCATGAGTTTGGCTATGAATGGGCTAAATTCTGACCGGAGTTCCTTTATCCAAAAGGCTGGGCAGGGGTCGGTCTGGGCGGTAGTGCTGTTGATTGTAGAGATGGTGTCAATGATTTGCTTGTTAGATGGGGTGGTGAATATTGTCAGTGTCGTTGTGTTTGATGGATCCATGATAATGGAGGGTGGGTGAGTCTTGTCGGTTTGGCATAATTTCACTTTTGCTGCTATCAGAAGTAAGTCAGGGCCTCTCTGGCTCACTCTCATGCCTACCCTGCTAGTACCGAATGAGAGATGTTGTTGGCCCGGGTCCCCCTGGAACATGGGACCCTGTGCGAACTACATTCTTGCACAATGGACAGGCCAGCCCTACCCACACTGTATGTTTTTTACTTTGGCTAGTAACAAGCCTCTGTGTGCAGCTTCCCCTCTCTATGCTTTTTGAAGTATGAAAATTATTAACATTTTGCTTTGAATAGGAATGCACCTCATCCAGTATTGGGAAATCTCAGTACTTATCCCATGCCTTTTTGAATTCTGTCACTGTTTGTCTCCAGCACCTCCTCTTCAGCACTTATTCAAATAGTACTTGACAATTTTCTGGCCTGTCCTCATTCCTCCCCTAACATGGCTCACAAATATATAGATAATATCTGGTCATTTAGCACATATTACAAATTTGAGGGATAGATGATGAAAGGTGACTTATAATTGGATGTTACTACTATTGGTTGGATGTTACTGCTATTGATTGTTAAGGATATGATTACAAAAAAAGCATAATCTGCCTACCAGATGCATAATAGGTGAAATAATCAAACTACCTTCATCTGGAAAACTTGGAAATACTACCTTTCTTTGATATTACATCATCTTCTGTAGGCAATATACAGTTGTGGTCAACATTATTGGCACCCTTGCATTTTAGATATGTTGTGTACAATATCTTGAGAAATAATTAGAAATATTCCAACTGTATGTCATCATAATATTTAAATAGTATGGTCAAAGATATACAACAAAAAAAAGATGTCTGTGCAATTTAGACATAATAATTTCTGAGAAAAAAACGAAATATAACCTGGACAGGATTAATGGCACCTTTCACTATTATTTGGTTGCACAACCCTTGGCAGTGATGACAGCCTCCAAACATTTCTTGTAGCCATCTATAAGTTTTGTACATCTGTCTGCTAGTGTTTTTTTGTACTCTTCAACTGTGATTTGTTCCAGCTCATGAATGTTTCCAGGATTCCTTTTATCAGTGGCAGATTTCAGCTCTTTCCAAAGGTTCTCGGTTGGACTCAGATCAGGACTCATTGCTGGCCAGTTTAAAACCATCCATTTCTTCCTTTTTAGCTATTCTTTTAATTTATTATTTATTGAATTTTATACAAACCATCAATACATAATCTCAAACAGAAAAGAAATATAATGGGGAAATTTTGCATCAATATACAAAAAAACAAAACAATATACAACAAAACAATATACAAAAAAACAAAACATATATATATATAGGAAAACAACCCAGAGATCTCTTGGACTACAATAAATCTCTGGGTTGTTTTCCTACATTTTTTTCCACGTCCCACAAAATCCTGTGAGGTCATTGACAGTTCTATGAGCAGAAAACCTCATAATAACATTGCGGACTGTAGACAGAGGAATCCCAAGGTCTTTGGAGATGGCCTTGTACCCCTTTGAAGTTTGATATTTGGTGATAATTGCTTTTCTGACAGCCTCAGGCAGCTCTCTTTTCTTCAACATTGTGAAAATGGAACAGGGAGTAAATGTGGACATTTTAATCATTAGGGCCATCATTCATTGGTTGATTCAAGTCATGTCAGCCCTGATCAATTGACAATTGATTGTCTAATTTTACTGCAGTGGGACTATGATTCTTCTGTTCAAAGTGATTTGAATTGTTTATAAGAGTGTCAACAATGATGTCTTATCCAAGAAGGTGCACAACTTACAATCTCTAATTCTCCCACCATAAATTCCCGTAATCAAACAGACAGGACTCTCTATTTATATGCTAATATTTTTTTGTCGGATCGTCTGTTTTGAGGATGTAAAAACATACTCTTTCTACAGACCCTCCATTTTTTTTTTTAAACTTTTATTTTCATTTTGCAAAAAAAAAAAAAAAAAAAAAAAACACACCAAAGGAGACAAAACAAGTATACAATAAGGAAAAACAAACCCTATTACCCCCCACCCCCCTGCTTCTTCTCTAAGTCGACAGTATCAGCATGTGAGCGCTTCCAAACAACAGTGATTGTACATCAAAACGAACATAAATAGCATCTGCGATACAGAATAATCATGTGACAGAGATTTATACAAATTTAAACAGTCAGATGAGAGCATTTAGCGGTGTGAACATAGTCATTGAGCATCTTCCATTTAGACAGATGATGGGGGGTCTGAACGGAAGAAGCAAACATACGAGGTATTTGTTCATATTTACTGTAAAGACAGACATGATTCCACCATTCATTGGGGCTCAGATGGGAGCTATTTTTCCAGTATTTCGTAATTAGGGAAATAGCAATGCCCAACATAAAGTCTAAAAGGAAGTAAGCCGATTTTGGAAGAGAGGGGATCCCCGCAGCTGAGCGGAGTCCCACTATCCTCCAAGACAGGGGCTCTTGAAAGTGCAAAATAGATTGGATACGACCCCAGACCCGACGCCAGTAATACTGTAGTGCGGGACATTCATACATAACATGAGTTAGTGAACCAATGGCCGCATGGCATGTCCAGCATTTATTGCCCTGGGAGGTGTTCCATTTGGCTAATCTGTCAGGAGTATAGAAACACCGGTGGGCTAGAAAGAAGAGTGTCTGAGTGAGTGAGGCAGATCTGGAGACCCGTGTCACTCTACTCCAGACAAGGCTCCATTGCTCCGGGGTCAAAGTTACATGCAGTTCCCGCTCCCATGCTTTCTGTGCAATAGGGGTACCTCTATTTACAGCAGTACTTAAGGTTTTGTAAAAGTTAGATGCTACACCCGATGAGCTCCCGATAGATCGGATAGTCTCCGACAAGTCTTGGGTAGGGGATTCCGATGGCGGGAGCACCTTAGCACTCCGAAGACAATGCTGTAGTTGCACCAACTGAAAGTAGTGTTTCGCTGGGAGACCAAATTCAATTTGCAATTCACTAAAAGTTTTCCAGCGACCATCATGGAACAACTGGGTAGGGGTCCAAATGCCCCTAGTGTACCAGGGGCTCCACGCCATCGGTTTATTTTGTATTTGAAATCGAGTATTGTACCAGAGCGGGAGTCTGTCTAACGGACAGAATCGGGAGTCTAGAGATTGAATAAGAGTATTAAAGGCACCTAAAGTGTCTAAAAGCATTGGTGGATAGTGGGAGTCTGATGGGAGAGTCATACCAGGGAGAGAAGTAAGAGGAAACGGTTTGCAAAGGTTCTCCTCTATATCTAGCCACACAGGTCTACTCGGTGCTAGATCTTCCAGCCAACGAGCGCCTTGTTTGAGAAGAAAAGAGTGGTGATATTTCAGGAAATCAGGGAATCGGACACCCCCATTGTCCTTATCAGCTTGCAACTTATGCTTCGCTATCCTAGGTGTCTTGTTTTGCCATAAGTATCTAGTCAGAAGGCCCTCTAAATCTTTATATGTACGTCGAGGTAGGAGACAGGGCAACATTTCTAAAATGTAATTCACTTTAGGAACAATCATCATTTTTATGGTTTCTAGGCGACCCCACCAGGTAAGTGTTAAAGGAGTCCAACGGTGAGTAAGCGCCCGGACTTTAGAGGTTAAGTCTTTGGCATTAAAGGAGATAGCATCTTCCAAAGGAGAGCAATAGTGGACCCCAAGGTATTTGACCATGCGAGGTTGCCATAGAAAGGGAAAGGATTGCATATCTGCTTGATGAATTAGAGAGTTTAATGGGAAGGCTACCGATTTGGTCCAATTTATCTTATACCCCGAGAGTTGTGAATATTTACCGATTTGCTCTAGGACAGCCGGCACCGAGTCTTAAGAGACAAAGAGCATAAGGTCATCAGCATATGCTGAAATTTTAATTTCCCTATGAGAGAAGGGGACTCCTTGAATCTCCTCCGATTGCCGGATTAGTAAAGCTAAGGGTTCGAGTGCAAGATCGAAAAGAAGTGGAGACAGTGGGCATCCCTGACGAGTACCGCGTTGAAGGGGAAATGGCTGAGACTTTAAAGCATTAGCACAGATACTGGCTGTAGGCTGTGCGTACATGGTGTGGAGACAACGGAGAAAACCTTCTCCGAATCCGTACCAGCGGAGAGTTGCAAACAGGAAAGGCCATTCTAAGCGATCAAAGGCCTTCTCAGCATCAAGTGAGAGGCCGACAAATGGTCGATCAAGATTAACTGTGGTAGTCAGTACATGACATAGAGTCCAAGCATTGTCAGCGGTTGATCTACCGGGAATGAAACCGCATTGATCTGGGTGTATCAAAGTAGACATCCTATCAGAGAGCCGGGTGGAGAGAATGGTGGCAAATATTTTATAGTCCGCATTTAGGAGGGAAATTGGACGATAATTGGCTGTTAGTTGCGGATCTCTCCCCTCTTTCTCAAAAACTACTACATTTGCCATAGAAAAGGACCCAGCAGGAGATCCCTCCTCGGCCAGAGCAGAAAAATAAAGTTTCAAAACTGGAGCTAAGTCAGCGTTAAAGGTTTTGTAGAATTCAGCAGGGAGACCGTCCGGGCCGGCAGCTCGACCTGTGGCACATCTCTTGAGAGCAGAATGAATTTCTGATAAAGTGAATGGTTTGTCCATGGCCTCTCTATCTTCGTCAGATAGGGCCGGTCGTTGTACCCCTGAGAGCAATCGTTCAAATACTTCTGGCTCAAAATCACATTCAGATTGATAAAGCCGAGTATAAAAATCACGAAAGAGTTCTAAAATTTCTGTATCGTTAGTGACAAGGCCCCCCCCCCCCCGACGGATTACGGAGAGCGGTAACACGCTTGGCTTCTTTTTGACCTTTCAGGGCATTCGCTAATAGTTTGCCAGCACGGTTATTTTCCCGGTAATACAACCCTTGTTGTGATTCAATATTTTTAGCAGCAGCAGTATATAAAAGCTGATTGTATTGAAAGCGGAGGCGTTGTAAACGGAGTAAAATACATGGGTCAGTACGGGACGTAAGGAGACGCTCCCCAGCTTGTATCTGTTGCTCTAGAATCAGTAAGTGCTGCTTTCTTTGTTTCCCCTGTCGAATTTGGTAGCTGGTTATAGTAGCACGGATAGATGCCTTAAAACCCTCCCACCAAGCCCAGCTCGCTGTGTCATGGGGTGAGTTAAAATGAAAATAATCTTGGATAGCGGCCTTTATGTCAACCTGAAAATCCTTTTGATCCAGTAGGGATCTATCAAAAAACCAAGCATGGGGATGATCATCTCGCGTAGTGACATGCAATGAAAAAGATATGGCAGCATGGTCTGAAATATGAAGAGGATGAGTCCTAACCGTGTCCACTTGAGAAATCAGTGCTTTGGAAATGAGAAAAAAATCTATTCTAGATTGTGAGTGATGGGGGGCAGAAAAAAAGGTGTACTCTAAGTCGGAGGGGTGAAGCAGCCTCCATATATCTACTAGCGCAAGGTCTTGCATTAGAGCTGTAAGGGTAGCAAGACTCTTGGGTGGGCTACTCGTTCTGGGCGGTTGTCTATCTATCAAAGGGTCTAGCACTTGATTAAAATCGCCACCAAGTATTAATGGAGTATTGGCAGAGGCCTGTGCCAACTGCGCAATACTTGCATAGTAAGCAGGGTTATCCACATTCGGAGCATAAATACAAATACACGTGAATTCACTATCTCCAACCTTAAAATGTGCACGGGTCCATCTACCCTCCTTATCAGAGCTAGTATCTATTACAGTAGCTTGCAAAGACCTCTTAACCAGAATGGCCACCCCACACCGTTTGGAAACGGCGGGAGAATAGGCAGCCACCAGATAAGGTTTAGCATTGAGTTTCAGTGTTTCAGCGGAATTTAGATGCGTTTCCTGAAGAAACACTAAATCAGCATGCTCATGATTAAGATAGCTAAGAATTTTCTTTCTTTTGATTGGACTATTGATGCCTTTTACGTTAAGTGATAAGATCTTACATAAGGCCATTGAGCAAGGTTAAAAATTCTGAAAGAGAACATGATAGCGCACATAAGTTCACAATGTCCCTCATAGTAACTGTATCTGGCTGTACACATGACATGATAGAAAATAAGCTAATGTAATACAATGAAGCGCCCCACATTAAAAAATAAGAACCGCAGCGCGGTAGAGAAGAAGCAGAACCCCAGAAATTACTGGCGACCATGTGTCTGCGGGGAGAAACCCCAGAGAAGGCCGAAATTGAAAACATATAACCTGTATAACTGTGCGTGCTCCGAATCCAACCGAGGCACACATCATGGAGGGATAGAAGACCAAGCAAGTCATATAAAGACAGAAAGAAAAGTCCAGGCAGTCTCTGTGCTTGGCGATGACCACCACGTCGGGCCCTTCAAAATGGCGGACAGAGCCGGCAGATAATAAGTCCAAGTTGTTGGGTTAACGCATCTGCTCTGCTTCTTTGGAGTCTAAAAATGTTGATAGTAGATCAGGATCTTCGAATGTCCTAGTTTGGTTGTGGAGAGTCACTCGGAGCTTCGCTGGATACAACAGGCCAAAGCGAACCTGTAGCTGTTGAAGTCGAGGGCGAAATGCAAGGAGCCTCTTCCGACGGTCCACTGTGGGCTTTGCCAAATCAGGGAAGAAGGAGACTTTATGACTTTCAAACTCCAGATGACGATTCGCCCGGGCAGCATTTAGAATTTGTTCCACTTGTTGATATCGTAGTAATCGAAAGATAATAGGCCGGGGGGTCGTGCGGTTGAGCGCCATATGGGTAGGAACACGATGTGCTCGATCAATTTCCAGGTCTCTATGAAATGTGATCTTCAACAAGGAGGGAAGAGTTTTGAGCAAGAATTCTCTGATATCTCCTGCTTCCGCCCCCTCCGGTATTCCAAGGAGCCTCACATTGTTGCGACGGGCGCGATTATTGCTATCTTCTAACTCTTTTTGAAGATTCTGTATCTGGCGCTCAGCCTTGTCCAGTTTGACCAAGCGCACCGCGTGCGAGTCGAGGACCCCCGCCATGTTGTCCTGCCGTAATGAAAGGCTTTCAAGTCGGTCCTGGAGCACACCGAAGTCTTCTCGCATGGCTCGAAGCGCTTCTCCGTTGGACTGCACCAGTTCCTTCACTCCGCGTATTTCCTCTAAGAGCTCCTGATGCATTTCGGGGTTTTCCCGAAGTGGAACCATCTTCTGTGGGGAAGACACCTCTGTTTTGGAGCGTTTTCCGTGTGAAGAAGAAGGAGACCCGAAGTCCAAGCGCGCTGGTTTATGGGCCGCCATCCCCGCCGAGGTACCCCGGTAAGTTCGGAGCAAAAAATTGAGTTTATGTAGGTATTAAGTCAGGATTCTGAGTAGGCCTCTCGGGAGCTTCAGCGCGAAGCGTCTAACCCGCTGGACATCAGGCTCCGCCCCCCGGAGACCCTCCATTTTAATCAAATTAAAAGGTCCACTGGGCCAACCTTGCATGAGGCTATTATATGGCCCTCTGACCCAGCCACCGCAATTTTCCAAATTCACTAGAATGTGTAGCTTTCAATGTCAGTTCAACCAAACCACAATTTCTTATGTTCAGACCTGATGTCGATCTCGCCACAAAAATAGAAATACTCATCTGATGACATCGATGGAGAGCTTGGGCCCACAGCGAACTGGTTCAAGTTGGAACATGTTGTTTTCCATTACCATTCGAAAGGCCACTCAAGCTATCCCCATTCACTTCGATGAACTCTATGACTGGGCGTTCAAACAAGCCGTTGGGTACTGCGGTGTGCGGCGTAAAAAAATATTAACATATAAATAGAGAGTCCTGTCTGTTTGATTACGGGAATTTATGGTGGGAGAATTAGAGATTGTAAGTTGTGCACCTTCTTGGTTGATACATTATAGAGGTCACACTGTTCGGGTTTTTGAATTAACAATCATGTCTTGGCAATGTCCCAGTTTTATACTGTTTCCTACTATTTCCTTTTTTAATTGGTCTTTCTTTTTTTTTTTTTAAAATATACAATGTAACATATCAACATGGTTACAGAATGAAAGAAAGGAAGGATAATATGCCTTCCATACAAAACAAAGCAAAACCCCCTTAATATTCATGAAGCCCACATCAAGCAGAAGAGAGGAAAACACATACAAAAAGAGTTCAAATAAGTGAAAAAAATCACTTGAACAAATTGCATGGCACATTAGCCCTGTACTCTTAAACCCAAAATACATATCCATCTATATAGTAATCAAAGACTCTGGGCCTTCAAAAAATCTTCACGTACTATGGGTCCAGGAAACAATAAAGCTTCCCCTGATGCACTACCAGGTACTTGCAAGGACATTTTAGGAAAAAGGTTGCCCCCAGAGCCAAATTACTATGCTTCTGGTCCAAGAAAATTGTACGCCGTAACTGAGTGCCAGGAAACATTAGGGAAAAGTTAATTCTCCAGCCACAAAATAACATATCCTTTTTTGAAAAGCAAGATTTCAACACAGAATTCCTATCAATCTCAGAAACAAATGTGACCAACAAAGTGGCATGAGATGGAATACTATCCGATGATGATTCCAAAAATTCTGACAAATCTAAGCTATCTGGAGATACAGTCTGATCTAATTCTCCCTCAGGTAACTTACCAGATTTCTTACCACAAGGCAAATAATATCTATTGGCAATCATTAAGTCAGCAGGATTAGAAAAAGACATACTTCTTTCAAATATTTATAAAACAATTCTCTAAGTCTACTTTCATAACGATCAATGGGGAGGCAAGATGGCGGTAAGTTGTGGTGCCAGTGGAGCAGCTCTGTCCTGATCAGGTTGCTGTTTGTCTGTGCGGTCTCCATACTCATTGGTATAGGATGAAGGAAAAGGAAACAAGCCGATCTACCTTCGGGTTTGGCGTTGATTTCTGCCGCTGGCCAGAGGACCTTGGGTTGGTGTGGGTTTATTTCTGCTGGTCCTGGAGTGACGTCTTCGGCGGCAACTCTGGAGCAGGCTTCAGTGTTGCTGGGCGTAACGGGGGCGGTTCTTTCCCTAGAGAAGCATACTCCTCCGTTCCAACCCAAATGCTCTTCGTCACCAGATGTAGTGCTTCCCCCCCCCCCTTCGGCTTTCTGAAAAGTGTGCCGGTGTGGGGGAGTGAAGAGGGCTCATCATTGGGGCTTTCAGCTTTGTGTCCTGGTTCCCCACAGTAGTCAGTTGAGATTCCTGTTGAGGTTTCTGCAGTTGGTGAGACTATTTCCACGACTGAACAGCAGATGGAGAGGATAGGAGGAGGGCATTTGCTGAATATTAGGGGGTTGGTAAAACCTGCTGTTATTACTTTGGACACGCTATGGGAAGCCATAGCTACTTTATAGTAACTTCTTCCTTGTCTACAGTTGTGGGCACAGCAAACTCTGAAATTTTGTCTGTGAAAACTGTCATTGCTGAGGTTTCCAAGGTTCAGGAGCAGCAGGCTCGTTCTATTTCTCAATCTACAGGAGAACTTGGACACCTTCGGGAGGCTCAGGGTGCTCTAATCAAGGACCTGATTGTGTCTGCCAGGAAGTTGGAATATCTGGAGAATCAAGTCCGGAGGAATAACCTTCGGTTTTTTAACTTTCCTAAATCTCCTGTTATGCCTCCTCTGGAAATGGCGAGGAAATAATTCTGTGAGGTGCTTAAGATCCCACAGGAGCATTTGCCTCCCTTGACTAGGGTTCGATATCTGTCCTTGGGGTTGGGGACTTAGCTGGGTTTCTGAACCTCTGTTTGAGGTTCTGGTCAGCCGAAAGTGTCCTTAATGGCCTGGGACTTAACTGGGTTTCTGAAAAGTTACCTTGAAGTAATTACTGTAAGAACTACTCTGCTTGTTACTTTGGCACTGGAATCTGATAAGGCTTTGATTACACAGGTACACTAAAAAAAAATTTTTTTAAACTGCCTCTAATGTTTCGATTGATTTTTACGTTTTTTGGTGCACTGAATCCAAATCTGGTAACCAATTTGCTCCATCACGTACAGATGTTTTGCTACATTGGGTTAGCAGTTTGAGGTGAACGTTTCAGATTGAGTGCGATCGAGATAAAAGTTTCTTGGATGAATTCTTTATACTAATTGTTTAGTAGTTATTCAAATAAGAATAAAGAAAATTGTAACAAGGCAGCACATAAGAATAGAGTAATGTCAACAAAACACACTGTGATGGTAGCAAAATTGTCTGCACTTAAAACAGCCACATACATGTGCACAAACATTGAGCATATAAGAGCGAGGTTAGACACAAAGCAAAGCAAAGAAATGTGCAAAAAATGTTGTACAGGTATGAATGTAAGAATAGAAAACGCAAACCGCACCATTGCAATACATGAAGACAAACACCCGATGGTGTGAAAATAAAATTCTAATAAATGAGATCCGACACTGTGGTAATAACTAGCAAATTTTTATTTCAAAGTTTAGTAAAAACATGATATTTGTCAACACAGTTTAGATTTTAAAGTCATTCTTGGGTCAATCAATCTCCTGGTGGGCCCGTTTCTTCTTCCCCCGAATGCTTCTCTTGGTGCGCTGCTTGGCGTATTTTTCATCTGGGGTTTCCCGCAGCAGCAACCAGCAGAAATCAGCCATCATAGTGGTGTTCCATCTTCCTTGGTACCTTCTCTCTGCGTCCTTGATGTCCTGGTGAAACCTTTCACCTTGTTCTTCACTGTACGCCCCCAGGTTTTCGGGAAAGTAGTTCACATGGGAGTGCAAGAAATGGACTTTCAGGCTCATGTTACAGCCTTGCTCTTTTAAAGCATTGAGCATCCTGGCAACAATATCCTTATAGTTCTCATCCCACCTGTTCCCCAAGAATTTGAGAACAACATCCTTGAAGGAATCCCAGGCTTCTTTTTCCTTCTCAGACATCGTTTCAGCAAATGCTCCATCTGAAATGAGTTTCCTTATATCAGGGCCAACAAACACTCCTTCCTTTAGCTTTGCTTCAGAAAGTCGGGGGAACTTTGAGCAAAGGTACTGAAAGCACTCACCATATTTTGGAAGAGACATGATGAATTGCTTAATGAGACCCAACTTAATGTGGAGAGATGGTAATAGAATTTTATCACGAGGTACCAAGCTCTCATGAAGAACATTTTTCTCACCGGGTCTCAAATACTCACGAATTGGCCAGTCTTTTTTCCCCCAGTGTAGGTCGCGGGCCCGGCTATCCCACAAGCAAAGGAAGCAGGGATATTTGGTGAAACCGGATTGCTGCCCTAATAGCATGGATAGAATTTTAAAGTCTCCACAAATCATCCACTTATGCTCATCATAACGAATCTTCTGAAGAATCAGGGCCAAATTCTCGTATTTTTCTTGGAGAATAACAGAGTGAGCAATAGGAACTGAAGCGAATGTGTTGCCATTATGAAGAAGAAAACCTTTTATGCTGTCTTTTGACGAATCAATGAACAGCCGCCATTCAGCAGGATCATACTTGAGTTTAAACTTTTCCATCACTCCGTATATATCGTTGCAAAATACCAAATCTTCCTCTTTGCTGAAATACTTCAAAAATTGTGTCTCGCGGTTGCAGTACCAATAAAAAGTTGTTCCTGGTGACAATAGATTTTTCTGTTTAAGCCGAGAACCTAACAGTTGGGCAGCATCTTTTGGGAGTCCTAAATCCCGGACTAAATCATTCAATTCAGCTTGAGAGAAAAGTTCAGATTTCGGATCTGGTTCAGTTTCAAACTCGGAAGTACTGGACTCATCGGGAAAAGCCATCTGATGAGTCTCATCATGATCAGAACCGTCCACACAAATATGATCCAAAGATTTTGGTGGATCAGGCACAGGTACTTCGTTGCTATGAGGCATAGGCCTAATTGCTGAGGGAAGGTTGGGGTAACTTATTACGTTCTTATTTTTTAAGTTGTATCCCTTCACAATGCAAGAGCAAAAATAGCAGTCACTGCTGTGTTCTCTTTGTTCACGCCACATCATAGGTATTCCGAAACGAAATGCTTGTTTTTTACCTTTCATCCATAAGCGTAGATCTTCCTCACATGTCTTGCACACTTTGTGAGGAGCCCACGGTTTGTCTTGATCGCCTAACTTCAAACCGAAATAGGCGAAATGTACTTTTTAAATAAATGCAGAAATGTTACTCTGCCGCTTTTTCACGGTATATTCCCCACAAATAAAACAAAAACTGTCCGGAGAGTTGACGCAACCTCTGGCTCTGTGAGCCATCACAAATACACAGCACTGCAAACTACAACTGTAGTGAACCACTTCGGAATAAAACTGGATTACGACTGAGCAAACAAAAGGTAATAATGAACTTGCAAGAAACTGAAATTTGACAGGAACGTTCATGTCGCAACCACCGTGTTTAAGCGAGCGAACGAGGCGAGGCGAACAGGAAAGAACATGCGCCAGCGCGAGTACTGGATTTAGCCCCCCCGCCTCCCAATTGTCCTGTTAATGTATTAAATGAATACAAAACACTCTAAAATATCATGAGGGAGTGTTTCTAGTTAGTTAACCATTACAACCTCTATTTTGGGCCAAGAAAATAAACTGCAGTCGGCTAAAAAGAAATTATGTGAACATTCCTTATATGGGTAAGAAATCTAATTTTGCAAGAAAACGTGACATGATGGAACATTTTGGCTATTTTTCCTGGATTCAGCACCCCAAAATCTATAGGAATCAGTTGCAAAACTGGAGGCAGTTTTTTGGTAGGGTACCTGTGTTATTCGTTCTTATTTAAGAATTTTAAAGAGCAATTCTTGGGTTCTCAGGTTCGTATTTTTCCAGATTTGTCTAGGGCTACACAGGCTAGGAGGAAGGAGTTCCTGTCCTTTAGGGTCAGGACCTTGTCCTTGGGAGCCACTTTTTAGTTAAAATTTCCTTCTCTTTGTTATGTTTCCTATCAAGGTAAAAGTTTGGGGTTTTTGAGCCTGAGCAGCTCCTGGAATTCCTAATAGCTAGGGAGGATTTTGAAGTTTCTGTGATTTCCCGTATGGCTGATGTATAAGTCTCTGCCTGCATAAGTGTTTTGTTTTGTTTTTTCTTCTTTAAAATTTTTCCTGGAGCATCCTTGCTAATTACTTAATTATTGTGGTCTAATTTTATGATGTATATTTTTTTCTCTTTGAGGATATTCTTGTTTTGTGGATTTATGCCATGTTTTCTTTGTTCATTCTTGTGATTCCTGAGTGTTCATTTGTAAATGTAAATAAAAATAAAATTACAAAAATATATATTTATAAAACAAAATCAGAGGAAAAAGATAATGGATGATGGGAAAATTTTAACATCTTAAATTCCTTGCTCTAGACAAATTTTCAAGTAATTCCAATTGACTGACATTAAAGACTATCCTTAATAGAAGTAGAGGAAAATGTTTGCACAGTTTTCGCCTGAGTTTAAAGTTTAACTAATAGCATGACCACATTTTCAAATTTATTATCATACTCCGTAAACCTATCCACTAAGTCTTTGGTAAAGTACTCAAGTTGCATCAAAATACCTGTCAACAGGGCCATACCAAGCCATAATTGTGCCCTGTGCTATTTCCATTTCTGGCGTGTCCCCTAATGGTTGTCGGCCCCTGCCTGCTCCCCCCCCCCTGCGTTGCCCTGCCGCAGCCACTTTTTTGTTTTCTCGGAGACAGTGTCAGTAGCAGTGAGGCAGACCCGTGTTTGTAGGCAGGTCGGGTCCCTCCTTCCTTTCTCTGATGTAGGTCGCATCAGAGGAGGGAGGGACCAGGCCAGCCATTCAAACACTGAGTTGCAAAGACCTGCGTTTGAATGGCTGGTTAGAGCCCTCCCTCCTCTGATGTGACCTACATCAGAGAAGGGAAGGAGGGATACTGGGCTTGATGGACCTTGGTCTGACCCACTATGGCATATCCTATGTTCTTATGTTCTTACAAACATGGGTCTGCCTTACTGCTTTTGCTGCTGTTGCCTCTGAGAAAACAAAAATGTGTCAGCAGCGGCAGGGCAATTCAGGGGAGGGGGGGGGGCAGGCTGGGGCTGGCATTCTGACATGCGCCTCTAATCCTTTTGCGCCCTGGGCTAGGTATGGTGCTGCCTGCCAATATTTATTTATTTATTTATTTGGTGTTTCTTTTATACTGCCCCTTCCTGCAATCAACAATAAAACAATAATACATAGAATACATCTTAACAGTCTGTGACTCTAACGGATGTCAGCACAATGTACATAGAACTAAGAACAATAACTATTTACAATCAGAGAGAATCTGTAAGTTTCTAAATACGTGAAACCACAGTCCAAATGTCTTTCAAAGATATAGCCCTCAAAGTAAAATCATCCTGCAAACCACCGACTGCTAACATCGTTATCTGCACCCCTTTAGGCATGGAAGCTGAGAGAAAGACTTCAGACTGTGTAAGAACCTGAAGCTGAGCAGATGCCAATAGCGAGGCAGGAGGAGACATCTTTCCAGGAGTCTTCCCCACCCCCTAAAAGGGTAAAATTAGATGGAAGGGGTTGGGTTACACTTCCAAAAGGAGGCAAATCAGTTGGAGAGACAGTGCTTATGGATGTCAATATGAGTGTAAGAACCTCATCCATAGTAGTCCTTACCAGATGTTTATCCAAACGACCCTCCATTTTGGATGATTTCATGGTAGAAATGGAAGACACAATCTTCTTCCTTTTTTCCATCGCATAGCAAAAGATTCACCCGCTCCTGCTCCAAAGTGGCTCCAAAGGAGTGTAATCTGCCCCTTTGGGCATGCATCCGCGACAGCATCCTGTGGTAGAGGCCATGGTTTTAAAAGCCCTTGGAGATGTCAATAGTATGCACCGGAAGACACCTGCAGGTCAGAACCAGCTGCCACAATAAGGTATTCTACTCTTCCACCGATTGTGGCAGGAGACCACGGTTTTAAAGGCCCATGGAGACATCAACAGTGTGCACCGAAAGGTGACCGCTGGTCAGGAACACCTGCCACAATCAGGTATTTCATCTTCTCACTGACTTTAAAGGCCCTTGGAGGCATCAATAGTGTGTACTAGAAAGTACCCGCAGGTCGAAACCAGCTGCCACAATCAGATATTCTACTCTCCCACTGACAATGGTAGGGACTGCGGTTTAAAAAGCCCTTGGAGGTATCAATAGTGTGCACTGGAAAGTGCATGCAGGTCAGAACCAGCTGTCACAACCAGGTATTCCACTTTCCCACCAACTGCAGCAGGGGCCACGGCTTCAAAAGCCCCTGGAGATATCAATGGTGTGCGCTGGAAGGCACCCACAGGTCGGGACCAGCAGCTACAATCAGGCACTCCACTGTCCCACCGACCGTGGCCCCAAAGTCCCCTGGAGATATCAACAGTGTATGTTGTAAGGTGCCCGCAGGCCAGGACCAGCCACCACAATATGGTACTCCAGCCTCTCCTAATTGGTCTTGCTTTATTTGATTCTTTTATGTGTCAAATATGCATACATGTATAGTCCAAAGCCATTTCACTGGCCACATTTTTAGGAGATATCGGGCATTAGGGGGTTGTACTGCAAGTGTGCCAATAATGTTGACCACAACTGTACGTTCCCACTTGAAAAATTTGAATAAAAACAATATTTGCTAATGTTTATGAAAAAAACACTGCGATGGAAGAAGTCAAGTTTGAAAATGCAATAACATGTATTTACTGATCCGTGAGCAATTTGCGTTATATTGTAAAATCTAATCTGTGTTGGCAAATAAAGCTTTGTAATAGGCTGCTAGGGGAACCATTGTAGCACCAATAGCATTTCAAACCTTTATGGAGCTCCATTAGTATGAGATCCTTGTAATATTTTCAGTAGAGAAGATAATGTGAGTGAACAAGTCTCTGAGGACTGAATTATAGCTCTGATATTTTATAAAAGCAACAATCTGCACTTATGTGCCTTTATAAAATTACTCCAGGGAAAATAGGCGCATACTTTAACCTATTCTGAGGCAAGTATAGTTATGTGCTTTTGTGTGCTGAAAAGAATAAGCATATGTGTACATGTTTTATAAAGAACATGTATTATTTCTGATGACCTTAAGATGGCTAAAAGGCGACAGTGAAAGTCAGAAGGATGTTTGGGTGCACAGGGAGAGGAATGGCCAGCAGGAAGGAGGAGGTGATAGTGCCTCTGTATAAGTCTTTGGTGAGACCTCATTTAGAGTACTGTGTGCAATTTGGGAGACCGCACCTTCAAAAGGATATAAACAGGATGGAGATGGTGCAGAGGATGGCAACTACAATTGTCAATGATCTTTGTCATAAAGCCTATAGTGGCAGACTTAAAAATCTCAATATGTAAACTTTGGAAGAAGGGCAAAAGAGGGGAGATATGATAGAAATGTTTAAATACCTCCATGGCATAAATGCACAGGAGGAGAGTCTCTTAATTGAAAGAAAGCTCTGCAATGAGGGGACATAGGATGAGGATGAACGAAGATAGACTCAGGAATAATCTGAGGAAATATTTCTTTACAGAAAGAGTGGTAGATGCATGGAATAGTCCCCCAGCGGAGGTGGTAGAGATGAGGACAGTATCTGGATTCAAGAAAGCATGGGGCAAACAGAGAAGATTTCTAAAGGAAAAAAAAGGGACTGTAAAGCTTAACAGTTGGTATGGAAGGGCAGACTGGATAAGACTTATGATCTTTATTTGCAAGCATTTTTCTCTATTTCTACATTTATAAATGCCAGTCCCATCTCCATTCTGCCTAATCTCCACTCCCAAGAATGCCTGTATATATATTGCATAAATATAAGCACTATATTTCTGTTCACCTAGTTTAGACACAAATAAACCTTCTAGCAATTTTGTAAGAGCCCTCTTCACTGCAAAAAATGCTGTTCTACACACTCAAATCCCTTGTAAAAGTTGCTCCATGTTATTAAGATAAATTTGAATATGAACATAATTACAAACTGAATGGGGGAGAGACCAAAATAGTAGTATCATGGAGGCATCCTTAGGACGCTTTTCCTCCTAATGGGTAATAGGAAAGGAACAATGGGGAAGATTCCCTCTGCTTCCCAGCAGCCTACCCCTGATTTAATGATGGACAAAGTCCTTATTCACCCGGGGGGAGGGGGGGAGGGGGAACAGCAAGCTTCAGGGATGATCCCGGCTGTTTCAACGCTGATGTTGGTGGACTAGGTATCTCTATCGGGCCTGGAAATGTCATTCTCCTTTGAGTTATGGAGACCCCCGCTGCAGCCACCGCTTGTTGATTCCTGCCCGGGTGAAGCAAGTATTTTGCCCCCTGCCAAGATTCAGGAGGAGAGAGTGCTGGAGGGTGTGACGTCAATGCGGTGAGATATGATTCACAGCAGCCTCTTCCTGCAGAGATCATGGTTGGTACGGAGGCATCATGAGGCTTGTCTTTTTGGCCTCTCAAGCAAGAGGAGGGAATTTTAGCAAGCAGTTTAGATTACTCAGAGATTGCAGGCACGGCTCCTAAGGATTTCTTTTCTCCATTTTCACTTCAATGACCAGCACAATTCTCCTTGGAGACTATAGGGGAAACCATATCACAGCTGAGGAGTATTTTGCAACCCCAGATCCAGCTTATTTCTTCCAAAGCCCAGGAGAATGCTACTTGGTTGGATCAATGCCAGCAGGATATTTCTCTTATACAGAGCTCTATTACAAACCAAGAGGTTAAGTGCATATCTTCAAGATACTGTGTCTGCATTGATAAAAGATAATATGGCTCTCAAGAATGAAATTGAAATGTTGGAAAATTTTTCTAGGGCTGTCAGTATAAGGACTCTTAATTTTCCTTAGTCTCAAGTGGTTTCCCCAAAGGAGATGTTTAAAACTTATATGGTAGATATCTTAAAGATTGCTCGAGAGGCTTTACCTTCTATTTCAAAGGCATATTACCCTCCAAAGGCTAAGAAGCGCTCTTGTGAAAGTTCCCCTCAGGGGCTGCCAGAGTCTAGGTTGCTGAACGTAATGGACTTACTGGAAAAATATGATTCAGAAGTTTTAGCTTCTGCTACATTGTTGGTCACGTTTGCTGTCTTTGTGGATCGGGACTGGCTTTTGAGAATGTAGTTTAAGAACCGGCAGCAGTCTTTTATGGGCAATATAGTCCAGATTTTCCTTGATCTTTCCAGGGACACACATGGTAAGAGAAAGGAGGTTTTGCTTATGAAACCCGCAGTTTTGCAAATTGGTGTTCTCTTTTTCTTAAAAGTCCTCTGCAAAAGTGTGGTCAGATTGCAGTCTGTTACCTATATTTTTTTGAACCTTCCCATCTGCTTGCATTTATAAATTCTCATGCTACCATCTCTCCTGCTCCTATAGCTCCGTAAAAAGTAGATTATTGCCTGCACTGCTTTTTCTTTTTCTTACTGAAACAATTATCTTTTCTTTCTTCCATTTGTTTTTGGGCTCTCTCCCATTATTGTGGGCTAGAGTGATGGTATTCATTGATTCCCTATGTATTTCTTTCTTTGTTTCCTTTGTGAATTCCTATCTTTTCTGTAGAAATGTTTTACTTAGATGTATTTGATTAAACTCATAAATAAAAAAAACAAACAAACCCTGCCAATTGAATGAACAAAGAAATGGATAGTGCAGCTCTTAGACTGCAAATACAGAGTTCACTGCTTAAAAATAATATATATTGTCACTTTTGAAATTTTCTTCTTTTCTAGTAATTCCCAAAGACAAACCTGAAAGAAAAGAAAAACTTGAAAAGAAAGCTTCACCCACAGGTTTGCTTTTAATAAAGTATTTTTTATGTCTTCATAAATGCTGTTAATTCTGTGACAAGACCACACGTCTTACTGGCATTCACACACCACAATGTGATTTGGTGTGCATGATCATTAATGGCATTTTAAGCAATCCCTCTCATGGAAATATATTTTCAGGCCAATGAGAAATCTTCTATTAGAGCAGTTTTCTAAAACAAGGAAATACAATTTTTTTCTCCCAGATGCAATAAACAAAGTGCAATTCAGTTGTGTGCAAAGATTTACATAAATAAGGGGCGATGCATGATACTTTACCTCAGGCCCAGACCCCCAATCCCCCACCAAATACTCCATGACCAGCTCTAAACTCCTCTTCGTCCCTACAATCACCACAAAATAATCATTGATGACCTAAGAGCCAAGTAGTCACTAGGCCCACCATGATCTGCCCCCAAAAAATCATTGCTGGCCTAAGTAATTGCTAGACCCTCCCCCACCCCTGAATACCAATAAGAGTTTTGGTGGTATCTCCAATGATGAGGAAAGGTGAATTGGATTTAGTTCATGCCTTATGTCAGCAGTTCAAGGCAAGTTACATTCATGTATAGTAAGCATTTTACTGTCCTCAGAGGCAATGGAGGGTTAGGTGACTTGCCCAAGATCACAAGCAACAACAGTGGGATTTGAGCCTTGGCTCCCCTTATTCTAAGCTGCAGTTCTAACCATTAGGCTACTCTTCCACTCCAATGATGGAAGGCAGGAGCACTGCCCATATGCTCCTGTCTTCAGGCCGCCATGTTGCACAGAGTCAGGGGCCACCATTTTGCAAAATGGTGGTCTGGAGGCAGGACAGTTTTGGGCAACATTGAAGGCACTAGGGGTGTGGAAGGGTTTGAGGGATATGGAGAGGAGGTCTTGGGAGTATGGGGGGAGCTGGACACAAACCTTTCTTTTGGCAAGTTGCGGGTGAGTGGGTCTAGTGGCCACTTAGGCCACCAATGTTTTTCTTGATGGGGTATCATAAGGTGGGGGTAGGGGGCCATTGCGGCTGCTGGTTCCATTAATGCTTTCTTGTAGGGATTAGGGAGGGTTGGGACTGTTTAGACAACTGGGGCCACAAATGAAGTTTTGTGGTGATCAAGGAGATAGAGGGGTTTGGACTGGGAGAAGGAGTGTCTGGCAGGGGATCAGGGGCCTCAGTCTGCTAGGATAATCTGAGGTGAACTATGGCACTTCACCTCAGATGATTCTTTTGCTCCCAGTTATATCTTTGCATCTTCCCTGGATTGGCATAAAGATGTAGCATGCAATTAGCATACCTGATGCACTATACTTTACCACAATGGTTATTCTCAGAATTTTCCAGTGCTAGCTTGCTTTCTGCATCAGGAGCAAGACTAGAGTGGGAAAATCTTGAGCAAAATGATACGCTAGAGCATAGCATAGTTTGCTGCATGGACCAGTTAGCTATAGCAGAAGTAACTAATGCTTGTGCAAAAGTGCATAAATGGAGTTTTGCAGTTAAATCTAGAACCAGAACCAGATCAAGTGGTTGTGGCATCCTGAACCAGTTTTTACTTTTGTGCCCCCATTTTGAGGCCAATCTTGTAGCATGAACCGTACAGATGTTAGGACTCATACCAAGAGAATGGCCCTATGCCAAAATGTACCTTTGCTGTCTGATCATTTGGTTTTCCTAGTTAGTTCTAGTCTCTTTCTTTTCCACTTTCTTTTTTGGTTTCTCTCTATTTTTTTCTAGGATCTCATTTCCATTATCTGTTTCATCTCATTCCCTGTCTTCTTCCCTTGCTTCTCTATATCTGTCTCTGACATTGATCCTTTTGTTTCATATTTTTTCTACATTTCTCTCATCTGCCTTTTTGTCTACTTATAATTCTTCCTTATCCTCCCTCCTTGCCTTCTGTCTCCTTATTTTGACCTTTCACCTAAACAGTTTTTCTAATTCCATCCAGTTCCCACTTCTGTCTCATTCCTTCCTCAGCCTTCTTCTGTTTACATGTACTTCTTAGTCCCCTATTTCCATCCTCTGTACTCAGCCCTTTTCCAGCCTCATCTACCGTCTTCCTCTCCTCCACTCATCATCCCCTGTTTCTTTGCTGTCACTCATGCCTCTCCTTTCCAAATCCCCAGTCTTCAGTCTTATGCAGTCCTTGAGTTTATAGTCACAATCCTATCCAACCCTGTGTCCTCATTTATACTCCCAATACCCAGCCAGTCTTAGAGTCTGTCTTGTTCCTGTGTCTCAGCCAGTCCCGGAGTCTTTGCCTCTGTTTGAGTTCCTGCTCTCCCTTATTCCCAAATCCCCCAATATTTTCCTTCTTTGCCCCTTTCTCCCCTTTACTAAGCATCCATTGTCCCTGCCTTTTCCCTGATATCTACTTTCCCCTTAACAATATCATAAACCCTCCTTTCCTCCTTCTTTCCCCAGCATCTATCTCTCAGCCTCCCCTCTACTTTCCCCTGCATATATCCTTGCTTCTTCTCCTCACACTGCCTTCCTCCTCTCTCTTCTCCAAGCATCAGCAGTTTATGCTAGCTTCCCTTCTCTCAATTCCCAATCCTATTGGCTTCAAACCTCACCCCCAACATTGGCATCAACTCCTTTGACACAGCCTCCAGCCTCTGCAGCAGCCTCCAGATCCAACATCAGGCTCCAGCCCCAGTATCAGCCCCCTTTCCCCAGCCCTTTCTCCCAGCCACAGTCCCAACCCCCTTCTCCCAGCTCCAGAATCAGAATTAGCCTTCTTCTCCCAACCACAGCCAACTTCCAGCCACTGCATCAGCCTCTAGTCTCTTTGCCCTAGTCCCTAGCCCCTGCATCAACCTCTAGTCCCTTCTCCCAACCCTCAACCCCTTCATCGGCCTCTAGCCCCAGCCCCAAACCTAGCATCAGATCATCCCAGCTCCCTGCCCCAGCATCAACCCCTCATCCTACCTGCTCCAGCATCTTTGTTGATTGTGGACACAGTAGTGGGAGCTTGTTCCTTTGTTCCCACCACAGTGCTGTTTCTTTGCAGAGTAGCAGGTTTGAAACATGAGAAGAGATACATTTTCTCATGAGAATACAGGAACTGTCTCTTCTCCTTTTCAAGCTTATTGTACTGCCAGCAGTGGAGAAAGCAGATGAAAAGCATAGTGGCAGGAGCTAAAGAACATTTCCCACTGCTGTAGAGGACCAGCTGGTGAAGCAAGCTTTAGGTACAGGTTTTAGCAGCCTGATCTGTTTTTTTCACTGGGTCAGCCCTTAAGCCATCCTGGCCTAGAACTAAGCTTGAACATTGACAGAAAATATTTCACATCAAATCTTGGAGTAATTCCATGGATTGAAATACAAAGGAAACAAAGTTAGACTGACTAATCTAGCACTAAATGCTATGCTAACATGTAGAAGAGCAGGTGAGTAAAATTTCTGTTGGTAAATTGTAGTATTTGCAAAAGAACCTAAATCTACAACACTGGAAGCTGATGATATCTATTTAAACAAAAAACAGCTTAGACTTCATATACATGATTCATATTTCAAAAATTCTACACAGTACTAATTTCAAAATATTGTTTTCTTAAATAACTAATCTGCTATTTTATTCTTGTCTAGTAATTCTCATAGACAAACCTGAAAGAAAAGAAAAATCTGAAAAGAAAGCTTCACTCAAAGGTTTGCTTTTGATAAATTATTTTTAATATTTGTCTTCAAACATACTGCTAATTCTGATCCAGGTACTACAGTGGGATAGACTTCTTACTTATTTGCATCTATACTACAACATGACATGGAGTGAGTGTGAATTAATATTTTTAATCAATCCCTCTTTAGGAGATTTATTTATTTATTTATTTATTTACAGTTTCTTTTATACCGCACTATTCGACATCAGCGCGGTTTACAATGAACAGAAACTACACTTACCAAATATTGATCAGTGCTTACAATGAACAGCTGGGTATACATTAAACAGGTTTACATTCAACAGGTTTCATAAACAGAGGAACATAATAACTATGTACAAAAAGCAACTATGTACAGAACAACTAGGCGCAGCTAGATGGTTTTGGTCTGGCTAGCTCTTACAGGAGTTGCTACTTAACGTTCTCCTTTATGTGCCTCTCACATATCACAGTATTTGAGAAATAATATAAATCATAACATTGGAAATTGATACATTCTAAGGAGACATGACTATGGCCATGCTGCTCTGCTCTCATCTGCTCTTGAGAAGCTAAACAGGGTCAGGCCTGATTAGTGTTTGGAAAGGTGACACCTTAGAATAGCAGGTACTGTGCCAAAGAAAGGACTGGTGACCTTTTTCTGCTTGCAGTTGGCTAAAAACCCCCAGGAAATATTAACAATATTGGTGACTATCCACAGAGTCGCCAGGGGTTGACATCAACTTGACAGCACTTAACAACAACATTTAGACATGGTCTAGTTAAGGCATTCACAGTGGCAATGCTAGCTTTACATTTGTTCTGGAACTGAGAGGAAAGCATAGCATCCTGGTAATCTTGCAAACTGTTATACAGAATTCTACAAGCAAGGACAATCTACAAGCCTTCACTGAGTTCTAAAATAATATGTGAACAGACTTATCAAGGCATCTAAAATGACATTTTAAGATGCCAAAAGTCCTTTCAGTGACTCATAGGGGTATGTTTACTAAACTGCGTTAGTGCAATTCGCGTTAGGAGCCGCGGTAGTGAAAGAAACCCCAAATAAGGACATGGGCGGTACATCGTCACCACTACCGCGCGTTAGAAAAATTAACGAGCGTTACCGGGCGCCGTGCCGCGTTACTGCGCGTTAATCGTAAGAAGACGTACAGACACAAAGCACTAAAACAGAGTTGTAGCACAATGGTTACGGTACTGACCGCTGTTACAGGCAGCATGGGTTTGAGTCCCCAGTGTGCCTAATGCAGAAGGCTGTCCCAGGCATCACCCTGTACATTACAGAGGGAAAGAGGAGGCATGTTTTTCGTTACGCTGAGTATTGGTGTCAGAAAAACACCCTCGGAGTGTGCCTAGCCACGTACGTTGGTGCGTGCGAGGTTGCGTGCATTGGTACGTGCGTAGCTGCGCGCGTACAATCGTGCGTGGGTACGTGTGATATTACGTGCGTGGGTACGTGTGTTTTTACCAGTGTGGGCATCTTATTTTACAGACTCTGTAGGGTGTCTTGCACCTATGCATTATGCTAGCAGATGTACGTGTGATGGCCTATGGTTTATCAGAGCCTGTGAGCAGGTGCTGGGGTTTCACAGGGTTGGATTGTGCCAGTCACACCCATGATGCACTGCACATGCAAATCAGCTGTCCACAGATACACACCATGGGGAATGCGCCCCCACAGCACCTCGGCCTGGTAGGGGGGACTGACCATGTGCACCCCCACAGCACCTCGGCCTGGTAGGGGGTACTGACCGTGTGTTGTACTGGCACAGAGTAGCTACACACCGTCACATTGTGCGGGTACTGTGCTCACCCTGAGGGTGCAGTGAGGCGCCCAGCACCAGGTCCAAAGCAGTGTTAATGTGTGAGATAGGTAGGTTCTGCAGGACCACCTTGGACATCTCTGTCTGTTTCAGTCAGGTGTAGCCCCCATGCACCACCACCCCCCAGGGCTGAGGGTGGCAAGCAGGGTCTCCCATCAAAAGATCCACAGTCTACCTCACTGCAAAGGTGGCAGTAGAGGGGAACATTAACCCTAGTCCTGCTGAGGAACAGACACCCCACAGGGCAGTCCATGCAGCTCTGTACACAGCCATAACACAATAGCAGACAGACATTAGGCTGCACCCCACCACTATCTGATATTCCCCTGGTGCAAGACATCAGCCACTCCATCACAACACCTACCAGCTGCAAACAGTCTGCTAGTGCCCAGTGGAGATGCCTGCACCCAGAACTGGGATGTCAGCATACACAGCAAGCAGATACATCAGTGACTGGGCCCCAAAAGGAAACCCATATTTATCACATGAGAGAAATATTAGATAGCACTATGGGAGTGCCTAGCCATGCTGTGGTCACTGCACAGTCAGGGTGAGAGTGATCTCTCAGCAGGATATACTGAGGTCACCTTGTCTGTGTAGGTGGTGGCCGGGCACTGCAATGTGCCTGTCACTGCCCTATGCCCTGTGCAGATGCACCCTGGCCAGGCCACCCTGTCCAGCCTATACCCATGGTACCTTGCTCCTCATTATGCACATTGGCAGCCCAATACTGGCAACATTGCTGGCAGTGTGGGCTGTGGAAGGTGTTTGCAGCCACCACACATTGGATAGACAGACAGCCACCCCCACACCTATGCCAGCATTGTGCTACTATAGAGGTGGTCAGCAGCCATACCCACCACACCAGTCCTGGGCATAGTACAGGCATGGATATGGTACACAAGACTGTTGGGGGGTCACTCCCCAGGGTGGTGAACAATGTCAGAGACCAGACCTGCAGCACACACCGCAGACATCAGAATGATTGTTATGGTGGAGCTCAATGAGCAAAATGTGCTTAACATAGGAATTGATATCTGACAGTTATCATAGGAAACGTTTGATAGCTGTGTACCATATACCCAGGTGTAGGGTGGCATTGCTAAGGTATGCAACTGCTAGTGTTGGGAGATACAGGCAGGGCCCAATGTCTTGCCTCTCCAGGTGGCATTGGTCAATGGGGCCTGTGGGTGGGTGGGTGTCCCTGTTGGCTGCTGCTTTATGGCAGAGTTCCCCAACTCCAGTCCTGGTGTTCCAAACACTGTTCGGGTTTTCATGCTGTCCCTCATAAATATGCATGAGCTACATCTGCATACCATGGGGGTGGTGCATAGCTATGCAGCACAGGCATCTTTATTAGAGGCAGCATGAAACCGGAATGGTGTGGGGCCCTCCAGGACTGCATTTGCGGGACTCTGCTTTAGGTAATGTGCCTGTTTCTGGTGTCTGTGTTTGGTGTGGTAAAATATAGGCCATGCGTATGTTCTCTGCAATAAAGGAGTGTCTTTACTATCACTGTTTAGTGGTGGGTAAAACTATGGGGACTGGGTTGGCAGGAGCCCCAGCTGGGATTTGAACCTGTGGCTTTCTGGTCTTACAGGCACTGGCTGTGTCTGTTGCACCACATTGTGGCCACAGAGACAATGCAGTTCCTGGAGTTAGTTAAACCGGCCTGACGAGTCAGAAACCCTGCTCTGCAACAGGTTTACTGTGGCCTCATTTACCTTGTATGCAGACAAAGGTGCACATAAACCTCAGAAAGGACCTCAGAAAAGGGGCACACACCCATAACCAAGCTGGGAAACAATGATATCATTGGGAAACATTACACCACACGCCCAGGACAGCTCCATTACAATGTAATGCTCTTTGAAAGGGTCTGCGGAGCGTAGACCCTTCCACACATCATTTCTTTTTATTTTGGTGCTTTCCAGGGAGTGTTGTTCCTTGTTGCCCATTGCTATCACTGTTGCCTAGCTGAATTATGCTTTTTAAAATGTTTCTTGTGGTCATTTTTAACGTTTTATGTGAAATTTTGTTCTGTGCACATGTATCACACTGCTCACGTTTTGTGGGTTTCCCCGGTTTTTCTGTACATTGCTGACGTAAATGGTTTCTCTTCCCTTTAAATGCCTTTAACGACAGGTTTTCATTCGCGTTGGAATTGAGCTCTGAAATTCAGCGCGTTAGTATGAGGGGAGCCTCTCCCCGCCCACTCTCTGCCCATTGACCCCTTCTCTCCGCCCACTCTCCACCTTCTGCGCTGTTTT
This sequence comes from Ichthyophis bannanicus, assembly GCA_033557465.1. NCBI lineage: Eukaryota > Metazoa > Chordata > Amphibia > Gymnophiona > Ichthyophiidae > Ichthyophis > Ichthyophis bannanicus. Next base: position 85,621,117 of record CM066032.1, on the reverse strand, counting down.
AACGCGCCGCGGAGCTTTACGATCGTTAACTACGGTTAACGCGCGTAGTATGACGTTAACGGTTGTTAGCGCGTCGGTACGCGCGTTATACGGCACTTACGATCGTTAACGTCGTATAATGCGCGTTAGTCACGTTTACCGCACTTTAGTAAACATCCCCCATAGTGTGTATGCTTTATTATAATGCTCCTCTCCAAAAACATTCAGAATAAGAATCTGAACCTATTAGACAGAACATCAAGGAACATTTATGGTCTCAACTATAGGCCATTGTGTCCCTATTCATGGACCCATTGAAGCAGAAGATAGACCACAGACACTAGTGAAAAAGTTAGGAAAATTAACTATGGTGAAGGGGATTCTTGGAGATACAAAAGGAGATTGTATACTGCCATGAGTACGCAACCCAAATGGTCAGTATTTTTATTAAATTCAGCATCAGTATCCAGATAGTGGCCATCATGCAATATCCAATTGCGGCAATCAGCACCAGCATTATTCATTTAGGAGGTCATTCCAGAAACTGAATAAGGGTTTGTATGTGAACCAGAGACATGTATCTGGTGAAAATGTCTGCAAGTGTATTCTGGTATATAGCGCCTGCAAACGTTTACCTCACTAACATGGGGATCTCAGAATGTCTCCAGGAGGGGCGGAATGGTGGCATGGTTTGCTATGGAGATCTATAAAGCAAATTTAGGAAAGGCCCGTGGATGTTTTGGGAGGTCCCCGCAGATGTGCTCATTATAGCTGCTGGAGACATGGAATAAGGCCAGTAGTTAGAAAATATTCTGCTGTGCTTGTATAAAGGTGGTGACTAGTCTGCTCTAAACTGCTGAACTGCAGTATGAAAAAACCCCAGAAGATGAATTTATAAAGAACAGAAATCAGAGGTGTGGTAATCCTGTAAGCTAAAGAGGTATTATTAAATACCCTGACAGAAATGAGCAATAGTGATTATTCTGGCCATGCTGACATTTCTTGTTTGTGCTAAAGGAGTCAATCTAGGGGACCCTAACAGTTCCTGTATCCTGAAAAATGGGACTGTTAATGTAGAACTAGTATCTGAGTGAGTATGGAAAGGAATCGTGTTTGGGTGAGAAACAGAGATCATATTTTTAGTCCTGGGACTTATTTATTTATTTATTTATTTATTTAGCTGTATTTATATACCGCTTTTCACCGGGTCAAAGCTCCAAGCTATTCTGTTATACCATTTGTTATTTATAAGTTCAGGGCATCTTTTTGGCAGATTTATGTTTTTTGTGACTGAGAGTGTGTATATGTATGTGGTTTGAGGGCTGCGCGGTGGATCTAGTGCATTCATCTGCAATTCAGGTGGGACATGAAAGCCTGGCCAGTACCTGGACCATTCGGAAGACTACAGAGTCACCAGGTGCCAGTGTGATAGGGCAGAAAAAAATCACAAAAGGTTTTCCATAGCTAAATGCCAAAACATATCCCTTTCAATAATAAGAGACGCTAAGAAGAAGAGCATTCAACAGTGCAAACAGCAGTAAAACATGCTCAAAAGCACCATTGTTTCTGACATTGGTAAGGGTCCATATATAGCATTGTAAAGACTGTTTTTTGAGATGACCTTTTTCTACTTCCATGTATGTTTTGATGCAAGGTATGTTATGACAAGAAGATCACTTTCTAATTGCTGTTCTGATATCTTTGAGTGCACTGAAATTATCTTGCACTGTTCTGGGCATGCAATAGACTAGTATATCTAGTCTAGTTTACATCAATATTTATGTATCATCAGTATTTATGTGTAGTTTGTATCAGCACAACACTGTCAATGAGAGGAGCAGCTTAGGAGATTCATGTTTTAACAGAGGAGATATAGCTGTTCAAAGACATCCACAGATGCGTGGAAGAGACGGGCAGGATCAGAAACATTCATATTTTCAGAATACTGTGCGTGCGGGGACATCCAAACTATTTGCTGCATATACGCATGTCTTGTTATAACAGCGGGGCCCATGTTTCTCCATAGTGGTTTGCTCGTACTGCTCCTAAAGTGCCTTTGTCCCCGATTCTGGAACCGCAGGCATGCCTATACCCACAGCTGCAGAATTAGGGTGAATTTGGGCCCGTTTTCAATTTGGATGTGTCCCCGGGCCAGACATGCATGGTATGGAATTGCCTTCCACATGGTGATTTTCAATGCTGTCATACGGAAAGCTAGCAGGTTAGTCATTTAGGATAGCTTTTTGTGATCCCAAGCTATCTGACTAGCTATCCATATGGCAGTGCTGAAAATCGTCACTTTACAAATAACTTGCAGTTTCACCCTTATTTCACCCCCATACTTACCTGGCATTATCTGGATAGTGCCGAGGTAATGAGAGAGAATATTCAGCGGTGCAGGTCATATAGTGCAGCTGAATATCATTCTCAGTAGTACCTATCTGGTTAGCAGGTGCCACTGACCAAATAAGACCTTTTGAATATTGACCTGTAAGTTTCCTGAGGCAACAAAATCAAGAAAAGTAGTAATTGATGATGCCTTAAAAGGCTTAAATCAACCTGAACAGGAAGCTTGAAACAGAATGTAAAATGGGGAGCTAGAAAAGGACACTGAAAGAAAGCTAGGAGCACCAAAGGAATGGCCAGAATAACCAAAGAAGCTAGAAATAAATTGTAGTATTTGCAAAAATAACCTACATCTGCAACATTGGAAGCTGATGATATATTTAAACAACCAGTTAAGGCAATTGCAGTGCAATACAGCCTTTAATTTGTTCTGGACTGAAAGGAAAGCATTGTCTTTGGGTTCATGAAGCTTTTTAGAAATGTGCACAGGCATGACAAACTTGGTCAGTTTTCTTTTTCTTTTCATATCGTATTCTTCATTTTTGGGTAGTGTTTTCAATTTTAAGTGCATGCTAAATTGATTTAATAGCTGAAAATTGAGACACACTAAGGGCAACATTCAGAATGGCAACTAGAGGGGTTGGATGTCGAAACCTCTGTAGCCACCGGGACCCGATTCCAGGTCCAGAGCTCCCCGCACATTAAGGCCCTCTGTGCAGGGAGCTCTGGACGGGGTTTGGAGTGGGCTATCACAGGAAGGAAAGTGGGCAGTGAGGGGGCAAGCCTATGACCCTGGATGTACAAGCTCAATTCTATGATGGTCCTGTACATCCAGGGTCAGAGAAATAGATGGGGGACTTATTCCACCAGGGAGGCGGAATAAGTCCCCCCGAGTGCAGCAGTCCACGGTGGTAGACCACCTCAAAAAGTAGGAAGGGCACAGGAGATTCCCCACAGCCCGACTCTGGCCTAGGCAGGCCCATTCAGGGGTCAAGTGGTAGAGAAAAAAGCTAATCTGCATCTGGTGGTGAGCATGGCCACTGCATGACGTCCCGGTACCATGGCGATGGGACGCCACAGCACTGGGCTCTGGTTCAGGAGCCATGGCTGAGTTGGACGGGAAATGTATGAGGCATCCAAGGGCACAGAATCAGGGCAGGTCCTGCCCGTCCAGGCCGGTTGCACCCAATTATAATCCCACGGTGATGTATAGACCCCACGGGATCAGAATCTGGCACAAATCTGGCCCATCCACATTCTGGGCATCCGGATGAGCCTGACATGCCCCTTTCTGAACGGAGCTCCACATTAACATGAGTTTAGGTGCCTTAACAAATAAATCATGCACTAATAAATCCGTACCCCTACAGCCATCCATCACCGCTGCCTTGACTTCCTCTCCTCTCATGCCCTCCTGGATCCTTTACAGTCCGGCTTTCATCCCTTACACTCTACTGAAACGGCTCTTACCAAAGTCTCCAGTGACTTGTTCCTGGCAAAATCCAAGGGCCTCTATACTGTCCTCATCCTTCTTGACCTCTCTGCTGCTTTTGACACTGTTGAACACAACCTTCTCCTTGTTACCCTGTCCTCACTTGGTTTTAGCGGTCTGTACTATTCTGGTTCTTCTCCTACCTCTCCCATCGCTCTTTCATTGTATGTTCTGGTGGCTCTTCCTCCTCTGGTACCCCACTCCCTGTTGGTGTCCCCCAGGGATCTGTCCTGGATCCGCTCCTTTTCTCTCTCTATACCCAGTCCCTTGGTGCGCTTATCTCGTTCCATGGCTTTCAATACCATCTCTATGCCGATGACTCCCAAATCTACCTCTCTAAGCCTGAAATCTCTCCAGCAATCCAGACCAGGATCTCTGCCTGCCTTTCCGACATTGCTGCCTGGATGTCTCACTGCCACCTGAAACTGAACATGGCCAAGACTGAACTCCTTCTCTTTCCCCCCAAAACCTCCCCTCCTCTTCCTCCCTTCTCAGTCTCTGGAAAACTGCAATCCTTCCTGTTTCTTCGGCCCACAACATGGGGGTTTTCTGTTTTCTTTGACTCCTGTCTCTCTTTCTCCACACATATCCAGCTCATTGCTAAGACCTGACGTTTATTTCTCTACAACATCAGCAAAATCTGCCCCTTCCTTTTTGAGCATACTACTAAAACCCTTATCCACTCCTTAGTCACCTCTTGTCTTGACTACTGCAACCTGCTCCTTGCTGGTCTCCCTCTGAGTCATCTCTTTCCCCTTCAATCCATTCAACATTCTGCTTTGTGACTAATCTTTCGCCAATCTCACCATACCCACATTACTCCTCTTCTTAAGTCACTTCACTGGCTCCCTGTCTGCTTCCGCATCCAGTTCAAACTTCTCCTCCTGACCTTTAAGTGCATTCACTCTGCGGCTCCTCAGTACCTTTCATCTCTTATCTCTCCTTACAACCCCTCTCGGGAACTCCGCTCTTCTAACAAACTACTTCTGTCTATGCCCTCCACTCCTACTGCTAATTCCAGATTTCACTCCTTTCACCTTGATGCCCCTTACGCCTGGAACAAGCTACCGGTATCTGTATGCCAGGCACCCTCTCTGGCCCTCTTTAAATCCAGGTTGAAATCTCACCTCTTCACTGTTGCTTTCAGATCTTGACCTCTGTGTTTGTCATGACTAGATTGTAAGTGCCGTGTTTTTGTCTTGTCTAGATTGTCAGCTCTGTGTTTGTCTTAACTAGATTGTAAGCTCTGACAAGCAGGGACTGTCTCTTACATGTCTGTACAGCGCTGTGTATGACTGGTAGCACTATATAAATGCTCAATAGTAGTAGTAATAGTAGCCTTTGGCTAGTGAAGGATAAGAGTAGAGTACAAGAAGACAAGAGTAATGTAGGACAGGCCAGGAATCTGAGTGAAGGTAATAGGGAGGAGTGGCCTAGTGGTTGGGGCAAGGTACCTCAGGCCGGCAGGTCGGTGGTTCAAATCCCACTAGAGGACAGTAACCTTGGGCCAGAAGGACTGGGGTTTCTAGTCCCACAGGTGCTCCTTGTGGCCTTGGGCAAGCCACTTAACCCTCCATTGCCCATGTTCCTTGTAAGTATTAGTGTATGTGTCTCATATCCCCTTGTGTTAAATGTATCCCCCAATTGTGTTGTGACCACTTTGATTGAAGGATAAGGTGGTATACAAAACTGTCTAAATAAAAAAAAAAAAAATAAGAGGCAGAGGAGAGACCAGGAGGTGCTGAAGGGTGATCTCCTAGCCTATATGGAGAAAGATACATCATCTTGGATCCAGGAGGATGTGAGATTATCTAAGTTAAATATGACAACCAAGGTAAAAAGTCTGACCAGTAAAGGCAATAAAGTGAAAACCTGCATAAAGGGACCACCTCTTGATCTCAGTGAAATACAGTATTATATAACAAGAATTGTTACTGAGAAAATCCTACAAGTAAGAACACAATATCAGAAATGAAAGATGGCAGCACCTCCTTGGAGAAAACCTATTGAAGGAAATATAAAATCACCATGCACAGATGTGTCACTCATTGATGAGTATCATAAATAACCAAGAACCAATATAATTAAGAGTAAAGAGATTCAAAACATCAAGTTGAAACATGCTGCACAAAATCTGCAACAGGGTAGAGATACCCTGGAATGTGTGGATAATATGAGGAGGGATCTTTTTCTCGTCCCCTCCTCTGCCCAGCAAGGCAACTGCTCTCCCCGGTGAGGGATCGAGCCACCAGGAGAGAAGAGGACAGCCACGTGACAATCTGCCCAATCGGGGCAGAAGGGGGCTCCTTTAAAAGAAGTGACATCGGGCGCGATCAGCCTTTCTCGTCCCCTCCTCTGCCCGGCGAGGCAACTGCTCTCCCCGGTGAGGGATCGAGCCACCAGGAGAGAAGAGGACAGCCACGTGACAATTTGCCCAATTGGGGCAGAAGGGGGCTCCTTTAAAAGAAGCGACATCGGGTGCGCCCACGCCTGGCGGGCCCGTGCCTGAGGGCCTCACCAGAGGGCCCTTTGGCGTGGCCCTTAGGCATGGACAGCAGGATCAGGACCCATCTCACACACGCAGAGACTTCCAACAATCAGATCAATAAAAATCAATAACAAAACACAGGTAACACTGATCCCATTGAATGTATTTGCCTGACTTAAGGAGTAAGTGACTGATTGTTATTCACTATCGGTAGTGCGAGTGCCGGCTTTTGTCTGTGCTCACGAGGATGTATGCACCAACCACATAGAGAAGTATGTGTGTTGGTCTGCATTGCTATGAAATACTTGCAATTACCAGATAAATCAGTTAACTTTTCTTGATCCTGCAGCGCTGAGTGCCGATTTGCTGTACATTAAACACGTCTACTACATGTAGATATACCATACATGACCGGTTGAAATTGTATCCAATAATAATCGTATAGTAAGAATATCCAGACTGATATAATTGCCTAGCCTTACTTAAACAGATTACACCCAGTTGTGATTACATACACAGCTGGTAACTGTCTCTAACACTAATTGCTTAATTGTCTGATTATCCTTTTGTACCTGCCTGATATAATAAGTTCACTGGTCAAAATATTTGTTACAAAGTAACCATTACAAATTAGCTGTTTCAATGTAACTTTATCAAAGTAGCTGTTTCAAAATGGCAGTTACAAACTAACTGTTACAAATTGTGATAAGGAAGCTTATCATAGCTCAGGTAGGAGCTATAGAAAAGATGATGTGACTCTGAACAAGCAACCTGTCAGTTCTGGTAGAAGTAAGAAAACAGAGTTTTCACATAAAAGACTACCAGTCCCAGAATGCACCAGGTTTCCAGCAGCCATGAGAGGGGCTGAAGGGAGAAAACGTGTGTGCAATCAAGAGAGCTATGAGGTAATCCCTAAGCACTCATCTCAAAGGGCAGGGCCTGATTCAACACAGCTGCGCTGTGTTAGGGAGGAGCACACATTAAGACAGAATAAGAATAGAGCTTATTCTACAGATAACAGCTACAGAAAGAGCTTCAGGGAGAGCTTCAGCAACGGCTACAAGCTCCAGCCCAGCTACAGGTTTAAGCATCACCTGGAGAAACAGAAGCCAAGCCAAGCGGATAGAGAAAGAAGGAAACTCTCTGGAAGGAAGAGAAGGAAGGCCATTGGAAGGTCTGGGAGAATCCAAGACAGTACCCATACTGGGAGGTATTCCAAGTGCCAGCAGAGTCCATTGGACTGGAGTCAGCCAGAGGAATGGAAGGGCAGAGATAGGAATCACCAGTGGCTACCTAGAAGAGAGAAGACTGCACGTGGAAAGGACTTTCAGACCTATGCCAAAAGGTATGTGAGGGAAGATCCAGTGTCCAGGGATCAAGATTGGAAGGCTGGACATCAGAACTGGATTACATACTGGCCAGGATATACAGAGAGGAATTATGATAGCAGGAGAGGCTCAGATATGAACACTGATCCAGACCCTATCTATAATAGTGAATGGCAGCAAGGGAATAAGCATTCTCATGATAGTGCCTTATGGAAAGACTCGTCTGTGCCAATGTATGATAGTGACCCTATGCTGATTGATGACGGGGGAGATACAGCAGATGAAACTATTCATTACATGGACTGTTCTCTATCTAAATGCTATTGCTAGCTTTCTGTGAGCAAACACCTCAGCCATCACAAAGAAACCTAACTTTGTTCTTTATTTCCACTGCAAACAGCTCTTAAAGCAGGATTTGGGTTCACACAGTAGCAGCCAGCCAGCTAAAGGCTTTCAGCTGGTCAATTGATAGTAATTAAAGCTGTACCTGATTGTGTGTGTGAGCAAGGGAGAATCACTGCTGGGATCTGCGTGGAAAATAAGCAGAAGTTAACCTAACAAGCAAAGTTTATTCATTTCTTTGTGCCTTTTTATTTGGCAATTATTTGCTAAGAAAACATTAGCTAATTGCCTGACAAGCTGAAGGTTGTTTTCTGATTTGCTTTGTGACTTTATGTTATCCATTTAAACACTGCAAGCAAGTAACCTCATTTATATTGCTACCAAGCATATTTGTGCTGGGTGAATTAAACCCCATCAATAAAAGAAGTATTTTATTGGCCTTACCACTGGTTTCACAACTCAATTATTGTCTTCAGCTGTGTTTGGGAGTGAAAGAACTACATTACCCACAATACCTTGCAAGAATCATATGAATATATGCATCGTCAAGATTGTGTAAGTTCTCACCCTAGGCAGCCGTCTGACAAAATTTAAAGTGCTGCTACCATCAAAGTTGTAACATATAAACATTGCATGTTTTTTTGACCTATCACAATATGGGGTATATTTACTAAACTGCGGTAAACGTGAATAACGTGCGTTGTACGACATTAACGATCATTAGCGTGCTATAGCGCATGCTATAGCGCATTAACGATCGTAAACACGCTATAGCGCGCGCTATCACTCGCTAATGAGCGTAATGCTCCGCGGCGCAGTAAAACACCACAGAAGGTGGAGAGAGGGCGGAGAGAAGGGGTCAATGGGCGGAGAGTGGGCGGGTAGAGGCTCCCTTCACACCAACATGCTGAATTTCAGAGCTGAATTCCAATGCGAATGAAAACCTACCGGTAAAAGCACTTAAAAGGGGAGAGAAACCATTTACGTGTCAGCAATGTACAGCCTAGGCAGGGAAACCAAAAAAGGTGATAAGTGTGATACATGTGCACAGAACAAAAGGGCACAGAAACACCGAAAATGAACCCAACAAACTGGAAAAAAACAACAACCAAGCTGGCCAATAGTGGTATCAATGAGAAACATCAACCCGCCCCCCAGAGTAAGCTCCATAGAACAGATATAATTCGTGGAAGGGTCCATACTCCGTCCCCATACAAGGTGCATGGGCCCACAGTGAAATAGCGCTGATCAGGGATTTCCCCACCATCGGACAGGGTTCCTATGACGTGCACATGTCCCGCAACATCAGGGCGGGCATGTCGGAACGGGCAACCGGGCAGATGCTGGAAAAGGGGATACAGAGGGCTGCAGGCGGCACATGCTGTGGTGAAGCTGGGCCACAGTGGGGACTAGGGTGATGCCTAGCTGTCCCATAGGAATGCTGAAACAGTAGAGCAGCCAGATAGCAACTGCTGAGGGACAAACATGGGCAAGAGTGTGCTTCCCACAGTGTCACAGGGAATAGTACACAGCAGGTATCCCCAATGGCACAGAACATTGGCAGGCGGTGCTGGGGGAAAGCGTGGACAGCTATGCAGGCACCCCTACCCCAGAAACCGCACCATAGGCAGCCGCCTACCTGAACACTGTATGGCCTGGGACTGCACACCACCAGCTCCACCAGCAAAAGGGCATGTCAGCATGGTGGCTGAGGGATACTGGTGGTGGAGGGGGCAGTGGCAGCTGCCCACAGCAGACCGTGGCCTAGCCCTGTGTAGGTGGGTGCCATGCACTGCAGCAGACAGGCCCTGTCTGACCAACAGTCATGGTAGCACCAGGGAATGCACCATCTCTGTGAGAACATGGTGGTGCAGTGCACAGAACCAGTGTATTCAAAAGCAGAAAGTCACAGGTTCAAGTCCCAGCTGTGTTTTTTTGCCAACCCAGTCCTCATATGTTACCCACTACTATAATGTGCTAATCACTGTTCCCTCTTAGCTGTGCATGTGTGCGTGCACACACACCTCGCCGAGCGAGTGCACATACTTTACAACAGAGCGCACAAAAATTACGGCTCTGATTCTGATAGAAAACACAGACATCTTAAAATTTAAAAGTTATGATTGTAATTACTAGAAATTTCCCACTTCATTTAGTAATCGTCTATTTTCATTTAATTTGATGAAAATCAATGTGGTGTACATACTGTATTCTGAAGTGTAGTCAAATTTTAAAGTATATAACTCCGAGTGTCATTATGTGGAGCACAAAAATTTAACCTTCCTTCAAAAGCTGCACACAGCAGATATTTTATGTGCACACAGCCTACAGAAAATTAGAGGGAACATTGGTGCTAATACAGACAGAACCGTTCTTGCAGATGACGTAAACATGCCCAAAACACCCACATTTTACCCTACAGAGCACAGACACCATAAACATGCACATTACCTAGAGCAGAGCCTCCCAAATGCAGTCCTGGAGGGCCAAACACCATTCCGGTTCCATGCTGCCTCTGATGAAGATGCCTGTGCTGCATTTCTATGCTCCACCCCCATGGTATGCAGATGTATCTCATGCATATTCATGAGGGACAGCATGAAAACCTGAACAGTGTTTGGCACCGCAGGAATGGAGTTGGGAACCTCTGCCGTAAAGCAGCAGCCAACAGGGGCAGACACACCCACACCCACAGGCCCCATTATCCACAGCCTCCTGGAGAGGCAGGACTTTGGGCTCTGCGTGCATCTCCCAATACTAGCACATGCATACCGTAGTAATGCCACCCTAAACCGGGGAATATGGTACACATCTATCAAAAGGTTGCTATGATTACTGGCAGATAACAATTCCTAGGTTAAGTACAAGTTCCTGAGTTAGCTGCATCATAGAAACCTCTCTGATGTCTGTGGAGTGTGCTACAGGTCCTGTGTCTGACAATGTTTACCAACCTGGGGAGTGACTCCTACAGTATTGCGTACCATAGCCATGCCTGCACTGTGCCCAGGACTGGTGTGGTGACCTGGGCTGCCCAACACCTCTATAGCTGCACAATGCTGGCATAGTTGTGGGGAGTGTGTGTCTGTCTATCCAGTGTGTGGTGGCTTCCAACACCCTCCACAGCCCACACTGCTAGCACTGTTCCCAGTATTGGCCTGCCAATGTGCATAATGAGGAGCAAGGTACTGTGGGAATAGCCTGGATAGGGTGGACTGGCCTTGCCGCATCTGCGCAGGGCATAGGGCAATAGCTCGGACATTGTAGTGCCCGGTACCACCTGCACGGACAGACTGGCCACAGCATGTCCTGCTGGGAGGTCACTCTCACCCTGACTGAGCAGTGACCACGGCATGGCTAGGTTCCCCCATAGTGCTATATGGCATTTCTTTTATGTGATTTATATGGGTTTCCTTTTGGGTCCCACTCACTAACTTATCTGCTTGGTGTGTATGCTGATATCCCCATCCTGGGTACATGCATCTTCTCCAGGACTATGGACTAGCTGGTGGACTGTCTGCAGCTAGTATGCTGTCTTGCTGGAACACCTTGCAGGGTGCAGTGGCTGGAGGCTTGTTGCTGGAGAATGTCAGATAATGGTGGGGGGCAGCTGAGCATTTCTAGGCCTACTGTCTGTCTGCTATTGTGTTATGGATGTGTGCTGCTCTGTCTGTTCCCCAGCAGGACTGCTGTTGCTGGTCCCCTCTACCATGGCCATTGCAGGCAGGTAGACTGTGGATCTATTGGTGGGTGATCTTGTTTCCCCCTGAGTCCCAGAGGATGGGTTGTGTGGTGGTACATAATCTGCCTATGGGTGCATACACCACCCCCCTTCCCCCACAGCAGGTAACGATGGTATCAACACAGGATATGCACTGGTCTGGGTGCAACAGCGCCCATAGGGACTAGACATGACCGGGACATACAGCAGGACACAGCTGTATCCTAGGTGTGTCTAACGGACCTACCTATCACACACTGATGGGGTCCTGCAGCATGGCGCATTTCAGCCATGAAAGGTGCTGTGGACCTGGTGCTGGGTGCCTCACCTCAACCTCAGGGTGGGCACTGTACCCGCACAATGTGACTGTCTGTGGCTGTGCTACACACGGTCTGTTCCCCCTACAAGGCCGAGGTGCTGTGGGGGTGCATACCTGATCTTGTGCCCATCTCTCGACTGCTGATTTGCATGTGCAGTGCATCATGGGTACGGGTGGGTTACCCCTATCCTGGTAACCACAGCAGAATGTGGGTGTGGTGCCGTGCAATCCTTCTGTAGCCAGCCAGTTGTTTGTTAGCAGCTCTAGCCCACTGGTTACTTCACTGCCTGTGGAGCCTGAGGACATGGGTTCAGAACCCACAGTGGGGTTCATCAATAGGGCTGTCTTAGGCATTGTCTATTTTTATTGTATATTAGTTCTGCCAGCAGGACCACCCTCAGGGTACTGTCCCCTTAGGGTGGCTCATAGGGCGCCCTATAGGGCGCTTTATACGGCGCCCTATAAAGCACCTTATAAGGTGCCTTATATGGTTTCCTATAGGGGACATTATAGGGTGCCTTGGCAGACAGCGCACTTTATAATGTGCCCTATGGAGTGCCCTCTAGGGTGCCTTATGTGGCACCTTAGGTTACGCCACTGTGAGGGTGTGTTTGCTGGCAGCACTATTCAGGTACAACTAAACTTCCTCACAGCCCACTACTTAACCCTTTCCAGGCCAAGCCCAGTACTTTCGGGATCTCATCTTCTGCCTATATATTCCTATCAAATAGTATATAATACATGACCATGCCAGAGGGAACGTCACCATTGGAACATTTTGGGTACGACGGGTACAATTTTCCTGACATGTGCAAACATTAACCCGGCTGCAGAATGTGGATTAAAATATTATAGTAGGCCTTCAAAGGCTTACACATGATGTCTCAGCCAGCTTTATTCATTAAGCACACTGGGGAATCGAACCCATAACCCTTGTACCATCAGTCTGTGTAGTAACCATTGTGCTACAGCTCTGTTTCTGTATTTGGGTGTCTGCGCGCTGTCTTAAGCTTGCGCGCAGTAGCGCGCGCGCTGTAGTGATCGTTGCTGCGCGGCATGCAATACCACGCGCAACTGCGTGTTATTGGTTACGATGTACCGCCCATGTCCTTTTTTGGCTTTCCTTCCACTAGCGCGGCTCCTAACGCGAATTGCACTAACGCAGTTTAGTAAACATACCCCTATATATAATAACATAACTGAGTCAAAATGAATCTTGTAAACATCACTATGCAATTTCTATATGCCCTAAGTATTTCTATGTGTCTATTAATCTCATCCAGTATATGCCTTCATTCATCATACCCACCTCTTGATCATGTATAGAAGAGACTATAAATAAATAAAAATAAAAATAAATAAATGTTGGAATGGCTCACATACATATCATTCCCTACCACCTTAATCAAAAACATTTTAATAATTACAATTCATACTCCCCCACTCAGTACCCAAATACGCAGACAAGAAGATTAATCCATATAAAAGTAAAGCCACAAAACGAACTTAAAAAACTAACTACACACACTCAAAACCTAAAAATAATTCTAATCAATGTAAGATCTGTTAGAAATAAAATCCCGCTTATTACAGACCTTATCACTGATGAAAAACCAGATTACCTATGCCTAACTGAGACTTGGCTAACCAATTCTGACACAGTCTTATTAAATCAATTAAAAACAAAAGGCTACTCTCTATTCATCTGTAACCGTAACAAAAAAAAAGGAGGTGGAGTACTTATATTAGCAAAAATAAGCTTGAACTGTTCTGCCACCATCTGTGAAACTAAAGAAAATATAGATATCCTAAAAATAGAGAACAGAAACTTAGCCATCTGCCTTTTCTACAGACCCCCCACACCAGATGTCCAAAACATAACAACCATTTTAGAAACAGCAAGTAAAGCTTCAACAAACAAACCCCATATCATCCTGGGAGATTTTAATTTAGCAACCTATAATAACAATCAACCCTCAATTTTTCTAGGATCAATGGAAGATATGGGCTTTAAGCAAACAATCAAACACCCTACACACATCAAAGGAAACACTCTTTACCTAGTTTTCCTTCCTGACTATATGATCAAAACACCTCAATATACTCCCCCTACCATAACGCAAATCCCATGGTCTGACCATTTTATGATTCAGTTTAATATTCCTATCCCTTCCACCTCCTCTCCTCATCAACCTAAAACACACCAAGGGCCTAGATTTCGCCCATTTGTATCAGAAGATTTCCTTGATACAATTGTACCTCAGCTTGATACAGACACTAACAACCTTGACAAAAAGCCATCTCTAATTGGAACTCTGTAATAAAAACAGCTTCCAAACCTTTAAATAACAAACCTAAAAAACTTCCTAATAGAACATCAGAAAAATGGTACACACAGGAACTAGCTTCAATTAAAAAAAAACTCTGAAAAATAGAAAATAAATGGCGAACAAGAAAAACACCAGAACTCCGAGACTTATATGTTTCAACTCTTAACACCTACAGATCAGCAACTAACAATGCCAAAAAACAATATCATACAACTATCCTATCTAAAGCTATTAACCGTCCAAGGGAACTGTTTGAAATTGTAAAATCCTTATCTAAAGCCCCCACTGATAATAATCAACTAGCCTCTATCAACATACAAGATCTAGCAAATAGAAAAGGGTGCGGGCGAGGACCCGGGCTCCCGGCCAGTAACTGGGTGCATGGCCGGCATCGGGCACTGACTCGAAGGGGGCGGGGGTTGGGGACAGGGGGAAAAAGCCGGGTCAAGATGCTGCGCGCCTTTCAAATTGATTGGCTGAGGACGGGGTGCATACGCGGTGGCAATGACGCGTGCGTGTGCATGTGCTCAGCTCGTTGGCAGTGCTGAGCACATGCGGGAAGGAAGGCGCTGAGGCTCCCGCCCACCCTCCCTTTAATGGGCTGGGGAGCAGGTTGTCAGTGAGGATTTGGGTTGTTGCAGCTTGGGGGGGTGCGCGGGTTCCCGGAGGTTTCCGGGGGCTTGAATATTAGGCCTTTGGGGTGTGGGCGGGGTGCCCACGTCCCGGAAAAACCCGTGCAGACTTTTGCTACTGATATGGCGAAGTCGGCGGATGGGTGATAGGACTTGGCCGAGGGATTGGCCATAACTCGGGGGATGAGAGGTCACCTTGCTAATAGTACGGCTGGTGACGGATCCCTCCTTTGTGTTACGGTTATGTTGCATTATTGTTCTGGATGTTAAACATTTGAGTATTAGTAATAAAGCTGTGACCAGTTGCTTACCATTAACTGTGTGTCATGTGAATTTTGTGGGTATAATGCTCGGGGAAGATGGGTCGGGGCAGAGTTGAAGGTGGCAGATGGGATACTTAAGATATATTGGGTGGTTAGAATAGGAGAGTGGAGTAAGCACGAGCGGTGGCGGGCCGGTCCGGCTACCCGGTTACTATTTTGCTAGCAAACTCAAACTATCCTTAATACCAATACCTGATTCCTCAAACTCAATAAACAATAACAAGACATGGAACTCCTTCCGGCTTATTGACAAAAAGCAATTACTCAATATAATATCTACAATCAACACAACCACATTTATTTATTTATTTATTTATTTATTTATTTATTTAACAATCATTTATATACCGCATCTTCCAGAGATCAGTTGCGGTTTACAATAAACAGTCAACAAGGCAGGAACTTGGTTTTACATGGAACATTTTGAAGCAGTAAACAATATATCATCTAACATCATATGTTAATATGAAACAAAACAAAACATTATAAACTATATACAATTACAAGTTAGTGGGCACTTTAGAATTGAATCGCGGTACATTTTCAGCTCGGTATATTATCTGTTTAAGTTGGAATTAATTTGACACAGTCAGGTGTCTTTTTAGCCTTTATCTGAGTTGATCGGGGGATTATCTATGTTGCTGTAGTGCATGGAAAATAGATAGGTTTTCAGTTTTTTACGGAATTCCATAATCTCAGTTAAGTTTTGTAGGTCCTCTGGGAGGGAATTCCAAATGGTTGGGGCTGCGTGTGAAAAGGCTCTTTTATTAGTTAATTTATTTGCTTTTATGAAGTTATTGGTGTTATATGTTGGAATGAGTTTACTTTCATTATGATCCTAGCAGCTGTGTTTTGTGCTAGTTGGATTCTTTTAATATTTTGTTTTGTTGTACCTAATAGAATTAGGTTGGCAAAATCGAAGTGAGGGGTTATGGTAGCCTGAATTATATTAATAAAGTCTTGTAAGTGTACTAGAGGGCATAGTTGTTTAAGAATTTTGAGTTTGAAATAAATTTTCTTTATAGTATTTCTGATGTGGGTATTCATTGTAAGGTGAGTGTCTAGAATAACACCTAAGTATCTTATTTCATTTTTTATTTTAATTTCATGGTTTTGTATTGTTATGTGGGTTGGGGGAATATATGATTGGTTTTTTGTTACAATTAGTACTTCAGTTTTTGAATGATTTATGTGGAGATTTTGTGCATTTAGCCAAGTTGTGATTTCATTGAAGCAGTCTGATAGAAGTTGTATCGGTAAATTAGGGATCGTGAATGGGATGTACATCATAATATCGTCTGCATATAGATGATAATTTAAAAAATTATTACTTGATCCTTGCCCAGTTTCTTGGATTAAAACAACTAAACAAGAACTTGCCCCCTTTATCTTAGACATAGTAAACCAATCCCTTCAGCAAGGTGTGCTGCCTAAAGAACTCAAATTCTCCGCAATCCCCCTGATTTTAAAAAACAAAGCTCTAAATGAAAAAGACCCATCATCATATCGCCCGATTGCCAGTATTCCTTTCCTAACCAAAATCATTGAAAAGGCTGTTCAACTTCAACTCCAAGATTATATAGACACATCCGCTCCCCTTGATGATCACCAATACGGGTTCCGACCTTTCCACGGTGTTGAAACCCTACTTCTTGCCCTTCTCGACACACTCATTAAAGGATTAGACAACACAAAACAAGCATTCATCTTGGTATTCCTGGATATATCCGCTGCATTCGACAGTGTAAACCATAATATAATCATTTCAAGACTCAACCAGATAGGATTACAGAAAACTACCCTAGATTGGTTCAAATCATATATATCTGGTCGATCACAATATGTACAACTTAACCAAACTTCATCACCCCCATTTCTGCAAGATCAAGGAATACCCCAAGGCTCCGCACTATCTGCTCTTCTATTTAACCTTTATCTACAGCCAATATGCACCATATTCCAAAAATATAAGATAAACTACCACATATATGAGGACAACATTATGTTGTTCTCCTCAATTAACATACTTGTTCCCAACTACGATAAATTAACAACCTGTCTTATAGAAGCTGAAAAATGGCTTTGATCAAACAACTTGACCATTAATTTCAAAAAAACTGAAGTCCTATTTACAACAAGAAACACAAATTTTATACCACCAACAGACATCAAACTCCTAAACTTTACTCTTCCAGTTAAAGAAGAGATTAAATATCTAGGAGTCACCCTTGACAAGACTCTTAGGGGTATGTTTACTAAACTGCGTTAGTGTGATTCGCGTTAGGAGCCGCGGTAGAGACAGAAACCCAAAATAAGGACATGGGCGGTACATCGTTTCCGAGAACGCACCGAGAACGCGCTTTTCAAGGCGCCATAAATGAACGAGTGCTACAGGGCATGTTACCGCATGTTAATCTTAAGAAGGCGCGCAGGCATATAAGCACAACAACAGAGCTGTAGCACAATGGTTACAACACTGATTGATGGTACAGGGGTCATGGGTTCGATTCTCCAGTGAGCCTCATGTATAAGACTGGCTGAGGCAGCACCCTTTAGCGATTGGTGAGGCATTTGACTTGTATTTTAATTAGTGCTGCCAGCAAACACCCTCACGGTGGCATACCCTAAGCTGCCGCATAAGGCACCCCATAACGCACTCCATAGGGCACATTATAAAGTGTACTGTCCGCCAAGGCACCCTATAGTGTCCCCTATAGGACACCTTATAAGGATGTGAACAAAGCCCTGGCTGGCTGCAGGGCTGCACGTCACCACACAAACTGTCTGCTGTGGTTACTAGGATAGGGGTAACCCACCCGTACCCATGATGCACTGCATATGCAAATCAGCAGTCGAGAGATGGGCACAAGATTGGGTATGCACCCCCACAGCACCTTGGCCTTGTAGGGGGAACAGACCGTGTGTGGCACTGCCACAGACAGTCACATTGTGCGGGTACAGTGCGCACCCTGAGGTTGAGGTGAGGCACCCAGCACCAGGTCCACAGCACCTTTCATGGCTGAAATACACCATGCTGCAGGTCCCCATCAGTGTGTGATAAGTAGTTCCATTAGACACACCTATGATACATCTGTGTCCTGCTGTATGTCTCGGTCATGTCTAGTCCCTATGGGCAATGCTGCACCCAGAACAGTGCATATCCTGTGTTGATGCCATTGTTACCTTGGGGGGGGGGTGTATGGACCCATAGGCAGATTATGTACCACCACACAACCCATCCTCTGGGGCTCAGGGTAGGAAACAGGATCACCCCCACTAGATCCACAGTCTACCTCACTGCAATAGCAGCAGTAGAGGGACCAGCAACCCCAGTCCTGCTGGGGACCAGACAGAGTGGTACACATCCATAGCACAATAGCAGAAAGACGGCAGGCCTGGAAATGCTCAGCAGCCCCCACCATTATCTGACATTCTCCAGCAGCAAGCCTCCAGCTGCTGCACCCTGCAAGGTGTTCCAGCAAGACACATACTAGCTGCAGACAGTCCACCAGCTAGTCCATAGTACATGGCCCTGGAAGCAATGCATGTACCCAGAATGGGGATGTCAGCATACACACCAAGCAAATAAGTCAGTGATTGGGCCCCAAAAGGAAACCCACTAATATCACATGAGAGAAATGCTATATAGCACTATGGGGGAACCTAGCCATGCCATGGTCACTACTCAATCAGGGTGAGAGTGACCTCCCAGCAGGACATGCTATGGCCACCCTGTCCGTGCAGGTGGTGACCAGGCACTACAATGTCCGAGCCATTGCCCTATGCCGTGTGCAGATGCATCCAGGCCAGGCCACCCTATCCAGGCTATTCCCACGGTACCTTGCTCCTCATTATGCACATTGGCAGGCCAATACTGGCAACAGTGCTAGCAGTGTGGGCTGTGGAGGGTGTTGGCAGCCACCACACACTGAATAGGCAGATACACACTACCAACACCTATGCCAGCATTGTGCAAGTATAGAGGTGTTGGGCAGCCCAGGCCACCACACCAGTCTTGGGCACAGTGCAGGCATGGCTATGGTACGCAATACTGTAAGAGTCACTCCCCAGGTTGGTAAACACTGTCAGACACAAGACCTGTAGCACACTCCACAGACATCAGAAAGGTTGCTATGATGCAGCTCATTCAGAAAAGTGTACTTAACCTAGGAATTGCTATCTGCCAGTACTCATAGCAACCTTTTGAAAGATGTGTACCATATTCCCCGGTTTAGGGTGGCATTACTAAGGTATGCAAGTGCTAGTATTGGGAGATGCACGCAGAGCCCAAAGTCCTGCATCTCCAGGAGGCTTTGGATAATGGGGCCTGTGGGTGCGGGTGCGTCTGCCCCTGTTGGCTGCTGCTTTACGGCAGAGGTTCTCAACTCCAGTCCTGCGGTGCCAAACACTGTTCAGGTTTTCATGCTGTCCCTCATGAATATGCATGAGATACATCTGCATACCAAGGGGGTGGCGCATAGAAATGCAGCACAGGCATCTTTATCAGAGGCAGCATGGAACCGGAATGGTGTTTGGCCCTCCAGGACTGCATTTCGGAGGCTCTGCTCTAGGTAATGTGCATGTTTATGGTGTCTGTGCTCTGTAGGGTAAAATGTAGGTGTCTTGGACATGTTTACGTCATCTGCAATGCAGGTGCTGTCTGTATTAGCACGTTGTAGTAGTGTGTAAAGTATGGGGACTGGGTTGGCAGGAACCACAGCTGGGACTTGAACCTGTGACCCTCTGCTTCTGAATGCACTGCTTTTCTGCACTGCACCACCTTGTTGTCACAGAATCATTACATTCCTTGGTGATACCATGACTGTTCGTCAGACAGGGCCCGTCTGTTGCAGTACACAGCACCCACCTACACAGGACTAGGCCACGGTCTGCTCTGGGCAGCTGCCACTGCCCCCTCCACCACCAGTATCCCTCAGCCACCATGCTGACATGCCCTTCTACTGGTGGTGCACAGTCTCAGGCCATCCAGTGTGCAGGTAGGCGGCTGCCTATGGTGTGGGTTCTGGGGTAGGGGTGCCTGCATAGGTGTCCATGCTTCCCCCCAGCACCGCCTGCCAATGTTTCGTGCTCTTGGGGGTACCTGCTTGGTACTATCCCCTGTGACACTGTGGGAAACACAGTCGTGCTCATGTTGGGCCTTCAGCAGTTGCTGTCTGGCTGCTCTGCTGCTTCAGCATTCGTATGGGCCACCTAGGCATCGCCCTAGTCCGCACTGTGGCCCAGCTGCACCACAGCATGTTCCGCCTGCGGCCCTCTGTATCCCCTTCTCTGGCATCTGTCCAGTTGCCGTTCCGACATGCCCGCCCTGATGCTGCGGGACATGTGCATGCCATAGGAACCCTGTCCGATGGTGGGGAAAACCCTGAGCAGCGCTATTTCACTGTGGGCTCATTCACCTTGTATGGGGACGGAGTATAGACCCTTCCACGATTTATATCTGTTCTATGGAGCTTACTCGGAGGCGGAGGGGTTGATGTTTCTCATTGATATCACTATTGGCTAGCTTGGTTATGTTTTTTTTCCAGTTTGTTGGGGTCATTTTCAATGTTTATGTGCCCTTTTGTTCTGTGCACATATATCACACTTATCACTTTTTTTAGGTTTCCCTGCCTGGGCTGTACATTGCTGACACTGAAATGGTTTCTCTCCCCTGTAACGTGCATTTAACGGCAGGTTTTCATTCGTGTTGGAATTGAGCTCTTCAGATCAGCGCGTTAGTGTGAAGGGAGCCTCTCCCCGCCCACTCTTCGCCCATTGACCCCTTCTCTCCGCCCTCTCTCCACCTTCTGCGGTGTTTTACCGCGCCGCGGGAGTTTACGATCGTTAACTACAGTTAACCCGCGTTATGTAACGTTAACGATCGTAAGCACATCATAACGCGCGTTATGATGCGCTTATGATCGTTAACATTACATAACGCGCGTTATGTACGATTACCGCAGTTTAGTAAACATACCCCTTAGTTTCACAACTCACATTAAGAAAATAACAAAAACAATTTACTACAAGCTTCGTTCCATTCAACAATTGAGACCTCTTAGAAAATGATGATTTTAGAACTATCACACAAGCCCTAATAACCCCACACTTTGACGTTTGTAATGGCATACTTCAAGGCATAACAAAGAAGAATTTAAAAGTCCTTCAAATGGCACAAAATGTTACTGCAAGAATAATATTCAAAGCCAAGCTAACTGACCACATTACCCCGATCCTATTCCATCTACATTGGCTACCTATCACTAGCAGGATTCAATATAAAATACTGTTGACCACCTTCAAATTAATTAATAAGATTGCCCCATCATACCTATAAACGCTTATCCATAGCCCTCCTGAAAATAGAATAAGACGAAGAAGAAACCTTAATACTATCATAGTGCCTGAACTAATAAGGAAGACAAAACATGCAACAAGCAACAGCACCTTCTCATTTGTAGCACCAACCTTATGGAACAACCTCCCAGATCAATTAAGAGAGATAAAAGATCTTCAAAAATTCCGAAAGGACCTAAAAACATATCTGTTCACTCAACACTACTCCAACACAGCTTGTGACTTAGGAATGGCCCCCCAACCTCCATAACTCGACATGAATACATCCATTCAAATTGATTCACTACAATTCTGATTAATGATCTTAAGACCAATCTTTAAACATGTATATATGTAAAAATATGTAATAATTTGTAAATAGTTCTGAATCTGTTATACTACTTGTTTGTAGTTGCTTACAGTTCCATTTATTTGTTATATAGTTGCACATTGTTCCATGTATTTTGATATTGTTTGATGTAAACCGTCACTGATCCTGGGAATTGGCGGTATATAAAAGGTTTGCAAATAAATAAATAAATAAATAAAAAATCTAGAAAAGATTGAGAAATGGTTGAGAATTTAGCAGCTAAGATTTAATGCTTCAAAATGCAAGATCATGAATTTGGGCTGCAAAATCTTATGGGAGCAGAACAGCATAGAGTGCATGAAAGAAGAGTGGAACCTAGGATGATTGCATCACATGATCTTAAGTGCACAAACAGGTCAAACAAGTGACAGCAAAATCCACAAGGATGCTTGGGTGCATAGGGAAAGGAATGACCAGCAGGAAAGAAGAGATTATAATGCCTTTGCATAAATCTTCAGTGAGACCGTATTTGGGGTACCTGTGTACAAATCTGGAGACCACACATTCAAAAGGACATAAACAAGATGGAGTCAGTCCAGAGGACAGCTATTAAATTGGTCAGACTTCATCATAAGGTATACGGATATAGACTTAAAGATATCAATATGCATACTTGGAGGAAAGGCAGGAGAAGTGTGATATGATAAAAGTACCACAAGATTACTACTAGTGGTCAGTGGCACCATTTTTAATTTAGATGCCTAATGGAGCAGGGGCAGCTAGGGATTACTCCATTTCAAGCAAGGTAATTCCATGTGGACAGCTGAGAAACAGGTAGGGACTTTGGTCTAGAATTTGGCATCTGAGATTTAATGTTAAAAAATGCATTTGGGTTTCAAAAATCCAAAGGAGCGGTACAGTGTAGGGGGTAAAGTACTTCTTTTTTTTAAACTTCTTTATTTATGTTTTCAGACAAATTACAACAAAAAACATAAAGTTACAAATAAAGTGATACTTCTCTTTAAACATAAGAGCAAAAAAAGGCCTTAACGCCTACCCCAACATTAAATCTCCCTCCACCATGCAATCATCATAAAAGACTATAAAAAAAGAAAAGAAAGAGGCTTACAAGGGCCACGGCATAACTAAAGCAGCCCTCCACTTAAGCAAGGTAGAAGGCATAGAAGTTGTACCATAATGTGGCATTTGTTTATATTTACAACATAGGCATAAACGATTCCACCATTCGTGCCAGTTGAGATCTGCCGTATGCTTCCAGTTGGCAATAATGAGATGCAGCGCCACTCCCATCATGAAGTCAAATAAGAAATGACAATCCCTCTGTAACAACGAGATGCCAATTGTTGACCGGAAAACTATAACAGACCAAGAGAGAGTGGCCCTGAATCCCAAGACCTCTTGAATTTGTTTCCAAATCGAAGTCCAATAGGATTGAACATTAGGGCAATCATATACCACATGTTTTAAAGTGCAAACATCATTCTGACAAGAACAACATTCATTTCCAACTGATTTATTCCACTTGGAAACCTTTATCGGGGTAAAATGAGCTCTGTGTGCAAAGAAATATAGAGCTTGGGAGATAGAAGCAGACTGAGAGACTCTAATTAGGTTACCCCAGAATTTCACCCACACTTCCGGAGAAAGAATCTCCCCAGTGTCATGTTCCCATATCCGTTGAGCAACAATGGACTATGGGGTGAGTGATGAGCAACCAATTTATAGTAGTAAGAAGCCACCCCTGAAGCCTGTTGGGCTGAACCTATGATATTTGGAAGCCCCTATTCCTCAGGTAAAGATTTGATATCAATAAGGGATTTCTCTATGCAATGTCTCAGCTGAATCTGCTGAAAGTATAAGGATTTAGGAAGGTCAAACTCATGCTGTAGGCATACAAAGGTTTCCACTTGCCTTCCAATATCAATTGACCTATAGACCAAATGCCCCTGCTAAACCATTGTTTCCATGCAATCAGACTTTGATGATTTTTTAAAAAGGGACTGTGCAAGATAGGAATAAGTTTTGATAAGCATTCCTCCCTAGGTATTTGCTGGAAAGCCCTTTGGGTGTCTGTTATATCCCTGTGAAACGTCAACCTCTCAGAAGACACCATGCCAGGGAGAAGGTTCAGGGGGAATGGAGCGATCAATCTCTCTTCCAAATGAAGCCACACTGGGCATTGCCCCTTATCCCCCCTCCACCCATCTTGAACCCTGTTTTAAGAAAAAAGCGTAGTGATAGACCTGAAACTCAAGGAAGTCACACACCCCTCCTCCTTTTTAGATTTAAGCTTCCTGAGAGCAATTCTAGGCGGTTTATTTTTCCATAGAAATTGGACAAGAGTCCTTTCAACTTAATATGTTTTACCCGAAAAAAAAGCTGGCAACATCTCTAAACAAAAGTGGTCAGACCAAGGGAAAGAGGTGACCATGCGGGTGGGGGTGAGATGGACAGGGACAGAGAGACAGAAGTAATGACTAAATCTAAGACTTGACCAGCAACATGGGTAGGAAGGATAACATGTTGATGCAACTGAGAAAAAGAAAAGAAATTGCACCAAATCTTGAGCCAAAGTCAAATGTAGAGGACACATGGATATTAAGATTACCAAGAAAGAGTATAGGGGGATCATCGAGGAGGTAGGGGGAGATAAGAACATGAAGAATCTGAAAGGATTCCACCGAGATTGGAGGAGGCAGATAAAGCAGGAAGACAATAAGAGAGGGAGGAATCAGTGGTCTACTTACCTTGGAGATCAGAACCTCTAAAGTGGAAGACAAATAGGAGTCGAAGCGATGAACTGAGTATGATAAGGAAAAAAGGAGAGCTAGACCCCAACTGTGACACTAAGGGCGATGTAGGGATAGGAAACAGGAAGGCAGGATTGGTGAATGTAGCAATTTCAGAGGCAGATAGCTAGGTCTCTATAAGGCAGAGGAAATCTAACAGAGATGCTTCAAGCAGGTCATTGATGAGGTGGGTTTCCATTTTATGGAGTGGACATTCAGGAGACCAAATGAAGGGGATCATTTGGAGATGGCAGGCAGAGGGAGTTCACAAGGTGGTGAGCAGAATGTGGCATGGGGAAAATCAGTGAGGAGGGTTCTTACCTGAGCAGTGATGGGCAAAGAGAGTGAGCTATGCGATGACCCCAGAGCACAGGAATGGAGAAGGCACACTGGGAAACCTGCGGAGACACAGCAGAAGAGGACATAAGAGTAGGCAGAAGAGATGCAGCAAAAGAAGTCTTGAACAAGAGAAGGGGCAGGAAGCACACAAAGGAGGGTACAAAGGAGCACAACATACTCTTTTGTCACGGTCTTTTGGCTCACGCTGCAAAAAACACAGCATATACGCGTATTTAAATATCTAGAGAAGGTTACTTCTTACAATTTCAGCCTATAGGAGAGCAGGCCGTACATGTGGTTGGGCTAATGGAAGCCATGTTTATGGCCATGAATCCGGACACAGAGACAGCAGCAATGAGCCAATGGGAGCACAGAGAGGATGTGGAGGGATATGAGACCATGTGGAGAGACTCACAATCCATGCAGAGATTGTTTTGTATATTGTGTGGAACAAGGGTTAGCAGTAAATTTAAGAGGCTGAGATCATATTCAACATACCCTAGCTTAAGAGTGAGGTTCATTATGATCATATTATGCACAAAATTAACCCATTAAAAGCCATTGGTCCTGGGAGAAAATGTGTGTGTTAAGTGCTCAGATGGGAAGTTTGTATCTAAATTAAGAAACTTACTTTAGAGATGACCATGTGTAAAATAGATGAGCCAAGGTTTGGAGGATTATAAGATAATCAATTGAAAGTCTGTGGGCTTGTTTGCAGTTGAGATGAATTCTTGAATCATGGTCAGGGGGAGCTGGGTGGACTAGATAGATCAGTTGGTCTTTTTCGGCTACTAACTTATTATCTTCCATTGCAAAGAGACCTTTATCATTGCATGCAATCTGCAAAAGGTTTTCTATCATTGTTACCTCTCTCCATATCCGTTGGTTATCTGAATATAACATGAGTGAAATTAATCAATTGCCTATGACAGGAAAGAAAGCAACTTCATTAAAGTCATAGAAACATAGAAATATGATGGCAGAAAAAGACCACATGGTCTGTCTAGTCTGACCTTCCATATCAACTAGACTAGTCCCTTTTTTACCTTTAGAGATCCTCTGTGTTTGTCCCCTGTTTTTTTTTAATTCCAATACTGTCCTCGTCTCTACCACCTCCACTGGGATACTATTCCATGTAACTAGCCACTCTTTCCATAAAGAAATATTTCCATATATTACTCCTGAGCCTATCCCCTTTCACCCTCATCCTATGTCCCCTTGTAGCAGAGCTGCTTTCAATTGAAAGAGGCTCTCCTCCTGTGCATTTATGCCATGGAGGTATTTAAATGTTTCTATCATATCTCCCCTATCTTGCTTTTCCTCTAAAGTATACATATTAAGATCTTTAAATCTGTCCTCATATGTTTAATAACAAAGACCACTAACCAACAGAGTGGAGGAGTGGCCTAGTGGTTGGGGAAAGGTACTTCAGGCTGGAAGGTCAGGGGTTCAAATCCCACCAGAGGACAGCAACCTTGGGCCAGAAGGATTGGGGTTTCTAGTCCCACAGGTGCTCCTTGTGGTCTTGGGCAAGCCACTTAACCCTCCATAGCCCATGTTCCCTGTAAAATAGTTATCTCCAAGTTATAATGCCCTGTTCAATTTAATTTCAGTTTGTTCAATGTAAACCACACTGATGCAGAATAGCACAGTATATAAGAGAACATAAAATATGCCATACTGGGTCAGACCAAGGTCCATCAAGCCCAGTATTCTGTTTCCAACAGTGGCCAATCTAGGTCATATGTACCTAGCAGTTTCCCCAAGGGACACAGGTTCCACAATGCTTGTGTTGGTTCAAGCATTGATATCCAGGGTCCCTTCTTAATAATGGCTTATGGACCTTTCCTCCAGGAACTTGTCCAAACCTTTTTTAAACCCAGCTACACTAACAGCCTTTACTACATCCTCGGGTAACAAATTCCAGAGTTTGATTACACGTTGAGTGAAAAAATATTTTCTTTTATTAGTCTTAAATAGTTTACCCTGTAGCTTCATTGCATGTCCCCTAGTCTTTCTATATTCTGATAAGGTAAACAATCGATCTACGTTTACCCGTTCCACTCCGCTCATTAATTTGTAGACTTCTATCATATCTCCCCTCAGCCGTCTCTTTTCCAGGTTAAAGAGCCCTAACCTTTTTAGCCTTTCTTCATAGGAGTATCCTTCCATCCCCTTTACCATTTTGGTGGCTCTTCTCTGAACCTTTTCTAATAACTCTATATCCTTTTTAAGATACGGCGACCAGAATTGCACACAATATTCAAGGTGCGGTCTCACCATGGAACGATATAGAGGCATTATAATATCCTTTGTTTTATTTTCCATTCCTTTCCTTATCATACCTAGCATTCTATTTGCTCTCTTGGCCGCCGCTGCACACTGGGCTGAGGGTTTTAACATGGTATCCACAATGACGCCTAAATCTTTTTCCTGGGTGGTGGTTCCTAATGTGGAACCTTGCATCGCGTAACCATAGTTTGGGTTGTTCTTCCCTAGGTGCATAACCTTGCACTTGTCCACATTAAATTTCATCTGACATTTTGATGCCCAGTCTTCCAATTTATCAAGATCCTCTTGCAATTTTCCACAATCCTCTTGGGTTTTAACAACTTTAAATAGCTTTGTGTCATCTGCAAATTTGATAACCTCACTCGTTATTCCACTTTCCAGGTCATTTATGAATATGTCAAAAAGCAGCGGACCCAGCACAGATCCCTGGGATACACCACTATTCACCTTTCTCCATTGGGAAAATTGGTCATTTAGCCCTACCCTCTGCTTTCTATCTTTTAACCAGTTCCTGATCCACAATAGTACACTGCCTCCTATCCCATGACTCTTTAGTTTTGCCAAAAGTCTCTCATGAGGGACCTTGTCAAAGGCTTTCTGAAAGTCCAGATACACAATATCAACCGACTCACCTTTGTCCACCTGATTATTCACTCCTTCAAAAAAACATAACAGATTAGTGAGACAAGATCTTCCTTGTCTAAAGCCATGTTGGCTGTCTCTCATTAGTTCATGACTATCTACATGCTGAGTAATTTTATTCTTTATGATGGTTTCTATCATTTTTCCTGGTATTGACGTCAGGCTCACCGGTCTGTAGTTTCGCGGATCACCCCTGGAACCCTTTTTAAAAATTGGTGTTACATTGGCGATCCTCCAATCTTCAGGTATTAGAGATGATTTTAATGATAGTTCACAGATTACTAATAGCAGGTCTGAAATCTCATATTTCAGTTCTTTCAATACCCTTGGATGTATACCATCCGGCCCAGGTGATTTGCTACTCTTCAGCGTATCTAATAGTTGTAATACATCTTCTCGATGTATCGATATTTCCTTCATTTCTTCTGCACCTTTAAATACCACTTCAGTCATGGGTAACATCCCTACATCTTCCTCAGTAAAGACTGAAGCAAAGAATTCGTTCAGTCTCTCCACTATCGCCTTGTCGCCTCTTAGTGCTCCTTTAACCCCTTTATCATCTAATGGACCAACTGACTCTCTCACAGGTTTTTTGCTACGAATGTACTTGAAAAGGTCTTTACTTCGCGTTTTTGCTTCTGCAGCAAGCTTCTTCTCAAATTCTCCCTTTGCCTGCCTTATCAATGCCTTGCATTTGACTTGCCAGTGCTTGTGCTGTTTCCAGGTTTCGTAGTTTGGCTCTTTTTTCCATTTCCTGAAAGATGCTTTTTTGGCAACAACAGCCTCTCTGACCTCAACTGTAAACCACGCTGCCAGTTTTTTGGACTTCCTTCCACTTTTCTTAAAGCGTGGAATACAGCTGGTCTGGGCTTCCAAGATAGTATTTTTCAACAACAGCCAAGCCTGATGTACGTCTTTAACCTTTGCAACTGCTCCTTTTAGTTTTTTCTTGACTGTTTTCCTCATTTTATCATAGTCTCCCTTTCGAAAGTTAAAAGGTAGTACTGTGGATTTCCTTACTATCCCTCCTCCACTAATTAAATCAAAGGCGATCATGCTATGATCACTATTGCCAAGGGGCCCCAACAACCTTATCTCTTGCACTAGATCTGGTGTTCCACTAAGGATTAGGTCTAATATGGCTTCCCCTCTGGTCGGTTCATGAACCAGCTGCTCCAAGAAGCAGTCATTTATTTCATCTAGGAACTTTATCTCCCTAGCATGTCCTGACGTGACACTGACCCAGTCGATACCGGGGTAGTTGAAATCACCCATTATTATTACTGTGCTGTAACTTTTGTTAGCTTCCTTGATTTCTTTGAGCATTTCATCATCCATTTGGTCATTCTGGCCAGGCGCTCGATAGTACACCCCCACTGCCATTGCCTTCCCCCTTTTACATGGAATTTCAATCCATATAGATTCTACAGCAGATTTTGTTTCCTGCAAAACTTTAATCCTTTCTGACTCAATGCCCTCTCTAACATAGAGAGCAACCCATCCACCAATTTGATCAGCTCTATCATTACGATATAGTTTGTACCCAGGTATCACAGTGTCCCACTGGTTGTCGTCCTTCCACCATGTCTCTAATATTCCAATCATATCTAACCTTTCATTTAGTGCTATATATTCTAACTCTCCCATCTTATTTTTTAGACTTCTAGCATTTGCATACAAGCATTTTAGAGAATGTATTTTATCCATATTAATTTATCTGTTAGACATGAGTAATTTGGGATCTTTAAGCTCTATCTGCTCCATACTTGAGGGCATTTGGGCTACTTTACTCTTTTGTGGAACCTCTCTGCTTTTGGTAGTATCCTTCAAAGATACATTCTTCTGAACCATCTGCTCTTGGGCGACTGTCGGCTTTCCCCTAATATCTAGTTTAAAAGCTGCTCTCTCTCCTTTTTAAAGGTTAATGCCAGCAGCCTGGTTCCATCCCGGTTAAGGTGAAGCCCATCCCTTCGGAAGAGCCCCTCTTTCCCCCAGAATGTTCCCCAGTTCCTAACAAATCCAAACCCCTCATCTCTGCACCATTGTCTCATCCACGCATTGAGACTCCAGAGCTCTGTCTGCCTTTTGGGTCCTGCGCGTGGAACAGGAAGCATTTCGGAGAATGCTACCCTGGAAGTTCTGGATTTCAACTTCCTACCTAAAAGCCTTAATTTAGCCTCCAGAACCTCCCTACCACATTTTCCTATGTCATTGGTACCAACATGTACCAAGACAGCAGACTCCTCCCCAGCACTATCTAAGACCTTATCTAGGTGGCGCGTGAGGTCCGCTACCTTCGCACCAGGCAGGCATGTTACCAGGCGATCCTCACGTCCACCAGCCACCCAGCTATCTACATGCCTAATGATCGAATCACCAACTATAACGTCTGTCCTAACCCTTCCCTCATGGGCACATGGCCCTGGAGAAACTTCCTCGGTGCGAGAGGGTTTTACATCACCTGGAGGACAGGTCCTAGTTACAGGATCACTTCCTGCCACACCAGGGTGATGCTCTCCTGTCACGTGACCTCTCTCCTCCATGGCAACAGGGATGCTGCCAGACTGGAGGTGGGACTTCAGGACTATATCCCTGTAGGTCTCGTCTATGTACCTCTCTGTCTGTCTTATGCTTTCCAAGTCTGCTACTTTAGCCTCTAGAGAACGGACTCGTTCCCTGAGAGCAAAGAGCTCCTTGCACCTAGTGCACACGTAAGACCTCTCACCAACTGGGAGAAAATCATACATGTGACACTCAATGCAAAAGACTGGAAAGCCCCCATCCCGCTGCTGGACTGCTGTCTGCATCTTAGTTTTAAGTTTGTGTTTAGATCTAAGTTCTTTACTTACTAAGGGTTGCTATGGATATTTATACTAATAAAACTGAACCTAATACGTGTAATATACCTTGTTCACCTGAAGCTTAACTAATCTCAGGTCCTTAGTGTATGACTGATTTGGGTAATGAGCTTCACCTGAGAGCACCTCCTGTCTTTTAAGATGTGTAAGTACCTATAAAGCTACGATTATCCCAGGGGTGGGTGGGTGTGGGGAGGGTGGGAGGGAATTAACACTTATTAAAAGAGGGCTGCTACACAGTACCCTGTCTTGTGCTGCTGAGGTAAGCTATATTCTGATTTGATTTAAATTATAGCTCTTAGCTGCTGCTAGGTTCTAACTTCTTATGAAATTTAAAGTACAAGCTCTCTGCTGGGTTCTAAATTTAACCAGAAAGCTCTTTTCTGTGTTGTAAATTTAAGCTAAAAGAACTTTGCTGATGCTAGACCCTGAGTGACTATTAAATGTAAACTACAAGCTCTCTGCTGGGTTCCAAATGTAAACAGAAAGCTCTCTTCTGTGTTTTAAATTTAAACTAAAAGTACTTTGCTGTTACTAGACCCTGAGTGACTATTAAATTTAAAGTACAAGCTCTCTGCTGGGTATGAAATGTAACCAGAGAGTTCTCCTCTGTGTTTTAAATGTAAACTTAAACTGCTGCTACTAGGCCCTGACTGATTTAACAAAAATAGTGGATCACAGATTAATTAGCTTTAATACAAAGAATTCCTTTTAGAAAATTACCAGAAGTAAATACTCACAGTTGCAGATCTCCCTCCAGAAGCAACAGTCCCCCTTACCAGTCTTTCAAGAGAATGTAAATAAACCATTATAGTAGCCACCCTCTGCACTGACTCCAATCTGCTTATATCCTTTTGAAGAGGCAGTCTCCAGAATTGCAACAATACTGCAAATGAGGTCACATCAGAGACTTACACAGAGGCATTATCACCTCCTTTTTTCTGCTGGCCATTCCTCTTCCTATACATCCAAGCATCCTTCTGGCTTTCACCGTTGCCTTTTCTACCTGTTTAACTTTTTTAAGATCGTTAGATACAATTACACACAGGTCCTGCTCTTCTTTTTTCTCTTCTCCTATACTGTACCACTCCTTTGGATTTCTGCAGCCCAAATGCATGACCCTGCATTTTTTAGCATTCAGTTTCAGCTGCCAAATTCTAGACCATTCTTCAAATTTAGCTAGATCCCTCCTCATGTTATCTACTCCTTCCTGGGTGTCTAATCTATTGTACATTTTGGTATCATCTGCAAACAAGCAAGCCTTACCAGACAGCTGTTCTGCAATATTACTAACAAAGTTGTTAAAAAGAATCGAACCAAGAAGAGGTCCCTGAGGCACATCACTGGTAACCTCCTTCTCCTCTGAGTGAGCTCCATTTACCTGTACCTTTTGTCATCTCCAACTCAACCAATTTCTAACCCAGTCAGTAACTTTAGGGTCTATCCCTAGGGTGCACAGTTTGTTTATAAGTTGCCTGTACAGAACGGTGTCAAAGGCTTTACAGAACTCTAAGTACATCACATTGAGGCCTTTCCCTCGGTCCAACTCCCTGGTCATCCAGTCAAAGAAATCAATCAGATTTGTCTGACAAGACCTGCCTCTGGTGAATCCATGCTGCCTCGTATTCTACAATACATTGGACTCCAGAAATTTCACTATTCTCTTTTTTAGTGACCTTTCCAAAGGTTTACTAACCATGGAGCTTAGACTTACTGGCCCGTAGTTCTCAATGTCATTCTTATGACCGCTTTTGTGTAAAGGAACCACACGTGCCTTTCTCCAGCCCTCTGGCACCATTCCTGACTCCAAAGAAGTTTTGAAAAGAATTAATAGAACATCCCCAAGTTTCCTCAGTATTCTTGGGTGTATCCCATTTGGACCCACCATTTTGTCTACTTTTAGTTTAGCTAGTTCCTCACGAACACAGTCTTCTGTAAATCATTTGAGATTCCTGTCACTTCTGTTCCTATTTGTGGGTGTTTTCTGAGGTCCTGCTCCTGGCCCTTCATCTGTAAACACAGAACAGAAATATTTGTCAAGAAATTCCTCTTTATCCTCATCATTTGAGACTTGAGTCTTTTTTTTTGAGTTCCAAAATCCTTTATTAAAAATAAAGTAGGCATTACATAACAATGTTAATGTACATAGTTTAAATTGTTCCATGTAACTGAATATGTACTTTTCCTTGTACAATTCAAACACTGTTTTTTGTAAACCACATGTGATCTAATGGAAAATGTGGCATAAAAATGTATAATAAATAAATAAATAATAAATAAGTCCCCATCAAGAGGGAAACTGACAACAATATTCACTAGTACAAAGCAAAAACAATCATGAAACTCGATAGCAAAAAAAAAAAAAAATCTATACCCTTCTTAATATGAACAGGAAGCCTAAGATAAAACAAACAAACAAAAAACCCCCCAAAGGAAATAGGTTGAATAAATCAACTATTTCCTTTCCCAGATAGAAAAGCCTCCACCTGAACTGGATTGAAAAAAAAGTATGTTTATCATTTTGATAACTTAATACGCACTTACACAGATACTTAAGGAAAAATGATGCCTTAATAGCCAAAATCCTCGGCTTCATAACCAAAAATGTCTTCCTGCATTTTTGAGTAAGTTTACAAACATCCAGAAACAACTGTATTGGGCTATCATAAAAAGCTTGACTTTTCTTAAGAAAATACAACCTCGGTAATTCTCTCTCCATTCTCATCCTTGAGTCTGAAAATACAACTTTTGCCCTTCCTCCTCTCACTAACATATTTGAAAAATGTCTTATCCCTGCATTTTATTGTATTTGCTATTTCTTCTTCTTTTTGTGCCTTTGTTTTCTTGCTTCTCTAAGTTTTTCCAAATATAAATGCTTGTCTTCCTCTCTCTGTGATCTCTTATATTTCATGAAGGACTCCCTCTTTTTCTTCACCTTTTCAGCTACTGCTTTTGAGAACATAGTGGCCTCCTTTTCCTTTTACATTTATTTACCTTTTTAACAAAAAGGTTTGTTGTCCTTAAAATATTCCCTTTCAGTTTTGCCCACTGTTTTTCTACATCCCCCAGCTGTTCCCATCCCACTAACTCCTCCTTGAGGTATTGTCCCATCTTGGCAAAGTTAGTTTTCCTAAAGTCTAAGACCCTCTTTTTTGAATGGATTTTAAAAACCCTAGTCCTAATTCTGAACCATACCATCTGGTTATCACTGGATGCAAGATGATCTCCCATTGTAACATCAAAACACCTTTCCCATTGGTAAGTACTAAGTCCAGTATGTCTCCATCACATGTGGGTTCTGTTACCAGTTGTCTGAATAATTCTCCCTGTAAAGAATCTAGGATCTCCTTATTTCTAGATGACACCACAGCAGGGATGTGCCAATCCACATCCGGCATTTTGAAATCACCTATCACTTCTCCTTTCATGGCAATACTGCATATGTCTTCTATTAAATCTTCTTCCATTTCTACTCCCTGTGAGGGGTTATGTATATAATCCAATGCAAATTGATTTCCCTTTCCTTCTTTCTAGTTTAACCCACAGTGCCTCCTCTCTTCCTTTTAAGCCCTGAAATTCTATAGCTTTAATATTATTTTTTACATATAGTGCCACTCCATCTCCTCTTCTTTCTACCCTGTCCTTCCTGAATAAAGTATAGCACGGTATAATCACATCCCAGTCATGGTTTTCCATGAACCATGTCTCTGTAACCAGCACTAATTCCAAGTCAGCCTCTTCCATTAAAGCCTCAACATCTGGGATCGTATTTCCCATGCTATGGACACTTAAACCCACTGCTTTCCAGAAGTGGCCCTTTTTACCCATTTCTACAGAGGTATTTAATGTTTCACTTACCTGGGGGCTTTCTTCACCCATCCCCAATGAATCTCGTTTAAAGCCCTCTTTAGTAGATTAGCCAGTCTGCTGTTGTAGACACTTCAACCATTCCTGAACAGATAGATACCATGTCTGCTCTTCAGCCCTTGGAACATCATCCCATGGTCCAGGAAAGTAAATCTTGATGACACCATCTACACAACCATGCATTCATCTCTGGGATGCAATCTTCTCTGCCGTGGTCTTTACCCTCAACAGGAAGGATTGAAGAGAACACCATATGTGCACTTATCTGCTTTACCCTTTGTCTCAGAGCCATGAAGTCACTTTTAATACACTCAGTACATTCTGTAGCCTTCCATCTTCACCTCTATCGGAGAGTTTGGATGTTTCAAAAAGCATCTCATTAATGAAATTCTCACTGTTTTGAATGCTTCTCAATCTTGCCACCTCTTCTCTGAGCTCCTCCACTTTTTCCTGAGAGCTTCAGCATGCAGTCATCCTGCACATGGAACTGGTCCTTCAACTGGTATTGGGATCTCTGTCTTGACAGAGGCAGAAGCCGTAACTGGGGCAACAGCTTTAGCAATATGATTTTTCCCAGCCAATATTTAGTTGGTTCTTTGATACCTGTTGAAGCAAAAGAGAGAGACCTACCAAAGTCCCTACCTGTTCCTCAGCTGTCCTTTAAGAGAAAAAAGCAGTTAACCTATTTTAAGTGTGTTCTAATAGCGCTGTTCTATATCCCTATGTGTAGCTAACTGGGGAGTTGCCCTATAAAGCAAGAATGCTCACATAGGGTGGGTGGGTGGGTGCCAGGACGGATAGGGAGGGATCTAAAACCTGATGAGGTTAGTGGCTTCAAAGAGTTAGCTGAGAATGGGTAGCTGGAACAAAGACAATGAACTCTAACTGAGAGAGCTTTGTCCAACACCACAAACAAACAGAATTGCAGAATAGAAAAAAGACTTAGCTTTTAAAACTGAACACCACAACCCCTTTAAGAATTAGCTTTCAAAAATGAACACTAAAATCCCTTTGAGAGCTTCAGGCAGAGTATTACCTTGCTTGCAATGGAGTCCATCAGGAAAGTCTTATATTGTTTACTGCTGGAACAAGGTTTATATTGATTAGTAACCGGGTAAGGTGGACGCGTCGCCTCTCCCCACAACTCCCCACTTCTCCCATGCACCACCGCACTCCCTTCAATAAAACCATCACACATTTTGGGCTTAAACTGGTCGCAGCTTTATTAACCTTTAACAATAACCAAACTACAATCCAACACAATATCATTACCCCCCCCCCCCCACACACACACACCTTTTATCAAAGTGCGAGCCCTCACCAGCCATGTGAGTAGCAAGGTGACGCCGCTTCCGCTTTTGCTGAGTCCGGGCCCCGGCTAAACAGCCTAGCCCTCCCTCGTCCGGCTTCGCCATATTACTAGCAAAAACCTGAGGGGTTGTCCGAGCGGGGGTCCCCCACCCCCACCCAAAAGCTTGCCTCCGACTCCGGAACCCGGAAACCTGCGGGATCCAGCCACCCCCCCCCCAGCTGCAACAACCCACATCCTCAACCACAGCCCCCCCCCTAACACACGGGTGGGCGGGCGGGCATCCGACACGTTTGGCTCCGACCTGGAAAAGGCCAGAGCCACGCCGCGTCCCCGCAGTTGCCGGAGGCTGGTCCCGCCTCCCTTCCACCCCATTGGCTCCCCCGCCTCCTGGCGGCCCGCGGGAGCCAATGGGGTGCCAGAACCGCTCCGGCTCACCCCCTTTCCCCAGCGATGCCGCGACCCAGGGGGATCGCATCCTTGCCGCCCCCCCGGTTACATGGGGCTGCGCGCACGCCGGCTCTGCGGCCCGGAATTAACCGGGTAAGGCGGACGCGTCGCCTCTCCCCACAACTCCCCACTTCTCCCGTGCACCACCGCACTCCCTTCAATATAACCATCACACATTTTGGGCTTAAACTGGTCGCAGCTTTATTAACCTTTAACAATAACCAAACTACAATCCAACACAATATCATTACCCCCCCCCCCCACACACACACCTTTTATCAAAGCGCGAGCCCTCACCAGCCATGTGAGTAGCAAGGTGACGCCGCTTACGCTTCTGCTGAGTCCAGGCCCTGGCTAAACAGCCTAGCCCTCCCTTGTCTGGCTTCACCATATTACTAGCAAAAACCTGAGGGGTTGTCTGGGCGGGGGTCCCCCACCCCCGCCCAAAAGCTTGCCTCCATCTCCGGAACCAGGAAACCTCCGGGATCCCGCCACCGGCTCAGGCCATTACAGACCTGAGCCGCCCCCCAACCTGAAGCTGCGACCAGCCCAGCTCCCCTGCCTGACACCTTCCACAGCCTCCTGCCAATCATTCAGTAGCAGGTCCATCCCAATTGGCGAGAGATGCACGCCATCTGGCCAGAACAGGCCAGTACACTCAACGTCCACCCACGGGTGCAAGATCTGGCACCCACCCCGCTCCCCCACCCACCTGCCAATTTGGCGATTAACTTTCGTCAGCCCTCTAGACCACCGCCGCTGGTCCCAGCAGGCCGGCCGTGGAAGGATATCAGACCAAAACACAATAACTCCCGGAAACATAACGAAAACCTCCCCCAAGTCCTTGTGAACAGTGCGTATCAGCTGCTTGCAGGTCCAGGACACCAGATCGTTGCCGCCTAGGTGTATCAGCAGGATATCCGGCGCCCCTCTCATGCGCTCGTGATGCCGCAGTGAAGGCAAAAGCTGGATCCACCAGAGTCCCCGCTCGCCCAGCCATGATACGGTCACCTCCAGTGCCTCCAGTCCAAGGTGTGGTCCCAATGGCCGTGTTGCTGCTCGCCGACCAGCCCAGTAAACAAACGAGTGGCCAATCACCCAACAGCGACACGATGCATGTCCCCTTTCTGCAAAGTAAAAATAACAGAGTTAGCACCTCCCAGAGCCTGTCATAAGCGCACATAGCCCTGGAACGCCTGCGATTTCCAGCGCCCTATCCGTTGTATCTCCTGCTCCGGAAGACCTTCTGCTGCCGCACTGGTCACTGCACCAAACCGAAAGGAATGTGGAGCAAACCGACAGGGGTCCTCCCAATCCGTTGCAACGACAGCCGCAGCACCGCCGTAAACTGGTAGCGTGTGAGCACCCTCACATCCTCATGAAGGAACAGACAGCCCGCACCGGCCGGCCGCACCTGCAAGTAATCACCCAGCAGCCTGACCGGGCAAGTAAGTGCCCCCGGTACGGCGCTCAGCACCACCCAGGCAACTCTCCCTGACTGATCAGTCTTGGAACGCGCTAAGTGTATGCGGACCGCACCCTCCCCCACCTGCATCTGGTGGACTTGAAAGACAGCCCAAAACAACGTACCCTTGTATCGGGAGGACACCACCTGTGGTAAAACGCCCAATAAGCGGCTCAACAAATCATAAGTTATACTCCCGGCCGCCCCTCAACCGACCGTTCCCGCAAAAAAGGACAACCCAGCCAGCTGCCTCCTCACCGTTGCCCTCGAAAGACCCGCCGCCTTTGCCGCTACCACATATTGACCCAGGAGCTGCTCTGGGGCTGGACCCTGTCGCCAGCCGTGCTCCGCAAGGAAAGTTACCACACTGTTGCAACCCCGCTGATATGCCGCCCACGTCGCCGCAGACACTGAATTCCTCAGCAGATCCTTCATGTCGCTAGGCCAATCTGCCATAAGTGCGCCGGGACCGATACTCCCATGTCTTCGGCTTCCGGCGCCAAAGTCCGAAACAGCTCCCACTGAAAACGGGAAAGAGCGTCAGCAATTTTGTTAGTACTGCCGGGAATATGACGGGCCTTCACCACCACATTCAAACGCAAGCAAGCTAACACAACCTGTCGCATTAAATCGGCCACTTGCTTGCAGCGCGGGGCATAATTGTTTACAACAGACACGACCGCCGCATTGTCACACCACCAGACTAACCGCCGATTCCGGAGTCTGTCCGGCCATATGGTCAACACCACCAGGATCGGAAACAACTCCAAAAAGGTTATATTCCTGGTCAGGCCTGACTCCCACCATGCCTGGGGCCACCCTGCCGCACACCAGGGAACCCCCAAAGAAAACCCCCAAGCCCAAGCCCCCAGCAGCATCCGTGTACAATTGCAGATCCGTACTAGAGATCTCCCTCTCCCGC
This sequence comes from Ichthyophis bannanicus, assembly GCA_033557465.1. Taxonomy (NCBI): domain Eukaryota; kingdom Metazoa; phylum Chordata; class Amphibia; order Gymnophiona; family Ichthyophiidae; genus Ichthyophis; species Ichthyophis bannanicus. Next base: position 85,582,220 of record CM066032.1, on the reverse strand, counting down.
AAAACCGTAGTACCATTAAAATCACGCAGAAACTCGTCCCACACCCTCATGTCTGCCCGAATGCTTTGCGATACCCTGATCCGATGATGAGGCCTAAGGACCCCCACCGTAGCCGCCGATAGCCGCCTCAAAAATACCCCCCCATCGGAATAACCCTACATGCGAAATTCAACGAGCCGATCAGCGATTGCAGTTCCCGCAACAACATCTTGCTGGAGACTAGCACATTCGCAACCAAGACTTGCAGCTTCAGTATCTTAGCCGCAGGCAGGCAAGCTACCATCGCCACCGAGTCGAGCTCCACCCCTAAGAAGGTAATGACAGTCGAGGGGCCTTCTGTCTTCCCCGCAGCGAGAGGGACACCCCAACCCTGAGCCAGCCGCTCAAAACCACCAAGCAAATCCGAGCACCACTCAGACCGAGCCTCACCTACGAACAGGAAATCATCTAAGTAATGTACCACGTTTGCGCAACCCACCTGCTTCACCAACGCCCAGTGTAAAAAACTACTAAACCGTTCGAAATATGCACAAGAGATCGCGCACCCCATGGGCATACACTTATCGAAATAGCTGTCTCCTTCGAAACAAAACCCCAACAGAGGAAAAGACGCCGGGTGCACCGGCAACAAACAGAAGGCGGACTCGATATCCGCTTTCGCCATCAAACACCTCGGACCACAGCACCTCACCAGATCCAGCGCCGCATCCAAGGAGGCATACCGAACCACGCACAGATTGTCCGGGATATGGTCGTTAACTGATGACCCCGCCGGGAAGGAGAGGTTATGGATTAACCGGAACTTCCCTCGCTCCTTTTTCGGGATTATACTCAATGGGGATATAACTAGATCCTCAAAGGGCCGATCCGCGAAGGGGCCCGCCACCCGCCCCAATCCAATCTCCACCGCCAACTTATCTTGCACTATCTGGGCAAATTGCCGCACCGAAGGCAAATTCCTAGCTTTGGTACAGATCACCTTGCCCACCACCGGAATTCGAAAGCCTTCACTAAATCCCCTGTCAATTATCGTGCTGTCCTTCCGTTTTGGATACCATTTCAGCCACGGGTGCATTGCTTCTATCCTGACTGGGGTGGGAGCCAGGCTCAGGAGGCTCTTACTGTTTTGGAGGGGGCGCTCCGGCCCTGCCCGCCCCTCTCTTAACACATTTGAGCGCAGAGTGTGCTCCGTTGCAGACAGAACAGGCGTGCCGGAATTTACAATCTGGAAACGGGCACGACGATTTGTTGAATCGCCAGCAGACATCCCCGACCCCCCCAGAAGCTGATGCTTTTTGGACCCCCGTGGGTCTGCCCCCTCGAAAGGGCCGCCCAGCCCCCAAAACAACGGCTGCTCCTCCCCGTGCATGGGTCTGAACGCCATCTGCGTCATCCATAAATTAATATCTTGCGTCCCCCAGGACAGCAGGTGATTTTCTTCCATCTTATCCCTGAACTTTTCATCATAGTTGAGCCATGCCCAACCATCATGCAATTGTGCAGCTTCTAAGATGGAGTCCGTGTAAGCGAGGAGCATACCGTAGTGCTCCGGGTGTGAATGCCCCCACACACTAGCGAGTCGTAGAAAGGCCCGCGCCCAGTTTACCACGTTCCGCGCAGCTCTCCGCACCCTCCCCGCCTTCTTATCTTCCTTCCTCTTCCGTCTGCTGTCCCCGGACCGTTTGCGGCCTTCAAGCAAACGGAAAATATTGATATATTGCCTTCGCAGAATCTTCCGCCGCAGAGTCTTTGGCACGCCTTCCCATAACTCCGAATATGCCACCACCGTAGGCGTGGCCGCGACTGCGCTCGCCGTACCCTCAGTCCCTTGCAATTCCTGCCCCCTATTCCCGTCAGATGATGAAGAAGTTAACATAGAAGTGGTCGACGAGGTGGATGAAGTCCCCGACTTTCGCCGTCTACAACATGTATGTTTCCGCTTCCTCCCCACTTTCCTACCTCCCCCCTCCGCTGCCACAGTCCCGCCCCCTGCAGTTGCACCCTGATCCCCTGCCAACTCACCTGCAACTCGCGCCAGCTCTTCTGCCGCCTCGCCGGCCTCACGCGGCTCCAGCCCTGCATGCGTTGCTGCTGGCGTCCTCTCTCCCGACCCCTCCGTAGGCGCCGTTGCAGATGGTCTCGAACCGCTGAACCACGGACTCCCTGGGTACTGCCATCCAAGGGGGACCTGTGGATAAAACACAGGAAAAGGCGAAGGGGCCCCCCCATCACCCAAGGGGGCTGCCAGGCCCGTAACCACTCCGCCCCCGAAGAGCCTTGGCCCCCGCCCTGCCAGTGCTCCCAAGATGGTGGGTATGCACACCCCGACACTCCAGGCCAGTTCGTGGGGCCCACTGGTACAGCACCCTCAATGGCCCGCGCCCCTCCCAACACTTGCACACCACCCCCCACCGGAGGCAGCCCCACGTCAGGCGCTATCCTCCCCATAGGGCCAGAAGTTCCCCCGCTCAGATCCCCAGCCACCCCTGTTCGCCCATCTGGACCCAAGTGGTCATCACTCTGCGCCGCACCCCCGTGCACCTCCCCTGCCCCACAGGGCCAGTCCTGCGCTGGCCCGCCCCCACGCCGCATGCTCCCCCCAGCACATTCTCCACGACTGCCTGCTCTGCCTCTACCCCGGGTCACCCCGTGAAAATCGCCTCCCTGACCCCCGCTCACGCCACGTCCCTTTCCACCCCTGGGGGCAGACCTAGTCCTGTCCCGCACACGAGCCCCCCCCAGCTGCCCCTCTCCCTTGGCCCCCTTTCAGTCCTTTTCCAAGTGCCCCCCCCCCCCGCCCTTTACCAGACCGCATGGCTCCCAACTCCCCTGCTTCAGATATATGTGTGAGGGGATTTTGGGCGTTTTTTTGCTGATCGATGGGTTTGCTTGTTTGCTTTTTTTTTTCTTTTTTTTTTTGGAACTCCGGCCTCCGCTTCCTCACCTCCCCTGAATACTTTTTGCCCCCCCCCCCACCCTTTAACTGTCTAAATCAAAAATTTTTATTCCCCGTCTTTTCTGTTCTCTTATTTTTTTGATGGACCCCCCGGCACCCCAGCACTCACCCAGCCGCTGCTTTAATTTTATTTGCACCCCGAATCTGTCCAAGGCCTCGTGGTGCTGCAGAGCACGCTCGTGCAGCACCCGACACATTTGGCTCCGACCTGGAAAAGGCCGGAGCCACGCCGCGTCCCCGCAGTTGCCGGAGGCTGGTCCCGCCTCCCTTCCACCCCATTGGCTCCCCCGCCTCCCGGCGGCCCGCGGGAGCCAATGGGGCACCCAGAACCGCTCCGGCTCGCCCCCCTTTCCCCAGCGATGCCGCAGCCCAGGGGGATCGCATCCTTGCCGCCCCCCCGGTTACACGGGGCCACGCGCACGCTGGCTCCGCGGCCCGGAATTTATCCTAGAGATAGCATTGATAAATTCTTGAATAGTTTGAGGTGGCTGTCTTATGAATCCTTGTGGTTTGGAAGTTGTCCATAGCTAAGAAAATTGAGTTTTGGTAACTTTTAAATGCACAGGTAATGTCTGGCTTATTTACAGTAACTCTCCAAATCTTCCTTTAGCTCCTGACACTGACCTCTAATAGCTTGTCAAACCAATATATACTGAACATCTGCTCATCAGATAAATTAAAAAAGCTTCTTCTAAATCTATAAATCCTCTCTGGATGACATTACAACTGCTGCTTTTCCTTCTTTGCTGCATATGTCTTCACACCCACATGCGTGAAAGTATTCCAGGAATACAGAATCCAAACACTTCACTACCAGCCAAAAAGTCAAACAAGAAAAAAAAGGTTTATTTGGCTTACCCAATTAAATACAAGGTAGAAAAGAATGCCTAGTGAGAGCACATTTTGTAACTTCATATATGCACATTCTCCTTGAACATACCCCCAAAATATCCTTGATAAGTCATCTCGTTGGTGGAAATAGATTTAGCTATTGAATGGCTTTATGCAAGTTCTTTTAGAAAATCGTCTATAAGAGGTTATGATTAAGATACATCTAATCTTTATCTTTATGCACACAAAGTCACTAAGTTCTTTAAAATGAGCTCCTGAATGAAGAGAGATATTAATAGCACATCTCTTAGACTTTATATATAGGATTAATTGTTTCAAAAATGTCTGTAGTATTACCTGGGAAATATTCAGGACAATATTTAACCATGGTGGCCAGCATTTGAAAAAGCAATGACCGTCACACTTAAATAAAATCTGAATATTCAGCGCCTATATCCAGATAATGGCTGTAGTGTTGGCCTCTGGGGTTATTCAGATAGAGATGATTTTGAGCCTGCTATCTAGATACCTTATTTGGATAGCTTAGAACAGCTGTCTTGTTGCTTTAAGTAATATGGATGATTATCCTGAAAGCGGTACTAGCCATATTATTTCCTGCTCCATCCCAAGTCCATCCACGGACTGTGCCAGCACTATCCAGACAGTGATGAGACGTTTTGTGGTGATATTCAACAGCACCATCCAGATAGTGCTGCTAAATATTGGCCCCCTTGTTTTTATAAATAACTAATCTGCTATTTTATTCTTTTCTAGTATTTCCCAAAGAGAAACATGAAAGAAAAGAAAAACCTGAAAAGGAGGCTTCATCCATAGGTTTGCTTTTAGCAAAGTAATTTTTTTCTTTATTGTCTTTGCGTATACTGCTACTTCTGATCCAGGTACAGCATTGGGCAAAACTTGCTTCTTATTTGTATTCACAAAACAAAAGGAACAGAGACTGAGGGGTATGTTTACTAAGTAGCGGTAGCGGCTTCCATGCGATATCAGAGCCGTGGCTCCAATATCGCACTGAAGCCGCTACCGCTGCTTAGTAAACATACCCCTGAGTGAGCTTAATGTTTCTTTAAGCAGCCCTTGTGCAGAAGGTGGTTTTTCTTCCTGGAATAAATGCATATAAATGGAGTTCTATAACTTACAAAATCCTTGTTACAACATTTAAATTAATCCTTGATATCGCTCCATCACATCTAACAACCCTAATATCAAGAGAAAACAACAAACACACTCAACGCTCCATGAATAAAAACAAGCTTTCCTTACCAACAGACTTCATAAAGGCAAAAAAGAAAACAACCAATAAGGCATTCTCCTACTCCACTCCTACCCTCTGGAATGCCCTTCCTGATTACCTCAGACAAATAAATGAGCTAATAACATTTAGAAAACATCTTAAAACACACTTGTTCAACACACACTTTGGCATGCAGAACCGATCAGATAACCAATCAGATAACATTGCACCTACACAATAGTAATTTAAATATGCCCCAAACGCAACACATGACCTCACTCAAATTAATCTACTGTAAATAGTTCCACTGTTCTGGCTATTCGCACATAAATGTTAAAGATGATATGTTATGTCATCACCTTGTAAATAGTTAACATCTGTCTATAATTTGGCAATATCTGTTCAATGTAAGTGAGCATGTACCTGTTGTACTACTCACATCTATTGCTCCTTGTAAACCACAATTGATCTATGGAAATTGCGATATAAAAATTGTTGTTAAATAAATAAATACAAATAACACAGACCTTAGAGTCCTAGTAGACAGAAGAATGCATAAAATGCTCCAAAACGTGCAAAAAATACTACAATTTCAGCTTTTTGCATGCTTTTTCATGTACATTCAAAATATATTCACAGATTTTGCCCTTCGCGATTGATAAAATTTTGCATGCAGTCCATTTTTTTTCAAAATGAGGATGATGGAAAGTAATATCATGCAAACCAACATGAAAAGATTTTTTCAGAGGCCAGTTTTTAAAAAGCAATTATCTTTCTTGTCTGGATCCCATAGCATTTTCGATTTTGCTCATACCCTTTCAGTAGCTGCTCAGTGTATTGTAAGTCACATTCAGATACAGCAGCTATAACCATTGACTTTAACCATTGGCATATGAAGAGCATTTAAATCCATAGCAAACGTTTGCAGACATGAGCTGCTAACTCACAGAAAATCCCTATCGATTTGTGCATTGTACATAACATGGGAACTATTCTTCATTCAAACTTGAAATAGATCCACAATGTGAAAAGAACTGGGAAAAATACATGGACACCCCACTCATACCTTGGGTCTATATCCAGCTTCTCCATCCATCCAAACCATGTCCCCTTTGTACTACACTAGTGTTTTTTATCTCAGTCTCTGGGACACACCTAGCCAGTCAGGTTTTCAGGATAAGCACAATGAATATGCATAAGAGATAAAATTTCATGCACTGTCACTGTTGAATGCAAATATCTCTTATGCATATTCATTGTGGTTATCCTGAAATCCTGACTGGCTAGATGTGTCCCAAGGGCTGGCTTGAGAGCCTTTGTACTAGACTAATGGCATCAAGCCAGTTGTTAGCTGGAAGTAATGACTACATCTTTTATTCAGAAAATATCAACTACATTCACAATATATGGTGATTGGTTTTTAAACCCACCAAAATGGCAAGTGGGATGCTGAACGTTTATCAAAGAAACACTAGTGAAATGGTTACTCAGCTTCATTCCACCCTGTCCATGACACAGATATAAGATGTGTGGTAATGACTGCCTCAGGGTAGTTGCCTCTGTCTCATTTCAATGGGCTTCCACAGACTAACTCTAGTATGGTATAAATAAACATAATTATTTTGGGGAGATATTCTGAAGCATTTATATGGTTTTCTACCACTAAATGCCCCAATGCTAACTGTATAGCATAGGAGTGTGTCAGAGGCGTACTGGGGCAGCACCCATCTATAACAGGGCAGCGGCAATATTGAAACACTGCCCGGTTAGTGACATGCTGGCCTTACTTTAGCCATGGAAGCTAACCATTGAGATGCTGTCTGGTTAGCTTCTAGATTCTGCAGCCAACCCAGATATTCAATGCCGGTGACCAGATATGGCCCCGATATTGAATATCGGGGTTAGCCCATTTTGGACCAGCGTATGTTTTACATACATAAGGTTTCCATACTTACTACTCAACTGTTTACTAATTAATGGTTATTAATTCAATGGAACTATGTTTAGCTATTATCGTTATGTCAAGAAGCGTTATATACAGATTTTTTATCTGAGATCTAGTTAGTTTAATAGGCATTCGAAATTTGCTGATTTTGCCGGTACTGGCGGCTCAACATAAAAAGATCACAAAAAAATAGTAAATAGCTTATAATGCTGTAATAGCTACTATTTTGCAAATAAAAGTATTTGTAGACTTTAGAAAATAGGTTTAGATAACTGTAAGTTACTTAGGGACTTGTTTACAAAGCTGCGGTAGCGGTTCGCGATCGTTATCGGAGCCGCGACCCCATTGAAATCAATGGGGCCGCGGCTCCGATAATGACCGCGAACCGCTACCGCGGCTTTGTAAACAAGCCCCTTAGTGTCAGAGTTATTTTTGCGTATATCGGCCTTGTATGTTTTTCATACGCTGGGCTAATATGTTGTCAAAACTAATTGCTGTCAAGCATTCTGTTCTAGGTGTTTCAATGGTGCAATATCGATACACTGCATCAGAAGTGTTTTCAGGTGTATCATATTCCGCTGTCAGAATGGACTGTTGACAAACTATATTATCATTATCTTTATTTAACATTTTATATACCGCCCTTGTTGGAATGTGAGAGCAGTTTACAATAAAAATATATGCTAGCGCCAAAGGAAGAAAGGAACTCCATTATAAAGTAAGAGGAAAGATCGACCAAAGGGGTCACTTAGAAGCAGACAGAGGAACAATAACTAAATAGAACTACTGGGAGGGAGGTCATAAGCCTGTTGGGACAAGTATGTTTTCAATAAGTTTTTGAAATTATGGTATGAGGATTCCAACCGGAGGGAAGATGGCAAGGTGTTCCAGAGTGAAGGTCCAAGAAAAAAGAATGCAGCGTGACATGTCTGCTCTAGATGGGCCTGTGAAGGGGAAGGGAGAGACAGACAATTGGTATGCAATGAACGGAGTTGACGGTAGGGAGTATGGAGGGAAACAAGATTCGCTAAATACAAAGGATTTGATGTATGTATGACCCTATGAGTTAGGATGAGGAGCTTGTATTTGAACCTATAACGGAGTGGTAACCAATGGAGTTGAAAAAGAAGGGGTGTAACATGATCAGATTTCTGGGCATAAGTGACAAGTCGGGCAGCTGTATTCTGTAATAGTTGTAAATGCTGAAGTTGATAGGATGGTAGATTAGCAAAAACCACATTACAGTAGTCCAATCTGGACATAACCAGGCCAGTAAGAGGGTAATAAGGAAATCAGAAGACAAAATAGAGCGGACTGATCTAAGTTGCCGCAATACAAAGAAAGAACGGCTGGATAGATTCGATACATGGTCATGGAAAGATAGCGAAGAATCTAGAGTAACACCTAAATAACGAAAAGAAGAAGTGAGAGGAATAGAGATGGAATTTATAAATCTATATCATAATAAAACTGCAGTTTCAATAATATCATACAGTATGTTTATGTCAATGAATATTGGAACTGAATCCTATCTTTTCTGAAGACAGACAATATACTATATTGGACCAGTGTATGAAAAACATACACTATGTGAAACTTCTATTTTCTGCAAAGTTTTAATATTTTTTATTATTGCCGGTATTTCATAGTTATTTGAGTGTAACAAATCTAATAAATCATCCAGAACAGAGAAAGAATATGCGAGCTGTCCAAAATGGGTTAAACTTCAGTGATGATGGCTAGCTGCTTTAAAAGTGTTAGCTGCTGCTGAATATCCCCTCCCCCCCCCCTTGTGTCATTTTCAGTTAACTAAATCATTCATACCAAGGTCAGGGTAAGCACATTAATTTTGTGCTTATTCCATCCTCCAGATTGCTTCCTATTATCAAAGGGCTGTGTTAAACAAAGCAAATTATTCAAACCAGCCCTGGTGCCCCCATCTAATAGCTTCTGAGGTTCCTTGCTCAAGATTTATGCTATTTCATGCCAGTGAGGGAAAGTCTTGGGAGTGATAATAAAACTTTAGCTGCTCTTGACTTATCCCCAAATTTTGGATGGACACTGTCATTGCCTTTATTATTTGCTGTCCATATTTGTTTTCTGTCTATACCTCCCTCGTCTTCAGAACCTCTCCTCGTCAATGGTAGCCTGGGGTAATCTACTCTATTCGTTGCAAACACCTTGCAATGGAATGTGTAACCTCGCAATGATAAATGCAGGTAAAAGTGATTGTCTCCATATCTGGCTGCCATATTGTCATTACAACATAGTTAAATAGTAAATGATGACAGATAAAGACCAGCATAGCCCATCTTGTCTTCCTAGCAGGGTGTTAAGGGTTGCCACTCCATGCAGGGCTACCCTGCTCCATGCTTTTTACTTTGGGTTGTAATTGTTGCTTCATGCAGATTAGCCCCACTTTATTCTTTTTGCTCTGGGTTGTAAATGCTGCTCCATATAGATTAGCCCTGCTCTATTCTTTTTACTTTGGGTTGCAACTGCTGTGTTGTGACAGCTACCCCTGTTATGTTTTGGTTTTTTTTTTTGAAATGTGAAAGTCATTTAAGTTTTGCTTTGAGCAGGAATGTTCCTCTTCATATTTAGGGATCTTGTGTGAATATCCCATGCATGTTTGAATTCTGTCACCATTTTTGTCCCCACCATTTTAAGTGAGAAGTCATGCCAGTCATTCCACGCATCCACCACCCTTTCTGTGAAAAAATATTTCCTGATGTTACCTTTAAATTTTCATCTTTTCAGTTTTATTTCATGTCCTCTAGTTTGCTTATCAATACCTCTATTTAAACATCCACATCATATCTCCCTTGTGCCTCCTTTCCTTTAAGATAGTATGCATATTCAGGTCTTTGAGTTTCTTCTCTTACAGTTTCTGGGTGCAAACCCAGGTACACTAAAAAAAATTTTTTTTAAACTGCCTCTAATGTTTCGATTGATTTTTACGTTTTTTGGTGCGCTGAATCCAAATCTGGTAACCAATTTGCTCCATCACGTACAGAGTTTTTGCTACATTGGGTTAGCAGTTTGAGGTGAACGTTTCAGATTGAGTGCGATCGAGATAAATGTTTCTTGGATGAATTCTTTATACTAATTGTTTAGTAGTTATTCAAATAAGAATAAAGAAAATTGTAACAAGGCAGCACATAAGAATAGAGTAATGTCAACAAAACACACTGTGATGGTAGCAAAATTGTCTGCACTTAAAACAGCCACATACATGTGCACAAACATTGAGCATATAAGAGCGAGGTTAGACACAAAGCAAAGCAAAGAAATCTGCAAAAAATGTTGTACAGGTATGTATGTAAGAATAGAAAACGCAAACCGCACCATTGCAATACATGAAGACAAACACCCGATGGTGTGAAAATAAAATTCTAATAAATGAGATCCGACACTGTGGTAATAACTAGCAAATTTTTATTTCAAAGTTTAGTAAAAACACGATATTTGTCAACACAGTTTAGATTTTAAAGTCATTCTTGGGTCAATCAATCTCCTGGTGGGCCTGTTTCTTCTTCCCCCGAATGCTTCTCTTGGTGCGCTGCTTGGCGTATTTTTCATCTGGGGTTTCCCGCAGCAGCAACCAGCAGAAATCAGCCATCATAGTGGTATTCCATCTTCCTTGGTACCTTCTCTCTGCGTCCTTGATGTCCTGGTGAAACCTTTCACCTTGTTCTTCACTGTACGCCCCCAAGTTTTCGGGAAAGTAGTTCACATGGGAGTGCAAGAAATGGACTTTCAGGCTCATGTTACAGCCTTGTTCTTTGAAGGCATTGAGCATCCTGGCAACAATATTCTTATAGTTCTCATCCCGCCTGTTCCCCAAGAATTTGAGAACAACATCCTTGAAGGAATCCCAGGCTTCTTTTTCCTTCTCAGACATCGTTTCAGCGAATGCTCCATCTGAAATGAGTTTCCTTATATCAGGGCCAACAAACACTCCTTCCTTTAGCTTTGCTTCAGAAAGTCGGGGGAACTTTGAGCAAAGGTACCGAAAGCACTCACCATCTTTTGGAAGGGACTTGATGAATTGCTTAATGAGACCCAACTTAATGTGGAGAGGTGGTAATAGAATTTTATCACGAGGTACCAAGCTCTCATGAAGAACATTTTTCTCACCGGGTCTCAAATACTCCCGAATTGGCCAGTCTTTTTTCCCCCAGTGTAGGTCGCGGGCCCGGCTATCCCACAAGCAAAGGAAGCAGGGATATTTGGTGAAATCGGATTGCTGCCCTAATAGCATGGATAGAATTTTAAAGTCTCCACAAATCATCCACTTATGCTCATCATAACGAATCTTCTGAAGAATCAGGGCCAAATTCTCGTATTTTTCTTGGAGAATAACAGAGTGAGCAATAGGAACTGAAGCGAATGTGTTGCCATTATGAAGAACACCTTTTATGCTGTCTTTTGACGAATCAATGAACAGCCGCCATTCAGCAGGATCATACTTGAGTTTAAACTTTTCCATCACTCCGTATATATCATTGCAAAATACCAAATCTTCCTCTTTGCTGAAATACTTCAAAAATTGTGTCTCGCAGTTGCGGTACCAATAAAAAGTTGTTCCTGGTGACAATAGATTTTTCTGTTTAAGCCGAGAACCTAGCAGTTGGGCAGCATCTTTTGGGAGTCCTAAATCCCGGACTAAATCATTCAATTCAGCTTGAGAGAAAAGTTCAGGTTTCGGATCTGGTTCAGTTTCAAACTCGGAAGTACTGGACTCATCGGGAAAAGCCATCTGATGAGTCTCATCATGATCAGAACCGTCCACACAAATATGATCCAAAGATTTTGGTGGTTCAGGCACAGGTACTTCGTTGCTATGAGGCATAGGCCTAATTGCTGAGGGAAGGTTGGGGTAACTTATTACGTTCTTATTTTTTAAGTTGTATCCCTTCACAATGCAAGAGCAAAAATAGCAGTCACTGCTGTGGTCTCTTTGTTCACGCCACATCATAGGTATTCCGAAACGAAATGCTTGTTTTTTACCTTTCATCCATAAGCGTAGATCTTCCTCACATGTCTTGCACACTTTGTGAGGAGCCCACGGTTTGTCTTGATCGCCTAACTTCAAACCGAAATAGGCGAAATATACTTTTTTAATAAATGCAGAAATGTTCCTCTGCCGCTTTTTCACGGTATATTCCCCACAAATAAAACAAAAACTGTCCGGAGAGTTGACGCAACCTCTGGCTCTGTGAGCCATCACAAATACACAGCACTGCAAACTACAATTGTAGTGAACCACTTCGGAATAAAGCTGGATTACGACTGAGCAAACAAAAGGTAATAATGAACTTGCAAGAAACTGAAATTTGACAGGAACATTCATGTCGCAACCACCGTGTTTGAGCGAGAGCGAACGAGGCGAGGCGAACAGGAAAGAACATGCGCCAGCGCGAGTACTGGATTTAGCCCCCCGCCTCCCAATTGTCCTGTTAATGTATAAAATGAATACAAAACACTCTAAAATATCATGAGGGAGTGTTTCTAGTTAGTTAACCATTACAACCTCTATTTTGGGCCAAGAAAATAAACTGCAGTCGGCTAAAAAGAAATTATGTGAACATTCCTTATATGGGTAAGAAATCTAATTTTGCAAGAAAACGTGACGTGATGGAACATTTTGGCTATTTTTCCTGGATTCAGCACCCCAAAATCTATAGGAATCAGTTGCAAAACTGGAGGCAGTTTTTTGGTAGTGTACCTGTGTAATCGCTAATTGGACAATAAGGATCTGGATTAGGCTAGGTAAATGTCTTTGACAGTATACTTAGACATGCTTTCACAGAGTTTATGGCACAAGAACATGGCATAAAAAAGTCTTTGGAGAAAACTCTGCAGCAGTAGTCAATAGATTTACAAAGCAAACAAATCCAGTTAGCATTTCCCATAGAGCTGCAGACTAGACAAACTTTGGGCCAATCATGAAATGGGAATGAAGATTGGCAGCAATATAAGAGCAGGCTGGCTACAGCCAGCCCCCATAGAGATGTAATGGTTCTTTTCTGCAAGATACCTGCCTTCTAAACTAAAGGTTGTTTGTTAGAGACCAGCCTCCGACTGTTAGAAAAAAATTCCAGCTGTTTTTGTTTCCAAACATCTTTTATAAAAGGTGGAAGCCATGAATAAGCTAGACGCAGTCCGTGATTACCCCATAAATTCAAAGCATCAATACACAAACCTAAGTATGGTACAGACCACCCTGGTATATCAATTTCTCATGACTCCCCCTTATATACAGGCAGGTTGAACTCACCATACTGACCAGAGTGCTGTTTCTCCATCCAGCTGTGCCACTTATGCAGTTATAACATCAGGTATAGATGAAAATCCACAACTAGAAAAATATATCCATCTCCACCATGGTAGCAGAATCAACAAAACTATAAAAACCATAAAACGAGCTCTCGGTGTTGGCCCTTAGGCAGTGAGCATCCAAACACTCATTCATCCCCTATATCTCTGACTGGGGGGCTTCAGGATCATGAAGGGGATGAGGAACATTTCTTTGCCCATGGCTATTCAGGTAGGAATCCCAAATTTTCTGGAAAAGCCAATTCTTCCCTGATAACTCAAAACTAGTTTATCAAACCGGACAGCTTCCCCCACTTTACTATACCAATCATCCAATGAGGGCCCCCTCTCCAAGCACCACCTCTAAGCTATGGCCACGCTGGCCGCCAAGAGAGTTTGTCTCACAGCATCACCTCTCATGCCCTCAGCGAAGGCCCGGACGGGACCTCCAAGAGCATCTCCATTGGGGTAAGTTAGAGGGTCCCACTCACAATGGTCCAGGTTAATCTCCCACTCTCTCCAAAGCTGTTGTATGACTGGGCATTCCCATCACATATGGTAAAAAGAGCCAACTTGCTTGCAGTCCCTCCAGCACCAACCGGTATCCCATCTTTGAGCCTTGAACAGCTGCTGTGGAGTAATGTACATTAGACAGAGGTCATTTTACAGAGTGAAAAAGTCAAAATCAGAGGAAAAACACTATATGAAACAAAACACTGGGATAAGTGCTTAGAATCCACAAAAAACGTACCTGGAGAAACAGCCTCCGTCTCCCTGTCTGTTCAAGTTAAGTTGAAAGCATTTCTGACTTATTTGTTTGTCACTGGAAAAGTATGAAATTAAAGTAGGAGTAGGAATGGTCATTGATGTACAAGGGCAGCGGCACACAGAAGTTTTTTTCTGAAAGCCGGTTTTCTGAAAGAAGCCCGTTGGTTCTGAGACCTTCCTTTCTCCATGTACGTTTTTTGTGGATTCTAAGCACTTATCACAGTGTTTTGTTTCAGATAGAGTGTTTTTTCTCTGATTGTGGAGTAATGTACAGCCTATGCAAAATCTGAAACTGTGTTTATCTCTATGATGTGACCCATGTGAAATGGTGTATCCCCCCACGGATCCGTATCCACATCCTCTCATCCAATTCCTGAGTTAGCCATGGTTGCCACCCTGCTCTATTGGGCGGCAGCTCCTTTTCCTCTTCTGCCATCTGCACCCCATACAAAATAGAAAGCGTGGCCTTTATCTCCTTCCCCCTAAACAGAACATCCTCCAGTGATGTACCGGGTCTTGTCAGATGATAGTGATTCCATTGTTGCCGTACAAAGAAGCATAACTGGAAATATTGATAGAAGGGGATCCTACTTCTCAGTTTCCTCTCCAATTCCTGCATGGAAATAACCTGTCCCCAATGAAATAAGTTGGCAAAGCATGTGACTCCCCTGGACCTGACCCAATTCAACCAGTTCCCTGAATTCCATTCCAGAGAAAGGTCAAAAGTCCTCCACTTTAGACCACTTCAAGATAACCACTCTACCATGGCCAAACTGGAAGTATCCCAACTGGGGTTTTTATTTGCCTGAAACTTTTAATAACCTTTAAACTATATTTTTCATTTAAGCAGCAGCAAAAGCTACCTCTTTAATTAACAAAATTGCCCTGAAATGAAATATTATAAAAATAAAATAAAACAAAATGAAAATGTATTAAAACAAAACAAAATAAAATGAAACAAACCGCAAACTATACAGGAAACAAAATGAAATAATTTCTTTTGCATTAACACCCCCACTCTTTTTGTGCATATCTTTATAAAATCACTGTTTCCCCTGTATGTGACAGCAAATACATGCGTATTTGCCTGTGTCCATATATGGATTGTAGAAAAGTTCTGTGTTTGGCAGAGACTTTTGTAAAATCCCAGGGAACTTCTTCACATCTTTATCTGTATGTCTCAATTCCCTTCTTCATGATCTATCTAAAATGGGCCTTCGCAGCTATATATTCCAAGAACTGAAGGAGAAATTGGTCTTATAGATTGCATATGTAGAGTCATAATCATAGGCCTCCAGGTAAATTTAACAGCATCAATGGTTCCAAATACATGGAAGACACTGAATTATGAAAATAAGCATCCACAGTTGTCTCTAGCCTTAAACTAGGACAAGCTTTCCAAAAATAGAAGAAACACAAGAGAATCTACCTGCAGCTATGGGAAAGGAAGCAACTCATTTTACAAAAAAAAATAATAAAAAATCCTTAAAGAATCAGATCAACAACTAAGAAAAAAACAAGCGGCCTATGCAAAACACAAGGGGAACTACAACATTTTGCTTCAGGAATACATATGTTGGTCAAAACCGAAGACATGGATGGTTAAAGAGAGGTGAACTACAACCTAAGGATGAAAGGTTGATAGTTGCAGCTCAAGACAATTAATTATGGGCAGATGATTGCAGGGTGGTCCATGGAGAATGTGGAAGGATGCAGGGCCATTTGCATAGACTCACAACCCAAGCACAGACATGCAGACATACAGGCATTCCATCCTTTACAGGCCTCTTTTACAGGCCCCCATCGCTAGACCACAACAACCTAACCCCAATTCTGGAGTCAGCATGCATGGCCTCCCTCAAAAAAATGCATATCATTCTAGGAGATCTTAACTTACCATCACTCCACCCCTCACACACCACCGCCTTCCTTGACTCAATGACTGACATGGTGTACCACCAAATTATAAACTTACCCACCCACAAAAAGGGCAACTCCCTTGACCTTGCCTTTCTCTCTGCCTCCATCACAAACCATTCTAGACACACAACCCCCTCCACCCTAGAGGTCCCATGGTCAGACCACTACATAGTGATCCTCCAGATTCCATTAGATACCCTCATCACCACTATGCCAACTGAAATGCCCCTAACAAAGCATTTCACCCACTTTAACAAAGTCACATTCATAGAAAACATTCTACCCCAACTTGTAATAGACTCCCCAGACCCCATTTCATTTAACACCTGGAATAAGGTCATACAAACTGTAGCAGAGCCCCCTAGCAAACCTATTAGACTACTACCCAGAAAATCTGAAAAATGAAACACCCCAGAACTCACATAACTAAAAAAAGAACTGAGAAAGCTAGAAAAGAGATGGAGATAAACTAAAACACAAGAAAACAAAGAACTATATCTTAACACCCTCCACACCTACAAAAAACACAATCAGCAAAGCTAAAAAAGAATATCACACCAGGATCCTAAACCATGCACTCAACCGAAGAGAGAGCTTTTTGCAATTGTTTAGATCCCTAACCAAAACCAAACAAAATGAAATAGATACCGCCAACATAAAACTTCAAACACTTGCTGACTACTTTGCGAACAAACTAACAAATAAAAATAAAACCAACCCATCCCCCCCATCCAAACCCTCAATAAACCCTAACACATGGTTAGTTTCCACCAAATAGACCAGAAACACTTAATAAACATAATATCAAACATTAACACAACCACATCCCCACTGGACCCATGTCCCGTCTCCTGGATTATGTCTTCAAAAGCTGAGCTAGCTCCATACCTCCTTCACTTAATAAACCAATCCCTACTGCAAGGTACCATGCCACAGAGCTTAAGATATCGTCTATACGACCCGTCCTAAAGAACAGGACACTCAAAAAAGATGAACCTAACTCTTACAAATCAATAGCAAGTATCCCTTTGTTGCCAAAATCATCAAAAAAATCATACAAATTCAACTCCAAGATCACATTGAAACCAATGCCCCCTTGGATGAGCAACAATTTGGATTTCAACCATCTCATGGAGTCGAAACCCTGCTGATAGCACTACTTGACCATCTTATCTGAGGCATAGACGACCCTAAATGTGAATTCATACTAGTCTTTATAGACATTGCCTCAGCATTCGATAACATTAACCATGATACTCTCATCAGTAGACTAGCACAAATCCGGCTAGGCAAAACAGTCTTACAATGGCTCAAATCCTATATCTCGAACCGCAGACTACATATCCAAATAGGCAATGAACCACTGGTTACCTTCCCACAAGATCAAGGGATTCCTCAAGGGTCTGCCTTCTCAGCCCTTTTATTTAACTTATTTGCAACCAATAACTGAAATATTCAAAAAATTTAACATCGGGTATTATATCTATGCGGATGACATTATACTGTCCCTCCCCATAGATACAAACAACCCCACCTTCAACAACTTATCCGACTGCATTAGTGAAACTGAATTATGGTTAAAAGCCAACAACCTCAACATCAACTTCAAAAAAACAGAAGCCATATACATCACAAAGAATCAAAATCATGCTCTCCCTCAAAATATCACACTGAGCACCACTGTGCTCCCATTCAAGCAAGAGGTGAAATATCTTGGTATAACCCTCGACCAAGCCCTCAGATGCTCCCCCATTAAAAAACAAACAGTGAAAACCATATTCTACAAGTTAAAAACTATCCAGCACATAAGACAATTCCTAGATGCAAAAGATTACAGATCAGTACTTCAAGCCATCATCACACCCCATTTTGAATACTGTAACAGTCTGTTACAGGGACTGCCCGTCAAAAACCTATACATTCTCCAAAGAACACAAAACAACACAGCAAGAATAATTTCCAAGGCCCCACTGACCGACCACATCACACCTATCCTGTACAACCTCCATTGGCTCCCTATACTGAGTCAAATACAGTTTAAAGTACTCATGACAACCTTTAAACTTCTTAACAACATAGCATCATCCATCATTTCAACACTCATTCACACTACCCCAGATACAAGAGCTAGAAGAGAAAATGCACTACACTCCCTTGAGGTGCCCAATACAATTCAGAAAACAACGCAGTCCACGAGCTCCAGGGCCTTCACGTTCACTGCCCCCATCCTCTGAAACTCCCTACCACTATCAATCTGCTCAATTAAGAACCTCCAAATGTTCAGAAAATCTCTCAAAACATACCTCTTCACTACACACTATGGAACAACCACTACCCCAAATTCACAGACAAACTAACCTACATACACGATGGTGACCCATAAGACTCTCCAACCCACACAGAAATAACCCATATATCCCACCCCAAGCAACACCTGTACATACCAGCTTGTACATAGTTATAATTATGCTAGGTTTCCAACTGTATAAAATTCTATGTAAATAATTCTCAAACTGTTTTATGTAACTTGTTGGCTAATTGTAAACCGCCCCTGTTCCCTGGAAGGGGCGGTATAGAAAAATGTAACAAATAAATAAATAAAATCCTTTCATCCCTCTTTCCCCCACCTTCCCAGATTGCCCTTCTCAATCAATGGAGACTACACACTTTCCTCATTATTTATTTATTTAAAATTTCTTATATACCGTGCTATTTGTCATCAGTGCAGTTTACATTGAAACAATATAACACTGGTCAGATATATCAGACCTATTTTACAAATAACAAGAATATTAACATGGAAGTAAACAGGGAAATCATATACATTTCTAGCAAAATACATGTAGATAATATATATAATCTGTGCAGTTAGTTAGAGGAGGTATGAGGTTGAGAGGGTGGAGGAGGGGAAGGGGTGTTTAGGTGTATAAAGTGTGTGATGAAAAGGTGGTGTTTAAGGGCTTTTTTGAACTGTTTAATGTCCTTAATTGCTCTGATGTTGGGAGGGAGTTTGTTCCAACACCTAGGGGTATGTTTACTAAAACCCCGCTAATTTGCGGGCCGCGCTAGTGTGCGGGTGCCATATAAGGAGTGGGCATTTCTTTCTGAAAAAGAATAACCGGGATTTAAATATGCGCTAAGGTGTACAGCGCCCATGTGTGCCCCGCAGATTAGCGCATGAGAAAGCTGCGCGGGAGGCATAAGTGGCGCGCTGATATGCAAGCAGAAGAGCAGAGCCACAGCACGATGGTTAAGACACTGACCAATGGTGCAGGGATCAGGGGTTCAATCCCCCACAGTATCCAATGAAGATGACTGGCTGAGGCATTACTTTAGGAGCCAGATTAATATTGGGCGGCATAAGGCGGCATGCTATTGCTTTAGGAGGCATTTTAATATTGGGTGGGATAAGGCGGCACGCTGATGTGCAAGCACAGGAACATAACCACAGCACAATGGTTAAGACACTGACCAATGGTGCAGGGATAGGGGGCTCAATCCCCCACAGTGCCCAATGAACAAGGCTGGCTGAGGTGTTACATATTATTGGGAAGATTGCCTTAGGAGGCATTTTATTTTTATTTATTTATCACTACTAGCAAACGCACTCTCAAAGCGTGTTAACATAAGGCGCCCCATAAGGCACATTTTAAAGTGCACTGTCTGCCAAGGCACCCTAGAATGTTGCTTATAGGGCGCTTTAGAGGGTGCCGTATGAGGTAACGCAAGGTCAGAGTACTGTTTTTGATGGCAGCACTGTGCAGTTTAGGGCATGAAAAGCATAAGTAGGTGCGCTGACATGCAAGGAGGAGCAGCAGTAGAGCACAATGGTTAAGGCACTGACTGCTGATACAGGAGTCATGAGTTTGCTCCCCAGTGTGCCTAATACGTAAGGCTGGCTGAGGCATCAGCTTTGCAATGTATGTTTTGTTTCCTGCAGCACGTTATTTTTATTTTATTAATTGCTGCCAGCAAACACGCCCTCACGTGCCGTAATTGAGGGTGCCGTATAAGGCACCCTATAAGGCACTCCATAGGGCACATTAAAAAGTGCACTGTCCACCACGGCACCCTAAAATGTCCCCTAAAGGACACCCTATAAGTTGCGTCACAGGATAATGTATAGTGCACCTTACATGGATGGGAACCATAAGGTGCCCTATAGGGCGCCCTATAAAGCGCCCTCAGAGGCACCTTATGGGTACAGTACGCTGAGGGTGTTTTTGCTGGCAGCAAAAATGTACATTAAAAAGAGATAATGCTTTGGGCAGCCCTACCAAATAACCCCACTGTGGGTTTGAACCCATGACCACTGGCTTCACAGGCAGTGAAGTAACCATTGCGTTACAGCTCTATAGCTACTAACAAGCCCCTGGCTGGCTACAGAGAGCCTGCATGTCACCACACAGACAGTCTGTTGTGGTCACCAGGATAGGGTTAGCACACCCGTACCCATGATGCACTGCACATGCAAATCAGCTGTCCACAGATAAACACAAGATGGGGAATTCACCCCCACAGCACCTCGGCCTGGTAGGGGGAAGTGACCATGTGCACCCCCACAGCACCTCGGCCTGGTAGGGGGTACTGACCGTGTGTTTTACTGGCACAGAGTAGCTACACACCGTCACATTGTACAGGTACTGTACTCACCCTGAGGGTGCGGTGAGGCGCCCAGCACCAGGTCCACAGCACCTTCCATGGCTGAATGAGGCCATGCCAGAGGTCCAAATCGTTGTTAAACTGTGAGATACGTAGTTTCTGCAGAAGCACCTTGGATATCTCTGTCCATCAGGCGCACCCCCCCTCTCCCCTCAACAGATCCACATTCTACCTCCCTGCAATGGTAGCAGTAGAGGGGACCATCAACCCCAGTCCTGCTGGGGAACAGACACCCCACAGGGCAATCAATGCAGCTCTGTACACATTCATAACACAACAGCAGACAGACTTTAGGCCTAGATATGCTAAGCTGCACCCCACCACCATCTGATATTCTCCTGCAGCAAGCCTTCAACCACTGCTCCCTGCAAGCCACTCCATCAAGACACATACCAGTCACAAACAGTCTGCTAGCTAGTCCATAGTGCATGTTCCCAGTAGTAATGCATGCACCCAGAACTGGGATATCAGCATAAACAAGCAGATAAATCAGTGACTGGGCCCCAAAAGGAAACCCATAAATATCACATGAGAAAAATACTATATAGCACTATGGGGGTGCCTAGCCATGCTGTCATCACTGCACAGTCAGGGTGAGAGTGATCCCCCAGCAGGACATACTGAGGTCACCCTGTCTGTGTAGGTGGTGGCCAGGCACTACAATGTCCCAGCCAGTGCCCTATGCCCTGTGCAGATGCATCCTGGCCAGGTCACCCTGTCCGGCCTATACCCATGGTACCTTGCTCCTCATTATGCACATTGGCAGGCCAATACTGGCAACAGTGCTGGCAGTGTGGGCTGTGGAAGGTGTTTGCAGCCACCACACACTGTATAGACAGACACACACTCCCACACCTATGCCAGCATTGTGCTACTATAGAGGAGTTTAGCAGCCCTGCCCACCACACCAGTCCTGGGCACAGTACAGGCATGGATATGCTACGCAATACTGTTGGGGGTCACTCCCCAGGGTGGTAAACACTCTCAGAGATCAGACCTGAAGCACACACTGCAGACATCAGAAAGATTGTTATGATGGAGCTCAATGAGCAAACTGTGCTTAACGTAGGACTTGCTATCTGCCAGTAATCATAGGAAACGTTTGATAGGTGTGTACCGTATACCCAGGTGTAGGGTGGCATTGCTAAGGTATGCAAGTGCTAGTATTGGGAGATGCACGCAGGGCCCAATGTCCTGCCTCTCCAGGAGACATTAGCCAATCGGGCCTGTGGGTGTGGGTGTGTCTGGCCCTGTTGGCTGCTGCTTTACGGCAGAGGTTCCCAACTCCAGTCCTGGTGTGCCAAACACTGTTCGGGTTTTCATGCTGTCCCTCATGAATATGCATGGATACATCTGCATACCATGGGGGTGGTGCATAGATATGCAGCACAGGCATCTTTATTAGAGGCAGCATGGAAACTGAATGGTGTTTGGCCCTCCTGAACTGCATTTGGGGGATTCTGCCATAGGTAATGCACATTTCTATGGTGTTTGTGCTGTGTAGGGTAAAATAGAGGTTTTTGACCCATGCGTATGGTCTCAGCAATAATGGTTCAGTCTTTACTACCATGATTTCTTCATGGGTAAAATAAGGGGATGGGGTTGCCAGGAGCCCCAGCTGTGATTTGAACCTGTGACCTTCTGGTCCTAAAGGTACTGGCTGTGTCCGCTGCACCACCATCTTAGCACAAAAACTGGTGTTCCCTAGGGAGTCCATGGCTGTTTGTCAGACAGGGCCTGTCTGTTGGAGGGCGCTGCACCCCACGTGAAGGGGGCTAGGCCACTGTCTGCTGTGGGCAGCAGCCACTGCCCCCTCCACCAATGGTACCCCTCTGCCACCATACTGACATGGCCTTATATTGCTGACAGCATCACAGCTAAATGATATGTGGCCCTCCAGGACTGCATTGAGGAGACTGTGGTCTAGGTAATGCACATGTTTCTGGTGTCTGTGCTCTGTAGGGTAAAATAGAGGTCTTTGGACCATGCTTATGTTATCTGCAAAAAAGGTTGGTCTTTACTATCATGGTTTAGTGATGGGTAAAATATGGGGATTGGGTTTGCAGGAGCCCCAGCTGGGACTTAAACTGGTGATATTTGGCTCCTGAACACACTGTCTGTGTTCACTGCACCACACTGTGGCCACAGAGACAGTGCAGCCCCTGGAGATAGGAAACCTGGCCACAGGAGTCATAA
The DNA here is from genome assembly GCA_033557465.1 of Ichthyophis bannanicus. Taxonomy (NCBI): domain Eukaryota; kingdom Metazoa; phylum Chordata; class Amphibia; order Gymnophiona; family Ichthyophiidae; genus Ichthyophis; species Ichthyophis bannanicus. Next base: position 85,559,369 of record CM066032.1, on the reverse strand, counting down.
ACCCTGTTCTGCACAATATCACTGTGGGATGTGGGATCAGTCACCTTCTATGGGGACAGAGCGTAGACCCTTCTAAAATTCATATTTATTTTTTGGGGCTTTCTTGGGAGTGATTTCTGATGTTTTCCATGACTATCACTATTGCCCAGCTGGATTATAATTTTTTAGAATTTTGTTGTGGTCATTTTCAATTTTTATTTACTATTTTGTTCTGTGAACATGTATCACACTGCTCACGTTTTGTAGGTTTCCCTGGTTTTGCTGTACATTGCTGACAGAAATGGTTTCTCTTCCCTTTAAATCGGCTCTAATGCGAGGTTTTCACTCGCGGTATTTTTTTAGTTGAATTTAAGCCCCGCTCCTGTGTGGGGAGCCTCTCCCCTCCCACTCTCCGCCCATTGACCCCATCCCTCCGCCCCTTGGGAGCCTTCCTCCGCCCTCGGAATTCCTTTCCACGCCTCTATCGCACATCAGCGCGCCGCACACTTATGCGGGCCCGTTAGTGCAGCGCGCACGTGTGCGGGGCACAAAAACACACTATTAGCGTGCGCTAAGGTACCTTAGCGCACGCTTAAGTGCGCCCCGCACAATTGCGCGGTTTAGTAAACATACCCCCTAGGAGCATAGTTGGAAGATGACCTATTGATGGATGACTGGTTAACTTTTATGGAAACCTTTGGTGTAAGTAGGGTGTCAACAGCTGGAGATCTCCTGGATCTGTTGTTTATTGTGTGTGTGATGAGATCAGAGATGGATGCTGGAGAAATATTATTGAAGGCCCTAAAGGTAGTAAGGATGGCCTTATATCGGATTCTGCAGCTTATTGGGAGCCAATGAAGCTTCTCTAGAATGGGGGAGATGTGCTCACACTTTGATGATCCGCAGAGGACATGGGCTGCTGCATTCATGGCTAATTGTAGAGGGTTGATTGTTATCTTTGGCAGGCCATGGAGTATTATGTTAGCATAATCAAAGTGCGGCGTGACCAGAGCTTGGAAGATGCTGCGGAAGTCATCAGACTCCATCATAGGTCTCAGGTGACGAAGGGTTTTAATCTTGAAGTAAACCGCCTTTACGGTGCATTTTAAATGTTCCTTGAAGTCTAACCTTTGATCAAGTATTACTCCCAGATATTGTATATTGGATTTAACTGGGAGTTCGGCATCTCTAACTTTTAGAGATGATGGAGGGGAGAAACATTTATTCCTTGTGATTATTAGAACTTCAGTCTTTTTGAAGTTAATACGGAGGTTATGAGAGAGTAGCCAATCAGTTATTGCATTAAAACAGTTGATTAACACTGAATAGTTTGGGCATTATACAGATATCGGTGAGAACAATAGCACATCATCCGCATACATAAGGCAGGATATACCAAAAGAGCGTGTGATGTCACAGATTGGCTGCATATAGATATTGAACAGCAGCGCAGATAAGGAGGAGCCTTGTGGTACACCTTGTTTCTGCTGAAAGGGATTAGAAGTGGCATTACCAATACGGACTTGTTGCCATCTGCCTTCCAGGTATGATTTGCATCAGTCCCAAGCACGGTTATGGATTCCCTTCTCATGAAGTCGCTTCAGTAGTTGCGTGTGATCAACGGAATCAAACGCAGCTGCTATATCAAGAAATATTAGAGCAAAGCCATTTTTCAGACTGTCAATGCCGTTGATTAGTGTGTTGGTTAATGTCGTTAGGAGAGTTTCCACACCATGGCCTTTCCTGAATCCATGTTGACATGGATCTAAAGGAGAAAATGAATCTATATGCTGTGTAATTTGTCTGAGAGTTAATTTCTCAAGAATTTTAGCTAGTAATGGGATACTAGAGATTGGTCGGTATGAGTCTTCTTTCTTTGGGTCAAGTTGGTTATTTCTTAGTGGTGGGCGGATGTATGTATGTTTGAGAACATCTGGGAAGACGCTGAATTCAAATGACAGCTTCGCTATGTTAGCTATAAATGGGCTGAGTTCTGTGCGCATAATTCTTATCCAGTGTGCTGGGCATGGGTCAGTTGGTGCGGTTGTCGTGTTGATGGAGGTGATAACTTCATTTATGGTTTTTGCAGAGGGTGGTGAGAGGTTGGTGATTGAAGGCTGCAGATGGGAAGTCTGGACAAGTTCTTGTGGTGTTGCCGTGTTTGTTTTTATTGCTTTGGATTGAATATAGTTCGCATAGGCTTGGGGTTGAATCCCTTCTTGTTGTGGTGGGGATGGTTTATTGATAAAGGACTTTACTAGATTAAATAATTCCCTTGGTTTATTCAGTGAGCGGCTGAGGATATCGGCATGGAATTCTTTTCTCTTAGCCCAAGTTGATTCACGATGTCGTTTAAGATGTTCTAGGTAGGTAGTTTGGTCTGAGGAATTACGTGTATTTCTCCATTTTCTCTCTAGCTTTCTGAGATGGAGGAGTGAGGTACGTAGTTCATGGGAGAACCATGGGGCAGACTGTTTATTTGCAACTCAGTTGTCCGGTGTCGGCTTTTTGATCATAGCTGGAAGATGCGAGTATGAGGAGAAGGTATTGTTCCAGTTGTTTACAATATCATTTAGGTTAGTTGATAGTTGGGCAAGTTTTGGGAGTGCATTGTTTTTAAAGTCCTCATTGTCTAGTTGTTTGAATCTTTTTCTTTTTTTTTTTTTTATTTATTTATTTATGCAATTTTCCAAAAAACAACAAGAAATCTACAATCCCTTGCAAGAAAATAGAATACATGTCAATAATGCAATAAGACAAAAAATCAAAGATAATAATCCAAACATTATTCCAAATAGTCCACATAATGGGGGAAAAAAGCGAAAGAAATACTTCCAAACAGAGGCACTTGAAAGAAATAAGAGGTAACCCACAATAAGAAAAACCAAAAGCCACGGAGGACCCGAGAGCAACAACTCCTTAAGAGAAACATATATAGATGTTACCATTATTCTGACGACACTATTGTGGATAGTCTGGCATTAATGAAAACATTAAGATCATTTGGATCAGAAAAAACATATTTTACATTCTTTATAATTACCAAACATCGACATGGAAACCTAAGAAAGAAGGAGCCCCCCAGCTGGATTACACCTGACTTATACAAAAGAAATTGTTTCCTCCATTTTTGGGTATCTTTAGTTATGTCAGGAAACATAGAAAGTGTTAAGCCCATAAAGGTTTCTAGCCGTTTTTTAAAGAAAAGCCTCAAAAGCCAGTCTTTATCTGAAATTAAAGCACATTGCACTAGCAACGTAGAGGCAACACAGGCTTCCCTCCCAACATCAGAAATCAAACCTGAAATATCCAGGACATCAAAATTAACTTCGGAAAGTACAACAGGATCCCCAGCTTTTTTCTTTGCTAGGGGAAGATAGTACACCTTTGCCAAAGGAGGAATTAAACCCTCGGGGACTTTTAAAACTTCTAACATATATCTTTTAAACATATCCAGAGCAGTGGTACCCAATACTCGAGGAAAGTTCAGAACTCTGAGGTTGGCAGCCCGGGAAGCATTTTCCAACGCTTCCAATTTATATTTAAAAGTCCCGTTTTCTTTAATTAAAGTCGACGAAACTGCGGAAGCATTGTCTAGCTGAGATCCTAAATTGGTAATCTGATTCTTCAACTGTTCATTAGTAGACATAAGAGCATCAATGTCAGCAGCATTTTTCTGGATAGCAGCGTCATGATCTTGAATTTGAGAGGTCAAAACCGTGGTACGAGAAATCATAGCTGTAGATAAAGAGGCTATAGCGTCCCAGATGGACTCCAACGTAAATACCTTAGGTCGGAGAAGAAAGGGAGAATCCGGAAGAGCAGGTGTCGATACCAGCAACGGGGATCCTTCCCCCTGTGGGGAAAAGGGCGACAGAATTTCCGCCGCTCCAATCTCACCCGAAGCCGCCCCGGAATCAACAGGGGTCAGTGGAGCCTCTCGAACAGCAGACACCCTCTCCGCACTCGGGGCCCCTTTATCAGAGGGTCCCGAGGCTGTCATAGCTGAAACAGGCTCCATCACACTCGGGTGTGGCGGCGGTGTTCTCTGTGCAGGGGAGAGAGAAGTCTCAATGTCCGACGGAAGAACCCGGGCCTCACCACCGGGCGCGACCAAGCCGGCTCGAATCCCCTGTATTTTGTCCTCAGGTAAGTGCACAAAACGATCCATAGGACCTGAAATGGGTTGTCGGGGCTCAGAGGGAGCAGCCCGCAACTTCCCCTTACGTTTAGGCATTCAGTCGAAGAAACGCTCCGCGGCCATCTTGGAAACCAGCTCCTCCCCCCTAGTTGTTTGAATCTTGTAGATGTTTTGCATCCGGATGAGTTTAGGCGATAGTCTGTGGTTTGACACGCTGGTATCTGAAAAGTTATTAGGTTATGGTCCGACCAAGGGACGGGGGTAATAGAGAGTTCAATTTTGTTCATCACAATCATGTCATGCTGAGGGATGAAGATTAGGTCCAAGAGGTTTCCACTTTGATGGGTAGGATCTGTCACTACTTGCTTGTAGCTGAGGTCAGTCATCGCTTCTAAGAAAGATTTGGCTAAGGCAGGTTGAGTAGAAGCCAGATTAAAGTCACCTAACAACCAGTTTGGTTTTGAGGGGTCTTCTGGGTTACAGGCTAAGTCAATGATGTCTGAGAGTTCATCTGAAACAGCATTTGGTGCTCTGTAGATGAGGTTAATGGAGTTAACTGTATTAGAAATAGTTAGTGTATTCAGATGTTGTGTGCTTTTGGTTAAGTTTATTTGATATTGTAGCGCTGTTTTTGCAAGTATTAGGACACCACCACCTCTTCTATGTTCTCTGTTGCAGGTGTAGATTGTGAAGTTGGGTGGAGTGAGTTGGTTTAATATAACATTGTCCGTATCAGAGAGCCAGGTTTCAGTAACTAACAGTATATCCAGATTGTATTTGGCTACTAGGTCTGTGATTACAGTCCATTTATTGTGTGTAGAGCGTGCATTAATAAGTGCACATTTGAGGTCTGGTTGATGTTTCGCTTTTTTGTCTTTTGTGGAGGTTGTGAGATCAAGGGATACATAAAGAAGATGTGACTGTTTCTTATGATAAGTGTTTGGAGGTATCTGGTTTTGATTCGTGGAGTACTTCCTGCTTGCACTGTGGATTAGATGGATAGGCTTGTAGTGATTTATAAAAGTAGCAGAGACATGAAAAGTACAGGCTAGGATGTAGATTAGGGTGATAGTAAATAATGAGAATGTCATTTTGTAGTTAAAGTGTTGTTTCTAAGTGAACAGAAAAGGTAAGTGTGCAAAGTGCCTTATTAGTAGACACAGTTACACATAATTATACACAGTTATACATAGTTATAAACAACTTGAAAGTTGTGGAATAGCAATTCAGCAAATTGATATAGATTATTACAAGAGTTTAAGACAGGTTACAGGTGAGCTACTATGTTAACAATTCAAGTGTTAACGATTAAAGTCCATTGTGTTTAGTTTTACATGGAGTGACTTACAGTTCTGGTGTAGCAAGCAAGGTGGCAGTATTTGATTCTTCTTTGCCCTTTCATTCGGTAAGCTCATGTGTTGGCTCTATTTTAATTTAATTTAAGATTTTGCTTCTGTGAGGTTATTTCAATGTGCCGCTGCCTAAGGGCCGTGCCAAAGAGCCCTCTGGCGAGGCCCTCAGGCACAGGCACACCAGGCGCGGGCGCACCCGACAGTGCTTCAAATTTAAAAGGCTGAGCTGTGCCCCGATTGGGCAGAGAGAGACGCTGCTTCTTCCCGCCTCTGGAGGCTCGATCCCCAGCGGGGAGACCTGAGGATGGTGGCGGGAGTGATGACAAACAGAGCACCCGACAGTGCTTCAAATTTAAAAGGCTGAGCTGTGCCCCGATTGGGCAGAGAGAGCCGCTGCTTCTTCCCGCCTCTGGAGGCTCGATCCCCAGCGGGGAGAGCTGAGGATGGTGGCGGGAGTGATGACAAACAGAGCGCCCGACAGTGCTTCAAATTTAAAAGGCTAAGCTGTGCCCTGATTGGGCAGAGAGAGACGCTGCATCTTCCCGCCTCTGGAGGCTCGATCCCCAGCAGGGAGAGCTGAGGATGGTGGCGGGAGCGATGACAAACAGAGCGCCCGACAGTGCTTCAAATTTAAAAGGCTGAGCTGTGCCCCGATTGGGCAGAGAGAGATGCTGCTTCTTCCCGCCTCTGGAGGCTTGATCCCCAGCGGGGAGAGCTGAGGATGGTGGCGGGAGCAATGACAAACAGAGCGCCCGACAGTGCTTCAAATTTAAAAGGCTGAGCTGTGCCCCAATTGGGCAGAGAGAGACGCTGCTTCTTCCCGCCTCTGGAGGCTCGATCCCCAGCGGGGAGAGCTGAGGATGGTGGCGGGAGCGATGTTATAATACTTGTTTATGTAAATAAGTCTGGCTGCAGCATAAATCATTGATAACAAATCATTGTACATAATAACTAGGGGTGTGCAGGCAAAACAAATTCATTTTAATTCATTGCTTGTTTTGTTTTCAGATTTTTATCATTTTATTTTGCTTCGTTCTAATAAATGTTCATTTTGTTTTTATAAATGTTCATTTCAGGGCAACTTTGTTTCTCTGTTGACAAGCCGGAAGGAAGTCCTTACATATGGGTGATGTATCCGATGGATCCCCATGTTGGCAGCACTCCATAGCTTCTATTGAAAGCTTTTGGGAGGCTCCACCATGCCTGAATACCTGCCTTCACACCTGCCGCCATGGCACCATCTACTCCAGTCTTCATTTTTCCACAGAACCCCATAGATGTTGTTTTGGTCCTTTGCTGGTAAATGTTTTTCCCTTTTGGGGGCCTTCCTAACAAGTATCATTGTTGGTGTCTGCCGTCGGTCACATTGGTCGCAGTTCCTTCATCAATTCTGGCATTGTATAGTAAATTTTAATTTTCTTGGCTGCTTTCCCAGTGGCCCGACCGGGCCTGTGGTCACCATCGAGCCATTTGCTTTAGCTACAGCCATCTTACCAGAAACTGGCAAGTTGGTTCAAGAAGCAAACTAAGTGTGCAAGGACCATCTCGGTCACTGACAGCCATAATTGGTGCCTCCAGTGCCTGAGTCCCAATCACTAATCCTCTTCTTGCAATTTGTGTTTGCAGATGACAAGAAGAGCCCTGAGGGGATAGGAGAAACTGAGAGAATTCCTCTTTTGCCAGAGGTATGATTCAGCATCTTCGTCAACGCCATTGGTCTCAATGATTTCCCAGGAATCTACTGAAGTTCTCAGGCTTAATCAGACCCGAGTACTCTCAGTGACCTGGAGCATCAGCCATTGGTCGGTCTCCACCTGGAGTTGAGAAAAGATTTGATCTCATCTCTGTCAGCATCGAAGGGGGATCCATACAAGCATGGGTGAAGGCCTGGGTACATTGGCATCGGAACCCTTCCAAGCGAGACATCGAGAGTGATGGCCTTAAGTGGTATGTCAAGATGACCCACAGAGAGGGTTCAACCTTCAGGGTTTTGGAGGGGCACCAACTATCTCCTGGCAAGTGAGGCCATTCCTATACCCCGTACAAATGCCAGAACATTTGTCAAAGCTGCTCAGGCCCCGAGACCTTCATAATCAGCAGCCATGAGGAGTGCTCCTTCGGCACTCAAAGTCCACATTGCATCATTGCTGGAGAAACAGTTGGATGGTGCCTCCATGCCTGCGACATCATCATCGAGTGTTGTGCAGCAGATCTATGAGATGTATGCTCTGCCTGTGGAGGCATTGATGTCGGGGCATCAAAAAGATCTAATGCTGTTTCCCAGAGGGGCAATCTCCCTCTTGAGTGTCTCTGGTTCTGATTCCCCTGTGAAACCTCAGAAGTCCTTCATGCATCATTAATCCTGTAGAAGCTCACACTCCTCTTGAGGCAGGAGGGAGCTCCAGGAAGAGTCTCAGAGGTACTTTGACTTATTTTCTGAGTCTGACTCTGATGGCTGGGTGACTGATGTGGAATTGGAGAACTTGTTAGAGGGCAGGTCTTCTGAGCTCCCATCAGACTCCTTCCCACTGCACGAATGGCAAGTCTCCTCTGGAGGACATGTTCTTCCAGGATTTTGTGAGGGATATGGCCAAGGCCATCTCATTTTAACTGTAGACAGAGGATGAGCCCAGGGCGAAGAAGTTGGAGATCCTCCAATATTCCTCGGTCCCTAAGGAAGCAGTGCAAGTGCCAGTGCACCATATCCTACAGTAGCAACAAATTAGAATGTGTGAGAACGGGGGCGGAGCTAGCCACTGAACAGAATGGACGCCTGAATTTTTGCTCCCGTTGCTGCCCAAGAATCCTGAACATATCCCGGTATTCCATTGAAGTTTGTACCCCCTACCTACATCAATAACACCGCAATACAGCTGGATGGCATCCCTGAAGCCTGCCCGGCTGGAATTTCCACAGGGATCCGGCTCAGCAGCGAAACGATCCAAACCCGAAGTGGGTTCCCCGCAGAAAATGGCCGCGGGAGAGAAGGAGGGAGTGACTGCCGGTGGCCTACGTGAAGTGCTACAGGAATTGAAATGCGTTAAAGAAATGATTGCAGCCAATTCTAGTTCACTGAACATGATTCAAGAAGACTTGCTGGAGGTAAAAGAGAAACTCCTCACCATCACCACTCGACTTAATGCAGTTGAATTACAAACCCAGAAGCATGGCGTTGCATTAGAACAGCTGGGCCCTTTGGCCAAACGAGTCCGGCACATAGAAAATCTGATTGAAGATCAAAATAACCATTCCCGTAGAAATAATATCCGCCTTGTTGGAGTCCCTGAAGGCGCTGAAGGTACCGATCCGATTGGATTTCTGGAAAAAACCATACCGGAGATGCTGCAGCTTGTCTTTGCAAGGCCTTTTGAACTAGAACGGGCCCATCGAATCCCAGCGCACAAAGCTGAAAACACACGATACCCGCGCCCACTCATAATGAAGGTACTGAGATACCCACAGGTCCTACAGATCTTTCAAGCTGCACGGAAGGCCGGATCACTGCAAATCCAGGGACACAAAGTAACACTTTATCCGGATTTGAGCAAGCAAACGGTAGATCGGAGAAAAGCGTTGCTGGCCTGTAGACCCATGCTACAAAGTGCACAGGCAAGATACGGGCTATACTACCCAGGAACCATGCGGGTCACGCTGCATAATGAAACGAGGAATTTTGTTGATGCTGAAAAACTGAAAACTTTCCTACAAGAAAAATGCGGTATGGAAACCTGAGGTCAATATTCTGATCTCTCACGCAGTGTAGAGAACTCAGCATATACTCAGGGGGTGCGGCCGTGCGTTCTCACAAATTTTAGAACGCCTTAAGCCTTGTTAAACACCTCATTGATTGTATTCTGTTGTTCTAAATAGTTTTAATTAAACAGATATTTCTGCTTGAAATGTAGGGGTGGCAACGGGAGGTCGGGGTTGGTTACTGTTTCAGTGGATTGTGTTCACCTTAGCGATACAATGTTTGCCAGTTATGCAGTTGTTTGTGTCAGTCCAGTCCAGTACAAAACCCTCCACATACACGCAAATGCAAGTACCCGGCAGGCCTATCCATAGGATAGCTTTCACCTATAAGACAGCTTATCCCAACGTTGATGTCTAGTGATCTTTTAATGCTTTCGTTAAATGTAAAAGGTATTACTGGCCCTGTCAAGCGCAAGAAGATTTTAGCGTACTGCCAGCAAAAAAAAGCGGATATTGCCCTCTTACAAGAGACACATTTAACAGATACTGAATCGCAGAAAGTAACCTCTAAATACTTCCTGGTGGCGGCCTCGGCCTCTGCCACTCAACGCAAAGGGGGGGTAATAATATTAGTGCGCAAATTCCTGCAATCCGCCATTACCGACACACGGATTGATCCGCTAGGTCGATGGGCCAGAGTGACGATGAAAATAAATCAACAGCTTTACACATTCTTCAATATTTACGCGCCCAACCTCGATGACCCTAACTTTTTCAAACTGATAGCTAAAGAAGTTACAGCCGCGGCTCACACCAATATCATATTAGGGGGCGATTTCAATGTCATCTTGGATACACTGTTAGATCACACGCCCTATCGGGCTGTAGACAAAGTCAAATCGCAGGCGATTCTTAAAGGCATCATAACAGAGCTACACTTGGTAGACCCCTGGCGCCTACTTCATCCCCAAGAAAGAGACTACACATTTTATTCCATCCCACATAATACCCAAACAAGGATCGATTTCTTCCTACTGTCCACAGAGCTGATGCCCCAAGTGTTGTCCGCAGAGATATATGCTACAACGGTATCGGACCACGCCGCTGTCTCCCTAGTGTTGAATACCAACGTTACACAGCATGTTCCACCAAGATGGACATTTGATAAATCCCTACTAGCAGATGACTCCTTTGTACAGCTACTGTCAGGGGAAATTGAGACCTATTTTAAATATAATACACCCACTGATACCTCCATCTGGAGCTGGTGGGAAGGTTTTAAAGCGACCATACGAGCTCATATTACCACCTACACCATTAGACGGCGTAAAGCCAGGAAAAAAGAAAAAGATGAATTGGAACTCCAAATAAAAGCTGGGGAAAGGTTACTAGCCAAAAGAGCTGACTCAATGATATTGATTAGACTCCAAAAATTGCGATACCAATATAATGCTCTCCTCAACAAAGAAGCACTGAGTAGCATCCAGCTACAACGTAGTATATACTACTATGACAGCAACCGCTCAGGATCCCTCTTAGCTCGGCAGCTCAGACCAAAAACCAGCAAGACCGCTATAGCGGCGTTGCAGGACAATTCCGGGGGCCTTCTCCTGAGATCTGACAAAATACTAGACCGCTGCAAAGAATTCTATGAGGAACTATATCGCTCAGATACCCAATGTAGTGACAGAGCCTTTGAAGATTTTGTCTCCAAGATAGTAGGACCCACATTAACCAGTCATCAAAGTCGAACGCTGGAACAAGAGATCTCAGTAACTGAAATACAAGATGCGATCAAACAGATGGCTCGTGGCAAAGCCGCCGGTCCAGATGGTATCCCGTTGGAATTCTATAATAAATATTGCATTCAATTGGCTCCCATGCTACAGATCTACTACAGTGGCCTGCAAGATGAATCTCCAGAGATTGGAGCCCTGGCAGAGGCTGTGGTGGTAATTCACCCGAAACCGGGCAGGGATACACAAAAGATAGAGAATTACAGACCCATCTCTCTCCTAAACTCTGATTATAAAATCTATGCTAAAGTGCTTGCTAACCGATTAGGACGGATCTTAAAAGATTTGATACATGAGGATCAATGTGGATTTATACAAAACAGATCCACTACAGATAATGGAAGATTATTGGCACATGTACTGGCATCTGCCAAGACCAAGGCCGAGCCCCTGATAGGGCTAGCATTGGATGCCGAAAAAGCCTTCGATCGACTGGAATGGTCCTTTCTATTTCGATCCCTACGGTGGTTTGGGATAGGAGAAAAGTTCCTAAAACGCGTTGAATTGTTATATACCAAACCCACAGCTCGAATAGCGGTCAACTCACACCTCTCAGCCCCTTTTCAGTTGCAAAGAGGGACCAGACAGGGTTGCCCCCTGTCACCGATGCTTTTTAATTTAGCCCTGGAACCCTTATTAATAGCGCTCCGACAGAAGGAAAACATAAAAGGAATTGAGTTAGCTGATGGTCCCTGTAAATTGTCAGCATATGCCGATGACCTGCTCATTTTTCTACAACCATCAGACCTTCCTGAAACACTGCAACTCATAGATGCATACTCAGCGATATCCGGATATAAAGTAAATTTGAATAAAACAATTATTCCTCTGAATGAACAGGTCAGCGAAGAAATGATGCGTGGATACCCCTTTCAATATGCGAAGTCATCCTTTAGATACCTGGGCGTGACCTATGGCACCACCTTGGAAGAGACTGTCGCAATCAACATTAAGATGTGTCAAGAAATTGTACATGATAACATCTGCAAGTGGACCCCCCTTCATTTGAGCTGGTGGGGCAGGCTAGAAACGATAAAAATGATGTTGGTACCAAAACTCAGCTATATATTAAGTATGATACCCTTACGTTTCCCGACAGCCTTCTATAAGAAAATGAATAGTCAACTGATAGCCTTTCTATGGAACAACCGAGTACCCCGAATAGCTGCCTGGAAACTGAAGTTACCTAATACACAAGGAGGTGTCCATTTCCCAGATCTCGGCTGGCTACACACTGCCTCTCTTTTAAAGCAGGGTGCTCAATGGGTCGACTCTGACGACACGGATAAAGGACCTAGATGGCTGAGTGTGGAGCGGGCCCTACATTCCCCCCTGCCCACATGGCTACTGGTAGGCACAGTAGTAGACCAGACTGCACCACATAATGCTATTATCCGAGAAACACAGCATGCCTGTCGATTATTGGCATCATGTATCGATGGAGGGGATGACTTTGCCGCAGATATGCCCATATGGCTGAACCCGCGCCTTATCATCGGAGGGAAGCCTGTCTTATGGAAAAAATGGGTGGAACATGATCTTATCACCATTGGACAACTGATCAATGGAAGTGCATTTAAAACTTTTGACAGATTAAGAACGGAATTCCGATTGCCTAATACATGCTATTTCCAATGGTGTCAGCTCCGATCCTGCATGAGCAAAGCGGGTGTGTCACCTGTCTTGATACGTACAGGATGGCCACTGCGACAGAAACTTCAAGAATTACAAACAGATGCTAAAGCTGTTTCAAGATGTGTTGCGATTCTCCGATCCAAAAGTGACAAGACATGTTCTAAGATACAGTCGGTGTGGGCTACTGAAACCGGTCAAGATCTACCTCCGGAAAATTGGGACACTTTTTGGGGAACTCAAATACGTGCCACGAGAGCAGCGTCTCTCACACAATCGATGTACTTTATAGCACATCGAGCGCATATTACACCGGCTAAGAAAATGAAATGGACACTACAGGAGGGAAATCGATGTTGGTCCTGTAACATGGAAATTGGGACACTGGCACATATGTTGTTCCATTGTAAATCCCTGGAAATATATTGGAACAGAGTTTGGGAACGCATATCACAGATCCTCAACTTACAAACTCCTATCACTTATCGGATAGTGATATATAAATCCATAGCTCTGGAACCTACTCTGATGAAATGGGATGGTAAACTGCTGGACTTAATGCTCGGGATAGCGCTTAAAATAGTTCTAATACACTGGAAGAATCTCGACAAAGCTTGTTTCGAGCATTGGTGGAGTCTCTTAATCCTACATAAGACCTACGAAGAGATCTATATAGCCAAGAACCCATGGTCTGGTAAACTAAGTAAGAAATGGTCAGCTTTACAAAATTATGTTTGATGAAAATGATTGCTGGAGGCTGCCTTGTGGAATGGTCTCTGCTGTAACCACATTGAACGGAGAGAGGGAGGGTGGCGTGCTGGCATGGACTGATACTAGTTCTTGTTAACGTTATTGTACTGTCTTGTTCAAGTTATTATATTCTTTTGCTATTTTGATCAATAACATCTGCTTGTATCCTGCTATATCACGATCGTTTGTATTGTTATTTTATATGTTAAAACTGAATAAAAACTACTATTAAAAAAAAAAAGAATGTGTGAGAACCCCCTCACTGTGCCACTAGTCAGTTGGAGGCTGGACTCATACAGAGTTCAAAATGCTCCTGGATTTGAGAAGTCTCAACTTCCACACCTCCCCTTAATTGTAGATTGTGCCCTTAAGAGGAGTAAGAGCACCAAGACTCATTCCTCAATACCCCTGGGTAGAGAGGCATGAACATTGGACTCCTTTGGAAGGAGGTGCTTCCAAAACTCCATGCTTGTGGCTCGCGTGCATTCTTACCAGTTCTACATGAGCATGTTCTTGAAGGACATCATGCGTGATCTTGCTGACTTGTGCCAATTCTTCCTGCCAGAGAAATTAGAGCACTATTGTGTCCTGATGGGCCATGGCAAGTATTGCTCAAATTTTCTGGTCTAGGCAACCTACAATGCCTTCAAGACAGTGTCTAGAATGGCAGCAGTGGGCATTGAAGCCCACAGGCTTGTCTGACTTCAGTCTTCTGACTTGAATCAGTCGGTGCAAAATAAGCTTGTGAACATGCCATGCTGTGGAGAGAACCTCTTTGTAAAGCAGGTGGAGGAAAAGGCAGGCATCATAGAAGAGCTGCACATCACCCTCACTAGGCTTTTGAGATGCACATCCAAATCAGCTGCCTATTGCAGGAGGTATCAAAGTGGAGGCCAGAAGAAGACTTACTACCCATGAAGGCTCAGGTACTTCCCTAGTCCTCAAACCTCCCAGCCAAAAACTCAGGCTCCTCACCCTCAGCATTGAGAAAATCTTCAAAAGGCCCAGCCTGCCCCACAACCAAAGCTGGGTATAGGATTTTCACTGATTCCTCTGGAGCATAGCCAATCTGCCAGTGTTCCCAGAAGGGAGCCCTCCAGTAGGGGGAAAGGCTCACTCTTTTTGTCTACAGCTGGCCCCTTATATCTTTGGACTTGTGGGTTCTACAGATAATTCAAAGTGGCTACATGTTATACCTTTGCCGAGCTGCCACTATATTTCTCCCCGAGGGTGTATCTTCTTGACCCTCTGCATCTAGACCTACTTCAGGGAGAAATTGCCACCCTTCTGGCCAATCTCACTATCCAGACCATGCCACAGGAGCAGATCAGATGGGGACTTTAATTCAGGTACTTTCTGGTCCCCAAAAAAAGATGGGGGGGGGGGGTTCCAGCCCATCCTGGACCTCAGACACCTCAATACCTTTCTGGTGCGAGAAAAGTTAAAGATGGTATCTCTAGGTATCCTGCTTCCTTATCTTCAGAAAGATGATTGGCTATGTTCTCCAGATCTAAAGGACATGTATACCCACACTGGAGGTATCTCAGATTCAGCATGGCAGAAAAGCACTTTCATTACCAGATACTACATTTTGGGCTAGCCTCGGTGCCCTGAATCTTCACAAAGTGTCTCACAGTGGTAGTGGTCTATCTCAGAACACTAGGGGTCTTTGTTTTTCCTTATTTTGATGACTGTCTCATAAAAAGTACCACTCCAGATGGAATCCAGCAATCAACATGGGAGACCATTCAGGTGCTAGAGCTGTTGGGGATTGTAGTCAATTATCCAAAGTCCCAACCAGCTCATCCAACAACTTGACTTCATTGAGGGTCTTCTTGACACAGCTCAAGTGAAAGCCTTCCTTCCACTATACTAACTCCAGAGATTGATGGTCTTGGTCCAAGATACTCACTGGAGTCATCAGACAACAGCTCATGGGATGCTGACTATGCTCAGCCACTTGGCCACTACTGTACATGTCACACCCATGGCTCTTCTTTCAATGTGACAGGCTCAATGAACACTAAGGACTCAATAGAACCAGGCCACTGGCCACCTTTGGGATCAGGTGGCTGTCATTGACCCTCTCATTTGGTCCCTGCACTGGTGATTGGATCATCAGAACGACTCTGAGTCTTCCCTTTCAGAAGGTGTCACCTCAGAAAACATTGACAACAGATGCATCCAAACTAGGTTGAGGAGCACATCTGGATGGCCTTCACACTTCACACTGTTTGATCTGAACAGAAGAGCTTGTGTCAGGTCAATTTCTTGGAATTGAGAGCCATAGTGAATGCCCTCAGGGCTTTCCGAGAATGACTAGCCAACCAGATTGTCCTGATCCAGACCGACAATCAGACCAATAATCAGGTCATGAAGTACTACATAAACAAGCAAGGGGGCACAGGTTCATATCTCCTGTGCTGGGGAACAGTCCCGTTATGGAGGTTTGCCATTACCTACAGGATGAAGCTCAGGGCCACATAGCTGCCAGGGGAGCAGAATACCATGGCAGACCAGTTGAGTCACATCCTCCAGCCACACGAATGGACATTAGACAGGGGTGTGGCAGCCCACATCTTTCAGAAGTGGGGTACCCCCTTGATAGACCTGTTTGCCACCCAACAAAACACCCAAGAGGATAGGTTCTGCTCCAGAGTCGTCTTCTGCAGCAGGCTGGCACTGGATGCTTTCTTCTACACTGGGGGAAAGGCTTGCTATATGTGTATGCTTCCATACCTCTCATAGCAAAGGCCCTGATGAAAAGGCAGACAGACAGGGGTATGATGATACTTATTGTGCCACATTGACCCAGACAGCCGTGGTTTCCCCTTCTGCTTCAACTCTCCCAGTGGAAACCTCTATGACTGGGTTCTGTCCTAGACCTTTTATCACAGGAAGATGAGAGGATGCTACATCTCAATCTCCAGTTATTGGCCCTAACTGTGTGGATGTTGAGAGGCTAGTCCTCTCAGAGCTTAACCTGCCTGACAGAGTAACAGATGATCTGTTGGCCTCTAGGAGGGCCTCGATGAGAAGATCTTATGCATTCAAATGGAAGAGATTTGCTATCTGGTGTGCAGAACAGGAGCTAGATCCTTTTAATTGCTTCACTAATTATTTATTTTTATTTATTTATTTAACAGTTCTTTTATACCGCACTCTTTATCATCAGTGCGGTTTACAGTGAACAAAACTACTCACGAACAGCAATAGGCCGGCATGAGTTTACATAAAACAGGGAAATTAACCAGGACAAAAAACGTTGGGAAACTTTGTACATTTATGTTATACAACTATATACAGTGATAGTGTTCTATTTACATAATTTACATAATGATTACTCAAGTACTTCCTACACCTCTTGGAGTCGGGTCTCAAGTCCAACTCTGTCAGGGTTCACCTCAGCGCGATTGGGGCATACCATCAGGAATAGAAGGAAGGTCCATCTCAGCTAAGCTTTTAGTGATTCACTTCATGCGGGTTTGCTTATATTGAAGCCTCCCTTCAAGCCCCTGGCGGTGGTTTTGGACCTCGATGTGGTTCTGGCACAGCACATGTTAACTCCCTTTGAGCTGCTCGATTACTTCCCTATGAAGTTCTTGAGCTGGAAAGTCTTGTTTCTGGTGGTGGTTACATCAGTATGCCAGTTAAGTGAGCTCCAGGATCTAGTGACTCATCTGCCATACACCAGGTTCTATCATAATAGAGTGGTCTTGCACACTCATCCTCAATTCCTTCCAATGGTGGTATCCGCTTTCGATATTAATCAGTCATTCTTCCAACTTTCTTCCCAAGGCCTTACGCCCACAGAGGGGGAACAGTGGTGCAAATTCTGGACTGCAAATGAATCTCAGCCTTCTACTTATAGAGAATGAAGGCCCACCAAAAGTTCATTCAGCTGTTTGTTTCTTTTGACCCCAGAAAGCTAGGGGCTGTTATTTCCAAATGCACTCTTTCAATTTGGCTGACAGACTGCATCTCTTTCGCTTATGCCCAGGCTGGCTTTAGGCTTGATGTTCATGTCACAGCTCACAACATCAGAGCCATGGCTGCATCGGTGCCCAACTTGCACTTGGTCTCCATGAAAGAGCTCTGCAGGGCTGCAACGTGGTCTTCTGTCCACACATTCACATCTCATTACTGTCTGGTTGGGGATTCCCAATGTGACAGCAAATTTGGCCAACTGGTACTCCAGCATCTATTTGAGGATTAGAATCCAATTCCATCTCCCCAAGGCCCTATTGTCCATCCAGGCTACCAACGCCCCCCCCCCCCCAACAAAAGGTGAAGAAGCTGAATCAGATGAGTTCCTTTTTGTGGACTACCACTTCTGTTCCTAGTTTATTCTCCAGTTCTAAGTTCAATTTTGCCTCGTTGGGCTTCTTGGCAGCCTCCTCGGTTTTCAGCAGCCTCTGGCTTAGGAGTCCCATATATGAGGACTTCCTTCCTGCTTGTCCATGGAGAAAAATTAGTTACTCACCTGTAGCAGGTGTTTTCTGTCGACAGCAGCAATGAGTCCTCACAACTCTCCCACCTCCCTGAAGAGTTGTATTCTGCTACAGCTTTGTTATCAGACTTGAGAAGATGGTTCTATGGCAGCAAGCAGGAAGGCAGGTATGCAGGCACTGTGTAACCCCCCAAAAGTTTCCAATAGAAGCTGGGGAGCACTCCCATGCAAGGCTCCATCGGAGACATCACCCATATATGAGTACCTATTCCTGCTGTCCACAAAGAACACCTGCTATAGGTGAGTAACTACTTTTTATTAAAGAGGTAGCTGTGGCTTATAATTTGCCAAGACATACAAAAAGAACAACAGGAAACTAACAAATTCTTAGGGAAATGGGTGAAGTCGTGCTGTAGAGATTTACTTCAAAGATTTTTTTCCCGTGTCCTTGTGCCAGAAATTCTGTGAAACCATGTCTAAGCATTTACTATCAGAGACAGAATTTCTGACACAAGAACATGGCAGAAATAAAAATGTTTGAAGTAACCCTCCACAGCAGGAGAGAAAATCCAGTTAGCATTTTACATAGAGATTCAGACCAGGCAAACTTTGGGCCAATCAGGAAAGAGGAAGAAAAATTACCAGCAATATAGCAATGCTTGCAAGAGCCACAACACAATGGAGTTCTGATGGCTCTTCTGCAAAATGTCTGCCTTCTAACCCAAATATTACTGTTTTGAGGCCACCTTGGCCTGTGTTGAAACATAGGAGGAAAACCCTTTATCAATTTTTTAGTGCCATGTTTCAGATTAAAATATCAGTTCTTTCAAAAGAATGAACATTCCTAATAATAATAGTAACAATTGTAGAAGGAGTGACAATCAACAAACCCTCAAGTACTACAGTCTTTTTAACATTTTTCTCTGAATGGCAGGCATCTCTAGGGCACAAAGTTGAGTCTAGTAGAAGCCATCAAAGCTAAAACCCCTACATGTGTAACGATCTTCCTGCAGTATCAGTCTTAGAAGCTGCATCATTACCTTGCGAACCATGCATGCAGATATGTCCAGAAATCTTACCCAAATCCATGAAAGATCATGGGATCATGTCACAATTTAGACCCAGCCATCAAAGCCAAGCAGTTAGGCTGAAACACCATCACATTTTATTGCATTGTTAGCACATACTGTCTTATACTGTATGCTGTCTCAGTGGCATCATTACCACATACTACCTGATACTGAATGCATAGCCAGCAGCATCTATCTGGTTAGCAGGTGCTGCTAACCAGATAATTGCCGCTGAAAATTGTCCCCTTGTTTTTATAAATAACAAATCTTTTATTTTGATCTTTTCTAGTAACTCCCAAAGAGAAACCTGAAAGAAAAGAAAAACCTGAAAAGAAAGTGTCACCCAAAGGTTTGCTTTTAATAAAGTTGTTTTTTTTTTTCTGTATTTTTTTACATTTTAATTCTGGTTCAGGTATAGCCCTGGACAAACCTCGGTTCGTATTTGCAGTCACACAACAAAGTGATCAGGGAGCGAGTGAGCATTAATGTCTTTTCAAGCAGCCCCTGTGCAGAAGGTAGTTTTTGGTCCTGGAGTTTTATCTTAAATAAAGTTCTGTTGTTTAATACAGACCTTAGAGTCCTAGGGCTTTATGCTCTATGGTTAGTAACTTACACTCACTATTATTCCCACCCTCAAGCGATCAAATTGGAAACCTTCTAATCCCTCCAGCTATAGGTCTATTTCTAATCTTCCTTTTCTTTCAAAACTTACAGAAAAATTGTCCATATTCAACTGATGCAGTATCTTGAAGCAGTAAATGCAATTCATCCCAATAATCTGGCTTTCATAGGGGTCCCAATACCAAAACCATGCTCACTTCCATTCTTAGCTATATTTACTCCGCTCTTGATCTTGGTAATGCCGTCCTTTTTGGTCCCTAGATCTTACTGATGCCTTCAACTTTGCTGACCATTCCCTTCTACTGAATTGTCTAAACATTCCTGGTGTTATCAGTACTGTTCTTCAATGGTTTTCAGCTTTCTTCAGTGATAAAAGCCTCTCAGTTCTTTTCCAGTCTATAACATCTCCTAGTTACCCTCTTACTTCTGGGATACCCTTAGGTTCTCTCCTTCAGTCCTCTCTCTTCAATCTTTTTCTCACACACAATTAAAAAGACATGGGAGAAGGAGCTAAAAGGGAATGATTAGTATGTCAGATACAGATATAGAAAGGGAATGGAAGAAGACAGGAGGAGCAAGGAGAAATGACAAAAGGACAGCAGACACTGAAAAGAGGGTTAAGGGAAGACAGAACAACAGAAGAGAGACTGGGGCCATTGAGACTCAAAAAAATAGAATACCCAGACAACAAAGGTAAAAAGAAAAGCATCTAATGTTGAGTTAGTTAACTGGAATATGTTAGCTTTGGGAAATGTGCATTGCTGTGTCTGTGTTTTGTTCAGTACAAGAGGAAATTCATTTCTATTTTTATTTCTCCAGTGTTGCCATAAATGGAGACTTTGGGGCATGTTTACTAAAACCCCGCTAATGTGCGGGCCGCGCTAGTGTGCGGGTGCCATATAAGGAGTGGGCATTTCTATCGGAAAAAGAAAAACCGTGATTTAAATATGGGCTAAGGTGCGCGGCGCCCATGTGCGCCCCACACATTAGCGCATGAGAAAGCTGCATGGGAGGCATAAGTGGCGCGCTGATGTACAAGCAGAAGAGCAGAGCCACAGCACAATGGTGAAGACACTTACCAATGGTGCAGGGATCAGGGGTTCAATCCCCCACAGTGCCCAATGAAGACAGCTGGCTGAGGCATTACTATAGGAGGTAGCTCAATATTGGGTGGCATAAAGCAGAGTGCTGTTGCTTTAGGAGGCATAAGGTGGAACACTGATGTGCAAGCACAGGAACAGAACCACAGCACAATGGTTAAGACATTGACCAATGGTGCAGGCCTCAGGGGTTCAATCCCCCAAAGTGCCCAATGAACAAGGCTGGCTGAAGCATTACCTATTATGGGGAAGATTGCTTTAGGAGGCATTTTATTTTTATTTTAATTACTTCTATTAGCAAACGCACTCTCAAAGCGTGTTAACATAAGGCGCCCCATAAGGCACATTGTAAAGTGCACTGTCCGCCACGGCACCCTAAAATGTTGCTTATAGGGTGCTTTATAGGGTGCAGTATGAGTTACCGCAAGGTCATAGCACTGTATTTGATGGCAGCACTGTGCAGTCTAAGGAATGAAAAGCATAAGTAGGTGTGCTGACATGCAAGGAGGAGCAGCAGTGGAGCACAATGGTTAAGACACTGACCAATGGTGCAGGGATTTGGGGTTCAATCCCTCACTGTGCCTAATGAAGAAGGCTTGCTGAGGCATCACCTGTTATAGTTAATATTGCTGTAGGGGGCATTTTATTTTTATTTTAATTAGTGCTGCCAGCAAACACACCCTCAAAGTATTGTAACATAAGGTGCTGCATAAGGCGCCTCATAGGGTACCCCAGAGGGCACATTTTAAAGTGCACTGTCCGCCACGGCACCCTAAAATGTCCCCTAAAGGGCACCCTATAAGTTGCGTCACAGGATAATGTATAGTGCACCTTATATGGACGGGAACCATAAGGTGCCCTATAGGGCACCCTATAAAGCGCCCTCAGAGGCACCTTATGGGTACAGTACGCTGAGGGTTTGTTTGCTGGCAGCAAAAATGTACATTAAAAAGAGATAATGCTTTGGGCAACCCTATCAAATAACCCAACTGTTGGTTTGAACCCATGACCTCTGGCTCCACAAACAGTGAAGTAACCATTGTGCTACAGCCCTATAGCTGCTAGCAAGTCCCCGGCTGGCTGCAGAGGGAGTGCACGTTACCAGGATAGGGTTAGCCCACCCGTACCCATGGTGCACTGCACATGCAAATCAGCTGTCCACAGATAAACACAAGATGGGGAATGCACCCCCACAGCACCTCGGCCTGGTTGGGGGAAGTGACCATGTGCACCCCCACAGCACCTCGGCCTGGTAGGGGGTACTGACCATGTGTTTTACTGTCACATTGTGCGGGTACTGTGCTCACCCTGAGGGTGGGGTGAGGCGCCCAGCACCAGGTCCACAGCACCGTCCATGGCTGAAAGAGACCATGTCAGAGGTCCAAATCAGTGTTAATGTGTGAGATAAGTAGTTTCTACACAAACACCTTGGATATCCCTGTCTGTCTCAGTCAAGCATAGCCACCATGCACCCCCCCACCCCCCCGGCAGCAAACAGGGCCTCCCATCAACAGATTCACATTCTACCTCCCTGCAAGGGTGGTAGTAGAGGGGACCATCAACCCCAGTCCTGCTGGAGAACAGACACCCTACAGTGCAGTCAATGCAGCTCTGTACACAACCATAACACAATAGCAGACAGACACTAGGCTTGAATATGCTAAGCTGCACCCCACCACTATCTAATATTGTCCTGCAGCAAGCCTTCAGCCACTGCACTCTGCAAGCCACTCCATCAAGACACATACAAGTTGCAAACAGTCTGTTAGCTAGTCCATAGTGTACATTCCTGGTGAAAATGCATGCACCCAGAACTGGGATGTCAGCATACATAAGCAAATAAATCAGTTACTGAGCCCCAAAAGGAAACCCATAAATATCACATGAGAGAAACACTATATAACACTATGGGGGTGCCTAGCCATGCTGTGGTCACTGCACAGTCAGGGTGAGAGTGATCTCCCAGCAGGACATACTGAGGTCACCCTGTCTGTGTAGATGGTGACCGGGCACTAAAATGTCCCGGTCAGTGCCCTATGCCCTGTGCAGATGCACCCTGGCCAGGCCACCCTGTCCGGCCTATACCCATGGTACCTTGCTCCTCATTATGCACATTGGCAGGCCAATATTGGCAACAGTGCTGGCAGTGTGGGCTGTGGAAGGTGTTTGCAGCCACCACACACTGTCTAGACCAGGGGTCTCCAACTCCAGTCCTGGAGGGCCGCAAACCAGTCAGGTTTTCAGGGTATCCCTAATGAATATGCATGAGATATATATGCATTAGAAATAGCCTGTCAAACTGACTGGTTTGTGGCCCTCCAGTGCTGGATTTGGGGACCCCCACCTTACACCTCTGTCATTTAAGATTGTGAGTGGGCAAGGTACAGATGTCCTCGATATCAAAAGAGTAGATAGAATGTGTCACATACCTCCTCGCTTCTCACCACCACCAAAATATTGTCTATTAGACAACGTTTTGGTGGTGGTGAGAAACGAGGAGGGATGTGACACATTCTATCTACCCTTTGGATGTCGAGGACATCTGTACCTTGCCCACTCACAATCATACATGACAGAGGTGTACGGCAGGGGTCCCCAAATCCAGCACTGGAGGGCCACAAACCAGTCAGTATGGCAGGCTATTTCTAATGCATATATATCTCATGCATATTCATTAGGGATACCCTGAAAACCTGACTGGTTTGCGGCCCTCCAGGACTGGAATTGGAGACCCCTGGTCTAGACAGACACACACTCCGACACCTATGCCAGCATTGTGCTACTATAGAGAAGTTCAGCAGCCATGCCCACCACACCAGTCCTGGGCACAGTACAGGCATGGATATGGTACGCAATACTGTTGGTGGTCACTCCCCAGGGTGGTAAACACTGTCAGAGAACAGACCTGCAGCACACACTGCAGACATCAGAATGATTGTTATGATGGAGCTCAATCAGCAAACTGTGCTTAACGTAGGAATTTCTATCTGCCAGTACTCATAGCAAACATTTGAGAGCTGTGTACCATAAACCCAGGTGTAGGGTTGCATTGCTAAGGTATGCAAGTGCTAGTATTGGGAGATACACGCAGGGCCCAATGTCCTGCCTCTCCAGGAGGCATTGGCCAATGGGGCCTGTGGGTGTGGGTGTGTCTGCCCCTGTTGGCTGCTGCTTTACGGCAGAGGTTCCCAACTCCAGTCCTGGTGTGCCAAACATTGTTTGGGTTTTCATGCTGTCCCTCATGAATATGCATGAGCTACATCTGCATACCATGGGGGTGGTGCATAGATATGCAGCACAGGCATCTTTATGAGAGGCAGCATGGAACCTGAATGGTGTGTGGCCCTCCAGGACTGCATTTGGGAGGCTCTGCTCTAGGTAATGCGCCTGTTTATGGTGTCTGTGCTCGGTGGGGTAAAATATAGGCGTATTAACCATGTGTATGTTCTCAGCAATAAAGGTTTGTCCTTACTATCACGGTTTAGTTGTGGGAAAAATATGTGGACTGGATTGGCAGTAGCCCCAGCTGGGCTTTGAACCTGTGACCTTCTGTTCTTGCACATACTGTCTGTGTGCACTACACCACCGTGTTGCCACTGATAGGCTGCATTCCCTGGGGAGTCCATGACTGTACATCCAACAGAGCCTGTCTTTTGCAGTGGACGGTGCCAGCCTGCACACGGCTAGGCCACTGTCTGCTGTGGCTGGCAGCCACTGCCCCCTCCACCACCTGTAGCCTTCTGCCAACATGCTGACATGTCCTCATCTTAGAAAAAGCATATGACCTGATTGAGTTGTGGCACTCCAGGACTGCATTTGGGGGACTCTGCTGTAGGTAATGCCCATTGTTATGGTGTGTATGCGGTGTAGGGTAAAATATAGGTGTTTGAACCATGCTTATGTTCTCTGCAATAAAGGAGTGTCTTTACTATCTCTGTTTAGTGGTGGGTAAAATATGGGGACTGGGTTGGTAGGAGTCCCAGCTGGGATTTGAACCTGTGACCTTCTGGTCCTACAGACACTGGCTGTGTTTGCTGCACCATACTGTGGCCACAGAGACACTGCAGTCCCTGGAGATAGGAAACCTGGCCGAACGAGTCAGTAACCCTGCTCTGCACAATTTTACTGTGGGCTCATTCACCTTGTATGGAGACAAAAGGGCAAATAAACCTCAAAAATGACCTCGAAAAAAGGGGAAAAAACCATAATCCAGCTGGCCAATAGTGATATCAATGGGCAACATTGAAAAACACTCCCAGGAAAGCTCCAAAAAAAGAAATGATTTTTGCAAGGGTCTACGGAGCGTAGACCCTTCCAAAAATCATTTCTTTTTTTTGGAGCTTTCCTGGGAGTGTTTTTTAATGTTGCCCATTGATATCACTATTGGCCAGCTGGATTATAATTTTTTAGAATTTTGTTGTGGTCATTTTCAATTTTTATTTGCTATTTTGCTCTGTGCACATGTATCACACTGCTCACGTTTTGTTGGTTTTCCCCGGTTTTGCTGTACATTGCTGACGGAAATGGTTTCTCTTCCCTTTAAATCGGCTCTAACGCGAGGTTTTCACTCGCGGTATTATTTTCATCGAAATTCAGCCCCGCTCCTGTGTGGGGAGCCTTTCCCCTCCCACTCTCCACCCATTGACCCCGTCCCTCCGCCCCTCAGGAGCCTTCCTCCGCCCTCGGAATGCCTTTCCACGCCTCTATCGCACTTCAGCGCGCCGCGCACTTGTGCGGACCCGTTAGTGTAGCGCGCACGTGTGCGGGGCACAAAAAAGCACTACTAGCGTGCTACCTTAGCGCACGCTCAAGTGCGCCCCGCACAATTGCGCGGTTTAGTAAACATACCCCTTTGACTTTTTGGGGTTCCCTTTTCATTGATTGTCTTTCTATTTCTAATTCTTCGTCCTTTGTTTTGCATTTGGTGAGGTTCTGTCTGTGTTTTGTATGTGTGAATGAGGTATGGTATTCTGTTAACATGTAGTTTTTGTGTGGAGATCCGTAGCAGTCCCACTTTTTCTATTTTCCCAGTAGGAAAGGCATTGGTGTTCTCTAAGGGGTATGTTTACTAAACCGGGCTAATGGTTAACCCGGGCTATCTGCAACTAGGTCCCATTGAATAATATGGGACCTAGTGGCAGATAACCCGGGTTAACCGTTAGCCCGGTTTATTAAACATACCCCCAAGATATATTAGTTTATTATTTGTATAATAATTAATATAATATATGAATATTGGTTTAATACCTTTTCATAGGTAGGACTTGTACTGAGTGAGTCCTGGTATTATGTTATGGCATGCTTGCTTTGGACTCTGACTGATCTTTTTGCATGGTTTTATAGCACTTCCCCATGTATATAGTAATTGGCATTTGAGAACATTCATACAGAAGAAATCTGTAGCCTTTCTCTAACTCCACTGCACATGCAAATTATGTTCAGACACTCATCAACTTATTAAATTATTGTTGGGACAAAATGTCAGAGGCATGTGGCACCTTATAGACTAACCTAAATTGTTAAGTCTATGAGGTGCCACCTGCCTCTCTCATTTTTGCTACCCCTGACTAACCCAGCTACTCCTCATAAAATTTTCATCATGTTGGAACAAAAGAGAGACTTGTGATGGGCTCCTTTGGAATCCACTGGGACCGGGGGGGGGGGGGGGCAGCACAGTAATCACTTGGACAAGGCAGCAAAAAAAGGTAGCACCAGCCCTACTTAAGGTTGTACCTGCCACTACAGGCAAGTTACCCCTCTCTGTTTATGGTTACTGTATATACGTTTGTTTTGATTCCATCCTTTGCTATATAGTGATCCTCTGTGTCTGGCCCATGTCTTTTTGAATTCTATCACTGTCTTTGCTCCCAACGCCACCTTAGGGAGGGCATTCCAGGAATCCACCCCCTTTCCATGAAAAAATATTTGCTGATATTGCTTTTAAGTTTCCCTCCTTCCAACTTCATTTCATGTCCTCTAGTTCTACAGCTTCCCTGTCTTGACAAAGGTTTGTTTGTTCATTAATGCCCTTTAAGTATTTAAAGTTTCTCCAGCATTGTGTCCATTTCCAGTGTCTACCTTTCAGTCCCCTATGCAAAATCTGAAAGGGAAAATCAAGAAATAAAAAAAATAAAACAATAAAACAAAATCCAAAACAAACAGAAAGTCTTCCTTTGCATCATGTGCCACTTCCCTGCCATTTCTGTCATGGCCTGCCCCTTAATTGCTAGCCATTCCTGCACTTGAAATCTGAGCCAGAACCATATTGCAGCGATCGCATATCCTGCACAGTCACTCTGTGGCCTGCTATAGCATTTCCAGTGGCTCGATTTAGGCCCACAAGGCAAATCTAAAGATAATAAATTTAAAAAAAGGGAAGAGTAAAAATTAAAAAAGAGACCTCATTTCCCCTTGCCACATCATTCTGTTGGCACTGCTTTCATGGCTTGCCTTAATTCTGCCTTTGGACCCTCCCCTGAAGATTTGAGTGGTTCGTACCACCCTTCTAGCTGCATGACTCTGCGACCAGTGTGCTTTGGCTTTTTTGGGGCCACTTCTCATCTTCCTCCTGCTTTGCTTCTCTGAGTGTTCCTTAGATTCGTCATTGTATGAATTCCCCCTTCTTTAAATGCCATACTGCGCTGTTTCTACATTTCCTTATGCATGACTCTGCGACTTGTGTACTTTGGCTTTTTCTGGGCCATCTCTCCTCCTCCTCCTGCTTTACATCTTTGGGGGTGCCTTTGGCTTGTTGTTATGCACCTCTTTGGGAGTTCTGCTGTCCACTTTAGGATGCAGTTCCAAACAACCCGAGTCCAGGAAAATCTGAATTTTGCACAGTGGAGGGACATTACCAGCTTAGCACCATTGATAAGCCTTGAGCTCTCTCTTCAAAGTTGTTTTCAAATTTCCATTACTGTACTTATTTGGAGGTTCTAGCAAGGGAGCACATCTACTGTTATACCCTTACCAAAGAACTGTATTTCTATCAGGAGAGGTGAGTGTGGAGCACTGATGGAGGAAGGGAACACCTATCAAGCCATCCTGATACCCAAATCAGATCTAGCTATCATTACCATAGCATCCACTATCTTCCATTACTGTACTCATTGATTGTCGGTCTTCTGCCACAATTATTACTTTCATTAGGGAGTCTTCCAGTCTGTCTTGCTGCTGCATTGGTCTTCCTCAACTATTCTGGGCTTTCACTGCTAGTGCTGCACCCACTGCCTTTAGGTCCTTCATCAGTGTTTCTTCTGATGCTTCTTTGCATCCCTCAGCATGTCATCAAGGCAGTCCATGAATGTTCCTTCTACGCCGGGGCGGGGGAGGGGGTGTCTTCCTTTGTACTTATGGTTTCTATGCTGGGACCAGTGTCAGGACTGTAAGTTCTGGACACACAGCTTAGTTGAACTTACTCCACCCCTACGTCTCAGGCTTGTGCCAGCTCTTCTGCTGTTGTGTTGACTCTTCTCTAATATTATAGGACCTTGCAGCTGATTTGGGTGCTGTGCTGGTTCGCTTGCAATATTTAAGGTTTTACAGAAAATCTGGGTGCTGTGTTCATCCTCCTTGTAATTAAGGCCTTTCATCCAATCTGGGTCTGTGCTGTTCGTTCTGGCATAATTAAAGCCTTACAGTTATCTGGGTGCTGTATTGGTTCCCTTGGCATTTTAAGGTGCTGCAGCCGATTTGCACTGGGCATTGATGTATCTCTGTGTACAAAGATTTGACTTCGCACAGCTCATCACACACATTGATTCTACATGCACTCTTCATCTCCACCAGTCTGTTTTTTGCTCTGGGCACAGTACTGCAACAATTCTCCTCTTCTTCCTCAGTGAAGTCCGTGAATGCCATGATAATGGTAACATTACTGTTGCAGTCCCTCTTGACCTATCATCTGCTTTTGATCTAGTTGACTACGTCACCCTCCTCACTGACTTCATGACTTTGGCCTCCATGGCACAGTCCTACATTGGTTCCATTCCTTTCTCTCTCACTGTTCTTCATCCATCACTCTGAGCTTCTCCATATCTCCCTTCACCTTGTTTCCCTGCTGTGACCCTTAAAGCTCTCTGCTTGCTCCCTTGCTCTTCAATGTTTTCCTGGTCCCTCTCACCTTCCTGGTGCAACAATGTTAGATATTAGCATATTATTAAGCCAATGATATTATTTGGCTTCTCCACACTGATCCAATTTCCCCTGATCTCTCATCCCTAAACACCTGTCTCACCAGAATTGCCAATTGGAAGTCCACTAACTATCTCCTGAACCCTGGGGAAACTTTCGCCATCTGCCTAACTGGTATAAGTCCATGCCCAGGGCAAGTGCTAGGGTCTCTAGCGTCCTCCTGCAATGTACAGATCTAGTCCCCTCCATCATTACTATTAATGGTAGGCTGCTAGTATTTCTCCTTCAAAACAATTATTGTAACAAGAAAATTGCAGTGAAGGGCCAAATGCCTAGTTGGAATAAAAATCAAGAACTGTGACTTTGATCCCTGCAGCACTTGCTACAAGTCTCTCTCTTCATTGGCCTATGGGAGCAGTCTGTCCTGTGGTCATAGAGCAGCACTGCAGGCTGCAATTTTCAGCCTGCGGAACAGGCTACTCCTGTGGGCACATGCACTACTCTTGGCCACAATCTTTGGCCCATGGGAGTAGCCTGTCCCGCGGGCATACAGCAGAGCTGCAGGGGATCATGGCTCGCTTTTGTTCTTTGTCTACAGGACCAGCTGCTCCCACGGGCACACAACTACTGCAGAGATGCCAAGGTTAACCCATCCGAAAGAACGAGATTGAAGGCTAATGAGGGAGGTTTTTCTCACAGTGATTTCATGGTATAAATTTGGAAAGATCTGCAAGTTGTTTGCTTTGAAAATGAAAGGGCACCAGAAAATTGTATTTTATATTTCTTTGGTTTTATGTACAACGTTCCAGCAAAACTAGGACTTTTCCCTGTAGAACTCACAATACCAAATAAAAAAAATGTGATTCTGGTTTCATCTCAGTAACATAAACCTTCTCCAGTTCCAGGCTTATTGTGACATAATATAAAAATCTACAAAAGCCCCTCAGGACAGAACAATCCTACCATTCCATAATAGCATGAGTGCGGACCTACCTAGGAAAAGGCAGCACTGTAAATATTGCAGTGAGCCTGATAAAATGTATACAACCTATTGGGAAAATTTAACAAGCCAGATTATTATAAATCCCTATGTTGACATTCAAAGCCAACAGAATATCTAGCCTCAGTCACACAAACTAAAATATAGTGCAAATTACCACAAACTGACAATAGAAATATGTAGACAAAAACTGAACTGAAACTCCAATAAGCTAGACTGTGCATGCGGTGCAACACCAGAGACATAGAAAGAGCTATGCATTTCCACCCATGCTATGTCAAATATTAATATAGCAAATATAAATTCCAAAAACTGACATAGTCCAGCCACTAAATGAAAAATAAAAATTATTGTTCTACCGTTGCTGTTGTAGGGGAGTAGCCTAGTGGTCAGAGCACCTGTCTAATACCCAGAAAATCAAGTGTTCAATTCCCACTAGCACTCCTTGTGACCTTAGGCAGGTCACTTTATCCTCCATTGCCTTGAAAGAAAAGGCCTGGCAATCTACATCCATTGATACATTGCCAAGAAAACCAGAGGCAGCTGGGTACCAGGAGTCAGCACTGACTTGATAGCACCAAAAAATAATAATAATAATTGTTGTCCAGCCAATTTGTTTTTCTGATCATGTTGGCCCCAGCCTCTGGTTTCTGTTTTCCTTAACTCTCTCTCCAGGATCTCTAGATCATTTGCACACTTCTCTTTTCTCCTGTATTCTTCCCTTCTTCCCCTATCTCCATTACTGACAATGGTCTCTTCCTTTCAGCTTTTTGTTTCTCTATCCACTTATTTTTCAGTCTTTTTTACTATCCAGTCTTCAATCTCTCTTTTTTTTACTACTTTCCATCTCTTTCCTTCATACTGACCCTGTCATTCCCCATCCCTCACTCTCCAGTCTCTCCCTGCCACCAGCATCTCCTCTCTCTCTCATCTCACTCTCTACCCCCTTTGTTCAGCATCTTCTCTCTCTCTCACTCTTAACCCAGCATCTCTTCTCTCTATTCCCCCCTCCATCCAGCTTCTCCCATTTGACTTTTTACTTCTCCCAATGTCTAGCATTACTCTTCTGTCTTCCTACTCACTCACCATGTTCAACATCTCCCCTCTATGTTCCTGTCTCCCTATTATGCCCAGCATATCCCCTCTGTCTTTGTATTCCCCCTTGTGTCCTGCTTATTCCCTCCCCATAGGTCCATCACCGCTATTTGTGCCTCAGAATGATCCCTTTGGGGTATTCCTCTTTCTTATAATTGGAGCTTGTCACATACATATATGAATTGTATCTCCTAAGTTTTCTTTGATGCATCTTCATTTATGATTGTGTATGGTGTTGCTGTGATTCCTGAAAGATCAAAACAGCAATATGCTTGCTTAGGTCCCCTTTTACTAACACTTAGCTCGAGCTATCTGCCATGTAGCCTATAGGAATAAAAGAGGCCCTCAGTCCCTGTTATTCACATACAAGTACCTAAGGTGGCCATTTTCTAAGCATCTGCATGTGGAAATAGTGATATTTAGGTGTGTAGATGACATACATGTGTAAATGGTGATTTTAGAAAGCCGCTGCTTATACATTGAGATCCCTGGGATGCAAATATTTCAAGGGGATGGAATAAAGGAGTAGTTTGGGCAGGATGAAAATCTATATCTGCATTTCTCATCTTACAATGGGGACACACGTATATTCAAACAAATTTGACTGTCTGGTTTTACATCAGCTCAGAGACATACAGATTTTAAAAAGTGCTCATTTTGACCAGGGCTTGTCATGAAGGATTAAAGGAATAATTCTCCTTAATCCTTTATTTTTTATTTCTATCTCCAAATTGAAAAGAAAATTAGTAACATCACTAATTATTTGGCGGTACTTCTACATATAAGTTTGTAACATGACCTCACTATGAGGGTCATTTTAGAAGCCCTATTCATGGTTTCCACGTATGAAAACACCCATTGAGAAGTGCAAATTGACATCCTCGGAACCAATTTAGAAAGCCTCGAATCTACACATGTCTGGCATAATCACATCCAAGTCGCACAGGGGTGAAAAGGATGCATGAGTGGGCCTGGTTTTAAGCCAGTGCTGCTCCTGTCAAGTTGCAGTCGGAGACATCCATGGCTATACGTGTTCCAGAGCATGAGCAGGATTCAGAAAAGTGTTCATTTCAGCAATTCAACAGCTGTAAGAGGAAGAGGGGAATTCCCCCTCACTCCCCCAATATTTTTCGCTTCTTCAAACAATTGTGGTATGAAGTAGAAAAGCATTTGTCCCAGCATTGCCGCACATCCCCATGTTCAAGAAGGCAGGCTGTGACGTGTATGCGGTAAGAGATACACTGGTATCTCCTGAAACAGGGCCGAGGGCATGTCTATGTTCGCAGAATGGCAGATGCCCTTATCTGACATGTGCAGGTTTCTAAAACTGATCAAAAACCTGCATGTGCCGGACCCATCACACTGCACGTCCCTCTTTTCCCGTCTTGTGTGGACATGGAAATCTTTCAGGGTGGAGAATAACTGATTTTACAAGACACTTACACGTACCCACTTTCTTTGCTGTCTCTCCCACTGATTTTCAGATGTTTTGACTTGGACGTCCCAGATTTCACCTAAATGGCCTTTCTAAAATGTGCTTTCATGAGTATAGGTTTCAAAATCTTCACTTCCATGTATTAGGTCCGGCTCTTCTACCTGTAATCTGCTGAGTTGATGCCACACTTTTTGTGAAATAGCTGTTCTCACGATATATCCTGTCAAATGCAAATTGACCTGCACGTCCTCATACATATTTTACAAAAGGCTTAGCCATTGCAGTTGCTATCTCAGAGTTCTAACCAAAGGGAAGTTTCACATTTTTGAAGACATGCTCTTGAATGAATAAATGCATTGAGAGTTGTGATCTTAAGACTTTTCTATGTAGGGTTGTTGTTTTCAAATTATATACAGTATCACTTTGAAATTTTTCATGGCATAGTGTGGTTTCATACATAACTAATCTGCGATTTTCTTCTTTTCTAGTAATTCCCAAAGACAAACCTGAAAGAAAAGAAAAAGATGCAAAGAAAGCTTCACCCAAAGGTTTGCTATTAATACAGTTTGGTGTTTACTGTCTTCACACAATGCTACTAATTCTGGTCCAAAACTAGCACCGGTCTATGCTCACTTCTTATGCACACTACAAAACGACAGAATGAGAAAACATTCATTTCACTTTAAATAAATCCCTCTTTGGAAGGCAGTTTTACTCCTGGATTAGCTACTATAGAAGTAACGAATACCTGAGTAAATGTAATTGGAGCTAGATTTGATCATATGTGGAGAATATTATATCTCTTACATCTCAACAAATAGGGGTGACCTACATGGAGCGGTGGGTACACCCCTAAACAAAGGCATGGGGGGGGTGACCTGCATGGAGCGGCAAGTGTACCTACTCTTGTCACCTTGCTGGGCAGAATAGTTGGACCATACTGCCGTCATATACTATGTTACTATGTTGCTATATTTCACATTCATTCTCAGAGTAGTTACACAGCATGAATAAATAGTAGGTATGGAGATAGAAAGAAATGTTTTGTGGCCTTTTTCCATGATTTTTGGACATCTCTGGCATTTTAAATGTAATACATATTAATGAACTTAGGGGCATGTTTACTAAAAACCGCTAATTAGCGCGCCGCAAAATAGCGCACTAAAAGCGGTACTTAAGAGCGCTTAAACGCCCCGCAAATGTGCGATGAAGCCCCGCACACTTGCGCGTCACAGTAACGGATGCCGCACAAGTACGTGCCCGCAAATGTCCGATAGAGGCGTGGAAAGGCTAACGGAGGGCGGAGGAAGGCCCGGGAGGGGCGGAGAGAAGGGGTTAATGGGCGGGGAAGGGGAGGGGAGAGGCGCCCCACACATTATCGGGGCTGAATTTCCAAACAAAAATAGCGCGAGTGAATCACTCGCGTTAAAATGCATTTAAAGGGAAGAGAAACCATTTCCGTCAGCAATGTACAGCAAAACCAGGGAAACCTGCAAAACGTGAGCAGTGTGATACATGTGCACAGCACAAAAGTGCAATTATAAATAGAAAATGACCACCACACAAATATGAAAAATAGTAATTCAGTTGGGGAACAGTTATAGTGATGGGCAAAACTAGATAACACACCCAGGAAAGCTCCAAACAAAAGAAATGATTTATGGAATGGTGTACGGAGCGGAGACTCGTCCAAAAAACATTTCCCTTTTTCTGGAGCTGTCCTGGGAGTGTTATCTGGGGTTGCCCATTAATATCACTGTTGCCCAGCTTGGGTATATGTTTTCCCCCTTTGTTCCGTGGTCATTCCCGGGTTTTATTTGCACGTTTGTCACCACACAGGGTGAAGGAGCCCACAGTAAAAATGCATACAGCAGGGTTTGTGACTCCATCCTGCCAGGTTTACTACCTCCAGGGGCTGCACTGTCTCTGTGGCCATAGTGTGGTGCAGAGGACATAGCCATGACCTCTAGGACTAGAAGGCCAAAGGTTCAAATCCCAGCTGGGGCACTTGCCAGCCCAGCCAATATATTTTACCCACCACTAAACAAAGATACAGCAGACACCCCTGTATTGCAGGGAACATAAGCATGGGGGAAACACCCATATGTTACCCAACACCGCACACACACCACAACAATGGGCATACCTACAGCCAAGTCCCCCAAATGCAGTCCCGTACTGCCACATTGCAATCAGGTCATCTGCTTTTTCTGAGAGAAGCTCATGCCAGCATGTTGGCGCACGAGTACATGTGGTGCAGGGGGCAGTGGCAGCTAGCCACAGAGGACAGAGGCCAAGCCATGTGCAGGCTGGCACAGTCCACTGCAACACACAGGCCCTGCCGGATCCACAGTCATGGACATTCCAGGGAATCCAGGCAATCTGTGACTACATGGTGGTGCAGTGCACACAGACAGTGCATACAAGAACAGAATGTCACAGGTTCAAAGCCCAGTTGGGGCTACCACCAATCTTTCCCACAGCTACACAGTGATAGTAAGGACAAACCTTTTGTGGCGAGGACATATGCAATGGTACTACGTCTATCTTTTACCCCACTGAGCACAGACACCATGTACAGGGGCAGTACCTAGAGCAGAATCTCCCAAATGCAGTCCTGGCGGGCCACACACCAGTCAGGGCCCATGCTGCCACTCATACAAATGCCTGTGCTGTATATCTATGCACCACCCCCATGGCATGTAGCTCATGCATATTCATGAGGAACAGCAGGTAAACCCGATCAGTGTGATGTAAACCTGGACTGGAGTTGGGAATCTCTGCCGTAAAACAGCAGCCAACAGGGGCAGACACACCCACACCCACACCCACAGGCCCCATTGGCCAATGTCTCCTGGAGAGGCAGAACATTGGACCCTGCGTGCATCTCCCAATACTAGCACCTGCATACCCTAGCAATGTAACCCTACACCTGAGGTATACGGTACACAGCTCTGAGACGCTTGCTTGGAGTACTGGCAGATAGATATCCATACGTTACGCACATACTGCTAGTTGACCCCATCCGAACAATCTGTTTGGTGTTTGCGGTGCGTGCTCCATCAGGACCAGCCAGCAGACTGTTCACAGCTGATATGTGTTGTGATGGAGTGCCTTGCAGGGTGCAGTGGCTGATGGCTTGCTGCAGGTGAATATCAGATAGTGGTGGGGTGCATCTTTGAATATCCAGGCCTAATGTCTGTCTGATATTGTGTTATGGATGTGTGTGGAGCTGCTTGGCCTGCCCTGTAGGGTGTCTGTTCCCTAGCAGGACTGGGGTTGATGGTCCACTCTACTGCCATTGGGGTGGGGATCTGTTGAGGGGAGGCCCTGTTTTGTCTGCCTGGGGGGGGGTGGAGGTCCCCACTAACTGAGCCAGACAGAGATCTCCCAAATGTTTATGCAGCACCTACCTATTCCACAGGTTATTGCTGCTTTGGAACTTTGATATGGCTGGTGTTGTGGACCTGGTCCTGGGTGCAACATCTCACACTCAGGGTGAGCACAGTAACCGCACAATGTGATGGTGTTTAGCTACTCTTTGCCGTTTGTCCACCCACTCAGGACACCCTACCAGGCCGAGGTGCTGTGTGGGTGCACACGGACACTTCCCCCCTACCAGGCCGGGGAGCTTTAGGGGTGCATTTCCCATCCTGTGTTCAATCATGGACAGCTGATTTGCATGTGCAGTGCATCATGGGTACGGGTAGTTCACAACAGCAGAGCTGTAGCCCAATGGTTATGTCACTGCCTGTGCAGCCAGATGTCATGGGTTTAAACCCACAGTGGGGTTATGTGATAGGGGTGTCCACAGATTTATTTTCATTTACTGTGCATATGTTGCTGCCAGCAATACCACCCTCAGCGTACTGTACCCATAAGGTGCCTCTGAGGGTGCTTTATGGGGCGCCCTATAGGGCACGTTACGGTTGCCAGCCATATAGGGTGCACTATACATTATCCTGTGTCGCAACATACATGCTGCCCTATAGGGGACATTCTAGGGTGCCTTGGCGGACGGTGCACTGTAACATGTGCCTTATGGGCCGCCTTATATTAATATGCTGTGAGAGTGCGTTTGCTAGTAGTTATCACAAAATAAAATTAAAAAGCCTCCTACAGCACTCCACAACATATAACATACTGCCTCAGCTAGCCTTTTTCACTGGGCATTATGAGGGATTGAACCCCTGGTCCCTGCACTATTGGTCAGTGTCTTAACCATTGTGCTGTGGCTGTGTTCCTTTGCTTTGGCATCAGCGCGCCGCCTTATGCCCATCAGCGCACCACCTCCTGCTGCCCACAATTAGTGCGCCGCCTTGTGCCGCCCAGATAGTACAGTGCGCCGTCTTATGCCGTACAAAATGAACAGTGTGCCACCTTATGGCATCCAAGAGTACTTTGCCTCCTGAACCACTTTTACACATTCAAGGTGTTGCCTCAGCTGGCCTTTTTGTTGCACACAATGGGAGATTGAACCTGTGGCTCCTGCACCATTGGTTAGTGTGTTCACCGTTGTGCTACAGCTCTGTTCTGATATGTGCTCAGCAGCGCCCCACTTAGCCTTCCCACGCGCTAATGTGGGCCCCGCAAATTAGCGCGACGCGCACACATACGGTCGGGTTTTTTTCTTCTTTCTGCCTGAACCGCCCACTCCTTATATGGCACACGCACACTACCGCGGCCCCGCACGTTAGGAATGTTTAGTAAACATGCCCCTTAGTGTGCATTAAATCATAGGTTAATGTTCAATAAATTGATTAGAGGAGCTCTACATTTTTTAAGGTGTGCAAACAAACTAAAGTCATACTAATGAATGCATATCCCTGATGATCACAATACATACAGATTAATCCAGAGTAGTACAGAGTGTAAGTGAAAATGGTGGCAGTAAATTATAGTATTTGTAAAACAACCTAAATCAATGGAACTCAAAGCTGATGTCTTCTATTTAGACATAAATCAGGTAAGGAGTTCACAGTAGCAATGCAAGCCTTAAATTTACTCTGGAATAGAGAAGAAGGCACGGTTTCTGGACTCGCAGTTATTGCTCTGTCTGCTGCAATCACCCTGTGTGGGATGTCCCCTGGAACTGTCAATGTATTTCATATAGGCCACCAAAGAGCTGATTCACTAAGAGGCATGTTTGCTATTATGCAGTAATCACTTATGCACCTACCTCAAACATATTTGAAAATGCCATGCAGTAAGTGCAAAACCTGTGTGGTATCTGCAGGGGGAGTGGCAGGCATGAGCCTTACAGATGCCACATGGGCATGTGATTACCACACAGACCTGCGTTCCCTGCCAATGCAGGGAATGTGGGCTAAAGGGCAGGAGCAAGGAGCGGATAAAGCAAGTGGCTGCTCTGTCCTCCCTGATCCACAGCTGCATCCAGCAAACCTCTCCCGTGGCCACCTTTGGGCACCCACCTCCCTGCAAAAGGGGTGTTGGTGCCTCAGATTTGCTGATCCAGGACACTAAGATACCAGCAACAGAGAAAGCTAACCTCCCCCCACCTTCCAGCACCATCTCCTTTGGACATCAGCCAACACCTATGGGATGCTGTCGGAGGGGGGGGGGGTGTTTTTGAGGCACCTCTCTTTCTTTTGCAAAAAACCCCACAAATCCTAGCTAAACAATCAACCACTCTGGCCCGTCATCCCCCCAACTCCCCTACCAAACAGATCTCAACTAGGCAGTCGGGATCCCCTCCCCCACCCTCACCTAAAAGTTCCATTGTGGTCCAGCAGGAAGCAGGCAGGAGCAGCCCTCTCCCGTTCCTGTCCCTTCTCTGGCACTATAAAAATAACGTTATTCTCGCTGTGCTGCCCCCCAAGCAAGAAGGGCGGGAGAGTATAGAATGCTTTTGGGAGGAGGGTCAGAGATGGTTCATGGAGTTATGTTGGCAAGTGGGGCTTGAAAGTTTCGAGTTTGGGGGAAGGTGGAAGAGTGAGAATGTGGTCTGGAAATGTCAGGGGTGTTCATGGGGGTAAAGGGAGGTCCATCAGCCTTTACACCTGGAAATTGTGCTTTTTTTTAGGGTAGGTGTAAACAGCTGACATTGAAAATCTTTGCTATAAACATGTGCTCCCTTTGCCCAACCTATTCTCTACCATGCTCCCTTGAAAATCTCTGCATGGTGTGAATCTCCCTGATTAAATAGTGCCTTTCTAAAATCCTTATTTGCATGTGTAGCTGATCTACATGTATACATGCTACCATTTACACATGGAGATGCTTCTAAAATAAGGCCTACATATATTAAATATTAAATACTAACCAGCATAATATAACTACATACATACAAGTTCCCAGCATTCAGGTGCCACTTACCTTCTACAACAAGGTAAATTATGCTAATTATTACCAATCGATAGTATCAACTGCTGGAGAATAGTTATTGTGTCAAAAATCCTTCTTTAGCCATTAATTTTAATTTGCCCCCAGCCTTGCCTGCTGCATGGGAGCTGTGCAGTGGACCTGGATCTACCTGTCTGATCAGGTCTGCTGGGACTGGATGAGAAGGCAGCTTCAGGCTGAGTGGATGGCTGTGTGGGGGATGCTATGGCCTAACTATAAAAAGAATAATGATAGTCATGAATATTGTAATAAAACTGATAATGTTAGTGTAGTGGCCAATTTGAATAGGACGTATAATTAATATATTTTCATTGACATAAGCAGGACTTTTGAACCATTGCTTTTCATGGGATGAGATTCTTTTTATTTAGCACAGTTGGCAAAGAGTTTGCTACGATAATCTTTTCCATGCCTAGATCTGGATAAATTAAGTCCTATACCCTTCTTTATTAGGACACAGAGGTTAGTGATTAGACTGATACTGATCTGTACATGTTGGTGGTCAATCTTTGAAATGCGATTAGATGGTCAGTGCCATGCCAAATCTCTAAGTGCTACATTTTTTAAAAATTCAGTAGCATTATGGGAAGAGTAATATTCAGTATACGCGTGACACTATATGCAGAATGGGAGAGTGGGTTTGGGGCATTCCTGATGGGGGGCCACAAATTATACATATAGACACCAATATTCAGCCCCATATGTGTGAAGACACATTTTAGAAAGCTTATAGAGAGGGGAAATTACACATCCATGTCAGGACACAGATTGATAATAGTATTTGACGAGAGATTCTGTCAGACATAGAGCCTCTCATAAAATAGCTGCAGGAGAGCACCAGTAGAGCTTAG
The DNA here is from genome assembly GCA_033557465.1 of Ichthyophis bannanicus. Taxonomy (NCBI): domain Eukaryota; kingdom Metazoa; phylum Chordata; class Amphibia; order Gymnophiona; family Ichthyophiidae; genus Ichthyophis; species Ichthyophis bannanicus. Next base: position 85,519,908 of record CM066032.1, on the reverse strand, counting down.
CAAGTTTTATTAAGGGACATTATGCCAGTCCTAATTACAGCATGTTATGTCATTGTGGCAGGACCCTATATAAGAGACAGCAGAAACACTGAGCTCACTATCCATGCTACTAGCTAAGCCCCTCCAATTACATTCATCCTTAAAATTTAACACTTAAACATGTGTTCAATTTTTTGGCTTCAGTGAGTTTGTTATCTACTTGGTAGAGGAAACTATACCATGTCTTTACCATCCATATGCCAAAGTCTCATTTATCCATGGCATTTAGCATTCCCATTAAGGCCTTCTCTCAAAGCATACTTTTAGCGCTCGCTAAACTACTTTAATATGTACATTAAGCTTGATTACATAGGACCTTAGGAGTGACAGTTCAGTTCAATGATACAGTTTGTATTTCTTTATTTACTTATCTGTTTGTTTGTTTTTAATTTACAGAAGAGAAAGTGGTTAAAAGCTCTGAAGCTGAACAAAAGGCAAAACCGAAAGTTCAAGGGAGTAAAGTGGAAACAACAACAGAGAGAGCCAAGAAAACCGAAGCAAAGGAAGTGGGAAAAGCAAAGACCATACCTAAAGTAGAGGAGAGCAAACCAGTAACTAATGTTACAAGGGCAGAAGGTAAAGCACAGCAGAAAGATCCTAAAGAAGAGTGTACAATTTTAGTGGGAAAGAAACAACAATACAATGAAGCTCAAACCTGAAACAGAAAACAGAGAAACACAGTGTCCTTGCCAGTAATCCTTATTTGTTTTTGGAAATATTTAGGTAAACTAAGCATAGGCTGAAATTAGGTCTTCATGGCTAAAGATTCATTGGAGTATGTTTCATTTTCTAAAATTTAAATCATGAATTGCTGTAGAGTTAAAGGATTTCTCTTGACAAGTTTTAGTAAAATAATGCTGGTAAGGGAAATATCCTGATCTATATGTGGGCAGGCTTATTCCATAATGGCTGAAAATACAAAACATTTCACTCTTCTAGGGGCATGGTAACTAAATCCCGCACTAATAACGTGCAGCGTTGGTAGACCGAACTAATTTCAGGGGGCATGTGCGTCCATCCCCTTTCATTTAGTGGAGACCCAAGATGTCGCACCAAGCTAGTTATCCACTGATGTGGCATTAACTGCACCCATGCTAAGGGCGACAAGCGTGGTTAACACAAGCTCCAAATGCCCACGCTAGCCACAATGAGCTGCTAATGCCTTCTTTCTGTCCTGTCCCACCCGGTCCCCACCCCATCATGAGCAACCCTGTTAGTGCAGGAATTTTGGCATTAGAACCCATGCTACCTTTAGCACTGCATCTAAACCATATGGTAAACCCCACACTACCATGTAGCACACTTTAGTAAACATGCCCACAAGTGAATAACTTGAGATGGGAATTGAGAACTTAAATAGACAATATCCATCGTCTTATGGGAACTGATGTATTGAAGTGTGATAAAGTATTTATCAGGTGTTAAATGCCTTAATTGCATGATAAACACTTTGCACTATGTACTATGCTGTGATTGCATCGTCAATAAATGCTATTGTGCCTATCAATGTTAGTATGTTAATATAATGGCTTTGCTAAAGAAGAATTAGTTGTCGTTGGATTTTCAAGATATCCACAACGGATATGTTTATTATTGTTTTCGGTATCGTAGGATGTGAAATCACCTTGCTTGTATTGTAGGATGTGAAATCACCATGACAAGTAGAGAGGAAGGCTGGGTTTATTTATGCCACCTCATCTAATAAACTGTAATGAGTGGTCTCCTATACAGTATTTTTGAGTTGAAAACTAATCTTGACACCTGGAAGCCAATGGGTCTCTAGCTTCAGCAGCAGAGTCCAAGGGACAAAATGGAGAAGGGAAGGCATGGAAGAAAAGCAGGAGGTAATAGAATGGAAGAAATTAAAAAGAGACAGTGAAAGGAAAGAAAGAGCATATGAACAGTGCGGGAAACAGGAAAGACCTAAGCAAGCAATATTTAGGATGAGGCAAAGTAGGCAGCTCAGAATGAGCTATTCAGAGTTCCCAGCTCTGCCTTCAACTATCCTTCATGTCACACATCTGGCTGGACCATGGTCTCACTCCTTCAGTACTAGTTGGATGATCCAGTATCTTAGATACTATCTGATGGAGTTATCATCTGCAGTCCCTTTATTTATACTTGTGGAAGGTGGATACCCCAAAGTTTCTGACAGCTATTGTACTCTTTCCACAACCTTCATTTCACTGTCTTTCTAATTGTAAAGTGGTGAACACTAATCAATTATATAGCAACTAAAATACTATAGTAATTAATAAAACCAATAACATCAGTACATTGAAAAAAGTGAGATCCTCAGGGACTTCTGAAACGTCACCAGATCTATTTCTTGCCTTAAACTGATTGGCAATGGGTTCCATAGCTGAGAGGCTGGATGATAAAAGCGTGGTTACTGATTTTCCTAGAAAAACAGAAGCCACATAGTAAATCCTCCTGTGTGGAATGCAGATTACTAGAATATGCATAAGACCGAAACTTTCCTTGAATATACAGTAATGGCTACTACTTATCATTTGTATAGCGCAGCACTGTACATTTCCATATAAGAGACAGTCCCTTCTCTATAAAGCTTACAGTCTAATCAATGCAGACAACACAACAACTAGGGACTAGGATAGATCTAGGGGAATGATAAAGATGCACATAAGTGGTGAGCAGGAAAATAAGGGGATTAGGATCCAAAAGCAGTCTCAAAGAGGCAGATTTCTAGCCTGGATTTGGACAGGGCCAGAGATGGAGCCTGGCAATACTGACTGAGGTAGTTTGTTCCAGGCTTATGAAGCAGCAAGCTGGAATGAACAAAGTCTGGAATTGGTAGTAGCAGAGAAGGACAGAGATACAGTAAAAGGGATCTGACAGAAGAGCAGAGCTCCTGAGGAGGGGGTATAGGGTGAGCTAGAACATAAGAATATGACTTACTAGGTCAGACCAAGGTCCATCAAGCCCAGTATCTTGTTTCCAACAGTGGCCAATCCAAGCTACAAGTATCTGGCAGGTTCCCAAAGAGGCACACAGGTTCCACAATGCTTGTCCTGGGGAAAGCAGTGGATTATTTGGGTCCTCTTTAATGATGGTTTATGGACCTTTCCTCCAGGAACTTATCCAAACCTTTTTCAAATTGAGCCACACTAACAGCTTTTACTTCATCCTCCGGTAACAAATTCCAGTGTTTGATTGCACGTTGAGTAAAGAAATATGAGAGAGGATGAGAGAGATGAGAGAGGAAAGCTAGTGAGGAGCCACAGAATGACTGCACTTGGAGATCAGCAGGAGAAGCTTGAACTGGATGTGGAAATGGATAGAGAGCTAGTGAAATGATTTGAGAAGAAGGGTTACATGAGCATAGCAACAATGGTGGAAGATTAGCCATGCATCTGAGTTTTAAACAGACTGAAGGGGTGAGAGATGATTCAGGGGGAGACCAGCGAGCAGCAGGTTGCAATAGTCTAGATGAGAGGTGACTAGAAAGTGGATAAGGGTCTTAGCATTTTGCTCAGAAAGAAAGGGATGAATCTTGTTGATGTTAAAGAGAAATAAACAAAGGTTTTAGCTATTGTTGGATGTGTGTGAAGAATGAGAGAGAAGAGTCAAAGATGACCCAGAGGTTGTAAGTTGAAGAAACAAGGAGATGTATACAGTTAGCCACATAAATAGAGAAAAGAGAAGGGAGGGAAGTGGGATTAAGGGGAAAGATAAGGAGTTTGGTTTTGGCCCTGTTCAATTTTAGATGGCAGTAAGACATCCTGGCAGCAGTGTCATATAAGCAGGCAGAGATATGGGCCTGGATTCCTGGAGAGGTTTCAGGTGCGGAGAGGTAGATCTGAAAGTAATGATTATAAAGATAGTACTGAAATCCAAGGGAGGAGATAAGTGCAGCAAGGAACTGAGTGTAGAGAGAAAAAAGGAGAGGTCCCAAGACAGAGATCTTGGGTACAGTGACTGAAAGCAGGATGCAGTAGAAGAGGAGCCACCAGAACATACACTAAAAGTGTGTTGGGAGAGATAAGAAGAAAACCAGGATAGAACAGAGCCCCTAAATCCAAGTGAGAACAGGATATCGAGGAGAAGGTGGTGATCAACAGTGCTAAAACCAGCAGAAAGGTCAAGATGGATGAGGATCAAGTAAAGGCCCTCCCTTGGATTTGGTGAGAAACAAGTTATTGGATACTTTGGCAGGAGCAATTTCTGTAGAATGTAGAGAACTAAAGCTAGATTGCAATGGATCCAGAAGGGCTTAAGAGGAAAGAAAGTCAAGACAACAGCAGTGAACTGCACATTTGAGTAGTTTAGGGAAGAAGGGAGAGGAGCCAATAATTAGAAAGGATGTTATGGTCATCCGAGAGGGGGAATGTTTGTATCCCTCTCCTGACCTTCTGGCCTGACAAAAATTATAGTGTGGTGCACAGTGCACAGGGTGATCTTTTCTTTTGGGTTGTATTATTGTGATCAACTTGTTGGTTTGGGGGTTTGTTTTTTTTATCAATAATTAGAATGACAGGTAGGGTTTAGTGCAGGTTTTTTGAGGAGAGATGTAACCTCAGCATGTTTGAAGGCTACAGGACAGGTACAGTTGCAATGGAAAGCGATAGGCGGAAGAGATGAGATCAGAAGAGATAAAGCTTACTAGATGGGTGGGAATGGGATCAGAGGAGCAGATAGTGAGTTTTGAGGACAGAGGATGTTTGGTTTCTTTCTCAGTGATTTTAGAAAAGGAAGAAAGGGTAAAAGAGGTATAGGGAAGGATTTGGGATTGAAGGGGGGAGCAGAGGTTGAGGGAAGGATTTTAAACTGAGGAGATGAAAACAAAGCTTTAAATACTAAAAGATGCACGTCTTGTAGCATCTCTATATTACAGAAGTCAACGTTTGTGCTTAAATAGATGAGTAACATGGTCCTAGTAGCTGCGTTCATTACTAACTGCATTGCAGCACTTTGGTTACCCTGAAACCTCTTTATGCTTTTAAGTGGCAAACCAACATACAAAATATTATAATAGTCTACTATCAATAGGACCAGGAAATACCTCAGAGTCTATAAATTCTCCTTTTACAACAAGTAGAGAATTGTTGAAGCATTTTAATTGAGCAAAGGCTCTTTGAGTCACAGATGTGATCTGTGGATCTAAAGGTAAAGAATTAGCTAGGAATCCCTTGGAATGTGGAGTAATAGCTCTCCATTCATTAACAGCTTATGGAGCTACTAATAGAGGGCTACTTAAAAACAGAACCTCAGATCTGTCAACATTCACTTTAAATCTGCACTCTTCTGGCCAAGCAGTTATCTACTTTCTCACTTGTAAGCAGGCCTTCTTCTTGCAACTCAAAATACATTTTAAAATCATTAACAAATACATGAATGCCCATGGTGGTCAGTGTTTAAAAAAATGGACATTCAGTAGCAGTAACCGATAGTGGCTGCTGCTGAATATCTGCTTTCAGCAGTGTCCTCTGGTGGCTATCTGGATAGCAGCGTTATTCAGCTGCCATAGCCAATGGCATAACATTAGGCCTGCCTTTGTTATAGTCTAATTCTATGTGCTTTTCTTATCCGGTTAGTGGACTGAATACGGCCACAAACATAATAACACTAGGGTAAATGTATGCAGCTGAATGATGCACATAGGAGTTTATTTTATGTAATCTTCATGCATACTTTGTGACTCTGCCCATGGTGCACCCAAAGAGCAGTTTACAACATTCAGTATTATTGAAAGCAAATTAGTAGGGGAGAAGAAACACAGCAGGGGTGGGGGGGGGGGGCTTTGGAAACAAACATCAGAAAGTAAAATAGCTTTCAATCACAGCTGACATTACTTTTTCTCGAGCTATCACAATTAACTATGGGGTAGATAATGAAGCAAGCTATGGAATGTAGTATTCTCTGTGGGCATTTTTAGTCAAAGAGAATTCCCATAATAATCAACAGTATGTACATACGTTTTCTTAAGAAAAAGTACCAACACAAAGGGGATCTTTTACTAAAGGGCTCTAGCTGTCAGCATGGGTCTGGAGCATTCTAAAGGCATGTATTGGGCATGCATTGATAGGGCCATGACAGCACGACCAGATTTCAGCACTAACTGTCCATGGCGTGTTAGCATTGCAAGTGAGTAGATTAGGGGCAAACAATGGGTGGAGTGAGCGACATGTAGTCAGTGCACCTGTGCTACCTGCACAACAAGCAAGTAGCATGGGTAATCATACCCCATGTACACCATGTTAACGGCTGGAAACATAATTTCCATGCCCCTGGTAGGTAACACCATGGTGTTGCCCTAACAAACCATGGATCTGTGTATTCAGCACGTTAGGTGCAACACCACAGCACTCTTTAGTAAAAGGGTCCCAAAGTCGGGGCTGTTCTGATTAAATATTCTAAACTATGTACATACTTCTCTGATTCATCTAATGCTATCCTAGGAACATATCCTCGGTTCTGTGGGTAAAAGTATTCTACTTGCGGTAAAGTGAATACATGTTTACCTCTTGCCCCCTTAAAGGGTCAGCAATAAAACAAAAATAAAACATTTCTGGGATAAAGCAACATTTTACCTATGTGAATGATTTTGATTATTGCCCTCTGTATATTAAACTTTATCAAACCATCTTATCATGATTTTTCTCCCCTCAGTTTTTTTTTCTGATCAACTCTTTTCCTGTATTTCCTTTACTTTTTATTCTAATCCACTCCCTTGATATTTACCCCTTTATGACTCATTCTTCTTTATCTGCTATACTGTAGGGTCTCATCCATGTTTTACCTTCTGATTTCCTTTCTGCTGACATCAAGCTTTTACTCAATTGTTTTTTCTTGAAGTACCATGCATTGTAATTCTAGTCCCCTGAAACTGCTACTGAGATTAAGAGGCTGATTTTGTAAAGGAATTTTTGTTCATTTTGATAAGATTACCTCCAAGATTACACGAGTAACAAGAACGTGACCCACATGTAGGTATGTTCTGGGGAAGAGTTTAGGTGGAGTCACAGTTTAAGTGCACATTTTTTAAAATACCCACATACCATGTACTTTACGTGCTAACAATTACAGTGGGCATGACTGTCTACTGCCACAATCAAGCCACAATGTCTGCCAGGTTTTTCCTAGTATTTTCTAAAGACACATAGGTGCCACATACTTGGCCTTCACATGTAGGTGACGTACTATACAATTACCATCTCAAAGGGAGCTGCATCTTCACAGAGCTGTTGGCTACGAGTTTTATCACAACCTTTCAGTGAAGCTGGAAACGATACCCTGGCACCTTTCATACATCAGTACTTCTAAGCATGATACACACGGACAGTGTTTTTCAATTGTTAAGCTTGTTGTGCACAAGCAATCTGCCAAGAAGTACCATGTTCAGGAAATAATGCTCTACTACGAGTTTGGCTTGTCTGAATAGACCACATGATTTAATTACAAGAGCTGCCTTGTGAAGGAGGGTGCTTACTTCAAGTTTCTTTAAAAATATGGTGGTCTGTGATGAAACAGTCACATAATGTAGGTTTGTGGGTATTTCCAAAATGCCTTTTCTTATTGTCATAGCTGATTGCCTACCCGATTGTAGTAATGTGTTTGTATTCATAAAGATGCATTTACTCCAAATGAATCTTTAGCAATGAGGAATCAGGATAAGAAGACATGCTAAAAATGTTTGCCATAGAATCCTTTTGTATCTAATGTTCTTCTTATGCAGATAAAAATAAGTGAAGTTAATCTGCGCTAAATAACATAATGTGTATTTTCCTTTTCTACCTTAAAAGAAAGGTATTTGATTCTATCTGTCTTCTTCATTGCTGTTTTCTCCTTTCTACTCTGGCAGATCACTATCATTTCTGTCGCTATGTGATTGACATGTATGCCCAAGGGGACTTTTATTCAGGTACTTTCCAAATCTTCCATTTCCTTTCTAATAAGACTTGCCTTTTGTAGAGATTCTGCCTCACTAAAATATGTCTTGCATGTATGTAAGAAAAATGCAATAGTGAATGTGTTGCAGTAAGTAAGCCTTAATTCTGCAAATCTGGAGGCATTTGATTGCCTTTTCCCCATGATATCAAAAAATATTGAGTCTAGCTCTGGCAATACTTGACTAGTATGATGGAGATTAATTCCCTTGAACGATTTTTTTTTAACTTATCTCTGAATTTTGCAGAATCAAGACCTCTAACAAGCAGGCTTTTAGTTTCCTGATACTACAGTTGCATGAATTGTAACTTAGATGACTCACGCAAATTAAAATTTTCATCAAAGAAAACTCCAAAGGTCTTCAGCTACTTATATTTATTAAGTTTTGAATTCATAGGGCTAATTAGCATTTAGGAAAGAATGACTAATTTAATCTTGTTTTGGTATGTAAATCTTTATGGAAACTGCATGGAATTAGCATAGCAACACATTGAATTCTTCCCCTGTCTCCCTCACCCCCACCCACCACTATCCACCATGGAGAACCTCGGGAGGTGCTGGAGTTGTGTGGAGGGGCGGGGAGTTTAGAAAGGTGAATGGAGGTGTGGGGTTTTAAGAGGCAATCAAGTTGGTGGGGGCAGTTTTAAAGCACTGGCTGGTCCCTAAAAAATAGAGGACCTGACTTGGGGTCCCATTATCTTTGCATTGTTGTGGCCAAGAACATGAAATATTCCTGTCTGCAGCAACACAAAAGTAAATTTATCGCAAGATTCATTAATCTTACATATTGGGACATGGAACATACAAAGCATGAACCAAGGGAAGCTGGAGGTGGTTAAGAATGAAATGGAACGTGTACAACTCGATCTGTTGGGTGTCAGTGAACTGAAATGGACTGGCTTTGGGCAATTTGCATCTGTTGATCATATGGTCTACTATGCTGGAAATGAAGAACAAAGAAGAAATGGTGTTGCATTTATAATTAAGAAGAAACTTGCAAGAACTGTAATAAAATACAATGCAGCCAGTGAAAGTTTAATTTCTATTCATCTACAAAGAAAGCCCATCAACACAACTATAATTCAGGCATATGCCCCAAAAACAGCTGCAGAAGAGGAAGACATTGATGAGTTCTATGAACAAGTACAAGCTGAAATTGACAGAACTTGAAAACAGGATATCCTGATAGTCATGGATGACTGGTACGCAAAAGTTGGCAACAAAGAAGAAGGCAACGTGGTTGGAAAATATGGACTTGGCAACAGAAATGAAGCTGGAGAAAGACTGATAGAATTCTGCAAGACCAATGATCTATTCATCTTAAACACCTTCTTCCAGCAACACAAGCACCAACTGTACACGTGGACTTCACCCAGTGGATTGTATAGAAATCAAATTGACTACATCTGTGGAAGACAATGGTGGAAAAACTTGATGACATCAACAAAGACAAAACCTGGAGCTGACTGTGGTACAGATCACCAACTACTAGTATGCAAACTCAAAGTAAAGTTGAAAAAGAGCAAGCCACTCATGAATGCAATAAAATATGACCTTGAGAATATACCACTGGAATTTAAAGACTGCCTGAAAAACCAATTTGCTGCTTTAGATATAAATGACAGAGACCCAGAGGAGTTATGGGATGACATCAAGAAGGTTGTATTGAAAGAAAGTGATAAGTCTCTATATAAGGTGAAAAAGCAACATTGGCCAAAATGGATGACTGAAGAAACTTTGAAAATTGTCCAGAAATACAGAGAAGCTAAAGTCAGAGGAGAAAGAGAGGAAATCACAGAACTCAACAGAGATTTCCAATGTGCAACAAGACAAGACAAGACATGAAGAAATACTACAATGATGCATGCAAGGAAATAGAATCAGAAGCTATTAGGGGAAGGACAAGATTGGTTTTTCTAAAGCTATGAGAGTTAAAGAAAAAATTCCAGCCTCGAATTGGAATGCTACAAGATGCTTAAGGATCCATGTTGAATGATGCTGAGAAGATCAAGAAAAGGTGGAAAGAATATACAGAGTCATTATACCATAAAGTTCAAGTAGACTAGCAGCAATTTCAGGAACCATTGGTGATGCAAGAAGAAGTCAAAGCAGCACTGAAAGCCTTATCAAAGAACAAAGCACCAGGCATTGATGGCATTCCCATTGAAGTATTACAGCAATCGGATGAAGCTGTTACCATACTTGCAAGGCTCTGCCAGGAAATTTGGAAGACAAATTCATGGTCAACTGACTGGAAAAGATCTGTATTTATAGCAATACTGAAGAAAGGTGACCCTACTTTGGAAATTATCACAGTATCACTCTGATCCCACATGCCAGCAAGATTCTACTGAAGATTATTCAGCAGAGACTACAACCATACCTGGAACAAGAACTGGCTGAAGTGCAAGCAGGGTTCAGGAAAGGGCAAGGAACGAGACACATTATTGTGGATGTGAGATGGATCTTTGAAAAGACAAAAGAATGCCAAAAGGATATCCATATGTGTTTTATTGATTACAGCAAGGCTTTGGATTGTGTAAACCATGAGAAACTCTGGGCCACATTAAGAAGCATGGGTATGCCAGAGCACCTGTTCGTTCTCTTGCACAACCTTTACATTGATCAAGAAGCAACAGTTCAAAAAAAACTAGGAAAAACAGAAAGGTTTAAAATCAGCAAAGGTGTACGACAAGGCTGCATACTTTCCCCCTACCTCTTTAATTTATATGCAGAACAAATTAGAGAAGCAGGACTGTATGAAGACATCTGAAGTGTGAAGATTGGTTGAAGACTCATCAACAACCTTCTCTATGCTGATGATACCACATTACTGGCTGAAAGTGAAGACGATTTGAAACATTTGCTTCTCAAGTTCAAGGAATATAATCTAAAAATAGGTCTGCACCTTAACGTTAAGAAGACAAAGATCCTGATATCTGGCAAAATCAATAAGTTCATCACTGATGGAGAAGAAATTGAAATAGTTGACAGCTTTAACTTACTTGGATCAACAATAAATAAAGAAAGGACTAGCAGACAACAAATCTGACAAAGTATTGCTCTTGGTAGAAGGGCTATGAAGGACCTAGACAAGATTCTTAAGAGCAGAGATGTCTTTCTCCATACAAAGATTTGACTTGTCCAGGCCATGGGGATGCAAAAGGAACCCTGACTTATTTTAAATTCCATAGCTACATTTCATAATAAATTTCCCATCTGTTCCTGGCCATCTTGGGAGGAGCCTTGATGCCCCCTGGTGGCCCCACTCCCCAGCCCCAGTTTGTGACAAAAATTGTTCCCTGTGTACTTAGTACCATTCCATTTAACCCTGCTCTGTAGCCTTGAGGACCCTCTCCCCATCATTCCTTCAAGGCCCTCAATCAGTCCCCTCATTGGGGCAGAAGCAATCTGCATTCGCTTCTGCCCTGGTATTGTCATTGTGCAAAATGCAGTGCCTGACTCATAGCAGTATGTCAGTGTATACCACTAGGGGTCAGTATTCCAAATAAGGAACGTGATTTTTACGAGAATAAGGGGCTTGTTTACAAAGCCGCGGTAGCGGTTCGCGATCGTTATAACGATTGCGAACCGCTACCGCGGCTTTGTAAACAAGCCCCTAAGTCGTTTGTGCTTTCTTTCACACAAAGTAAACTTTTGCAAAGTGCCTTTGTAGGGTATTATATCAAGAGCTTAATTTATTATTTTCAATTCTTGTGCGGGTTTAAGTGAATTTAAAGGCATTCTAAGTCAACAGACAGCAACCGTGATTTACAATATAAGTTAATACTTATCTCAGTGCAATGAATTCTGTCAGAGAAATCTTTTATCCAAATCTAGAGAACAGTTTTGAGTAATTAATGTTTATAATGTGTCTTCATGAATATTTATTCTGGCTGCTATTCTACTAATCATACTTGAACCAATACTCAGCCATGGTATCTGGAGGTTTTTTTTAAAATGCCAACTGCAGTGTTTAAAGAAACTGCAAATATTTAGCTCTGCTACAAACATGAAGTGGGGTTTTCGAAGGGCCATGTAGGAGGAATGTAGGACATCCAGCACAGCATCCAAAAATCTGAGGGAGTGGCAGTAGTGAAGGGAGGTATGTGTGAGCTCCTTCTGAAGTCACTCCATCTCCACCTGAAACAGATTAATGTCCCAGTAACTTATTCTGGCAAAGGGCCCATTCAGATGGAAAGGTTGGGTACATATATGGTATGTAGGCCATTTTAGAAATGTGAATGTCCTTGTATTACAGGGTCACAGAACCGGGTACTTGGACATGTTGACCAGGGTATTTCAGAAGGAGAGCATCAATGTTGGGTGACCTACACAGAGCGGTGGGTACATGCCTAAACAAAGGCATGGGGAGGGGTGACCTGCACGGAGCGGCAGATACACCTACTTTTACCGCCTTGCTGGGCAGACTAGATGAACCATACTGATCTTTATCTGCTGTCATTTACTATGTAACTATGTTATGAGACATACATGTCTTGGCCAGCCATTTCTGATAAGCAGATGAGCACTGTTCCAGTAATATGTTTGGACTATAAATTAACATGTGGATTTCTTTAGCTCAGAAAGATTAACTGTGGTGATGAGAGCACATTTCGTTCTTCCCATGCAAGTATTTTTGCCATAAAATAAGCACTTTCTTGCACCTTATTTCAAAGTCAGGTGGAGAAGTAGCCTAGTGGTTAGTGCACTGGTGTGATAACCAAAAGATCAGCATTCAGTTTCTACTAGTAGTCCTTGTGGCCTTGGGAAAGTCACTTAACCCTCCATTGCCTTAAAAGAAAAGCCTGGCAATCTACTTCTGGTCACACTGCCAGAAAACCCAGGAACTGCTGGGTCGCCAAGAGTGAGCATTGACTCAAAGGCACACATTGCATTGCATTCATAGTCAGGGGCAGGTATACACATAAAAGCATCAACATCCAGGGACAGATGTGCTCGTGCCATGTTGAAATCACACAGTGATGTGCATCTCTGTAGCACTGTCCAGGCCACACCTCCACCACAGCCCTGTGCTCGTGCTGGGGAAGTCCATATACTTGGCTTTCAAAAATCTTGGTCCTGGTGAGCTTAGAATAATAAAGTAAAATGGACCCTGGGTGGAATTAGCTTAATATAGGCTGCTTTCTTAAAAAAGGAGTCTGACAATTTTTTTTTTCTTGAGACTGCTTTATCTTATGGGATTTAAAGTGTTACATGTTGTGGAAAGAGGACTCCCATAACTAATCCTGCGAGTGATTATAGATTGTGGCTGAATATCACCCCTACACTTATAGGTAGGTAGAATGCCCTCGCTGCATCCTGGTTCTATCCAAATAATGCTGGAACATTTAGAAGGAATTTTTGGTGGCACTGTCCATAGAGTGCTGCTTTTTGTTTAGGGGACTTATATTTTTTAAGGCACATATTATATACTACATAGAGGTTGGAACCGAGATGCCGTGGTTACAATGTTCACACTTCTAGAATATGAATACAGAACTGCAGGAATGCATGTGTAGGTGCTGGTACATGGGAACAGTGTAGAGTTATTCTACAAACCTACATGTGTGAAAATCAATGGCCTTAATTTTTCAATCTCCATGTGTAAGTGCTGGTACTTGTGCACATAATTTGCCTGCTTTGCAGACCTACACGTTTAAATGTTGCCAGTTAACTACAAAGGTCCTTATCTTCATCTAACTTCAATTTGGAGGTGAAAATAAACCAAGGGAATTAAGGAGGGCAACCCCTCCCAATCACTGTTGCAAGACAGACCAAAACAGACAGACCAGGAGTGGAGGAGTGGCCTAGTGGTTGGGGCAAGGTACTTCAGGCCAGAAGGTCAGGGGTTCAAATCCCACTAGAGGACAGCAACCTTGGGCCGGAAGGACTGGGGTTTCTAGTCCCACAGGTGCTCCTTGTGGTCTTGGGCAAGCCACTTAACCCTCCATAGCCCATGTTCCCTGTAAAATAGTTATCTCCAAGTTATAATGCCCTGTTCAATGTAATTTCAGTTTGTTCAATGTAAACCACACTGATGCAGAATAGCACGGTATATAAGAGAATAAAAATAAATAAAATAAAATTTGCATTTTCCTAAACCTAAACATGCCAGAGAGCAGGTATAAATCCCGCTGTGGACTATGTTAGTCATGCACGTACTCGTATTCTCTATCTGAAATGAGGCATACGCATGGAAACGTTTGACCCACCTAGGCTTCCTAACCACATCCCTGAACTGCTCCTTGAAATTTCAGCCTGGTATGGTGATTCATGTTTAAATGTATCTCTTTCTAAAACTGCCATTTGCACATGGATGCCATCTCCGTGTACTGTAGAAATGCCAGATGTTACACACAGAAATCATGAATAAATCTTTTCAAATAAGCTCCTTTGTGGCTGCAATTAACTGTATAAGTTCCTTTAAATATTGATCCAAGTAATTCTAAGAGGATTATAATTGTGAACATATGAAATAAGAATATAAAACATTACAATAAATAATTAAAACAAGGCAATATGTCACTTAAAAACAGCTCAGAACAAGCAGCTGAAAAACACAAAGGGGCATCTTTACTAAACATTCCTAACGTGCGGGGCCGCGGTAGTGTGCCTGTGCCATATAAGGAGTGGGCGGTTCAGGCCGAAAAAGGAAAAAAAAGACCGTATGTGTGCGCGTCGCGTTAATGTGCGGGGCCCACATTAGCGCGTGGGAAGGCTAAGTGGGGCGCAGCTGTGCACATATAGGAATAGAGCCGTAGCACAACGGTGAAGACAATAACCAATGGTGTAGGGGCCACAGGCTCAATCCCCTAGTGTGTGCAGCCCAAAAAGGCTGGCTGAGGCACCACCTTGAATGTGGAAATGTGTGTCAGGAGGCAAAATAATTTTGGGGCGGCATAAGGTGGCGCACTCTTCATTTTGGGGCGGCATAAGGCGGCGCACTGTTCATTGTGGGGCGGCATAAGGCGGCGCGCTGTTCATATTGGGGCGGCATAAGGCGGCGCACTGTTCATTGTGGGGCAGCATAAGGTGGTGCACTGTTCATTGTGGGCAGCAGGATGCGGCGCGCTGATGGCCACAAGGCGGCGCGCTGGTGCTAACGCAAAGGAACACAGCCACAGCACAATGGTTAAGACACTGACCAATGGTGCAGGGACCAGCGGTTCAATCCTTCACAATGCCCATTGAAAAAGGCTAGCTGAGGCAGTATATTTTATGTTGTGGAGTGCTTTAGGAGGCTTTTTAATTCTATTTTGTGATAACTACTAGCAAACGCACTCTCACAGCATGTTAACATAAGGCGGACCATAAGGCACATGTTACAGTGCACCGTCTGCCAAGGCACCCTAGAATGTCCCCTATAGGGCAGCATGTATGTTGCGACACAGGATAATGTATAGTGCACCCTATATGGATGCCAACCATAAAGTGCCCTATAGGGCGCCCAATAAAGCACCCTCAGAGGCACCTTATGGGTACAGTACGCTGAGGGTGTTATTGCAGGCATCAACATATGTACAGTAAATGTAAAAAATGCTTTGGAAAACCCTATCACAGAACCCCACTGTGGGTATGAACCCATGACCTCTGGCTGCACAGGCAGTGGCGTAACCATTGGGCTACACCTGTAAGCAAGCTCCTGTCTGGCTGCAGATAGCCTGCATGTCACATCACAGACAGTCTGCTTGTGTAAACAGGATAGGGTTAGGCTACCCGTACCCATGATGCACTGCACATGCAAATCAGCTGTCCACAGATGCACACAAGATGGGAACTGCACTCCTAAAGCTACCCGGCCTGGTAGGGGGAGGTGTCCTTGTGCACCCACACAGCACCTCGGCCTGGTAGGGTGTCCTGAGTGGGTGGACAAACGGCAAAGAGTAGTTAAACACCATCACATTGTGCGGTTACTATGCCCACCCTGAGTGTGTGATGATGCGCCCAGGACCAGGTGCACAACACCTTGCATGACTGAATGCGGCCATGCCAGAGCTCCAAAGCAGCAATAACCTGTGAAATAGGTAGGTGCTGCATAAACATCTTGGAGATCGCTGTCTGCCACAGTTAGTGGAACCCCCCCCACCCCCCGGTGGATAAAACAGGGTCTCCCACCAACAGATCCCCATACTAGCCTCCCTTTCTGCCCCCCCCCCCCCCCCATGGCAGTAGAGCCAACCATCAACCCCAGTCCTGCTGGGGAAGTAGACACCCCCACCCCCCACAGGGCAGTCCAAGCAGCTCCACACACATCCATAACACAATATCAGACAGACATTAGGCCTGGATATTCATAGATGCACCCTACCACTATCTGATATTCTCCTGCAGCAAGCCATCGGCCACTGCACCCTGCAAGGCACTCCATCAAGACACATACCATCTGTGCTCAGTCTGCTGGTTTGTCCTGATGGAAATGCATGCACCCACAACTGGGGTGGCAGCACACACAAGCAGATAAGTCAATGAAAAGGCCCCAACAGGAAACCCATATATATCACACAAGAGAAACACAGTATAGCACTATGGGTGTGCCTAGCCATGCTGCCATCACTGCACACTCAGGATGAGAGTGATCCCCCAGCAGCACATACAGAGGTCCCCCTGTCTCTGTAGGTGGTGGCCGGGCACTACCATGTCCCTGCCAGTGCCCTATGCCCTGTGCAGCTGCATCCTGGTCAGCCCACCCTGTCTGAGATATACCCATGGTCCCTTGCTACTCATTATGCACATTAGCAGGCCAATACTGGCAACAGTGCTGGCAGTGTGGGCTGTGGAAGGGGCTTGCAGCCAGCACCCACTGTATAGACAGACACACACTTCCACACCTATGCCAGCATGGTGCTACTATTGAGGAGGTAATTAGCCTTGGCCACCAAACCTGTCCTAGGCACGGCAAGGCATGGATATGGTACGCAGTACTGCTGGGGATCACTCCCCAGGGTGGTAAACACCGTCAGAGGCCAGTCCTGGAGCACGCCCCGCAAACACCTAACAGATTGTTCTGATGGGGTCAACTAGCAGTATGTGCGTAACGTATGGATATCTATCTGCCAGTACTCCTAGCAAACGTCTCAGAGCTGTGTACCGTATACCTCAGGTGTAGGGTGACATTGCTAAGTTATGCAGGTTCTAGTATTGGGAGATGCACACAGGGTCCACTGTTCTGCCTCTCCAGGAGACATTGGCCAATGGGGCCTGTGGGTGTGGGTGTGGGTGTCTGCTCCTGTTGGCTGCTGCTTTACGGCAGAGATTCCCAACCCCAATCCAGGTCTGCATCACACTGTTCGTGTTTTCCTGCTGTCCCTCATGAATATGCATGAGCTACATCTACATGCCATGGGGGTGGTGCATAGATATACAGCACAGGCATTTGTATGAGTGGCAGCATGGAACCTGACTGGTGTTTGGCACACCAGGAATGCATTTGGGAGAGTCTGTTCATGGTGTCTGTGCTCAGTGGGGTAAAAGATAGACGTATTACCATTGCATATGTCCTCGACACGAAAGGTGTGTCCTTACTATCACTGTGTAGGTGTGGGAAAAATATGTGGCTAGGATTGGCGGAAGCGCCAGCTGGGCTTTGAACCTGTAACCTTCTGTTTTTGCATGCACTGTCTGTGTGCACTGCACCACCCTGTAGCCACAGATTGGCTGGTTTCCCTGGAATGTCCATGACTGTGGATCCGGCAGGGCCTGTCTGTTGCAGTGGACTGTGCCAGCCTGCAAATGGCTAGGCCTCTGTCTTCTGTGGCTAGCAGCCACTGCCCCCTGCACCACATGTACTCGTCCGCCAACATGCTGGCATGAGCTTCTCTCAGAAACAGCAGATGACCAGATTGCAATGTGGCAGTATGGGACTGCATTTGGGGGATTTGGCTGTAGGTAATGCCCATTGTTGTTGTGTTTTTGCAGTGTTGTGTAAAATATGGGTGTTTTCCCCATGCTTATGTTCCCTGCAATATAGGGGTGTCTGCGCTATCTTTGTTTAGTGGTGGGTAAAATATAGGGGCTGGGCTGGGCTGGGCTGGGCTGGCATGTGCTCCAGCTGGGATTTGAACCTCTGACCCTCTGGCCACTATGGCCACAGAGACAATGCAGCCCCTGGAGGTAGTATACCTGGCAGGATGGAGTCACAAACCCTGCTCTACGCATTTTTACTGTGGGCACATGCACTCTGGCTGGTGACAAACATGCATATAAACCCCGGAAATGACCACAGACACTGGGGGACAATATATCACCACGCTGGGCAAAAGTGATATTAATGGGCAACCATAGCAAACACTCCCAGGAAAGCTCCAAAAAGGACATTTGTTTTGGATGAGTCTCCGCTCCGTAGACCCTTCCAATATTCATTTCTTCTTTCTGGAGCTTTCCTGGGTGTGTTTTCTATATTTGCCCATTACTATAACTGTTCCCCAGCTGCATTACTATTTGTGATATTTTTGTTGTGGTCACTTTCTATTTTTATTTTCACTTTTGTGCTGTGCACACGTATCACACTGCTCACGTTTTGCAGGATTCCCCAGTTTTGCTGTACATTGCTGACGGAAATGGTTTCTCTTCCCTTTAAATGCCCTCTACCGCGAGTGTTTCACTCGCGGTAGTTTTGCTTTGGGATTCGGCCCCGATAATGTGCGGGGAGCCTCTCCCCTCCCCTTCCCCGCCCATTAAACCCATCTCTCCGCCCCTCAGGAACCTTCCTCCGCCCTCCGTTAGCTGTTCCACGCCTCTATCGGACATTTGCGGGCCTGTACTTGTGCGGGGCCCGTTATTGTGCCGCGCACCTGTGCGGGGGTGACACGCACGATTGCGGGGCGTTTAAGCGCTCTTAAGTACCGCTTTTAGTGCGCTATTTTGCGGCGCGCAAATTAGCGGTTTTTAGTAAACATGCCCCAAAGACTTGCTTATAGAATCTTACCATATCAGCCTCCACTTGTAGTGTGCTGGGCAATGTATTAATAATACATGAGCCCGGCCACCAATAAAATGTGCTCCACTTTACATACACCATTTACAAACGTTTTTTTTAAATATCCTCAACTAGTTGAACCGAAATGATGGCTGAGCCTGATAAAGATCAACAATCAATTTAAGATTCATAGGGTCCCTTTTATTAAATCACGGTAGCCAGTTAACGTATGTTTGAATGTGCTGCTGTTGGTGGCCAGGAACACTTAAGCGTAAGCATGCCAGCTGCCGCACGTTAAATGCATGGTAATCAGCCATTTTCGGATGTGGCAGGGAAGGGGTGGAGTGTGGGCATGGAGAGAGCTTTACTGCTAACGTCAGGGTAATCGCTGTACATTCCGAGGCATGTAGCTGCTAACGCAAGTTCACCTAACGATACCTCTGTGGGAGTCATTAGGTGAACCCGCCTTTCTGACGTGGACGTTAGGGCAGCCTGTCATGGGTTAGCTGCTGGAAACATGCTGATCACACTCCCAACAGCTAGCATAGAGGCTTTGCACTTAACATGTATTTTTTGGCGCATTAATTGCAAAGCCTTAGCGGGCTTTAGTAAAAGCAACCCATAGAATCACGATTCTAAATGCCGTAAAAAAAGACAGCATTACTGTCTTAAAAATAGGCAATCGACGAAGAGCCTATAAACTGGGAGCGATATGTTCCCATAAACCAAATCCCATATGAAGGCATGTTTGAACTAACTGTACTGCAGGCAACTCAGGCAAATTTAACCAGCGGAGTAGAACAACTTGATCATGTCAAATCAATTTTTTTGTCGGAGAAGTCAGCTAAGTGAAGAGGAAGTCTCCTCTCACCGTCGTGACCTATCCATTTTAATTAAAGCATAAGTACAGCATTGTTACTTAGCTGCATGTTGAATTCATGAGGGTTGCTCCGAATACCACAGTCAGCAGTATCGCAAACCTGTTCAGAAGACCACACCACCGTAGCACCACCCTTATCAGCTTGTCTAATTACAACATCAGCTTTCGCCAGTTGCATCAAGGCCTTATGTTGAACTTGTGACAAATTATGACGAAAAGGAAAATGTGTTTTCTCCAACTGGAGAAGCTCCATAAAGATGAGATCCTGATAAGTGGAGATGGCCACATCCAATTTTTCAGGAAGCTGAGGGTAATACAGCATTTTGCAGATCAGGGTAACCCCGTGGATATATCTCTGGTAAAGAGGCCCTCTAGATGGCAACCCCCTGGAAAATTGGATGCAGCCATCTCCACTTATCATGATCTCATCTTTACGGAGCTTCTCCAGTTGGAGACTTCTCTGACAAAAAAATTGATTTGACATGATCAAGTTGTTCTACTCCGCTGGTTAAATTTGCCTGGGTTTGTTATTTATGGTGCTATTTTTCTAACCTGGCTGTGGGTATCTATTTTTGAGTTCTGCAGGCAACTCAGACAATGATAGCCCTAGATAAACAGAGTTACAATAATCCTTTGAGAAAATCAAAACTCATCCAGAATGTCAAGGGAGTTCTGCTGGTGCCACAGATGGATCCAATAAAGTGAACTTTCATTAAATCCTTAATCTGGGCACTCAGGTCTCACTGTTAATTTGCGCTCTAAGGTGCGTAGCCATTGACATCGAACTTTAACTGCAGGTATTCAGTATTGAATATCTGCGGTTGCCACACACGGCACAGAAGCAAATCATTCAGCGGCAATATTCAGTCGCTGTCCAGTTAGCTCCGGTGGCAAAATTTAGAACAGTTTTTGCTGTGCCTTTCACCGCTAAGGGATAACCGGGCAGTGGCTGAATATCACTGCTATGCGGTTATCCCCAGAACACCCCCAACTTGCCCCCAACACACCCCAACGCTAAGCGGTTAGCATCGGGGCTTATAGCAGCATTATTCAAGGATATTCAGTAGCACTAACAGCCGCTGAATATCCCACTTAGGGCATGTAATGCCTTTGAATATCGGGCCCGCAGTGTCAAGTGAGAATCTTATAAAATTCCTAAATAGCAGACTTCATCATGAACTGAAACAGATTGCCCAGCTAGCTGCAACAAGATACCACTGCTGCATCTCGACTCACTACCAAAGTCTCTATTTCCTTGGATTCATAGCAAAGTTGTTAAATGTTAACCATTCAAATATTGTAGTCCTGCAACTTTCCATAACTGTGTGTGCTTTATTCATGTTCAAACTGCAATGAGCACATATCAAAATGTTGTCTGCATAAATTTAGTAGCTGACATTTTGCTATTTTAGAATATTGCACTATGGCCACAAATAGAAATTAAACAAAGGAGAAGATAACACAGATCGCTGTGGGATGCTCATGTGTAAGGGCCGCCAGTCTGAAACCTGACTGTGCAGGAACACTTGTCGCATTCCAAGAATCAAACAACATTCAGTCCAGGCTTACCTTCAATATGGGCAGCAATACTAAAAATACAATGGTATCAAAAGACACTGAATTATACTAGAGGACCTGTAAGAATGATTTATTTGAGTCTAATCCCATAGCAAACAACCCAATGAAGACACCAGCAGGATTTCAGTGCTGTCTTTGCCATGGAACCCCTAATGTAGTATGTCCAAAAAATCATTCTCATCTAGGAATTCCAAGATTTAATTAATTTGAAAACTATGCAGATGAATCAGCTTATAAGACTTTACTAAAAACTCATGGGTCAATATTTAAACTTCATAGTTGGCGAGCAGCACGGAATATCCATAAAGAGCAGGATGCACTACCGCTATGAGGATAGTAGTGATATCATGACCACTATTTGGATAAAGTTAGAGTAGCTTTTATGCTGTCCTACTGTTATCCAGATAATGGTCTCAATATCAACACTTTGGGCCCGATTCCATTGAAGACGTCTAACCTCGCGGGATCAGAATCGCGAACAGCACTGTATGTGCAGGCCAGGACTGCGATTCAGTCCCGGCCTGCACGTACAGCGCTAGCCCAGCTAACGCAGCCAGGGTTTTTAAGTGGAGCTGTGGCGCCATGGCATCCTGTTGCCATGGCACCGTGACTTCATTTAAAAGCCGCGATGCCAGCCGCTTCCCACAAAGTTAATTCCCCACAGCCTGACCCCTCATCCGGCCTCCTAAGGCCAAGGTTGGGCTGCGGGGGATTAACTTTGTCCCCCCCTAGCCCCTTCCGTGCCCCAACACCATGAAAAAAGAACATCACTGGACATTTCGCTGGTCCTGGATGTACAGGGCCGACATTAGAATAGGCCCTGTACGTCCAGGGCCGGCGACCGCCCACTGCCTGGCAACTCTCTGCCTCTGGGCCACCTCTTCCCTGCCCCTGACTAACTTCCTTGCTGTGACCTCTCCTTTTAATCATATTTTTTAAAGAAAGTGATCAAAATGAATACACTTAACTTTTCTTCGAGCTTGCCAAACAACCCAGAATTTCAAAATTCACGACGTGGCACGTTTTGCGTTTGAAATCACCGACCCTGCATCAGGTTACCCTGACGTATTGGAGTTTTCCTTTACTGACTGGTGAATTAAAAAGATATTGGTGGACTTCCGTGATTGGTTTTTCATTCTGGTTTCGTCAGCTTCAACGTCAGATGCCGGTTTTAAAAGAATGAACGGTGCTGCTCTTTGGAACTTGAAGCTTTTGCAACTATAGGAATTTACTTAACCTGATGCAGGATCGGTGATTTCAGACCCGAAACGTGCCATGTCGTGAATTTTTAAATTCTGGGTTGTTTGGCAAGCTCGAAGAAAAGCTAAGTGTATTAATTTTGATCACTTTCTTTAAAAAATATGATTAAAAGGAGAGGTCACAGTGAGGGGATGGATTTTATTCCTCCTGCTTGTGTATGACAACTCTGACAAAAAGAGTTTTTCACTGTTACATATCAGAGATAATAACCACTGGCAAGGGAACAGTAAGAAGATTTCCATTCTGAGAATGAAGAAGGCTCAGTGGGTGATAAGGAGGAAGCACCAAATCTTAAATTTGAGTTTCAGGTGAAAAGAGAGTCAATGCTGTGCTGATAAAAATGGAGTCATATGGTCAAATCTGCATGTACTACAAGACAGTTTAATACTATATCTTTATTCTGAGAAAGTTGCAAATGATGAATAGAAGATAATATTAGACCATCGTAAAGAGAATTACAGCAATTGATTTGGCTAATTATAAGAGCATGTGTCAGATATAGCAAATATTTGTTATCTGATAAGGACTTGAAGATATAACCTGTCTCAAGGCCAAAAAGGAGTTCTTTATTCCATATTAAATTTCTTGTAAGAATGTCATAATTCAATAGATAGCCCATGAGTAGCTGGTGATAATAGAGGTAGTGATTGCTTTCAAGAAATCCAAATAGTAAAATTGACTAGTATCCGTGTTGTGCCTTGGGGTCTTTATGAGTGAGTAAGATTTCAAAAAATTTAAAAAATGTGGCATAAACTATCAATTAACTATGAATTCATAAATATTATGATTTTAACTTCCTATAAATTATTATTTTTTTATTATTTGAGTGTTTCTGAAAATACTTCTCTTTATAAACAAGACTTCAAACTCGATCCTTACCACACCATGGAACCTCTCAAAAGATGTACATATATTTGTTTTTTCATATATTTTTATATTTGTGTTTATATAGAGGAGTTCAATACACATAATATGAGCTATGAGGAACAATTCAACCCCAGTGTACCTCATTTAATATCATCAACACTCCTCCACTTATTTTGAGGTGTTCTTATACCACTTGTAACCATAAAAGCAAAAGAATATAAGTACTTATCACAAAAGTGGATATCAGTTGTCAGTCCACTACACTGCTGTCATTGCTGTGGCGGCTGAATATACTTGCCACTTCAGTTCATTGCAGTATATAATAATATGATAAAGATGATCATTATGCCATATTCACATCATCAATTGACTTTTGTTTTTCACATCATCAAGAGGTTCCCAGGTTGTCCCAGTGTTCACAAAAAATCCATAAAAAGGATAAAAATCCATCAACAAAACATCAACCCATCCATTGGTTTCACCAGTCTCCACCGGCTTCTTCAGGGAGTAGGAGATGCATATTCAAAAACCTTTTCAATCCAAAGAAATGTTTAAACAACTGACAATGGGCATTCACTTTTGAGGTAAGTACTGAAGGTCAAAGGTTCAAGTCCCAGCTGTGGTTCCTGCCAACCCAGTCCCCATATTTTACCCACTACTAAAACGTGCTAATACAGACAGAACCTTTATTGCAGATGACGTAAACATGCCCAAAACACCTACATTTTACCCTACAGAGCACAGACACCATAAACAGGTGCATTACCTAGAGCAGAGTCTCCCAAATGCAGTCCTGGAGGGCCAAGCACCATTCAGGTTCCATGCTGCCTCTAATAAAGATGCCTGTGCTGCATTTCTATGCACCGCCCCCATGGTATGCAGATGTAACTCATGCATATTCATGAGGGACAGCATGAAAACCCGAACAGTGTTTGACACACCAGGACTGGAGTTGGGAACCTCTGCCGTAAAGCAGCAGCCAACAGGGTGTTGGGAAATTTGGCTTAGGTCTGCTTATATATTGGCTTTATATGACTGCACCCTTACCTGGTGAAACTACACAGCATATGGAAGGCACAGAAGACAAGCATGTGGGTATAAAGGAGTAGATGCGGCCTGCTATGGAGGAGTCTGGGTAACCATGTTCTGCATAGGAGTATGCAAAATATTGGGCCTAGCAGTATTGTAGCCTAACAAGAAAATACAGGCCCAGCTAAGAATTCAAAAAATTCAAACTAATGAGTACGAGCACTCCTGCCCTGAAGGTTTCAATTAGTGCCAAGAAGGAAAAACACAGGAAGGGGCAGAGGTTACAGGCCATGCATAGATAGGCAGACCTTGATAAGTAGATCCAGATGTATAAACGTAAAAGGGATCCTCCCCTGGGGAAAAGTGTTACAGGAAGCCTGGGGCCCTGCTAACACCTAAGAATTTATGATGAATTCACTGAAACTAATTTGAAGCAGACATTTGAGGCAAAGAGAAATGTACATAAACCAGCCATTTTAAAGAATCGTGGGCAGTACTTTCTCCCCTTACAGAGAGAAGGTGCTGTCCGTCATCTCTAGACAGGCATTTGCTGTTTTACTATTTTATAATCACTTTTGTTATTCTAAATAAAAGTCTTTGTAGCTAAAGCAACTGCCGTCTAAGTAATTCGTTGGTAATTGGTGATATTTGGGGAACTGTTTGTGGAACCAGGCCACAAGGGGCAGACACACCCGCACCCACAGGCTCCATTATCCAATGCCTCCTGGAGAGGCAGAACATTGGGCCCTGCGTGCATCTCCCAATACTAGCACTTGCATACCTTAGCAATGCCACCCTAAACCTGGGAATGCGGTACACAGCTATCAAAAGTTGCTATGATTACTGGCAGATAGCAATTCCGAAGTTAAGCACAATTTTCTGATTGAGCTGCATCATGGCAACCTTTCTGATGTCTGTGGAGTGTGCTACAGGTCTGTCTGACAGTGTTTACCACCTTGGGGAGTGACCCCAACAGTATTGCGTATCATAGCCATGCCTGCACTGTGCCCAGGACTGGAGCGGTGGCCAGGACTGCCAAACACCTCTATAGTTGTACAATGCTGGCATAGGTGTGGGAATGTGTGTCTGTCTATCCAGTGTGTGGTGGCTGCAAACACCCTCCACAGCCCACACTGCCAGCACTGTTGCCAGTATTGGCCAGCCAATGTGCATAATGAGGAGCAATGTACCATGGGTATAGCCTGGACAGGGTGGCCTGGCCAGGATGCATCTGCACAGGGAATAGGGCAATGGCTGGGACAATGTAGTGCCCGGCCACCACCTGCACAGACAGGGTGGCCACAGCATGTCCTGCTGGGAGATCACTCTCACCCTGACTGAGCAGTGACCACGGCATGGCTAGGTTCCCCCATAGTGCTATATAGTATTTCTTTCATGTAATATTTATGGGTTCTCTTTTGGGGCCCAATCACTGACTTATCTGCTTGGTGTGTATGCTGACATCCAAGTTCTGGGTGCATGCATCTTCTCCAGGAACATGCACTACAGACTAGCTAGCAGACTGTCTGCAGCTAGTATGTGTCTTGTTGGAACACCTTGCAGGGTGCAGTGGCTAGAGGCTTGCTGCAGGAGAATATCAGATAGTGGTGGGGTGCAGCTGAGCATTTCCAGGCCTAATGTCTGTCTGCTATTACTTTATGGATGTGTACAGGGCTGCATTGACTGTCCTGTAGGGTGTCTGTTCCCCAGCAGGACTTGGGTTGATGGTTCCCTCTACTGCCATCATTGCAGGGAGGTAGAATGTGGATCTGTTGGTGGGAACCTCTGTTTCCCACCCTCAGCCCCAAAGAGTGGGTTGGGTGGTGGTATATAATCTGCCTATGGGTCCATAAGGGCTAAACCTGACTGAGAAATACAGATGTATCCAAGGTGTGTCTGCAGGAACTACCTATCTCACACACTAGCATTGCTGAGGACCTGCAGCATGGCCTATTTCTGCCATGGAAGGTGCTGTGGACCTGGTGCTGGGCGCCCCACCTCACCCTCAGGGTGAGCACAGTACCCGCACAATGTGACGGTGTGTAGCTACTCTGTGCCAGTAACACACATGGTCAGTTCCCCCTACCAGGCTGAGGTGCTGTGGGGGTGCATACCCCATCTTGTGATCATCTGTAGACTGCTGATTTGCATGTGCAGTGCATCATGGATATGGGTGGGTTAACCCTATCCTGGTGATCACAGCAGACTGTTTGCGTGGTGTCGTGCAGTCCTTCTGCAACCAGCTAGGGGTTTGTTGGCAGCTGTAGCCCACTGATTGCTTCACTGCCTGTGGAGCCAGAGGTCATGGTTTCAAACCCACAGTGGGTTTATTTAATAGGGCTGTCCGAAGCATTGTCTATTTTTGATGTACATTAGTGCTGCCAGCAAAAACACCCTCAGAGTACTGTAACCATAAGGTGCCTCAGAAGGCGCTTATAGGGCGCCCTATAGGGCCCTATAAAGTGCCTTCTGAGGCACCTTATGGTTACAGTCCATATAAGGTGCCTTATGAGGTGTCCTATGGAGCGCCTTATAGGGTGCCCTATAGGGAACATTATAGGGTGCCGTGGCAGACAGTGCACTTTATAATGTGCCCTATGGAGTGTCTTATAGGGTGCCTTATGCGGCACCTTAGGTTACGTCACGTGAGGGTGTGTTTCCTGGCAGCAATAATTAAAATACAAATAAAATGCCTCAAGAAACAATACTTACATGTCAAAGCTGATGCTTTAGCCAGCCTTATGCATTAGGCATACTGGGGGGATCAAACTCATGACCCCTGTATCATCAGTCAGTGTATTAACCATTGTGCTACACCTCTGTTTCTATGTTTGCATGTCTGGGCGCCTACCTAAGATTACCGCGCGTTAACGTGCTTTAGCAGCGCTTCACCCGATAATGTGCGCAGCAGCGTGCGTTATCACGCGATAATCTCGTTTTGCTACTTTAAGACTGAAACGCCTACTCCTTTTATGGCAGCCTGCACACTATCGCCAGGCGCACGTTAAGACGGTTTAGTAATCATACCCCTTAACATGCAGTCAGCGTTAGTGTGCAGGATGCCATATAAGGTAGTGGGCGTTCCTGTCTTAAGGTAACATTTAGGGTTATCATGCGATAAGGTACTTTTTCATGCGATAGAGGGAGCTGTGGCACGTTAATGCGCGTTAGCCTTAATTAGGTGTGCTGACCTACAAACACAGTAACAGAGGTGTAGCACAGTGGTTAATACATTGACTGATAAAACAGGGGTCATGAGTTCAATCCCCCAGTGGGCCTGATGAGTAAGGCTGTCTGAGGCATTGCCCTTTACTTTAAATCAGTTTGTGTGGTGACCTGCAGTCCTTCTGTAGCCAGCCAGGGGTTTGTTAGTAGCTGTAGCTCACTGGTAACTTCACTGCCTGTGGAGCCAGAGGTCATGGGTTTAATCCCACAGTGGGGTTATTTGATAGGGCAGTCTGAGGCATTTTCTTTTTTAATTTAATTAGTGCTGCCAGCAAACACAACCTCACAGTGCTGTAACCTAAGGTGCCGCATAAGGCGCCCTATAAGGCACTCCAGAGGGCACATTATAAAGTGCACTGTTCGCCAAGGCATCTTATAATGTTCCTTATAGGGCGCCTTATAATGCACCTTATAGGGTGCTTTATAGGGCGCCTTATAGAGCACTTTAGAGGGCGCCTTATGAGGCACCTTAAGGCTACAGCACTGTGAGGGTGGTTTTGCTGGCAGCACTAATTTAGATTAAAAAAGTAAATGCCTCAGACAGCCCTATCAAATAACCCCACTGTGGGATCAAAGCCATGACTTCTGGCTCCATAGGCAGTGAAGTAACCACTGGGCTACAGCTCTATAGCTACTAACAAACCCCTGGCTGGCTACAGAAGGACTGCAGGTCACCACACAAACTGTCTGCTGCGGTTACCAGGATAGGTTTAACCCACCCGTACCCATGATGCACTGCACATGCAAATCAGCAGTCTACAGATGATCACAAGATGGGGTATGCACCCCCACAGCACCTCAGCTTGGTAGGGGGTACTGACCGTGTGTGTTACTGGCACAGAGTAACTACAGACTGTCACATTGTGCGGTTACTGTGCTCACCCTGAGGGTGAGGTGGGGCGCCAGCATAGACCCTTCCAAAATTCATACCTCTTTTTTGGAGCTTTCTTGGGAGTGTTTTTTGATGTTTCTCAGTGATATCACTATTGCCCAGCTTGGTTATGTTTTTTTTACATTTTCTTTTGTTCATTTTCACTGTTTATTTGCCCTTTTGTTCCGTTCACGTGTATCACACTTATCACTTTTTGCAGGTTTCCCTGGTTTTGCTGTACATTGCTGACGGAAATGGTTTCTTTTCCCTTTAAATCAGCTCTAACGCCAGGGTTTCACTGGCGTTAGTTTTCAGCCTCGCATTTCACAGCGTTAGTGTGCAGGGAGCTTCTCCCCTCCCCTCTCCGCCCATTGACCCTCTCTCTCCGCCCCTGGGGAGCCTTCCTCCACTCTCCGGGAGCCTTTCTCCGCCTTCAGCACTCGTTTGCACCGCTGCGCGCGTTATCACACGCTAAGGCACCTTATCATCCGGTAAAGCGCCATTATTGTGCGATAAGGCACCTTATCGTGTGATAACATGACAGCAGTGCAAATAGCGCCTTTAGTAAACATACCCCTAAAAGTTGTTGAGGCTCAAAGAACAAATATACTCTATCTTTATAAGAAACGCAACATTTAACAGGAATTTCAACTGAAAAGTTATCCCAAAGCTAGGACCCTTGGTCTAAGGCCCAGAAATTTCTTTCTTCTCAACTGGGAAACACGAGACAAATCAGGAGAATACCTCATTAAAGTTCTTAAAATATGACCTAAGAATTAAAGATTTATCAGACTCCAGGGCAAGCATAACAAGAAGGGTAGGTGGGGGGCGGAGCCTGATGTCCAGCAGGATGGTCGCATAACGCTGAGGCTCCCGAGAGGCCTACTCAGAATCCTGAATTAACACCGTACATATCTGGAACTTCTGCTCTGATATTACCGGGGCACATTGGTGAGATGGCGGGGACCAAACCTACGCGCCTGGAATTTGGATCTCCCGCGGCTTCTCACGGCAAACGTTCCAAAACTGAACCTCCGTCCCCGCAGAAGGGGCTGGCCGCGCGCGAGGGCCCCGAAATGCAGCAGGAAATCCTCGCAGAGATTAGAGGGGTCAAAGACCTCGTGCAGTCAAACGGTGAAGCACTCCGAGCGCTGCGGGAAGATTTTGGTGTGCTGCAAAGCAAGCTAGAAGGGCTTTCTTCGCGTCAGGACAAAATGGAGAGCATATTGGACTCCCATGCGGCCCGGTTGTCCAAACTCGACAAAGTTGAACGTCAGGTGCGGGCCTTGCAGAAAGAAGTGGAAGATGGCAATAATAGAGCGCGCCGCAACAACATACGGCTCGTGGGCATACCGGAGGGAGCGGAATCGGGAGACATGAAAGAGTTTTTATGCAAAATCCTCCCTTCCCTGCTCCAAATCACTTTTACCAAAGATTTGGAGATCGATCGCGCTCATCGTGTACCCACTAGCATAGCGCTCAACAGGAAGACCCCGCGGCCTATCATTTTTCGACTTTTGAGATATCAACACGTTGAGCAAATTCTGAATGCCTCTCGGGCAAAGGGCCATATGGAGTTTGAGAGCCACAAGATCTCCTTCTATCCTGATTTGGCTAAACCCACGGTCGACCGCCGAAAGCGCTTTTTGGAATTCCGACCGAGGCTTCAACAACTACAAGCACGCTATGGCCTGATGTACCCGGCCAAGCTCCGAGTCACGCTTCACAATCAGACAAGAACATTTGAGGACCCTGATCTACTAGCGGAGTTTTTGGATTCCAAAGAAGCCGACTTGATGCGCTGACTTCTAGAACACTCCTGCAAGTATTCTCATATCCGCTGTACCTGCCATATCGGATCTGCCGCGGCCCAGCATAGAGTCTGGCGAGGGCAGTTTGTTGCCTTACGTTTGAAGATATCTGTGACCCGACTCCATCTACCCACAGTAGACTCGATGAGTATCAGAGACAGTGTTAATCATGGACTCTGGTGTTTCTTTTCTTTTTTTTCATGTCTTTCTATTTCCTCTCTAGGGCCTCCTCCCGCAGACATATGGTCGCCATATTCTTTGGGGGTTTTGCTTCTTCTCTAAGATACTTTGATATATACTTTCCAATATGGGGTGTATTATCTAGAATACTCGGTGATTATGTCATTGTTGCACAGATCCTGATTATGCTGTATGTTTTCAAGCGCCCTTACCTAAAATGTCTCTTACCGATTGATGGCACCATGTAAGATTTTCTCATTGAACGTGAAAGGAATCAATAATCCGATAAAACGGAAGAAAATCCTAAGCTACCTAAGTCAGGAAGCTGCGGATCTGATTTTTCTCCAAGAAACGCATTTAAATTCGAAGGAAACTCTTAAACTCAATATTAAACCTTACATGGTGGCCGCCTATTCCCCAGCCGTTTCTAAGAAATGTGGGGTTGCCATACTGGTTAGGAAATCTTTACATGCTACTATTATTGCGACTAGCTCAGATACAGAAGGTAGATGGTCCAGAGTTCACCTCAAGATAGGTAGCCTTGAAGTTACATGTATATGCCTTTACGCTCCTAATGTGGATGACCCTGCCTTTTTTGCTACCATTGCTCAGGTTGCGCAGGCCTCTGCTAGTACTTCATTGATAATTGGGGGGGATTTCAATCTAGTCCTTGATCCCCTGATTGACAAACAGCCGCCTAGGACAAGTGGTCCCCCCAAGAGTCACATCACGCTTACCTCCCTGATCAAAGACCTTGCTTTAGTTGATCTATGGAGGTTACTACACCCCAATGAGCTTGACTTCACCTTTTTCTCTTCCCCTCATAAATCCCAGTCTCGCATAGACTTCTTTCTCATATCAAAACTGTTAGTTCCTCAGGTGGACACTGCAAAGATTCACTCCCAACATATTTCAGATCATGCTGCCATTTCCTTTCAATTACACACTGCTGCACCCCAAGGGAATTCGGGGGCCTGGTTCTTTGATAGAGCCCTGTTAACTCAGCCAGAGTTCCAGTTAGAAATTCGAGCAGCCATACAGGATTACTTCCATTTTAATTTACCCCAGGATACTGCGAATTGGGCTTGGTGGGAGGGCTTCAAAGCGGCCATTCGAGCAACGATCACTAGCTATCAAATCCGCCTGCGAAAACAACGCAAACAGCAGCTACTCATACTAGACCAACAAATAAAAGCAGGCGAACGAGTTCTCACTTCACGTACTGATCCATGTGTATTAATTCGATTACAGCGTCTCCGTTTTCAATATAATTCAATCCTCTCAACTGCAGCTTCTAAGAGTATTGAGCTTCAGCGAGGGACATATTATCGTGAAAATAATCGTGCCGGTCGACTCTTAGCCAACGCCTTGAAAGGTCAAAAAGAAGCCAAACGCGTAGCGGCCCTTCGAGCTCCACAGGGAGGGGGCATAGTGACCACAGACTCCGACATTGTAGAGCTCTTTCGGGATTTCTATACCCGCCTATATCAATCTGAATGTGAGTTCTCGTCAGAGGCATTCGAGCGATTGCTTTCTGGCATTCAGCGGCCGACCCTCTCTGAAGATGATAGGGATGCGATGGATGAACCCTTCTCTACTTCAGAGATCCAATCTGCCCTAAAACGAACAGCCTCGGGCCGTGCCGCAGGGCCCGATGGTCTCCCGACCGAATTCTACAGAACGTTCAGTGCAGATTTAGTTCCCTATTTGCAACTCTATTTTACTGCCCTTGCGGTAGATACATCCTCTTTGGGATCCTTTTCTGCAGCTAATGTGGTAGTATTTGAGAAAGAAGGCAGAGACCCGCTACTAACCGCCAACTACCGTCCAATTTCCCTACTTAATGCCGATTATAAGATCTTCGCAACGATCTTGGCCACCCGGCTATCTGACAGGATGGCCACCCTAATTCACCCCGACCAATGCGGTTTTATACCCGGCAGATCAACTGCTGACAATGCTCGGACCTTGTGCCATGTGCTATCCAGTGCTGCTAATCTAGATCATCCATGGGTGGGTCTTTCCCTAGATGCCGAAAAAGCCTTTGACCGCCTAGAATGGCCCTTCTTATTTGCAGTTCTCCGATGGTATGGCTTTGGGGAGGGCTTCCTCCGATATCTCCAGGTCATGTATACTCAACCCGTCGCCAGTATTTGTGTAAATGCCATTAAGTCTCAGCCATTTAATCTCCAAAGAGGCACGCGTCAAGGTTGCCCCCTATCACCAATGCTCTTTGATCTAGCTCTTGAACCCCTAGCCCTACTTATTAGACATTCCGCACATATCCGTGGTGTCCCCTTCAGTCATAGGGAGATTAAACTCTCTGCATATGCAGATGACCTTATGCTTTTCGTATCCCTCGATTCGGTTCCAGCTGTCTTGGATCTGATTGACGGCTACTCACAATTATCGGGCTATAAAATTAACTGGACCAAATCTGTAGCATTCCCACTGAACCGCTGGGTACATGAGGCTGACATGCAGGCCTTTCCCTTCCTTTGGCAATCCCGCATGGTGAAGTATCTCGGGGTCCATTACTGTTCTCCTTTAGAAGACACTATCAGTTTTAATGCCAAGGAGGTAGTCTCCAAAGTCCGTGAGCTCACAAATCGTTGGTCTCCCTTATCTCTCACATGGTGGGGCCGCTTAGAAACTGTGAAAATGATGATAGTCCCCAAAGTGAACTACATTTTAGAAATGCTGCCATGCTTACTCCCGCTACATACTTATAAAGCTATTGAGGGCCTTCTCGTCCGTTATCTCTGGCAGGGCAAGCCACCAAGGATAGCTAAACAAAAACTACAGTCTGCGAAGGAAAGAGGGGGCACCAGATTTCCTGATTTTCTTAGATATCATCAAGCTTTCCTACTTAAGCAAGGTGCCCGATGGCTAGATGCCTCAACGGACAGCAGACCAGTTTGGCTTGACATAGAAGAGGAGCTTAGTAGCCCAATTCCGTTGACCCATCTCCCCGGTATGTCCTATCCAGTAGACACCTGTCATCCACCAATGATTGTCGATACTCTTGCGGCCTTTAACACTCTCATTCTATCACTGGGCCCGAACGTATGCCCTCAGGACGGACTCCCGCTATGGAATAACCCCAGAATTCAAGTCCTACATAGAACGATAGCCTGGAAACCCTGGTACTCAAGGGGGATCTGGACACCCCAACAGCTTTTCTCTGCAGCTCGTTGGAAAACCATTTCTGACTTACAAAAGGAATTTGCATTACCAGCAAAACACTACTTTCAATTGATGCAGCTTCAACACTGCCTCAAAAGTGTTCGAATCCTGCCGCCCTCTTCCCCTACTGAGGACGGGCTATTAGAGATAGTTCACTCTATTAGTAGTACACATGGGGTAGCCTCTAACTTTTATAAAATATTATGTCAGGGTACAGACACGGCCACTTTTAGAGCCCAACAAGCCTGGGAGCGCGAACTGCAAACCACTTTAACCCCTGTGCAATGGAGCGTTTTCTGGAGCAAAGTAGTGCGGGTCTCCCGGTCTGCCTCTGTTACCCAAACTCTGTTCTTTTTCGCACACAGATGCTTCTATACCCCAGAAAAAATTGCCAAATGGAACACAAATGCTAGGGACCAGTGTTGGTCTTGCCATACTGCTGTAGGAACCCTCGCTCATGTTATTTATGAATGTCCTCAACTACAGGTTTATTGGAGGCGGGTCTGGGGTCGTATTCAATTTATCTTACACCTTCATGAACCTCTCTCTTGGAAGATCGTGGGACTCCGCTCTGCGGCGGAGGTCCCCTCTCTTCCTAAGAAGGGTCGCTTTCTCCTTGATTTCATGCTGGGTATTGCCATCTGCTTAATCACGAGGAATTGGAAGGATAGCTCCCGACTTACTGTCAATGAATGGTGGAACCTCGTCTGCTTATATAGTAAATATGAGCAGATACCTCGGAGAGCTATTCCCCATGCCCAACCTCACTCTTGCTTGTCTAAATGGCAGATGCTTAATGATTATGTACAATCTGCTCGTTGTTCCAACATGCCTGTATAATGTGCACTCATCATGTTTCAGATCACCGTTAGGTTTCGTAACACAATAATGTAAGTACACGCCCGCTTCGGGAATGATTAAGTTTTCTAGAGAAGAAGCAGGGGGGAGGGGGGTGGGAGGGGTTTACTTTGGTGTATGTATTACACTTTATGTATCTGTCTTTTAGCTGTATGTCTTCCTTTTCCTTTGTTGTTATAAAACGAAAATAAAGAATTTAAAAAAAAAAAACAAGAAGGGTAGGTCTATGTGTAATGATCTCCAGGGAGTTTTTCCAAAAACCCTGCAAGGTCACCAGGCCCCAGAGAAACAGGAGCAGAAGCAGTACCTTAGTTCCCTGCATCCAGAGACAAATACTGTGCTCTAATAGGGTCGGGGGTCAGAATTTTCAGGAGGAATCTTTAAAATCTCTCTGAAGTATTTCCTCACCATCTCCAAAGATGACATAATTAGAGAGCTGTGAAAATTCAAGAATCATAGATTACTTTGAAGAGCCTGATTTTCTAGATATTCTATCTTCCGAGAGAGCACAGTTCTGTCCTTAATCTTGGTAGTAACCAGATCTCAAAGATGTCCATGTTCCATCTTGGTAAGTCTTTCAGCTTGCTCCTCCTGCACTCTGGAGACAGTGCAATAACTACTTTTTACCAATGGTAATTTAGTACTTACAAATCCACCAAAGAATTTAGGGAAGTGTTCAAAGCTGCTATACCGTCCCATAGCACATCCATAGTAACCACCACAGGTTTCACCATCTCACAAATTCTGGAAGGAATGACCACTCAAGGCTCCGCCACCAATACCTCTACTCCAAATATTGCCGATCCCACAGCTCCTCCTTGCTGTGTCGTAGGGCCAAGAATGGAAATCGCTGTTTCTGGAGTGCCCTCTTCACTCCCCTTCAATGGCATGCTCATCAGCTGAAGCACTTCTCCAGCCAGCAGACTATTTCTGGGTTGTGGAGGAGGAGTTTGTTGTTCCGGAGAGAACAAAACACCCAATGCGCTCATAACCGACCCTTCACCAGGGGGCCTGACGAAGATGCTGCTCCTGTGCCAGGAACAAAGCTGCGCAAGTCCAAAGTCCTTTGCCCAGGTATGGTCTCCTTCATGGGTTTTGATTCCATTCACCCATTTGAAAACTGATAATACAGCCTAGAACATTCATATTATATTTCATTTTGTGATAATCATAGGCCACTAATTTGGGATTATAACAATAACTAAACTTCCTGCATTCAAAACAGTAATGTACTGTCGAGAATTTTAATCATCAATGTAAAGCACTAGCAAATGTAAATTCATACATGTTAGATTGCTTCTTGCAGTTCATTCAAGTACTTTAATGTTGCTTATGTAAGAAATAAAGTAGGTCACGTGATGTTATACTTTTTTACTGGAACAGCCAATAAGTTTTCTCAGCATATCTTTTGGATCCTTTCTTTAGGCACCTTTTATTAGATGTACCAAGGGGGTTTTTTTTGTTGTTTCAGAGGATCCTGCTTGCCCCACCACATACTTGGTGCCCCTACCTACTCTTCCCTTTCTTCAAAAAAACCACAGACTCAACACACACCATTTTTGGAAATACACTGGTATCTAGCAACCACTGCAACCATATCAATTTTGATACCCAAAAAGGTGAGCTTCAGTATAGGGCTCTCCATCTTCTCTGATGCCAATGAGATGCCAAATTCCTGAAACAAACTAATGAAAGCTTCTATCAATAATTTACAAGCATCCAAATGACTAGGCCCCACAAATAGAAAGTCATCTATATATTGAACCATGTTTTAATACTCTTCAGTTTATCTCTGTGAAGAATGAACTTAGCGAGCAAGAAAGAGAAAGGAAAGTCTGGGTAGTTTAGAAAGTGGGAACCAACTACCTAAGGGTGCTGGCAGCATAGCTCCACCTTCACCAGAGGGAGGCAGGGCATATAAAAGCAGGCTCATGGGAGGAAGGACATGGGAAAGAAAGAATGCAGTAAACAAGGTCAGGGAGCCTTAATCGGTGGGAGGAGGGGGTATTGGGTCTTTAGTGGAAACTGAAAAGAGGCAGGGACAGTTGGTACATGACTCTTCCACTGAAGTTCTCCCTGGGGTGTGCAGGACTGCGTAAAGTGGGGGGGTGGGCAGCAGGTAGGGTGCCACAGTCAGTGTGACCTTACTAAAGGGACAAGGATCCAGTAGAAAACATAAGGAGGCCCAGGTAGAGATAGGTGGGATATCTGGGTCCAATTTTGGGTGCCTGAGTGAAACAAGGCACCTGGGTCTGGTGAAAAAGGGGTGGGCCCAGATGCAGAGAGTGAGGTGTTCCTGGGTACATGGGGTACTGGTTTCTACAAGAACAGGGGCCAGGGTAGGACTAACTTCATGGTGCAGCGGTCAGCAGGTTTACCTTCCTGGTCACAGAGCAGAATGCAGATTTGGCCTAGGGAGGACAATAGCTTGTGAGTGGCAAGGTGACCATCTCAGGTAGGGAAAAGGGAAGTTGGCAATTGTTAGTAAGAGCAATGTGAGCTGTGATATTTTATGCATTTGTGTTTCAAAAAGTTAAATGTTCGAATTAATAAAGGAAGACACTGTGCAGGGAGACCCTGTGGTAGAGAGGGGAAGGAGAGGAAAAGGGCAAAACATGCAGATACTGCATCCTCCTGATGAGGGGAAGGAAATGTCAGGAAATATTTTTTCACTGAAAGGGTGGTGGATGTTTGGAATGCCCTCCCGATGTAAGTGGTGGGGGCAAATATGGTGACGGAATTCAAAATGGCATGGGACAAGCACAGCGGATCCCTTTACAGTGCAAGCAGTGTGGGCTGAGTAAGGTGTTGGCAGCCACCACACACTGGATAGACAGACAAACACTCCCACACCTATGCCAGCATTGTGCAAATATAGGGGCTTTTGGCAGCCCTGGCCACTGCACCAATCCTGGGCACAGTGCAGGCATGGCTATGGTACGCAATACTGTTGGGGTCACTCCCCGGGGTGGTAAACACTGTCAGAAACCAGAACTGAAACACACTCCACAGACATCAGAAAGGTTTCTATGATGCAGCTCAATCAGCAAATTGTGCTGAACTAAGGAATTGCTATCTGCCATTAATCATAGCAACCTTTTGATATATGTGTAACGTATTCCCAGGTATAGGGCAGCATTGCTAAGGTATGCAAGTGCTAGTATTGGGAGATGGTGCTGCATGCAGGGCCCAACATCCTGCCTCTCCAGGAGGCTTTGGATAATTGCGCCTGTGGGTGCGGGTGTTTCTGCCCCTGTTGGCCGCTGCTCTAGGGCAGAGGTTCCCAACTCCAGTCCTGGTGGGCCAAACACTGTTTGGGTTTTCATGCTGTCCCTAATGAATATGCATGAGTTACATTTGCATACCATGTGGGTGGCGCATAGAAATGCAGCACAGGCATCTTTATTAGAGACAGCATGAAACTAGAATGGTGTTTGGCCCTCCAGGACTGCATTTGGGAAACTCTGCTCTAGGTAGTGCACATGTTTATGGTGTCTGTGCTCTGTAGGGTAAAATATAGGCGTTTCAGGCATGTTTAAGTTATCTGCAATAAAAGTTCCATCTTTACTACCATGGTTTAGTACTGGGTTGGCAGGAGCTACAGCTGGGACTTGAACCTGTGACCTTCTGCTCCTGAACACACTGGCTGTGTATACTGTACCACACTGTTGCCACAGGGATGGTTCATTCCCTGGGGATACCATGACTGTTCATCAGACAGAGCCTGTCTGTTGCAGTACACGGCACCCACCTAAAAAGTGCTAGGCCATGGTCTGCTATGGGCAGATGCCACTGCCCCCTCCACCACCAGTACCCCTCCGCCACCATGCTGACATGCCCTTATACTGGTGGTGCTGGTGGTGCGCAGTCTCAGGCCATCCAGTGTACTGGTAGGCGGCTGCCTATGGTGCAGGATCTGGGGTAGGGGTGCCTGCATAGACATCCACGCTTCCCCTCCAGCACCGCCTGCCAATGTTCTGTGCCCTTGGGGGTACCTGCTGGGTACTATCCCCTGTGACACTGTGAGAAACACACTCATGCCCATGTTGGACCCTCATCAGTTGCTGTCTGGCTGCTATACAGTTTCAGCATTCCTATGTGCCACCTAGGCATCTCCCTAGCCCGCATTGTGCCCCAGCTGCACCATAGCATGTGCCGCCTGCAGCCCTCTTTCCAGCATCTGTACAGTTGCTCTTTCCGACATGCCCACCCTGCTGTTGCCTCACATGTGCACGCCATAAGAAACCTGTGCAATAAAGAGGGAAAAGCCTGATCAGTGCTATTTCAATGTGGGATCATTCACCTTGTAGGGGGACAAAGCATGTTGTTGTTGTTGTTAAGTGCCGTCGAGTCGGAGTCGACTCATGGCGACCCTCTGGATAGCTATCCTAAATTGTGTTCGATCTTCAGTCAGGCGGCTCATTGTTGACAGACTGGTACCCGTAGCTGCTGTTATTGTATTGATACATCTCATTGCTGGCCTTCCCCTTTTGCGTTGACCTTCTATCTTGCCAAGCATGATGTTTTTCTCTAATGATCTCTCTCTCCGCATGATGTGTCCAAAGTATGAAAGTCGAAGTCTTGTCATCTGAGCTTCTAAAGAAAGCTTAGGTTTGATCTCCTCTAGTACAGACTGGTTAGTTCTTCAGACAGTCCATGGTATACACAGTATTCGCCGCCAGCACCATAATTCAAAGGTATCAATTTTCTTCCTGTCTATCTTTTTCACTGTCCAGCTTTCACATCCATATGATGTTATTGAAAATACCATGGCTTGAACAAGTCAAATCTTTGTATGGAGAGAGACATCTCTGCTCTTGAGAATCTTATCTAGGTCTTTCATAGCCATTCTGCCAAGAGCAATGCGTCGTCTGATTTCTTGACTGCTTGTTGCTTCTTTATTGATAGTTGATCCAAGTAGGTTAAAGTTATTCACAATTTCAATTTCTTCTCCTTCGACGATGAACCTGTTGATTATGCCAGTTGTCATGATCTTTGTCTTCTTTACATTAAGGTGCAGGCCCATTTTGAGACTATGTTCTTTGATTGTGAGAAGCAAATGTTTCAGATCATCTTCACTTTCCGCCAGTAATGTGGTATCATCAGCATAGCGAAGGTTGTTGATGAGTCTTCCACCAATCTTCACACCTCTGTTGTCTTCATACAATCCTGCTTCTCTGATGATTTGTTCTGCATATAAATTAAACAGGTAGGAGGAAAGTATGCAGCCTTGTCTTACACCTTTGCTTATTTTAAACCATTCTGTTTCTCCTTGTTCCGTTCAAACTGTTGCTTCTTGATCAATGTACAGATTGTGCAAAAGAACGATCAGGTGTTCTGGTATACCCATGCTTCTTAATGTGGCCCAGAGTTTCTCATGGTTTGCACAGTCAAAAGCTTTGCTATAGTCGATAAAGCACAAATAGATATCCTTTTGGTATTCTTTAGTCTTTTCAAGGATCCATCTCACATCCGCAATGATGGCTCTCGTTCCTCGCCCTTTTCTGAACCCTGCTTGTACTTCAGTTAGTTCTTGTTCCAGGTATGTTTGTAGTCTCTTTTGAATAATCTTCAGTAGAATTTTGCTGGCATGTGGGATCAGAGCGATTGTGCGATAATTTCCACAGTCAGTTGGATCACCTTTCTTTAGTACTGGTATAAACACAGATCTTTTCCAGTCAGTTGGCCATGATGCTGTCTTCCATATTTCTTGGCAGAGCCTTGTAAGTACGGTAACAGCTGCATCAGATTGCTGTAATACTTCTATGGGAATGCAATCAATGCCTGGTGCTTTGTTCTTTGATAAGGTTTTCAATGCTGCTTCAACTTCTTCTTTCATCACCAATGGTTCCAGATCATAAGGTACAGGTTGAAACGGCTGTTGGTCCACTTGATCTTTATCATATAAAAACTCTGTATATTCCTTCCATCTTTTCTTGATCTTCTCAGCACCATTCAACATAGAACCTTGAGCATCTTGTAGCATTCCAATTCGAGGCTGGAACTTTTTCTTTAACTCTCGTAGCTTTAGGAAAGCTGATCTTGTTCTTCCTCTAATAGTATTAGCGTATGTGTGTCATATCCCCTCGTGTTAAATGTATCTCCCAATTGACCGCTTTGACCCGGTGAAAAGCGGGATATAAATACAGCTAAATAAATAAATAAATAAAATAAAATAAATAGTTTCTGCTTCTATTTCCTTGCATGCGTCATTGTAGTACTTTTCCTTGTCCTGTCTTGCTGCACGTTGGAAATCTCTGTTGAGTTCTTTGATTGTCTTTCTTTCTCCTCTGGCTTTAGCTTCTCTGCGTTTCTGGGCAATTTTCAGAGTTTCTTCCGTCATCCATTTTGGCCGTTTTTTCTTTTTTACCTTTTGTAGAGACTTCTCGCTTTCTTCCAACACAAAGCATAGACCCTTCCAAAAATGATATCTTTTTTTTGGAGCTTTCTCAGTAGTGTTTTATTATTTTTCCCATTACTATCACTATTGGCCAGCTTGGTTATGGTGATTTTAAATTTTGTTCAGGTCATTTTCCATGTTTATTTGCCCTTTTGTTCCGTGCACATGTATCACAACTATCACTTTTTGTAGTTTTCCCCTGCTTTGCTGTACATTGCTGACGGAAATCGTTTCTCTTTCCTGCAAATGTGCCTTAACGCGTTAGTGATCAGACCCAGATTCCACAGCGTTAGTGTGCCTGGAGCCTCTCCCCTCCCACTCTCTACCCATTGACCCCTTCTCTCCGCCCTCTGGGAAGCCTTCCTCCACCCTTCAGCGCTGGATTTCACGGCGTTAGGGTGCCTTAATGCCGCAGGCGCGTTATTGCGCGATAAGGTACATTAACACGCGATAAGGTATGTTATCACATGATAACGCACCTTGATCGCTCGGTAACATACCTTATCGCGCGCTAA
Organism: Ichthyophis bannanicus; assembly: GCA_033557465.1. Classification (NCBI taxonomy): domain Eukaryota; kingdom Metazoa; phylum Chordata; class Amphibia; order Gymnophiona; family Ichthyophiidae; genus Ichthyophis; species Ichthyophis bannanicus. The sequence continues at coordinate 85,478,383 of CM066032.1, read as the reverse complement.
TTCCGCCACTGCGACGTTAGCGCCCTTTAGTAAACATACCCTTTAGTAACATAGTAACAAAGTATATGATGGCAGATAAAAACCATCATAGTCCATCTAGTCTGCCCAGGAAGGTGACAAGAGTAGGTGTATTTGCCGCTCCGTGCAGGCCACCCCTCCCCATGCCCTTGTTTATGGGTGTACCCACTGCTCCATTCAGGTCACCCCTATTTGTTGAGATGGCAGAGTCAGTTAAGATTATTTTGATTTTATCCTGTTGCTATAAAGAGATCCACTGTGTCTGTCCCATGTCATTTTGAATTCTGTCACTGTATTTGCCCCCACCACTTCCATCGTGAGAGCAATCCAAGTATCCATCATCCTTTCAGTGAAAAAGTATTTCCTGATTTTGCCTTTCAGTGTACCCCCTTGCAGCGTCATGTTATGTCCTCTAGTTTTGCAGCTTCCCCATCTTTGAAAAAGGTTTGTTTGTTCATTAATACTTTTTTTCCCAATTGACATAGGCACCCTGTTATAAAATTTTATATACGATTCTAGCCTAAACATATGAGGATTATTTTAGAAGCCCTATTTGCCTTTGGACATCTGAAAACGGGCATGCAGATGTCTAAAGCATGGAGACGTCCCTGGATCCATTTTAGAAGGAAGTTCTTTTTTTTAAATATTAAATATGTATTAGATTTTTATTTCAAATTACAGAAACAATAAATCATACATATCCCTTCAACTCATGAAGCAACTACAGGTAAAAAGGGATAAAAAAGGAATCAAATACATAAACAGACATATCTAACAAATATATGCCCTCTAATCTAAAAAGCATATGGAAGAAGCAGGTCCAAAAGAAAACAAAAATAAATTAATACAATAATCAAGCCGAGAGCCAAATCCAAGAAAAGCCTCACAGCCACTTACACGCACCTCATACCGAATTACGCCAATCAAAACAACCCAGCAGAGATCTATATTAAGTCAAGCAGCAAACACATTACTCTATAACATTAGATCCCTTGTGAGCCAAAATAAGCTCTAATAATTGAGAGGGCTCAACAAACACATAAGGGTCTGTTTACTAAACAGTGATAGCGACGATCGTGCAAAATTGGTGCCGTGGCCCCATTAAATAAAACAGGACCGTGACTCCGATTTCGCCCGATCGCAGCTATCGCTGTTTAGCAAACAGACCCCATAATCTTTACCCAAAAACGTTACAAAATATCTATGAGGATATTTCAGGAAGAAGGTCATTCCCAAAGACAAAGCACTAAGCTTTAACTGCAGGAAGGCCTTCTGAATTTGTTGAGTTTGGCAGAAACTTCAGGAAATCCATGTATTACACTTCCATGAAAGGGTGACAACTTCTCCTTAAAGAAAGCTGAGAAAACTCTCTCCTTATCTAAAGGACTTCAAAAGGTCGCCACCACGGTACCCCTGTTAGTAGACACCTCAATCGAAATCTCCAGGAGAGCATTCAAATCTCCTTCAGGAGGACAGACCAAACTACCACCTACAATATTCTTAATAGAAATGGTATAATATGCATTTGAGACTTCAGGGAGCTTGTCCACCTGAAGGTGCAATATTTCAAAAAATAAGCTTTAAGCATTTCAAAAGCAGAAATTAAATTGCAATAAAGAAAATTAATAAAACGACGATTCAGAGATCTCAAGGAGTTCTCCATCCTTTCAACTTTACTGTCTAACATCAAATTTCCCTTCAGTAATACACCATCGGCCCCCTCCAAAGCTAATAGTTTGCCCTTGGATTCATCTATCAATCACCTTTTGGACCGCAACTCCCCCTCAAGAGTGGCCAACAGTCTCACCAGAAAACTTACATAATTGCATGAGATAGCTAGACAGAGTTGAGTCCATCTTAGTTATCATCCACCAAATTTCTAACTTGGTGATCTCCCTAGGGAGGAGTCGACAGTATAGATGACTCCCCTGTGGGCTTTAAGGGAGCTATTGAAAGATAGGCTACCCCATGCCCACCTCACTAAAACAGTACCTGCTGGTTAGGGACTATGAAAGCCGAATAGTTTGTACTCCTCTGCAATCACTTCTGGCCCCTCAGTTTGCTCAGAAGGGGCTCCAAAGGGGCCAAGCATGCCTCTTTGGTCACACCCCTTTGGACATGCAACTGCGGGCTGTGTACCACGGCTATCAAAAACAATTTGTAGCTGCGGGAGCGGAAGTGATGCCACTGCTGATCTCCGGCATCCCCAGATAATGGTGGGAAAGATAGTTTGCAGGGTAAGTCCCCAAGGGCTCCTCCAACTGCAGCCTCCACTCAGTCCATTGGTACCTAAATGAACCTCCAAATAACATGCAGCTATCAAAAACAATTTGTATGCGCAGCAGCGGAAGTGATGCTGCTACTGAGCTCCGGCATCCCTGGATACTGGTGGGAAAGATAGTTCACAGGGTAAGTCCCCAAGAGCTCTTACGATTGTGGCCTCCACTCATCTGTTGGTGCCTGAATGAACTAGCTCCTCCATTTAGAAAGCAGTTCTAAGGATGTCCCCAGTGTGATGACATCCAAAGCTGAATGAAGGTATGGTTTAGGTATTACCAGGACATTCCAAGTACTTGGACATCCTTGCCTGATTTCAGAAACAACCTGCATGCCCCAAGCTGTGCTCAAGTTTCTACCTGCTCCAGAGCATGAATAAGCATCGGAAAAGCTCTTGTTATGTTATCCACACACTAGGAAGGCATAGAGAAGAAGGTACTCTGATACCTCCTATATTTTTACTCATGATAAAAATGGCAGGGAAACTAGGACAGTTGATTTTGGTTCAGCCTGCTGATGTACATATCCAAATGTAAAATAGCTTGGGTTCAGCATAGGATAGACATACCCGACCCTGTTTTTTTTAGTGGGGACATCTATGCGGTTGCTGGTCAGGGCCGGCCCAAGGGCTTTTGCCTCCCTAAGCAGAAACCACAGCCTCGTTGCCCCCCCCCCCCAGCTGCCACCACCTCCCCAGCTGCTGCCACGCCCCACACAGCTGCTGCCGCTGCCTCCATCCCCCAGCTGCCACTGATTATGTCTTGGGAGAGGGAGGTGGGCTACAGCAGCAGCAGTATTCCAAGAAGCAGTGTTTTTTTGCTGCTGGAAAGCCACCACTTTTGGAAATACTACTGTTGCCCGCCTTCCCTCAAATGGAATTGGCGGCAACTGGGGGTGCAGCATGGCCACCCATATGTGCGGCTGCTGCCACACTATCAACACCCATGTGTGCCACTGCCACTGCCCACCTGGGCCGGCCACCCTAGTCGGCCACCTAGCTTGCCTAGTGAACGGTCCTACCCTGCCGCTGGTGCTGATGTCCATTTTCGGGGAGTCCATGTTTCCAAAATCGGGCTGACACTTAAGCATCCCTGAAGTTTTTTTGGGATGTTTTGCCCTGGATGTCCTAAACTTCACCTGGACATCCTTTCTAAAATGTCACTTTTGAAGTTTTACATGAATTTTCAAAGCCAGAAGTTATATGGTTAGTGCCTCCGAAAAAGTATAACCTTAAGGGCCCATTTTTGCACACCCACAGGAATAAAATAGGCAGGGGCACAGACAGTATGGATTAATGTCATTAATGCACCCTAAGCACTGGTAAAAGGGTCCTTAAATGTGGATCTGAGTAGGAAAGTGCATTTATGTATTTTATTTATTTATTCATTTAACATTTCTTTTATACCACCTTTCAGAATTATCAAGGCGGTTTACATAGAATAGTAAACTTGTTATACATGGAACAGTGAAAATAGAATGTAGTACAAAAAAATAGGGGATTAGGGGTGGCAGGTTAGATCTATGTACAGGGGGGGGACAATAATTACATAGGGCTAAATACTTGATAGGATATTGGGAGCAGGAGGAGGAGGGAGCATTTTACATCAAGTGTCGGGGCCGAAGTATTCTTGGAATAGGAAGGTCTTTTGTTTTTTATGGAAATCGTTATAGTCTTTGGTGTCTCTTAGTGTGCTTGGAAATGAGTTCCAGAGTGTGCACAATTGATGTAACATGAATCAACCTATGAATTAATTTGTGTACAATTGACTTGAATGCATTGGACTAATCCAATGCTTGTTAAAAATATTTTATTAAACCCAATGTATAAAACAAAGCCATTAGAACCAGCAAAAGGAAAGAAAGTCTCAAAAATTCTGAAAACAAATAAAAACCTTTTTGTCTGTGCATATCCCAAAGCCTCAGAGAGTTTAAATGTAGAAGTGACAAGGGCAAATGACAGATATGACCAGGGCAAGGGGTGTTACGTATAGCAAAAATGCAAATGTAATTGGCTGAATGGGGGACAAACACATGATGATGAGTTTATAAGGCGAGTTTTCCTGCTTGTCTGAGAGAATCTAGAGAGAGAGACAAATATATAGCTACGTCTCCTTTCCCCTTGCCTTTCTCTGCTACTGGTGCCTGTCTCAATCTCTTAGTACTGCTACTGGTGCCTGTCTCAATCTCTTAGCAAAACATGTTATCCAAGTTGTTACTCCTGTTCTATGTGAAGCCAAACAGTTTGTTATGGTCATTTTGTTGTATGTAAACCGCGCTGACAATAGTGCGGTATATAAGAAATTGTAATAAATAAATAAATAAATAAATAAATAAAAATACTGCTCTCATAGCCAACCTCGTTGCTGCCCTTTGCTGCTCCCCTGCTGATTTAGGGGATTTGTGGGGGTTAGGAGGTTGATGGAGTGATGTTGAGTAGTACACGGAAAAGGGTGGTAATCTACCCCACCATGGCCACTTTTAGCGATAGCAGGGTCAACTTGAGGCCCACCATTTGCCTGGAACCTGCAATGATTATGGCTGCAAGCAATGTAAAACGGGATGTCCTTTTTTGAAAAAAATTTACTCATACTAGTCATACAAACAAATACTTTTTTTATTTGCTGCTATCTTTTTAGATATTTTACAAAACATTCCACATTTGGCAGAGTCTTCTGCAAAATATTCAACCTGCACATTTGAATTCCACCCTTGAGACATTACAGGGTATCTAAAAAGGACCTTCATGTGCCTTTATAAAATGGGTTTAAAATAGGTACCTGCTGGACCTACCAACCTTGGAGACCTGTTTTAAAATTACTGTTCATTTCTATGAGTCCTAAACTGCCTTACCTTTCAACCTATCTATACGTAAGAGGTCATTTTAGAAGCCTTGCACAGGACCTCTACATGTAAATAGTAAAATTTACATGTGTAGATTGCATGTATGTGTAAAAGGCAAGTCGCAATGTTGATATTTATACATGGAGATAACTCGAAACACATCAATTTAAAGGGAGTATGTGGATGGGCCATAAAATTATATATTGTTTTTCTCATTTTGCAATAGGAACATATGTATAGTTTGAAATATTTTCCTGTGAGTTTTTGCACTAACTCTGAGGCATGCATGAGTTTCTGCAAACTGCTCCTTTAGGTCAAGCCTTGAAAGGAGTGATTGAGAGGGTAATTAAGCTTAGCCCTCTGGTGTTTTGTTTAATCTTTATGATATAAAATATTCCCTTTCTGGGTTTAACTCATTGGCTGCACTTAAATCTATAAGCATCTAGGATATGGCTCTTATACATAACATTATAAGTAACAAAAATCAGCATTTCCATGTATAATCACTGGCATTTATATATGAAAGCTACCAAGGGATGCCACTCTTTTTGCACACATAGTTTCTTGAAATAGATGGTCCCACTGTACGTGGTAGAATCCTTGTAACCTATATTAGGAAAGTGTCTGTGTTTGTCAGACATATTTGTAAAATACTGGAGGTAACTGTGAATGTCCTTACCTGGATCTCTCAATTCCTACCTCAATATACTATGCAAAATAGAGTTTTGATTATTTAGGCCTGCTTTATATGCAGATGAATAGCTGAACTTGTAAAATAGCCAATTTGACAGCTATCTCACTTATTAATACCAAACCAGAGTGAGCATACATCAGCTGAGGACACAATTTTGGAAGAAAACCATAAAAGCATAAGGCAATTTACATATGTTTATCTTGATGACTAATCAGATGAGTAATTATTACAGCTCACTTCTTAATTAAGTCTCAAAATATTAAATTCCACCAAGGTTTTCATTTCAGTGGAATCATTATCAAATGATATGCTTCATGATTGTTTTTGGATTTGTGTTAGTATCAAAATCTGGAATGTATTTCTAAATGGCTTTGTCTAAAACTTAGGAGCCCTTTCACTAAAGTGCGCTAAGTGCATAGCGCGCAGTAACTTTAACCGTGCTTGCAGGATGGATGGTTGCAGTGCACTACTGCACCGTGCTGTACATTGCATGACAGCGTGGTGATGGGGTGGGTTAGAGGTAGAGACGGGGTGTGGATTGCACCTTGCAGTTAGCACAGGATACATCTCACATAGTGATTGTCACTGTTGCACATAGCACAGGTGCACTAAACATCACCTTGATGGGTAGCATTAAGTATTCCTGCATTGATTGAAAAAGCCACTGCTATGCTTTAGGGTACTTTCAGTGTGGTAACTGCTGGGGACATCTGGCCACACCCTGACAGTTATTGCACTGCTTCTGTACTTACTGGCCATTAAGTTTTACTCAAAACACATGGAGGCCAATTCTCTCAAGGCACGTCCAGGCCGTCTGGACATTCAAAATCTGAATGCACCCAATTCTGCTCCTGCACAAGCTAGATGGCCCCATGGCAGCAGAATCAGAGTACAGGGTCTGGATGTCACAGATGTGCCCTGATTCAGGCCTGCTAGACGTACAAGATCCTCCCCGGCTAGCCCAGTGTGCACTATTGGCAGTGTGCACTAAAACAAGTCAAAACAATTCAGCTCCCCCTTCTTTAGCCAAAGTCTGCTGGATTCCCCACCCACAAGGACATTACTCCATACATGGGTTGCAATAGGACAGGAATGATCCTCAATTATCCTTGACCAGCTGGTGAATATTGCACTGTCAGGGCAGGAGTGACTGTGGATCACTCATGACCCATTTCAGCCCATGGATGGAGTAATTTACAGGATGTAGAAGGTCTGAAGAGGTTTTGACAAAACCCAGGGAGATGAGCTTTCTTTCTTAATTTGTGTAGCCTGTTACTCCTCCATTTAGTCAGATACAGGGGTTCTGCAAATAGCTCTGGAACAAAACTGCAACTCATGCCCTCTGGGTTCTTTCTTGATGAGGGGAAAAGAAAAAAATCTTTCTTCTGGGATGTACTTTTGCATTTTCTAGAAGAAATAAACACACTACCACAGCGGTAACATGTCATATAAATAATCCTTTTACCAGGATACTTAATGGCAATAGAATGATCTGATATAGTGCATTTAATCCTGGTACAATCCATACAGTAAAGCAACAAGTAAATACAAAATCCAGGTGTTTATAGGAAATCTACACACCAACTACTCCCTAGCCTTGATATTCTTTAGAGATAATTTCTCCATTGGCTGTCCCCTTCTTGGTATCTTGTTTCAAATGCAGTGCCTCCTTAATCCCACAGATGACTATTTCAAGCATATGACTAATAAAGCTTGAGTGCATATTGACTCTTTGGGGAAACAGCAACTCAATAGCACAGTTTCAACACCGGCAGTCACTCCACTGCCAAGAACTTCACTTTCTCCAGTTAGGAGAGGCAATATCTTTGCATAGATGTGGAGACTAAATTCCCTTGTTCCCAAAAAATAACCTTCTAGCCTTTTCAAGTGTCAGCAGTCCAAACAAGGACCTCAAGAAGTCTCCCTAATGTTGTAGGCCTGTGCACCCAACCTTGAGCACCAACCTCCTTTCCTGGGTAGGAAATGGATGAGAAAGAACGTGAGTTCAAGTGTGCTTATGAGTTTCTTTTCAATACCACTTTTCTGAAGATACCTTCAAGGACCACTAACTATTCATTCTCTGTGATTTCATCATTCATTTAAATGAAATGGTAACCAAAATGTTTTTTATTTCGTTTTGTAAGGAAAATTAAACAGAATATTTTGTTGAGATTTAAGATTTTCCTTTCAAATGAAATAATGTTCCTAGAACTATCCCTTGAGTTTGTAGCATGACCAAAAAAAGTTTTTCTTAAGCCTAATTTAAATGGAGAAAACTTCATAAAATCTTTTTTGTATCATAGTTATGCCAGTAAACATTGGACCAGATTCACTGATAGGGTTATTTTCGAAGCCTATCAATGAATTTCTGCATGGAAAATCCAGCATTTATATAACAAATGACATCCACGTGGAAATGGCGATTTTAGAAAGGGCTAAATTTATATATGAATGCCTATAATTCATAGGCATTGAAAGGGTGTGTGTTGGGGATCTGGTTAAGGTTTGACTGGGCAGGTCAAAAATCTACATGTGATGAATGACCAAAATTGATGTAAGACCAAAATTGTCTATGTTAGGATTTATATCTGCTTCCTGGCATCTATAGGTTTATAAAAAGTGCACCTTACAGCGCTTCCTAGGAGGAAATAAGGGGACTATACTCCTTAATGCTCCATTCTTTAATCCCTCCCCTACTAAATTCTAATAAAATAAAGATAGCGGCTTCTGTAAAAGTTAATTGCCAGCATTTATATATATAGGTTTGCAAGATGGCCCACATATATGTATAAGTGCCGATACTTAATACTTTTAATTTGTGAAATACCAATTTGCACACGTAAGTTGTTGAGTTTCATCCACTGATTTTTCCAACATATAGATTTGTAACACGGCTCCATTGGCTCCACATATTAGCAAATACACCTGTGCTCCAGCACTATATTAGAAAATGCTCCACATTTGGCTGAGCCTTTTCTAAAATACTGCCAGAATTCTGCACATTCTTACCTTGGCATCCCAATCTCTGTATATTATCTAAAACCCGCCTTATTCCCAAGATACAAAATAGGAGAAAAGCCTCAGTGTCTTGGGTCCTTAGTGTGAAACAGTGTAAACCCGAGAATGAAAAACTGCTTTTTAAAAAAGATGGAGTTATTTATAAAGTACAGGACATAACTCAAGTCTTGTCAGCATGCAACCTTTCACAGAGTAGAGTGCCAGATAGGTTTGCTTTGAGTGTATCGTGAATTGGTATTTAGTTCTGAACCCAGGGTATGGTGAGTAGCATTTTAACTTCTAAAATTTACTGCCAGTGTTCTTTTTGATATGTGCATTCTGTGAAAGACAGCTTTCTTCCATATCACATAAGGTTTTATATATACAGGCAAAATATCAAGATACACGTGGACGTTCATCTTATTCATTATATCCGAGAAAATAAGGACTACTTTTGTATCTATCAGATTTTCTTGGTCTCTTATTTCAACTCTTGGTACTTGAAGATCTTCTCTCTCTCCAGATATAGTACTGGTGCTGACATTTATAGCAGCTTCTCTCTCTTTTAGGGACCTCCAGGGAAAAAAATTCACCTTATCTTTGGTTCACTTATCTTCAGACTGTGAATTATTCAGATCATTAGAGTTCATTATGCCGATGACATCATTTTATTACACCACACTAATTCCCTTACTCCTGATCTTTCCCCTCTTAATCTCTGTCTCACTGCTATTGCCTCCTGGTTCTCTTCCAATTTTCTTCACGTAAACCCGGCTAAGTCTTTTGCTATATGGTTCACACTCGGAAGCCCTTCCCCCACCTGTGCTCCCTCTTTTTCCTCACAACCCATTCCTCTTGTTTCTTCCATTCGTTACCTTGGTGTTATCCTCGATTCTGCTCTTTCTTTTAAGGAGCACATCTCGTCTGTCGTTCAGCGTTCTTTTCTTTCTCTTAAACAACTCCGGGCCGTGCGCCCTTTTCTCTCTTCTTCTGCTCTGGCTACACTTCCCCTCTCCCTTGTGATGTCTCATCTTGATTATTGTAATGTCTCCCTAGCTGGCCTCCCACAGTCCCAACTTTCTCATCTTCAGCGTGTCCAGAACACTGCCGTTCGTCTTCTCACTTACGCTTCTCGCTATGATCATGTCACTCCCCTCCTTCTTCAACAGCACTGGTTACCCATCCCATTTCGTGTTCAGTTCAAAATCCTCACTTTTGCACATAGGGTGGTTCGCACGGGTACCCCTCTTTACCTTGCTGATCAGATCCACTTCCGCACTTCTCATCGCCTGCTCCGCTCTATTCACACAAACCGTATGTCCCTCCCCTCTCCCTCTCAGGCCCACCTCGAATCTATCCGCTCCTCAGCTTTCTATTTCTTGGGCCCTAAACTCTGGAATTTGCTTCCCCCTCCCCTCTGTGCAGAAGAGTCCTACCAGTCTTTCAAAGCGCAACTCAAAACTCATCTCTTTGGCCTCGCATTTAACCTCCCCACTCCAGCCTTGTCTCCCCTCCCCTCTCCCCATTGATGTGTGCTTTGATTGTTGTCTTTCCCTGTCTTTTTTCTATTCTTTTCTATTCCTTAATGGTGTTCCTTTCTTCCCCAGCAGTCTGTATTTTTTAAGCTTTTAAATATTTTAATTATTGTAAACTGCTCAGATGCCTCTGGTCTTGGGCGGTATAACAAATCTTTTAAGAAACATAAACATAAACATAAACATAAACATTAGAGTCAGTGGAACAAGTAATTTTGCAGGCTAGCAGTATGGTTTTCCATCCATTTTTAATCAAACTTGCTTAAAATGTGCTGGCAGGCATACTACAGAGGAAGCAGTACTCAAAGATATAGACTGGCATGAAGACCCCATAGAATCGAAGAGGCAAAGGGCGCTAACAATGGCATGTATACTCTAAGCCACAATCAGAAAGGCAAAGCAGGGCAAAGAGTGGAATGAAGACCCTAAGGCACAGGGAAAAGGACAAAATAGCACCAACATCAGTAAGAATGACCTGAAGCACTGAGAGAGGGGTAAAGTAGAATCAGCATTGGGCTAGAGATTGGAAATCCTCTGGGCATGGGGCATAGAAGCACCAGGAGGGTTAGGTCAGGATCCATGTTTTTTTGAGGAAATGAGCACATTTCTTGAGTGTATGAAGGGGTATCTGGTTGTCTTCATAGACAAGATTCATCTGGGAGAATTTGATAGCATAAGCTATTTGATAGCACTGCCAGAAAGATCACATGAAAAGACCTATGACCGCCTGCAAAGAAGATGGAATGCAACCTAAACATTCATTTGTACTGTTCTATAGACAGTCACAACCAATACCAAACACAATAGATTGTAATATCTGAAATCAATAAATAAAATAACAGTAGCAGGAAGACTCCAAGGCAAAGAGAAAACCAACATTGGCATGGAGACCCCAGGCACCAGGAAAGTATAAAGTAGCAAGAAAAACATTAGCTGAAAGATTTTGGTGCAAGAGGATTAAACTGTTTGGGCATTGAAGTTCAGTGGGTGAGGAACTATCCTCCAAAGATATGACTACTATAGTTCAGTGGGAAGGTCAGCATTACAAGAGACACAGATACTAAAGATCTTCTGAGGTTTTTGTTAGCCTAGGAAATGTTAGCCTAGGGAAGGGCACTTGGTAATTAAAGGCTAGTAGGTGCAGCAATCCTTTATTTTATGTATTGTGGAGGGAAGAACACTCCAATGCACCATACAAAGCATAAAGCAGCATTAACAACAATGGAATGAAGACCCAAGGCACCAAAAGCAGGGAAAGGAGTAAGATTGCATCTGTCTATATAAACACTGATCATGCAGTAAACTGATGATGTTTAGTGGGATCAGAATGGTGGATCACCTGGGTCATGTGTAAGCAATATTAAGAAAAGGTGACAATCTTAGAGATAACACAAGACTTTGAGCTATGTATTACTCTCTGAGGAAGCCACATGGTGAAACCAGTTGATGACCTGTTTGGAGTGAAGAGTTTGTTAATAGATTTATTTTGAATATATATTGACAGATGGCTCCTGAACAACTTGCTTTGTGAATGGTTTGGTATGGAATATATTACTATCACAAAAGTTGGATCAATTAAAGAACATGAAAGCATGGAACATTATAATGGTGCATATTGTAAATATCAACAGTGGATTTTATCAGTTAGATTGATGACATTTATTTTTGTTTGATGATTATTTTGACCACAATTTATTTTTTTGCGTTGAGGTATTTTTTTGTGGTAAGTTTTGATTTGTTTTTTTTTGTTACATAATTTAGGACCTTCCAACCAATCTGAGTGCTGTGTTGTATTGTGCTGGTCCTCCTGGCTTAATTTAGGGCCTTTCAATCAATCCAGGTGCTGTGCTGATCTTCCTGGCATAACTTGGGGCTTTCAAGTCAATCTCGGTGCAGTGCTTTGCTTGCCGTCCTGGTGATGTGCTGATCTTTTGCCAGTTTACTTTTCTCAAAGTGCCTTGGTGTGCTTGCAATAGTTAAGGTGCGTTGCCCTTTTCCACTATCTTGAGGTGTTCATAGCAATCTTTTTACTACTTTTTCCTTCTGATGGCAGTTTCTGGTGCTCATCCTGCCACTATATATACTCTTTGCTCCTCTTGTGCTGCCCCTGGAGGATTTGGACACTTTCATGCCTGCCAACAGGTTTCAAACAAGTTTGATTGACAAAGATGGCAAACCTGACTGTTGCATTGCAAAATAGCCTCTCCTACAGATTTTATTGGGTGCAAATTGGACAAACAAATGAATGTTTCAGTTTCCAAAAACTAACCAATCAGGTATATTCTGACAAACCAAAATGAGCCTGAAAATCTTTGATGTGCACGTGCCTAGTGTCTAGTATGTAAGCATCATCCTTGGTTAGTGGTTTCAACCTATTTTGCACTTCCAGCATCAATAAATCTGTAAATTCCTGTAACTTTGTTGTTGTTGTTAAATGCCATCAAGTCGATGTTGACTCTGGCGATCCTCTGGATAGTTGTCCTAAACTGTGATCGGTCTTCAGTGAAGTGGCTATTTGTTGATAGAGTGGCATCCCTAGCTGAACCATCATATTGCTGGCCTTCCTCTTTTGCATTGTCCTTCAAGTTTGCCAAGCATGATGTCTTTCTCAAATGATTTTTTCTCTTTGCATGATGTATCCAAAGTACGAAAGATGATGTTTTGTCATTTGAGCTTCTACAGAAAGCTTAGGGTTGATCTCCTTTAGTGCCTACTGATTTGTTCTTTGAACAGTCATTGGTATAAACAACATTCTTCACCAGCACCATACTTGAAGGGCATTGATTTGCTTACTGTCTTTCTTTTTCACTGTCTAACTTTCACATCCATATGACATTATTGAAAATACCATGGGTTGGACAAGTCAAATCTTGTATGCAGAGATATGCCTTTGCACTTGAGAATCATGCTTAGGTCCTTCATAGCTATTCTGCTATGAGCAGTGCATTACTGATTATTGATCCAAGCAGGTTATAGTTGTCTAGTATTTCTATTTCTTCTCCATCAAGGATGAAATTATTGATTTTGCCAGATGTCAGGATCTTTGTCTTCTTCATGTTAAGGTGCAGGTCAACTTTAAGATTATGATGGTCATTTTAGAAGCTCTGTTTGTGACTTGGACATCTGAAAATGGTCATTCAGACAGGAACATCTCAAAGATGTCCTTGGAGCCATTTTAGAAAGTCAGGTATATGGATGTCTCTGGGGCGAACATGTCCTTGTTACACAGGGGCATGGAAGCGGAGTGTCTAGGGTGATCTATAAAAGATACATGTGTGTGCCTGATTTCAGATATGGCCAGTGTGTCTCAACACACCAGTGGTGATGTCCATGTCTACCCCACTCCAGGGCATGAATAGGCATCAAAACACCTTGGCGGAGTAAATAAGAAGGTACTTGCTATCCCCAATACTTTTCACAACCATAAAGAAAAATGAAGGGAAACAAGGGCACTTGTTTTGTGGTTTGTGCATGTCTCTGCTTGAAAAATAGCAGGCAGTGAAATCTATGCAGCATAGGATAGACATCCCCATCCAGAAATTTTGTCATGGGGGACATATTTGCGGCCTGGATGCCACCATCCTTTTTAGGTACATACACATTAATGAAATTGTGCCAAATCTTGCAAATGACCAGCCTTTTGGCATATGTTTTGAAACTGGACTTCCTAGATTGTATCTGGCTGTCATTTCTAAAATGTACCTTCAAGTTCCTTGATATTGATAAGCAGATGTTTGAGATTGACTTTACTTTCAGCCAGTAACACAGCATGGTGTTATCATCATAGCAAAGATTTTTCCACCAATCTTCATATTAACTTTATCTCCAAGATATTCACTATAGGGGTCATTCTGAGCCGTGTTTAGTGGGGATGGATGTCTGGGTCAGACATCCAGCCCTGCTAAACACCCAGGACCCACCCAAAACTCCCCACACATACATAGGAGATATGTGCAGAGCTCTGGATGGGGGAAGGAGGGGGCAAGCCAAGGGAGGAGCATGGACAAGCGGTGGGCAGGGATATGATCCTGGGCATACAGGGCCGATTCTGTAGGTCCAGTGTCGCTAACATGGATGGGGGACTTATTCCACCTCGGAGGTGGAATAAGTCCCCCTGGGTGATGGAGAGCGGAGGTGCAGGGCCAGGTCAGTGAGGCAAGGAGGTGCAGGAGCTTCCCCGCAGCCCAGCCCTGCCTTTGGAAGGCCGCATCAGGGGTCAGGCTGCAGGGAAAGAACTTTCTTGTGGCAGCCGGGGATTGTGGCTCCTTAATGGAGCCTCAGTGCTATGGCAACATGATGCTATGGCACCGTGGCTCCATTATGGAGCCCGGCTGAGTAGACAGGGCAAGTGGCTGGACATCTGGGGTACCAGAATCATGGCATCCCAGGGCATTCAGCCACTGTGCTGAGATACTGCTCCCACGAGGGTGTCTATTCCCCGCAAGAGCAGAATCAGGTGCATCTCTGGCCCGTCCAGATTTCTGGACATCCAGATGGCCCAGATGTACACCTTCAAAATGGGCATCTATTGGGATAATACCCAGGATGGTCATTCTGCATCAACCATTTCATCCAAGTAAGCACAGAACGACCTCATGCTAAATTACAAAAAAATGGAGGCAATGTTAATAAATCAATCCAAATAAATCAATCCAAATATTTATGGATACTCTAAAAAGCACCTACCCCCTACAAGTTCCCCATACCTTATTCAAGCTTATTGATTTCTATAATAAAGTATGTTTTGCCCTTTTCGAAAACACCAATATATTCTCCTCCTCCTCCTCCCCCCAAGGGATTGGAGTTACACATTCCATCAAGTGCGGCTATAAACAGATGGAGTTCTCCCCCCATGCTTTAGTTAGTCTTTCTTTGTACTTAGTCTCTCATTTCCTGTTCTCTCTCTCTCTCTCCCCCCCCCCCCCTCCAGGCTTCCCATTCCCTTTTCGGCTCTCCTTTGCACTCTTTGGGGCATGTTTACTAAACACCGTTGCTGTGTGGGTTCCCGTTAGTGTGCTGGTGCCATATAAGGAGTGGGCGGGCCAGGCAGAAAAAAGGAAAAAAACGGACCGTACGTGTGTGCGTCGCGCTAATGTGCGGGGCCCACATTAGCGCGTGGGAAGGCTAAGTGGGGCGCTGCTGCACAACCAAACAACAGAGCCGTAGTACAACGGTGAAGACACTGACCTATGGTGCAGGGGCCAGGGGTTCAAACCCCCATTGCGCTCAATGAAAAAGACCAGCTGAGGCATCAACTTTTATGGGCAAAAGTGGTGTAGGAGGTACATTGATTATGGGCGGCAGAAGGCGGCGCACTCTTTTTTTATACGGCATGAGGCGGCGCACTGTACATTGTGGGCGGCAGATGGCGGCACGCTGATAAAATGGGGCAACAGAAGGCGGCGAGCCTGTGGGCAAAAGGCGTCGCGCTGATGTGTGAGGGGGCAGCCCAATAGTAGGAGGGATAAGTGGTGCGCTGATGTGCAAATAGCAGGAATGGAGCCATAGCACAATGGTTAAGACACTGACCACTTGTACAGGCATCATGGGTTCAATTCACCACAGTGCCCATTGAAGACTGCTGGCTGAGGCATTATTTTAAGGGGCATGCCCATGTTGGGCGGCATAAGGCGGCGCGCTGTTAATGTTACGCGGCAGAAGGCGGCGCACTGCTAATTTTGTGAGCCACAAGACGGCGCGCCGATGGCTACAAGGCTGCGCGCTGCTGCTCAAGCACAGGAACAGAGCCACAGCACAATGGTTGTGACACTGACCAATGGTGCAGGGACCAGGGGTTCAATCCCTCACAATGCCCATTGAAAAAGACTAGCAGAGGCAGTATGTTTTATGTTGTGGAGTGCTGTAGGAGGCCCACTAATTTTATTTTGTGATAACAACTAGAAAACGCACGCTCACAGCATGTTAACATAAGGCAGCCCATAAGGCACATGTGACAGTGCACCGTCCGCCAAGGCACCCTAGAATGTCCCCTATAGGGCAGCATGTATGTTGCGACACAGGATAATGTATAGTGCACCCTATATGGATGGCAACCATAAAGTGCCGTATTAAAGCGCCCTCAGAGGCACCTTATGGGTACAGTACGCTCAGGGTGTTATTGCTGGCAGCAACATATGTACAGTAAATTAAAAAGATGCTGTGGACACCCCTATCACAGAACCCCACTGTGGGTTTGAACCCATGATCTCTGGCTGCACAGGGAGTGATGTAACCATTGGGCTACAACTCCATAGCTGTAAGCAAGCCCCTGGCTGGCTGCAGATAGCCTGCACGTCACCTCACAGACAGTCTGCCGGTGTAAACAGGATAGGGTTAGGCCACACGTACCCATGATGCACTGCACATGCAAATTAGCTGTCCACAGATGGACACAAGATGGGTAATGCACCCCCACAGCACCTCGGCCCTGTTGGGGGGAGTGACCGGGTGCACCCACACAGCACCTCGGCCTGGTAGGGGGCACTGACCGGGTGTTTTACTGGCACAGAGTAGCTACACACCGTTACATCGTGCGGGTTCTGTGCTCACCCTGAGTGTGCAATGAGGCGCCCAGGACCAGGTCCACAACACCTTCCATGGCTGATGGGGGCCAAGTGGGAGTTCCAAAGCAGTGTTAATGTGCAAGATAGATAGTTTCTGCACAAACACCATGGATATCCCAGTCAGGCTCAGCACCCCCACCAGGGCCCCCCCCCCCCCCCAGCAAACATGGTCCCCCATCAAGAGTTCCACACTGTACTTCCCTGCAACAGTGACAGTAGAGGGCAACCTCAACCCCAGTCCTGCTGAGGAATGAACACCACCCCCACCCCAATAGCAGACAGACATAAGACCAGGATAAGGGAAGCTGCACCCCACCACCAGATATTCCACTGCACCTTGCAAGCTATTCCAGCAAGACACATACCAGCTACAAACAGTCTGCTGGTTAGTCCATAGTGCATGTTCCCAATGGAGACACATGCACCCAGAACTGGTCTGCCAGCATACACAGCAAGCAGATAAATCAGTGACTGGGCCCCAAACAGAAACCCATATCTATCACATGAGAGAAATACTGCATAGCACTATGGGGGTGCCTAGCCATGCTGTGGTCACTGCACAGTCAGGGTGAGCATGATCTCCCAGAAGGACATGCTTTGGCCACCCTGTCTGTGTAGGTGGTGGCCGGACACTACAATGTCCCTGCCAGTGCCCTATGCCCGGTGCAGATGCATCCTGGCCAGGCTACCCTGTCCTGGCTATACCCATGGTACCTTGCACCTTATTATGCACATTGGCAGGCCAATACTGGCAACAGTGCTGGCAGTGTGGGCTGAGGAAGGGGCTTGCAGCCAACACCCACTGTATAGCCAGACACACACTTCCACACCTATGCCATCATGGTGCTACTATTGAGGAAGTAATTAGCCTTGCCCACCAAACCGGTCCTGAGCACGGCAAGGCATGGATATGGTACGCAGTACAGCTGGGGGTCACTCCCCAGGGTGGTAAACACCGTCAGAGGCCAGGCCTGGAGCACGCACCGCAAACACCTAACAGATTGTTCGGATGGGGTCAACTAGCAGTATGTGCGTAACGTATGGATATCTAGCTGCCTGTGCTCCTAGCAAACGTCTCAGAGCTGTGTACCATATACCTCAGGTGTAGGGTGACATTGGTAAGTTATGCAAGTGCTAGTTTTGGGAGATGCATGCAGGGTCCAATGGTCTGCCTCTCCAGGAGACATTGGCCAATGAGGCCTGTGGGTGTGGGTGTGTCTGCCCTTGATGGCTGCTGCTTTACGGCACAGATTCCCAACTCCAGTCCAGGTTTGCATCACACTGTTCTGGTTTTCCTGCTGTCCCTCATGGATATGCATGAGCTACATCTACATACCATGGGTGTGGTGCATAGATATACAGAACAGGCATTTGTATGAGTGGCATCATGGAACCTGACTGGTGTGTGCCCCACCAGGACTGCATTTGGGTGATTCTGCTCTGGGTACTGGCCCTGTTCATGGTGTCTTTGCTCAGTGGGGTAAAAGATAGACGTATTGCCATTGCATATGTCCTCGCCAGGAAAGGTGTGCCCTTACTATCACTGTTTACTTGGGGGAAAAATATGTGGGCAAGATTGGCAGTTGCCCCAGTTGGGCTTTGAACCTGTGACCTTCTGCTCTTGCATGCAGTGTCTGCGTGCACTGCACCACTGTGTAGCCACAGATTGGGTGGATTCCCTGGCATGTCCATGACTGTGGATCCGGCAGGGCCTGTCTGTTGCAGTGGACGGTGGCAGCCTGCACATGGCTAGGCCTCTGTCTTCTGTCGCTAGCAGCCACTGCCCCCTGCACCACATGTACTCGTCCGCCAACATGCTGGCATGAGCTCCTCCCATAAAAAGCAGGTGACCTGATTGGAATGTGGCAGTACGGGACTGCATTTGGGGTACTTGGCTGTGGGTAATGCCCATTGTTGTGGTGTGTGTGCGTTGTTGGGTAAAATATGGGTGTTTTCCCCATGCTTATGTCCCCTGCAATACAGGGGTGTCTGCGCTATCTGTGTTTAGTGGTGGGTAAAATATAGGGACTGGGCTGGCAAGTGCCCCAGCTGGGCTTTGAACCTCTGATCCTAGAGGTACTGACTCTGTCCACTGCACCACACTATGGCCACAGAGACAGTGCAGCCCCTGGAGGTAGTAAGCCTGGCAGGATGGAGTCACAAACCCTGCTCTATGCAATTTTACTGTGGGCATATGCACCCTGTCTGGTGACAAACATGCACATAAACCACATAAATGACCACGGGAACTGGGGGAAACAATATCACCACGCTGGGCAACAGTGATATTAATGGGCAACCATAGCAAACACTCCCAGGACAGCTCCACAACAGGAAATGTTGTTTGGAAGAGTCTCTGCTCCGTAAACTCTTCCAAAATTCATTTCTTTTTTCTGGAGCTTTGTTGGGTGTGTTTTCTGTATTTGCCCATCACTATAACTGTTCCCCAGCTGAATTACTATTTTTAATAGTTCTGTTGTGGTCATTTCCTATTTTTATGTGCACTTTTGTGCTGTGCACATGTATCACACTGCTCACGTTTTGCTGGTTTCCCCGGTTTTCCTGTACATTGCTGACGGAAATGGTTTCTCTTCCCTTTAAATCATAGGTGTCAAACCTGTCCTGGAGGGCCACAATCCTGCCAGGTTTTGGGATAGCCCTAATGAATATGCATGAGATATATATGCATTAGAGATATCCTGCCAACCTGACTGGTTTGTGGCCCTCCAGGACTGGATTTGGAGACCACTGCTTTACACCTCTGTCATTTAAGATGGTGAGTGGGCAAGGTACAGATGTCCTAGACATCAAAAGGGTAGCTAGAATGTGTCACATTCATCCTCGATTCTCACCACCACCAAAAAGATGTCTAATGGACAATATTTTGGTGGTGGTGAGAAGTGAGGAGGAATGTGACAAATTCTATCTAATCTTTTTGATGTCTTGGACATCTGCACCTTGCCCACTCACAATCTTAAATGACAGAGGTGTAAAGCAGTGGTCTCCAAATCCAGTCCTGGAGGGCCACAAACCAGTCAGGTTGGCAGGATATCTCTAATGCATATATATCTCATGCATATTCATTAGGGCTATCCCAAAACCTGGCAGGATTGTGGCCCTCCAGGACAGGTTTGACACCTATGCTTTAAATGCTTGCATGTAGTTTTTACATGCAAATTTGGGCCCGATACTGTGCGGGGACCCTCTCCCCTCCCACTCTCCACCCATTGACCCCATCCCTCCGCCCCTCCGGAGCCTTCCTCCGCCCTCCTTTAGCCGTTCCACGCCTCTATCGGACATTTGCGGGCCCGCACTTGTACGGGGCCCGTTAGTGTGCCGCGTACCTGTGCGGGGGTGACACGCACATGTGCGGGGCGTTTAAACGCATTTATGCGTGTTTCAGTGGCGCGTTGCCGTGCGCTATTTTGCGTCGCGCAAATTTGCGGACTTTAGTAAACATGCCCCTTTATCTCTTATATGTCTTTTGCTGGAGATCTTACACATTTCAATTGCTTTTCTCTGAACCAGTTCTGTCTTCTCAGTAAGGATATAAAAACAGTTAGAAGTGGTCCAGAGGAAATCAACTAACATGGTGTGGGATCTGTACTAGAAAACATGATATGAGACTTGAGGACCTCAATGTAACTATCTTAGAAGAGAGAATAGACAGAGGAGATATGATACCGATTTTTAAAGACTTGAAAGGTATTAATGCATAAGAAACAAAGCTTTTTGAAAGTAATCTATAGAACTAGGGGACATGATATGAAGCTGCAAGGAGGAAGACACAAGAAAAACATCAGGAAATACATTTTTTAAATGACATTATCATTATACACGAGGAAAAATAAAAAGCAACATGCTATACATAAACTATAGCATATAACATAGAAGTATGGCACAAGTCCACATCAAGGAGGAGCTCCATAAAATAGAAAAGAAAAAACCCGATAGGTTACTGGTAGATAAACTAAGCTCCATTAACTAAGTCAAGAGACAGGACATTTTTAATACTATACATATCAAGTCTTAACTTTAAGAAATTCTAATAATTGTTCCACTTAAAAAAATAACCTTTACCCTGGAAAACTATCTGACATTTACAAGGAAATTTCAAATGAAATAAAGCACTAAGAGCTAGAACACATGGATGGACTTCTAAGAAAGCCTTACAACGCTCTTGTGTAGCCCTAGAAACATCTGGGAAAATCTGAATAGCTTGACCACAAAATTTCTCCGCCTTCTTTAGGAAATGAGCACGTAAGATTCTGTCTTTATCCATCTCTGATATAAAAGTAACTAATAATGTAGCTCTGGATGCTATATCATCACTGGTAGACTCTAAAAAGTCTGATATATCCAGGGTAGAGGAAGCTAAATAATCATATCGTGCTCCCCCCTCCCCCTCCCCTCAGATTCTCTAACTAATCTCCCCAAGGGAACATAATAAACTCTAGATAAACCAATTGATTCCACATCAGTAAAAAATAATATTTCTTTAAGATATTTTTGAAAAAGTATTAAAGGAGAGAAATAGTGTGTCCGAGGAAAATTCAATAAACGCAAATTCTTAGATGCAAAGAATTCTCCAAAATCTTATCTTGACGATGAAGTGAACAAGAGTCTTGAACAAAAGCATTCAACATTCCCTGTTGGGAAAGAGTTTGTGTCCCCTGAGTTTCAATAGATCTCTCCCAAGTTCATAGTCTAGATTCATGACCAGATAATTTCACAACTGTTTCCTTAGAGAAATCAGAAACTTTCTGGAGAGAAAGCTGAAGCGCCAACTCCATATGTGAAACTATAGCCCAAATATCCCTCAAAGAAACATCGGAGGGTGGAGCCTGAGTTTCCCCAACCGAAGCAAACGTTATCACTGAGGGCAAAGAGGGCAGTAGTTTCCCCGAAGGGGAATCAATTTTGAAAAAAAGAAGGAAGTAAAACTGATCCGGTTTCAACCTTCCCCACAGCAACTGATGGGGAGGTCATACCCGAAACTTGGTTAGACTCTTGGCTGGGCAGAACTAAACCCAATTCAGTAGAAGAGAGAACTGATGAAGAAGTACTCACAGTTGATCAATCCTCAACTCCAACAATATGCGGCTGAGCAGGGGCCGACAGGTCACTCACCCGAATGTGGGCATTCATCGGACCCACAACTTTACCTGCCTTTGTCTGGGTGGTCAGGGGGTACCTCTTCTTCCTTTTCCCCATTACAGGGAGTCTCTCCTTGCGCCAAAGTGCGCCGAAGGGGCTCCAAAGGGGCAGGACCTGCCCCTTTGGTCGCGCCCCTTCGGGCACGTGCCCATGGGCCTGCGCCCACGACCACGTCCCATGGTGGGGCCAGAAGTTATATAGCCCTTCCAATATCCTGCCCAATCAGTGCAGTCCTCGCAGGCACCAGGAAGCAATCGAGTGTAGTCAAACACACAGAAAGGAAATAGCAGAGCTCCTCCAGAAATACATTTTTTGTAAAGTGCCATGGATGCCTGGAATGCCTTTCTGGAGGAAGTGATGGAGACAAAAATGATGATGGAATTGAAAAAAGAAGTGGGAGGATCCCTAAATGGCAACAGGATGGCAGCCAAGAATCAAGTGTTTTAGCTCAAAATAGAAATGAAAGGACTTTTTGCACTTCAATGAAGACATGGGGGTAACTGCTAGGTACATATGACCTAGATTGGCCACTGTTGGAAACAGAATACTGGGCTTGATGGACCTTGCTCTGACCCAGTATGGCATATCTTATATTCTTATGTTCTTATACACATCTCTTCCCAAGTCTCCACTTTTCCCCTCGATCACTTCTCCCCCAAATCTTAGCCATCTATTTCACTTTATTACCTCAGTCACTGGACCAAGTCTGAATCTCATGAAGCAGCAGGACCTGCAGATTTGCAGTGCCCATGAACAAGGTCATGGACACTCTGAAAGATGATGCGCTAAAATATCACCTGTGAGGACCCCTCTTTCTACTTCTGATCCTACAATGTCTTCCAAGAGTTCCAGTTTGAACTTGAAAAAGATACAATATTGAGATCAATAATAAGAGTAGGAATATCTAAGATGTGCACTTTTTAAAGACTCTGAGATGCACCATGTGTCTTGGTGTGTTGACACTATCTCCATTAGTGTTATTGCTAGTAGCTAATCAAGGAATGAGATAGAGTCAGACAATCTGAGAATCTCACAGAAGATTTGAGGTTGCTTAGGTTGTCTGACATTTGTAGGCTTGTATATCTAATGGAATAAGTACTGCAGATAAGTATGCCTATAACTGTGCATGCCCAAGTGTAGCATGACTCAAAGAATATCTCCATTTAATTTTGTAGAATGTAAGTTTACTTTTCATCCCTACAATAATGTGATAAAATAATTCAGGACATGCTTCAGAATAGTCTCAGAAAGTAATTTAAAAATTGATATGAGAAGCACAGAAAATTAAGACCTAATCAAGCTATGATCTCTAGCTAATTAGATGTTGTTTATTATCATTATCTGATTATTGCTACAAAGGGTAAAGAATAGGTTTCGGAAGAGAATTTGTCTCCCCTGTGATCGACAGCTCATATTTAAAGTGTTGTGTGCTATGCTAAAAGGTTACAGGAAAGGAAATTACTAATTCCTTGCAGTCTTCCGAGCAAAAGAAAGATCTAGCTGGACAAATGTATGTTGCATGGGGAATCAGGGAGTTTTAGGGGATAATGCAAGTAATAAAATGATTTGAAAACATGTTCAGTACCCTTCAAATTCAATGTATCTGCCGCATATATTGTGAAGAAACTGAAGATACTGTATTCACCCAAAAATCTCAGCAGCAGCAGGGCCCATCTCTGCAAGGGAAGAACCTCTTCAGGTTTTGAGGGTAGCTTTTCTCATTTATTTTTATTTATTTATTTAACAATTTTTATATACCGTCTTTCTACAAATCAAGACGGTTTACATAGAACATTTCGTGGCAGTATGTTTCAACTGTTTACATGGAACAAAGTAACAGGGATACATAGATAAACAATATGAACTAATTACTATTTACAGAATAAGAAGGAATTTATGATGGGCCATAAGATCATGGAGTGATTTCCTACACCATTATAATTAAATTATAAAAGCTAGAGCCAGAAAGATACAATTGTTTGAATTTGAATTCAGACATGCACTCTGGAAATGTTAAATTCAGTAATATACTCTCTTCTTTTTTTTTTAATTTACTGCAGTCTTGTTAAGTTGTATTATCTCTTATGAAGCAGATGTATCTAAACATTGTATAATCTCACATTTTAGAATAGAGAGTTATGCAGTCATCTCCCACTGAGGAGTGGCCTAGTGGTTGGGGCAAGTTACCTCAGGCTGGAAGGTCAGGTGTTCAAATCCCACTAGAGGACAGCAACCTTGGGCCGGAAGGACTGGGTTTTCTAGTCCCACAGGTGCTCCTTGTGGTTTTGGGTAAGCCACGTAACCCTCCATTGTCCAAGCTCCCTGTAAGTATCTCATATCCCCTCATGTTAAATGTATCTCCCAATTGTGTTGTGACCACTTTGATTGAAGGATAAGGTGGCATACAAAGCTGTCTAAATAAATAAATTATGGCTAGTACTAAATGTGAACAAAATATTTCAGTTCTCAGATCAATACAGAGCCAAAGTATTGCTGAGTGTTGACAGTGAGACTCAAGAAAATGCAGTACAATAGTCACCAACCAGACTAGAAATTAGGGTTGCTAACTGGCTCCAGATGCACCCAACAGGTTTTATCCAGTCCTGGTTTTACCCCGTTGCACTCTATAAGAAAAGCAAAACTGCACGTCCCTGCATGCAATGGGGTAAACCCAGGACTGGATCAAGCTTGTTGGGAGTATCTGGAGCCAATTGGCAACCCTTCTAGAAATATAAATGACAAACTCATGCTCATAGGGAGTATATATGAGAAAAGCAAACTGAGCCGTGCATTACATAAAAAGGTATTAGTAAGTACTAGTGCCGTGTACCCTGATTGGTCACTGTTAATCTGCATGTTTGAATACCATGTGTTACAGTTGCAGTAGGGGTAATTTTATGAAGGATTTTTCATGCTTAAAAGGCCTCTTATAAAATTACCCCAAGGGTTACATGCATAAAGGTATGCATGATCTCAAGAATACCTTGTGTAGGCACGCTCTGGGGTGGAGTTTGGGTGGGCTTTCAATTTATGTGTGTTGCGTATAAAATTGTCCATTTATTTATTTATTTATTTATTTAATTTATTTAAAAGGATTTCTATACCGCCTTCTCCTTCAATCAAGGTGGTCTACACAGCAATCAACAAGAATGGGTTATGTGTGTTCATGCAGTGATACAGTGTGTGTGTGTGTGGTGGTGTACAGTAGATTCATGCTGAGCTATTTACAGCGTGCGCTATTATACATTCCTATGAACATGGGGAAGGAGGGGTTGGTCTGCGGTCTTGACTGGTGAGTAGATCATGTAACGTCCCTGTAGTATTCGATGAATAGTGTTGTCTTAAACTGCTTCTGAAAGTCTTTGATGTCTGTTGTTAATCGTAGTTCATCTGGGAGGGCGTTCCAAATTGCTGGTGCAGCCAGAGAAAGGGCTCGGTCCACGGTGTCCTTGTGTACCTTGGTGAGGTCTTTTGGTGTGTTAACACGGTTGGAAGTGCCCCTCCTCCTCGGTCGTGTGCTTGTGTCAGATTGTATGATTGGTTGTAAACTGAGAGCTGATGACTGTTGTTTGATTTTGAATATGTTTATGACTGTCTTATATTTAATGCGTGAGCTGGTTTGAAGTCAGTGTAGATCTTTCAGGATGGGTGTGATGTGTTCTTGTCTTGCTGTACCAGATATTATGTGTGCTGCTGTGTTTTGTGCCAGTTGCAGCGGTCTGAATGTTTGTTTTGTGAGACCGAGATAGATTGGGTTGCAGAAGTCTAGAATTGGGGTTATTAGAGCTTGGCAGACTGTGCGGAAGTGCTCCGGGGAAAGGAGTGGTTTGAGGCGTCGGATTAGTCTCATCCTGTGGTATGTGTTTTTGGTGGTTCTGCTTATGTGTGATTGTAGGTTCAGTTCTTTGTCCAGAGTCACTCCGAGGTATTTTACTTCCAGTTTTATGGGTATTGTTGTGTTGTTTACCTTGATGTTGAGCGGAGGGACGAATTCGGTGTTTCGGGTGATGATTAATGCCTCGGTCTTGCTGTAGTTTATGGTCAGGTTGTTGTCTTGAAACCAGCTGGTCATGTGTATGAGACAGTTTGTTATTTTGGAGTAGTCCGGGTTATCTATTATGATTGGTGTGTATATCATGATGTCATCAGCGTAAATTGTGTATTGTTTCTCATGTTCTTTCATGATGTCGCATATTGGCTGAATGTAGAGGTTAAATAATAGTGCTGATAAGGCGGATCCTTGTGGTACTCCTTGCAGGACCTTTATGGGTCGGGATGTCTTGGAGCCGACCTTGACCTGTATCTGTCTGTCCATTAAGTATGAGTGGAACCATTTCAGAGTGGTTCAGTCCATGGTTTCAATGTACCCACTTTGCCCTGGTATTTTATAGAGACACAAATGGCCTGTTATAAAATTACCCTCATAGAGCACTAAAGACACTTGCAGTGCAATGATAATATAGATGAAGTTGTTCTCAAGATCCATTCCGACTAGATTGCTTCTTTCACAGAAAAAAGAACATCAGTGTCAATCAGTTACTACTGAGATATAACCAGCTTACAAGGGTTTTAAAAAATAGTAAATTATTCATTTATTTTATTTAACATCTCAGCTGTCTACCCTAATTAGGGGGTTAGTTCCTAGGGGGCATATTTACTAAACTGCACTAACAGCGTGGGCTTTATGGTGAGTGCAAAGCAGCACAGTAAAGGTCCCATGCTGTACATTAGCATGGGAAGGGGCAGTGACTGGGTGGGTTAGGAGAAGAGTGTCAGTGTTGACGGTATATCATGATTAGCGCAACCATCATTGGCATGCGCTAACTGCGATTGCTGCCTTTAGCATGGGTGCACTTACCCTCTCCTCAGTGGCTGGCGGTAAGTGCACCCGTACTAGATGTACTGGCTGGTTAGCGCAGTAAGGTGCATTTCCTCACTGTAACTACAGGGGAACATGCTGGGCATGCCCCGAACAATTAGCATGGGATTACTCCACCCCTGTGTTAATTTGGGGGGCTTACTGTGTACTAGCACGCAGTTTAGTAAGCATACCCCAAGGTGTGCTAATATTAACATGTATTAATTCACCATAACCCACATTATTTTATGGCAGGCCCCATGTTATTCAATTAGGACCTAGTTAGTAATGCACGTTAATGGTACCACACCTTAATAACTAGCGCCCTTAAAGCCACACTTACAATTTCATAAAACCCAAACACATATCAGCATAAAATATATTGACAAAAAGTAATAAATCACTATCACAATTGAGATGATGCTGAAATGTTGTGCCTTTGATTAATGATTGAATGTGTTTAGGCTGGAAGAAGGCTATACAATCTACAAGAGCACAATAAAAGTAGACTATAAGCAAAATCAAAAACATACCGCAACAGCAAAAATATCAGTAACGCTGTATATGTGTAATGCTGCCCATAAAATGCTTGCTCTAATATATTAATCTGCCAAAAATAATATATCAAAAGCCTGGGAGATTATTCTGTGGGGGGGGGGGGGGTGGCGGTTAATGATCACAACCCTGATCTATCAAACAGCTGTTCTGTAACTGGGGAAAAGGTGAACCAATAGATGGATCTGCTGGTCATTAAACTGCTGAAGCCAAGCTGAGATGGTTAGCAAGGCATAAATGCTGTTTCTCGTGAGCACATCTCCAAGGAATAAACAGAACACATGTTGACCTGAAGGTGAAGATTATAATAAACGTGACTAGTGGGATATTATAATAATGATTTAAATGATGTGATGATTAGACTGGCTTAACTTGAATAAGCTCTGACATATTTGTTACGCTCAATGTTTATTTATGATATTGTTAATTTTCTCAAGCATAGAATATGGTGGTCATTTATTAACTATTATGGATTGAATATTATATATTATAATGATGTCTTAATAGATA
Source organism: Ichthyophis bannanicus (assembly GCA_033557465.1). Classification (NCBI taxonomy): domain Eukaryota; kingdom Metazoa; phylum Chordata; class Amphibia; order Gymnophiona; family Ichthyophiidae; genus Ichthyophis; species Ichthyophis bannanicus. Next base: position 85,450,378 of record CM066032.1, on the reverse strand, counting down.
TAAGTCCTCTCCGCTGACAGGAACAGTGAGTACACTTGTATCTGGAATAAGTACTTTGTCCTTTTTTGATATATATGTAGAAACATAGAAACAAGTCAGCAGAAAAAGACCATATGGTCTGTCTAGTCTGCCCTTCCATATCAAATACTATAGTCTCTTTTCCTTTAAAGATCTTCTGTGTTATCTCATGCTTTCTTGAAATCAGATACTGTCCTTGTCTCTACTACCTCCACCTGGAGACTATTCCATGCATCTACCATTCTTTCCATAAAGAAATATTTCTGCATATTACTCCTGAGTATATCCCCTTTCCCCTCATCCGATGCTCCCTCATTGGAGAGCTTACTTTCAATCGAACAAGACTCTTCTCTTTTGCATTTATGCCATGGAGGTATTTAAAGATCTCTATCATATCTCCTCGATCCTGCCTTTTCTCTATCATAGACATATTAAGATCTTTAAGTCTGTCCCCATATGGTTTATAACGAAGACCACTGACCATTTAGTAGCCACCCCTTGCACCAACTCCATCCTATTTATATCCTTTTCAAGGTATGCTCTCCAGAATTGCACACAATACTCCAAATGAGATTGCACCAAAGACTTATACAGATACTATCACCTCCTTTTTTCTGCTGGCCATTCCTCTCTCTATGCACACAAGCATCCTTCTGGCTTTCACCATCACCTTTGATTACCTGTTTAGCCACTTTAAGATCATCAGGAACAGTCATGCATAGGTCCCACTCTTCTTTTGTGGACAGAAGTACTTCACCCCTACACCGTACCGTTTCCTTGGATTTTTGCAGCACAAATGCATGACCCTGCATTTTTTAGCATTAAATCTCAGCTGTCAAATTCTTGACTATTCTTCAAGCTTAGTTAGATCCCTCCTCATGTTATCTACACCTTCCTGGGTATGTACTTCATTGCAGATTTTGGTATTATCCACAAAGAGGTAAACCTTTCCTGACAACTCTTCCACAATATCATTAACAAAGTTGTTAAAAAGAATAGGACCAAGGACAGATCCCTGCGCTCACCACTGATAACATCCTTCTCCTCAGAGTGAACTCCATTTACCAGTATACTTTGTCGCCTCCCACTCAACCAATTTTTAATCCAGTAAGTCACTTTAGGGTCCATTTTTAGAGTGCTCAGTTTATTTATAAGTCACCTGTATGGAACAGTGTAAAAGGCTTTACTGACATACAAATACACCACATCTAGGGTTCTCCATCAATCCAACTCTCCGGTTACCCAGTCAAAGAAATCAATCAGATTTGTCTGACAAGACCTATCTTTGGTAAATCAATGCTGCCTCAGATCCTGCAATCCGTTGGACTCCATATACCTCACTATCCAGTTTTAGCAGTATTTCCTTTAGTTTACTCACCACGGAGGTCAGACTAACTGACCTGTAGTTCTCAACTTCATCTTGCTTTTGTGTAAAGGGACCACATGCATTTCTCCAGTCCTCTGGGAATACTCCTGAACTAAAGAAGCATTGAAAAGGTCAGTCAGTGGAGCTGCTAGAACTTCCCCAAGTTCCTTCAATATTCTTGGATGTATCCCATCCGGGTCCATCGTGTTGTTTACTTTTAGTTTAGCTAGTTCCTCAGAAACAGTCTTCTGAAAATTGTTCCCTTCACTTCTGCTCCTGTTTGTGTGTGTTTTCTGAGGTCCTGCTCCTAGCCCTTCCTCTGTGAACACAGAACAAAAATATTTGTTAAGCAATTCTGTTTTAACCTTATAAAGATGTAAAGCCTTCCTTCCCCCTTGAGTATAACAATACCACTTTTGCACTTCCTACTCTCACTAACATATCTGAAAAATGTCTTGTCCCACCCCCCCCCCCCACCCCCATTTTATTGCACTGGCTATTTTTTCTTCTTTTTGTATCTTTGCTTTCCTGACTACTTTCCTAGCTTCTCTAAGTTTTTCCAAATATAGATTGCTGTCTTCCTCTGTCTGTGATCTCATGTATTTCATGAAAGCCTCCCTTTTTTTCTTCACCTTTTCAGCCACTTACTCATAGTGGCCTCCTTTTCTTTTTACATTTATTTACCTTTCTAACAAAAAGGTTTGTTGTCCTTAAAATATCACCTTTCAGTTTTGCCCATTGTTTTCCTATATCCCCTAGCTGTTCCTATCTTGCTAATGACTCCTTGAGGTATTGTCCCATCTTGGCAAAGTTAGTTTTCCTAAAGTCTAAGACCCTCACTTTTGAATGGACTTTATTAGCCCTAATCCTAATATTGAACCACAGCATCTGGTGATCACTGGATGCAAGATGATCTCCCACTATAACATCAGAAACACTTTCCCTCTTGGTAAGCACCAAGTCCTGTATTGCCTCTTCATGTGTGAGTTCTGTTACTAGTAGCCAGAATAATTTTTCCTGTATCCAGGATCTCCTTATTTCTTACTTACACTGCAGTAGGGATGTGCCAATCCACATCCAGCATATTGAAATCACCTATCAGTAGCACTTCTCCTTTCATGGCAATACTGTGTATGTCTTCTATTAAATCTTCATCCACTTCTACTCCCTATGAGGGGGATCTGTATATAACTCCAATGCAAATGGATTTCTTTTTCCCTCTTTCTAGTTTAACCCACAGTGCCTCCTCTCTTCCTTTTAAGCCTTGCAATTCTATAGCTTTAATATTATTTTGACATATAGTGCCACTCCACCTCCCCTTCCTCCTACCCTTTCCTTCCTGAATAAAGTATAGCCCGGTATAATTACAGCCCAGTCATGGTTGTCTGTGAATCATGTCTCCACTAAATCCAAGTCAGCCTCTTCCATTAAGGCCTCAACATCTGGGTTCTTATTTCCCATGTCATGGGCATGTATGCACACTGCTTTCCAGATGTTGCCCCTTTTACTCATTTCAGTAGAGGTATTTCATGTTTTTCTTACCTGAGGGTTTTCCCTTACCTGGGGGCTTTCTTCATCCATCCCCAATAAACCTAGTTTAAAGCCCTCTTCAGTAGGTTTAGCCAGTTTTCTGCAGAAGACACTGACCTTTCTTGGATAGGTGGACACCATCTCTGCTCTGCCGCCCTTGGAAAATCATCCCATAGTCCAGGAAACCAAAATGCTCTCGATGACACCATCCACACTGCTACACATTTCCTCTGTCCCAGAGCCATGAAGTCAGGCTTGATACACTCATAGGATTACCTAACACTATTATTTGTGCCGACATGGATGAGCAACATCAGATACTAGTCAGTAGGCTTGATGAGTCTCGACAAACTCTCCATAACATCTTGGATATTGGCACTTGACAGACAACACATCTCTTTGGTCATCAAGTCTTGTCGGCAGATGGATGCCTCAGTATCTCTCAGAAGAGAGTCACCAACCACCACTACCCTTCGTTTCCTTGTGGTCACTGATTCCACAACTTTGGGGTGCTTGAGTTTTGGTTCTTCCCTATGGGATGCTTTCACCTCCTCCTCTTCCAGGTGTACCATCCCACCAGAACAGTTCAGCCACATGTAGACACATAGTAAGAGGGTTGCTGTTGTTTGACAAACACCACCACAGGCCTGGTAAACAGCAGCAACCCACCAAAACTGGAGCAGTTCAGCTACTGTTCTGGCGGGAAGGTACACCACCAGTTTACCTTCCCATCAGAACAGTAGCAGCTCGGCTGCACCCAGCTGAGCTGCTCCAGTTTTCACAGAAGGGTTGCTGTTGTTTGACAGACACCACCGCAGGCCTGGTAGACTGCCCTGAGTGATTGCGGATGCTGGTGGTGATCAGGGGACAGGCTTGACGGCGATCTCTACAGGGTAGTACATCTAAACTCCCCAGGCAGCAGTTGGCAGACTATGTTCTATTTCCCCAGTTAAGAGGTTAACTGTAGTCAATCCTCTTAACTTTTTCATTAATTTCTGTGGTATATCTCCTGCCACAGTGGGGCCCTGAAGATGCTCACTATGGCCTTTATCTGTGGCAGGGATGTTATCTACATCTGCAGTACTTGCACTATTGCAACCACCATCATTAGCCCTAGTGTGTAAGCTACAGATGGGCACCTTTTCATCCTGGTCAACATGCAGCCAGTATGTATTTTTCTTTTTCATTCCTACCATACTTCAATTGTAGTGTCACCTTGCTGAGAGTTAGTATAAATGTTATACAATGGGGGTTACCACGTGAAGGTATTCATCGAGACTTGAAGAGGGACCTTTATTCTGTCCCCCAAAGAGATGCTCATCAATTCACCAACAACTGTTAGTGAATTTTTATGTTGCACACCCTTTTGGCAGTACCAGTAATTTCCATGTCAGCCAGTCAATGTAGCAAAATCCGATGGCTGACCAAATCAAATGCTGCTGTCAGATCCAGAGACTGCAGCAACACGGCTGAGCCCTTAACTGATGCCTCTCTAATAGTATTAACCATTGATACCATACTAATTTCAGAACTATGATGCTGGTGAAATCCAGATTGACAGGTATGAAAAATATTTCTTTTTTCTATCAAATTTAATAGATGGCAGAACACTGCTTTTTCTATCACTTTTGCTAGGAAAGCTACATTGAATCTTCCTTAAAAGAGAGTGAATTTACTGCCTGTTTGTATGCTACGGGCATAATACCTAATGCTATACCATTCAGTACTATCACTAAAAGGAATAGATGATGGTCACCTAATTCACTAACCAACCATTTTGATGGTATTGGATCCAAATCCGAAGTAGTAGGGTTCAGAGAGGACAAGATAGAAAGAATGTCATCTTGGTATATCGCTGACTGGGCCTGCATCAAGAGCCTTTAAAACAGAAGTGGCTACACTTAGAGGGGGGCATTGGTGCACGAAGGCCCTGGATCTTGTCATAGAAGAAAGTTGCCAACTCATCTGCCGTTAAGCTCAATAAGCTGACTGTAGTTTCATCCCGGTTTGTTCCACCAGTGAGCTAATCCATCATGTGAAATTGTTCCTTAGCCAGACTGTGGCTATTTTGAATACATTGAGAAAAATAGGCCCGTTTTGTGGTTCTAACACTCCATTATAAGCAATGGCCCATTCTGAATACAACTTGAATTTCTGAGGTTTTTTTAAATATTTATGAACTATATAATAAATAACATGATACAACATTCAAACCCATCTTACTCCAGCCCACAACCTGTGAAAGATCTAAGAAAGGAAAATAAATACATAATGAGGCACATTCCAATGTGTGCGTCCAGGCCCCTAAGTGTCCGATCGGAATCAGGACATCCAGAGGTAGACCTGATTCTGATCCCGGAGGGGCTAGACATGCCGAGACCTGATTCTGATCAGCCTGCCCGGCTACCTAGATGAGGCTCCTGAATGGAGCCACGGTGCCATGGCATCCCATTGCCATGGCACCATGGCTCCATTCAGGAGTTGCGATCCATGGCTGCCGACCACAATCTTCATTCCCCACAGCCCAACCCCCAATCTGGCCTTCCATGGCCAGAGTCATGCTGCAGGGAACCCCCTACACCTCTCACCTTTCCACTGCTTTCGGGGCCTGCCATCCCCTGTCCAGTTTGCCGGTCCCAGGCATACATGGCCGACCTCAGAATCAGCCCTGGTATATCCAGGGTCACAGACTGCCCATGCCCCGACCTTACTCTGTCTCCAGAACCCCCCTCCCACCCCCTTCTAAGCCTCTCTGTACAAATAGGTTGTTCATATGGGGAGGCTTTTTACGGGGCTGGTAGGGGTTCGAATAGCAGTGATGGATGTCCCAATGGGATGTCCATCCCCTCTATTCATGGGATAGAATAGACCCCAATGCATACAAACAAGAAAAGGGCAGACTATTAAGAGCCAGCATAAAAAAATAAAGCTCATGGAGGGACAGGGGGTAGCATATCCATGGTACGATGAGCAGTAATGAAAGCCAACAGCTGGGAGGGCTCATAAAAAACATAGGAAACAGACTGATATTTTATCAAACATTTACATGGATATTTAAGGAAAGAAAGCCCTTCAAGCTGCTGAATACTAGAATGAAGGAGGAATTCCCTTCGCCTCCTCTGCATTTCCTTTGAGAGGTCAGGAAACATGGATCCTAAGACCTCAGAACAGAAGATTCCGCTTCTTAATGGAAATCTGCATCCACCACTCTTTATCAGAAAGTAATGCAAGCATAAGTAACAAAGTATAAGGGGTTATAGGTTCTTTTTAAGATGATTCCAACAAAGCAGATACATTTAGGGGTATGTTTACTAAATCGCGTTAGTGCAGTTCGCGTTAGGATCCGCGTTAATAAGACAAACCCCCAAATAAGGAGATGGGCGGGACAGCGGAAGACCTAACGCGCGTTACAGAACTAACGAGCGATACATGGCGCGTTAGCGCGTCACCGCGCGTTAAGCATAAGAAGCCACTCAGACATGCATAATCAATACAGAGCTGTAGCACAATGGTTACTGCAGTGACTGCTGATACAGGCGTAATGGGTTTGAGTCCCCAGGGTGCCAGATGCAGAAGGTGGGCTGATGCAGCATCCTGTACATGATACAGTGAGGGAGGGGGCATGTATTTGTTTTCGTTTTGGAGGGGTGCAAGCAAACACACCCACACATTAGATAGTGAGTGAGGGGGCAGGTATATGTTAATTTGCCTTTTGGGCTGCAAGCAAACACACCCACACATTATCTAGTGAGTGAAGGGGGCATGTATATGTTCTCTTTCCCTTTGGGGTGCAAGCAAACACTCCCACACATCATATAGTGAGTGTGGGGGCATGTATATGTCCTGTATGTGTTGTAGGGTTGCTAGCATACATACCTGACCCATACAGAGCTGTAGCACAATGGTTACTGCAGTGACTGCTGATACAGGCGTAATGGGTTTATACCATACCTCTGTGATCTGTGATGCACTTCTGCCATGGTTGCAGCTACCCCCTGGGGCAGGGGTGTCTTTTTCTGTGGTGTGTGGCAGACATTGCTAGTCGCAGGATGTGTCAGCACCTGCTATCCCCTGTCAGTGCATTGTGTCTTTGTGCTGTGGTTACTGGGTGTGTTTTGTTTTGTCTCATCATTTGGGGTACTTGTCCCCATGCACTTACCTCACGTGGGTAGTCTGAGCTCCTGTTGAACCGATGGGCCAGGCGCTCCCAGGCCCTCCTGACCCTTCCCAGGTTCTGTCTCCTTGATGAGCCAGGGAAGAGCCTCTGCTGGCAGAGGCAGAACAGCTCAGTTAGGTGGTAGATGTCCCTCTGGCTGAAAGGAGGCTTCCTTGAGATGGCTGCCATTTTTTCAGACTGTTTGTGCTGCGCAGCCACGTGCGTTGCTGGGGGCGTAGTCATGTGCGTTGCTGGGGGCGTAGCCACGTGCGTACGTGCGTGCGTTGCTGCGGACGTTACTCGTAAGATGTACAAACACAAAGCACTAAGGTAGACCTGCAGCATAATGGTTACGTTATTGACGGCTGGTACAGGCAGCATGGGTTCGAGTACCCAGTGTGTCTAATGCAGACAGCTGTTGCAGGCATTAGCCTGTACATTACAAAGGAAATGAGGCTTGTTTTTCAGTACATTGGGTATGGGTGCCTAGCGCGTGCGTTGGTACGTGGGTAGCGCCGTGCGTAGCTGCGCGCGTAGCATCGTGCGTGGGTACATGTGGTTTTACCAGTATGGGTATTTTATATATTACAGACTTTGTAGGGTGTCTTGCACCTATACATTATGTTATCAGATATACGTGTGATGGGCCATGGTTTATCAGAGCCTGTGAGCTGGTGCTGGTTCCACAGTGTTGGAATGTGCCAGTCACCCCCATGATGCACTGCACATGCAAATCAGCTGCCCACACATACACACCATGGGGAATGCACCCCCACAGCAACTCGGCCTAGTAGGGGGAACTGACCATGTGCACCCCCACAGCACCTCGGCCTGATAGGGGGTACTGACCGTGTGTTGTACTGGCACAGAGTGGCTACACACCGTCACATTGTGCGGGTACTGTGCTCACCCTGAGGGTGCAGTGAGCCATCCAGCACTAGGTCTACAGCACCGTCCATGGCTGAAAGAGTCCATGGTGCAGGTCCAAATCAGTGTTACTGTGTGAGATAGGTAGTTTCTGCAGGACCACCTTGGACATCTCTATCTGTTTCAGGCAGGTGTAGCCCCATGCACCCCCACCCCCATCGCGACAAACAGGGTCACCCATCAGAAGATCCACATTCTATCTCCCTGCAAAGGTGGCAGTAGAGGGGAACATTAACCCTAGTCTTGCTGAGAAGCAGACAGCCCACAGGGCAGTCAATGCAGCTCTGTACACAGCCATAACACAATAGCAAATAGACATTAGGCCTGGATATGGTATGCTGCACCCCACCACTATCTGACATTCCCCTGGTGCAAGCCACTCCATCACATCACCTACCAGCTGCAAACAGGCTGCTAGTGCCCAGTGGAGCTGCCTGCACCCAGAACCAGGATGCCAGCATACACAGCAAGCAGATACATCAGTGACTGGGCCCCAAAAGGAAACCCATATTTATCACATGAGAGAAATACTAGATAGCACCATGGGAGTGCCTAGCCATGCTGTAGTCACTGCACAGTCAGGGTGAGAGTGAGCTCTCAGCAGGATATACTGAGGTCACCCTGTCTGGGTAGGTGGTGACCAGCCACTACAATGTGCCTGTCACTGCCCTATACCCTATGCAGATGCACCCTGGACAGGCCACCCTGTCCGGCCTATACCCATGGTACCTTGCTCCTCATTATGCACATTGGCAGCCCAATACCGGCAACATTGCTGGCAGCGTGGACTGTGGAAGGTGTTTGCAGCCACCACACACTGGATAGACAGACAGCCACCCCCACACCTATGCCAGCATTGTGCTACTATAGAGGTGGCCAGCAGCCATAGCCACCACACCAGTACTGGCATAGTACACGCATGGATATGGTACACAAGGCTTTTGGGGGGTCACTCACAAGGGTGGTGAACACTGTCAGAGTCCAGACCTGCAGCAAACACCGCAGACATCAGAATGATTGTTATGGTGGAGCTCAATGAGCGAACTGTGCTTGCCGTAGGGATTGGTATCTGCCAGTTATCATGGGGAACGTTTGATAGCTCTGTACCATATACCCAGGTGTAGGGTGGCATTGCTACGGTATGCAACTGCTAGTATTGGGAGATACAGGCAGGGCCCAATGTCTTGCCTCTCCAGGGGGCATTGGCCAATTAGGGCCTATGGGTGGGTGGGTGGCCCTGTTGGCTGCTGCTTTACAGCATAGTTCCCCAACTCCAGTCCTGCTGTTCCACACACTGTTCGGGTTTTCATGCTGTCCCTCATAAATATGCACGAGCTACATCTGCGTACCATGGGGGCGGTGCATAGATATGCAGCACAGGCATCTTTATTAGGGGCAGCATGAGGACGGAATGGTGTGGGGCCCTCCCGGACTGCATTTGCGGGACTCTGCTTTAGGTAATGTGCCTGTTTCTGGTGTCTGTGTTTGGTGTGGTAAAATATAGGCCTTGCGTATGTTCTCTGCACTAATGGAGTGTCTTTACTATCACTGTTTAGTGGTGGGTAAAACTATGGGGACTGGGTTTGCAGGAGCCCCAGCTGGGATTTGAACCTGTGACCCTCTGGTCTTACAGGCACTGGCTGTGTCTGTTGCACCACACTGTGGCCACAGTGACAGTGCAGTCCCTGGAGTTAGTTAAACCTGCCTGACGAGTCAGAAACCCTGCTCTGCAACAGGTTTACTGTGGCCTCATTTACCTTGTATGCAGACAAAGGTGCACATAAACCTCAGAAAAGACCTCAGAAAAGGGGCACACACCCATAACCAAGCTGGGCAACAATGATATCATTGTGAAACATTACACCACACGCCCAGGACAGCTCCATTACAATGTAATGCTCTTTAAAAGGGTCTGCGGAGCGTAGACCCTTCCACACATCATTTCCTTTTATTTTGGTACTTTCCAGGGAGTGTTGTTCCTTGTTGCCCATTGCTATCACTGTGGCCCAGCTGTATTCTGCTTTTTAAAATGTTTCTTGTGGTCATTTTTAACGTTTTATGTGCAATTTTGTTCTGTGCACATGTATCACACTGCTCACGTTTTGTGGGTTTCCCCGGTTTTACTGTACATTGCTGACGGAAATGGTTTCTCTTCCCTTTAAATGCCTTTAACGACAGGTTTTCATTCGCGTTGGAATTGAGCTCTGAAAGACAGCGCATTAGTATGAGGGGAGCCTCTCCCCGCCCACTCTCCGCCCATTGACCCCTTCTCTCCGCCCACTCTCCACCTTCTGCGCTGTTTTAACGCGCCGCGGAGCTTTACGATCGTTAACTACGGTTAACACGCGTAGTATGACGTTAACGGTCGTTAGCGCGTCGGTACGCGCATTATACGGCACTTACAGTCGTTAACGTCGTATAACGCGCGTTAGTCACGTTTAACGCACTTTAGTAAACATCCCCCTTAGAATATCTACTTGTGACAAGCCAGTTACCATCCCAGTTATTATTTTTAGAAGAAGGAAGATAATACAGTTTTACAATGGGGGGTTGGGACTAAGGGAGAATACCTAAAATGTCTGTTAAATAAGTGCAAAACATATCTCGAGCAGACACAGATACAACTCTAAGAAAATTCACTAATCCTAAATTCACAGCTGTAGTGGTGATCTCCAGCATTTCCAACTTAACTTCCATTGCAGTAGTGTCCTTTGTGAAAGAGTCCTTATAATCTTCAAGCACAGTCACCTTAGACTAGATCAGAAACTGCAGTTTGAAGAGAAAGAACATTCCCCACACTCTCTTGTATGGCAGTAGCATTATTCTGTATCTGGACTTGCATAATTGAAGAACAGATGGACTCAAATGTGATAGCCAGCGAAGGTAGCACAGAGGGGGAGAAGGAACCCCCTGAGACTGCCTCCACAGCTTCCATCCTGCTCTGCTTCCAACCAGGGACACTCGAGGCAGCCATACTTGCTGCCTTGTTACCATCTCCAAATAAGCTGCACCCAGTAGCTGTTCCAGGGAGTCTCCTCCAGCCAATCGGGGTCCAGGTCCAGCCATCATAAACAGGATGATTTCACCCCAACAAGGGAACACTCCTGCTGTGATAACCCAGAGACGTCTTGCCAGCAGACAACATTGGAAGAATGTCAAGAGCCAGGGGAGAAAGCTTCCACGCCCAAAGCAGATGCCACATTCTCTAACTCCGATGACTGCAAAGCCGGGCTAATCTCCCCAGCAATCACCGGCTGCCATGGTAATGGCAAGAAAAAGGAGTTGAAAGGTCCAATGACCTGTGGCGTTGAGGACACAGGGGCCAAGGAGGGCTGCTTAGCCCCTTTAGTCTTGTGCTTCTTCCCCATACAGCTTCTGTGCTGTGTGAACTAGTCTGTCTCACGCCATCTTGGATCCTCCATGGATAAGACCTCTTCAGTAGGACATCTTAAGTTTGTCCTATTCTGAGAGGTTTTATTCTTCCTCCAAAGATGTTCGGCCCTATGCACCTGACTCTTTAAAAGCGCTGAACCTTTCTGAAACCATGGATTTTTATTTATTTATTTAGCTATGCTTATATAATTCTCTTCACTGGATCAAAGCCTTTGGCCATGGAGGTCCTGCAAAGGGACCCACCAATGCCACTGTCAACAAGCTCCCTTCCCCACAAAAACCTACCCAGCCTCCAACCAGGTCATCCCTGGTGGTCTAGGAGTGATCCGAGCAGGAGAGGTCCCCCTCCACTCCTGTCCTGGATCTGACAATCTTCAAAATTGTGCCAGGATCATCCTGTGCTAGTTGTGTGGCCATACCACTAGGGGTCATGAGAAATAAAGGCTACTGCATCAAAATAACAAAATATATAAGCTAATGATTTTTCAAGAAATGTATTGCTAGCCTAATAAAAAGTTTCATGTTACTTTTTTAACACTGAATGTACTATCCAGCATTAATACCCATGGGTATTATATTAATACAGCTCATCTAACTCTGCAATATTACCTTCATCTCTTGAAATACACTTAATTTTCTCTAGTGAACAGCATAAATGACCAGATTTCCCATTAGGCACTATATTCACAGTGCCTAGGGCCTGCAAAATGTTTAAGGCTCACAAAGGTGGGTGGAAAAAAATCAATAAGCAGAAAAAATGATGAAAAATAAGAAAAAAAAGCTTGTGAGAAAGAAATATAATACAACTAAAACTTTAAAATTGCATTTCAAAACATAATTCCAGAATTTCTAGGCATTTTCTAAGAAAGTTTCTTTCTTCAGCTTCTCTTTTCAGCAAAATCTTTAATAATGGCTACAAACACCAAAATCTGGCACTGGTGAGAGTGATAGACTCTGATGATCTTAAGTTGACCAAACAGGTAAAAAAGTGATGACTTATGTCAAAAGGATTCTGAGGTGTTTAAGGGATAGGAAAGACCAGCAAGAAAAAGGAAGTGACAATGCCCCTGTATAATTATTTGGAGAGACCTCAATTGGAGTACTGTTTACAGTTCTGTAGATCCCATCTTCAGAAGGATGAAAACAAGACAGAGTCAGTCCAGAGGGCAACTACTAAAATGGTCATTGGGCTTTGACATAAAGCATATGGTGACAGACTTAAAGATTACGTGGAGGCACACTCTGACATGCTTGTCCAGCCCCTTGTGTGACCGACCAGAAGTGGAATGCCAAAAGATAGACCCAATTCTGATCCAGCGGGGGCTAGACGACCCTGCAGGATCAGAATCAGGCCTAGGGCCCAAATGTGCAGGCCAGGCCTCGATTCTGGTCAGCCTGCATGCCTAGCAGATACCCTGCTAACTCAGTCAGGACCCTGAATGAAAGCTACAATGCCATGGCGTCCCAATGTCATGGCAGCACAGCTCTATTCAGGAACTGCAAATGCAAGCTGCCAGTTTTTCTTTTTTTCCCACAGATGGTCCCTCGATATGGCCTCCCATGGCCAGGGTGCAGCTGCGGGGATCTTCCTGCACTCCCCTACCTTTTTTCCTGGCCCGACAGCTTGATCTCCAACATGGACGTGGGACTTATTCCACCTCTGCGGTGGAATAAGTCCCACATCCATGTTCACTGCCCCAGAAGTACTGGGTCAACCTCAGAATTGTCCCTATACTTCCAGGGTCATGGTCCACTCATGCAGCGTCCTCATTCCACCTCAGTACCATCCCTTCCCACCCCTGTCTAAACCTCCGGATTGGACGTTCATCCTTGCTATTCGCTGTACTGAATGACCCCCAAAATATATACTTTGAAAGAAAGGCAGAAGAAGGGAGATATGATGAAGACTTTTAAATATCTGTGTGATATATATGCACAGGACATGGTTCTCTTACAATTGAAGATTGTTCTAGAACAGGGGGCTATAAGATAAAGGTGAAAGGGGATAGACTCAGGTGTAATCTAAGGAAATGTTGATTTATGGAAATGGTGATGGATGTGTGGAAGAGCCTCTGGGCCAAGATGGTAGATTGTATCTAAATTCAAGAAAGCAGAGGACAAGCAGAGAGGAATGGTTTGTAGAGCTTAGTAGTTGGTATGAATGAACAGACTGTCCTCATTTTCTCTGTTTCAATGTTTCTGTAAGTCCCACTTTCGCATCCATGTTAAAATCAGTGGATAATGTTAAACAGAAGACTGTATTGAGTCCACAGATTTCCTCAAAAACCTGCTGCATTTTAACAGTTCATTACTGAACATCACAATGTTTGTTCAGAAATCCTAATATTAGGGAGGTGGAAAGAGGGTTAAAGAATGAGAAAATTTTGGGAATGTGGATAGACGGAGAGCTAAATTTTAAGAAACAAATCTCCACTGTGCTATGATCAGCTTTTTACTGTTTGAGACTGATACCAAGATCACATTGTTATTTAGATCATAATGCAATAACTATATTAACTCATAATTGGTTATAAGGAAAACAGATGGAAATGTGTTGTATCAGGGTCTTGTAGGAACTGCTATATAGCTTCTTCAAATATTGCAAAATATAGTGGACAAATTATTGGTTGGGCCATATACTGTACATATGATCAGGCAATGCTGATGTTACGTGATTTCCAGTAGTTACCAATCAAATGGAGAGTTGATTTTAACGTTGCGATGGTAGCATTTAGATGTATTCATTTCAAGGAGCCTTGTTAGTAAGTATCTAAACTGTTGCAGTATGTACCTAGAAGAGTTTTTCGATTTCAAAATAAATTATTATTGCAGGTATTAGCACTAACTGATATTAGGTGTTTGTCAACAAAGAATCAGTATCATATTTATGGTGATGATTCTCAGATCTACCTCTCTACACTTGATATCTGTCAGGTAAGGTTTGCCTCTTTGCGGATGATACCAAAATCTGCAATAGAGTAGACACCCAGGAAGGTGTAGATAACATAAGGAGGGATCTAGCTAAGCTTGAAGAATGGTCTAGAATTTGGCAGCTGGGATTTAATGTTAAAAAATGTAAGGTCATACATTTGGGCTGCAGCAATCCAAGGGAGCAATATAGTATAGGGGGTGAAGTACTTTTGTCCACTAAAGAAGAGCAGGAACTAGGCATGGTTGTATCTGATGATCTTAAAGTAGCTAAACAGGTAGAAAAGGTGATGGCAAATCTAGAACATAAGATATGCCATACTGGGTCAGACCAAGGTCTATCAAGCCCAGAATCCTGTTTCCAACAGTGGCCAATCTAGGTCATATGTACTTAGCAGTTTCCCCAAAAGACACAGGTTCCACAATGCTTTTACTGGGTCAAGCATTAATATCCTGGGTCCCTTCTTAATAATGGTTTACGGACCTTTCCTCCTTGAAATTGTCCAAACCTTTTTTAAACCCAGCTACACGAACAGCTTTTTCTACATTCTCTGGTAACAAATTCCAGAGTTTGATTACACGTTGAGTGAAAAATATTTTCTTTTATTAGTCCTAAATAGTTTACTTTGTAGCTTCATTGCATGTCCCCTAGTCTTTCTATATTCTGATAACATAAACAGTCGATCTACGTTTACCCGTTCCACTCCGTTCATTAATTTATAGACTTCTATCATATCTCCCCTCAGCCGCCTCTTTTCCAGGTTAAAGAGCCCTAACCTTTTTAGCCTTTCTTCATAGCAGTATCCTTCCATCCTCTTTACCATTTTGGTGGCTCTTCTCTGAACCTTTTCTAATAACGCTATATCCTTTTTAAGATACGGCGACCAGAATTGCACACAATATTCAAGGTGCGGTTTCACATGGAACGATACAGAGGCATTATAATATCTTTTGTTTTATTTTCCATTCCTTTCCTTATGATACCTAGTATTCTATTTGCTGTCTTGGCCGTTGCACACTGGGCTGAGGGTTTTAACATGTTATACACAATGACGCCTACATCTTTTTCCTGGGTGGTGGTTCCTAATGTGGAACCTTGCATCATGTAACCATAGTTTGGGTTGTTCTTCCCTAGGTGCATAACTTTGCACTTGTTCACATTAAATTTCATCTGCCATTTTGATTCCCAGTCTTCCAATTTATCAAGATCCTCTTGCAATTTTCCACAATCCTCTTGAGTTTTAACAACTTTAAATAGTTTTGTGTCATCTGAAAATTTGATAACTTCACTCGTCATTCCCTTTTCCAGGTCATTTATGAATATGTCAAAAAGCAGCGGGCCCAGCACATATCCCTGGGGTACACCACTATTCACCTTTCTCCATTGGGAAAATTGGCCATTTAGCCCTACCCTCTGCTTTCTATCTTTTAACCAGTTCCTGATCCACAATAGTACACTGCCTCATATCCCATGACTCTTTAGTTTTGCCAAAAGTCTCTGATGAGGGACCTTGTCAAAGGCTTTCTGAAAGTCCAGATACACTATATCAACTGACTCACCTTTCTCTACCTATTTATTCACACCTTCAAAAAAACTTAACAGATTAGTAAGACAAGATCTTCCTTGTCTAAAGCCATGTTGGCTGTCTCCCATTAGGCCATGACTATCTACATGCTGAGCAATTTTGTTCTTTATGATGGTTTCTACCATTTTTACCAGTACTGACATCAAGCTCACCGGTCTGTAGTTTCCCAGATCACCCCTGGAACCCTTTTTAAAAACTGGTGTTACATTGGCGATCCTCCAATCTTCAGGTATTACAGATGATTTTAATGAAAGTTCACAGATTACTAATAGCAGGTCTGCAATCTCATATTTCAGTTCTTTCAACACCCTTGGATGTATACCATCCAGCCCAGGTGATTTGCTACTCTTCAGTTTATCTAATAGTTGTAATACATCTTCCTGATGTATCGATATTTCCTTCAATTCTTCCGCACCTTTAAATACCACTTCAGTCATGGGTAACAACCCTACATCTTCCTCAGTAAAGACTGAAGCAAAGAATTCATTCAGTCTCTCTGCTATCACCTTATTGCCTCTTAGTGCCCCTTTAACCCCTCTATCATCTAATGGACCAACTGACTCTCTCACAGGTTTTTTTGCTATGAATGTACTTGAAAAAGTCTTTATTTCACGTTTTTGCTTCCGCAGCAAGCTTCTTCTCAAATTCTCCCTTTGCCTGCCTTATCAATGCCTTGCATTTGACTTGCTAGTGCTTCTGCTGTTTCCAGGTTTCGTCATTTTGCTCTTTTTTCCATTTCCTGAAAGATCCTTTTTTGGCAACAACAGCCTCTCTGACCTCACCTTTAAACCATGCTGGCAGTTTTTTGGACTTCCTTCCACTTTTCTTAAAGTGTGGAATACAGCTGGTCTGGGCTTCCAAGATAGTATTTTTCAACAACACCCAAGCTTGATGTAAGTCTTTAACCTTTGCAACTGCTCCTTTTAGTTTTTTCTTAACTATTTTCCTCATTTTATCATAGTCTCCTTTTCGAAAGTTAAAAGGTAGTACTGTGGATTTCTTTACTATCCCCCCGCCACTAATTAAACCAAACGCAATCATGCTATGATCACTATTGCCAAGTGGCCCCAACACCCTTATCTCTTGCACTAGATCTGGTATTCCACTAAGGACTAGGTCTAATATGGCTTCCCCTCTGGTCGGTTCATGAACCAGCTGCTCCAAGAAGCAGTCATTTATTTCATCTAGGAACTTTATCTCCCTAGCATGTCCTGCTGTGACACTGACCCAGTCGATACCGGGGTAATTGAAATCACCCATTATTATTACTGTGCTGTAACTTTTATTAGCTTCCTTGATTTCTTTGAGCATTTCATCATCCATTTGTTCATTCTGGCCAGGCGGTCAATAGTACACCCCCACTGCCATCGCCTTCCCTTTTTTACATGGAATTTCAATCCATAGAGATTCTACAGCAGATTTTGTTTCCTGCAAAACTTTAATCCTTTCTGACTCAATGCCCTCTCTAACATAGAGCGCAACCCCTCCACCAATTTGATCATCTCTATCATTACGATATAGTTTGTACCCAGGTATCACAGTGTCCCACTGGTTGTCCTCCTTCCACCATGTCTCTGATATTCCAATCATATCTAACCTCTCATTTAGTGCTATATATTCTACCTCTCCCATCTTATTTTTTAGACTTCTAGCATTTGCATACAAGCATTTTAGAGACTGTATTTTAATCACATTAATCTGGCTATTGGTAGGCATGGGTAATTTGGGATCTTTAAGCTCTGTCTGCTCCATACATGAGGGCATTTGGGCTACTTTACTCTTTTTTGGAACCTCTCTGCTTTTGGCAATATCCATCTAGGATACATTCTTCTGAACCATGCGCTCTTGGGTGAAAGTCGGCTTTCCCCTCTATAGAAGGATGCTTGGGAACATACGGAGAGGAATGGCTAGCAGAAAAAATGAGGTGATAATGCCTCTGTATAAGTCTTTGGTGTGACCTCATTTGGAGTATAGTGTGCAATTCTGGAGCCTGCACCTTCAAAAGGATGTGAACAGGATGGAGTCGGTACAGAGGGTGGCTACTAAAATGATTAGTGGTCTTCATTATAAGGCATATGAGGACGGACTTAAGGATCTTAATATGTACACTTTAGAGGAAAGGCAGGATAGAGGTGATATGATTGAGATGTTTAAATACCTCCATGGCATAAATGTTCAGGGAGAAAGCCTCTTTCAATTGAATGCAAGTTCTGCTACGAGGGGACATGGGATGAGGGTGAAGGAAGATAGATTCAGGAGTGATATGCGGAAATATTTATTTACGGAAAGAGTAGTGGATCCATGGAATAGTCTCCCAGTGGAGGTGGTAGATATGAGGACAGTAACTGAATTCAAAAAAGCATGGGACAAACACAGAGGATCTCTAAAGGTAAAAAAGGGGCTGTTGTAGTTGTTAATATGGAAGGACAGACTAGATAGGCCATGTGGTCTTTTTCTGTCATCATATTTCTATGTTTCTATCTCTCTGGCAATCCAGGCCCGGATCCCTACCTTCGAAATTGAACATAGCCAAAACTTAACTTTTGTTTTTCCCCTTAAACTCACCTCCCCCTTCCTCCTTTCTCAGTCTCCACTCTTTAGTCACCTCCCGTCTAGAATATTGCAATCTCCTCTTTGCTGGTCTCCCTCTAAATCATCTCTCTCCCCTTCAATCTGTTCAGAACTCAGATGTGCAGCTTATTTTCTGCCAGTCTCATCATGCTAATATTACCCCTTTTATCAAGTCGCTTCATTGACTCCCTATCCGTTTCCATATCCAGTCCAAACTTCTCCTACTGACCTATAAGTGCACTCATTCTGCTGCTCCTCACTACCTTTCTGTCTTATCTCTCCCTACACCCCTCCTCGTGTACTCCGCTCTTCTGGTGGATTACTTCTCTCTTTGTCTTTTTCTTCCACTGCAAACACCAGACTTCAATCCTTTCACCTTGCTGCTCCTTATGTCTGGAACAAACTACCAAAGACTATATAGCAGACTTCATCTCTGACCCTTTTCAAATCCATGCTAAAAACTCACCTGTTTGAGGCTGCTTTTGGATCCTGTTCTGCTTAGTCTCCTTTCTACCTCCTTACCAGTCCCTGGATGTATCCTTGTCCTCATCTATTGTGTTGTCTGTCTTGACGATTGTAAGCTCTTAAGAGCAGGGACTATCTTTTACATCTTCCTATATTACAGCACTGTGTACGTCTTTTAGTGCTATGTAAATGATAAGTAGTAGTGGTAGTAGTAGTAATGGAAAAAATATTTCATTTGTTTTCAGGCAATTTTCCAATTTTTTTCCCTGATTTTTCAGACACATGATATTTTTAATACACACAAATTGATTCTATGTGGGTTAATTGATAGATTGGTATGCCATTGATAGATTTTGTATGCACTAAAATGTTTAAGATGCATTTGAAAACTGAATGTGTACTAATGAATGCACGTCCCTACCTGCCAGCAACACAGAGTGAAACAAAACTGGACCTGTGAACTGCTGGCTGCCAGTGTAGTTGCCTAGTGGCTTAGCATTTGGTTCAAAAGTTGATTAGTTGGGAAGAGACTTCATGTTGTCAGACGTCTTTCATGGGAACATGACAGACAGATGTAGAGTGGCTTTTATTATTTATTTATTTTATTTATTTATTTAGTTGTATTTATATCCCGCTTTTCACCGGGTCAAAGCGGTCAATTGGGAGATACATTTAACACGAGGGGATATGAGACACATACACTAATACTTACAGGGAACATGGGCAATGGAGGGTTAAGTATAGGTTAATACTTGCATAGGGACAAAAAAGATCTTACAAATCGCAAAAACACCTGCTTTCTTTACGAAAAGTGTCCTCTGCAGTTTTATAACTCACTTTATGATTACAAAATAAGGGGAGGGGAAGAGATTTTGCTCATAGCCTTTTTAGGAGTAGCTCAAGGCAAACTATATGCATGGATACTAAATATTTTTTCCTATCCCTTGGAGACTTACAATTTTAGGGGGGATATTCGGCCGTGGCGGCTAATGTGGTTTCAACAGCTAGCCGTCGCAGCTAAAACTTGAACCCAGATATTCAATGCTGGGTCTTCTCCAGGCACCCACATTGAATATCTGGGTTGGCCCTATGGCAAAGAAGCTAACCAGGCTGTGGAGATATTCAGCTGCAGCGCAGTTAGCTTCAGCAGTAAGCCAGCCTTTAATGTGCCTGTTTGCTGCTTTGCTATAACCGGGCAGCGGCTCAGTATCGCTGGGTGTCGCTCCCAGAATGCTCCGATGCTAGCTGGCTACGGGGCCTGCAGTGACGGCACCCCCAGATATTCAGCGACACTAACCATGTTAGTGCTGCTGAATATTCTGGTCAGCATAATTAATGCAGTTAGCAAGTCTGCTCACTGAATTATGCGCTTTGATTATCCCCCTACATTTACACCTGAGGAGTAAATGACTTGTCCAAGATCACAAGGAGCAGCAGTTGGATTTGAAATGGGCTTCACCTGGTTCTTAGCTCCCTGCTCTAACCAGTAATTCAATTGGTAGTTAGAATGCATAATGGCATAAGTATACTATTTAGCCTTTCTGGCTCCTATTAGCTTCCAAGACTGCATAATCCCTGAAGGGTTTAGATATTCCCTATGACTATTTTTCTACCATTTCAAAAAAAAAAAAATGAAATGAAAGATGCTGTAGCATTGCAAATCACTTTAATAAAGCTGTATGAAGACCGGTGCGATATGCACTTTCCAAAGCAGAAAGAAAGTAGAAATTGCTAAAGACTAATCCAAAGGCAGAGCATTTTCAGATGAGAGGCATGCATCCTTGATGCACAACTTTAATTTCAAAAATAAGCAATATTAGTATAAAGTCATACAGAGTTCTTGCACTGTCTCATTGCACGTAATCTCTCTGCAGTATTCTCTGTTGAAAATTACAGAGGCTGCACACTGAAGAATTCATGATTTCTCATGCAACCCGATTACCATCCGTAAAAATGATAGGAAACATGCACTGTTAGCAGTTCATGACTTTCCATTATTTCTCAGTGGATGGCACTCTGCCTCTGTCAGCTAAACGACCCCGTTATGCTTAGTCATATGGCAGACAATGGAGATGATTGGAGAAAGTTTACATATTTAAAAAAAAAACATACTTAGACATGTAGATAATCATGCACACATAAGAGAGCAATTTTAGAAAAGGTGTTATTTGCACGTGCATTCATCCAGCATGCAGTCATTTTAAGAGGTTGTGTTTTGGGAATAGTTTCGGTGGACCTTAAAAGTATATATGGATTTCCTGTTTTGGAATGGAAATATATAAATAACTGTATACTTGAAACATTTCCCATCAACATTCAGATCTGCACCAGGGCATACACAACTATAGGCTAAGTGCTCACATAGAGACAGGGTTTAGAGGCATGACTGAAAGGAAAATTGCACCTACCTTTCTAGTTTTCCAAAACATCTCACACAGCTAAATAATTGAGTTTTGCAGTTCGGCTCATTAATTGGCTTCCTCAGATATGGCTAAAGCAGGTGTAAATGTCTGTGCATAGAATATGCAGGTAAAGTCATATATTTTATAATCAATATGGGTTTGGCTACTCTACCTGTGCTTCACCCAGATTGTGCTCCTGGGAATACCCACTGTAAAAGAACGTGCTTTCGTGCCACTGCACATTCAGTACTTTTATGCCTAAGGTAAATTTAGGGACCCTATTACTAAAATGCAATAAGGCTTTGCACCTACTATGGGTTTATCGCTGGAAAATCCACACAGTAGGTGTAAAGCCTGCACAGTAAAGCAGGGGGGGTGTCCTGCATTTGTCCTGCATTTAGAGCACAGGGGCAGCCAAATATTGCATGGTATATAAAACTTTTATAAATAAATACTAGGATTCTGCAAGCTTTTGTATCCTTGTATCCAATGGCAACAATAACCTTCAAAAGACACTGAAACAGCATATTGTCAC
This sequence comes from Ichthyophis bannanicus, assembly GCA_033557465.1. Classification (NCBI taxonomy): domain Eukaryota; kingdom Metazoa; phylum Chordata; class Amphibia; order Gymnophiona; family Ichthyophiidae; genus Ichthyophis; species Ichthyophis bannanicus. Next base: position 85,428,501 of record CM066032.1, on the reverse strand, counting down.
AACATATTAATACTAATGGGCCTTCTGCTAATGGACAATTAGCATCAAAACCATAGGCGTGTTAGGTGCAACCGCTCCGCGTTAACTGTCAGGGGTGTGGAAAACATTTCCCTGGCAGTTAATGTGTGTCCTATCCCATAGTGCACGCTGCATTGGCACAGGTGCACATAACAGCATCGATTGAGGGGGTTTAGGTGAACTTGTGCTAATGCAGTTAGCATGGAGTGTTAACACAGCATAACTACGCCGAGCTCACCAAGCCCACATTCTGCCCCTTCCCCACCTACTTATGCATCTAACATGGGTTGCTCAGTTACCATGTGAATCATCCTAACCCTGTGCTACCAGGCAACATACGTCCCAGTGTGCCTTTAGTGCACGCCAGAACACACGCAGCCAGGTAGCGCCGTTTAGTAAAAGACCATCTAAGGGTATATATTTATATAGCAAATCTCTAAAAGTGATGCTTTTTGTATTAAGTTGTTTTTTGTTGGGTCTGATTCACTTCATGAGTTTATGCTTCCCAGAGCATGTAATACTCGTGTATTTGGAAAAAAATGTATTTAACAGCTTCAGGATATTTCCACATACTAATGCACAACCACATACCAGACAAAAGCCATTTAAAAATGAAAAAAAGGAAGAGTTCTAATTTAAGAGCAAATTAAAATGTAAAGTATGGTGTTTAGAATCCTTTTTAGTGCTACCGTGAAACAAGCTTGGGCAGCCCAGTTAAACTTCAACCTGAAGGCTTGTTATAAAGACTAAGAACCTGATTTTCACAGAGTAGAAGGAAAGAAAAGCTTTTCATGCATAAGACATAATCTTCTCAAAGCGTATGACCTGCTGAAGGTTATTGGTCTGTTTTGTTTGGTAATAAAACTAGAAATCAATGAGATATGCTGAGTAGGAATAAGTCTGTGAGAAGAAATTTCTTAAGGATACATTTAGGGATTATGAAGAGGTGGGTAAAAAGATATCAAATTATAAAATCTCTGCAAATCAGTTAGTTTGTGCAACTTCAAAATAGCCCATGTTATGCAGAATTTTCCACATTTCCTATACTTAAAAAATAAAGCAACAGAAAGTTCATGAAAACAATATGCAAACAAAATCTGCAGTTGTACCCTGGTACAAATAGCACAGGGACACATTTTCTTGATGTTCAAATGTAACCATTAGAGATCATTTGATGCGATGAGCAGGGGAGGATGTAGGTTTCCCTTACCCATGGGCCCGACGCTCTCCATTGAATGCTAATCAGCCCCTGACATTGGAATTTCGCCACACAGAGATGGCTAAGAGAGACCTGATTGTGCCAGCGGAGGAGTGAGGGGTATAAGTACCCCCATGGCCACAACATTTTATTTATTTATTTTATTTGGAACATTTTTCTATACTACCCCTTCCAAAGATCAAGGGTGGGTTACAATAAACACATTACATATAATAGTGTCAGTGGTGTAACACAGCACACAACTATTTACAGATGGAACTATATATATATATTTACAACGGACAAGATTGCAGACGAGGTGCTGAAAGAATTAATCTGGCATGAATCTGGGAGTGATGGGGTTATGGTGTTCAGTGAGTGTGGCTGAGGGTTGTATTTATACTGCTATTATAACTGTTGCTACTGTAGTGTTCAATGAAAATAAGTGTTTTGATCTCCTTTCTGAAAGTTTGGAGATCTTTAATTGTTCACAGTGAATCTGGGAGAGTATTCCATAGGATGGGGGCTACGTATGTGAAGGCTCTATAGCTTGTGGTTTGCTTAGTCTTACGGATGGACATTGGGACTATAAGAGTGTTCTGATTGCTTCCTCTTCTGGATCTGGTGTTCGTTTGGGTGTGGATTAAAGTTGTGAGGTATGAGGGTGCAATGTTATTAATTTACTTGAATATGGTCATTAATGTTTTGTGTTTTATGCTGCTTGCTATTGGTAACCGATGGAGTTTATATAGTATGGGTGTGATGTGGTCTGTTAAGTGTACTTTGAATGTAATTCTGGCCATGACATTCTGTGCCAGTTGGAGTATATTTAAGTTCTTTTTAATTGTTCCCTGTAGTAAGCTGTTACAGTAGTCAAAGTGTGGAGTTATTAGGGCTTGTACTACTGATCTGAAGTCATGAGTGTCAATTAAGGGTCTCTGATGCTGAATGACTCTTAGCTTATAAAATATGTTTTTGGTTATGTGAGAAGTTATGCTGAGTGATTGATCCAGTGTAACTCCTAGATATTTTACTTTTTGTTTTACTGGCAGTGCGGTGTTATTAATGATGAATGTCTGGGGGGGGGGGGAGTGAAATTTTGTTTTCTAGTGGTGAATAATACTTTGGTTTTCTTGAAGTTAATGTTCAGATTGTTAGTGTTTAACCAGATCTCTGCTTATTTGATGCAGTCTGACAGGTTGTGATGGGTTAGGTTCGTTATGTTGACGGATGAGTATAACATGATATCATCTGCATAAATATGATATCCTATTTTGTATTTTCTGAATATGCTACAGATTGGTTGGAGGTAAAGATTAAGGAATGGGATGCCAAGACAGGCTAATGCTAAGATGGTCAATGGGCAGGTCCCTGCCTCTCCTTCCACCACAGTAGATCTCACCATGGAGATCACTAATGAAGTCACTGTGGTGATAGAAGCAGCCCTTGACCGTCAGTTTGAGCAAATGTTTGTCAATCTTGAAAACATATTGGAGTGGCTGGAGGCATATGGTGGGGAATTCAGGGAGCTGGTCATGTGGTTATCAACAGTGGAGGACACTGCATGGGCTCAGAGGTGGAGTGCAAGTGTCTGCAGGCCCAAAAGCATGCTTTGAAGGACAAGCTGAACAAGCAGGATAATTGTGCCTCCTGAATAGTTGAGGGAATAAAAACTGAGGAACTTCTTGGAGACTGGCTCCCCCAGGAGTTGCATCTCCAGAGTACGACAGAGGAGCTGCATTTTGAAAGAACATAGCAGATTGATTGTCCACTTAGTAATCATCACTAATTGGACAACCAGAATCCAGATTAGGCTTGGTAAATGTTTGAGAATATACTTAGACATGGTTTCACAGAATTTCTGGCAGAAGAAGATGGCAAAAGAAACATCTTTAAAATAAATCTCTACAGCAGGAGTCAATAGATTCACAAGGCAAAAAATAATCCAGTCCGTATTCTCCATAGAGCTCCAGACCAGACAAACATTGGGCCAATCAGGGAACAGTTATAATGATCACCAGCAATACAAGGGGTATGAGCAGGCTGGGTAACAGCATCCCTATGGAAGTATGACAGATGTTCTTCAAGATGTCTGCCTTCTAAGCCAAAGGTTGCAGGTTTGCAGCCAGCCTGTGATGTTCATGGAAACAGATTTGTTTTTTTCAGATTAAAAAAGATATGAAATGACATAGGAAATTTTGTTGATATTCCCCATGTTATTTCAAATGAATGCACATCTCTGATTTTCATTGGTTTGTTCTAAGTTGTATGCTTTGAAGTTATTGGTTGCTCTTCAGTACCCTGAGTAGTTCAAAGTGTTTCACTGACCATTCTTGACTTTCTGACACAGTGTGAGAAGAAACTATCCTCGGCTTCCTAGTGGGATGATAAGAAATTGTTCAGAGTACTGAGCAGACCTGTTCCCTTCTTTGATGTCGGGAGTGGGGTTATTTGTTCCTTTGGCTGCCATCAGTACTTTTATTAACTGCTTTCATTTGGAGGTTGTTTTTCTTGATAAATGTCTGAAGGCACAGCAGCGATGACTCACTGGAAGCTTAACCTGGGAAACAGCAGTCCAATTGTTTCTCCTATGAAGGTAACCCCTGTCATCCTTGATGACTGTATATAGCCATGAACACTGGGTTGGGGTCTGAGTATCCCTCTTGAGAAATAGCTGGATATTGAGGTTTTCACAGAGTCTGGGGTGGGGGTGTAGAGTATGCGGGGAGGTAGTGAACCTCCCATATGAGTGAGGGGATGGTAGAGCTCATTGGGCATGAAGTACGATACAGTAGTTTAGGAGATTCATTGTGTGGAGGAGGGGCTGGATCAGAATGAAGTGTATGTGATGGGGAGTGGAAGAAGACAAAGAAGAAGGGAGTGAAAAATAAGAGTTTTCATAGGAGTGATGTGGGAAACTGTATGAGGGATGAGTGTGGGGTTAGTGTTGTGGGTGCAAATGGGGTGATGAGTGTTTGTTGTTCTTGGAGGGTCATGGTGGTAAATTAGAGTATGATTTGGTCCTCAAATGAGGATCTATCTGGGGGTGAGGGGAATGGGAGGGAGGGGGAGGGAAAAAGGGGCATTGAGTGCAGTGTAGTGTGTCTGGTTAGGGTGGTTATGACATTTGCAGAGAATTGTAGGGCTGGGGCAACTCTCTGTATCATACTTGAGTAGTTGGTAAAAAGGGGTGTTGGTCTTGAGTCAGGAGGGGACTGACAATGCCATCCCTGAATATGGCATAGAATAGGGCTGGGCTTCATTCCCCTTTTAAAAGACACACGATTCTCCAAGCGCTCCTTCAGAAGCAGGCCAGTATTGCATTGTTACAGGAAACCCATCTTATAGAGAAGGAGCTTGCTAAACTGAAGAGAGGGTGGATGGGAATGATCTATGGAGCTTTGGACACCAGGTATCCAGAGTGGTGGAAGATCTTGAGGGACACTTTGTGATAGTGCAAGGGAATTTTCAAGGGCAGTAGTTGGCCTTGTGTGATTTATATGCCCAGAATGCATATGATACAGGATTTTTCAAGAAAATAATACATGAAGTGTGGGATTTGGGGGTGACCTTATTCTAGCTGGGGGAGATTTTAACTCTGTATTTGATCCCCAGTTAGATAAATCTTACAATCCCAGTAATGCCACTCTGAAATGGAGGGAGGGGACTGCTATTTGTGTGTGACCATCTTGATTTATTGGATGTTTGTAGAGTTTTTCACCCTCAGGAGCAAGATTATACTCATGTATTGAGTGCCCATTCCACCTAGTCCTGCATTGATTATATTTTATTGTCTTAATCTTTGTCCTCCAAGGCTACAATAGGATTGATCGAAGTGTTGGACCACACATTAGCATGGGGCGACTTGGATCAAGGGAGGATCAGACCTCCCAGGAGGTGGAGCTTTCTATTGTATATCTATGAGGATACTGCATTTAGAGACTTTTTGAGATGTATATGAGTGGATTTTGTTGAGTTCCATGGTCAATGCCAGACCCACCTATGCTTTTCTTGGAGATGACAAAAGTAGACCTTCAGGGGAATATCCTGGCTTATTGTGTACAGAGGAGGTGTGAGTTCCATGAGTTTTTGCTGTTGGAGTGGCAGTTGTGTAAAGACCAGTTGTTGTTGGTCCAACATACATCACAGCTGGCTAAGGAGCAATTGTTGGCCTTGCAGGAACCTTTAAATACATTGCTGCATCAGTGGGTGAAAAAGTGTATTTTGTTTTATAAGTATATTTTTTTTTCATCATGGTGATAAGCTAGGCTGCTTGCTGGCAAATCTAACCAGGAAAGGGAAAGGTATGTCTCATATTACTGAAGTGAGGCTAAGGGGTATGTTTACTAAACCATGGTAAAGTAATCAGTGGTAAGGGCAGCATTAAGGTGCCTGAAGCCATATAAGGCAGTGGGCGAGTAGGGGGTCATACCGTCATTAGAGTGTCTTAGGCCATTTAACGTGAGCTAACAGGACTAAGGGGTATGTTTACTAAACCGCGCTAATGTGCGCTACTGTGCGCTAATGTGTGCTGCGCGACGTTAGCATGGGCTAAGGTACCTTAGCGCACGCTAATGTCACGTATGGGGCCCAAATATGCACGCTCATGTGCGCGGTGCTCATGTGCGCGGCGTGCTAATGTGCGATGAAGGCGTGGAAAGGCTCCCGGAGGGCGGAGGAAGGCTCCCCAGGGGCGGAGAGAAGGGGTCAATGGGTGGAGAGTGGGAGGGGAGAGGCTCCCCGCACATTAGCGAGGCTGAAATCCAAGGCAAAAAATACCGAGAGTGAAAACCTCGCGTTAGAGCCGATTTAAAGGGAAGAGAAACCATTTATGTCAGCAATGTACAGCAAACCCAGGGAAACCTACAAAAAGTGATAAGTGTGATACATGTGCACGGAACAAAAGGGCAAATAAACATTGAGAAGGACCCCAACAAAATTTTAAAAAATTATAATCAAGCTGGGCAATAGTGATAGTAATGGGAAACATCAAAAAACACTCCCAAGAAAGCCCCAAAAAATAAATATGAATTTTGGAAGGGTCTACGCTCCGTCCCCATACAAGGTGAATGATCCCACAGTGAAATAGCACCGATCAGGGTTTCCCTCTCCATTGGACAGGTTTCCTATGGCATGCACATGTTCCACAACAGCAGGGCGGGCATGTCGGAATGGGCAACTGGACAGATGCTGGGAAAGGGGATACAGAGGGCTGCAGGCGGCACATGCTGTGGTGCAGCTGGGGCACAGTGAGGACTAGGCAGATGCCTAGGTGGCACTTAGGAATGCTGAAACTGAACAGCAGCCAGACAGCAACTGATGAGGGCCCAACATGGGCACGAGAGTGTTTATCACAGTGTCACAGGGGATAGTACCCAGCAGGTACCCCCAACGGCACAGAACATTGGCAGGCGGTGTTGGGGGGAAGTGTGGACGCCTATGCAGGCACCCCTACCCCAGAACACGCACCATAGGCAGCCGCCTACCTGCACACTGGATGGCTTGAGACTGCACACCACCAGCACCACCAGCAGAAGGGCATGTCAGCATGATGGCAGAGGGGTACTGGTGGTGGAGGGGGGCAGTGGCAGCTGCCCAGAGCCGACCATGGCCTAGCCCTGTGTAAGTGGGTGCCATGCACTGCAAGACAGGCTCTGTCTGACAAACAACCATGGTATCTCCAGGGAATGCACTGTCTCTGAGAGCACAGTGTGGTTCAGTGAGCACAGCCAGTGTGTTCAGGAGCAGAAGGTCACAAGTTCAAGTCCCAGCTGAGGTTACTGCCAATCCAGTCCCCATATTTTACCCGCTACCAAACCATGATAGTAAGGACAAACCTTTATTTCAGAGAACATACGCATGATTCAAACGCCTATATTTTACCCCACCAAGCACAGACACCAGAAACATGCGCATTACCTGGAACAGAGTCCACCAAATTCAGTCCTGGAGGCGCACAAATCATTCAGGTTTTATGCTGTCTCCAATATAAGGCCATGTCAGCATGGTGGCGGAGGGGTACTGTTGGTGGAGGGGGCAGTGGCAGCTGCCCAGAGCAGACCATGGCCGAGCCCTGTGTAGGTGTGTGCCATGCACTGCAACAGACAGGCCCTGCCGAACAAACAGTCATGGTATCATCAGGGAATGCACTGTCTCTGTGGCAACACGATGGTGCAGTGCACACAATCAGTGTGTTTGGAGGCAGAAGTCCCAGCTATGGTGCCTGCCAACCCAGTCCCCATATTTTACCCAATACTACAACGTGCTAATACAGACAGAACGTTTATTGCAGATGACGTGAACATGCCCAAAAAACCTACATTTTACCCTACAGAGCAAAGACACCATAAACAGGCGCATTACCTAGAGCAGAGTCTCCCAAATGCAGTCCTGGAGGGCCAAACACCATTCAGGTTCCATGCTGCCTCTAATAAAGATGCCTGTGCTGCATATCTATGCACCATCCCCATGGTATGCAGATGTATCTCATGGATATTCATGAGGGACAGCATGAAAACCCGAACAGTGTTTGGCACACCAGGACTGGAGTTGGGAACCTCTGCCGTAAAGCAGCAGCCAACAGGGGCAGACACACCCACACCCACAGGCCCCATTAGCCAATGCCTCCTGGAGAGGCAGGACATTGGGCCCTGCGTGCATCTCCCAATACTAGCACTTGCATACCTTAGCAATGCCACCCTACACCTGGGTATACGGCACACAGCTATCAAACGTTTGCTATGATTACTGGCAGATAGCAATTCCTACGTTAAGCACATTTTGCTGATTGAGCTTCATCATAACAACCTTTCTGATGTCTGCGGTGTGTGCTGCAGGTCTGGTTTCTGACAGTGTTTACCACCCTGGGGAGTGACCCCCAACAGTATTGCGTACCATATCCATGCCTGCACTGTGCCCAGGACTGGTGTGGTGGCCAGGGCTGCTAAACTCCTCTATAGTAGCACAATGCTGGCATAGGTGTGGGAGTGTGTGTCTGTCTATCCAGTGTGTGGTGGCTGCAAACACCCTCCACAGCCCACACTGCCAGCACTGTTGCCAGTATTGGCCTGCCAATGTGCATAATGAGGAGCAAGGTACCATGCGTATAGCCCGGACAGGGTGGCCTGGCCAGGATGCATCTACACAGGGCATAGGGCACTGGCTGGGACATTGTAGTGCCCGGCCACCACCTACACAGACAGGGTGGCCACAGCATGTCCTGCTGGGAGATCACTCTCACCCTGACTGTGCAGTGACCACAGCATGGCTAGGCACCCCCATAGTGCTATCTAGTATTTTTCTCATGTGATATTTATGGATTTCCTTTTGAGGTCCAGTCACTGACTTATCTGCTTGTTGTGTATGCTGACATCCCAGTTCCACCAGGAACATGCACTATGGACTAGCTAGCAGACTGTTTGCAGCTGGTATGTGTCTTGATGGAGTGCCTTGCAGGGTGCAGAGGCTGCAGGAGACTATCAGATAGGGGTGGGGTGCAGCTTAGCATATCGCAGCCTAATGTCTGTCTGCTATTGCGTTATGGAAGTTTACAGAGCTGCATTGACTGCCCTGTAGGTGTCTGTTCCCCAGCAGGTTCGGGGTTGATGGTCCCCTCTACTGCCACCATTGCAGGGAGATAGAATGTGGATCTGTTGATGGGAGACCCTGTTTACCACCCTCAGCCCTGGAGGAGGAGGAGGGTGGTGGTACATAATCCTCCTAGGAGTTACACCTGACTGAGACATACAGATATATCCAAGGTGTGTCTGCAAAAACTACCTCGCTCACACATTAGCACTGCTGGGGACCTGCAGCATGGGCTTTTTCTGCTATGGAAGGTGCTGTGGACCTGGTGCTGGGCGCCCCACCACACTCTCAGGGTGAGCACAGTACCCACACAATGTGACGGTGTGTAGCTACTCTGTGCCAGTAACACACACGGTCAGTACCCCCTACCAGGCCGAGGTGCTGTGGGGGTGCACATGGTCAGTTCCCCCTACCAGGCCGAGGTGCTGTGGGGGTGCATACCCCATTTTGTGATCATCTGTAGACAGCTGATTTGCATGTGCAGTGCATCATGGGTACGGGTTTGCTAACCCTATCCTGGTGACCACAGCAGACTGTCTGTGTGGTGACGTGCAGTCCCTCTGCAGCCAGCCAGGGGCTTGCTAGCAGCTATAGAGCTGTAGCCCACTGGTTACTTTACTGCCTGTGGAGCCAGAGGTCATGGGTTCAAACCCACAGTGGGTTTATTTTATAGGGCTCCCCAAAGCATTATCTCTTTTTAATGTACATTATTGCTACCAGCAAAAACACCCTCAGCGTACTGTACCCATAAGGTGCCTCAAAGGGCGCTTTATATGGCGCCCTATAGGGCACCTTATGGTTACCGTCCATATAAGGTGCCTTATAAGGTGTCCTATGGAACACCTTATAGGGTGCCCTATAGGGGACATTTTAGGGTGCCGTGCCGGACAGTGCACTTTATAATGTGCCCTATGGAGTGCCTTATAGGGTGCCATATGCGGGACCTTAGGTTACGGCATGTGAGGGTGTGTTTGCTGGCAGCAATAATTAAATTACAAATAAAATGCCTCAGGAAACAATACTTACATGTCAAAGCTGATGCCTCAGACAGCCTTACGTATTGGGCACACTGGGGATTGAACTCATGACCCTTATATCATCAGTCAGTGCCTTAGCCATTGTGGCACACTGATGTTCCTCCTTGCATTTCAGCGCACCTACTTATGATTTCCATGCATTTAAATGCACAGTGCTGCCATCAAAAACAGTGCTATGACCTTGCTGTGCCTCATAGGGCACCCTATATGGCACCATATATGCCACCCTTTATGCAACATTGTAGGGTGCCGTGGCGGACAGTGCACTTTAAAATGTGCCCTCTGGGGTACCTTATGGGGTGCCTTATGCAGCACCTTATGTTACAGTGCTTTCAGAGTGTGTTTGCTAGTAGCAGTAATTAAAATAAAATTAATATGTCTCAGACTGCAATATTACACATAACAGGTAGTTCCTCAGCCAGCCTTATTCATTGGGCACAGTGGGGGATTGAACCCATGATCCCTGCACCATCAGTCAGTGTCTTAACCATTGTACTGTGGCTCTGTTCTTGTGCTTGCACATCAGCGCGCCACTTATGCTTCCCGCGCGTGTTTCTCATGCGCTAATGTGCGTGGCGCACATTAGCGCATGATTAATCCCGGTTTGCTTTTTTCAGACTGATACGCCCACTCCTTTTATGGCATCCTCCACACTAGCGCGGCGCGCACCTAACGGGGTTTTAGTAAACATACCCCTAAGTGTGGTAAGGTGACAAGACGTCCTAAGGAGAGACAAGGCACCCTAATATGTGATAAGGAGCCCTAACATGAGACAAGGCGTCCTAAAGAGAGACAAGGCATCCTAAACAGAGACAAGGGGCACTAATATGTGATAAGGTGCCCTAACATGAGACAAGGTGCCCTATCATGAGATAAGGTGCCCTATCATGAGACAAAAGCCAAACCATAACACAACGACCCATAAATATAAAGTACAATTTTTTTGTCGGAGCTAGCCATAGGAAGGTTGAAAGGGAAAACGACCTACACCAAACGGGCAGCTACTTTTTTCTCTCAAAAGGTTCTTCACCAAAATTCAAATTTCAAAATTCAAAATGTATAATACAATGTTAACCATTATCAGCGCCTATGAACTGAGATAAGTTAACATTGTATTATACATTTTGAATTTAGAAATTTGAATTTTGGTGAAGAACCTTTTGAGAGAAAAAAGTAGCTGCCCGTTTGGTGTAGGTCGTTTTCCCTTTCGACCTTCCTACGGCTAGCTCCGACAAAAAAATTGTACTTTATATTTATGGGTCGTTGTGTTATGGTTTGGCTTTTTTATGCAGTTTGATATATCCAAACCTAAAGGGTTTTTTTTGTACTATCATGAGACAAGGCACCCTAACATGAGATAGGATGCCCTAACATGAGATAAGGTGCCCTAACATGAGACAAGGTATCCTAAAGAGAGACAAGGTGCCCTAATATGTGATAAGATACATTAACATGAGACAAGGCATCCTAAGGAGAGACAAGTTGCCCTAAGGTGGAAAGCATACCCCTTAAGGAAGGAAAATGGTTATAACCCAATGCTGGATAGAGCACCAAGGAATGTCAATGTAAAGGCGATGGAAAGAAGGTCAGGGGGGAATTGATGGATCTGCCATATCATTCGGCACCCTATGTGGCAGCCAGTAAAGCAGACAAGCATGTGGGAGGCGTCTATACCAATGCACAGGGTGGTGCCAATGTAAAGTGCTGCATTGTCAGTGTGTGGCATAGGATGGGGAAGACACGTCCCCCAGCGGAGGCAGAAGCGGCAGGATATTTGCAGCGACAGGAGGACAGAGTAGTAGTGGTTACATGCAGATCAGGCACAGGAGAGGTGAGCACAAAGAGCCATAATGTGGAAAAGAGTACCAGTGTAGGTCATGGAGTAGCAGCCTGCAAAAGAAGACAGGACTGTACATAGCCGACAGAGGCAGATAGATGGGCTGAAGGACGGATGGCAACTGAGGAGAGGGTGGTATGGACTGGCAGCACCAATCTGCAGAGCCATGACTGTTATAGGCATGAAAATGATAAGAACATAAGATATGCCATACTGGGTCAGACCAAGGTCCATCAAGCCCAGTATCCTGTTTCCAACAGTGACCAATCTAGGTCATACGTACCTAGCAGTTTCCCCAAAAGACACAGGTTCTGCAATGCTTGTACTGGGTCAAGCATTAATATCCTGGGTCCCTTCTTAATAATGGTTTATGGACCTTTCCTCCAGGAACTTGTCCAAACCTTTTTTAAACCCAGCTACACTAACAGCCTTTACTACATCCTCTGGTAACAAATTCCAGAGTTTGATTACACGTTGAGTGAAAAAATATTTTCTTTTATTAGTCTTAAATAGTTTACCCTGTAGCTTCATTGCATGTCCCCTAGTCTTTCTATATTCTGATAACATAAAGAGTCGATCTACATTTACCCGTTCCACTCCGTTCATTAATTTATAGACTTCTATCATATCTCCCCTCAGCCGTCTCTTTTCCATGAGTTTTTGCTGTTTTGCTGATCTGAGTAACACAGTCACAAAAAGAATAAGTAGGAATCAAACCCCTGTCCCCTGTATATGGAGACCTTGTACTAACTAGTAGGCTATATCTCTACCCCTCTCTGCATAGCAATGGCTGGATACAAAGAGACTGCTGGTCACTGTCTAAAATGTTTGCTGTGTGCACCGGCATAGGGTAGTCCCACCAGTACCCATGATGCAGAACAACAGTCTACAGCTGATCACTGAATGGCGAATGCACTTATCCATCACCTCAGCTTAGTAAGATGCACTGACAGTGTGTGATACAAGCACAGAGCAGCTACAAACCATGCTACTGAGCAGTTTCTGCGGGCATTCTGAGAGTACCTGTAGTGCTAGAGATGGTTTCTGCCACATGTGCTGCAGATCCCCATCACCACCAGTGTGTGACAGGTATTGTCTACAGTGTGATATGCTAGTCACATTTGGCTCTGGTCCTGTCAGACAGGGACCCACTTAGAACAGTGCATGTCAGTACCCAGTGTTACAATGCTGATGCCATAGTGGCCAACTACCGGGGGGTGTCTAGACTTGCATGGGGTTGGTACTATGGTCCTACTGGCCCTACCAGTACCACTGGGCATAGGCCTGGAACATCTCACATCCCAACCACCTAAGTCTATCATTCACCTACAACAAGCACAGTCAGACTGCACCTGATGCTCACCACTGGGTTTTCCAGCCATGCATATACCAACTGCAGACAGGCCATTGGTCAGTACACATTGCATATGCACAGAGCGACCATGTACACCCAGCAGTTGGTGCAGTGATCAGGACAGGCAGTGCACCCACATCACTAGAGCCAGACAATATATAACACTATGTGGATACATAGCCATGCCATGGTCACTGCTCAGTTAGAGTGAGATTGCCCTCCCAGCTGTGGCCACCCAGGTCATGCACATGGCAGACAGTCACTACAATGTCACAGCTTTTCACCCTACCTCCAATTCAAACCCATTCTGGTCAATCTGTCCTTTTTCAGTCCATACCCACAATACTTTGCTCTTCATCATGCACATTTGCAGACTAATGCTGGGAATAGTTCAGGCACTGTGAGCCTCAGTGAGGTGTAAAAAGCCACAACTAAATTGATAGACAAACACACAGACACACGCACAGACATGCTGTGCAAAAATGGGGGTGGTTGGCACTCCTGCCTGCCCCGTTGGTCCCGATATCAGCTTGAACTTTGTTAATGTGTACTCCTTGTGCAGGAGCTAGTTGCGTGGTCTGATGTTAATGCCCACTCAGTGTGCCGGTACTATCAGCAAGACTCCATGCAGCTGTGGATAGTGAAGCCTGTCTATGTAGCTGATGAGTGTTTGTACCCTTACTGGCCAATTTATTGGTGCACATGTTGGTGTTGTACCTGCACTGTGGGCTAAAGTTCAACCACAGGGACATGCAATGCATAATCCACAGCCCAGACCAAACCTGTAACCCTCCACTCATATACAGCCAACTGTGTGCATTGAGTCATAGTGCTGCCATATGGTTAAACACTCCCTGGGGCTGACATACTTTGCATCAGACAGACCTTGGCACATGTGGAAATGCACACTGTGCACAGGACCAGGGCATGGCTTTGATCTTCTGTAGGCAGGTGATGCGGGCCCCTCCGCCAACACCCCCACACCATGCTGATATGCTCATTTGCTGTCTGTGTTGGTGATGTGCAGTCCCAGTCCATCCAACATGCCGGTTGGTGGGTTCCCAGGGTGCACGGTCCAGATGGGTGGGGGGGGGGGGGGGCAAAGGCATGCATGGACGGCCACACAGCCCCCTCCCCAATCATCTGTCTTGTGATAAGGTGAGCTGTGTGAATGAGATGGAATGGGAGAGAAGTGAGGAATGTACCTTTAAAGACAGATGTAAACAGGGTTCCCATAGAAACCACAAGCCACCGGAGCATGCAGTAGCTAGAGCTAAGCCCTGCCCAAGCAGTGATGTAAGAGCTAGGTTGAGCCCTAACAGCTCTCACGTGTGCAGAGAGGAGGGTGTGGCTGAAAAGAAGCACCATTTTAAAGCTGCTTCAGAGTTTGAGGAAGAGGCAAGCGAGAGTCAGGAGGAGAAAGGAGGCCACGGGAAAAGGGAGCATGCGGAGCGAAGGAGTGGAGAAGGAAGGACAGCTGTTTCTTACTCTCAGAAAGCAGTGGAACCAAGGTTGGAACCTGTTCTAAAGCACCCCAGAGAAAAGAAGCTGGAGAGGTTTGTTTCCACATGGGGAAGCAGCTCAGAGAGCCAGCCAAGTAAGAGAGGTGGGGAAGACAAGTTTGCTACAGTTCCTAACAGAGGCTTTTCTGAAGATGTGGTCAGAGAGCTGAGGAAAAGCGCTGAATGCGGTGCTAGCCAAAAGGCAGTGAGAGCAGCTCCAGGCAGGAACAGGAACAGTTCAAGTAAGTGCCGTGAATCAGCTTTAGAGGCTATTGATAAGCTATTCTATGAGAGAGAAACTCCTTCTTTAAACTATGCTGGCGCAGAGCAGAAAGAACACTTTGTAGGAAAGCTGAAAGAGTTTCTGCAGAGTGTAAAATTCAAACCTTCTGACATAAGCTCCCAGGAAGATGACTCAAGTGAAGCTGTTGAAGGCATGCAGATAGAAACGTATGAAAGTCCTTGTGATAGTGATGTAGCAGAAATGGAATGCTCATTCTGTAAGACGAACAAACTAAACATGTGCTAGGCTCAGGCCATGAGAAGTTTGTTTAACCTGGTTTTTGTCAAGCTGAGTGAGAAAGAAAACTCTTGCTAGACGTTTTAAGTTTGCCTGATGTGATTAACAGCCATAGCAGTGAAAGGCATTTATCTGAAGAAAGCTGAATGCAGCTGCTGTGGAAAGAATATTCCTGACTTTGATGTTTAAGCCTGTTTTGTTCCCCTTCTTCATTTACTTTGGAGAATGTATCCTTGCCTTGTTTTGGCGCTATGAATTTTGATGCTAGGGAGAAACCCTGAAATAAATTTCTTTGTTTTGCCTAACAAACTGTGTGGTCACACTACTTTGCTTGGAGAGTATCTGAAACTACAAGTCCCAGCATTCAGTGCTGGCAGCCAAAGACTTGGGACAGTACTCAAAAGGGCAAATAAGGCAGCCCTTTTGCCCATTGGCCATTGGCCTAGGCAGGGGGTCACGACAGTCTCTACAGGGACCCCATCACCGCCTGCCAATGATACTTCTCGGGGGAGAATGACAGCCACTTCTGTGGTAGCCCACCAGGCACCTGCATGTTGCAGCTGCCTGGCGGGCTACAGCTTCTGGCACTATCAACCTCTTCCTCCACAGCTGGGTTCTGCGGCAGCAGGGGGGGGGGGGCAGCCTGGATTTCTGCCTGTGGTGCCAGGACCCTTGGATTGCCCCATGTGGCATATTGCCTTTCCGCAGCAGTAGCAGGACTGTGTGCTGCCACTGTCACTGTGGGATCATGACGATGGTACTGTGGATGGCAGAATACCCCTTTGTGGAGAGGCTAAAAGGGTTGGGGGATCATCAACCTGGGGAAGAGACAGCTGAGGGGAGAAATAATAGAGGTTTATAGATTATTGACCGGAGTGGAACAAGTAAATGTAAGTCACTTTTTTATGCCATCAGACTGTGGACAGACTAGGGGACCTACAATGCGGCTACATTGTAACCCATTTGATCTTCTAGGTGAAAATATTTTTTCAGTCAATGTGTAATCAAACCCTGCAATCCATTACCGGAGGATGTGGTAAAAGCTGTCATTGTAGCTGGTTTTAAAAAGGTTTGGACGGTTTCCTGGTAATGCTCCATAAACCATTGCTAAAGAGGACCCAGGCTATGCACTGCTTGTCCCATTACAGTTATTGGGGATCCTGTGTGTCTTTTGGGGAAACTGCTAGGTACTTGTGACCTAGATTGGCCACTGTTGGACACAGGATACTGGGCATGATGGACCTTGGTTTGACACAGTTTGGCATATTTTGTAGTCATATGTGCCATCTAGGCAGCTGCCTGGTCCCCCCTGTGCACCAGCAGTCCCCACTGCATGACCCACGTGCCACCTCCTTTGCCCCCATTTGCACTATCAACATAGTGCCTTTTCATACTTAGGCACTATATAGTTGCTACTTATGGAGCACTACTATCACTCACTTGGACTCCCCTGTCTGTGCATCACATTGCAGAAGTAGAATAGGCTCTCTCTCCTCACAAAACACCCTTTCTGCAGGGTTTTGAGTTACATTATGTTTCCTGTCATTAAGGTGTCTGTGTTAAGGGAGCAAGCCTTGTTCCCGCACACTCCCCGCCCATTGACCCCCACTTTCCACCCCATACATGCCTTTTCTCCACTCATAGGTAGTTAACGCGCGCTAAAGTGACTGGTACTGTTAGCATGCACTAAAGTGGCTTTTTGGACGTGCTAAACGCACAGATGTGCAGCTTGCATGCGCTAACGGCACACTTGCTCCTTTACCGCAGTTTAGTAAACATACCCCTAAGAGATGTGTCATGTGTATTTACATGTGTTAATGTAGACATCAGTCAAGTCTGATATAATAAGGTGAGGACCAGACAGACAAATAAGAGCAAGGTGAAAGGACATATATATATTTATTAAACATGAACATTAAAAACATAAAACCAAAACTATTTGTTTACATTAATATATCTATATTTTTGTTGTTGGAGGTTACCCCCTGAAAAAGGCATTAAGCCGAAACACAGCCTATGTAGGGGTGTTTCAGTAAAGCTCTTTTCTCAACTTGAGAAGAAGGGGTTGTGACTTTTTTCACCTCGCTCTTGTTAGTCTGTGTGCTTCTTTGCGAATGTGAGTGTTCTGTTTGTGGACCATAAAGTGAGGACCATGCATTAATTGCATGTGAATTAGTGTTCCAATGTGCTCACTCCCATGATCACACATGATGAAGAACTTTGAATTAGTTGCAATGAATGGATAACGTGTGAAGGTAATCTCAGATATAAACTATTACAGTAATCGATACATGAGATTACTAAGGCTTGGATGACTATTCTTAAATTGTAAGTTGACAAGAACAGCTTCCGTCTCCTAATTATACATAACTTGTTAAAAGCATTCTTAGTAACCGATTGTGACTGAGTGTGCATGGATAATTGGGCATCATACATCACTCCCAAATTTCTAGTTTGTTGAGATAATCCGATCAGTCTTTATCTGAACAGGTTTTTCATAGCCATCTGCCAAGGGCAATGTATTGTCAGATTTCTTGACTCTTGTTGTTTCTTTATTGATTGATCCAAACAGGTTAAAGTTGTCTAGTATTTCTATTTCTTCTCCATCAATGATGAACTTATTGATTTTTCCAGTTGTCAGGATCTTTGTCTTCTTCATGTTAAGGTGCAGGCCCATTTTAAGACTATGCTCCTTGATCTTGAGAAGCTAATGTTTCAGATCATCTTCACTTTCAGCCAGTAATGTGGTATCATCAGCATAGTGAAGGTTGGTTATGAGTTTACCACAATCTCCATACCTCTGTTGTCGTCATACAGTCCTGCTTCTCTGATGATTTGTTCTGCATATAAATTATACAGGTAGGGGGAAAGCATTCAGTTTTGTCATACACCATTGCTGATTTTAAACCATTCTGTTTCTCTTTGTTCCATTCGAACTGTTGCATCTTGATCAATGTAAAAGCTTGTGAATGAGGACTATCAGGTATTCTGTATACCCATACTTCTTATTGTGGCCCAGAAGTTTTCATAATTTTCACAAAGATCTTGCTGTAGTCAATAGAAAACATATCCAGTGGGTATTATTTTGTCTTTTCAAGGATCTATCTTACATCCATAATGATGCCTCTCATTCCTCAGTCTTTCCTGAATCGTGCTTGCACTTCAGGCAATTCTTTTTCCATATATGGCTGTAGTCTCCACTGACTGATCTTCAGTAGAATCTTGCTAGCATATGGTGTGATAATTTCCACAGTCGGTTGGTTCACCACTCTTCAGTATTGGTATCGACACAGATCTTTTCCAGTCAGTTGGCCATGATGTTGTTTTCCAAATTTCCAAGCAGAGCCTTCTAAGTATGATAACAGCTTTCAGTTCTGCTTTGACTTCTTCTTTCTTCACCAATGGTCCTTGACAGGGATGGTCAAAGGGTTTCTGCCACCCCAGACAAAAGCCACAGCTATGTCGCCCCCCTGCACCAAATCCACCACAGTCCCCCTCCATCCTGCCATCGATTCCATCAGTGGGGTTGGAGGAGGGGGCAGCAGCGGCAGCAGCCTGAGGCAGACCATATGCTTCAACACACATGGCCTGCGCCTCTAACCCCCCTCTGACACAATTTCCTGTCAGAGGGAGTTCAGGAGTGGCAGGCCATGTGTGCTGAAGCACGTGGTTTGCCCTGGGCGTTGTGCCACCAACAGAGGTTTGCTTCCCTAGGCAACCCTACTACTACCCTACTACCGCCCTAGGCAGTTCCAGATCTACTATTGCTACTTTACATTTGTTTAGCACTAGAAAGGCATATGCAGTGCTGTATAGAGACAAAGGTACAGGTTGAAATTGCTGTTGGTCCACTTGATCTTTATAGTATTTATTTAACTACTTTTATATACCGCTTTATCTGTTAATAAAAGCAGTTTACAAATTAATGAACCCTGAGAGTCTTCATCTTCCCCTATTTAAATGACTGGCTTATCAAGGCCTCCATGCCAGACGGCGTGCTGACTATTCAGATGCTTGAGCGACTGGGTTTGTCATAAACTACCCAAATCTCATCTCCAGCCATTGCAGCAGCTTGAGTTCATTGAGGCCCTCCTGGACGCCATTCAGGCCCAAGCCTTTCTCCCAATGGACCGCCTCCAGCAGCTCACGGAGGTGGTCTCTGCTGTCCATCAGAAACGGCACACAATGGTACAAGGAATGCTGTGAATTCTGGGCCTCTACTGTGCATGTGACCCTGCTCGCCAATCTCAGGATGTGCCAGGCTCAGTAGGCTCTGAGCACCCAGTGATGATAGCCAATGGGCTGCCTCAGGGGCCTGGTAGCAGTTACAGTGCCCCTCGTGGAATCCTTGCACTGGTGGCTGGACCTGCACTTCGGGGCTTCCTTTTTCAGTCGACACTGCCCCATCAGACAATCACCACCGATGCATCCAAAATTGGGCTGGGTGGGGGGCACACCTGGATGGCCTGCATGTGAAGGGCCTGTGTTTGGAGCAGGAGAGTCTGCAACAAATATATTTCCTGGAACTGCAGGCAATCATAAACACCCTCAAGGTATTCCAGGCACATCTGATGGACAATCAGGTGGCAGTGTTCTATGTCAACAAGCAGGGGGGGGATAAAATCATACCTCCTGTGCTGTGAGGCACTGCGCCTCTGGAGGTTCACAGTTGCCCACAGCATGGAGCTGAGGGCAACGTACCTGCCTGGCGAGCTCAATACCTTGGTGGACCATCTCTCTGGGTCCTCCACCCCCAAAAATGGACCCTCAACAGGACGGTAGTAGAGCACATTTTTCTGGAGTGGGGCATTCCGACAGTGGATCTCTTTGCCATGCCCCGCAATGCCTAAGTGAGTAATTTTTGCTCCTGCATGGCATCCAAGGACAGACTGGCCTCAGATTCCTTTCTCTTGAATTGGAGCGTGGGTCTACTCTATACGTACCCTCCGATCCTGCTAATGACAAAGACATTGCTCAAGCTCCAGATGTACTGGGGGTCCATGATACTCATCACCCCATATTGGCCTAGACAACCATGGTTCTCCCTGTTATTTCAGCTCTCATCAGGATCCTTTTCAGCTAGGTTGAGATTCCAACCTCATTTTTCAGGAGGGCGGGACCCTGCTGCATCCCAATGTCAGCCCTCACGGCTTGAATGCTGAGAAGATAGTCCTGTTAGAGCTTAAACTACCAGGGGAGGTGACTGACATCTTTCTGACCTCCTGCAGAGATTAGATGCACCGCTCCACCTTCAAGTGGCACAGATTCACACTATGGTGGGCTGACATGGTGCTATATCCTTTCTCCTGCTCAGTGGAAAGCTTGCTAGAGTACCTTCTGCATCTTTCTAACTCAGGCCTGAAGTCCAACTCACTGTGAGTCCACCTGAGTGCAATAGGTGTCCACCACTAAGGCTTGGAGGAGAAGGCCATCTCAACTCAGTCACTGGTGACTCATTTCATGCAGGGCCTGCTCCTATAGAAGCTTCTGATTAAGCCCCCACAGTTGACGTGAGATCTGAATATAGTGCAGGGCAGCTCCTGCCGGCACCTTTTGTGCTGCTGGCAACCTGCCCACTGAAATTTGTGACCTGAAAGGTCATTTTTGTTGTGGTGGTCACCTCAGCTCACCTGGTCAGTGAGTTTCAGTCCTTGGTGGCTCACCCACCTTACAGGAGGTTCCATCAAAACCAGGTGGTACTGCGTACCTATCCATGCTTCTTGCCCAAGGTGGTCTCAGCTTTCCACCTCAACTAGTCGGTGGTATTGCCCACCTTCTTCCCCAGGCCTCATTCCAATAGGGTGGAGGTCCAGCTGCACACGTTGGACTGTAAACATTTGCTGGACTTATACCTTGAGCAGATGAGTCCTCACCATTGTTCTACACAACTTTTGATCTCCTTTGATCCCATCAAGCTGGGCATGGCTGTCTCCAAACGCACACTGTCCATTTGGGTTACAGATTGCATTTCCTTTGCCTATTCTCAGGCAGGTCTCAGTCTTGAGGGTTATGTCATGGCTCACAATGTCAGGGCCATGGCTACATCCATGACCAATCTGTGTTTGGCCTCCACAGATGAGATTTGCAGGGCTGCCATGTGGTCCTCTGTCCACATCTTTATAGTCCACTATTGCCTGGTTGGAAGTTCCAGGCATGACAGTAACTTCAGCCAAGCCGTACTCTGGCATCTGTTTGGGACTTAGGTCCATCTCCTTCCTACCATCCCTTCTGTCCATCCAGACTGCCGAAAAAGTCATCCTGATGTGCATGTCTGCAGTGAACATTGAATCGGTTGAGTCCCGAAGAAAGACTATACATGCTGTTTCTCTCGGTTCTTGTAGCCCCGGTCTGTAGCTTGGGAGTCCCATATATGAGGACTTCTTTCTGCTTGTTCATGGAGAAAGTGTAGCTGCTCACTTGTAGCAAAGTTCTCCATAAACAGTAGGAATAAGTTCTCACAACCCTCCCACCTACCCTTGGAGTTACTTTTGGCTTTTGCATTCTACTGAGGATAAGATGGTGCCGCAGCAGATGGAGAGGTAGGCGTGTATGCATGATGGAGGCCCCCAAAAGCTTCCACTGGAAGCTGGGGATCATTCCCACATGGGGCTCCATCAGGGGACATCACCCTTATGTAAGGACTTATTCCAGATGTTCAAGGAGAATAACTGCTACAGGTGAGTAACTATGCTTTCTCAAGGAAATACAAAAAGGAAAAAAACCCAGGCAGACTACAAACTGCCTTTGCCTATATGGCCACTAGATTATGGAACCTATTATCAACTGGCATTAGGAAGGAGTCTTCCCTGGAAAGATGTTTAAAAGATCTCAGGACAAGACTTTTTAATGAGGTTTATAAATGAAAGATAAGGAAAATGGAAGATGTTGGAGCCTTAGGTGGATAACACAAAGCAGGAATCATTTTGACCCATCCTTCTGTGTTTTTCTCCCCTATCTGAATGAATTGTGTGTTGTTTAGTCTTGTTGAGTAGCTGGCACAGTGATCACACCATTAATACATTGAGCACTGCCACTTATATAGATAATAGAACTGAATATAGGGTTAAAGAAAGATGATTTGAAACCAGTCGCTCAGGCATGAATATTATTTTGCTTTGATTATTGTGATGTAGTTGTAGGGCTCTTTTGTTAAAGTGCAGCAAATGTTTGCAATAACTACATGCTAGATGCAACAAAGCTTGTATGTTAACTGTTGAGGGGGGGGGGGGTTCACAGCACTTTTCCATACAGTTTCTACATAAAAAAAAAGTTCTTTACCATGCGATGTGTATTGACAATTAGCAACAGTGACATTTAGCATGTAGCAAAGTTCCATACATTAACTACAATGCACAGTCCATGCCAAGTTCCCCACCCGCAACTCTTCCATTTCCCACCTTATAACATGTTATGCAACTGTGTGCTGTCGTGTCAACATCGTAAAAGTTACCACACTTTTATGTTAGCAGTTAACACATGCTAATTCATGTTAATGTGCTTAGCACATTCTTGTAAACTGGTCCCTGAGTGGGCCTTCCTCAGAGATTGATATCTCACCTGCAATTGATGCAGAATACAGTGGCAAGGATTATTGAATGCCTTGCAGGCACTGTAGTGGCCCCAGTTCAATTTAGAATTCAGTTTAAATTGTTATATTTAACTTTTAGATTTGGGTTAGTTCGGAGTCCTTTATATTTACAGAACCATATTCATGACTATGTTCTTTTCTGTTCCTTACATTCTCACTGTGCTAAGTTGTTCAAGAGTCCCTTCTTTAGCAGAAATTCGCCTGACATGGTTTTGGGCTTGGACTTTTTCAGTATTTGCCTCTAAATGCTGGAATGAGCTCCTCAAGACTTTTCCATTTGTAAAACAGAGAAGGAATGCATGTATTTTAGAAGAAATAAACAGCTCATATATTTAGAATTTTTTTTAGATAAGCCAAACTGTGAAATATTATTTTATTGACTGTTTTAATGGGATGTATTATTCAAATCGGTTTGCAGTTGATATTGTATTTTGATTTTATTGTATACTGTGGTGTATAGTACCCTAGAGTAATTTCATAAGAGGCCGATAATGCGCATAAAAATGCCTTTCCATACAAAGTATCTTTTATAAAAGTATTCTCCAAGCATGCAAAGCAGCCCTTCTGCAATTTTGTTCTGTTCATCCATCGAGCTAATTATCTGCTCCATGAACCTGATTCTTTTGATTTGTTTGACACCACCCTTAAGGCCATTACTGAGTTTACTAACATAATTCATTTTCCTAAACTACAAGATTTTGCAATGTCTATGGGGTTTCATTTTTCCTACAAACTAGCAAGGCAACAGTGACAATAACTCTTATAAGTGTGATGGGCATAAGTAGAGCGACCCAAAAGTATTTTAGGAACAACATTCAGAGGAGTAAAGCACTGATATGTTCTCAGCTTATGAACTGCGGACTGTAGGTTGAACTGATAGTCAGAGCTATTAGTTTTACTTCATCTACAAAGAAACAACATCTTATTTTGCAATTTATAACTTATATAGTAACATAGTATATGATGGCAGATAAAGACCAGTATGGTCCATCTAGTCTGCCCAGTAAGGCAGCAAGCAGATCACCTCTCCTAATGCCTTTGTTTAGGGGTGTACCCACCGCTCCGTATAGGTCACACCTATTTGTTCAGATATAAGAGAGTTATGCTTATTTTGATTTTATCCTGTTGCTATAAAGGGATCCACTGTGTCTGCCCCATGCCATTTTGAATTCTGTAACTGTATTTGCCCCTACCACTTCCATTGGGAGGGCATTCCAAGTATCCACCACCCTTTCAGTGAAAAAGTATTTCCTGACATTGCCTTTCAGTTTACCCCCTTGCAGCTTCATGTTATGTCCTCTAGTTTTACAGCTTCCCCATCTTTGGAAGAGTTTTGTTTGCCCATTGATACTCTTTAAGCATTTAAAGGTCTGAATCATATCTTCCCTGTCCCTCCTCTCCTCCAGAGTGTACATATTTAGGTCTTCAAGTCTCTTCTCATAAGTCTACTTTCACAGGCTCCAAATCATTCCGAGGGCGGAGGAAGGCTCCCCAGGGGCGGAGAGACGGGGTCAATGGGTGGAGAGTGGGAGGGGAGAGGCTCCCCGCACAGGAGCAGGGCTGAAATTCGATTTAAAAAATACCGCGAGTGAAAACCTCGCTGTAGAGCCGATTTAAAGGGAAGAGAAACCATTTCTGTCAGCAATGTACAGCAAAACCAGGGAAACCTACAAAACGTGAGCAGTGTGATACATGTGCACAAAACAAACTAGCAAATAAAAACTGAAAATGACCACAACAAAATTCTAAAAAATTATAATCCAGCTGGGCAACAGTGATAGTCATGGAAAACATCAAAAATCACTCCCAAGAAAGCCCCAAAAAAGAAATATGAATTTTAGAAGGGTCTACGCTCCGTCCCCATACAAGGTGAATGATCCCACAGTGAAATTGTGCAGAGCAGGGTCATAAACCCTGCTCTGCACAATTTCACTGTGGGATCATTCACCTTGTATGGGGATGGAGCGTACAAAATTATTTTTTACGCTCCGTCCCCATACAAGGTGAATGATCCCACAGTGAAATTGTGCAGAGCAGGGTTTATGACTCCTTTGGCCAGGTTTCCTATCTCCAGGGACTGCGCTGTCTCTGTGGCCACAGTGTGGTGCAGTGAACAAAGACAGTATGTTCCGGAGCCAAAGATCACCAGTTCAAGTCCCAGCTGGGGCTCCTGCAAACCCAATCCCCATATTTTACCCACCACTAAACCATGATAGTAAAGACCAACCTTTTTTGCAGATAACATAAGCATGGTCCAAACACCTCTATTTTACCCTACAGAGCACAGACACCAGAAACATGTGCATTACCTAGACCACAGTCCCCTCAATGCAGTCCTGGAGGGCCACATATCATTCAGCTGTGATGCTGTCACCAATATAAGGCCATGTCAGCATGGTGGCGGAGGGGTACCGTTGGTGGAGGGGGCAGTGGCTGCTGCCCACAGCAGATGGTGGCCTAGCCCCCTCACGTGGGTGCAGTGCACTCCAACAGACAGGCCCTGTCTGACAAACAGCCATGGACTCCCCAGGGAATGCACTGCTTTTGTGCTAAGATGGTGGTGCAGCGGACACAGCCAGTGCCTTTAGGACCAGAAGATCACAAGCTCAAATCCCAGCTGGGGCTCCAGCCAACCCAGTCCCCTTATTTTACCCATGAAGAAAACATGGTAGTAACGACTGAACCATTATTGCAGAGAACATATGCATGGTTAATACGCCTATATTTTACCCCACCGTGCACAGACACCATAAACAGGGGCATTACCTAGAGCAGAGTCTCCCAAATGCAGTCCTGGAGGGCAAAACACCATTCAGGTTCCATGTTGCCTCTAATAAAGATGCCAGTGCTGCATATCTATGCACCACCCCCATGGTATGCAGATGTATCTCATGCATATTCATGAGGGACAGCATGAAAACCCGAACAGTGTTTGGCACACCAGGACTGGAATTGGGAACCTCTGCTGTAAAGCAGCAGCCAACAGGGGCAGACACACCCACACCCACAGGCCCCATTGGCTAATGTCTCCTGGAGAGGCAGGACATTGGGCCATGCGTGCATCTCCCAATACTAGCACTTGCATACCTTAGCAATGCCACCCTACACCTGGGTATACGGTACACAGCTATCAAACGTTTGCTGTGAGTACTGGCAGATAGAAGTTCCTACGTTAAGCACAGTTTGCTGATTGAGCTCCATCATAACAATCTTTCTGATGTCTGCGGTGTGTGCTTCAGGTCTGGTCTCTGACAGTGTTTACCACCCTGGGGAGTGACCCCCAACAGTATTGCGTACCATATCCATGCCTGTACTGTGCCCAGGACTGGTGTGGTGGGCAGGGCTGCTGAACTCCTCTATAGTAGCACAATGCTGGCATAGGTGTCGGAGTGTGTGTCTGTCTATACAGTGTGTGGTGGCTGCAAACACCTTCCACAGCCCACACTGCCAGCACTGTTGCCAGTATTTTATTTATTTTTTATTTTATTTAACTATTTCTTTTATACCACCCCTTCCAGAGATCAAGGGCGGTTTACATATAACAGTTTAACAGTCTTGTACACATTTGTATACATTTTACATTGAACAATAGAAGTCAACTATTTACATTGAACAATAACTTTAACTTTGTAGGTGTTAAAGCAAAACAAAACATCAAACTTTTTACAAATGTATATTTACAGTGGTTGTGTGTGGTGTATAGGGCAGATATTGGTGTAGGTGCTGGAATTTAATTCCTTTTAAGTCGTCTTTGGGGCGTGTATGGGGAGGGGGACAGACATGTAGTTAGATTGTTGGGATTAAGGGAGTTTGTGCATGTGTAACCACGTTTGTTGTGGAGCTGGCTTTGGGGGAGTAGGGGATTTCAAAGTGTTCAGTGAACAGGTAGGTCTTTAATTCTTTCCTGAATTGGATGAGGTCTTTTATGGTGCGAAGGTCAATAGGGAGGTCGTTCCAGAGTGTAGGAGCAGTGAATGTGAATGCTCTGGAGCTAGTGGTTTTCTTAGTTTTCCGGATGGCTTTTGGTATGATAAGGGAGTGGGCTGCGTTTTGTCTGTGGGCCCTTGTCGATGTTGGAGAGTGCAGTAATGTAGATAGGTGTGAGGGGGTTATGTCATTTATGAGTTTTTAGGTTGTTAGGATAGTTTTATATTTAATTCGGCTGTTTATAGGGAGCCAGTGGAGTTCTAGCAGTATTGGGGTTACATGGTCTGTTAGGCGAGCTTTAGCAATTACTTTTGCACAGATGTTTTGAGCTCTTTGTAGAAGGTATGTGCTTTTTTGAGGAAGGCCTATTAGGAAACTATTGCAATAGTCGAAGTGAGGGGTGATCAGTGTACTTACTACAGATCTAAAGTCTTGTGTTTCGAGGAGTGGCCTTAGGTGTTGAATAGTTTTGAGTTTATAGAAAATGGTTTTTACTGTTTGTTTTATGTGTGGTAGCATGGTAAGAATGTGGTCTATTATTACTCCTAAGTATTTTACCTGTTTTCTAACAGGTATGGAGGTTTTGTTGATTGTGATTGTTTCTGGGTAAGTGTTCTCAGTCATAGATGACCTTGTTACGAACATTGCCTCAGTTTTTTTGAGGTTGATGCTGAGGTGGTTGGATTCCATCCAGGAGGAGGTCTCAGCCATGCATTTCGATAGTGAGTCATATGTAGGGTTTTTAATGGTTATGGGGATAGCTAGCATGATGTCATCGGCATATATAAAATGGTTAATCCTGTGTTTTTTAAATATGTTTGTTATCGGTTGCAGGTACAAGTTAAATAGGAGGGCTGAAAGGGCTGATCCTTGGGGTATTCCCTGTCCTTGGGGGAATGTTTCTGATGCTTGTTGGTCAATTTGGACGCGTATTAATCTATGTGAGATGTAGGATTTGAACCAATTAAGGACAGTCCCGCCTATTCCTAGGTTCTCTAATCTGTTGATCAGTGTCAGGTGGTTGATGTTATCGAAGGCGGCAGAGATATCTATAAATAGAAGTAAGAAGCCTTGGTGTTTGTCATCTGTACCCCTGATGAGGAAGTCCATTAGGGTGATTAGGAGGGTTTCTACTCCATGGGATGGGCGGAAACCAAATTGGTGTGAGTCAAGTGGTTTGTGCTCATCAATGTGTTCTTGTAACTGAATTTGAATTGTTTTCTCTATTATTTTGGCTATGAATGGAATGCTGGCTATGGGTCTGTATGAGTTCGGGTCTTTTGAGTCGAGCTTATTATTCTTTATTATTGGTCGGAGCGTTGTGAGTTTTAGGGCATCAGGCATGATGCCTTGTGAAAGGGATTGGTTAACTATGGGGCTTGTTTACAAAGCCACGGTAGCGGTTTGCGATCGTAATCGGAGCCGCGGCCCCATTGATTTCAATGGGGCCGCGGCTGCGATCGCGATCGCGAACCACTACCGCGGCTTTGTAAACAAGCCCCTATGTGTTGTAGGTTTGCCGCCAGTTCATTTTTCGCACACTTAATCCATGATACAGGGCATGGATCGAGTGGGGAGGTGGTGGTGTTTATCATTGTTATGATTTTGAGGAGTTGCTTTTGTTCAACCAACTGGAAACTTGTCCATTCATGTGTGGTTTTTGTGTTTGATAATGGTGGAGTCGGGGTGGTGGTCTTGCTTTTTAGTTTTTCTGCAAAATGTTTTGCTAGTGTTTGTATATTTATTGCTTGTTGTTTAGGTTCAGTGTTATTAGTTTTGGTTAGTGTTCTTACTATCGCGAATAACTCCCTAGGGCGGTTGATGGATGAGTTTATTACTTTAGAATGGTAGTCTCTTTTTGATTTGTTAATTGTGTTTTTGTATTCTATAAGTAGGAGCATGTATTGGGATTTGATTTCATCAGATTTTAGTTTTCTCCATCTCTTTTCTTGTCTCCTCAATTGTTTTTTTAGTTTTGTCAGCTCTTTCGTGAACCATTTTTCTGTCTTTTTTGTTTGTTTATGTAAGACTTGTGTGGGGACAGCTGCTTTTTGAATGGTTAGATTCCAATGTGTTATGGTTGAGTTGATGTCTGGTGAGCTTGTGTTTAGATTGGGTAATACTTTGTCGAGGAATGTGTTTTTGTCAAAGCGTACGAAACGTGATGTATGTGGAGTTGTGCTTGCATTGTTTTTTGGGACTTGTGCCGGTAGCTGGATTGTGATGAGATGGTGGTCTGACCAGGGTACTTCGGTTATATTCGGAGTGGTATGTAGTAGGTGACTGTAGAGCAGAGCTACTCAATTCCAGTCCTGGTGGCCCGCAACCCTGCAGGTTTTTGGGATATCCCTAATGATATGCATGAGATATATATGCATTAGGGATAGCCTGCCAACCTGACTGGTGTTTGGCCCTCCAGGGCTGGATTTGGAGACCCCTGCCTTACACCTCTGTCATTTAAGATTGTAAGTGGGCAAGGTGCAGATGTCCAAGACATCAAAAAGGTTAGAATTTGTCACATTCCTCCTTGCTTCTCACCACCACCAAAATATTGTCTATTAGACAACTTTTTGGTGGTGTTGAGAATCTAGGAGGAATGTGACACATTCTATCTACCCTTTTGATGTCTAGAACATCTGTACCTTGCCCACTCACAATCTTAAATGACAGAGGTGTATGACAAATATGTTAAAGAAGTACTGGCCATATCTGATGTTGTAGATGTATTGCAGATATATTATATTCCCTCTGGCACTAAACGGGTTAACCCCATAGAGGGTGAGTTAGATGAAATTATTCCCAATGTTGCTAATCTCACTAATTTTCTGGAGGATTCCGCAGATATTATAAATACCCGCTCTACTCTGTTGGTTACCTTATCGTCTGTTACGGTCAAACAGCGCATTTTAAAAGCTTTTTTTAAGCATTATCTCTTTTTAATGTACATTTTTGCTGCTAGCAAAAACACCCTCAGCGTACTGTACCCATAAGGTGCCTCTGAGGGCGCTTTATAGGGCGCCCTATAGGGCACCTTATGGTTACTGTCCATATAAGGTGCACTATACATTATCCTGTGATGCAACTTATAGGGTGCCCTATAAGGGACATTTTAGGGTGCCGTGGCAGACAGTGCACTTTATAATGTGCCCTATGGAGTGCCTTATAGGGTGCCTTATACTGCACCTTCAATTACGGCACGTGCTGCAGGAAACAAAACGTACATTGCAAAGCTGATGCCTCAGCCAGTCTTACGTATTAGGCACACTGGGGAGCAAACTCGTGACCCCTGTATCAGCAGTCAGTGCCTTAACCATTGTGCTCCACTGCTGCTCCTCCTTGCATGTCAGCGCACCTACTTATGCTTTTCATTCCTTAAACTGCACAGTGCTGCCATCAAAAACAGTACTCTGACCTTGCGGTACCTCATACGGCACCCTATAAAGCGCCCTATAAGCAACATTCTAGGGTATCTTGGCGGACAGTGCACTTTAAAATGTGCCTTAAGGGGCGCCTTATGTTAACACGCTTTGAGAGTGCGTTTGCTAGTAGTGATAATTACAATAAAAATAAAATGTCTCCTAAAGTAATCTTCCCCATAATATGCAATGCCTCAGCCAGCCTTGTTCATTGGGCACTGTGGGGGATTGAACCCCTGATCTCTGCACCATTGGTCAGTGTCTTAACCATTATGCTGTGGCTCTGTTCCTGTGCTTGTGCATCAGCGCACCACTTATGCTTCCCGCGCAGCTTTCTCATGTGCTAATGTGCGGGGCATACATGGGTGCAGCGTACATTAGCGCATGGTTAATCCCGGTTTTTCTTTTTTCTGCTAGAAACGCCCACTCCTTATATGGCACCCGCACACTAGCGTGGCCCGCACATTACCGGGGTTTTAGTAAACATACCCCTAAGACTTTGAGTTTGCTGTGATTAGATTCCACCTTAGCTTTTGTCTCAAACCACACCGTGTGATGATCACTGCTGCTCACATAGGCATCCACCTGGATATTCGACATGCTGTTTCTGTTGGTGAGCACTAAATCCAGCATGGAGCTCTCCCTGGTCGGTTCCATCGCCATCTGTTTTAGTAATGCATCTTGGAAGGCATCCAAATTTTTTTATTTCTTTCCAGATTTGCAGAAGGAACACTCCAATCCACTTCGGGTAGATTAAAGTCATTCAATATGATCACTTCCCCCTTCATGGCTATCTTTGCAATATCAGCAATCAATTTGGTATCCATTTCTTTGGTTTGAGTTGGAGGCCTGTAGACCACACCAGTATGGATGACAGTGCCATCTCCTCTTTCCAATACAATCCAGAGCACTTCTTCTTTGCCCCATGTCCCCTGCATTTCAGCAGCTTTGATACTGCTTTTGACATGCAGGGCTACTCCTCCTCCTCTTCTATCCTCTCTATCTCTTCTAAATAGATTATAGCCAGCTATGGCTATATCCTATTCATGCAACTCGTTAAACCATGTTTGTGTAATGACCACAATGTCCAAGTCCATTTCCACCATTAAGGCTTCCAGATTGGGAACTTTGTTGGCTAGGCTTCGAGCATTTGTACTCACTGCTTTCCAGCATTTGTTGAATGGTTTGCCTGCCTTTTGCATGGGTTTTGTTCTACATGACCCTTCCCGCTTGCCATTGATGTGTTGTTCAAAAGTGTGGCTGTTTCCAATGTTGTTTTGCTTTTGCTGGGAGTGACGTACTGAACTTGTCCTTCTCCATCCATCATTCCCTTTCCATAGTTTAAATGCCTGCCCACATACTGCCTGAATTTTTCACTTAGGATGCTTTTTCCTGCAGCGGAGAGATGTGGTCCATCAGCACAGTATAGTCTCTTGTTGATTCATATGTTTCCCCAGTTGCCTATATTTTATTCTATTTTAATGTCACAGAACTGAAGTAGTTCCATGAAAGTATCTTCATGTTAAGGATGAAACTACCAAACTGCTTCTTTTGTACGATTTTGCTATCTGGGAATTTTGACAAATGAATCCTCGTATGAAATATGTTCGATCAGAAAACATCACCTACTGTACACAGTACATGTTCTAGCAGGGATCAGGATAAATAGACTATACACTACATAGTCTACTTAAGTAAAGGAGTCAACAAATGAAGTGTATAAAAGAAGACAACTGATAACATGGATTTATTGCTAAGGGAAGCATTAACAATATTATATGCACAAGACTCACATCTGTATTATTTTGAAACTAAAAATATAAACATACTCGACAGGACAAAAAGTGTGCCAGATTAAGACCCCCTATTGTGAGGAATATTAAATTGTTATAAATATTTTAAGAAGCACTAAGCAACTTATTGTGCAGGAACAACTGCACCTCGGTTAGTGTTATTTGAAACAATAGTGGTGTAGGAGATGGTGATGCTTTTCAAAGACGAAAGCTTTTTCCATTCTTGCAAATCACATGCAGGCTTCAGGGAAAAAGCAGTATGACCAAAAACTGCAAATCTGCAGTACTGAGGTTGGACAGAAGCTTTGTGACTTCTGCCCCATCATCTGCAGAACCAGTATAAACAGTGAATTGTCTTCCACTGTTTATATTCTCAGCAATGAGACCAGAGGTGGAGGGAATGTCAAGCTCCACTGGCAGACCCGTGCATGGAAATCTTTGTTGCTGCTGTTTAGTATATGCACATCTACACTGGAGATTCTCAACCCAGTTCTCAGGACACATCTAGCCAGTGAGGTTTTCATGATAACCATAGTGAATATGCATGAGAGAGATTTGCATGCACTGCCTACACCATTGCTATACCATTGCTAAATGGAGGGCATCAATTCTTAGTTCTCCCACTTTAGAATTATGAAGCAAATGTATTACATTTTGAAGCTCATTTACAAAATCCTGCTTAAGCTTTGCACTTTAATGCTCATTTTTAATGCATGGTACTGTAAGTGCAAAGACTCCTTATCAACCATTGGACCCTTGATGAGCCTGCTCCCAACAGTTAATGCATGAGTGCATACATTAAGATGCAGCACAATTAACACCGGTGCATCTAATAATACCTGCACTAACTGCCACATTGACAGTGATCACGTGCTAATGTGCTCTCCACACCCGCACTTTTCCCCTAACCTACCCACTCTCCAGCGCAATGTGTTTGCAAGTTAACATGTCTTTTGGCAGCCAGTAGCTGTCATGCCTGCATGTTAGTGTTCACCATGGCCAGTTACTGCATGCTAAAACACACAGTTTGCAGCATTTAGTAAAAGGGCCCCTTTATTTCTTAAAGACTGAAAATTTATAGTAAATGGAGAATGTCATTCCTGTTTACAATAACCTGGCCATTCATTCATATGGCATGATCATTTCAAATAAACAGATTCTGCATCTTACACAGGGTTATCCATTTTAGGTATTCTCATCCTTTGATGATTATATTTGATGCTTTTTTTTCTCTCTTCTCTCTGATGAAGTAGCAACAGAACATTAGTGAATAATGTAGAGTGCTCAACATCATATTAGACCTGGAGAGAAATAGATTTCGATGGTTCTCATGTTGGTCCAGAAAAGGCATTTCAGCATTCAAAAAACAAAGTTCATATAGCTCTTATACTAGGACCTCAGGTTTCAGTATTATTGAAGCCAGGAATTAAAAGATTAATTTCCTTCCTATGATACTTCACCATTTATGATATAACTGGCATATTACTAAGGAGAAGCTGATAAAAAAATCAATAGTAACATAGAGGGATTGGGCCTGAGCCGGATATTTTAAGAAAACTTTCCGTATTTGCATTAGGACGCACAATTATAATTTGCTCATCTGAAAGAATGCCCAGATCAGATCTATACACAAGATCTGGCCACATTTAGCATTTCATGTAGTTCTAAACGTTTTGCAAGCTATGCATAGCAATTTGAAATAATTGAGGTTCTTTGAAGCTTGTGAAGGTTTTGGAGAATAATCAGTTAAGATCTACAGTTTATAATTATTGCACTTCTAAATGCAGATGTCAAGAAAGCCGTTTCTCCTCTTCAACCTAAAGAAAAGTCGTCTTCTCCTGTATCTGAAGGTAAGCTTACCATTTCTGCCTCGTGCTCTTCTCTTTATCATCAAAGTGATTGTTACCAAATAAAGCTTCAGATGCACCGAAAGAATGCAGTAACCTCCCCGTCTATATTTGCTATAATAAGCTCAATTTGAGAGCTGACACCTTTAGAAGATGAATTCAGTGGTATAAAAAGCAAGCTTAAAGTGCTCCCTTATAGTGCACCTGCTATTTGTGATCGAGGGGGTAAAATATTGTGCTTACTTTTGGGAATCCCATGGAAATGTGCTGTATTGCTCCTCTCTGACCTAAACAGACTTCAGGAATTGTCTTTCTAATCCAGTTAGAAATGTGCAAACTGTGGAAGCCACACATGCTTTCAGCAGGTCCGAGAGAGAAAGATGATCAGACAGAGCAATGGGGTAAATGGCTTTGAAAGCTATGCTTTACAGTATGGAGGTAATTTTATAAACCTGCGGCCTGATTTTCAATTATGCAGGCTATGCGCCATGGCGGCACATAGGGGTGTGTTTACTAAACTGCGGTAATGTCACTCGCGTTAGGTTCTGCGGTAAAGGTACAGATGCCCACATAAATGTGTGGGCGGTGCATTGTTACAGCAAGCTGTATCAGCAAACGCACATTACCAGGCGCCTTAGACTAACGCGCGTCACAAAGCGCCTTATAAAGCACCTTACAAGGCAAATTACAAGGCGCCTTGTATGGCACCTTACAAGGCACCTTGTAAGGTGCCTCATAAGTCGCCCTATAGGGCTCCTTAGGCTAAGCGCCATATTAGGCACCCCTGGACAAGGCACCATAGAAGGCACCCTGGGCTATGGAACCATAGGTTAAGGTGGCCTAACAAGGTTACGGTGCCCTAGGTTAGTGTACCCTAAGGGCTGCAAGGTGCCCCAGGATGACATTCATGACCTGTGAGGAACAGAGACAGATGTAGACCTAACACTAGATAGAGCACTCAGGAAAGGCAATGAACAGGTGAGTGAAGGAGGGAGAGCTGGAAGACGCTGGACCTGCCATATCTGCAGACATCCCATGTGGCTGCCAGTACTGATGACAAACATGGTGGGGGCAACTGTACCACAGCACAGGGTGTTGGCAATGTAAAGTACTGGAAAGACAGTTGGTGGCAGATGATGGGAATACGTGTCCCCCAGTGGAGGCAGAGCTGGCAGGATAGTTACAATGATGGGTGGACAGAGGAGTGGCGGTGCCATGAGGATCAGGCACAGGCGAGGCAAGCACAATGAGGCACATTGCAGTGCAGGACATGGGGTGGCAGCCTGCACAGGCAGACAGGACTCTACACAGCTGACAGACGCAGATAGATGGACCGAGGGAATTTTGGCAATTGTGGCGAAGGTATTATGGGCTGGCAGCACAGATCTGAAAAAACATGACTGTTGCAGGCATGCAAACTATTTGAGTAGGACATGCATGAAAGGAGGGAGCTATGAGGAATGAACCCGTGAACACTGCTGAGAATGGCATTATACTAACCAGTAGGCTATACCTCTGTGGTGTATGTCACAGCAATGGCTGGGTACAGAAGGACTGCAGGTCACCACACAAACTGTCTGCTCTGAGTGCCAGGATAGGGTAACCCCACCAGTACCCATGATGCAATGCACATGCTGAATAGCTGTCTACAGCTGATCACCAAATGGGGTCTGCACCTCTCCGGTACGTCAGCTTGGAAAGATGAACTGACAGTGCATAATACTGGCACAGAGTAGCTACAGACCATGCCATTGTGCAGGTTCTGTGTTCACCCCAAGGGATAGGATGGGTGCCCAGCACTAGGTCTTCAGTATGTGTGGTGCTAGAGATAAGCCCTGCTATGCATCCCCATCACTACCAGTGTGTGACAGGTGTTCCTTGCAGTGCATCTGAAAGTAATTTGGTGTCCATCTGTATCCTGCAGTCATTTGGCCCTCTGGGACCAGACACAACCCAGATTAGTGTGTACCCCGTGTTAGGGTCTGGCTGACATGGGCACCTGTTATCAGGGCAGAGGGGTTTGTGTAGCAGTGCCTTTATAGTCCATATGCTGTCGGTGCTGGTAGTGCACAGTCCCAGGCAATGTTCCCTCTAATTTTCTGTAGGCTGTGTGCGCATAAAATATCAGCTGTGCAGCTTTTGAAGGAAGGTTAAATTTTTGTGCGCCACATAATGACACTCGGAGTTATATACTTTAAAATTTGACTACACGTCAGAATACAGTGTGTACACCACATTGATAGCACTAGAAAATATTGTAGAACTTGTGAAAACCATAAATACACAACAGCTTTTCAATTTTAAGAACATCAGTGTTGTTTTCTATCAGAATCAGAACCGTAATTTTTGTGCGCTCTGTTGTAAAGTATGTGCGCTCACTCAGCGAGGTGTGTGCGCGCGCACACGCGCACAGCTTAGAGGGAACAGTGGTCCCAGGCCATCCACTGTGTGGGTAGGTGGTCGCCTAGGGAGCGGGGTCTGGGGCAGGGGGCATACATGAGCATCCTCACATCCCCCCATCACTGCCTACCAATAGTATGTCCCTTCCGCTTGGGGGAGAGTTGGCTGGGGGATGTCACGTCAGTGCCCTGGCAACTGTTAGCTCGGGTGGACCAGGTAGATATAGGTGGATTGTGTTTGGCCTTAGTCAGCTGCTGTCTTGCTGATTTCCAGTTTCTATGTTCCTATGTGCCACCTAGGCACCCGCCTAGTCCACCCTGTGCCCAGATGCCCCACTACATATCCCATCTGCAGCCTCCTATGCCCCATTTGCACCATCGCCATAGTGGCCTTTCATAGTTGAGCACTATGCTGTTGCTGCAAATGGAGCACTACTATCACGTTTCTTGGGCTCCCTGCCTATGCTGTATATTGCTGACACTGAAATGGTTTCTCTCTCCTGCAAATGTGCATCTAATGGCAGGTTTTCATTCACAGTAGGATTCAGCCCTTCAGTTTAGCGCGTTAGTGTGCAGGGAGCCTCTCCCCGCCCACTCCCCGCCCATTGACCCCTTCTCTCTGCTCTCTCTCCACCCTCTGCGGTGTTTACCGTGGCCAGGAACGCTAACGCTCGTTAGATAACCTTAACGCGTGTTAATGTTACATACTGCGTGTTAACGTTACCTAACGAGCGTTAACATTACCTAACGCGCGGTCTGTAACATTGCCACGGTTTAGTAAACATACCCCATAGTCGAAAAAGAGAAAGCAGGGGGGAGTGGCTTGTTTCAATGTGGCGGCAGTGAAGGTCTAGCTGGCGATGCCTAAGCATAAGGGCAAATCTAAGGTTGTTCCCGCGGCACCGTTGCCTAATGGTGAGGGACCCATGGATTGATATGTCCAGCTATCGAAGGATCAGGTGCAGGGGATTCGAGCAGGCTTGGAGTCGTCGGCGAAGGATGAGTTGGCATCGTCTGCCCTTGATATCTCGCTCTCTCCTAATGGGCGTGTTCCTCCTGCTCCCCCTGGTACCACAGCTGTTCAGTCAGCGAGAGACGCAGCAGTAACACCCGAAGTGGTGGTTGCTACAGCGTCGGAGCGGGTCTCGCTTTCCGAGGCTGTCGGAGTTTTGCCTGGGGTCTATCAAGCTGATGCTGTGGCGAAATTACCAACAACTGGCGGAGTCCCTACTCATGGGGTTGTTTCTTCTGCGGGGGATGACTCTTCGATCTCCAGGCTGGTATTTCCTCAGTTGGTTCATCCCGAGTCTGTGACTTTGGACAGTATCTGGGATGCAATTTCATATTTATCTACTGTTGTGGGTCAGCAGCTGTCTATATTTTCTAGTAGGGCAGCTTCTCTTGAGGAATCTATTTCTGTGGTTAAAACGGACATTCAAGAAGTTAAAGTGAAGCAGTCAGTGTTGGAGCAGAAGATCGAAGAAGTCTCCAACCTATCGGTCTCTTTGGCCAAGGAAAATACTGCTTTGAGAGTTAAAACGGAGTCGTTGGAAAATGTGATTAGATCTACAAATCTACGGTTGTTGAACTTTCCCATTATTACTGGAGTGGCTCCTCTTGATTTATTTAAAAAATACCTGCAGGAGGTACTTTTGGTGCCCGCTGATTTGATGCCCCCAGTCGCAAAGATATATTACCTTCCTTCAGAAAAAAAAACTGGGAAAGTGGCTATTGGCCCTTTAGAGTTAGACTCTCTTAACGTCTCCGATTTGCTTCAGTCTCCTAAAGTGGAAGACGTGCCTGTTTCTACTTTGCTTGTTACTTTGGCATTGTCATCAGATAGAGAATGGCTGCTGAAGATGTTCTACTTAAAGAGAGTAAATTTGTTTTATGGAAAGAGGATTTTTCTTTTTCCAGATGTATCCAGAGAGACGCAGAAGCGGCGGAGAGCGTTTCTATTGTTGAGGCCTGGGGTGGTTCATTTAGGGGCTACCTTTATGTTAAGATTTCCCTGCAAAAGTATGATCATGTATAAGTCGCAGAAGTATGTTTTATTTTCTCCTGAGGATCTTTCCTCTTTCATTAGTGCGCAGTTGCCTATTTCTTCTTCCCCATGAGTAGGGTTTGTACACCCATTATGAAGTTAGGGACCCTTCGAGCACTGCCCATGTCTTGCTTTTCCTTGGTTATTTGTTGGCTTGTTCCCCTTAATTTTTTGTTGCTGTTAGCTTTTCTCCCTTTCATAGAGGGCTAACGAATAATTCTTGCACTGATTTATGTAATATATGGTTTCCTTATGTTTATTCTCTTGCAAGTGTTATTCTTTTTCTATGTTCAAGTTGCTCTTGACTTATTGAAAAAAAAATACCCCATAGTCTGCCCGCCAACCCCCTTAACCTTCATTTTCACTTCCGTGGCGACAGAAGTGAAAATCTGGGTTTGTCTGGATGCGCCGGCAGCCACCAAAGCTAAATTGGTAGCAGTGATTTTTGATGCTACCTGCTTAGCTCCTGCGCCTATCTTTAAGGCACAGAAGGCTAAGCGGGTAGCATAGAAAATCACTGCTACCCGTTTAGCTCTTTCCTCTGCCCCCACTCCGCCGCAGAACGCCCTTAACACGCCACGATGCTAATCGCTTAGCATCTGGCGCCTTAGGGATTTATCTGAGATTTTCGAAAGGCACTACCTGTGTAGATGCCTTTTGAAAGTCCCAAGTAAGGCATTTACATGGGTAACTAGGGAAGTTACATGTGTAAATGCCTTCGAAAATCAGGCCCCTTATGATTTAGGCCATGTCTAAAAGAATGCACAATGCACTTTGGAGAATGATGTTTTATGCCTGTTCTATGTAAAGTTGCTTGACTGTTCTCATTTCTTGTAAAACGCTCTGATACTGAATAGTGTGGTATATGAAAGCTAATAAATAAATATTTGTTGAGTAGGCATGCTCAGGGGAGGTGTTTGAGCAGAGCAAGAGTGAAGTCACAATTTGTGTGTGTATTTTTTAAAATATACATCTACATGTATACTTTGTGTGCTAACATTTAAGCCTGCTTGACCACAGTCTAGGCACTATTTCTACAGGATTTGTGCTAGTATGTTAGAAGAACACATAGGCACCTATGTCTCTTTATAAAAAGGTCTAAAAATAGGTGCCTTCACCTCCAGATCTAAGCACACTCTTAGAAAATTACCCTCCTTGTGCACAACCTCATATCTGTACAATAAGAAGGCAATGTCAAATGTTTTAACACAGGTAAAAGCAAGCATGACAACATGTATATTTTTACTTGTGGAAGGGAGCATATGTGCAGTTATTCCTTCTTAACTGAGCTTGGAGTCCTGTGAGAGTTTTGTACCCATTAAGATGCAAGTCCAATGGGGAGTTTCAAATTACTCTCTGGCCTGTTTTAGATATGGAAATAGGCTTTTATGTAATTACATGGCCGCATACATGTGTACAAATTGGCATGCTGAAAAAAATCACTCATTCTTACATGTGTACTGTGAGTAGGCAATTCCTGGGACATAGTTTGGGTGAAACCGAAATGGAACTGTAGTGTGAGTGTGTATACTATAAAATTTGCGAGTACATGTAACCGTGTGCATCGGTATTTGTGTACTGTTGCAACTAGTTCTGAGTGCCCATTTTACAGAGGTACATAGGCAGGATAAGGGATCCCTTATGAATGTCACGTTTTAGGTGATGATTGGAAGGAAAGTAAGAGCTGATGGACATGTCAGATCCATATGTATCCTATGCGTTATTCAGTAAGTAGGATGAGCACATGGGATGCATCTGTATTGTATCATTGAGGGATACCCACGTAATCTGTTGTAATGTTAATGTATGGCATAGGACTGGGAAGAAGTGTCTCCTGGCAGAGCTAGCATCACTATGATGTGGGCATCAAAAGGATGACTGAGCAGGAGTGGTGACATGCAGATCATTCACAGGAGATGTGTGAATGAAACATCCTAATGATTAAAATGTTCTTGTATGGGCCATAGTGTAGCAGCTGGCAGGAGAATACATAACTGTACATAATGGGCATATGTTGATGGATGGACTGGAGGATGGATGGCGGTAGATGAGTGTGTTGTATAGCCTTGATGCCCCAATGTTCCTGAAGTGATCACACAAATGCAGTTGTAGTGTGTGTGAAAAAATATTAGCTGTGCCAGGAGAAGTTCTAATACCAGCTATTTGAGTATCAGAGCTGTCTCATCTTTTCTAACCACCATACAATCTTCCTGACACGTGCATATAACAACTAGACAAGTGGAGCAAGTAAGGATGTGTGATGATCCCTGCAGGTGGCTATCCCAGGAGTGGGATGTAGCTGCATGTACTGCATATATGTGATGTAGCTAAAGATGTTCAGTCACAGTTATGAAGAAGTATTCCAATCATGTATAACTCATGTGTCATACATCTGCAGGTCCGGCCCTTTGCAATGGGTTACAACAGTGCCAATAAAGTCATGCTGTCAGATGGGTATCATTGCAATGTACATGTTTGCAGACCCAATGTGCTATGGTAACACATAAGAATGTGTATCATCCAATCAATGCAGGCCCCAGACTGTTTCTGGCAGTATACTGAAGTCAGTTTTCTATAGACACAAAGAGAGCAAACCCTGGTCTGCTGCTTACTGAGCCAGTCCTCTAACCATTAGGCTACACCTCCATACATTTCTGCAGAGCAATGTCTAGAATCAAAGAAATTGCAGGTCCCAGCCTGCAATGGCCAAAACCCAGGACATGAAACAACGTAGCTGGCACATTCTGAGGCAGTGGTACACCACACCTAGGGCCTGCCTACAGCAGCACATATGCAATGTATACTGCACTAGACACTCAGTTCTGTAGTTGCATAACAGACGCCCAGCTGCAGAATACATGTCTTGTCCAAAGGCCAAGCCACAGGTGAGGTCAAGATGCCCGTCTCTCCACTGTACCTCCAATGCCAAACAACAGTCGCATGCAGAGGTTCGCTGTGCCACATTGTGGCACTAACCCCTGATGCAGCACATGTGCAGGGTGTACAGTCCCTTGTGACCTGCTGTACACTGCAAGATAGATACACCTGCACAAACACCTAACTCAAACCACATTCATGACCCGTGCAGTCCATCACAGACCATCGTGCCCTCCTTGGCGGTCATGCTCATGTCTCCCATCATCATAGAAGACAAGCAGGTACAGGGCAATGCTCCAGTAATCACAGTTGCCACCATGGCTACAACTGGGGC
Source organism: Ichthyophis bannanicus (assembly GCA_033557465.1). NCBI lineage: Eukaryota > Metazoa > Chordata > Amphibia > Gymnophiona > Ichthyophiidae > Ichthyophis > Ichthyophis bannanicus. The sequence goes on along the minus strand of CM066032.1, from coordinate 85,387,223 downwards.
TCTGGGTGCTGATATTGGATAGCCCCTCCATTACTCATGATGTACCGCACAATCTGAGCAGATATATGCAACTGATGCCCATATGGAGAATGCAGTGATCCATCACATAAGCACTGTAATATGCAGGGACAATGTGTGCTTCCTGCACATAACAGCTGTCAGATGTGCAAAGGACCTGTTTCAGCAGTCACCCTGAATGTGAGGAAGGACACACATCACCTGGTCCCCAAAGCAAGCCCTACAATAGATGGACTCTCCAGATTCTGGGGGGCAGATCTATATCACTATCAATGTGCTACAGGTGTTGTCTGCAGTGTGTTATATTAGCCACTTGGTATTCTTGTATAATTGCTGTATGCTAAAGTGCCTTGTCTTATCTGGGCCTTGTGTCCTGCTCCTATTGGCTAGGGACTCCCTTATAACATCTCTTGTCAGTCCCAAAGCTTGTGGCACCTATTTCCAAGGAACCCGATTGTCTAGGCAGTAAGGGAAGTGCTGACACCAAGCAAAAGGACCTGCCAAGACCATAGTTATCAGTAAGTTACTAATAGCCCAAGTACAGCTATGAGCCTCACTTTCTGGGAATTCCAATGAACTAGATCAATCACAGGCAGCCTGTATATGTTGGGCAACACTGCCCTGTGTCAACCACTCACATATCATCTGTGCCCTAAGGGCCTTGGAAATGGTATAATTAGGAATGCATTACAGTGTCACAGCCACAGGTTGCAACTACTTTCTGAAAACTAACCGTCTGCTTGTAAATTGTGTCTCACACAGAATGTGGGGTTGCTGTATAGCTGACCAGCAGCATGTTGTATGCACAGCCATAAAGCCTGGATACCACATGCTGCACAGTACATTGCTGCAGCTCACACTCCTCTGAGATACACACACACTCACAAACACATATGACCCCACTTTCAAAAAGTGGTGCAGGTTCGCATTCCTATCTACCCCTTAGGCCACCTTTGATGCTCCACCATTGTCTACATCTGCTCGGTGTGCAGGCATTATTAGTGTGCTCTTCAATGCCCACTCAGTGTGCTGGTGCTATTAGCATGTTCTGCCATCCAGTCTTAAGTGGTGCAGCTTCTCAGTGTGGTAGCTGAGTGTGTGAACTCATGTTGGACGAAATGCTGAAGGTTGCACATGCTGATACAGTTCTGAAAATGTAGGATAAAGTTAACACCCCTGGATATACCATTCCTGATCCACAGGCTAGTCTTGAACCCATGACCTTTATTCTCATACAAACACTGGTCATGTGTTTGGAGCCACCGAGCAGCCATATGGGTTTAACAATCCATGGGTATATATATGGTCTTTGTCAGGATGTATGAAGGCATCAGATGGGGTATGCCTATGTCTGCTTAGATCTCTGCAGGCTCTGTGCCATACTTGTCTGACAGGGTATGTTCATCAGGTGTGGGAAAGGGACATCTGTTTGGTCTGAATGTTGTTGTGCTTCTGGTCTGAATGGTCTTGTTATGCTGCTGGTTCAAAGGACATTAATGTCTTTCATATGGGATTGATTGTGGGCTTAACAGAGCCGAATTTCCCATCAGCCCCTGTGGGCTTAACAGAGCCGTGAGGGAGACGCTCTCCCTTCACGGATCTGAAAGCTGTCGTGGAGAGGCTCAGACGGGCAGGGAGGGCTCAGCTGGGCAGGGGGGGGGGGCCCCGTGGGACACTCTTTTCTTCTGCGGTGGCAGCAGCCAGCTTTTTTTTTTCCCCTGGGCCGAGGGGGGGTTAGGACTAGTAATGGTCTATGGAGAGGGTTAGGCCCTGAGGTGGGCTGATGGAGTTAGGACTGCTAATGGGCTGTGGGCTGATGGGGGGGTGAGGACTTGAGGTGGGCTGATGGGGTTAGGACTGGTAATGGGCTGTGGTCTGATGGTGGGGTTAGGACTGGTAATGGGCTATGAGGGGGCTAGGACTGGAAATGGGCTGATGGGGGGGTTAGGACTGGAGGTGGGCTGATGGAGTTAGCACTGGTAATGGGCTGTGGGCTGATGGGGGGTTAGGACTTGAGGTGGGCTGATGGGGTTAGGACTGGTAATGGGCTGTGGTCTGATGGGAGGGTTAGGACTGGTAATGGGCTATGGGGGGGCTATGACTGGAAATGGGCTGATGGGGGGGTTAGGACTATAGGTGGGCTGATGGGGTTAGGACTGGTAATGGGTTTTGTGGGGTGGGGCGGGGCAGGCAGGGCAGTGGGGCAGGGGCAGGGGCAGGGCAGGCGGGGGGGCACAGGCTGTTTGGACCCATAGGCGAATTATGTAGTACCACCCAAACTGCCCTCTAGAGCTCAGGATCTCCCACCAACAGTTCCACATTACTGCAATGGTGCTGGTGGAGGGGACTATCAACCTCGGTCGAGCTGGGGGACAGACAACATACAGGGCAGTCCATGCATTTCTGTACCCATCCATATGGTGATAGCAGACAGACAGGAGGCCTGGAAATGTTCAGCTGCCCACCACCACTATCTGACATTCTCCAGCAGCGAGCACACTGAATCTGCAGCCACTGCACCCTGCAAAGTGTTCCAGCCTTACACATACTAACTGCAACCAGTCTGCTAGCTAGTCCATAGTGCATATTACTGGAGAAAAAATGTGCACCCAAAACTGGAATATCAACACACCCACCAAGCGGATAGGTTAGTGATTGGGCCCCAAAAGGCAACCCATATATATCACTTGAGAGAGATGCTGTTAGCACTATGGGAGACCTAGCCATGCCATAGTGACTGTTCAGTCAGGGTGAGAGTGACCTCCCAGGAGGACATGCAGGGGCCACCCTGTACATGCAGCTGATGGCCGGCCACTACAATGTCCCAGCCATTGCCCTATGCCCTGTGCTCATGCATCCTGCCCAGGCCACCCTATCCGAGCTATACCCACAGTACCTTGCTCCTCATTATGCACATTGGCAAGCTAACACTGGACACATTGCAAACAGTGTAGGCTGAGTAAGGTGTTGCAACCAGCACACACTGGATGGACAGACACACACTCCCACACCTATGCCAGCATAGTGCTACTATAGATAGTTTTTGCAGTCCAGGCCAACTCAACAGTCCTGGACACAGCGCAGGCATGGCTATGGTATGCGATACTGTTGGGGTCACTCCCCAGGGTGGTGAACACTGTTAGATACCAGACCTGAAACACACTCCACAGACATCAGAGATATTGGTATGATACAGCTCAATGAGCAGAGTGTGCTTAACTTAGGAATTGCTATCTGCCAGTAATCATAGCAACATTGTGATATATGTGTACTGTATTCCCAGGTTTAGGGTGGCATTGCTAAGGTCTGCACGTACTAGTATTGTGAGATGTACGCAAGGCCCGATATCCTGCCTGTCCATGAGGCTTTGGATAATGGAGCCTGTGGAGGGGGTTCTTTCAGCTCCTGTTGGCCGCTGCTCTAGGGCAGAAGTCCCCAACTCCAGTCCTGGTGGGCCATACACTGTTCATGTTTTCCTGCTGTCCCTAATGAATATGCATGAGATACATCTGCATACCATGGGGGCGGCGCATGGAAATGAACCACACGCATCTTTATTAGAAACAGCATATAACGTGAATGATTTGTGGCCCTCCAGGACTGCATTTGTGGGACTGTGCTCTAGGTAATGCACATGTTTCTGGTGTCTGTGCTCTGTAGGGTGAAATATAGATGTGTTGGGCATGTTTACGTTATCTGCACTAAAGGTTCTGTCTGTATTACCACATTTGTGTGATGGGTAAAATGTGGGGACTGGGTTCGCAGGGCTGACAGCTGGGATTTGAACCTGTGACCTTCTGCTCCTGAAGGCACTGGCAGTGTGCGCTGCACCACCATCTTGGCACAGAAGCAGTGCATTCCCAGGGGAGTCCATGGCTGTTCGTCTGACAGGCCCTGTCTGTTGCAGTGCACTGCACCCATGTGAAGAGGGCTAGGCCATGGTGTGCTGTGGGCAGCAGCCACTGCCCCCTCCAACACCAGTAACCCTCCGCCACCATGCTGACATGTCCTTATATTGGAGACAGCATGACACGTGAATGATTTGTGGCCCTCCAGGACTGCATTTTGGGGACTGTGCTCTAGGTAATGCACATGTTTCTGGTGTCTGTGCTCTGTAGGGTAACATATAGGCGTTTGAACCATGCTTATGTTCTCTGCAAAAAAGGTTCGTCTGTACTTTCATGGTTTAGTGGTGGTTAAAATATGGGGACTGGATTGGAAGTAGCCCCAGCTGGGATGTGAACTTGTGACTTTCTGCTCTTGAACACACTGGCTATGTTCACCACACCACACTGTGGTCACAGGAATGGTGAAGTCCCTGGAGATACCATGCTTGTGTGTCAGACAGAGCCTGTCTCTTGCAGTGCATGGCACCCACCTACACAGGGCTAAGCCATGGTCTGCTCTGGGCAGCTGCCACTGCCCCCTCCGCCACCGGTACCCCTACGCCACCATGCTGACATGGCCTTATATTGGAGACAGCATAAAACCTGAATGATTTGTCACCCTCCAGGACTGCATTTGGGGGACTCTGCTGTAGGTAATGCACATGTTTATGTAGTATGTGCTGTTTAAGGTAAAATATGAGCATTTTACCACATTTTGGTTCTGGGCAGCAAAGGTTCAGTCTTTACTACACGTGTTTTTAGTGGGAAAAATATGGGGAATATATTGGCAGGAGCCACAGCTAGGATTTGAACCTGTGACCTTCTGCTTTTGGACATACTGTCTGTGTGCACTGCACCACTGTGTTGCCACAGATATGCTGCATTCCCTGGGGAGTCCATGACTGTACATCCAACAGGGCCTGTTTGTTGCAGTGCACGGCACCCACCTGGACAGGGCTAGGCAATGGTCTGCTGTGGGCACCAGCCGCTGCCACCTCCGCCGCCAGTACCGCTCCATCCTTATATTGGAGACAGCATAGACCCTGACAGATTTGTGGCCCTCCTGGACTGCATTTGGGGGATTCTGCCATAGGTCATGCGCATTTTTATGGTGTTTGTGCTGTGTGGGGTAAAATTTAGGTGTTTGACCCATGCTTATGTTCTCAGCAATAAAGGTTCAGTCTTTCCTACCATGTTTTCTTCATGGGTAAAATATGGGGACTGGGTTGGCAGGAGCCACAGCTGGGACTTGAACCTGTGACTTTCTGCGCTTGGATACACTGTCTGTGTGCACTGCACCACTGATATGCTGCATTGCCTGGGGAGTCCATGACTGTACATCCGACAGAGCCTGTCTGTTGCAGTGGATGGCACCCACCTACACAGGACTGGGCCTGGACTGCTGTGGGCAGCTGCCACTGCCCCCTCCAACACCAGTGCCCCTCTGCCACTTTGCTGACATGCCCTTCTGCTGGTGGTGCTGGTGGTATGCAGTCTCAGGCCATCCTGTGTGCGGGTAGGCGGCTGCCTATGGTGCGTGTTCTGGGGTAGGGGTGCCTGCATAGACGTCCACGCTTCCCCCCAAGCACCGCCTGCCGCTGTTCTGTGCCCTTGGGGGTACTTGCTGGGTACTATCCCCTGTGACACTGTGGGACACACAATCATGCCCATGTTGGGCCCTCATCAGTTGCTGGCTGGCTGCTGTACAGTTTCAGCATTCCTATGTGCCACATAGGCATCTGCCTGGTCCGCACTGTGCCCCGGCTGCACCACAGCATGTGCCGCCTGCAGCCCTCTGTGGCCCCTTTTCAGGCATCTGACCAGTTGCCCATTCTGACATGCCCACCCTGCTGTTGCGGGACATGTGCACACCATAGGACACCTGTCCGATGCAGAGGGAAACCCTGATCAGTGCTATTTCTGTGGGATCATTCACCTTGTATGGGGACGGAGCATAGACCTTTCCATAATTCATATCTTTTTTTGGGTGCTTTCTCGGGAGTGTTTTTTGATGTTTCCCATTAAAACCACTGTTTCCCAGCTTGGTTATGTTTTTCTATATTTTGTTGGGGTCATTTTCAGTGTTTATTTGCCCTTTTGTTCTGTGCACATGTATCACACTTATTACTTTTTGTAGGTTTCCCTGGGTTTGCTGTACATTGCTGACAGAAATGGTTTCTCTTCCCTTTAAATCGGCTCTAACGCAAGGTTTTCACTCGCAATATTTTTTGCCTCGGATTTCAGCCTTGCTAATGTGCGGGGAGCCTCTCCCCTCCCACTCTCCACCCATTGACCCCTTCTCTCCGCCCCTGGGGAGCCTTCCTCCGCCCTCCGGGAGCCTTTCCCCGCCTTCATTGCACATTAGCACGCCGCACACATGAGCGTGCATATTTGTGCCCTGTATGCGACATTAGCGTGCGCTAAGGTACCTTAGCGCACGCTAATGTCGTGCAGCGCACATTAGCGCACAGTAGCGCACATTAGCGCAGTTTAGTAAACATACCCCTTAGTCTTTCTTTACTCATACATTCATTAAGAGACATGTTTACTAAAAGTTAGTGTATGGTAACATTATGCAAATGTTTATGCAAATTAGGCCACTTATGCAAATGAGGTCCCACACCAAGTCGCCGCACATGGCCCCGTATCCCCCTTGGGCCGCCCCTGGAAACAATTAGAACAGCTTGCACTGTCGACACTGAAGTCCCAGTAGACCGGTCTGCAGAGCCGCTGCACAAGCTTCTCTTGCTCAGGACAATTAAAATAAAGGACATCCTTCTTTCTGTCATCCGGTAGGCAGCACATCAGTCATTCCCTGGACCCCGAGTAGCTGGGAAAAAGGGAGATGAGGCATGCAGCTGTCATCAGCAACCCTCCAGCTGCAAGAGAAGCACCATCCTCCCTCATTACCACCCCTGCAGAAGTTATCAACCTAAGCAACCACCTAGATTGCCTGATATTGGGTTGACCCTGCCTGTGGGCTATCTCAAACTTGGGAGCAGAGATCTTCTGTTTTGGGTGGGGGGGAGGAGGTAAATGACCAAAGTCTGATGTCATGGGACGCCAGGTATGCAAGTCGCACAGGGTGAAATTATGGCTTGGTACGGCCCTGCTGATAGGTATTTGTGACCTGGATTGGCTATTTTTGGAAACAGGATACTGGGCTTGAAGGACCTTTGGTCTGATTCAGCATGGCAAATTTATGTTCTTATGTAAATACATATCTATATATTTGTCTTTCTATATGTATATTTTTAAACTATTAAAATCTAAAGGGCAGGTATTCAGCAGTGGCAGTCAGTACTTTTAAAGTGCCTGGCTGCCACCTGTTTAATTAAAATTTGCAATTCAGCATTGGCGCTAATTAGACGCCCAGCACTGAATATCTAGTTTCATCAGACGAAGCAATTGCTTTCTGGTTATTGGAGATATTCAGCAAAAAATGCATAAAGTTAGGACAGCCGTTGACCTCTTCTAACTGTATATCATCAAAATATCATTGCTAATTGGACAGTGGCCAGGACTGCCCCCCACTCCTCCCAGAGCCTGCCCTGGGCATCTTTCCTGTGGTCCATAGGATATTCAGTCACACTATCTAGATAACGCTGCTACATATTGAGGTCACCGGGTTTTCGCTTGTTAACAAGTCCTGCTAACCAGCTAACTCTTTTAAATCTCCCCTAAAACCTTAGGGGTTTGTTTACTAAAGTGCATTATGCTAACATGTGTTAGGATGTAAAATGTATCTTGGAGACCTGCGTTAACTGTGTCTGACATGTATCTCTGCAGCTACAGTGGGGAAACACACCAGAACACACTAACCGGCAAGTTCACATAACGCGGTTAGCATGAGCCAATGGGATGTGCCATCACTATCAATGCTCTGCCCCTAACCCACCCAGTCATTGTCCCTTCATACATTCACAATTTGCATGGGTTTTTTACTGTGCCTCCCAGAACTAACAGTCAGCACAGTGGGATTGTTGTTGTTAAGTGCCATTGAGTTGATGTCAACTCCTGATGATCCTGTGGATAGGTTTTTTTTGGCAAGGTGCGGCTTGCACATGATAAACCCCATGCTAACCGTTTGCACACTTCAATATTAGTGCACGATGTGAACAATGATTTTTCTCGCTTTGCCAGGTTAGCAGAGAAAACCTCAACCTCCTCGGCTGAAAATGTAAGATAGTTCAATATGATGACTCCTGGAGATAAAAATTGCAAACGGAGAGGCATGCTCATGATTTCTAATGAAAATGCAGTAAAGTAAATCCAGCAAACTAGCAAAGGGTTATATGCTTTGTGGTTTAATTAGAAATAGTCTTCACACAGACTTTAATAAGATGGTTGTAATGAGAAACAAGCTAAATCCTCACTGCTTCTGAAAGCCTTGATATTCTCTATTTAATAAAAAATAATGAACTTTTCACTTAATTTGTGTAATCATGATGGAAAGAAACTGCAAATAAACAATGGAGTCCTTTTGCATCGTTGCTCTTACACACACACATCCTTCATTAACATAAACAAAGGATTCAATTCACCACAACCTGTGGGCACACATAAGGGCATAAAAAGCTGCCCATGCCGATGCAGATCTCAGAAGTAATCACAGAGACTGTTACACAGCCCTCTAATGGCATAAAAATAAATTGATTCTTCAGCACCAATATGCCCTTGATTAGCACAGGAGTGTAGGGCGACTGCACAAGTTAAGAACATAAGAACATAAAAAGCGCCATACTGGGTCAGACCAAGGTCCATCAAGCCCAGCATCCTGTTTCAAGAGTGACCAATCCAGGTCATAAGTACCTAGCAGTTTCCCAAAAAGACACACAGATTCCATAATGCTTGTTCTGGGGCAAGAAGTGTGCTACCTGGGTCTTCTTTAATAATGGTTTATGGACCTTTCCTCCAGGAACTTGTCCAAACCTTTCTTAAACCCAGCTACACTAACAGCTTTTACTACATCCTCCGGTAACAAATTCCAGAGTTTGATTACAGGTTGAGTGAAAAAAAATGTATCTTATTAATCTTAAATAGGTTACCCTGTAGCTTCAGTGCATGTCCCCAAGCCTTGCTACTTTTTGATGACGTAAAGAATCGATCTACGTTTACCCACTCCACTCCATTCATTAATTTATAGACCTCATTTATATCTCCCTTCAGCAATCTTTCTCCCAGGTTGAAAAGCCCTAATCTTTTAAGCCTCTTCTCATAGGGGTATCCTTCCATCCTCTTTACCATTTTGGTGACTTTTCACTGTACCTTTTCTAATTCTGCTATATCCTTTTTAAGATACAGCGACCAGAATTGCACACAATATTCATGGTGTGGTCGCACCAGGGAATGATACAGAGGCATGATAATATCCTTGGTTTTATTCTCCATTCCTTTCCTTATGATAACTAGCATTCTATTTGCCTTCTTGGCTGCCACTGCACACTGGACAGAGGGTTTCAACATGTTATTCACGATTATGCCTAAATCTTTTTCCTGGGTGGTGGTTCCTAATATGGAACTTTGCATCGTGTAACCATAGATTGGGTTTTTCTTTCCTAGATGCATAACTTTGCACTTGTCCACATTAAATTTCATCTGTCATTTGAACACCCAGTCTTCCAATTTATCAAGGTCCTCTTGCAATTTTTTACAATCCTCTTGAATTTTAACAACTATGAATAATTTTGTGTCATCTGCAAATTTGACTACCTCACTCATTATTCCCATTTCCAGGTCATTTATGAATATGTTAAAAAGCAGCAGACCAAGCACAGATCCCTGGGGTACTTCACTATTCACCTTTCTCCATTGGAAAAATTGGCTATTCAGCCCTACCCTCTGCTTTCTATCTTTTAACCAGTTCCTGATCCACAATAGTACACTGCCTCCTATCCCATGACTTTTTAACTTCAGCCGAGTCTCTCATAAGGGACCTTGTGAAAGACTTTATGAAAATCCAGATACACTAAATCAACCGGCTCACCATTGTCTACCTGTTTATTCACACCTTAACATAAGAACATAAGAACATAAGATATGCCATACTGGGTCAGACCAAGGTCCATCAAGCCAAGTATCCTGTTTCCAACAGTGGCCAATCTAGGTCATATGTACCTAGCAGTTTCCCCAAAAGACACAGGTTCCTCAATGCTTGTACTGGGTCAAGCATTGATATCCTGGGTCCCTTCTTAATAATGGTTTATGGACCTTTCCTCCAGGAACTTGTCCAAACCTTTTTTAAACCCAGCTACACTAACAACGTTTACTACATCCTCTAGTAACAAAATCCAGCGTTTGATTACACATTGAGTGGAAATATATTTTCTTTTATTAGTCTTAAATAGTTTACCCTGTAGCTTCATTGCATGTCCCCTAGTCTTTCTATATACTGATAATGTAAAGAATCGATCTACATTTACCCATTCCACTCCATTCATTAATTTATAGACTTCTATCATATCTCCCCTCAGCTGTCTCTTTTCCAGGTTAAAGAGCCCTAACCTTTTTAGCCTTTCTTCATAGGAGTACCCTTCCATCCCCTTTACCATTTTGGTGGCTTTTCTCTGAACCTCGTCTAATAATGCTATATCCTTTGTAAGGGAGGATTCTTTTCTATGCATACTCCACCAAGGGAGCAAGAGGAAACTGTTGAATGCTTCCAGACGCACACACACAAAGCAATTGGAAAGAATTTCATAAGCCATGCTCTTCATGCTTTCTGCACTTGTTTATGGCCGAAAGGGATTTAGAGAAAATTTAGTTCAGTAGTTGGATGGATAAATGAAAAGTAGGCAGTCTGGCCTATGCAGACTTATTTGCTCTGAACCTTCCTGAACTTCAAAGATTTACAGCATGACGTGCCCTAAGCACAAATTGAAAATCACAGCATTATTTCCTTAGAAATCAAAAAGACCCCATGATGCTGTAAAAGAAGAACCTGCGAATGAAACTGCAAATATTTTAATGCATTCCATTTGTCCTAGGGTTGCTTTCATTTATTTGTATTGAATATATCACTTAAATAAACAGCAATAAACTGTTAATTTGTAATAGAATGTTAAGCCATTGTTGACTTGGCCCATCGTTGAATTTACAATATAGAATAGAACTCTATTCTGTTTTTCAATAAGCAAATTTGGAATTAAATAAGACTTAGCAAGATCTGGCAGTAATTTTGTGAATAATAATCGTGGAGAGAAAATAATGATTCAGAGCTGCAGAAAACAAACTGACTTCTTTCAGTTTAAGCAAGCAGGTGGAAATGGCTGCTACACTCCTTGAGAGGTGTGACTCCATTTTTAGAGGAAGTAAAACAGGAGAACTGTAGCCAAGCTCATTCACGTTTGTGAATATCCTGTGGATTTGCCACTGTTTGAAGCTAACACACTGCATTCTTTTTTTGTGGAAATGGCACTGTTCATGGGAAACCCGTCAAAGATGATTGAGTTTTACTGCATTGATGGATTTTCTGCCAAGGCATGGTGAAATTTAATATAAGCTGTGACATTATTTAATTTGTGAGTTGATCTACAAGCCATGGATTTACTGGCAAATCAAATTTTAACAAGTCCTCGTGTCTTTAACAGGCATGCAGCAGACATTCATGACAGTTTCTCTAAAAACACTAGCCCTTAATATGGTTTGTGATGCATTTCTAAGAATAATATTAGGGATGTACACAGCAAAATTGCTTCATAATTTCCTTTACCTTTTTTGTTGTTTCATTCATTTTGTTTCCGAGTTATTTCATGTATTTCATGCCATCATTTATTTCACTTTCTGTTAATGTTGCAAGGAGAAGTAATTTTCCTGTTTTTGATTCAGCATTATGGTTTTCCATCTAAGTTTTATGAAACTTGCTAGCAAGTATCAGCAGCAGGAGTAACAGCACTGCAAACCACCAAGAGTGGGGCAAAGTGGCATGAAACGTGGCATGAACACCCCATGGCATGGGAAAACAGTGGTAAGAACATCTCATGCACAGTAACAAGGATAGAGTGGCCAAGCTATGACAGGAAAACCCTGTACTGCTGCAAGAGAGACAACATTGCCGAACAATGACATGAACACCCCAACATACCATGAGAGGTGCATAGCATCTTCACCAGCGGCAGGAAGATAACAAGATACAAATTACGGGGCAAAGTAGCACCAGCAGTGGCTTCAACAGTCAAAGGGACAGGGGAGGAGATCTTTTTTTTTTTTTTTTTTTTTAGAATTTTATGTTTTCTCCTTCTTGTTTGCTTTTAAGGCTGGAATGCCTGAGTGGATCTAAGAGGAGAGACAGGAACAGGCTGGGCAGCAAGTGATATGAACAGCTCAAGACAACAAAAGAGGAGCAATGGAGGAGAAGATTTAACACATGGCAATGAAAAAGGAGCAAGGGAGGAGATTTGTTTCTCTTCTTTTTTTATGCATTTGTATTTGAGGCCAAAACATTGCATTTAAACCAAGAGTGCAGCGGGGCAGCAGCAGCAACAAGAATGGTAACAATGCAGCAAGGCATTGAGTTTTGGCTCACTGGGAAGGAATCCACAAATATTTGGTCATTATTCTTTTCAGGGAGCAGAAATCCCCCCAAATTGTAAAATGTAGCATTGTGTTTGGTCCTGCCAAGGAGTCTTTGGTTGCAACATTTATGGGCTCTGCGAGGTACCATGTGACTCAATTTTGTGTAGGGGTCTTATTTTGGGAAGGGATGCAGGTCTCTGCTACCAATTGATGAAATGATGGTCTGTGTCTGGAGATCCCATGCTGTGGGGATTGTTGGATGAGGGGGAAAGGAGGAGAGGATTTGCTAGCTAACAGGGTGCTGCTAATGCCCATAGTGCTGCAGAGGGTTCCTGTTCTTTTATTCACTACATCACCACTATCTCCTGTGTTTTGCACTCTGATTCCCACACCCTTGCAACCAGTACATCGTTTCCACAATTCAGAGTATTAGACCGGAGGACACTATTGTTTTGCCCATGGGTCCTGCTGGTATGAAGAGTGGGATGGCAGCCGGAAAATGCCTGCAAGACAGCTAATATCCAGTGGGATGGACAGTTTGTGCCAATTTTGCAGTTGTAGCTGCAAGCACTCCACCAGCAATAACATCTCTGGTGTCATTCCCTGCTCCTTCCAGAAACCCCTCTAACTTCAATAGTTGGCTAAGGGAATGACCATGCAAATGGTAGCTGTAACTGAACTCAGGACCTCCATGACATCCTTAAAGGGCTTGAGGATGTGAACTATCTGCATCAATAGTAACAAATTCTAACATATCAGGGAATGATCTATACTCCATAGACAACACCATTGTTCCACTAAGTTGAGCACCATCAGTTGGGTAGCATTCCACCTTCTGAACACATCCTGAATAAGTGGTGCCCATTGCTTCATGCTTCTCACATGGCTGCTGACCACCCTTTATCCAATGACTGAAATGCCCTGCTATTTTCCTGCACCTCTTTATCGGTTCCTACAGGATGTAGCTGCCACTCTCTGCCTCCCAGTCCAAGAGTATCCCTTATTAACAGGTACAGCAAGTGTGCAAAAATTGTATCCCCTTCTATCCTCTGGCAGTCATAGCCTGATCATGCTGCTGCTACCATCAGTAATGGAAAAAAAACCTTTGATTATTTCTATATTTCCAGCATAACCATTTCTTCATCATCCACTGATCACTGTTAAGATGGAGGCTATGGCATTCTGTGGTCCACTATCTGCATGAGCCGCATGGCCCACAGCTTCTTCCTGCCTCTTTCTCCTCAAGCTACCACAGTGTGCCATCAAGGAGAGGTAGGCATGCATGGCGTTCTGGATGGTCGATATGTTGCATGTAAAATGGATGCTACTACCCTTTGTCCTGGTCTGCTCCACCTGTATCCAGGCATTACAATATGTATACAGGGTGGGGATCATGAGCCTACTAAAATTTGTTTTGGAGGGCACTTTGCTGTTTGACCACTTTGCCTTCTCATAGGGTGTTCTTGCCAAGCTTTGTGCCATGATAGATGTATCTGGCCATTTCTCTCTTGATTAGACCCCCAACCTCAGCTCCAGCAGCAGTTGAAGCAGCACCCAATGAACCAGGGAAGGGATCCCACATAAAAGCAGAGGTATAGAGTGGCATTTTACATTACTGTCACAGGGAAAGGGGCAAATAGCATCAAAGGTATCTACAGGGTGCACTGGTGAAATGATTGCCCTGATCTATGAAGATCAAGCTTCTGAGGATGGGGAAAAACTTGGGATTCAAGTTCCTGCTATAGCTTTATTTGGTTAAGTATAACTGGAACCAATTGACTTTGAACACACAGTGGAAGCAATCTACCCATAGGCTCACCAATGGAATATCTATTGTTATTCCCCTCTGGGACTCTGTATTCTGCTGGATGGCCCATTCTAAACTGGCCATTAAATTTCTCTTTCAAATTACTCCCTATCAACATTGTTAATGACAGATGCATCCAAATTGGAGAGCCCTATAAATGGAATTCAACACTCAGAGAAAGTGTTTGTTTCATGAAGGTTTCCATCAGATTAATGTCCTGGAACTGAGAGCAATTCTGAGTGCTCTAAAGGTGTATCCTATGATAGTAAGAATATTCAAAAACTCATTGATGGGGGAGGCGGAGCCAGCCTAGGGGCAAGATGGCTGCGTAGGAGATTTGCTCCCCGAGATCCTATTGTATAATCCTGTCCTCACTGGCGCAGGAGGAGACGGAGTGTAGCTGCATTGAGCCTGTGACTTGCTGAGTATGTCTGGCACTAAACAGACTCAGCTTGATTTCGTCAGCCAGCAGGGTGCTGGCTCAAAAAGATCCAAATCGGACCCCTTGTCACCCCTCAAGATGGTGCCACAGGCAGAGGCCTTGGAGGGAGTGGCGGAAATCTTGAAAGAGATTCGTGCGGTATGCAAACGGGTGGAGGCAAATGGTGAGTCCTTGGATGAGCTGCAGGCCGATTTCAAAGAGATGAAGGAGCAGATTGTGATGCTCACAAGTAGAGTGGAGAAGATGGAAGGGTCTGTTGCCCAGCACGAAGAGCGGCTGCGACAGTTGGCCCAAGTAGTGCGTAGAGTTGAAACGTTAGAGCATAATTCAGAGGATATGAACAATCGTGCCCGGCGAAATAACATTTGCATAGTCGGGATTCCTGAAGGAGTGAAGGGGAAGGATCCTATAAGATTTTTGCAAGAGTGGCTCCCACGGGCTTTGAAAATGGACTTTCAGTCTCCTTTCGAGATAGAGAGAGCTCATCGGGTTCCTTCTGTTCTGTCTACACAAATGAAGAAGCCGAGGCCTTTGATATGCTGTGTTTTGCGGTATCAACAAGTTGCTCAAATAATGTCGGGGGCGAGATCTGCTTCGGAGCTGCAATTTGAAGGTCATCGGGTTGCTTTGTACCCTGATTTCAGCAAGACGACGGTCGATAGGAGAAAGCAATTTTTGGCGCTCAGGCCGAGGCTCCTTCATCTGCAAGCCCGGTTTGGGTTATTCTACCAGGCTCGTTTTAAAGTAACTCTGAATAATTCTACTAAAACTTTCGATGATCCTAAAGTTTTGGAGCAGTTCCTTGAAGACCAGGAAGCCTTGGCTCTGCAGTGAAGAGTCTCTGTTTTGTCTCTGTTTTACAAACCTGTTGGGATATAATGGACATGTTGGAATATGGCTTCCTATTGGCAGTGTTTGCCAGTGTGGCTTTGCTACTAAGTGGGAATGACCTTTGGAGTATCGTCGGGCTGTGGACAGGCCAGGGGAGCTAGCAAGTGCTCGTTGGAGGAGGAAACTCTGCTGCAGCCAATTGAAGAGCTTTGGGTGTGAGCTGAACGTGGCTACAGGAAGGTTCCAGAGTCCTGCGCAGATGAGGACGTTTAACAACTTATTTCTTTATCTCTTTTATTCTAAGGGTCTGGGGGGTTAGTCGGTGTGATAATTGTTTGGTTTCAGGTTTTATACTAGTCTTCTTTGCCTTGGGCTGCCTCACCTATTGAATGGGGCCTTTATTTGTTAGGGTTAATGGGTGGCTCTTTGGGGACCGCTGTGATTTGATGTATGTACTTAGGAGTTTTGTAGGCACCAGGTTCGGTTTTATCATTATAAACTATGGCTAATACTATTAAATTTTTTTCTCTGAATGTAAAAGGCATTGTGAACCCGGTCAAGAGGAAAAAGATCATTGCATATGGTAAACAGCAGCAGGCAGACCTGATTTTGCTGCAGGAAACGCATCTATCCTCAGCTGAAACTATAAAATTGGAGGATAGACAATATTTGTTAATTGGTCACTCTCCAGCAGTTCATAAAAAGAACGGAGTGGCAATGCTTATGCGTAAATCCTTAGGGTTCAAAGTAGAGGGTACTCATTGTGACACAGCAGGAAGGTGGGCGAAGTCTGTTATTTCTGTGGGGGGTGTTAGGTTGGTAGTCATCAACGTTTATGCCCCCAATAAAGATGACCCCGGCTTTTTCAAGGATCTAGCGGGTATTATGCTGGAAGAGACTCCAACTCCAATTATCGTTGGGGGAGATTTTAACTTAGTCTTAGATCCGGTACTGGACCGGCTCCCTCCTAGGGTGGAAAATACTGCCAGAGCAAGGGTGGCTCTTGAAGCCCTAATGGAATCCATTGGTTTGGTGGATGTGTGGCGGATTTTTCACCCTACCGAGAAAGATTTTACTTATTTTTCACCGCCGCATAAGTCATTTTCGCAAATAGATTTTTTTCTGATTTCAAGTTCGCTGGTGACAGACGTCCGCGATGTTGAAATCCTAAGTATGCATATCTCTGATCACGCGGCTGTCAGGCTTACAGTCAGGCCTTTTGAAAGGCTTCAGCAGTCACAGACTTGGTCCTTTAATAGGTCTTGGTTGGCGGATCCCTCTTTTCAAAAGGAAGTCAGATTATCTATTAGGGAATATTTTGAGATAAATAAACTTGGGGACACCCATTGCTGGGCATGGTGGGGGGCTTTTAAATCTCACATCCGTTCTGTAATCACGAGTTATGCGATCAGGGAGGCTAGACGGAAGAAGGCTCAGCTAGTTACTCTTGATGAACAAATTAGAGCTGGCGAGCGTTTGTGGCAAAAGTATTCGGATGCTGGTATAATGCTGCGTCTGCAGTGATTAAGGTATCAATACAATGAAATACTGAGCGCAGGGGTGGAACAAGTGATGTTTAAACAGCGTGCGCGTTATCATGTCGAGAAAAATAGGATGGGTTGGCTTCTAGCCAACGAGTTGAGGGGGAGCAGGGAGAAATCGCATATTATTGCTCTTTCTGACAGGCGTTTTGGTAGTTTGACTGGGAATGAGCAAATTTTGGAGGCGTTCTTAGCTTATTATCAGAATCTTTATGTATCAGAAACGCTTTCTGATTCGGATTGTGTCTGGGACCTTTTGGGAAATTTAACTCAGCCTACGGTGAGTGAGCAACAGAGGAGGGACTTGGATAAGCCCATTTCAAGATTGGAGATCTGTAGGGCAATTGACAGTATAGTGTCCGGAAAGGCAGCAGGGCCTGATGGTATTCCCGCAGAATTTTACAAAGTTTTTAAAGATGAGATGAGATCGGTCTTGTTAGTTTATTTTGAAGAAATGTATAATTCTCAGTGTCAGTCAGGGAATTTCGCCGAAGCTACTATTGTTGTGTTGGAAAAGCCTGGGAAAGACCCCACTCAAGTGGCAAACTATAGGCCTATTTCATTGTTAAACTCTGATTATAAAATTTATGCCAGTGTTTTAGCTAGTCGATTGTCAACTGTCATTGGTGGTTTGATACATCCTGACCAATGTGGTTTTGTGCCAGGGCGGGCGGCTTCGGATAACGCTAGATTATTATGTAATTTGCTTGACAGGGCTTCTTTAAGTGAGCTTCCTTATGTCGGCCTCGCCTTGGATGCAGAAAAGGCGTTCGATAGGCTTGAATGGTCTTTTCTGTTTGAGGTGTTAGGGTGGTTTGGTTTGGGTTCCAGGTTCATCAACATGGTACAGGTATTGTATGCAAATCCCACGGCCAGGATATTGGCTAATGGTAGTCTGTCTCAGTCTTTTTCATTGCAGAGAGGACCTCGTCAAGGTTGTCCTCTCTCCCTGTTATTATTTATTTTAGCCTTGGAGCCACTGGCAATTGCTCTCAGGCAACATAAGTATATCAAGGGAGTTGAAGTTGTGGATACACAAGTAAAGTTATATGCCTATGCGGACGATCTTTTATTGTTTACGCAGCCAGTGGAAGTCCCCATAATTTTGGATCTGATTAAGTCCTATTCTAAATTGTCTGGTTATAAAATTAATTGGGCTAAGTCGGTGGCTTTTCCGTTGAATTCTTGGGCTTCCTCGGCTTTGATGGTGGATTATCCTTTTCGCTGGGAGGCAGGAAGTGTTAAGTACTTAGGGGTTAAGTTTTCTGCGTGTGTTGAATCTACTGTGCTGAGTAATATAGCAGATTTGTTGAATGCGATTAAGAGAACTGCGGTAACGTGGGCACCTTTGCACTTAACCTGGTGGGGCAGATTGGAGGCGATTAAAATGACATTAATGCCGAGAGTTAATTATGTTTTGGGGATGCTACCGTATAAAATTCCGGTTGGTTCTTTCGTCGCGTTGGAGAGGTCTTTATCCAAATTTCTCTGGGGTAATTCGCAGCCGAGGATAGCTTTGAGTAAGCTCAAGGCGTCTAAGGAAAAAGGAGGGGTTCACTTCCCGGATTTTAAGTGGTATCATTATGCGTTTCTGTTAAAACAAGGGGCTATGTGGCTGAGGGAGGGTTCATTTATGCAAGTTCCAAGATGGGTTGAGGTGGAGAGTAAGATCGTAGCGCCATGTCCTATGGATAGACTCCTTGGTATGAAACATCCAGAGGAGACTTTGGTGAGCGGTCCGATAGCTGCCACCCAAGCAGCTTATTTATCACTTCTGCAAAGGGGAGGGAGCGGGGATGCTCCTTCTAAACAGCTCCCATTGTGGTGGAATCCGGGATTCAAAATAAATGGGAAGATGTTCGCGTGGAAAAGATGGCAGGAATGTGGTATTTGGTCGCTCGGGCAATTACTGCGGGCTCAGGAGTGGAAGGATTTTCAGGAGTTGCAGGAGGAGTTTTCGCTTCCCTCTTCTGCTTATTTTCAGTGGATCCAGTTGAAGCATTCAATAACTGGGTTAATAGTCAATCAAGGGTCTGGTAGAGAAGCCAGGTGCAGCATCAGTGTTATATGCATACATCAGGGATCTATCCTCTGTGAATCCATTAGGATTGATCAAGAATTGGGATTCGGAGTTGGAGTCTTCTCTTACAGAGAAGGAATGGAAACTTTTATGGGGTCCAATAACTAGGGTATCTAGGTCTGCGGCGATTACGCAATCAATGTTCTTTTTCCTCCATCGTGCTTATATTACACCAGTTAAAATGTCTAAATGGGATAAAAAGATGAATGGTAAATGTTGGTCGTGTCAGGGTGGGTTTGGTACTTTCCAGCATATGGTATATGACTGTCCCTATGTTCAGAGGTTTTGGAAGTTGGTGTGGGGTAAAATACAATGTATATTAGGTTTTTCTGCTCAGCTCACTTGGAAGATTGTATGCCTGAGATCTGTTGAGCACAGTCTGGGTTTAGATAAGAACAAATTTTTTTTGTTGAATTTTATGTTGGCGATAGCTTAGAAGCTCATCTTTACAAACTGGAAAGTGCCTTTTCATTTAACTAGTGATATGTGGTGGAATCTTGTCGCTCAAAGTGCTTGTTATGAGAAATTGTATGCTAGGGTGCATTGTGCGGGAAAGCCTGGTTGTCTGGAAAAATGGGCACCTTTAGATGAATATGTCTCCCTGGCTAAAGTTTCTTCTGTAGGTGCCCGTTTGGGTTCATAATGCATTTTGGCGGAGGGGGGGGGAAGTAGTGGGGTGGTAATGTTAGACTGTTCTTTCTGTCAAGAGAGGGGTGCCTAGGTATTGCTCAGTCGGTTCCTCAAAGAGCTAGGGGGGTCGGGGGGTTGGTGGGCAGTTTGTGGTGTAATCAATATGTATGTAGTGTGGTGTTGTAGTTTTGTTGTATTGTGTAAATTGCATAAATAAAGAATTAAAAAAAAAACTCAGGGATGGCAGAGGCTCCATAATCCTCTCAGCCCCTTGTTGGTCAAGACAGCCTTGGTTCTCTTTATTTTTCGTTATCGGCCAGAGAACCATTCTGTCTGCAGATTTCACCAACCATTATTACTCAAGACCAGGGAATGTTGTTGCATCCCAACATCAAATCCCTTGCCCTCTCAGCTTGGATGTTGAAAGGCTAACTTATCTTCCCTGAACTTGACAGCTGGCATCACCAGTATCCTCTTAGCTTCCTGTAGAGATTATACTTTGAGGTCTTATGGTTGAAAATGAATGAGGTTTGTCGCCTAATATTACTCTCATATCCCACAAATACTGCTTGAATATCTTTGACATTTGTCAGAGGCTGGCCTGAAGACCAGCTTAGTAAAGGTACACTTCAGTGCACTCGGAGCTTATTACTAACATGTAGAAGGTAAATCTCTCTCTTTGCAATCTTTAGTTGTTTCCTTCATGCGAGGCTTGCTTCTTAGGAAACCACTCCACAAGCCTCCCTCACTGTCTTGGGATCTCAATGTAGTTTTGTCTCAACTGATGAAAGCTCCCTTTGAACTGCTTGATACCTGTAGACTAAAGTACCTGATCTGGAAGGTCTTGTTTTTGGTGGTGGTCACCTCAGCATACAGAGTTAGCGAGCACCAGGTCCTAACCGATCCACCTTACATGATGTTTTTCAACAATAGGATGGTTCTGTTCACATATCCTAAATTCTTTCATAAGTTCATGTCAGATTTCTGCCTTAATCAGTAAATCATTCTTCCAACATTTTTCTCAAGACCATATGCACAAATTGGACTGCAAGAGAATCTTGTTCTTCTATCTGGAGTGGACCAAAGGCCGTAAAAAGTGCACCCGACATTTTATTTCCTTTGTCCTACAATTGACTGGGGACTGCCATCAACAAACTTACACTTTCAATTTGGCTAGCATATTGCATCTCTTTTTTTTGGGCCTTGGCAAGTTTGACTCTGGAGGTCATGTCACATCTCATAATCTCAGAGCCATGGATGCATTGTTGGTCCACTTGAGATCAGCCTCTATGGCAGGGGTGTCCAAACCTGTCCTGGAGGGCCGCAATCCTGGCAGGCTTTTGGGATAGCCCTAATGAATATGCATGATATATATATGCATTAGAGATATCCTGCCAACCTGACTGGTTTGTGGCCCTACAGGACTGGATTTGGAGACCCCTGCCGTACACCTCTGTCATTTAAGATTGTGAGTGGGCAAGGTACAGATGTCCTAGACATCAAAAGGGTAGATAGAATTTCTCACATTCCTTCTCGATTCCCACCACCACCAAAAAGTTGTCTAATAGACCACATTTTGGTGGTGGTGAGAAGTGAGGAGGAATGTGACAAAGTCTATCTACCCTTTTGATGTCTAGGACATCTGTACCTTGCCCACTCACAATCTTAAATGATAGAGGTGTAAAGCAGGGGTCTCCAAATTCAGTCCTGGAGGGCCACAAACCAGTCAGGTTGGCAGGATATCTCTAATGCATATATATATATCATGCATATTCATTAGGGCTATCCCAAAAGCCTGCCAGGATTGCGGCCCTCCAGGACAGGTTTGGACATCCCTGCTCTATGGAGTAGAATGGCAAAGCCACAAACTTGACTATTGTTCACACATTCACATCTCACTATTTCTTGAAAAGAGATTCCTGACACAATAACGGAATCGAACGCACAGACTTAGCCAGGGCACATCTAGCACCGCGGGATCAGAATCGTGTCCAGGCCTGTATGTGCAGGCTGGGATCCTGATTCAATCTGGCCTGCACGTACAGGCCTGTCCCAGCTAGCTCAGTCAGGGCTTTTCAATGGAGCTGTGGCGCCATGGCGTTTGATTGCCATGGCACCGTGGCTCCATTGAAAAGTTGTGATTCCCGGCCGCCAGCTCCAACAGTGCTTTCCCCGCTGCCCGACCCCAAATCTGGCCTCCTAAGGCCAGGATCAGGCCGCGGGGAGTGTCCTCTGCCCCCTCCCGCTGCTTCCTAGCCCTGGGCCTGTCATTCACCACCGCATCAGGGGAACTTATTCCACCTTGGAGGTGGAATGTTCCCTATTCAAGCCATCGGCCCTGGACATCATACAGGGACAACATTGGAATTGGCCTTGTACGTCTGGGGCTGATGACTACTCACCACCCTCCCTAATGCCACCCCCGATTCACCCCTTTCCCGCCCCCATCTAACTTTGCCATACAATGCACTTCGGAATGACTCTACATATGATTGCAAGCTGTGGTGCTGGAAACTTCCTTTAACAATAAATGAATACGATTCAAAGCAGACTCATCCACATTTGACATTCTCCTAGATATTTGCATGTTGTTGTCACTAGAATGACTACAATAAAGATATCTGCTTTGCAAGGCTAAAACTGTATAAGCAAGTATAATTCATGCCACATCTGTTAAACATACCATTAATTATTTCTGAGACATGAAAAGATATCATTTTATTTCTTTACTATCTGCTTGAATAAATTATAATTGGACACAGTTTCTATTGTAAATGCATTTGCTTAATGAAACTCTGTCTCTTGTCTTGTCTTTAAGACATAGAATTATAGATAATGCTAATGCCTGAAAGAATTTGTAATTTTAATAAAGCTTACAACAAACCCCACTTCCCTAGACATATACCCAATAACCATAAAGATTCTATCTGAAAAATAAGTTGGCAAACCAGGGAAGCCAAGGTCCAAATCCTACTCTCCCACTGAAAATCTTTGTGACCTTTTTCTCAGGTACAGCTCAGATGGTAAACCCATTTGGGCAAAGAAATAACTTGTATAACTCACCTTGAATTCTGATTTGGAAAAGATAAGTAATAAATGTAGAACCAAAAACATTTTTCCAGAGATACTGAATAACAGAAACATTTTTCAAAATAAAGACTCAAACCTCCACTTTAAGTGATATCCCATTTTGACTAAGGGGTGTGTTTACTAAAGTGCAGTAATTTTTGCATCTGCTCTGCCTTAGTTTAGAACTTAAGGTGTAGAAATGGAAAAGTCTATGTGGTAAATGTTGGGGGTGTGGACTACATCTGCTCTGCATTTACCATACAAGCTTTGCATTACTGCATGGGCCCGCATTACATGCCTTGAAAGGCAGCATGGGTGCACCCACAAAATCTATTGAGGCATGTAATGTGGGCCCTAGCATTAAAAAATATCTTTTGTTATGGTGGCATAACCTCCCCCCCAACCAGCATATAATCCTTCCAAACAGCACTTCTGTAATCAGCCACACTCCCCTAATCTTTCCAGCCACCCAATTTCATCACCCTCTGTTAGCCACTGAAGCTTTCCACAATCAGCCCATAATCAGATCCTCCCTAAGATAAGCCCCCAAGATCAGATCCCTCCCTTACCATATGCCCCCAACAAACCCCCAAGCAGAACCACTTCATCAGCAATCCCTGACCCTCCCTTCATCACCCATCTCAGGTATAAACTTTCAGTGAGGCAAAGACATCCTGTACCCGCATATAACGCCCCCATATATAATTCAAGGTGGCAGATCTTGAGCATGTGCAAATATGCCCACACAAATTCTCAAAAACTTGCCACTGAGAGTGTTTTTAAAGGGCAGTCCTGGCACTGGGTTGGTTCTGCACTGCTACCCCTCAAAGTCCTAGTTTTTGGGCCTCCCACAGAGGTTGTGGGGTGTGGGTGATGGCATTGGTGGTGGAGGGGGAGGGAAAGGGGGGGAGATGCTGGATACCTTGGGTGGGAGTAATGAAAGGATGGGAAAGTGCTGCATACCTTGGGGAGGGTGGAAGGGGAGAGATGCTGGAGACCTCAGGGGGGGGGGGGGAAGGGAAGGATAGAGATGTTGGAATCTGGAGAGAAGGAAGTAGGGAAGAGGAGAAGCTTAAGACCTGGGGGAGGGTTGGGATGGGGAGAAGCTCGACTCCAGGTGGGTCAGAGCAGGGTGAGAGCGCATGGCTAATGGTTTGCCTAGTGCATCAGATATCTTTTGGATGACCCTGTGTTCAGCATCTCCCATCTCCTTGACCAATACCCCACATGACACGTATCTCCTGTCTTCCTCCCTCCCATGTCCAGTTTTTCCTAGTTCTCCTTCCCCTTGGTCCAGAATCTCCACTGTCTCCCTGCTCCTTCAGGACCCCCATGCCAAACATTTCACTGTCATCCAATCTATTCCATTCCCCCAACATGTCTACTATCCTCCCTATTTCCCATTTCCCTAGTGGTCCAGCATCTATCCTCCCCCTCCTCTCTGATCCAGCATACAGTTCTGCACCATCTTGGTCAGGCCATGGCTGACTTCATTGTGCCCTGTTACCCTTCTCAACCTGCAAAAGCTAGCACCTGTAGTACAATTTGGAAGCATGGAGACCTTGAGCCTCAGCCTGTGCAGAAGGTTCAGTCTCACTACATCCAGCCCCACAGAAACAGGAAGTCTGGGAAGGGGCAAGATGCGACTAATGCTAAACCTTCTGTGTAGGCACAGACATCAGTTCGAGGTCCCCTCAGTTCATCTCTGTACTGTGAGCACTTGCTGATGCAGATTTCTGTGGATGGCTGCAGAGGGGAGGGGAAAGATGGCACTGGATCGGGGGGGGGGGGGGGAACTTGGTTGAAGGCAGTGGTGGCGGATTGATAATAGTCGGCATTATCTTCACCCAAACTCTGCATGCGGTCGTACCCCCTAATTAGGGTTTTATGACTCCATTTGGGGTCATGATGCACAGTTTGAGAATCACTGACTTAGAGAGTCATTTTTACAACAGGGCACTATGAATAAAAAGGCTAAAAGGTGCCTTTGTTAAGCCTATCAATAAAGACACATGGGTATCTATTTGTCTTAAAAGCAGTCATGGACATTTACATCTACTCTTTAGCAATTAAATGGACCCACATAATGTGCTCAAGTAAGCATGTAAATTGATTTATTTTAGAATCAATATTTGTGAATTCCACCTATGCTCCACACAGATTGTGCATACTTTTACACTTGCCAGTATTTTACAACAGGCTATTAAGGCTTATATGTGATGGCAGAGGCATGTAATGACTTTATAAATTTGCTCTCTTAAGGCTTCATTTTTCCTTGTTCACATCTCCATAGAAGACATGTGTTCATGCAGTTTATGCTTAGAGATAAGTCTAACTAAAGGAACTGATTTTGATTTATCACCATTATTTAAATGATAGGAAGAATTCCATAATACTACATGGAGTCTGTATTACAATTCATTTTTTTCATTTTGGGGGATCTTTCATACACTTTTTTTGCACATGAATGGTGCTATACATGCAGAAATATCACACCATTAAATAGTCCTGCAGAGAAAAAGAGTCCGATTCAGAGAGGCAACTTGCGGGACTGCATGACCCGGCAGGATGTAGAGCCCCACAAGCTGTCCTGCCTCTATTTCCCCTCAGGCCCTCTCCACACGGCTAAAGCAGCAGTATGGAGAGCCGGCAAGGGGGGGGGGGGGGCCTGGCGGGGCGGAGTCTGGACAGAGCATGGGCAGGACGAGGCAGCAGGATATATAGGGGCCGATTTATGTTATGGCCCTGTATGTCCTGCGGGGTCAGGGGGTACATGATACTTATTCTACCACAGCATCTACCAGGCGATTGGGGCTGGAATTGCCCCCCCCCCCCCCCCACCAGGGCTGGGGCCATGGACAGGTAGGTCCCAGTGCCCGATCCAGGCCCCAGCTGCCCAGCCATGTTTGAGTGGCAGAGAAGAAGAGGGTCTGCACTGCGGGTGACAGGAAAGCCTGTGGGGAGGACATCCCCACAGGCATGCAGGAGCATGCCGGGCCATCCTTGAGCCCAATTCTGTATACTGTGGGAATGTTTTGCTTCCATGTTACAGAATCAGGTCCTAATGGGCCTGTCCTGCTCGGGGCTGTCCAGATGGCCCAGATGTGCCCCTTTCTGAATTGGGCTCAAAATGTTTTAAGGGACCATCAACATCAATTAGAGTGGAGGAGTAGCCTAGTGGTTAGAGCAACAACCTAGTACATAGAGAATCAATTATCACAGATGAACTGTGTTCAAGATTTTATCATCAGTCCATAGTTATTTGTTTTTCATTTGATTGACATCCATGAGTGATAAATTAAAATTATTAACTACTGTCAGCAAAATTTGTATCTTAAATCTTATCTTAATTCATCCATGGCTAAATTCAACCTTTGTATCCATCAGTAGAGTTCATAATCCATGAATAAAATTGATATCCAAGCTTATGTTCTGTCATTGAATCACTTATCCTATGATGGATTCAGCACCAGCTGATCTTATGGATACTTGATGTGACATGATATCATGTTTTGATACTGCATCAGGGATCTGCTCTCCTTTATTGGCTCCTACTCTGAAGTTTCACCGATCAGTCTAATGGTGTCTAGATTAAAAAAAAACCAGAGAACTATTCAGCAAAGAGCTACAATTAAACCAATGACATCCAATCTTTTTCAGAGTTCAAGTCATTGAAATATACCATTGTTGTTCCTTATAGTTAAGAATCACCTGTAATCATCTTTTCTCCAATTCATAGCAACCTGAACATAAGAACTTAAGAAATGTCATACTGGGTCAGACCAAGGTCCATCAAGCCCAGTATCCTGTTTCTAACAGTGGCCAATCCAGGTCACAAGTACCTGGCAGGTTCTGAAAAAGGTACATAGGTTCCAGAATGGTTGTCTCAGGGTAAGCAGTGGATTTCCAAGGTCCTCTTTATCTTTATGGACCTTTCCTCCAGGAATTTGTCTGAACCTTTTTTAAACCCAACTACACTAACAGTTTTACTACATCCTCTGGTAATGAATTCTAGAGTTTGATGACGTATTGAGTGGAAAAATATTTCCTCTTAAGCTTAAATGGGTTACATTGTAACTTAATTGCATGTCCTCTAGTCTTTCTACCTTTTGATGGAGTAAACAACCAATCTACTTTTACTTGTTCTACTCCATTAATTGCAGTAATTTATAGACCTCTATCATATCTCTTCTCAGTTGTCACTTTTCCAAGTTGAAAAGCCCCAACCTTTTAAGTCTCTCCTCACAGGGGTAACCTTCCATCCCCTTTAACATTTTTGTCCACAATATTCAAGGTGTGATTGCACCATGGAACAATACAGAGGCATTATAATATCCTTGGTTTTATTTCCCATTTCTTTCAATTCCTAGCATTCTATTTACATTTTTTGGCCACCACTGCATACCAGACAGAGTTTCAATTTATTTTCCATGATGACATCTAATATACACCTTCAAGTGAATGCTGACTCCTGGCAACCCAGCAGCTGCTGGATATTTTTGGCAGTGTGACTAGAAGTAGATTGTCAGGCTTTTCTTCTGAAGCAACAGAGAGCTAATTGACTTGCCCAAGGCCACAGGAGTGCTAGTGGGAATCAAACCTTGGTTGCTTTATTACCAAGCCACTGCTCTAACCATTAGGTTACTTCTCCACTCCAGTGCTTCCCATTGTATGTCAGTTAATTGATGTAGATTTTGAAACCAGTGTTCTACTAGTGGAGAAGTGCAGATACCCATTCTTATTTTGCTACAATGCTTTTTCAGACATAGCTTGATCATGTGTTTCTTTCTACTAATATATGATCAGAACAAGAGCTAGGCCCTACACATATGCTGCAACACTTGTACAACAAATCTTCACCAGTGGTTGAATAGAAAAAGGAAAACCATGCCTTTTGCAGTGCCAATTATTTGGAGAGAGCTGAGAGATCATATTAGCAATTATTACTTCTGCATGGTGTCTTCTGTTGGGAAAGAGTTGTCGAAGAAGAAAAAGTGGACTGTGCAGTATCCAAATATTCCATCAGCTATATGCCCAATATCCCATGGAGAAGGACTGCTGGTTCCTGATGCTCCAGAATAATTCTCACTTGAGTCAGACGAGGAAATGGAAAGGGATGAAACTTCTGGTCCTGAACCATCAATGTCACATGACCCATATTTTCTCCCATCCTCCTCCTCTGAACCACACCTCATAACACAAGGTGAAGTAAATGACCTTGTCAGGAATATGGAACTATCTAAGAGTAAGGCAGAGCTGTTGGGCTCCAGACTGCAGCAGTGGAATCTCCTTTCAGGTGATGTTAGGGTTTCCATGTTCCGTGAATCTCAAAAGGATCTTGCTACATTCTTCTTCATGGAAGGTGATCTTGTAGCCAGGGCCGGCCTGTCCATTGAGTGAGAATATTTTTTGCACAGGGTCCAATGTTTCAGGGGGCCCCACGCAAAGAACATTCTGATTTAAAAGTAAATTTTAAAATTTAAAAAAAAAAGCTGTCTGCTGCCGCGGCCGCCGCAGCAGAATCGAGTGTCCCGCGGGGCCCCCCTGCCCAATAAAGCCTGCCCTCCCTGCATCAGCTGCCTCTCCGCAGTTGCACCGGCTTTGAGAGCGCGAAAGGAGAATTTCTCCCTCGTGGCTCTGTTAAGCCCGCAGGCGCTGATGGGAAAGTTCCCATCAGCCCCCGTGGGCTTAACAGAGCCGCGAAAGGGAAACTAGTCTCCCTTCACAGGGAGCTGACTCAGGGAGGGCAGGCTTTGCTGGGCAGGGGGGCCCCGCGGGACACTCGATTCTGCTGCGGCGGCCGCGGCAGCAGACAGTTTTTTTATTTTAAATTTTCCCTGGGCTGGGGGGGGCTTAGGACTGGAAATGGGCTGATGGGGGTTAGGACTGGTAATGGGCTATGGGGGGGGGGGCTAAGTCTGGAAATGGGGTGATGGGGGGTTAGGACTGGTAATGGGTTATGGGGGGCTCAGACTGGAAATGGGCTGATGGGGTTAGGACTGGAAGTTGGCTGATGGGGGGTTAGGACTGGTAATGGGCTATGGGGGGGGGCTTAAACTGAAAATTGGGTGATGGGGGTTAGGACTGGAAATGGGCTGATGGGATTAGGACTGGGAGTGGGCTGATGGAGGGGTTAGGTCGTAATAAGCTATAGAGGGGCTTAAAATGAAAATTGGGTGATGGGGGTTAGGACTGGTAATAGGCTATGGGGGGCTAGGACTGGTAATGGGTTGGGAGAGTTGCTAGGACTGGAAATGGGCTGAGTGGAGGGGGGTTTGAACTGCAAATAGCTGATGGGGACAGTGGCTTGGAATGGAAATGGGCTGAGGGGAAGGGGGGGCTTGAACTGCAAATAGCTGATGGGGAGGGGGGCTTGGAATGGAAATGGGCTGAGTGGAAGGGGGCTTGAACTGCAAATAGCTGATGGGGAGGGGGGCTTGGAATGGAAATGGGCTGTGAGGGGAGGGAACTAGGACAGGAAATGGGCTGATGGAGGGGCTAGGATAGGACTGGGAATTGGGTGTTGGGGGGAGCTAAGATTGGAAATGGTCTGTGGTGGGGGCTTGGATTGAAATGGACTCATGGAGGGGCTAGAACTGGAGGTAAGCTCATGGGGGCTTGGATTGGAAATGGACTGAGTGGAGGGGAGCTAGGATTTGACATGGGCTGATGGTGGGGCTAGGAAAGTACTAGAAATGGGCTGATGGGAGGCTGGTATTGGAAATGAGCTTATGAAGGGACTCGGATAGGACTGGAAATGGATGGGGGAGCTAGGACTGGAAATGGGCTGATGGGGGGCAAGGATTGGAAATTGGCTGATGCGGGCACTAGAAGGGAGCGGATACTGGGTGGAGCTGGAACTAGAAGGGAGCTGATGTTGGGGGAGATTAGAATGGGATGGGGATGGGGCTGGGGGAGTGAAATGGAGAGGGGAAAAATGTTTTGTGTGGGAGGGAAGAAAAATCTACAATTGGCCGGGTATTGGGAGAGTAAGTGGGGATTGAGGATAGAGTGGTAAAATTTGAGTGGATGAAATAGGAATGAGGAAAGACCAAAAGGAGAAAGATTAGTATGTTAAAGCAGATGTAGAGAGAGAATAGAAAAAAAAACTAGAAGAGAGAAGAAAGGACAAATGGACAGCAGACGATGGAGAGTTAGCAGAAGACACAAAGAAACCAGAAAAAAGTGGCTGTAACAATGCAACTGAAAAAAAAAATGCACAAAAGGTACAAAGATATCTCTTTATTTTGAATTTATTAGCTGGAATATGTCAGCTCTGGGAAATGTGCATCATTAACGTCTGTGCTTTGTTTAGTACAAGAGGAAATTAATTTATAGTTTTATTTCTACATTGTTGTTGTACATTCCAAGTTTGGCTTTTGGGGTTCCCAGTTTAATTATTGTCTTCCTGTTTCTAAATTGTGATTCCTTGTTTGGTGATGGTCTATGTTCTGCATGTGTAACTGAGCTGAGGTATTCTGTTTATGTAATTCCTATTTGACATTGCCACTTGTTCTCTTTCCCCAGTAGGTCATGTATTGTTATTCTCTGAAATGTACTGGTTTAATGTTTGCAGTGTTGCCTTTTGATAGGTAGGGTATGGTGCTTTGTGAGTCCTGGTAGT
The DNA here is from genome assembly GCA_033557465.1 of Ichthyophis bannanicus. Classification (NCBI taxonomy): domain Eukaryota; kingdom Metazoa; phylum Chordata; class Amphibia; order Gymnophiona; family Ichthyophiidae; genus Ichthyophis; species Ichthyophis bannanicus. Next base: position 85,356,780 of record CM066032.1, on the reverse strand, counting down.
GCTGCTATGATATGGCGGGTTTGCTATGGGTTCTAAATGGGCAGTGTTTCTAGTATTTCCTAATGTGCCTGGCGGTTGACACTGGATTATAATCAGGGGCGGCCCAAGGGGGGTGCGGGGCCATGTGCGGAGACTCTGTGCGGGGCCTCATTTGCATAAGTGGCCTTATTTGCATAATGCTAACATACACTAACTTTTAGTAAACATGTCTCTTAATGAGTGTATGGATAAAGAAAGACTAAAACATTTCTACATTACTATAATCCAGTGCCAACCGCCAGGCACATTAGGAACTACTACAAACACTGCCCATTTAGAACCAATAGCAAACCCGCCGTATCCTAACAGCACTACCAGCAGGGGCGGCCCAAGGGGGGTGTGGGCCTCATTTGCATAAGGGGCCTCATTTGCATAAATATTTGCATAATGTTACCATATACTAACTTTTAGTAAACGTGCCTCTTAATGAGTGTATGGATAAAGAAAGACTAAAACATTTCTACATTACTATAATCCAGTGCCAACCGCCAGGCACATTAGGAACTACTACAAACACTGCCCATTTAGAACCAATAGCAAACCCGCCGTATCCTAACAGCACTACCAGGACTCACAAAGCACCAAACCCTACCTATCAAAAGGCAACACTGCAAATATTAAACCAATACATTTCAGAGAACAACAATACATGACCTACTGGGGAAAGAGAACAAGTGGCAATGTCAAATAGGAATTACATAAACAGAATACCTCAGCTCAGTTACACATGCAGAACATAGACCATCACCAAATAAGGAATCACAATTTAGAAACAGGAAGGCAATAATTAAACTGGGAACCCCAAAAGCCAAACATGGAATGTACAACAACACTGTAGAAATAAAACTATAAATTAATTTCCTCTTGTACCAAACAAAGCGCAGACGTTAATGATGCACATTTCCCAGAGCTTTCATATTCCAGTTAATAAATTCAAAATAAAGAGATATCTTTCTACCTTTTGTGCATTTTTTTTTTCAGTTGCAATTGCTCCAGCCACTTTCTTCTGGTTTCTTCATGTTTTCTGCTAACTCTCCATCATCTGCTGTCCATTTGTCCTTTCTTCTCTCTTCTAGTGTTTTTTTCCATTCTCTCTCTCTACATCTGCTTTAACATACTAATCTTTCTCCTTTTGCTCTTTCCTCATTCCTATTTCATCCACTCAAATTTTACCCCTCCATCCTCAATCCCCACTTACTCTCCCAATACCCGGCCAATTGTAGATTTTTTATCCCTCCCACAAAATATTTTTCCCCTCTCCATTTTACTCTCCCAGCCCCATCCCATTCTAATCCTCCCCCAACATCAGCTCCCTTCTAGTTCCAGCCTCACCCAGCATCCATTCCCTTCTAGTCCCTGCATCAGCCCATTTCCAGTCCTAGCCGCCCATCAGCCCATTTCCAGTCCTAGCAACCCCCCAACCCAATACCATTCCTAGCCCCCCCATCAACCCACTTCCAGTCCTAACCCCATCAACCCATTTCCAGTCAGCCCCCCATAGCCCATTGCCAGTCCTAACCCCCCATCAGCCCACAGCCCATTACCAGTCCTAACCCCATCAGCCCACCTCAAGTCCTAACCCCTCCCCATCAGCCCATTTCCTGTCCTAGCCCCCCATAGCCCATTACCAGACAGCCCCCATCAGCCAACAGCCCAATACCAGTCTTAAAACCCCCATAGCCCATTACCAGTTATAACCCCCCCCAACAGCCCACAGCCCATTACCAGTCCTAACCCCATCAGCCCACATCAAGTCCTAACCCCTCCCCATCAGCCCATTTCCTGTCCTAGCCCCCCCATAGCCCATTATCAGTCCTACCCCCCCCCGCATAGCCCATTACCAGTCCTAACCCCCCATCAGCCCACAGCCCATTACCAGTCCTAACCCCATCAGCCCACCTCCAGTGTTAACCCCCCCCCCCATCAGCCCATTTCGTCCTAATCCCCATCACCCAATTTTCAGTTTAAGTCCCCCCATACCCCATTACCAGTCATAACCTCCCCATCAGCCCACTCCCAGTCCTAATCCCACCAGCCCATGTCCAATCCTAATCCCTCATCACCCAATTTTTAGTTTAAGCCCCCCATAGCCCATTACCAGTCCTAACCCCCCATCAACCCACTTCCAGTCCTAATCCCATCAGCCCATATAAAGACTTAGCTCCCCCATAGCCCATCACCACTCCTAACCCCCCAGCCCCCCATAGCCCATCACCACTCATAACCCCCCCCAGCCCCCCCATAGCCCATCACCACTCCTAACCCCCCAGCCCATCAGCACTCCTAACCCCCCCAGCCCCCCCATAGCCCATCACCACTCCTAAACCCCCCAGCCCCCCATAGCCCATCACCACTCCTAACCCCCCCCAGCCCCCCCATAGCCCATCACCACTCCTAACCCCCCAGCCCATCCATCAGCACTCCTAACCCCCCAGCCCCCCCATAGCCCATCACCACTCCTAAACCCCCCAGCCCCCCATAGCCCATCACCACTCCTAACCCCCCAGCCCATCAGCACTCCTAACCCCCCAGCCCTCCAATAGCCCATCACCACTCCTAACCCCCCCAGCCCCCCCATAGCCCATCAGCACTCCTACCCCCCCCCCCCAGCCCAGCCCAGCCCCGCGAAAATTATTTTTTAAAAAAAGCTGTCTTCTCCCGCTGTCGGGGCCGCCGCGGCAGAATCGAGTGTGCCGTGGGGCCCCCCCCTGCCCAGCAGAGCCTGCCCTCCCCTGTATCCGCTCTCTCGTACAGCTGCCTGCAGTCTCACGTGCTGGCTTTCAGAGCGCGAGGGGAGAGTTTCTCCCTCGCTGCTCTGTTATTTATTTTATTTTATTTATTTAGACAGTTTTTGTATACCGCCTTATCTTTCAATCAAAGCGGTCACAACACAATTGGGGGATACATTTAACACATGGGGATATGAGACACATACACTAATACTTACAGGGAACATGGGCAATGGAGGGTTAAGTGGCTTGCCCAAGACCACAAGGAGCATCTGTGGGACTAGAAACCCCAGTCCTTCCGGCCCAAGGTTGCTGTCCTCTAGTGGGATTTGAACCCCTGACCTTCCGACCTGAAGTACCTTGCCCCAACCACTAGGCTACTCCTCCACTCCATCAGCCCCCGTGGGCTTAACAGAGCAGCAAAAGGGAAACTAGTCCCTTCGCGCTCTTGAAAGCCGGCGCGTGAGACTGCAGGCAGCTGTACGAGAGAGTGGATACAGGGGAGGGCAGGCTCTGCTGGGCAGGGGGGGCCCCACGGCACACTCGATTCTGCCGCGGAGGCCCCGGCAGCGGGAGAAGACAGCTTTTTTTCTTTTTTTTTAAATTTTACTTTAGGATCAGAATGTTTTTAGCGCGGGCCCCCTGAAACGCGGCGCCCTGTGCAAAAAACATTCTCGCTCAATGGACGGGCCGGCCCTGATTATAGTAATATAGAAATCTTTTAGTCTTTCTTTATCCATACACTCATGAAGAGGCATGTTTAGTAAAAGTTAGTGTATGGTAACATTATGCAAATATTTATGCAAATGAGCCCTGTATGCAAATGAGGCCCCGCACCGAGTCTCCGCACATGGCCCCGCACCCCCCTTGGGGCCGCCGCTGCTTGTAGCCTGCAACAACATTGATGGTTTGATGGCAGCCCTCAACATCAATCATCATTCAGATGAGTGGAGACTGTTCATTGATTCATCAAAGATGAGTCTTAAAGCTGTTTTGCTGCATAATGGCAATGTTTTACCATTGTTTCCAGTTGGTCACGCAGTCTATATGAAGGAAACCTATGACAATATAAAACAGCTGCTGAGATACATAAACTGTGACCAACATCAGTGGCAGCTTTGTAGTAATTTGAAAGTCATTGCTCTGTTGCTCTGTCTACAGACTGGATATACAAAGTACTGCTGTTTTCTCGGTGAATGAGACAGTCATGTAAAAGATCGCACTACATCAAGAGAGATTGGCTATGCTGACAGTTATTGGAGCTTGGAAAGAAAAGTATACAGCATCCGCCACTTGTTGAATCAAGGAAGATTTTGTTACCACCCTTACACATTAAGCTGGATCTGATAAAAAAATGTTGTCAAGGCCATGGACCAAACAATACCAGTTTTCAAATACCTCAGTGGGAAATTTCCAAGACAAAGTGAAGCTAAGTTAAGGAAAGTGTCGTTGTTGGTCCTCAGAATCATGAGTTTTTTCAAGATAATGCATTTTCACTATGTAGAAAAGAGAGGACAGCATGGAAGGCCTTCCAGTTAGTTTTTTTAGAAACAACAAAGCAGACAACTATAGGAGTTAGTGGAAAAACTTCTCAATGCATACAAAAGTCTTGGGTGCAACATGTCATTAAAGATATATTGTTTGCATTCTCATCTTGATTTTTTTCCACCAAACTGAGGAGCAGTGAGTGATGAGCATAGTGAGCAATTTCATCAGGACATTGCAGCAATGGAGAAAAGAGCAAGGCAAAAGGAGCCCATCAATGCTTGCAGACTATTTCTGGACAGTGACAAGAGATACTCTATTTACAGAATAAAAGAGACAAGCCAAGAAATGCCAAGTAGACACTGAATGTCTGAAATGAATACTAATACATACATAGTTGTTTCTTGCTTTCTGTTTCATACTAGCTTTTTTAATAGATTGTATTTAAAAAAAAACTTTGGCTGATTTTTAAACTTTTAAACAAAGACAGATGAAATATTATCAAGGTCATATATATGGCAAACATAAACATATGAAAAAACCCTAGGTTTATAATTTGTGATTAAACCTCTACCACCAACATGCTATATATACACTTAAGATGGAAAAGTTTAGATATCTTGGAAACAGAAGCCAAGCAGTGATTTTAATTGCCATTTTTGAATCGAGCGCATCAAAATCCATAAGAATTAGTAGATTTGGTCTCTGAAGCTAATGGGGCTCTTTTAAAAGAAGCTATAATAATATGCTTGGGGTATCTGCTTTCCAAAATCAATCCATCAAAGTAACATGCATGAATAGTGCACCCTGTTGCTCAATATAGTGCATTATTGACAGAGGCGGCTCTATAATGAGGCCGCATGAGGCGGTAGCCTCAGGCGGCAACTTTTTGGGGGCGGCAAAAATTGCCCCAAAAAAGACCTCCTCACTCGGCCTTCAAAATAAAAAATCCCCAGCTGCAGCAGCAGAATGAAGTGCCCCGTGTCTGTGCCCCCCCCCCCCCCGCCAGAGCCCTGACAGTGTTTACCTCTGTGCGCCGGCTCAGCTTTAACAGAGCTACTGGAAAGGGAAACCCCTCCCCCTTTTTGCGGCTCTGCAAAGCTGAGTCAGCGCGCAGAGAGAAATGCTGTTAGGGCTCATGCGGGTGGCCTCTGCCACTTTTGCCACTTTTTTTTTCAATTTCCCTGAGCTGGGGGAGGGATGGTAGCACAGGAAATATTAATGAGCTGATGGGGGGAGGGCTAGGACCGGAAGTGGACTGATGGGGGGTTAGAACTGGAAATGGTCTGTTGGGGGGGTTAGAGCTGGTAATGTGCTATCGGGGGGGGGGGCTAGGACTGGAAATGGGCTGATGGGGGGTTAGAACTGTAAATGGGCTGATCGGGAGGGGGGCTAGGACTGGTAATGGGCTATCAGGGGGGACCTAGGACTGTAAATGGGCTGATGGGGGTTAGAACTGTAAATGGGCTGATGGGGGGTTAGGACTGGTAATGGACTATTGGGGGGGCTAGGACTTGAAATGGGCTAATGGGGGTTAGAACAGGAAATGGGATGATCGTGAGGGGAGCTAGGACTGGTAATGGGCTGATGGGGTGTTAGAACTGGAAATGGGCTGATTGGGAGTGGGGGCTAGGACCGATAATGGGCTGATTGGTAGGGTTAGGCATAGAAATGGGCTGATTAGGGGGGCTGACAGGAAATGGACTGATTGGGGGGCTGGGACTGGAAATGGACTTATTGGGGACATTAGGACTGGTAATGGACAGATAGCACTAGAGTGGGCTGATAAGGGGATAGGAATGGAAATGGACCTCAACTCGAAATGGGCTAATGGGGGAGGGGAGGAGAGTGTTGCTGGCCCTAGAAGTAAACGGGCTAGGGCTACAAATGGGCTGATGTGGGGGGGGGATGGTAGAATAGGACTGGAAGAGAGTGAATACTGAGAGGGTTTGCCAGGGGAAGGAGGAGGCAGGAGGGGGCAGGAAGGGAGCTGACATGGGGGAAAGAGGGGGCTGGAAAGGAGCTGACACCTGGGATGTAATGAATGGGGACTGGAAGGGAGCTGACACTTGGGAATGGGAGTGGTAGGTGTCTGGGTAATGGGGAAGAGGCTGGAAGGGAGCTGATATGTGAATGGCACTGGAAGGGGGATGGACAGATGGTAGAGTGACTGGAAGGGAGCTGACACTTGGGAATGGGAGTGGTAGGTAGCTGGGTAATGGGGAAGAGTCTGGAAGGGAGCTGACATGTGAATGGCACTGGAAGGGGGATGGACAGATGGTAGAGTGACTGGAAGGGAACTGACTGGGGGGGTGGCACTGAGAGTGGACATGAGCTGATACCTGGGATGGTATTTGGACTAGAAGGGGCTGGACAGTTGGGAAGGAGGGGGTCTGGAAGGAAATGGACACCAGTGCCATTCGTGGGAATGCAAGGCGGTTGACATTGGAAGGTACTGGGAGGGGAGGACTGGAAAGGGGGCTGATACTGGGGAGGGTTACTGGAACTGGAAATGGGATTATGGAAGGAAGTGAAGAAAACAAAAGAAGAGATAAGAAATGGCAGACAGACCATGGACCATAGACCACAGAAAGAGAGTTAAGAGAAAACAGGAAAGAAGAAGCCTCAGATCGGGACCAGCATGATCAACCATTTTATTCTCTGAAGGTAGAAAAAAATAATTTTATTAATTTTAATGATTGGACTTTGTGCTTTTCTTATATTTTACCCAGTATTGGGGAACTGCATCTCTTATTTATCTGATGTTGCACTGCATGTTGACTCTGTCTTTTTGGGGTTTCAGTTTAAATTTTGTCTACATATTTTTATTTTTACTTTAGATTGTCGTTACTTATTCTGTACTTGGTGAGGGTCGATGTTGCGAGTGTGTGACTGAGGTCAGGTATTCTGTTGACATGGAGTTTGTACACAAAGATCTATGCTTGTGCTGTAGTAATTTGACTTGTTCAGCTTTTCAAATAGGTGTATGGATGTTCCAGGGCCCACTTTAGTATTTACAGTGATGCTTTTTTTGGATGGGCTCCTTATGTGAGTTTTGGAAGTTTGTGCTGATATGGTATGGTACGGTAGGTTTGCTCTTTGTTGTAGGGTTTTGTATTAGTTCACAATATGCCTGGTACTGGAGAATTGTGGTTGCTGTTGTTAATGAGATGATCAGAATCAGATTTTTTTTTTTAATATTGAGTTCTGTGGGTGAATGTCCTGGTTCTGCTCTGCACCTACTCTGCAAAATATATGTTGAAAAAGAAAAAGCAAGAACCACAATGCAGTTCATAACAACAACATAAAAAATGAGTTATAATTTAGTTTTATAAACTGTACTGTTGGTTCTTGCTGTCTTTTAGTTCCTTGGTGTGCAGACAGGACCGTACCTAGCCCTGTGCAAGTGGTGCAGCCGCACAGGGCATAAAGGCTTGGGGGGTGCATTTTGGCTGTCTGCTGTTGCCCTGCCTCCGCTGGTAGGTCAATAGCAGGCAGCCAAAATGTGCCCCCCCAAGCCTTTTCACAGCACTTTAAGCAGGTCTGGTCTCTCCCTCCTCTGACGCGATGTCAGGGCAGGGAGGGACAGATCTGTTTAAAGTTCTGGCGCCTTTCAGATTGGGCGCATGCCCCCTCCTCCTCCCCATACCTCCATCCAGCGCTGCCTGCTCTTCCCCTGCTGCTTGCGCAGCCGCGAAAAAAATAGAGGGCGGCAGCAGAAGGAAAGAGCAGGCAGTGCTGGATGGAGGTATGGGGGGGGGGGGAGAGGGGGGCATGTCCCTGAGCTGCAAGTCTCACAGGGTGTGATTGCAGCTCAATATGGCCCTGTGTGCAAACATCTTGAATTTCCTCCATATAATCGAATCGGCTTTTTGGTTTGGGTCAGTCTCTGATTGGATTTCTGTAAAAGCCCCACCCTCCCTTTAAGGTGTGAGGGGGGGGCACCATCTCATTCTTCACCTCAGGCAGCAGATTGCCTTAAGCCACCCCTGGTTATTGATCACAACTGGGACATGACGTAAATGTCATCATTTCCTGTTTCGCCCAGATTGCTGCTTTTATTACAAACAAAAGCATACCTCGTATCTATAGTGAGGGTTGTTTTGGAAGCCTTATTTGGATGTCTGAAAATGGTCATAGAATCATCCAAAGCCATTTTAGAAGCTGGGTATCTGGACGTCCCCAGCAAGGGACATGCTCATTTACCTGAAAAACATCTATAGGATGTAGAGAAGATAGCACAGTACTGTATCATCCCCAGCACTCAGCACAATTACATTGATAGCAGAAGTGGGATTTGAATGCTAGTTTCCCTGGTCCTAGCCCACTACTTAACCATTAGGCTATTCCTAGATGTCTAGATGCTGAAATGCTATTCTGGAGATGTCTTTGTAGTCACTCCTCAGACATCCTTGTCCACACTTCTGAAATCATGTCTGCTAGATTTGTCTGCTTGTTTTCAGATAGTCTGGTTTAGACATCCCAGATTGCACTTGGTCATCCTTTCTAAAAGATCCCTCAATATGTTTACTAAAATGCAATAGTTTATTGTACATTCAGCCCCAAAACATAGCACTGGGGTGGTTCCAGACCTATGCTAATGGGGCTGATTACCATGCGCGATGTTACTACCACCCATTAAGACAGCAGTAAGAATAGCCATGCTAACTGCAATACTGATAGTGAACATGCCCTAAAAACACTGAGGCTAACCACAATGTGAATTCACCACATATATTTCACCCTTAACCCACTCAGTCTCTGCTTTGACCCATGCTAAGTGCCTAGCATGAATTCTTACCACAGCTGCATTTTTAGCATGCACTAATGGTTACCGTGGCAAATTCTCCGGTAATGTAGTTTAGTAAATATGCTCCTTAAATTTTTATTTCGATACTGAAAGAAAACATCATAACAAAAAGAGAGAACCTAAGTGATCAAATGTTTATTCTTTTGCTCTTAACATATGCATTGTGTTAGTCTGTAGATTTAACAAATATAAATTCTGCCTTTTTTCATTGTGCTTCTCAGCTGTTACTGCATTTGGAGAACCAGATTGTTTATGCAATATGTCCATCTACACATTCGTAGACTTGGCCCATTCTGGCAACAGCAAAACATTGTAATCTAGCAAGTAACAGCTATGCAAATCAGGGAAATTGGTGTTTCCACATAAAGCAGATTTATGGTTGAAAATAAACTGGAGACCTGAGAGACAGCATTGAAAGGGTAATTCGTGTATGTGCATGCATTTAAATTTGTAACTCTTTTCAACTTTTGAAAAATGAAAGAAGAGGAAAAATATGATTTAAACTGGGTCAGTTCAGAAGAATTGAAAAATCTCAGTGAACTGGAAGGTGTAATGGCAAATAGACAAACTAAAAAGTAGCAAATCACCTGGACTAGATAGTAAATACCCCGGAATGCTAATGGGATACAAAAATTAAACTACAGACCTACTATAAGTAATTTGTAAATTATAAAAATTGTCTATAATACCAAAAGACTTGAGGGTGACCAACACAATGCCAATTTTTAAAAAGAGTTTCATGATTGAACTGGGAAAGTACAGACCAGTGAGCTTGACATTAATGCTGGGTAAAATGATGGAGCTATTATTAAGAATATCATTATTGAACATATAGGGACCCTTTCACTATTGTGCAGTTAGTGTGGGTTTTGGTGCACAGCAACTGTATGCTATAGCATGCAGTAACTGTTAGCATGGGGCCATCATAGCACAGGCTGATTTTGGCACTGTGAATTGCACGATGGAGGTATAAATTGGTGGATTAAGGTGTAATGAGTGTCACATAGTCAGCATGGGGGTAAATCATATCCTAACTGCAGAGCTTGCAATTAACATAGGTGAAGTTAAATGAATTCACGGTAATAGCACCACACATTAGAATAGGGAACCATGCGCTAACTGCCAAGAAAATGTTTGCACCTAACATACCGTGATTTTGTGCACTATTGGCGCATTAAGTGAAAAAACACAGAGCTCTTTAATAAATACGCCCCAGAGATATTAGTAATTTAAAAGGGCAAGTCCAGCATGGATTTAGCCAAAGGAAGTCTTGACTCACCTAATTTGTTACATTTTTTTGAAGGCGTGAATAAACATATACATAAAGAAGAGTCGGTTGACAAAGAGCACAATTCCATAACATGCACATCCAGCCTGCGGACACATCTAAATGAAAAATGGGCCCCATTTGACCTTAATTCTGCATGTGCAGGTCTGGATGTGCCCACAGATCTGGAATCATGGACAGAGACATGTTCAGACCAATATGCCTAAATCCTGGCATATGGGCATACTTAGCAAGCGGCGTGGATGTCCCTGCTTAGGCAAATTCCGAAAAGATGTATGGCTCTGCTGCTGCCCTTCTGTGCGACCACACCTCTTCAGTTAAAATATGCATCCCCCAAAGCTGTTCCTCACACTGACGGTGTCGTGCCCATGCCAACTACCCATGAAAAGGGATGATGCAAAACAGACCAGATAAGTTAGTCCTTTGCATGACCAGGACACTATAAGGTGATCTCTGTGCACTCAGAGATGTTACAACAGCAAGTAGAGAGTGATATGATTGTCATGACATACCTTGCAGCACAACATTCATGGCAATAGGTGAACATTTTAGTTGGGCTTGCACTGGTCATCTCTGACAACGGTCTGTACAATACTATGTATGAACCGGAAGAAAACAGAAATGGTCCTCTATAGCTAAATGTCAGAACATATCCCTGACATTAAATAGGAACCCTCAGATTGAGTGCATGCACCAGCACAAACAGCACTAATAGATACCCAAGAGCACCAGCATCTGTCTATACAAATATGCACATTTGTGAGACCACTGATGGTGCTGTGTGCCCTATTGCATGTATTCATTCTGAGGTCCCTTACCGCTGACAAGGATATTGTTTGATAATTAGCTGTAGAGACCCCATTCTGCTGTATTCTGGCCAATCACACTGGCACCGGGTCATGCTGAGGTCAGCCCTACAGACCAGGTACTGAACGGACACTGATGTCCCCCCAAAATTGCAGTTGCACACACCAGGTCTCCTCATGCATCCCTCTAATCACACACACATGCGCACACACACACACACACACACATATACTCGCACTTGCAGTCACACATGACATACATCTGCAGTACAAATTCCTTGCACCTCTAGAAAACAGCTGGCATAACACGATGGCATGGGGGTCCCAGGACTACTAATCTGATCTGTGTTTCTCACCCACACATGCATCCATCCTATACTCACCTACATAAAGTCCCTACATCAACAGTCCCACTTCTCCAATGATAGGGACTGTTAGGGTGCCCAAGATCACCTTCTCTAGCTCACACAGCAATTGCCAACATAGCCAGAAAAATCACCGTTGAACCTCTGAATATTTCTGTAGGGGTGTTTAGTAATGTGCCTTAACCATACAACCTTTAGTAATGTTTCTTAACCATACAACCTTCCCCTACCTTTCTTTACTACTGCATCTTGTGGTCTTCTAGACTACAGACATACTAGTTCACAACATCTTTGTCACAGCCATTCATCTCTATGGGATGCATTGCAGAGCAGAGCAGAAATGTTTTTAAGTCCTGGCCTTATTCCATGTTTCTGCTGGTATAACGTAGACATCTGTAGGAAACACGCAGAACATACACAGGCCTTTCCTGAATACGCATTGCAAATTTGGGCTGCTGACTATGCCTCCATTCCTTCCCCTCCCACCCATGTTATGAGATACATGTGCTTGCACCATGTACATGGAGGGCTATGGGTGTATCAGCCTACGGTTTTAACACACACTTGCTGCCTGCAGAGACACAACATGTGGGTATGACAGTGAGCAATAGCTAAGACATGCTTTAATCAGACATCATGTGCTAGGGTGGTGAGTATACAGGTTAGGAGTGCAGTGTGGGCATAGAGAGCACATTGCAGCCAGCATGTGGTCAATTGCCGTGCACTCAATGGCAATGTGGCAATTAGTTTGGGTGTACCTAATGATAACTCTATGGGTATCATTAGGCGCACCCTTGTTAATTGTGCCTCATGTTAGGGTACACATCTACACATTAGCTGCTGGGAATATACTGGTCAATCCTCCAAGAGTTACCATGGAGGTTTTGCATTTACAGGTCTAGATAGGACCTTAGATAGTGCTGGGGAGGAGTCTGCTGTCTTGGTACATGTCGGTACCAATGACAAAGGAAAATGTGGTAGGGATGTTCTGGAGGCTAAATTTAAGCTTTTAGGTAGGAAGTTGAAATCCAGAACATCCAGGATAGCATTCTCCGAAATGCTTCCTGTTTACGTGCAGGACCCAAAAGGCAGGCAGAGCTCCGGAGTCTCAATGCGTGGATGAGACAATGGTGCAAGGATGAGGGTTTTGGATTTGTTAGGAAATGGGGAACATTCTGGGGAAAGGAGGGGCTCTTCCAAAGGGATGGGCTTCACCTTAACTGGGATGGAACCAGACTGCTGGCATTAACCTTTAAAAAGGAGATAGAGAAGCTTTTAAACTAGAAAATAGGGGAAAGCCGACAGTCGCCCAAGAGCGCATGGTTCGGAAGAAGGTATCCTTGAAGGATACTACTGAAAGCAGTGAGGTTCCAAAAAAGAGTAAAGTAGCCCAAATGCCCTTGAGTAAGGTGCAGACAGAGCGTAAAGATTCCAAATTACCCATGCCTACCAATAGCCAGATTAATATTAATAAAATACAGTCTCTGAAATGCTTGTATGCAAATGCTAGAAGTCTAAACAATAAGATGGGAGAGTTAGAATATATAGCACTAAATGAGAGGTTAGATATGATTGTAATCTCAGAGACATGGTGGAAGGAGGACAACCAGTGGGACACTGTGATACCTGGATACAAACTATATCGTAATGATAGAACTGATCAAATTGGAGGAGGGGTTGCGCTCTATGTTAGAGAGGGCATTGAGTCAGAAAGGATTAAAGTTTTGCAGGAAACAAACTTTTCTGTAGAATCTCTATGGATTGAAATTCTATGTATGAAAGGGAAGGTGATGGCAGTGGGAGTGTACTATCGACCGCCTGGTCAGAATGAACAAATGGATGATGAAATGCTTAAAGAGATCAAGGACGCTAACAAAAGTTAGAGCAGAGTAGTGATAATGGGTGATTTCAATTACCCCGGTATCGACTGACTCAGTGTCACGGCAGGACATGCTAGGGAGATAAAGTTTCTAGATGACATAAATGACTGATTCTTGGAGCAGCTGGTTCATGAACCAACCAGAGGGGAAGCCATACTGGATCTAGTCCTTAGTGGAACACCAGATCTGGTGCAAGAAATAACGGTGTTGGGACCACTTGGCAATAGTGATCATAGCATGATCGTGTTTGATTTAATTAGTGGAGGAGGGATAGTAAAGAAATCCACAGTACTACCTTTTAACTTTCGAAAGGGAGACTATGATAAAATGAGGAATATAGTTAAGAAAAAACTAAAAGGAGTGGTTGCAAAAGTTAAAGACTTACATCAAGCTTGGGGGTTGTTTAAAAATACTATCCTGGAAGCCCAGACCAGCTGTATTCCACGCATTAAGAAGAGTGGAAGAAAGTCCAAAAAACTGCCAGCATGGTTTAAAGGTGAGGTCAGAGAGGCTGTTGCTACCAAAAAAGCATCTTTCAGGAAATGGAAAAAAGAGCCAAACGAAGAAAACTGGAAACAGCACAAGCACTGGCAAGTTAAATGCAAAGCATTGATAAGGCAGGCAAAGCGAGAATTTGAGAAGGAACTTGCTACAAAAGCAAAAACACGAAACAAAGACTTTTTCAAGTACATTCGTAGCAAAAGGCCTGTGAGAGAGTCAATTGGACCATTAGATGACAGAGGGGTAAAAGGGGCAGTAAAAGGAGACAAGGCTATAGCGGAAAGACTGAATGAATTCTTTGCTTCGGTCTTTACTGAGGAAGATGTAGGGATGTTACCCAAGACACAAGTGGTATTTAAAAGTGATACTGCAGAGGAATTGAGAGAAATATCACTACACCGGGAAGATGTATTAAAACTATTTGATAAACTGAATAGTAGCAAATCACCTGGACTGGATGGTATACATCCAAGAGTGTTGAAAGAACTGAAATATGAGATTGCAGACCTGCTATTAGTAATCTGTGAACTTTCATTACAATCATCTCTAATACCTGAAGATTGGAAGATCGCCAATGTAACGCCAATTTTTAAAAAGAGTTCCAGGGATGATCCGGGAAATTACAGACCGGTGAGCCTGACATCAGTACCAGGGAAAATGGTAGAAATAATCATAAAGAACAAAATTACAGAGCATGTAAATAGTCATGGCCTAATGGGAGACAGCCAACATGGCTTTAGACATAGAAGATCTTGTCTTACTAATCTGATATGTTTTTTTGAAGGTGTAAATAAACAGGTAGACAAAGGTGAGTCGGTTGATATAGTATATCTGGACTTTCAGAAAGCCTTTGACAAGGTCCCTCATCAGAGACTTTTGGCAAAACTGAAAAGTCATGGGATAGGAGGCAGTGTACTCTTGTGGATCGGGAACTGGTTAAAAGATAGAAAACAGAGGGTAGGGCTAAATGGCCAATTTTCCCAATGGAAAAAGGTGAATAGTGGAGTACCCCAGGGATCTGTAATGGGTCCGCTACTTTTTGACATATTCATAAATGACCTGGAAAAGGGAATAACGAGTGAGGTTATCAAATTTGCAGACGACACAAAACTGTTTAAAGTTGTTAAAACTCCAGAGGACTGTGGAAAACTGCAGGAGGATCTGGACAAATTGGAAGACTGGGCATCCAAATGGCAGATGAAATTTAATGTGGACAAGTGCAAAGTTATGCACCTAGGAAAGAACAACCCACACCATGGTTACACGATGCAAGGTTCCACATTGGGAACCACCACCCAGGAAAAAGATTTAGGAGTCATCGTGGATAACATGTTAAAACCCTCCGCCCAGTGTGCAGCGGCAGCCAAGAAATAAAATAGAATGCTAGGTATCATTAGGAAAGGAATGGAAAATAAAACAAAGGATATTATAATGCCTCTGTATTGTTCCATGGTACGACCGCACCTTGAATATTGTGTGCAATTCTGGTCGCCGTATCTTAAAAAGGATATAGCATTATTAGAAAAGGTACAGAGAAGAGCCACCAAAATGGTAAAGGGGATGGAAGGCTACTCCTATGAAGAGAGGCTACAAAGGTTAGGGCTCTTCAACCTGGAAAAGAGACGGCTGAGGGGAGATATGATAGAGGTCTATAAATTAATGAATGGAGTGGAACGGGTAAACGTAGATCGATTGTTTACGTTATCAGAATATAGAAAGACTAGGGGAAATGCAAGGAAGCTACAGGGAAAACTATTTAAGACAAATAAGAGAAAATATTTTTTCACTCAACGTGTAATCAAACTCTGGAATTTGTTATCGGAGGATGTAGTAAGAGCTGTTAGTGTAGCTGGGTTTAAAAAAGGTTTGGACAAGTTCCTAGAGGAAAGGTCCATAAACCATTATTAAGAAGGGACCCAGGATATCAATGCTTGAGCCAGTACAAGCATTGCAGAACCTGTGTCTTTTGGGGAAACTGCTAGGTACGTATGACCTAGATTGGCCACTGTTGGAAACAGGATACTGGGCTTGATGGACCTTGGTCTGACCCAGTATGGCATATCTTATGTTCTTATGATCAACCTTAACTGGATTGAGTAAAAGAGACCCAAGACACAGGATCTAGTGACTCTTGAAGAATGGTTGAGAATTTGGTAGCTGAGATTTAATACTAAAAATGGAGGGTCAAGATCCAGCTAAAGTTAAGGATTGGGGGGGGGGGGGGCGGGGATATTCATTGGCGGTGGCTAGCACTCGTAAAGCACATAGCCGCCTCTGCTGAAGATTAGCCCTAGATATTCAATGCCAGGGACATATATGTCCATTGGTATTGAATATCTGGGGTAGCCACAGAAACTGGAAGCTTAATGGCCATGGTGATATTGATCCACTGCCCGGTTAGTGTCCACAGGTAAAGTTAGGCCAGTATTTGCCACACCTGACTTTACCAATGGATAAGTAACCGGGCATTAGCTCAATATTGCCACTGCCCAGTTAGCAACAGGTGCCACCTCTGCTCCACCCTGGAACACCCATGACATGCCCTGATGCTAAACATGTAGCACTGGGGCAGGTAGCGATGACGCCCGCAGATATTCAGCGACACTAAAAGTGTTAGTGCCACTGAATATCCCACTAACTGGCATTTGAAGATCTCCCCCTTGTGCTTTTGGTTAATCTATCACAATTAGAATCATAGATTAGTACTCAAGAACATTTAAAAGGAGATCAAAGAATTACTTGGGATGCATCTGATCCTTCCACCTAGCTGAATTAGTTTGAACATTTAGATAGCAGTATGATCTTGTAGTGTAGGCTTTTCTGATAGTTTGTCTTTTTCATCTTTACTGTAGTTAATATTCTTTTCCCCATTATTTCTTTTTCTTTGCATTATATTTTATGAGATTTTCTTCAAATCCGTTTGATACAGTACTAATTTCCTTTGTATTTACTCAGTTTGAGTTTTGAGTTCTCATTTGGATACTTTTTGAAAATCTAATATTTGTGCTTTCATTTTGCATGAGGAAATAAGCAATGGAGGTATTAAGGAGAGCAGCTTGGTTAAACCCTCGAGTAAAGCTCTGGTCGAAACAAAGACTTTGCAAAAATCTAGTGATGTCTCAAAGCAAGTATAAATCCTGACATGAAAATTTTTAGACATATATGTGGATTCCCTTGGCAAAATGAGGAATACACATATCAACTTTTAGACGGATCAAGCCATTCCCAAATACACATCTACCACAAGCCTTTGAAATCTCAACATATTTCGGCTATCAAAGTACAGATCGTGGCTTTCTGAAATCACCCATACATATGTATTCTAATCTAGACACATAAGTTCCACTAGTTCTGCATAGGGGTGCTTCTAAAATAACCCCCACAGTGCAGTCAGCAGCCTTTTTGCAGTCCTGTGTTGTTGAGAGTATATCCAGATAGAGGATTGAATATCACCATTTTCTGGATAGTTGCTGGGGCTGGCCAAATTCCATGCTCTGCCCAGCAGTCTACTACGCATAGTGCTGGGGCTCTCAGTGCGATATTTGTTGGCACTATCTAGACAGTGGATAGACCCAGCAAGTGGCACTTATTTGTATAGCAGGAGCTGCTATCTGGGTAAATGCTTTTAAGTATTGAACCTGAAGCTGAAATCAGATATCATTAAGTATAACATAACAAAAATAAATGAAAAATCCTGTGAAACTAAACACAAATATCTAGATGATATTCTAGACTTACAAACACGTAGGGCCTGATTTTAAAAAAGGCATTTACAGCCCAGTAAACCATGTGAATGCCTTAAATGGGGATATTCAATGGCACTTACACAGTTATTGCTGTTGCATATCCTCCTCTAACTCCCCTACGCTCCCCGTTGCTATCCGGTTAGCATCAGGGCATGTCGGGGTGGAGCAGAAGCGGTGACAAGAGATAACTGGGCAGCAGCGATATTGCAGCGAAAACCCTCACCTGTCTTTAAGGTGCAGGAGCTAACTGGGCAGAATGCAATATCGCTGCTGCCCGGTTAGCCACTGAAGCTTCCGGTGTCTGCAGCGATCCCTGGATATTCAATGCATATGACCCCTGGGTTAAGGATCAGCGGGCAGGGTTATGCACCATAGGGGTGCATAACCTGCCCAACTCAATATCGGGCCCGTAAACTTTATGAAAAATCCATCTAATCCTTATTAAAAGCCCCCATATGGCTATGTTTTGGTGTGAAGCCTGCATCAGGCACATTTACAATCAGAAAAGGCTATAGAAAAATATTGATTTTATCACTGATGATAGGAAAACTTAATAAGAGCTATATTGATGCTAAGAAAAGGAGGGCTAACAGACACACAGAAAAAGGAAGAAGGAAAAAAAGTAAAACAAAAAAAGAAAAACAACTATAAAGAAACTAAACTTTATAGTTTATCTATATGGAGTGGAGGAGTGGCCTAGTGGTTGGGGCAAGGTACTTCAGGCTGGAAGGTCGGGGGTTCAAATCCCACTAAAGGACAGCAACCTTGGGCTGGAAGGTCTGGGGTTTCTAGTCCCACAGGTGCTCCTTGTGGTCTTGGGCAAGCCACTTAACCCTCCATAGCCCATGTTCCCTGTAAAATAGTTATCTCCAAGTTATAATGCCCTGTTCAATGTAATTTCAGTTTGTTCAATGCAAACCACATGGATGCGGTATATAAGAGAATATAAATAAATAAACTCACTCAGCTAGAAACAACAAGCAAAAAGTGATATATGTACATATGCAGAAGATTATAGGGCATGTTTACTAAAGTGTGGTAAGGTATTGTACAAACCTTACCTGCATTATGTAGAGAAATTAACACATAGTAAATGCAAATCTTTGCATGGTAAATGCAGGAAATGTGCTAGAGTTCCTGTAGCAAAAGATATTGAGGCAGGAAACATAGGTCCAGGGCAAAAACACCAAAAACAAGTCATGGCTGCAGCTACAATAACCCCCCACAAACTCCTTAAGCCACCCCCCCCCCCCCCAAATCAGCTCACCAAACTACTCCCCATCAGCACCCAACCCTGAACAAACTCTTATGCCATCCACACACCACCTGATCCTACTTAACCCCTCCTCCCTCATTAGCATCTTCCACCTCCAGGACAGCAAAAGACTGATGAGAGTAGGAACATTCGAGGTCCTTCACTCACTGCAAAGCCAGCACCCCACAAAACAGAAAACCTAAACTTCCTCTCACAGAGGCCCAGTACAAAACAGCATACTCCCTCCAGGTGCAATTGTTTCCCCACCCCAACTCTCCCAGTGTTCTCCAGTGGTATGTTGAATGGGGTAGGAGTGGCCCCCCTCTCCTGCTGCATTGGCTGTCATGGGTTCAATTAATTAAGTTCCTGATGCTAATTTGTCTGTCCCTAGCAGTAGTACCTACAGTAGCAGCAGCTCTGACCGCTAGTGTGAAGTGACCTGCCATCCCTCCATATACTGAGGATTTTTACCATGCTAGTTGCTCTTGGAGTTCAGTAGTGGTTGCTACAGGGCCATGCTGATGATTAGCACATGCTAAAATGTATGCTGTTGGTGCACTTTAATAAACATACCCCTATATAAATAATTGTACATCACCCAGAAAATGGCATCTATCCTCAAAAAATGGATACCCAGAGTATTGATTCAATATCACAGTCAAACACATAAATCAATAGTCCATTCCTCCAAATTTCCTGGCTCAATTCATCCAGTCCACATAATGCACCGTTCAATGCCTCATATGACATACAGTAGCAACGTTATTTCTGTTTTAAATGTGACACCAGCTGCATTGTCTTAAAGTATACAGCACTTATCTGTTTATTTTATTTCCACTGAAGACTGCAGTGTTTTTGTGTATGTGATATTGTATCATGTTTGAATCATTTTGTGTATTAAGGCATTGAGCCACACAAGAGATCCCTATGGCACTGGAATTATCTCACAAGCAGTTGAAAACAGCTACATACAGCATGACAACTTGTGCTGCTTATTGACTTATAGGCATTAGGTGCACTTGCAAAAGATTACATAAACAAAAGTGAAAGGTACAGGAAGAAAAGAAAGTATGATTTTGGATGAAATAGTGTCATACTGCTGTTGATGCTTCTTCTCCACTTTGCATGTAGTTATATATATTGAGTAGTTATATAATATATAAGGACAAGCAGATTTCTTGAAAAAATGTGTTTTGATAAAAATTTGCTTTGATTTATAGTGGGGTTTCCAAATTGAGAAATTGGATATTGGGGTTTTCCTTTAAATAACAAAGAATATAAAAATAACATTCAAAAATAAAAACAAATCTCTTTGGGGTAAATTTCTAAAGGGTTTAGAATGCTAATTTCTGAGGTTTCTAAACTGGCCTCTGGCAATTTACTAGAGCTGAGTTTCTAAATTTATACTTTGAATTTCACTAAACCTCTACATTTTGGATTCTAAAACATCAGTGGCAACAAGGGGATTTAGGGTGGGGGAAAGGATTGGAGCTTAACACAAATTTTCAGTACTAGATACCTAAATTAGATTCATAAATCTAGGCAAATTAATGTCAGGCCTAAACATAGGTCCATAACTCTTTAAAACCCTAAATTTTTCTTGGATTTTCAGCTGAGGTTCTTGAGTTTGGCTGATTTAAGGAAGAAATTTAAACACAACTTTGCTTCCTAAATTTATTTATTTATTTATGTATTTATTTATTTATTTTTATACCACCTTATCTGGGAATCAAAGTGGTTTACAGGGAATAAAAAAAATCACTGTTTTACATAGAACCTTTAAAACCTTAATAACATCAAAATCGAGGAGCTCAGCTTTATTTGAATAATATAGGCCCTTTATTTTTAACAAGTTGAAAACTGCATATTGTGAGCCTAAAGGTGTTTTTTTTTTACTGCTGGGCTGGTCAGTGGATAGGAAGGGGGGAAATACCAATAGTAGGGGACTGAAGGAGTGAATGAGTGGATGGAGGGACTAAGGGGGGATGTTTACTAAACCGTCCTAATGTTACCGGAGCTAGTTGCAGTGTTAATGTGAGGAATGCCATATAAGGTAGTGGGCGTTCCAGCAGCAAGGTAGCAGAGAGCTGTATCGCGTGATAGAGAGCGCCTTGGCTCATTAATGCGCGTTAACCGTAAGTCCATGCCAGCGCTATTTTAGAAGCTATAGAGATATAGCCACTGGTTATTACAATGACTGTGGAGACAGAGGTCATGAGTTCAGTCCTGCAGTGGTGTTAGTTAATAAGGCAGTCTGAGGGATTTCCTTTTAATTTAAATCAGTGCTGCCAGCAAAAACACCCTCATAATGCCGTAACCTAAGGTGCCTAAGGTGCCCCATAGGGCACATTATAAAGTGCCCTGTCCGCCAAGGCACCTTATAATGTGCCCTATAGGGCGCTTTATAGGGCGCCCTAGGTTACGGCACTGTGAGGGTGTTTGTGCTGGCAGCAATGATGTAACTTAAAAGCAAATCCCTCCGACAACAGTATTAAAGAACACCACTGCAGAATTGAACTCATGACCTCTGCCTCCATACTCATTGTAGTAACCAGTGGGTTACATCTCTATAGCTTCTAACACAGCACTGGCTGGCTACAGAAAGACTGCTGGTCACCGCACAAACTGTCTGCTGTGGTTACCAGGATAGAGTAAACCCACCCGTACCTATGATGCACTGCACATGCAGATCAGCAGTGTACATCTGATCACAAGATGGGGTATGCGCCTCCACAGCACCTCAGCCTGGTAGGGGGAACTGACCATGTGTGTTACTGGCACAGAGTAGCTACAGACCGTGACATTGTGCGGTTCCTGTGCTCACCCTGAGGGTGAGGTGGGGCACCCAGCACCAGGTCCGCAGCACCTGGCTTGGTTGAGATAGGCTGTGCTGCAGGTCCTTATCAGTACCTGTGTGGATAGGTAGTCCCCGCAGACACAACTAGGATACACCTGTGTCCATCTCTATTTCCCAGTCATGTCTAGCCCTTGTGGATTATGATGCATCCAGAATAGTGCATATCCTGTGTGGTTGCCATGGTCACTTGTTATAGGAGAAGGGTAGTGGTTGGACCCAAAAGCGGATTATGTAGCACCCCCCAACCCACCCTCACTGGGTCAGGGACAGGATCTCCCACCCACACTCTGCAGCGGAAGCAATAGAAGGGGACCACCTCCCCAGTCCTGCTGGGGAATAGACACCCTCCAGGAAGGTCAATGTAGATCTGGACATATAACATTGGGCACTGGCAGACAGCCTGGAAAAAGCACAGCTGTCCCACCACCACCTGACATTCACCAGCATAGGGCACATTCAGTCTTCACAGTAAAAGGTGTCCCAGCCATACACATGCTAACTGCAGATAGTCTGCTAGCTAATGCATGTTCCTGGAAAAACTGTGTGCACTCAAAAGAAGGATGTAAACACACACACCAAGCAAGTATGTCAGTGATTGGGCCCCCAGAAAAGAGAACCCATAGATATCACTTGAGAAAAACACTGTATAGCACTATGTGGGAACCTAGCCATGCCATGGTCACTGCTCAGTCAGGGTGAGAGTGAGCTCCCAGCATGACATGCTGTGACCACCCTGTCCATGCAGGTGGTGGTCGGGCACTACAATGTCCCAGCCATTGCCCTATGCCCTGTGCAGATGCATCCTGCCAAGACCACCGTGTCCGGGCCATACCCATAATACCTTGCTCCTCATTAAGCACATTGGCAGGCTAACACTGGAGACAGTGCAAGCATTGGAGGCTCAGTAAGGTGTAGGCAGTCACAAAACACTGCGTAGACATACACACACTCCCACACCTATTTCAGCATTGCGCAAAGATAGAGGTGGTTGGCAGCCCAGGCCGCCACACCAATCCTGGGCACAGTGCAGGCATTGCTAAGGTATGCAAGGTGCTAGTATTGGCAGCTGCTGCTCCTCGCAGGGCCCAACAGCGTGACTCTCCATGAGTCTTGTGATAAGGAAGCTTATCATAGCTCAGGAAGGAGCTATAGAAAAGGTGAAGTGTCTCTGAACAAGCAACCTGTCAGTGCTGGTAGAAATGAGAAAACAGAATTTTGCCATAAAAGACTACCAGTCCCAGAATGCACCAGGTTTCCAAGAGCCATTAGAGGAGCTGAAGTGGGGAAACGTGTGTTCAATCAGGAGGGCTATGAGGTAATCCCTAAGCACTCATCTCAAAGGGCAGGGTCTGATTCAATACAGCTGCGCTGTATTAGGGAGGAGCACTCATCAAGGCAGAATAAGAATAGAGTTTGTTCTACAGATGACAAGCATCAGCTCCATGATCATGATCTTCATGATCACCTTGGAGATGCAGAGAAGGATCATCAGTTTCATCTGAAGAATCAGCAGAAGCAGAAGCCAAACTGGACGGATAGAGAAGGAAAGAAACCCTCTGGAAGGAAGAGGAGAAAAGCCTTTGAGAGGTCTAGAAGAGTCCAAGGCAGTATGTATACTGGGAGGTATTCCAAGGGCCAGCATAGACCATTGGACTGGGGAAAGCCAGAAGAATGGTGCTGCAGAACAAGGAATCACCAGAGGCTACCTGTGAGGGAGACGGCTGCACGTGGAAGGGACTCTAAGACCTATGCCAGAAGGTATGTGAAGAGAGATCCACTGTCCAGGGATCAGGACTGGAAGGCTGGACATAAGAACTGGACTACATACTGGCCAGGCTATATAGAGAGGAACTATAGCAACAATGGAAGCTCAGGTATGAACATTGATCTATGCCCTAGCTATAACCTTGGAAGACAGCAGGGAAATAAGTGTTCTCCTGAAAGTGCTCCATTGAAAGATTCATCTGTGCCAATTCATGATAGTGACCCTATGCTTGTTGATGAAGGGGAAATAATAGCAGATCAAGATATTGTTTATATGGACTGCTCTCTATCCAAACTCCGTTGGTAACTTTCTGTGATAAAGCACAGCAGCCATCACAAAGAAAATATAAATTTGTTCTTTATTCCACTAAGAAAAGCTCCTGAAGCAGGATTTGACTCACACAGTAGAAAACCAGCCAGCTAAAGGGTTTCAGCTGGATAACTGATAGCAATTGAGCTTCACCTAATTGCTTGTGAGCTAGGAGAGAATTACTTCTGGATCTGTGTGGAAAGTAATCAGAAGTTAACCTTACAAGAACAGTTTATTTATTTCTTTGTGGCTTTTCGTTTGTTAGAGATATGCTAAGAAAACATTAGCTAATTGCCTGACAAGTTTGAAGGTTGTTTTCCTGATTTTGATTTTTGACTTTGTTTTACCAAGTTAAACACTACAAGCAAGTAACCTAATTTATGTGCTACCAAGCATATCTGTGCTGGGAGAAATAACCCCATAAATAAAGAAGTATCTTATTGGCTTTAACACTTGTGCACAACTAAATTATTGTCAGCAGCTGTGTCTGGTGTGAATGAACTACATTACCCACAATACCTTGCAAAAATCATATAAATATATGCATTGTCAAGACTGTGAAGATTCTCACCCAGGCAGCCGTCTGACAGTCTTTGGTCAGTGGAGCCTGTGGGTGTTGGTGTTTGTGCCCCTGTTGGCTGATGCTCTAGGGCAGAGGTTCCCAACTCCAGTCCTGGTGGACCAAACACGATTCAGGTTTTCAGGCTGTCCCTAATGAATATGTATGAGATACATTTCCATACAATGGGGGCACTGCATACCAATGCATCTCATGCATATTTATTAGGGACAGCATGAAATCCTGAAGGGTGTTTGGTCCACCAGGACTGCAGTTGGGAACCTCTGCTCTAGGGACTGCACAGTTTTATGGTGTATGTGCGCTGTAGGGTAAAATATATGGACATGGGCTGGAAGAGGCACAGCTGGGACTTGAACCTGTGATCTTCTGCCCCTGAACACACTGGCTGTGTGTACTGCACCAAACTGTTGCTGCAGAGGTAGGTCATTCCCTGGGGATACCATTACTGTTCATCAGACAGACCTTGTCTGTTGCACTGCATGCCACCCACCTGAACAGGGATTGGCCTTGGTGTGCTGTGGGAAGATGCCACTGCCCGCTCCACCACCAGCACCCATCTGCCACCATACTGACATGCCCTTATGCCGGTGGTGCTGGTGGTGCGCAGTCCCAGGCCATCCAGTGTGCCCATAGGTGGCTGCCTATGGTGTGGGATCTGGAGTAGGGGTGCCTACATAGACTTCCGCGCTTCCTCCTGGCACTGCCTGTGACTGTTATGTGCCCTTTGGGGTACCTGCTGGGTGATGTCCTCTGGGACACTGTGGGACACACACTCGTGAGCATGTTTGACCTTGGTCAGTTGCTGGCTTGCTGATTTGCAGTTTCTGCATTCCTATGTGCCACCTAGGCATCTGCCTAGTCCACCCTGTGCCCCAGCTGCCACACTACATGTCCCGCCTGCAGCCCCCTGTACCCCATTTGCAGCCTCACTGTAGTGCCCTTTCATACTTGGGCACTATGCTGTTGCTGCACATGTATCACTACTATCACTTTCCTTGGTTTCCCTGACTTTGCTGTACATTGCTGACTGAATGGTTTCTCTCTCCTGCAAATGTGCCTCTAACGCGAGGTTTTCACTGGCGTTAATTTTCAGACCTTCATTTCACAGCGTTAGTGTGCCTGGAGCCTCTCACCGCCCACTCTCCGCCCATTGATCCCTTCTCTCCACCCTCTGGGGAGCCTTACTCCACCCTCTGTGTGCCTTAATGCCGCCGGAGACATTATCACGTGAAACCTCACGCTGTCGCGCGATAATGTTACTTTATCGCTCGATAACATTACGTATCGCGTGGTAACATTACGTATCGCATGCTAACTGTGCTGCTGCAACGTTATCGCTGTTTAGTAAACATCCCCCTAAGAGTGAGCAGTAGTGCTAAGACAGTTAATTGAGAGAAGGGATGAGTGGCTGTGGGTGTGATCATTGGTGGGAAGTTAATTAATGGAGAGAGGATGAGTAGTCCTGAGTAACTGAGTAGCGGAGGGGCTATGAAATCTGGGGGGGCTGAATGAGTGACTGAGTGGATGGGAGGATTATTATAGGCAGAGGATTATCATAGACAGAGGGTGTGTCCATTTAGTGAAACAGTGAGAGAAATGTTATGAGTGGCAGAGGAATTCAGTAAGTCAATGTGGAGTTATGCATGGCAGTGTGGTTCAGTGACTGACAGGGTGGATGGGGGCATATGAGTTGGGGAGGGGCTCAGTGAGTGCAGTATAAGCTAAGGGCCCGATTCTGTCCCTCACGTAGATCCTTTCTGTGTGTCCGGTCTGAACCGGATGCACAGAGGGGATCAAGATTCTGATCCCGCGGGGCACGAATAGCCCTTCGGGATCAGAATTGTGAACAGTCCTGCACATGCAGGCTGGGACTGTGATTCAGTCCAGCCTGCACATGCAGGACTGCCCCCAGCCAACTCAGTTAAGGCTCCTCAATGGAGCTGCAGGGTCATGGCATCATGTTGCCATGGCACCGCGGCTCCATTGAAGAGTCACGATACCAGCTTGCAAATAAAAGTGTTTATTCCCCGCAGCCTGCCCGCCGATCTGGCCCCCTAAGGCCAGGGTCAGGCTGCGGGGAATAAACCCTGGCTCCCCCTGCCCCATCTGCACCACAGGTTGTTCAAAAAATCATGTCCAGGAAAGTTATTCCACCTCGGAAGTGGAATAATGTCCCCGGACATTTTGCTGGCCCTGGAGTACAGGTCCAACATTAGAACTGGCCCTGTACATTCAGGGCCAACGACCACCCACTATCCGCCCAGACTCCGCCCCCGGGCTGCCCATTCCCCGCTTCCGTCAAACTTCCCCGCACAACCAGCAGGGAAGTTAGTTGAGGGCTGAAGCCGACACGAATAGCGTTGATGGATGGCCCATCAGATTGTCCATCCCCACTATTCAGAGCACAGAATAACTCCCTAAATGTATGCTGCAGGAAAGTATAAATAAATATGAGGAGGCTATTGGACACTAATGAAGGATTTGAGTCAGCTCCCTTTCTATCCATTCCCTTCCAGTTCACTTATCTTCCCCCTCCCCTTTCTTCTCCCTGTTATCTCCTTGTAATTCCTTTCCCTTCGCCTTTCTTATGACCAACAAGCTCTGTTCCACCACTCTAAGTATTTTGCCTTTTCTGATAGCAAGCCTGGAAACCAGCACATGTACCACTATGTTTTCTGAGCTCTCTTGACAGGGCCTTGGTAATTTTATGTGTGCTGGATACCTCTCCATCTATGACACTACTTCAGTCCTATTGAGTTCAGGACCTTCATACTCAGTAAACCTGAGTCTGGTTTCCCTACATCTGTGAACCCCAGCTCCAAGACCTCAGTATCCAGGAGATTTGAGGCTAGGACCCCTGGTAGGGCTGTGCATTCATTAGAATGCATTTGATTTGTTAATGTGCTTTCAAAAATTTAGTAAGTGCTAAATTGATTTTATGCAGTCCTTTGCTTGGTTTGAAACTTGTCCTAATGTGAGGGCTTGTGTGAATCAGTTATACTGAAAACTATGCTATCAGTATATTAACTACTGGCAGGATCTCCCAAGATAGAAAAGTCTCAGCTGAGGTGTTAGACTAAGACAACCATCTTAGTGGCAGCAGTATGGGACAGTGTTAGCAACGGAGAATCACATTTCTGTGACAATGGCAACAACAATGTCATTACTTGCATAGAAGAAAGGCCTAGCAATCTACTTCTGCATTTTGCCCTGAAAATCCAATGCATAGTCACACAAAACAAATTGTTATATAGTGCTGGAAGATGAGACCCCCTCTCTCTCCTAGGTTGGAAAGCACTTAATGGTCTACTGGAGAAGAGCTATATTGTAACTTAAACTTAGCAACATATATTAAGCAGGGACATTGATAACTTGAATTTTTCTGAGGTAATGGAGGGTTAAGCTGTCTCTTGATCCTTAAATCAATGCTCTAACCACTAGACTACTCTTCCACTCACTCATCATTTGTTATGTGGTTGGATCAAAGCTCTCGGAAGTCTGACTGCTGGTGTAGCTATGCATGAAATGAGAGTCAGAAGCTGCAAAGATGTCTTTACATATTGGTACCTGGAACATATGAAGCATAAACCAAGCGAAGTTGGAGGTATACAACTCAAGCTGCTGGGTATTAGTGAACAAAAATGGACTGGCATTGGACACTTTGAAACTAGTCATCTCAAACACTTTCTTGCATCCATTATAAGTGGCAAATCTACACATGGACTTCACTCAGTGGATTGTGCAAAATCAACTTGATGACATTTTTGGACGTCAACAATGGAAAAACTCAATAACATCAACAAAGACAAAACCTGGAGCTGACTGTGGTACAGATCACCAACTACTAGTATGCAAACTCAAGCATAAGCTGAAAAAGAGCAAGCCACTTATGGATGTAGCAAAATATGACCTTGAGAATACACCATTGGAATGTAAAAACTGCTTGTGAATTTGATTCACTGCTTTGGATACAAATATCAAAACAGCAGAATAATTATGGAATAATATCAAGAAAGTTATGCTCAAAGAAAGTGAAAAGTTTGTGCAAAAGGTGAGAAAGCAAAAACTGCCAAAATGAATGACTAAAGAAACTCTGAAAATTGCTCAGAACTGCAGAGAAGCTAAATCCAGAGGAGAAAGAGAGGTAATCAGTGAACTTAACAGAGAATTCAATGTGCATCAAGGCAAAACAAAGAGAAGCACAATCATGCATGCAAGGAAATAGAATTAGAAACTATCAGAGGAAGAAAAAGAATTAAAGAAAACAATTCCAGCCTCAAATTGGAATGCTAAAAGATGCTCAAGATTCTATGTTAAATGATGTTGAGAAGATCAAGAAAAGGTGGAAAAATACAGAGTCATTCAGGGCCAGCGTTCCATTACTCAAACTAGGCGGTCGCCTAGAGCTTGGGGCTCCTATTGCCACTGCTGCTGCCCATCTCAAGATGTGTAGTGGCGGCAATGGCCGCAAATAGCCCCACAGCACTTACCTTGAAATTTTGATGTCACGAGGCTGTTTGCTTCTGCCCTTTCAGACCACCTGATGCTGACTTCCTGTTTGCAAAGGAAGTCAGCACTGGACATTGGAAGGAGCAGAAGCAAACAGCCCCAAGGTGCAGAAGTTTTAAGGTAGGCACCATGGGGTTATTTGTGACCATTGCCCCTCTGCATGTCCCAGAGAGAGGTGACAGCAGTGGCAGTGGATGCTGGAGGGGGAGGGGCATAAGAGATGAAGTTTGCCAGGGAGCCTGATCTCCTTGTGCTGCCCTTGAGTTATTATACCATAAAGATCAAGCTGATCAACAGCCATTTTAACCTGGACTTTATGATGAGGAACTGTTGGCGATGAAAGCAGAAGTTAAAGCAGCACTGAAAGCATTATCAAAGAACAAAACACCAGGGGGTTTGTTTACTAAACTGCGTTAGTGTGATTCGCGTTAGGATCCGCGGTAGAGGTAGAAATCCCAAGTAAGGACATGGGCAGTACATCGTTACCGATAACACGCATTACCAGGCGCCATAGCCTAACGAGCGTTAAAAAACACCATGTAGAGCGCCACGCAAGGCACCCTGTACGGCGCCCATAAGGCATTTGATAAGGTTTCTAGCAAGGTGTCTAGAGCTGTAGCACAATGGTTAATACACTGACTAATAGTGCAGGGGTTGTGAGTTCAATCCCCCTGTGGGTCTAATGAGTAAAGCTGGCTGAAATATTACCTTTTACTTTAAATCAGTGCTGTCTGAAGCATTTTTTTTTTTATTTTAATTAGTGCTACCAGCAAACACACCCTCACAGGGCCCTAACCTAAGGTGCCGCATAAGGCACCCTATAAGGCACCCCAGAGGGCACATTATAAAGTGCACTGTCTGCCAAGGCACCCTAGAATGTCCCCTATGGGGCACCCTATAGGGTTCATTATAGGGTACCTCATAGTGCACTGTATAGGGCGCCTGATGAGGCACTGTGAGGGTTTTTAGCTGGCAGCACCAATTTAAATTAAAAAAAGAAAATGCCTCAGACAGCCCTACCAAATAACCCCACTGTGGGATCAAACCCATGACCTCTGGCTCCACAGGCAGTGAAGTAACTAGTGGGCCACATCACTACTGTTACTAACAAAACCCTGGCTGGCTGCTGAAGGACGTCAGGTCACCACACAAACAGTCTGCTGTGGTGGCCAGGATTTGGGTTAACGCACCCATACCCATGGCGCACTGCACATGCAGATCAGCAGTCTATAGATGAACACAAGATGGGGTATTCACCCCCACAGCACCTTGGCCTGGTGGAGGGTCCTGACCATGTGCAACCCCACAGCACCTCAGCCTGGTAGGGGGTACTGACCGTGTGTGTTACTGCCACAGAGTGGCTACAGACCGTCACAGTGGACGGGTCCTGTGCTCACACTGAGGGTGAGGTGGGGTGCCCAGCACCATTTCCGAAGCACCTGGCTTAACTGCGATGGGCTATGCTACAGGTCCCCATCGGTGCCACTGTGTGATAGGTGGTCTTTGCAGATACCCTTAGCATTTGTCTGTGTCCATCTGTATACCACGTCTTGCCCGTGTGGACTATGATGCACCCGAAATAGAGCATTGAGTGCCATGGTCACATGATTTCAGGGCGGGGGCGAGGGTTTGGGCCCATAGGTGGTTTATGTACCAACACCCAACCCACCCTCTGTGGTTCAGGGTGGGAAACAGGATTTCCAACCAAAAGATAGACATTTTACCCCCCTGCACTGGTGACAGTGGAGGTGACCATTCACCCCAGTCCTGCTGGGGAATGGACACCCCTACAGGGTAGTCTATGCAGATCTGTACGCCTCCATACATTGGGCAGTGACAGACAGACAGTAGACCTGGCACTGCACAGCTGCCCCACCCCACTATCTGATATCCTCCAGCAGCAATCAAAGTGAGTCACCAGCCGCTGCACCCTGCAAGGTGTTCCAACCACACACATACTAATTGCAGACAGTCTGCTTGCTAGTCCATTGTGCATGTTCCTAGAGGTGACATGTGCACCCACACCTGGGATGTACACACACCCACCAAGCAGATAGGTCAGTGATTGGGCTGTAGAGAACAGAGCCCATATATCTTACTTCAGAGGAACACTATGTAGTACTATGGGGGAACCCAGACATGCCATGGTCACTGCACAGTCAGGGTGAGTGTGACCTCACAGCAGGACATGCCGTGGCCATCCTGTCTGTGTAGGTGGCGGGCAGGCACTACAATGTCCCAGCCATTGCCCTGGGCCCTGTGCAGGTGCATCCTGCCCAGGCCGCCCTGTCCGGCTATACCCACAGTACCTTGCTCCTCATTATGCACATTGGCAGGCCAATACAGGCAACAGTGCTAGCAGTGTGGGCTGCAGAGGGTGTTGGCAAACACCACACACTGGATAGACTGGCGCACACCCCCACACCTATGCCAGCATTGTGCACCTATATAGGCTTTTGGCAGCCCAGGACACTGCACCAGTCCTGGGCACAGTGCAGGCATGGCTATGGTATGCAGTACTGTTGGGGTCTCTCCCCAAGATGGTGGACACTGTCAGGTACCAGACCTGACACATACTCCACAGACATCACAGAGGTTGGTATACTACAGCCCACTGGGCAGCTTGTGCTAACCTTAGGGATTGCTATGTGCCAGTTATCATAGCAACCTTTTGCTATCTGTGTACCGTATTACCGGGTTTTGGGTGGCATTACTAGGGTATGCAAGTGCTAGTATTGGGAGATGCACACAGGGCCCAACATCCTTCCTCTCCAGGAGGCTGTGGCTAATGGGGCCTGTGGGTGCGGGTGTTTCCGCCCCTGTGGGTCACTGCTCTTGGACAGGGGTTCCCAACTCCGGTCCTGGTGGGCCGCACCATGTTCGGGTTTTCATGCTGTCCCTGATGAATATGCATGAGATGCATCTGCATACCATGGGGGCGGTGCATCGACATACAGCACAGGCATCTTTATTTCAGACAGCATGGAACCTGAATGTTGTTTGGACCTCCGGGACTGCATTTCGGAGACTCTGCTCTAGGTAATGCGCCTGTTTGTGGTGTCTGTGCTCTGTAGGGTAAAATGTAGGTGTTCCAGGCATGTTTATTCTATAAGCAATAAAAGGTTCCATCTTTCTTACCATGGTTTATTACTGGTAAAACTATGGGGAAAGAGTTGGCAGGGGCCACAGCTAGGGTTTGAACCTGTGACCTTCTGCTCCTGAGCGCATTGGCTGTGCATACTGCACCACACTGATGCCACAGGGACAGATCATTCCCTGGAGGTAACATGACTGTTTGTCATACGGAGCCTGTCTGTTGCATTGCACAGCACCCACCTACATGGGTCTGGGCCGTGGCCTGCTATGGCCAGATATCACTGCCCCCTCCGCCACCAGTACCCCTCCGCCGCCATGCTGCCATTCCCATCTGCTGGTGGTGCTTGTGGTGCACAGTCTCGGGCCATCCAGTGTGTAGGTAGGCAGCTGCCTATGGTGTGGGTAATGGGGTAGGGGTGCCTGGATGGATGTCCACACTTCCCCCCAGCACCGCCTGCCACTGTTCTGTGCCCTTAGGGGTAGCTGCTGGGTACTGTCCCCTGTGACACTGCGGGAGACACACTCATGCCCATGTTGGGCCCTCATCAGTTTCTGTCTGGCTCTACTGTTTATGCATTCCTATGGGCCAACTGAGTATCACCCTAGTCCCCACTGTGGCCCAGCTGCACCACAACATGTGCCGCCTGCAGCCCTCTGTATCCCCTTTTCCAGCATCTGCCCAGTTGCCCATTCCGACATGCCCACCCTTCTGTTGTGGAACATGTGCATGCCATAGGGAACCTGTCCACTAACAAGGGGAAGCCCTGATCTGCGCTATTTCACTGTGGGATCATTCACCTTCTATGGGGACAGAGCATACACCCTTCCACAGTTAATATCTTTTTCTGAGGCTTTCTTAGTGGTGTTTATTGCTGTTTCCCATTCATATCACTATTGGCTAGCTTGGTTATGTTTTTTTCCTTGTTTCTTCTGTTCATTTTCACTGCTTATTTGCCCTTTTGTTCCGTGCACATGTATCACACTTATCACGTTTTGTGGGTTTCCCTGCCTGTGCTGTACATTGCTGACACTGAAATAGTTTCTCTCCCCTGCAAATGTGCATCTAACTGCAGGTTTTCATTCGCGGTAGGATTCAGCCCTTGAGTTCAGCGCGTTAGTGTGCCTGGAGCCTCTCCCCACCCACTCTCCGCCCATTGACCCCTTCTCTCCGCCCTCTCTCCACCTTCTGTGGTGTGTTACCGCGCCGCGGAGCTTTACGATCGTTACGTGACGTTAACGTGCGTTCTGAGACGTTAACGATCATTAAAGTCTCAGAACGCGCGTTAACGTTAGTTAACGATCGTTAACGTTAAATAACGCGCGTTATGTACCATTACCGCAGTTTAGTAAACATCCCCCCAGGTATCAATGGCATTCCCACTGAATTATTATAGCAATCAGATGATCTGTTACAATACTTATAAGGCTCTGCCAGGAAATTTGGAAAATAAGATCATGCTCTAATAACTGGAAAAGATCTGTGTTCATGCCAATACTGAAGAGAAGTGATTTGATTGACTGTGACAATTATCATACAATCAATCTGATCCCACATGCCAGAAAGATTCTACTCAAGATCATTCAGTGGAGACTACAGCTATACCTGGAACAAGAACTGCCTGAAATGCAAGTCCAGTTCAGGAAAGGGCGAGGGACAAGAGATACCACTGCAAATGTGACATGGATCCTTGAAAAGACAAAAGAATACCAAACGGATATTTATGGGGTATGTTTACTAAACCATCCTAATGTTACCGGCGCTAGTTGCAGCGATAATGTGAAGAATGCCATATAAGGAGTGGGCATTCCAGTCCTAAGGTAGCAAGAATATGTATCGCACGATAGTGGGCGCCGTGGCACGTTAACGCGTGCTAACCCTAAGTACATGCCAGCGCAGTGTTAGAAGCTATAGCAATGTAGCCCACTGGTTACTGCAATGACTGTGGAGGCAGAGGTCATGGGTTTGATCCTGCAGTGATGTAATCTAAAACTGCTACCTGAGGCATTTTCTTTTAATTTAAATCAGTGCTGCCAGCAAAACCACCCTCACAGTGCCGTAACCTAAGGTGCCTCATAAGGCGCCCTATAAGGCAACCTATAGGTCACATTATAAAGTGCCCTGTCTGCCAAGGTACCCTATAATGTGCTGTATAGGGCACCTTATAGGGAACTTTACAGGGCACCTTATAGAGCGCCCTATAGGGCGCATATGAGGCACCTTAGGCTACAGCACTGTGAGGGTGTTTCTGCTGGCATCACTGATTTAAATTAAAAGAAAATGTCTCAGACAGCCTTTTTAGATTATACCACTGCAGAATTGAACCCATGACCTCTACCTCCACAGTCATTGAAGTAACCTGTAGGCTACATCTCTATAGCTAATGCCACACTGCTGGCTGGCTACAGAAAGACACACAACCTGTCTGCTGTGGTTACAAGGATAGGGTAAACCCACCCGTACCCATGATGCACTGCACATGCAGATCAGCAGTCTACAGCTGATCACATAATGGGGTATGCACCCCCACAGCACCTAGGCCTGGTAGGGGGAACTGACCTTGTGTGTTACTGCCACAGAGTAGCTACAGACCGTGACACTGTGTAGGTCCTGTGCTCACCCTGAGGGTGAGGTGGGGCACCCAGCACCAGGTCCGCAGCACCTGGCTTGGCTGAGATAGGCTATGCTGCAGATACTCTTCAGTGCTAGTATGTGATAGGTAGTCTTTGCAAACGCACCTAGCCTACACCTGTGTCCATCTGTATTTCCTAGTCACATCTAGCCCTTGTGGACTATGATGCACCCAGAATACTGCATATCCTGTGTGGGTGCCATGGTCACACGTTATAAATGAAGGGGAGTGTTTGGACCCAAAAGTGGATTATGTAGCACCACCCAAACCACTCTCTGTGGCTCGGCGGGGTGGGGGGAGAGAGGATCTCTCACCAACAGATTTACATTGTACATCTCTGCAATGGTGGCAGTAGATAGGACCATCAACCCCAGTCCTGCTGGGGAATAGGCACCCTACAGGGCAGTCGATTCAGATCTGTATGCATCACATAAGGCAATGGCAGACAGGCAGAATGCTGGAGAAGCTCAGCTGCCCCCCACCACTAGCTGACATTCACCAGCAGAGGGCACAGTCAGTCTCCACCCACTGCACCCTGCAAGGCAGTCCAGCCATACACATGATAACTTCAGACAGTCTGCTAGCTAGTACATAGTGCAGGGGTCCCCAAACCTGTCCTGGAGGGCCGCAATCCTGGCAGGTTTTTGGAATAGCCCTAATGAATATGCATGAGATATATATGCATTAGAGATATCCTCCCAACCTGACTGGTTTGTGGCCCTCCAGTACTGGATTGGGAGACCCCTGCCTTACACCTCTGTCATTTAAGATTGTGAGTGGGCAAGGTACAAATGTCCTGGACATCAAAAGGGTAGACAGAATTTGTCACATTGCTCCTCGATTCTCACCACCACCAAAAAGTTGTCTAATAGACAACATTTTGGTTGTGGTGAGAAGCGAAGAGGGATGTGACAAAGTCTATCTACCCTTTTGATGTCTAGGACATCTGTACCTTGTGCACTCACAATCTTAAATGACAGAGTTGTAAGGCAGGGGTCTCCCAATCCAGTACTGGAGAGCCACAAACCAGTCAGGTTGGGAGGATATCTCTAATGCATATATATCTCATGCATATTCATTAGGGCTATCCCAAAAACCTGCCAGGATTGCAGCCCTCCAGGACAGGTTTGGGGACCCCTGACATAGTACATGCTCCTGGAGGAACTGTGTGCACCCAAAAATGGGATGGGAGCACGCACACCAAGCAGGTATGTCAGTGATTGGGCCCCAGAAAAGAGAACTCATAAACATCACTTGAGAGAAATGCTGCATAGCATTATGGGGGAACCTAACAATAGTCGTGGTCACTGCTCAGTCAGGGTGAGAGTGACCTCCCAGCAGGACATGCTGTGACCACCCTGTCTGTGCAGGTGGTGGTCGGGCACTATGATGTCCCAGTCATTGCCCTATACCCTGCGCAGATGCATCCTATCCGGGCCATACCCACAGTACCTTGCTCCTCATTATGCACATTGGCAGGCTAACACTGGAAACAGTGCAAGCAGTGTGGGCTCAGTAAGGTGTAGGCAGCCACAACACACTGGATAGACAGACACACACTCCATACCTATGCCAGCATAGTGCAAATATAGAGGTTTGTGGCAGCCCTGGCCGCCACGCCAGTCCTGGGTACAGTGCAGGCATTGCTATGGTATGCAGAACTGTTGGGGTCACTCCCCGGGGTGGTAAACACTGTCAGAATCAATAACTGAAACACACACCAAAGATATCAGAAAGGTTGCTATGATGAATCTCTATCAACAAATCGTGTTTAACAGGATTTGTTATCTGACATTAATCATAGCAACCTTTTGATATATGTGGAACGTGTTCCCAAGTTTAGGACGGTATTGCTAAGGTATGCAGTTGCAAGTATTGAGAGATAGTGCTCCGTGCAGGACCCAACAGCCTGACTTTCCATGAGGCGTTGGATAGTGGAGCCTATGGGTGTGGGTGTTTGTACCCCTGTTGGCCACTGCTCTAGGGCTGAGGTTTCCAACTCCAGTCCTGGTGGGCCAAACACTGTTCAGGTTTTCATGCTGTCCATAATGAATATGCATGAGTTACATTTGCATACAACGGGGGTGGCGCATACAAATGCAGCACAGGCATATTTATTAGGGACAGCATGAAACCTGAATGGTGTTTGGCCCTCCAGGACTGCAGTTGGGAAACTCTGTTCTAGGGATTGCACATGTTTATGGTGTCTGTACTCTGTAGGGTAAAATATAGGCATTTCAGGCATGTTTATTTTATCTGCAATAAAGGTTCCGTCTTTATTACCATGGTTTAGTACTGGGTAAAATATGGGGACAGGGTTGGCAGGAACCACAGCTGGGACTTAAACTTGTGACCTTCTGCTCCTGAATACACTGGCTGTGTGTACTCCACCAAACTGTTGCCACAGGGGCAGATCATTCCCTGGGGATACCATGACTGTTTGTCAGACAGACCTTGTCTGTTGCAGTGCATGGCACCCACCTAAATGGGGCTTGGCCATGGTCTGCTGTGGGCAGATGCCACTGCCCCCTCCGCCACCAGCACCCCTCCACCACCATGCTGACATGCCCTTATGCCGGTGGTGCTGGTGGTGCACAGTCCCAGGCCATCCAGTGTGCCGGTAGGCAGCTGCCTATGGTGTGGGTTCTCAGGTAGGGGTGCCTACATGGACATGCGCGCTTTCCCCCCCCCCCCCGCCCCCCGCACCGCCTGCCAATGTTATGTGCCCTTGAGGGTACCTGCTGGGTAATATCCCCTGTGATACTGTGGGACACACATTCATGCCCATGTTGGACCCTCGTCAGTTGCTGTCTTGCTGCTTTACAGTTTTGGCATTCCTATGTGCCACCTAGGCATCTGCCTAGTCCACACTGTGCCCCAGCTGGACCACAGCATGTGCCGCCTGCAGCCCCCTGTATCCCATTTACAGCATCACTACAGTTGCCCTTTCCTACGTGCCCACTCTGCTGTTGCTGCACATGTGCACGCCATAACAAACCTGCCAAATATAAACGACAAAACCCTGATCACTGCTATTTCAATGTGGGATCATTCACTTTGTAGGGGGACAGAGCATAGCCCCTTCCAAACATGATATCTTCCTTTTTACACTTTGTCAGTAGTATTGCTTTATGTTTATCATTAGTAGCACTATTGGCCAGCTTGGTTATGGGGATTTCAAATGTGGTTCTGGTCATTTAATATGTTTATTTGCCTTTTTGGTTCCTGCACATGGATCACTACTATCACTTTTCGGGGTTTCCCTGGCTTTGCTTTACATTGCAGACTGAAATGGTTTCTCGCTCCTGCAAATGTACCTCTAGCGCAAGGTTTTCACTGGTGCTAATTTTCAGGCCTTCATTTCACGGTGTTAGTGTGCATGGGGCCTCTCCCCACCCACTCTCCGCCCATTGACCCCTCATCTCCGCCCCTGGGGAGCCTTACTCCGCCCTCTGGGGAGTCTTTCTCCACCCTCTGCACACCTTAACGCCGCCACAGACATTATCACGCGATATGTGATGTTCTCGTACGGTAAAGCGCCATTATCATGCGATAATGTCACATATCGTGTGATAACGTCGCAGCTGCGCTGTTAGCGCCATTTAGTAAACATACTCCTATGTATGTTTCATTGTCTACATGAAAAACTCTAAGAAGCATGGCTTTACCAGATCACCTGACAGTCCTCATGCACAACCTTTACATTGGTCAAGAAGCAACAGTTTGAACAGATCCAGATCCAAGCAGTTAATAACAACAACAGAGATGAAGCCTAACAAACAGATTCAGGTAGTCTATTCCAGGCATAAGCTGCAGCAAAGTGGAACAAATGGAGTCTGGAGTTGGTATAGATAAGAGTGATTTATCTGATAAGTGGAGTTCCTGAGGAGGGTCGTGAGGAGAGATGATGGGCAGCTGCACAGTACATGCACTTGTAGGGCATTAGGAGAAGCTTGAGCTGTATATGGAAATGGATAGGGAGTCTGTGAAGTGATTTGAGGAGAGGGGTTACATGAGCATAGCAACACTGGCAGAAAATTATCTGGCAGAAGAGTTCTAAATGGATTGAAGGGAAAAGAGATGATTCAATGGGAGACCAACACGGAACAGGTTGTAGTAGAGGCACATTTCACAATGGGACGTCCAAGTGCAATCTGGGACATCAAAGCCAGAATGTCTGAAAAAAAGCAGGTACATGCAAGTTCAGGCATGATTTTGGAAACATGGATGTGTCCTATATACACGTGTATCAAACGTCTATATAGAAATCCCCAGAATAGCATTTCATAGTCAAAACATTTTTTTTAAATTTTTTATTTATGAATTTCATATTTACAACCAAGTAAAAAACTTGTACAGAAAAACTACAACTTGTACAGCAGAATATATTATGAACAAAGAAAAAATAAACAATCAAAACAAATCTGCTACAAGAGTATAATTAGCCCACAATATAGGGGGGAGTAGCACAGGAAAAAAAGGAACGAGAGTAGGTGAACCACTCGAACCTAAACAATGTATTAAATAACAGGAAATACTCTTAGGCGGTGATAGTGAGCACAACTATCTAAGACAAACTCTTACTCAAGAGGCGAAGAGGCTATTATAACATGAGAAGACACAGAGGAAGACAAGTCCTCTGGCTGAAAAAAAACATACTTAACCTGTCTAAAGTAAATAATACATTTACAAGGAAACCTCAATATGAAGGTAGCACCTAATTGAAGCACAGCTGACCTGAGAAGCAAAAAGGCTCTACGCCTCTTTTGCGTTTCTCTAGAAACATCTGGAAATACCACAATCTTTGTACCCATAAACATAACAGAGCGTCGCTTAAAGTATAGTTTCAATATCCAATCCCTATCAGACGGAATAGCAAAGGAAACCAACATTGTAGAGAATTTTAAACTTCCTTCCTTTGGAGATTGCAATAGGGCAGAGACATCTAGCACCTCCATTTCTACTGAGCCCACTGCTCTCTGATCCACCTTTTTTCCCTGAGGCAAAAAATATGCTTTAACAATTGGAGGAGTTAAATCAGTATGAACCAACAAAACCTCATGCATATACTTCTTAAAAATTTCAACAGGGGAGATATCAGGCACAATTGGAAAATTCAGAAGGTGCAAATTTGATGCCCGAACAAGATTTTCAATGTTCTCCAATTTCATTCTCATTGCCATATTATCTTTCATAATAGAGTCAGTGAGCAAAGAAACCTTTTCAACTTTCTGCTCCCCTGCTACCATCTTCTCACGAATGTCAGCAAGATCCTTACGAAAGCCACCGGATAGGGTGTCCAAATGCTCCAAACGAGAAACAGTTAATTCCACATGTTGAGTCACCGCAGAAGATAGTTGAGATAAAGCTTCCCAGACCACCTCCAACAAAATAACTTTCGGTCGCTGCAGGGCAAAACCTTTAGACACAGGTAACCCCAAAGAGGATTCTTGTTGCTCCAAAACGCCTTCACCTCTTTGCCCTCCCTCAAACGCTGGCATCCCCATCCCGGGGACAGTCCCAGGCTCAGGGCCGGATTTAGCTAGAGTGAGGCCCTACGCCAAGAAAAATTGTGGGCCCCCCCCATGTCCCCGTGCAGTCCTGGGCCCCCCTGTGCAGTCCTGGGCCCCCCCGTGTCCCCCCCCCGTGCCGTCCTGGGCCCGCCCCCGTGCAGTCCTGGCCCGCCCCGTGCAGTCCTGGGCCCCCACATGCAGTCCTGGCCCCCGGACAGCATCGCAGCTGTCTGAGGGGCTTCAGAGGGAGCTGGGGAAGCCCGCGCGAGGCCCCGGCTCCCTCTGTACAGCCGCCAGCGTGAAGAGCCTTTTCCTTCATGCTGGCGGCTGTTTCTGTGAAGCCGGGAATGCTGGGAAAGGTTAAAGGGCAACCTTTAACCTTTCCCAGCATTCGCGGCTTCACAGAAACAGCCGCCAGCATGAAGGAAAAGGCTCTTCACGCTGGCGGCTGTACAGAGGGAGCCGGGGCCTCGCGCGGGCTTCCCCGGCTCCCTCTAAAGCCCTCCGGTGGGCCCAGGGGCGGCCCAAGGGGGGTGCGGGGCCATGTGCGGAGACTCGGTGCGGGCCTCATTTGCATAAGGTGTCTCATTTGCATAATGTTACCATACACCAGAGCTACTCAATTCCAGTCCTGGTGGTCCACAATCCTGCAGGTTTTCGGGATATCCCTAATAAATATGCATGAGATATATATGCATTGGAGATATCCTGCCAACCTGACTGGTTTGTGGCCTCCAGGGCTGGATTTGGAGACCCCTGCCTTACATCTCTGTCATTTAAGATTGTGAGTGAACAAGGTACAGATATCCTAGACATCAAAAGGGTAGATAGAATGTGTCACATTCCTCCTCGATTCTCACCACCACCAAAAAGTTGTCTAATAGATAATATTTTGGTGGTGGTGAGAAGCAAGGAGGAATGTGACAAATGCTATCTAACTTTTTTGATGTCTTGGACATCTGCACCTTGCCCACTCACAATCGTAAAGGTTGGCAGGATCTCTCCAATGCATATATATCTCATGCATATTTATTAGGGATATCCTGAAAACCTGCAGGATTGTGGACCACCAGGACTGGAATTGAGTAGCTCTGCCATACACTAACTTTTAGTAAACATGCCTCTTAATGAGTATATGGATAAAGAAAGACTAAAAGGTTTCTACATTACTATAATCCAGTACCAACCGCCAGGCACATTAGGAACTACTACAAACACTGCCCATTTAGAACCCATAGCAAACCCGCCATATCCTAACAGCACTACCAGGACTCACAAAGCACCATACCCTAACTATCAAAAGGCAACACTGCAAATATTAAACCAATACATTTCAGAGAACAACAATACATGACTTACTGGGGAAAGAACAAGTGGCAATGTCAAATAGGAATTATATAAACAGAATACCTCAGCTCAGTTACACATGCACAACATAGACCATCACCAAACAAGGAATCACAATTTAGAAACAGGAAGACAATAATTAAACTGGGAACCCCAAAAGCCAAACTTGGAATATACAACAACACTGTAGAAATAAAACTATAAATTAATTTCCTCTTGTACTAAACAAAGCGCAAAAATTAATGATGCACATTTCCCAGAGCTGACATATTCCAGTTAATAAATTCAAAATAAAGAGATATTTTTCTACCTTTTGTGCATTTTTTTTCAGTTGCAATTGTTCCAGCCACTTTCATCTGGTTTCTTCTTCGTGTCTTCTGCTAACTCTCCATCTGCTGTCCATTTGTCCTTTCTTCTGTCTTCTTGTTTTTTTTTTTCCATTCTCTCTCTACATCTGCTTTAACATACTAATCTTTCTCCTTTTGCTCTTTCCTCATTCCTATTTCATCTACTCAAAATTTACCCCTCCATCCTCAATCCCCACTTACTCTTTATTATTATTATTTATTTATTACAGGCTCTTATATACAGCTCTATTCAGCATCAGCGCGGTTCACAATATAACAACAGACCAGAACAACAAACTGTTTGGTTTTACAGAGAACAAGGTCAGAGAACTTGGATAAAACATGGGACGTCATTTACTGCAACTATTTACATGAGTATTTACAAGTATACACAACAGGATTTGTTATTAGTTATAGGGTAAGGATCGAGATTGGTTAGCTGGTCAAGTAATATTGGGGGAAAAGGTGGGACTTGAGAGCCTTTCTAAAAAGGGATAGATCAGTGATAGCACGAATCTCTGGAGGTAGGGCGTTCCAGCACTTAGGGGCATAGAATCTGAAGGCCCTGTTAGATGTCGTTGATAGGCATTTTGTCGCTGCTTTAGGGATAACTAGTGCATTTGTTGATATCGTTCTCCTGGATCTATTGGGTGGAACAGTCTGAACGAGGTCTACTAGAGAGGAAGAGGTGATGATTTTAGTGGCCTTGAAGGTTAGTAGTAATGTTTTGAACAATATTCTGCCATGTATGGGGAGCCAGTGGAGTTGCTCTAGGATGGGTGTTATATGGTCCCTTCTTGATGCTCCGTAGAGGACTCTAGCAGCGGTATTCATGGCGAGTTGCAATGGGTTTAATGTGGAGTGTGGGAGGCCTTGGAGAATGGCATTAGCATAGTCAAGGTGTGGTAGGGTTAAGGCTTGAAATATCGTCCAGAAGTCATCAGGATCAAGCAGGGGGCGAAGATGGCGGAGTGTCCGGATCTTGAGGTAGATGGCTCTGACTACGTTGGTTATATGTAGTTTCAAATCCATGCGCTGGTCCAAAGTGACTCCAAGGTAACGAATGGAAGGTTTGGATTGGAGCTCAGCTTCTTTGACCTTTATATGGGATGGGGGGGTGAAAAGTGGGTCTCTAGTGATGAAAAGAACCTCGGTCTTTTTGTGTTGAATTCGGAGGTTCTGGGATTGAAGCCATTCAGATACTGCATCAAAACATTTGGCTAGCGGGGAAAGGTCCATATGGACTGTGGAGAAAGGCATGTATAGAAGGATGTCGTCAGCGTATATCAAGCATTCAACATTGAAGGACCTAATGATATTGCAAACAGGCTGTATGTATATATTGAAGAAGAGTGAAGATAGGGATGATCCTTGTGGTACGCCTTGTTTTTGGTGGTAAGGTGCGGATGTTGCGGTTCCTGAGGTAACGTACTGCCATCTCTGATCAAGGTATGATTTACACCACTCCAGGGCAGTGTTATTGATGCCTTTTTCTTTTAGTCGCCCTATTAAAAGCTCATGATGAACAGAGTCAAAAGCCGCGGCAATGTCTAAGAAGATAAGAGCAAAGCCTTGGCGGATGTTATCAATGCCTGTGATGATGTTGTTGCATAGAGTGGTTAGGAGGG
Organism: Ichthyophis bannanicus; assembly: GCA_033557465.1. Classification (NCBI taxonomy): domain Eukaryota; kingdom Metazoa; phylum Chordata; class Amphibia; order Gymnophiona; family Ichthyophiidae; genus Ichthyophis; species Ichthyophis bannanicus. The sequence goes on along the minus strand of CM066032.1, from coordinate 85,313,295 downwards.
TTTCAACACCGTGGAACTCTCTGAAGCCATGTTGGCATTGGTCAAGAGGGGAGGCAGTGTCGATGTGGTCCTGTATTTGTCTTTGAGCTTCCTTTTCAATTATTTTAGCTAGCAGGGGAATGCTAGCTATGGGTCTATAAGATTCAACCTTTTGTGGGTCGAGTTTGTGGTTTTTCAAGAGGGGTCTGATGGATGTTCTCTTGAGGACTGATGGGAAGGAACCAGTTGTAAAGGATAAATTCATCATTTTAGTGATGATGGGGCTGAGATCTTGGCGTAGTTCCTTTATCCAGTGGGCTGGGCAAGGGTCAGTTTGTGTGGTGGTAGTGTTAAGAGCAGCGATGGTGACTTCAACATGTTTTCTGGATGGTGTGGAGAACATGGATAAGTTTGATATACATACGGTGACTTGAGAAGGGATTGTTGCAATGTTGTTGGTTTGAAGCAGCTTGGATTGCAGGTAATCGGCGAACGCTTGAGGTTGAATGGGTTCCGGATGTTCTGGTGAAGGTTCTTTAGATAAGATTTTGACTAGATTGAAAAGATCACGTGGTTTATTTAGCGATCTTTTCAGCGTATCAGTATGGAATTGTCTCATCTTGGCCATGACTGACTCTCTGTGCAAAGATAGGTGTACTCTATAGGCTGCTTGGTCTTCAGAAGAGTGTGAGCGACGCCATCGTTTCTCCAATTTTCTTAGGTGTGTGAGGGAGGCTCGTAGGTCAGGGGAGAACCAAGGAGAGGATTTTCTTTTCTTTAGGTTGTTGTCCTGGACTGGTTGTAGTGCAATGGTACTGATAGTGTTGTTCCAGGATGCGATCAGATTTTCGAGATTGAGAGAGGTGTCATGTAGGAGAGGGAGGGTTTCTGTAATTATATGCTCTTTGTTGAAGGTTTTGAATTTCCGAGATGTTACTTTTGTTGAGTCAATGGAGTTTTTGTTGATGTATGATGACTGTTTGCCATTGATGAGGATGGGGAAGGTGATTAAGTTGTGGTCTGACCAAGGTACTGGGGTTACAGAAGTGTCGAGTCTATTGTTGGAATCAAGGGCTGTCAGAGGAGCAAAAATCATGTCAAGGATGTTTCCTCTCTTGTGCGTGGGGGCTTCAACAATTTGTTTGTAGCCCAACTCGTTGATTGCTTCAAGGAGGGCTGAGGCATGGCTAGGATGCAGTGTTGGGAGATTGAAATCTCCTAATATCCAGTTGGGAATGTTGGGCTGGCGTGTGTTGGTTGCTAAGTCCAGAATGTTAGGAAGGTCATCCGTGGAGGGTGAGGGTGCTCTGTATATTAAATTGATGAAGCATTGCTCATTCGTGATGGTTAAGACGTCCATGCTGTTTGAGCTTGTGGAGTCCACAGTGTGGAAGTTTAGGTCATTCTTGGTAAGTATGAGAATGCCTCCACCTCTCTTGCTCTCTCTATGTTGGGAATGGACGGAGAAGTTGGGGGGTATGAGTTGGTTAAGGATCACATTATCTGTGTCGGATAACCAGGTTTCAGTTATCATGAGGATGTCTAGATTGTAGGAAGAGATTGTGTCAGTGATGACTGGCCATTTCTTGCGGATAGACCTTGCATTTATGAGGGCACAGTTTAAGCAAAAGGGTTGAAGGGGTTCCTTTTGTTTATTTTTCTTTGGTTGTTGAAGAGCTATATGTATTAGATGAGAGTGGCGTGTGGGGGCATCTATTCTTGAGTTGGGATAGGGAGATTCAGCCCTTCTTTTTCCATGACTCTGAAGTATTGGAATTTGGTGAGCTGTGTGATATAGTGCAAGGGCTTCGTTGAGCAAACATAGAAGAAGGAAAAGGCAGATAGCTAGGGTATTGAATGGTAGTGCCATTGGGGTTTTTGTTGATGTGGATGAGGTAACTTCTGTGAGGGATTGGAGGGGATATTATGTTTGTCATTGTGGATATGCTATTGTCAAAGGAGTAATTGGCAATGGGCTTCTGACAGTGGTGTTGAGTAGCTATATATTATGGAGAGATAATGGGAGAGCAAGTGAGACACTTTGTGGGAGTGTTACTGGTAACTGGGATAATTGAGTGCTAACTGGCCACAGTAAAAAGTGAAAGCTACAGAACCAGTAATAATTGCATGCAATAGTGATAATTGAATGGTACTGACAACAGTAAAAATAGGAAGCAGCAATGATACATGGATACTACTGGCAGCAGTAATAACTGGCTAAAAGGCTACTACTGGCAACAGTAATAAATGAATGCAAGTGAAAAAGAATACAACAATGATACATGGATACCATTGGCAACAGTACATAAATGGCTAAAAGGCTACTACTGGCAACAGTAATAACTGGCTAAAAGGCTACTACTGGCAACAGTAATAACTGGCTAAAAGGCTACTACTGGCAACAGTAATAAATGAATGCAAGTACAGTCAAATAAGTAGGCTGTGGAAGAAAAGTCAGTTGAGTCATATGAGGCGCGTATACTTGCTGTGGTTGAGATTGTATGGAGAGGGTAGGATAAGCTGGTTCCACCGTATTTGTATGTAGCTGTTGGACGCATTTGTGTGGACGCTTGTCTTAAGCAGGCTGTTCCTTTGGCTGTCCAGGGCTCGGTGGAGTGATGAGATCGGCGGATTTCTGGTGTTTTTCTCTCGGTCCCCGCCTAAGGGCCACGCCAAAGGGCCCTCTGGCGAGGCCCTCAGGCGCGGGCCCGCCAGGCGTGGGCGCGCCCGATGGTGCGAAGATCTTTAAATGTAGGCCTCTGCCCCGATTGGACAGCGCCCCGGTGGTGCTCCTCCTGCCGCCGGAGGCTCAATCCCCGGGCTGGGGAGAGCTGTGGATGGCGGTGGGAGGCCAAAGGAAGGGCGCCCGATGGCGCGAAGATCTTTAAATGTAGGCCTCTGCCCCGATTGGACAGCGCCCCGGTGGTGCTCCCAATACCCGGCCAATTGTAGATTTTTTATCCCTCCCACACAAAATATTTTTCCCCTCTCCATTTTACTCTCCCAGCCCCATCCCATTCTAATCCTCCCCCAACACCAGCTCCCTTCTAGTTCCAGCCTCACCCAGCATCCATTCCCTTCTAGTCCCTGCATCAGCCCATTTCCAGTCCTAGCCCCCCATTAGCCCATTTCCAGTCCTAGCCCCACCCCATCAACCCAATACCAGTCCTAGCCCCCCCATCAACCCACTTCCAGTCCTAACCCCCCATCACCCCATTTTCAGTTTAAGCCCCCCCTATAACCCATTACCAGTCCTAACCCCCCATCAGCCCACTTCCAGTCCTAACCCCCCATCAGCCCACTTCCAGTCCTAACCCCCATCAACCCATTTCCAGTCAGCCCCCCATAGCCCATTGCAAGTCCTAACCCCCCCCCATCAGCCCACAGTCCATTACCAGTCCTAACCCCATCAGCCCACCTGAAGTCCTAACCCCTCCCCATCAGCCCATTTCCTGTCCTAGCCCCCCCCCCATAGTCCATTATCAGTCCTAACCCCCCATAGCCCATTACCAGACAGCCCCATCAGCCAACAGCCCATTATCAGTCTTAACCCCCCCATAGCCCATTGCCAGTCCTAACCCCCCCATCACCACACAGTCCATTACCAGTCCTAACCCCATCAGCCCACCTCAAGTCCTAACCCCTTCCCATCATCCCATTTCCTGTCCTATCCCCCCATAGCCCATTACCAGTACTAACCCCCCCACAGCCCACAGCCCATTACCAGTCCTAACTCCATCAGCCCACCTCCAGTCTTAATCGCCCATCAGACTTGCAGTCCTAGCAACCCCCCCAACCCATTACCAGTCCTAGCCCCCCATAGCCCACTCCCAGTCCTAATCCCACCAGCCCTGTTCCAGTCCTAATCCCCATCACCCAATTTTTAGTTTAAGCCCCCCCCATAGCCCATTACCAGTCCTATGCCCCCATCAACCCACTTCCCGTACTAACCCCATCAGCCCATATAGACTTAGCTCCCCATTAGCCCACAGCCCCCCCCCCAGCCCATTACCAGTCCTAACCCCCCCAACAGCCCACAGCCATTACCACTCCTAACCCCCCCCAGCCCATCACCAGTCCTAACCCCCCCAACAGCCCACAGCCATTACCACTCCTAACCCCCCCCCAGCCCTTCACCAGTCCTAACCGCCCCAGCAGCCATCAGCCATTACCTCTCATAACCCCCCCAGCCCATCACCAGTCCTAACCCCCCCAACAGCCCACAGCCATTACCACTCCTACCCCCCCAGCCCATCACCAGTCCTAACCCCCCCAACAGCCCACAGCCATTACCACTCCTAACCCCCCCAGCCCATCACCAGTCCTAACCCCCCCAGCCCAGCGAATTATTTTTTACAAAACAAGCTGTCGCTACCTCTGCCGGGGCCGGGGCCGCCGTGGCAGAATCGAGTGTGCCGCGGGGCCCCCCCTGCCCAGCAGAGCCTGCCCTCCCCGGTATCACCTCTCTCAGCTGCCTCCCTCCAGTCACACGCGCTGGCTTTCAGAGCGCGAGGGAAGAGTTTTTCCCTCGCTGCTCTGTTTAAGCCCGCGGGGGCTGATGGGACTTCCCATCAGCCCCCGCGGGCTTAACAGAGCAGCGAGGGAGAAACTCACCTCGCGCTCTGAAAGCCGGCGCGTGTGACTGGAGGGAGGCAGCTGAGAGAGGTGATACCGGGGAGGGCAGGCCAGGCTCTGCTGGGCAGGGGGGGCCCCGCGGCACACTCGATTCTGCCGCGGCGGCCCCGGCCCCGGCAGAGGCAGCGACAGCTTTTTTTTTTTTTTTTTTAAATTTTAATGATGGATCAGAATGTTTTTTGCGCGGGGCCCCCTGAAACGCGGGGCCCTGTGCAAAAAACATTCCCGGTGGGCCCTTGCCAGCTGTGGGCCCTACGCCACAGCGTACGTGGCGTATAGGCAAATCCGGCCCTGCCCAGGCTGCAAAGAATAATCACCGTACTTCTCCTGAGGCGAGACCCGCTCCTTAGACGCCGTTTTCACAACCTCTGGTGAAACCGCGTTAATCCCCGCGAGAGGAGGCTCCGGCAAAGCAGTCCGGGAGGGAGGGAGACGTTCGTCGGGGGAGAGAGTAACCTCCAGGGCAGGCAGCTCCGAACTCACCTCCATCGAGGCCACTGCGCCCTCTCGTATCTCCCCAATCTGTTGCTCCGAAAGATGGACAAAATGATCCATAGGACCCAAGGTAACCGCTGGCTGAGACTTCGCAGGAGAAGCCTTTCGCCTGCCCTTCCGCTTAGGCATAATGTTTAGGAAAACGCTATCGCCGCCATCTTAACATCAGCCACTCCCCCCCCCCCCCCCCATAGTCAAAACATTTAATAGCATAATGGTTAGAGTACTAGCTGAAGAGCAGCATGGCCATGTTCAGATCCCAGTGTGGGCTTTTGCAATCTAAGGCTAGTCACTTAATTCTCTATGCTTTCTGGGTGTTTTAAGGTCAAAACAGGCACTTTCCTGATGACTTTTCATGCCTGGAACAGGTGTAAACATTGAAGCCCCTGCAAATATTTCTGAGATTAAATGGGGATTTGTAAGTACATTGCCACTCCCTGGACATGCCTCTGCCACACCCCTCTGCTTACTAGGACATCCTTGCACCAGAGATGCCTGCAAACATCATTTGTGGAATGACTACAGAGAAGAGTCCATGTGCACGTCCTCAGACATCCAAATCACAACTAAACTTTTAAAATGACTCAGTCTAAATTGGAGGTGACCGGGGTCTTGATCATGTGTACAGAGAGGGAGGGACAAATTTTGCTGATATTATAGAGAAAGAACCTACAGATTTCAGCTATCTCTTATATATGGGCAGAGGCTGAGAGAGGAGTCAAATATGACCCCAAGGTTGTGAGCTGAGGAAACAGGGAGAATGAGAGTGTTGGGACTGATATGTAACAAGATTAATGTGGTTAGCAGATCTGCTACCCACGTTAATCACATATTCTGTGGCACCAGCATGGTTAATACCACTAAATATCTATAGGTGCTGCCGCTAGGTGCCCCAATGCTAACTGGCTAGCATTGGGGTGTTCTGAGGGTGGAGCAGGGGTGATAACAAAGGATAACTAGTCACTGGCGATATTCAGTCACTGCTTGGTTATCCCTCAGCAGTGAAAGTCAGGCACAGCAAAGGCTGGTATACGTTTTGCTGCCAAAGCTAACTGGGCAGTGCCTGAATATGGCTACTATATGGTTAGCTTCTTGACTATCTGGCTGACCTGGAGATTCAATACAAGGTTAGAAGCTGCAGTCAAGTCTTGCTGAATATCTACTGTTGGGTAGGAGTTGTGAAGTGGTTCCCAAGTGTTCCTGGAACAAATTAGCTAGCAATGGGAGGCATCTCTCTCTGCTATCTGTAAAGAGAAAGGACTGCTAAAATAATTAGATCAGAGTCATTTACAAGAACACTGGAGGTCGAAACGGCTGTTCTTTTCTCTCAACACCTTCTCATGGGATCTCTAAGTAAAAACCTTCCTTTGGAACGGGATTGAGGATCCGTTTAACTGTTCTGTTCTGTTGGGATGAAGGTGTAAGTCCTAAATGTTTATAACCTAATTTTTACTAACATGCATTAACATGTTAATGCATTTTATTGTGATTTAATGCACATTAAATAATGCAAGCCCCATTATTCTCTCTGTGGCCTATTTACTAAATATGCACTTAAATTAAATTAATGCACAGTAATGGCTATTAATTTGGTTAAATCATTAATGCATGTTAGTGAATGAGGCTCTTAGGATAGTACAATTGAGATTAATTACTAGAGTTAACAAGGGATGTGTCGGATATGTACAATATAAGAAGCAGAGTCTATATTAATGGCGATGACCTATGGTTGTGAATTTTATTTGTCCTATAGTGTTTCAAGCTATAATTTCCATACCTTAACAGCTATCTACTTCTTAAAATAGAGAAAACCTGATTCCCCACTGGCAGGTCGAAATGGACTGGACAGCCCATCACTGGATTACAACAGTTTTCCTATAAGAAGTGCTCAAGAAGGCTTATTGAAGATCACATAGGATGTATAGTCTTTGTGGAGGTTTCTTAGGATGTGCAGTTTTCAGATGATCTAGTCTGACTACCCAGCTGAAACCAACTGAGGACGTTGCAGCTATATTAAAAAGCATATATTAGAAGCAAGAAAAAGAAACCTGAGACATCTGAAGACAATGCCTGGTTTGTCTAGGTAGGAAAGGGATGTCCAAATCTGGATGTTCAAAATTAGCAGAGTATTTTAGAAAAGGCTCACTGAATAGGGAACCTTTGTAAAATAACACAGGTACACTAAAAAAAATTTTTTTTAAACTGCCTCTAATGTTTCGATTGATTTTTACGTTTTTTGGTGCGCTGAATCCAAATCTGGTAACCAATTTGCTCCATCACGTACAGATGTTTTGCTACATTGGGTTAGCAGTTTGAGGTGAACGTTTCAGATTGAGTGCGATCGAGATAAAAGTTTCTTGGATGAATTCTTTATACTAATTGTTTAGTAGTTATTCAAATAAGAATAAAGAAAATTGTAACAAGGCAGCACATAAGAATAGAGTAATGTCAACAAAACACACTGTGATGGTAGCAAAATTGTCTGCACTTAAAACAGCCACATACATGTGCACAAACACTGAGCATATAAGAGCGAGGTTAGACACAAAGCAAAGCAAAGAAATGTGCAAAAAATGTTGTACAGGTATGTATGTAAGAATAGAAAACGCAAACCGCACCATTGCAATACATGAAGACAAACACCCGATGGTGTGAAAATAAAATTCTAATAAATGAGATCCGACACTGTGGTAATAACTAGCAAATTTTTATTTCAAAGTTTAGTAAAAACACGATATTTGTCAACACAGTTTAGATTTTAAAGTCATTCTTGGGTCAATCAATCTCCTGGTGGGCCCGTTTCTTCTTCCCCCGAATGCTTCTCTTGGTGCGCTGCTTGGCGTATTTTTCATCTGGGGTTTCCCGCAGCAGCAACCAGCAGAAATCAGCCATCATAGTGGTGTTCCATCTTCCTTGGTACCTTCTCTCTGCGTCCTTGATGTCCTGGTGAAACCTTTCACCTTTTCTTCACTGTACGCCCCCATGTTTTCGGGAAAGTAGTTCACATGGGAGTGCAAGAAATGGACTTTCAGGCTCATGTTACAGCCTTGTTTTTTTTTTTTTTTTTTAAACTTTTATTTTCATTTTACAACAAGCAAAAAGAAACAACACACCAAAGGAAACAAATACAAGCATACAATAAGGAAAAAGCAACCCCAATTAACCCCCCCCCCGATGCGTCGTCTCTAAGCTGATAAGTATCATCATATAAGCGCTTACAAACAACAGTTATTGTACATCAAACAAACAGAAATAGTATCTACGATACAGAATGATCATGTGACAGAGATTAACACAGATTTAAACAGTCAAATGAGAGCATTTAGCAGTTTGAACATAGTCGTTGAGCATCTTCCATTTAGACAAGTGGTGGGGGGTCTGAGCGGAAGAGGCTGACATACGAGGTATTTGCTCATATTTACTGTAGAGACAGACATGATTCCACCATTCATTGGGGCTCAGATGGGAGCTATTTTTCCAGTATTTCGTAATTAGGGAAATAGCTATGCCCAGCATAAAGTCTAAAAGGAAGTAAGCCGATTTGGGAAGAGAGGGGATCCCCGCAGCTGAGCGGAGTCCCACTATCTTCCAAGAGAGGGGCTCCTGAAAGTGCAAAATAGATTGAATACGACCCCAGACCCGACTCCAGTAATACTGTAATGCGGGGCATTCATACATAACATGAGTTAGTGAACCAATGGCCGCATGGCATGTCCAGCATCTATTGCTCTGGGTGGCGTTCCATTTGGCTAACCTGTCAGGAGTATAGAAACAGCGGTGGGCTAGAAAGAAAAGTGTCTGAGTGAGTGAGGCGGATCGAGAGACCCGTGTCACCTTGCTCCAGACTAGGCTCCATTGCTCCGGGGTCAAAGTTACATGCATTTCCCGCTCCCAGGATTTCTGTGCTGTAGGAGGGCCTCTATTTACAGTATTACATAAAGTTTTGTAAAAGTTAGATGCCACACCCGATGAGCTCCCGATAGATCGGATTATCTCCGACAATCCTTGGGTATGGGTTTCCGATGGCGGGAGCACCTTAGCACTCCGAAGACAATGCTGAAGTTGCACCAACTGAAAGTAGTGTTTCGCTGGGAGACCAAATTCAAGTTGTAATTCGCTAAAAGTTTTCCAGCGACCATCATAGAACAGTTGATTAGGGATCCAAATGCCCCTAGTGTACCAGGGGCTCCACGCCATCGGTTTATTTTGTATTTGAAATCGAGCATTGTGCCAAAGCGGGAGTCTATCTAGCGGACAAAGTCGGGGGTCTAGAGATTGCTCAAGGGTATTAAAGGCACCTAAAGTGTCTAAGAGCATTGGTGGATAGTGGGAGTCTGATGGGAGAGTCATACCAGGGAGATAAGTAAGAGGAATTGGTTTGCAAAGGTCCTCCTCTATATCTAGCCACACAGGTCTACTCGGTGTGAGGTCTTCCAGCCAACGAGCGCCTTGTTTGAGAAGAAAGAATGGTGGTATTTCAGGAAATCAGGGAATCTGACACCACCATTTTCTTTATCTGCTTGTAACTTATGTTTCGCTATCCTAGGTGTCTTGTTTTGCCATAAGTATCTAGTCAGAAGACCCTCTAAATCTTTATATGTACGTCGAGGTAGGAGACATGGCAGCATTTCTAAAATGTAGTTCACTTTGGGAACAATCATCATTTTAATGGTTTCTAGGCGGCCCCACCAAGTAAGTGTTAAAGGAGTCCAGCGTTGAGTAAGCGCCCGGACCTTAGAGGTTAAGTCTTTAGCATTAAAGGTGATGGTGTCTTCCAAAGGAGAGCAGTAGTGCACCCCAAGGTATTTGACCATGCGAGGTTGCCATAAAAAGGGAAAGGATTGCATATCTGCCTGATGGATCAGAGGATTTAGTGGAAAGGCTACCGATTTGGTCCAATTTATCTTATAGCCCGAGAGTTGTGAGTAGTTACCAATTTGCTCTAGGACAGCCGGCACTGAGTCTAGGGAGACAAAGAGCATAAGGTCATCAGCATATGCTGAAATTTTGATTTCCCTATGAGAGAAGGGGACTCCATGAATATCCTTGGATTGCCGGATTAGTAAAGCTAAGGGTTCGAGTGCGAGATCGAAAAGAAGTGGAGACAGTGGGCATCCCTGGCGAGTACCGCGTTGCAGGGGAAATGGCTGAGACTTTAAAGCATTAGCACAGATACTAGCTGTAGGCTGTGCATACATGATTCGGAGACAACGGAGAAAGCCTTCTCCGAATCCGTACCAGCGGAGAGTTGCAAACAAGAAGGGCCATTCTAAGCGGTCGAAGGCCTTCTCAGCATCAAGTGAGAGGCCAACCAATGGTCGATCAAGATTAACTGCGGCAGTCAGTACATGACATAGAGTCCTAGCATTATCAGCAGTTGATCGTACGTTTATGAAACCGCATTGATCTGGGTGTATTAAAGTAGACATCTTGTCGGAGAGCCGGGTGGAGAGAATAGTGGCAAATATTTTATAGTCTGCGTTTAGTAGGGAAATTGGACGATAATTAGCCGTTAGTTGCGGATCTCTCCCCTCTTTCTCAAAAACTACTACATTTGCCATTGAGAAGGATCCAGAAGGAGATCCCTCCTCGGCCAGAGCAGAAAAATAAAGTTTCAAAAACGGAGCTAAGTCAGTGTTAAAAGTTTTGTAGAATTCAGCTGGGAGACCGTCCGGGCCTGCGGCTCGACCTGTGGCACATCTCTTGAGTGCAGATTGAATTTCTGATAAAGTAAATGGTTTGTCCATGGCCTCTCTATCTTCGTCAGATAGGGTCGGCCGTTGTACCCCTGATAGTAGTCGTTCAAATGCTTCTGGCTCGAAGTCACATTCAGATTGATAAAGCCGAGTATAAAAATCACGAAAGAGTTCTAAGATTTCTGTATCTTTAGTGAACAGGCTCCCCCCCGACGGATTGCGGAGAGCGGTAATGCGCTTGGCTTCTTTTTGACCTTTCAGAGCATTGGCTAACAATTTGCCAGCACGGTTATTTTCCCGATAGTACATCCCTTGTTGTGATTCAATATTTTTAGCAGCAGCGGTATATAAAAGCTGATTGTATTGAAAATGAAGGCGTTGTAAGCGAAGTAAAATACATGGGTCAGTACGGGACGTGAGGAGACGCTCTCCAGCTTGTATCTGTTGTTCTAGAATCAGTAAATGTTGCTTTCTTTGTTTCCCCTGTCGAATTTGATAGCTAGTTATAGTTGCACGGATGGACGCCTTGAAACCCTCCCACCAAGCCCAGCTCGCAGTGTCATGGGGTGAATTAAAATGAAAGTAGTCTTGGATAGCGGCCTTTATGTCAACCTGAAAATCTTTTTGGTCTAGTAGGGATCTATCAAAAAACCTAGCACGGGGATGTTCACCTTGCGTAGTGACATGTAATGAGAAAGATATGGCAGCATGATCTGAAATATGGAGAGGATGAATCCTAGCCATGTCCACTTGGGATATCAGTGCTTTGGAGATAAGAAAAAAATCTATTCTAGATTGTGAGTGATGGGGGGCTGAGAAAAAGGTGAACTCTAAGTCGGAGGGGTGAAGCAGCCTCCATATATCTACTAACGCTAGATCTTTCATCAGAGCTGTAAGGGTATCAAGACTCTTGGGTGGACCACTCGTTCTAGGCGGCAGTCTATCTATCAAAGGATCAAGTACTTGGTTGAAATCGCCGCCAAGTATTAATGGAGTATTGGCAGAGGCCTGTGCCAACTGCGCAATACTTGCATAGTAAGCAGGGTTATCCACATTCGGAGCATAAATACAAATACACGTGAATTCACTATCTCCAACCTTAAGGTGTGCACGGGCCCATCTACCCTCCTTATCAGAACTAGTATCCATTACAGTAGCTTGCAAAGACTTCTTAACCAAGATGGCTACCCCACACCGTTTGGAAACGGCGGGAGAGTAGGCAGCCACCATGTAAGGCTTAGCATTAAGTTTCAGTGTTTCAACGGAGTTTAAATGCGTTTCCTGAAGAAAACACTAAATCAGCATGTTCATGATTAAGATAGCTAAGGATTTTCTTTCTTTTGATTGGACTATTGATGCCTTTTACGTTCAGTGATAAGATCTTACATAAGGCCATTCAGAAGGGTTAAAAATTCTGAGAAAGAAACATGATAACGCACATAATTGCACAATGTCCCTCATATTAACTGTATATGGCTGTACACATGACATGATAGAAAATAAGCTAATGAAAAACAATGAAGCGCCCCATATAACAAAATAAGCACCGAAGTGCATTAGAGAAGAAGCAGAACCCCAGAAATTACTGGCGACCATATGTCTGCGGGGAGAAACCCCAGAGAAGGCCTAAATTGAAACATATAACCTGTATAGCTGTGCGTGCTCCGAATCCAACCGAGGTGCACATCATGGAGGGAAAGGAGACCAAGAAAGTTATATATAGAAAGAAAGAAAAGTCCAGGCAGTCTCTGTTCCAGGCAGTGATCACCGCGTCGGGCCATTCAAAATGGCGGGCAGATCCGGCGGATTACAGATCCAAGTTGTTGGATTAGCGCATCTGGTCTGCTTCTTTGGAATCTAAAAATGTTGCTAGCAGATCAGGATCTTCGAAGGTTCTAGTTTGGTTATGGAGAGTCACTCTGAGCTTCGCTGGATACAATAGGCCAAAGCGAGCCTGTAGCTGTTGAAGTCTAGGTCGAAAAGCAAGGAGTCTCTTCCGACGGTCAACTGTGGGCTTTGCCAAGTCAGGGAAGAAGGAGACTTTATGACTTTCAAACTCCAGATGATGATTCGCCCGGGCAGCATTTAGAATTTGCTCAACTTGCTGATATCTCAGTAAGCGAAAGATGATAGGCCGGGGGGTCGTCCGATTGAGCGCCATGTTGGTAGGAACACGATGTGCTCGGTCAATTTCCAGATCTCTGTGAAAAGTGATCTTCAGCAAGGAGGGAAGAGTTTTGACCAGGAATTCTCTTATATCTCCTGCTTCCGCCCCCTCCGGTACTCCAATGAGTCTTACATTGTTGCGACGGGCTCGATTATTGCTATCCTCTAACTCTTTTTGAAGATTCTGTATCTGACGCTCAGCCTTGTCCAGTTTCACCAAGCGCACCGCGTGCGAGTCGAGGACCCCCGCCATGTTGTCCTGCCGTAGTGAAAGACCTTCAAGCCGGTCCTGAAGCATACCGAAATCTTCTCGCATGGCTCGGAGCGCTTCTCCGTTGGACTGTACCAGTTCCTTCACACCGCGTATTTCCTCCAAGATCTCCTGTTGCATTTCGGGGTTTTCCCGAAGTGGAACCATCTTTTGTGGGGAAGACAACTCTGTTTTGGAGCGTTTTCCGTGTGAAGAAGAGGGAGACCCGAAGTCTAAGCGCGCTGGTTTGTGGGCCGCCATCCCCCCCGAGGCACCCCGGTAAGTTCGGAGCAAAATATTAAGTTTATGTAGGTATTAAGTCAGGATTCTGAGTAGGCCCCTCGGGAGCTTCAGCGCGAAGCGTCTAACCCGCTGGACATCAGGCTCCGCCCCCCCACAGCCTTGTTTTTTGAAGGCATTGAGCATCCTGGCAACAATATCCTTATAGTTCTCATCCCGCCTGTTCCCCAAGAATTTGAGAACAACATCCTTAAAGGAATCCCAGGCTTCTTTTTCCTTCTCAGACATCGTTTCAGCGAATGCTCCATCTGAAATGAGTTTCCTTATATCAGGGCCAACAAACACTCCTTCCTTTAGCTTTGCTTCAGAAAGTCGGGGGAACTTTGAGCAAAGGTACCGAAAGCACTCACCATCTTTTGGAAGGGACTTGATGAATTGCTTAATGAGACCCAACTTAATGTGGAGAGGTGGTAATAGAATTTTATCACGAGGTACCAAGCTCTCATGAAGAACATTTTTCTCACCGGGTCTCAAATACTCCCGAATTGGCCAGTCTTTTTTCCCCCAGTGTTGGTCGCGGGCCCGGCTATCCCACAAGCAAAGGAAGCAGGGATATTTGGTGAAACCGGATTGCTGCCCTAATAGCATGGATAGAATTTTAAAGTCTCCACAAATCATCCACTTATGCTCATCATAACGAATCTTCTGAAGAATCAGGGCCAAATTCTCGTATTTTTCTTGGAGAATAACAGAGTGAGCAATAGGAACTGAAGCGAATGTGTTGCCATTATGAAGAACAACACCTTTTATGCTGTCTTTTGACGAATCAATGAACAGCCGCCATTCAGCAGGATCATACTTGAGTTTAAACTTTTCCATCACTCCGTATATATCGTTGCAAAATACCAAATCTTCCTCTTTGCTGAAATACTTCAAAAATTCTGTCTCGCGGTTGCGGTACCAATAAAAAGTTGTTCCTGGTGACAATCGATTTTTCTGTTTAAGCCGAGAACCTAGCAGTTGGACAGCAACTTTTGGGAGTCCTAAATCCCGGACTAAATCATTCAATTCAGCTTGAGAGAAAAGTTCAGGTTTCGGATCTGGTTCAGTTTCAAACTCGGAAGTACTGGACTCATCGGGAAAAGCCATCTGATGAGTCTCATCATGATCAGAACCGTCCACACAAATATGATCCAAAGATTTTGGTGGTTCAGGCACAGGTACTTCGTTGCTATGAGGCATAGGCCTAATTGCTGAGGGAAGGTTGGGGTAACTTATTACGTTCTTATTTTTTAAGTTGTATCCCTTCACAATGCAAGAGCAAAAATAGCAGTCACTGCTGTGGTCTCTTTGTTCACTCCACATCATAGGTATTCTGAAACAAAATGCTTGTTTTTTACCTTTCATCCATAAGCGTAGATCTTCCTCACATGTCTTGCACACTTTGTGAGGAGCCCACGGTTTGTCTTGATCGCCTAACTTCAAACCGAAATAGGCAAAATATACTTTTTAAATAAATGCAGAAATGTTACTCTGCCGCTTTTTCACAGTATATTCCCCACAAATAAAACAAAAACTGTCCGGAGAGTTGACGCAACCTCTGGCTCTGTGAGCCATCACAAATACACAGCACTGCAAACTACAACTGTAGTGAACCACTTCGGAATAAAGCTGGATTACGACTGAGCAAACAAAAGGTAATAATGAACTTGCAAGAAACTGAAATTTGACAGGAACGTTCATGTCGCAACCACCGTGTTTGAGCGAGTGAACGAGGCGAGGCGAACAGGAAAGAACATGCGCCAGCGCGAGTACTGGATTTAGCCCCCCGCCTCCCAATTGTCCTGTTAATGTATAAAATGAATACAAAACACTCTAAAATATCATGAGGGAGTGTTTCTAGTTAGTTAACCATTACAACCTCTATTTTGGGCCAAGAAAATAAACTGCAGTCGGCTAAAAAGAAATTATGTGAACATTCCTTATATGGGTAAGAAATCTAATTTTGCAAGAAAACGTGACGTGATGGAACATTTTGGCTATTTTTCCTGGATTCAGCACCCCAAAATCTATAGGAATCAGTTGCAAAACTGGAGGCAGTTTTTTGGTAGTGTACCTGTGTAATTATAAGGTCATGTACATGCAAAGAATCATGTGTAACCCTCCCTCCTTTTCAGTGTGGTCCTTGCAGCTGCTTTGATCGGCATGGCAGCTAAGGGGGAAGACTAATCCAATGAGCCTTTTTGAAGTGTTTTTATTGGTCTTTACTGGACAAATGTGCTAAGGCAACATTCCTTGGAGGAAATTTGAGGACAGCTGAAAACACCTCTCTGATGAATGTAACATAAGGAAACATAAGCAGGATGGTGTATATTTATAGTTGTTGATATGGAAGGACAGACTAGATAGGCCAAGTGGTCTTTTTCTGTCGTCATATTTCTATGTTTCTATTTATTTGTCTGTTTTTATACTGTTTTCTCTGATAATCAAAACAGTTTGCATGCAACAATTTCAATCAAAGTTTGTTACATAGAACATTGAACTAGATGAAGAATTTTATTAAACATATTTACAGGTGCATAAACAGCTAGAAGCTCTACATAATATGTAATATGTAATCCTCCTTGACCTGGAGAATACCAAGGGAGATATGGTGAGTAAGAGTATTTACAGTTTCAAACAGGTCTGTAAGGTATATGCTGCATGAATGTGGGTATGCAATATCTATTGATATGTTTCGTGTAAGTGTGGCTTGTTGGGACTCTTCTGGTGCAGTTTCCTAAGTGAATGCATCTGCTAGAGAAGTGTTTAGTATTTGATTTCTTTGGCATCATATGTTTACTCTTTGAAAAGTTCTCTGAGCAAGTAGGTCTTTAATTATTTACGGAATGGCGTGAGTTCAGTGATACCTCTTAACTTTTCAGGAAGGTCATTGCAGAGACCTGGTGCATACATAGAGAAAGCTCTTTTTCATGTGGTCTGATTGCTTTTTGTTATTTCCGATGATAGGGCTAGTATGTTTTGCATGCATTTTTGTTTGCTTCTGTTATATGATGTTTCATGAATGATGGATTTCAAGTATGTTGATGATAGATTGTATTTGATCTTGAATATGTTTATTAATGACTTTTATCTGATTTGACTTGTTAGTGGCAGCCAATGCATTTGTTTGAATATCGGGGTAATGTGATCAGCTTTTGTCACTCCCATTATAATTCATGCAGCTGTGTGCTGTGCTATTTGTAGTTGATGTAAAGTATATTTGGGAAGTCCTTGGAAAATGTTATTACAGAAGTCAAGCTGTGGGAAGATTAGGGTCTGGAATACTTTGCGGAAGTCATATGCCAATAAGAGTGGTCATGGGTTCTGTAGGATTATTATTTTGTTGACTTCCAGCTCTGCATTATTGACTCTTAGGGTTGGCCCAAGGGGGGTGCGGGGCCATGTGCAGAGACTCATTGTGGGGCCTCATTTGCATAAATATTTGCATAATGCTACCATACACTAACTTTTAGCAAACACGCCTTTTAATGAGTATATGGATAAAGAAAGACTAAAAGATTTCTACAATTACTATAATCCAATGCCAACCGCCAGGCACATTAGGAACTACTGCAAACACTGCCATTTAGAACCCATAGCAAATCCGCCGTATTCTAACAGCTCTACCAGGACTCACAAAGCACCATACTCTACCTATCAAAAAGCAACACTGCAAATATTAAAGCAATACATTTCAGAGAATAACAATATATGACCTACTGGGGAAAGAGAACAAGTGGCAATGTCAAATAGGAATTACATAAACAGAATACCTCAGCTCAGTTACACATGTAGAACATAGACCATCACCAAACAAGGAATCACAATTTAGAAACAGGAAGACAATTAAACTGGGAACCTCAAAAACCAAACTTGGAATGTACAACACTGTAGAAATAAAACTATAAATTAATTTCCTCTTGTACTAAACAAAGCACAGACGTTATTGATGCACATTTCCCAGAGCTGACATATTCCAGTTAATAAATTCAAAATAAAGAGATATTTTTCTAGTTTTTGTGCATTTTTTTTTCAGTTGCAATTTCTGCAGCCACTTTCTTCTGGTTTCTTCGTGTCTTCTGCTAACTCTCCATCGTCTGCTCTCCATTTGTCCTTTCTTCTCTCTTCTAGGTTTTTTTTCCATTCTCTCTCTACATCTGCTTTAACATACTATTCTTTTGCTTTTTGCTCTTTCCTCATTCCTATTTCATCCACTCAAATTTTACCCCTCCATCCTCAGTCCCCACTCACTATACCAATACCCGGCCAATTGTAGATTTGTCTTCCCTCCCACACAAAATATTTTCCCCCTCTCCATTTCACTCTCCCAGCTCCATCCCATTCTAATCCTCCCCCAACATCAGCCCCCTTCCAGTTCCCACCCTACCCAGAATCCACTCCCTTCTAGTCCCCGCATCAGCCAATTTCCAGTCCTAGCCCCCCATCAGCCCATTTCTAATCCTATCCTAGCCACACCATCAGCCCATTTCCAGTCCTAACTCCCCCATCCATTTCTAGTCCTATTTGAGTCCCTCCATCAGCCCATTTCTAGTCCTTTCCTAGCCCCACCATCAGCCCATGTCAAATCCTAGCTCCCCTCCACTCAGCCCATTTCCAATTCAAGCCCCCCATGAGCCTACATCCAGTTCTAGTCCCACCATGAGTCCATTTCAATCCAAGCCCCCACCACAGCCCATTTCCAAACTTAGCACCCCCAACAGCCCATTTCCAGTCCTATCCTAGCCCCTCCATCAGCCCATTTCCTGTCCTAGCCCCCCCCACTCAGCCCATTTCCAGTCCTAGCTTCCTCCCCTCACAGCCCATTTCCACTCCAAGCCCTCTCCCCATCAGCTATTTGAAGTTCAAGCCCCCCTTCCACTCAGGCCATTTCCATTCCAAGCCCCCCTCCCCATCAGCTATTTGCAGTTCAAGCCCCCCCCCTTCCACACAGCCCATTTCTGGTCCTAGCAACCCCCAAGCCCATTACCAGTCCTAGCCCCGCCATAGCCCATTACCAGTCCTAAGCCCCCCATCAGCCCACTTCCAGTCCTATCCCCCCATCACCCTATTTCAGTCTTAAGCCCCCCAATAGCCCATTACCAGTCATAACCCCCCATTAAGCCCCCCATCAGCCCACTTCCAGTCCTAACCCCACCATCTGCCCATTTCCTGTCTTAGCCCCCCCATAGCCCATTACCAGTCCTAACCCCCCATCATCCCACTTCCAGTCCTAACCCCCCCATCAGCCCATTTCCTGTCTTAGCCCCCCCATAGTCCATTACCAGTCCTAACCCCCCTCCCATAGCCCAATGCCAGTCCTAACTCCCCTCCCCCTCATCAGCCCAGGTAGATTAAAAAAACAAACTGGCTGCTGCTGCCGCTGCTGCCTTGTCAGCAGCAGAATCAAGCGTCCCGTGTGCCCCCCCCCCCCCTGCCTGGCAGAGCCATCCCTGCAGCATCAGCTCCCAAAGCGCGGGCTTTTCAGAGCCACAAAGGGAGAGTTTCCCTTTCTCGCGGCTCTGTTAAGCCCGCCGGGGCTGATGGGAAACAGGAACTCTCCCTTTGTGGCTCTGAAAAGCCCGCGCTTTGGGAGCTGATGCTGCAGGGAGGTCTCTGCCCTGTAGGGGGGCCCCGCTGAACTCTTGATTCTGCCGCTGCCACAGCGGCAGCGGCAGCAGCAGCCAGTTGTTTTTTTTTTAAATTTACCTGGGCTGATACAGAATGTTGTTTGCGCGGGACCCTCTGAAATGCGGGGCCCTGTGCAAACAACATTCTTGCTCAATGGACGGGCCGGCCCTGCTCTTAGTAATTTAGGGGGTTTAAATGCTTTGTTTTAACAGATGTATAGTATTCTGTTTATAGAGATGTATGTTTATTGCAAGCCTGTGTTCTGTTAGCCATTGCATGATTTCATTGAAGCAGTTTATTATTTTAGTCTGCTCTGGGTTTGATATGTTCTATGTTGTTGTACAGCCTGACATCATCAGCATATATATGGTAGTGTATTTTGTGTCTATGGAAGATGGTGCATATTGGTGGTATGTATATGTTAAAGAGTAAGGAAGATAATGCTCATCCTTATGGAACCCCTTGATATTGTTTATATGGAGTGGATCTATGTGGTCCTACTTTCACTTGTTGATAGCAGTCTGTTCGATATGATTGGAACCAGCTGAGTGAGGTATTTTCAATTCCAATTTCTCTTAGTCTTGCAAGAAGGAGGTTGTGGTTGATGGAGTCGAATGCTGACGCTACATTTAGGAAGATTAGTATAAATCCCTGGTTAGGCATTATAATACCCTTTATGAGTACATCAGTTAGTGAAGTTATGAAAGTTTTGACCCCATGGTATGGCCTGAAGCCATGTTGGTATGGGTCCAGTGGGGCATGTGTGTTGAGGTGGTTTTGTAGCTGTTGTTGAGCTACTTTCTCAAATATTTTCAAGAGGAAGGGTAGGCTACATATAGGTCTGTAGGATGCTGGGTCTTTTTTAATCTGTGATGAGGGTTTTTAGCATTGGGTGCACTGAGGACATCTGCAGTTCTCTTGGTATGTAGCCTTGGTCAAGAAAGAGTTGCATTAGTTTGAAGAATATGGTGGACAGCTCAGCTCTGGTTATATTGACAGGACATGTGTCTAGTGGCGATGTGGTAGTGTTCAGATTGTTGATTATGTGTTCTATGTCTTCTTTGGTGAATGAGTTGAAGGTTTATTATTGTGTGTTAGTGGAATTGTGTTCTTGCATTGTTTGAATTTTTTTGTTGTTGCATTTGATTTTGTTCTGGAAGAATCCTGCCAGTACTTGTGCCCACATGGCCTATCTAGTCAGTCCTTCCATATCAACTACAATAGTTCCCTAGTTTCCTTTCCTTCTGTATTTGTCCCATGCTTCTTTGGATTCAGATAGGAGGTCATTCCAGAAAGTGAATAAGGCTTTGTATGTGTACTGAGAATGTTTATCTCTCCAAACCATCTACGAACATATTCCAGTACATAACCCTGCTGCAGACATTTAACTCACTAAAACAGGGGTCTCAGAATGAGTCCAGGAGGGGTAGAATGGGGGTGTGGTTTTCTGCAGAGATGTGTAAAGCGTATTCAGGAAAGGCCCGTGGAAATTTTGGAAGGTCCCTGCAGATGTGCCCGTTATACCTGGTGAGACAAGGAATAAGGCCAGTACTTAGAAAATTTTCTGCTGTGTTTTTATAAAAGTGGTGACTAGTCTATTCTGAAATGGTGGACTGCAGTATGGAAAAACACCACAAGATGCATTTATAATGAACAGAAATCAAAGACGTGGGAATCTTGTAAGCAAAAGAAGCATTATTAACTACCCTGAAAGAAATATTAAGAAGAGCAATAGTGATTACTCTGGCCTTGTTGACATTTGCTGTTTGTTCTAAAGGATCTAATCTAGGGGACTCTAACAATTCCTGTGTCCTGAAAAACTGAACTGTTGATGTACGAATATTATGTGAGTGAGTATGGAAAGAATTCATTTTTGGTGAGAAATGGGGATCATATTTTTAGTCCTTAACTGCATGCTATTCTGTTAGAGTTGATGTGATGTGTTGCCTTCTTGACATTCCCATCAGGATTCTAGCAGCTGTATTCTGTACTAGTTGAAGTGGGTATAGTGCTTGTTTTGGCAGCCCTTGGTATAGAATGTTGCTGTAGTCAAGATGGGACACTTTGATGGTCTGAAAAATTGATCTGAAGTCATTTTATTGCAGTAATAGTCGTAAATGCTAGAGGGATTTAAGTTTCATGTATGTAGGTTGTATTGGCTGATTTCTTGATGTGAGAAAGCATGTTGAGGTTATGGTCCAAGTATTATTCTGAGGTATTTGAGTTTGCTTTTTATCATAATTTCTGTGCTTTGGAGCATGAGTTTCTCTGGTGGTTTGAAGGAGGGGTCTCTTGTGACCAGAAGTGCCTCTGTCTTGCTATTATTTACTGTTAGGTTAAGTTCTGCGAGGCGGTCTGTGATGGCTGAGAGGCAATCAGAGATGGTCGAGAAGTCTGGAGTAAGAGTGTGGTAGGGCATGTAGAACGTGTTTTCGGCATATAGATGAAAATGCATTTTGAATTTCCTCAGTATATTGCAAATAGGCTGAATGTAGATGTTGAATAGGAGGGCTGATAATGCTGAACCCTGTGGTATGCCCTGTTTTAGCTTGAAGTGGTTGGATTTGTCATGACCAACGTTTACATGTAGCATTCTATTAGTGAGGTAAGAGGTGAATCAATTTATTGTATTCTTATGGAGACTTATGTCACTGAGCTTTGTAAGTAGTTTGTTGTGTGATAGTGAATCAAATGCGGCACTGATGTCCAGAAAGATCATAATAAATCCTAGATGTGGCCTGCCAGCAAGGGAAAGATTACCCAAGCTAAATTTAACATCTAAGGTTAAAAGTATGATAATTAAGATGAATAATGCCATTTATTTATATCACCAAAATTAATCAAATACAATATAGTGCAGCTAAAATTATTACTGTGATAATACTACCAACTAAAGTGCAAGGCCAGAAGAAAAAGAGAACAATAACTGTTCCTCCTTGGAAAAAGTGCATCAAAGGAAAAATATAATCATTGCATGGAGAGGTATCCCTGATAGGTGAGTATCTAGAAGGGTTAAGATCATCAAAGATATTACAAAAGATCCAAGACATCAAGCTGAAGCATGTTGCATTGATAGAAGACCTGAAATGTATATGTTCCAATAATAAATTGAAAATAGCGGCAGAAGTGCAAAAGCTTTGAAGATATGAAGAAAATAGAGAAAGATATCAAAGTAAACTATTTAGAGAAAAACCAAATCAATTCTACAGGGAATTGGGAAAGAGCATTAATCTGGTAAAAGTAGTACTAGCCACAGCTGAAACCGAAACCTTCTGGAGAAAGCTATATGAGGACCCTATACAGCATAATCAAGAAGCAGAATGGTTACCCTGCATACAGGAACATTTAGAAAAATCAAACATCAAACCTATGGAATGGCCTGTAGTGACAAAGAAAGAATTGGGAAGCAGGTTAAAATGAGCCCCAAACTGGAAGAACCCTGGCCCAGATGGAGTAACTAACTTTTGTCTCAGATAACATCACTCCACCAAGACCTGGTAAACTGCAAAAATAATTGTTTGAGCAGCCAGACTTAACACTGCAATGCCTTCCTACAGGAAGAATGTTTCTTCGTCTGAAGGGAGACCCAAGTAACAGTCCTAAAAGTTTTAGACCAATAACCTGCTTACCTACAATCTATAAGCTGTTTACTGCAATAGATGCAGACAGAATATATGATCACATTGAGATAGAGCAAAGGGACAATAAAAGGGGAGCATATAGAACCAAAGACCAGTTAATGTTGACTAAGGCTATGATTGCCAGTGCTAAGAAAGGCAGAAATCTCAGTATAGCATGGATTGATTATAAGAAAACTTTTGACAGCATCCTACACTCTCTGCTAATACATTGTCTTGAACTGTAGAAAATAAACCCTGACTTGATAGAGTACATTAAGTTCACTATGACAATGTGGTAAACCACACTCTTTTTGAGATATGAAGATGGTCAGTACATCATTCCTGACATTAAGAACCAGCGTGGAATATTTCAGGGAGATTTTTTGTCGCCACTTCTGTTGCATTTGGCACTTAATCCAATGAGTGCTCTTATCAACTCTTTGGGATATGGATGTAGCCTGAATCCCAAAGAGGGTAACAACCCAGAAGCAACTTCCAGCCTACTATTTATGATGATCTGAAACTCTACAGTTCGAACAACCAACAATTAGCAGAGCAACTTCATGAGGTAAAAAGCTTTTCTGATGACTTTGGGATGACTTTTGGCCTTGACAAGTGTGCTAAGGCAACCTTTTTTAGAGGAAAATTAAGCAAAACTGAAAACATCTCCTTGCTGATTGATGGCTGTGACATCAAGGACTTTGAACAGGAAGGTGTATATAAGTATCTTGGAATAGAGGAAGGAATGACACTCAAGCAGAAACTATTGAGAGAGAAGATCAGTAAAGAATATTACAGGAGATTAAAATTGTTATTGAAAAGTGCTTTAACATCACAGAATAAGATATATGTCATCAATCATCTGGCAATTCCTGTACTCTCATACAGCTTTGGGATTGTGGACTAACCTCATAAATATCTTGAAAAACTGGATATACGAACAAGAAAACTCCTCCATGTTCATGAAGTAATTTACAAGAATCAGTGTATGCCAAGACTGTACATTCCTAGATCTGAAGGAGGCTAGGACTTATAGAGATTGATTACACCTACAGAGCTACTATAATAGGCTTCCAGGCCTACATGACAGCATCATCAGATCCAAATACACAAAAAGTGTTGAAATATGAAAGTAAATGTCCAGAATTTGTCTCCATCATCCAACTTGGACAGGCATTCCAAAGAATATAAGGAATGAAAGAGAATTCACAGGCATGCATGGGAAAGGAAGTAACAGAATTTTCAAAACAAGAAACCAACTCTTTAAAGAATTAGTCACCAGGCGAGGAAAAACAAGTGGCAAATACACAAATACAGTAGGAATACAGAGTGTCACTCCAAGAAGCTTTTATCAATCAAGAACAGACACATGAATGGTTGAGGAAAGGTAGACTGAAACCGAAGGATGAAAGATTGATAGTTGCAGCCCAGGACAGTGGATTGCAGACGAGATGGTTTACGGCGTGTATTGAAAAAACTGGCACAACAGACATATGCCGATTCTATAAGAAAGAGCTGGAAACAGTGACTCACCTAATAGCTGTGAAGTTCTGATGGTGGAAAATTTCTATACAGAAAGGCACAACAAAGTAGCATGCCTCCTCCACTGGAAACTCTGAAAACACTGCAACATCACTGTCCCTGAAAAGCACTGGGATCATGACCCTAAAAAAATAACAGAGAATGAATAGATTATGATCTCCTGGGCATTTCCCATTCTGACGGATAAGAAACTGGATGCAAGGAAACCTAACATAGTGGTAAAGGAGAAGAACACCAGAACAGCAGTGATAATAGAAGTGTCAGTTCCGAGTGATTATTCTGCACAAAACAAACCCATTTGGAGAAACTACTCCGAGTGCAACCATACATGTTCCATCTTACAGGAATATTTAGGGTCACTGCACAGCCTCCAACGCCACAGAATCTAACTGGGTAGCAGTGATATTGCACCACTACCTGGTTAGCTCCCGTAGGTAAAACTAGGCCAGCTTTTGCTTCGGCTAGTTTTACCTGCAGGTCACTAACTGGGTAGCAGTGCAATATAGCCATCACCTGGTTAGTGACTGTTGTTGCTGATGACATGCCCCCAGAATGCCCATGACACGCCCCAATGCTACTCAGTTAGCAGCAGGGCTAGAGCAGCATTAGTTGGGGATATTCAGCGGCACTGACCCTGGAGCAGTAATAGACATAGATAGTACTACTGGTGGGTTTAGACATGCTCACCATTTCTGAAATTTGATGCATATGTGTATCTTTTCTGGAACACCTTGAATGCATCTCCAATAAGCCCCTATGCAACATGGATGCTATCGCTCCGGAGATGTCTATATACCTGTTTTTCTAAAATGGTTCTGGGGACATTTTCATGATTTGCACCCCCAAATCAAAAGACGCCTTCTAAAATTACCCCCATCATGTCATCTGGGTCACAAACAGAATCCCATACTTCAAACCAGATGCTCTGACTGGAAGCTGTGGACATTATATCCTTGATCCATAGTTATGAGCCCAAATAATGATAGGTGTCCAATCTCACCTTTGGTAAAGGGGAGATGCGAAGTCCCACCCATAAGAGTTGACTCAGGGAGACTATTCAATTACAGAATCCAAAAGTGAAAAATGTAAATGTTGAAAGATATATACCCCTATACTGTAAGCTCTGAATCCAATTTAGGAAATCAGAGATCTAGCTAACTGTCAATATATATATGCTTTGCATTATATATAGGGCTTTTGATTTTAAGTTTTGACCTATAAACACTGAAAATACCCATGATGCAAAAAAAATTGAAATAGATGTTTACTGGAAAAAACACCACTTCCAGCAGCACTCTGTTACCACTCCCCAGTTTTCATGCTTTTTCTCCACTGACAACTCCTAAGTGATATATATTTGATTCCAAAAGAAAAGATATCCAGCAATAGTTTCTGTGGTGTGAAAACAGGAGCAATATTTAAATTCTGTGGTCAGTGGTTTTTGTAATGCCAGCCATGGTTCATGGTGTTTAACTAAAACCAGGATATTCAGCATTGGTATCCAGAAAGTGACTACCCTGAATATTCCGATAGGTAAAAGTGGCCCTGATGAGATAGCCAGATGCAGCCTGTGGTGATATTCAGCAGCCCTATCCATATACAATGTGTGCCTTTGAGTCAGTGCTGACTCCTGGTGACCCGGAAGCTCCTGGGTTTCTTGGTAGTGTGACAGGAAGTAGATTGCCAGAATGTTCTTCTGAGACCATGGAGGGTTAGGTGACATGTCGAAGGTCACAAGGCGTGTTAGTGGGAATTTAATGCTGGTTGCTTGGTTACCAAGCCAGTGCTTTAACCAGTAGGCTGCTCCTCCACTCCCCCTATCCTTATAGCACTGCTGAATATCATTGCCGGCCGCACTTATCTGGATAGCAGGTCCTGCTAATTGGATAAAAGCAACTGAATATCAGGCCCAGATGTTTTGTAAGTTTCAAAGAACTCCTAATTAGCTAGTGAATAAATCAGCTAAATTTATAATTTATCTATATCTAAGTACAGAAGCTATAATTATATCCTTGCTGAAATATGTCCTTTTGAATTTTTGCCTGCTACTGTCTTCGGTGTGCTGCTGAAGATTAATTTTGTCTCCTGTCTATTACAAAGGGTTCAGGTGGAGGAGGGAAGATTTCCCTGAGTGATTTAGGTGCTTGCAGAGTGATACTACTTGCAGTTGACTTGAAAAAAGTTCTGATGCAGGCCTGAAGAAAGTTAAAAAGATTGGCTTTGCTGGAAAGCCTTGAGGAATACAGCTTTTCTCTGACTGTTCCAGGGAGATAATGTGCATAACTCTATCAGATACTTAATGCTAACATTCTGTACTGTAATTTGAGTTAAAAACAGATTCCTTTTCCTGGAACCTCTGTTCTGCAGTAGATAGGGAATGGATTTTATTCCTGCCCCGTGCTATTTTATTATTTATTTTCTTAAATTTAACTATGTTCTTTTTTTTCCAAGTGCCAGAAAAAGAAGAATCGGCTCTTGTGTCTGCAAAGGAACCAGGCAAGTTTTATTTTCAAAATTATTTGTTTGGTCCCCTGGGAAAGAAGATAAGTAATTTTGCAAGTCCTATTTTTCAGCCGTGACCAATTAAGTTGCCTGAATATTTAAAAAATGTTTTATTCCTATAACTACACCTACTTGGAGCTCAGCATAATGTTGAGCATTCCGAAGATATTTGCAACAAATAATATGCTTTCTGTGTGTATAATACATAGTTAAAAGACAGAATGAGCACTTTTTTTAATGTTATATTTCTGCAATTTTACAAAAATACAAACATAAACACTTGCTTAGGAAATGAGGGCTGTCTAAGATAACAGAAAGAAAAACATTTTGAAAAATTAGGAAATACATACAAAAAGAAAATTATTCCAACAGCCCTTCCTCCAGCACACAAGATAGGGATCCATGATGAAAAGGAAATACAGTACAACAATGAAAACATACTCCTATAGAAAAGCTGTAACTGGCACGGCCAGTTTATACACTAACACGGGAAGGAGAATCACCTATTTCTAACCTCATGGACCCATGAGCATGCAAGAAGGAAACCAACAGCGAAGGAAGAAGAAAAATATATGATTGACCCTGAAGTTTAACAACGCACTTGCAAAGGTATTTCAGAAAAAATGGCCCTCCTAGCTGCAATACCCACAGGCGCAGAACAAGAAACTCCCACCTGTGACATTGAGTATCTTTAGCTAGGTCGGAAATAATGCTGACTAGGCAGCCTTAAAGGAGACATTCCTTTTCCTAAAAAGCATCCTGAGTAACAATTCCCTATCTGAAATAAGAGCAAGAGTAATCAAACAAGTAATTGGAGTAATCATTTCAGAGTCTGAGGTATTGAGTAGCTCAGAAACGTTTAAAACATCAGCTATCTGAGGGCCAAGAATCTCAGCTGCTGAGACTTTCTGACCTGTTGGTAAATAATAAGCTTTAACTAGAGGAGGACATGACTCAGAAGAAACCCCCAGTACTTCAGACAAATACTCTTTAAACATCTCTTTGGCTGAAATATTAGGGAAATTAGGAAAATTTATTAAATGAAGATTAGCAAGCAGACTGATTATCCAACTGTTCTAACCTAATCTTCAAATTGTTAGCACCCTTAATGAAGACAATTCCTTTCAATTCATGTGAGAAGATAAGTCCTCGACTTGAAGTTTTTAAAGATTCAATTGACTCAATATTCTCTACTCAAGTCTCAGAATTCTGTTGTACCTAAAATGCAAAATCTGAACTTGAGGGGTAATGGCTTCTCCATGAAGTTTAATAGCTGTCCATATTGATTCCATGGTGAACTGCTCTGGTCATTGTAGCACAAAGGAGAACAAAGTATTGCCCTGTTCATCATCTGAAAACTCCAGGCACTTCATGGGCTGAGAACCGACCATTGAATCAGCTGCTGTTGGTATACTCCTCCTCTCTAGCACAAGTCCCGCTTGATGATCCAGCAAGGGTAAACAGACCACAACTTCACTTCTGTCAGCTGTCCCAAGTGAGGAAACAGGAGTTCCTATTTTGGGCGATCAGGCATCCTCTAACCCGACCAGACTTGTGATGGAGCAAGCCTGCTTAGAGGGTCTCCATGTCTCTGGGAGTGAGAGCTCACTTCCTAAAGGAGATTGAGAGCCACACCACTCCAGCAGTCCCACAGCCAGGCTATACACTCCCCATTCTGTAGCCAGTTGCTGCTCTCGGCAGATAAAGGAGTCAATAGGACTACCACATGAACAACAGGATCCAAACAGAAACCAGCACACCCGCAAAACCCCCTGGTACACCTCCACCCTGAGGAAATTAAAGACCAAACTAAGGAGGTTAGAACATAAATGACGGAAAACCACCCAAAATGATGATCTCAACAACTACTGAAAATTATTAAGGATCTACCACACAACCACAGATGAAGACAAAAGGGACTACCATACAAGCTGATCATGGCCTCCCTCAATTGACCAAGAGAACTATTCAACATTGTAAAACACCTTACAGAACCACCATCCAATCACACCACCGCCTCCACTATCAACCACCAACAATTAGCTGAAAATTACAAACAGCTCTAACCCCTCCCAAGCCACATCCACATCCCTATCACCCTATCAACCTCCAACCCCACCCCTCCCCCTGGACCATCTTTCACACTATCATCAGAAAGGACATAGAGCAAACATTGACTACGCTCAATACCACCAACTCCCCTCTCAACCCATGCCCATCCAACTGGATTAAAGCAGCAAAACTAGAACTAAGTACAACACTAGCTAAAATTAGCCACAAATCAATTCAGCAGGGTACAATGTCTAAATGCCTCAAACTGTCTTCCATCCATCCCACCCTGAAGAAACCCAACCTCAACCTCACAGACCCAGCATCTTACAAACCCATCACCAACCTTCCATTTCTGGCAGAAATCATAAAAAAAGCTGTACAACTATAGCTCCAGGACCACATGGATGAAAATCACCTCCTCGACCTACAACAGCATGGATTCTGCCCTCAGCATAGAGTTGAAACCTTGATGGCATCCCTCATAAACACACTCAAAGAAGGCATCCAAGATCGGTCCCAGAGATTCCTTCTAATATTCTTGGACATCTCGCAGCCTTGAACACAGTTGACCACTACACACTCTGTCAACACCTTCAATCATATGGCCTACAAGGTACAGTCCTAAGATGGCTCCTGTCTTACCTCACCAACAGACACCAGCAGAGAAAATTTGGAACCAATGTCTCCAAACCCTACCAATAAACACAAGGAATACTGTAAGGATCCACACTATCTGCACCCTTCTTCAACCTGTATATTGAATCCCTCTGTATGATCATCAAGGAGCACAATGTCAACTTCCATTTATATGCAGATGACATTATGCTATACTGCCCACTCCATACAAAACAGCCATCATACACACAAATATAGAGCTGCTTATTGGATGTCTCTCGCTGGCTTATGGCAAACAACCTATCAATAAATTACAAGAAGACAGAAGCTCTGTTTATTACCAAAGATATGTCATTCACACCCCCCTTCCTTAACAATATTAGACAACATCCAGATAAATGTCCACCCACAGCTAAAATACCTTGGTATCATTCTTTGTCAGCAGTTAACTTTCAAGAATCAGATTACAGCAACAGCCAAAACAATATCCTTCAAAACTAAAACCCTGAAGACTTCTGAACAACCTCCAAGCACTCATTGTCCTATACATAGACTATTGTAACCTAAGTCACCCTCCTCCCACTTTAAACCGCCATGCACACAGCCACACGAATAATCCAAGAAGCTTCCAAACACAACCATATCACCCTATGCTCCATTGGTTACCATTCCCCAGCAGGACCAGATATAAATCCTTACTCTTAACTCACAAAGTATTACATGCCCACCCAGCCACCTACCTCCAGTCCCTACTGCAAACACTCATCCCAGACAGACCCTGAAGATCCTCCACAAATGACAAGATCACCATATCCTCCTCTAAGATAAAGTCTTCCCAACAGACTCGCCGTCAAGCATTCAAATTCTTTGCACCATCCCTCTGGAACACCTTACCAGATGTTATAAGAAACATCACCAACCTCTTCTCCTTCCAAAAACACCAGAAATCTCTCCTTTTTACTGACCACTATGGACCAACTACACAACTCCTCCCCCAACAATGACTCCACTATAGTTATGGCACTATGCTAGAATTATCTCTTGTAAATTGTTAAATTGTTACTAGCTCAGCTTGCATATAGTTCTTTATTGTTCTATGCAACCGGTTACTTGTTCAGTGTAAACCACTTTGACCAGGTGAAAAGCGGTATATAAACCCAGTTAAATAAATAAATAAAATAGGATGAACACCTAATGTAATTAAATGCCATTCACAGTTGATTCTGAATGTTTAAAAGGGCATTTTAGAAAGGAG
This sequence comes from Ichthyophis bannanicus, assembly GCA_033557465.1. NCBI lineage: Eukaryota > Metazoa > Chordata > Amphibia > Gymnophiona > Ichthyophiidae > Ichthyophis > Ichthyophis bannanicus. The sequence goes on along the minus strand of CM066032.1, from coordinate 85,282,578 downwards.
GTTGAAGTGCAATCTGGGACATCTAAGCCAGAATGTCTGCAAAAAAAAAGCATGGAAACCCCACCTCCAATACCATTAAAGAAAATGGGCACAGTTTTCAATTAGGCAGGCTATGTGCCCTGGCAGCGCATAGCCTGCCCACCGGCCCCCTTAACCCAGATTTTCACTTCCACAGTGGCAGAAGTGAAAATCTGGGTTTGTTTGGAAGCGCCGGCAGCCACTGAGGCTAAATAGGTTGCAGCAATTTTTGATGCTACCCACCAAGCACTCTGTGCCTCAAAGATAGGTGAGGTTTTTCCTCGCCTATCTTTGAAGCGCAGAGGGCTGTGGGGAGCATAGAAAATCGCTGCTACCCATTTATCCCCTTCCTCCGTCCCCGCTCTGCCCCGAAATGCCCCTAATATGCCCCGATGCTATGCAGATAGCATCTGGGTGTGTTAGGGACTTATCCGGGATTTTCAAAGGGTGCTACCTATGTAGCTGTCCTTTGAAAAGCCCGGATAAAGCCTTTACACGGGTAACTAGGGCCTTCTAAAATCGGGCCCAATATATATTTTTTTCCAAATCTTAAGGACCTCAAATAGATAGATATCCAATAGTCAAGCCCAAATAGATAAAGGAATGAGGGGGTTTTTTTGTATGGTTATATTTTTTCTTCTGTTCCATAATTTTAGGTGGTTATTTTTTGATTGAAAAAAAGCAGGCATGTCCAGGGGCAGATACGATTTCAGAAATATGGACATGCTTGATATGGTTTCTGCAAGGGGTATCTAGATAGACATCCCTAGAACCATATTATGGACCCTGGACATATAGGATAGCCTAATGATTAGAGTAGTGGGACCAAGGAATACAGGGTTCATATCCCAGTGCTGCTATTATAGTAATTGTGATGAATATTGGGGATGATGGATTGCTTTTTTCTCTACACTTTCTGGATGTTTTTCAGTCATAACAAGCACTTTCCCAATGATTATTCATGCCTGGAATATGGCTAAACTTAGATGTAACTCTGGACATCCAGTATGTCTTTGAGATCAGGCAGTGACACACAGATTTCTGGGAATGCCTCCACCATGCCCCTGTCAGGGATGGTTTAAGAGGTAAACCAGTGAGGCATTGGCTCAGGGCACAGCAGATTAGAGATGCAGGAAGCCTGCCCTCTGCCTCCCCAGTAATGGCATTAATACAGCCACAGGAGTATTTGCTTTTGCTCCTGCTGCTGTATTAATGCTCAGTATAGCACAGTCACAGGAACAAAGATAAATGCTATCGCAACTGTGCTGAACATTAATACAGCCATGGGAGCAAAAGCAAATGCTCCCATGACTGTGTTGCTGCAGGGAGGTGGAGGTTTGGCTCTTACTGGGACTGTGGGAGGCAGCAGGAACTGGGTCGTGGACTAGAAATGGGCTGACACTGGGACTGAGGGGGCTGGGATGGGGGGTTGGGCTGACTGGCAATGGCTGATTTTGGGGCTGTGGGGACTGGAAATAGGCTGATACAGGGACCGGGAGGATGGCTGATACTGGCAATGGACTGATACTAAGAATGAGGTGTGGACTGGAAATGGGATGATACTGGGGCTAGGGGGCTGATACTGGAAATTGATATTAGGGTTGGGGAGACTGGAAATGAGCTGATACTAGGTCTATTGAGATGGGACTGGGAAAAGGCTGAGACTGGAAGGGAGCTAATTTTAGGGCTGGAATCCTGGAACTGAAAGAGGGCTAATGATAGAGTCAGAGGAGGAAAGAGAGGGAGATGCTGGGGGAGTGAAAGGGAAGAGGAAAACAGATATTGTGGGGAGTGGGGAAGAAGCAAAGTCAACCAAGGGTAGGCTGAGAGGGAGAGGTATAAGAACACATGCTGGGGTGAAAAGGAGGAAAGAAAAGGTTAATGAATATTGGAGAAGGAAATAAATAGGTGAGTTCTGGGAAAGGGGAGTAGGAGGCAGGAGGGCAGGTACTAGGGACATAGGATGTGGGTAAGTAGGGACTCTGAAGAAACAAAGACTCCAAGGCTGGGTATTGGGGTTTTAAATAGGGACTCGGGGCTTGGGTGGGATTGTGAGTGGGAACTTGAAGTTGCTAAGGGGAATAGTGGGAACTAAGAAATTTACAGAGATTGAGAGGACAGTGAGGACATTGTGATTCAGTGAGTGGTATGAGAAAGGCAGTGAGACCAAGTGCAGAAATATGGGGAGGTGATTAGGTTTGAGGGACCTGGAGGGTTTGGGGATGGGTCAGAGGCAGTTGAAAAGGACAGGGTGCAATGGAGTGAATGAAAGCCATGGGAAGGGACAGGTCTTCCTTGAAGCAGGTGAAAGAGGGTAGAAAAGGGAGAAGTAAAAGGAGAAATGGAAGCCTGGATAGGGGTAAGACATAAGAAAGGGCCTGGAGGTGGAGAGCTAATAAGTGTTAGGAAATGAGCTGGGGGTAGTTAAAGATATGAGAGGCAGAAGGTGGTAAATGAGACCAGGGAGGAGATGAGTACAGAGGGAGGAAATGGCAGATGAGAAAGTGGGTGAAAGATGGTGGGAGAGGGGAAAGATGCTGGCAAAAGAATGAGATTGATGTGGAATGGAAGGACTAGGAAAGTAAGATTAGGAAATGGAAAGCTTGTAAGTAGGTGAAAGGTGAAATGAGGAAGGCCAAAGATTCTAGTAAGGAGAAAAAAAATGAAATGACGCTATAATTAGGTAAAAAAGCAAATGAGAGAAATAGAAGTATGAATTTCAGAAAGAGATGTAGCAAAGACCCTCATCCATTCTCTTGTCACCCCTCCCATCTAGACTATTTGCAACCTCCTCTTCACTGGTCTTCCTCTGAATGATCTCTCCCCACTTCAAGCAGTTCAAAGCTCAGCTGCACGGCTAATCTTCCGCCCGTCTCGCTAAGCTCATGTCACCCCTCTCCTCAAGTCATTTCATTGGCTTCCCATCTGTTTACGTATCCAGTTCAAACTTCTATTACTGGCCTATAAGTGACTTCATTCAGCAGTTCCTACCTACTTTTCCTTTGTTATCTCTCCCTACATCTAGCTGGGTCAGTGTCACAGCAGGATATACTAGGGAGAGAAAGTTTCTAGATGAAATAAATGACTGCTTCTTGGAGCATCTGGTTCATGAACTGACAAGAGGGGAAGTTGTTTTGGTTCTAGTCCTTAGTGTAACACAAGATCTGGTACAAGAGATGAGGTTGTTGGGGCCACATGGCAATAGTGATAATAGCATGATCACATTTGATTTAATAAATGGAGGAAGGCTGGCAAGGAAATCCACAATACTACCTTTTAACTTTCAAAAGAGAGACTATGATAAAATGAGGAAAATAGTTAAGAAAACATTAAAAGGAGCTGCTGCAAAGTTTAAAGATTTACATCAAGCATGTTTAAAAGTACTATTTTGGAAGCCCAGATCAGATATATTCCATGCTTTAAGAAGAGTGGAAGGATCTCTAAAAATCTGCCAGCGTGGTTTAAAGTTGAGGTCAGAGAGACTATTTTAGCCAAAAAAGCATCTTTCAGGAAATGGAAAAAGGAGCCAAATGAACATTAAGGGGTCCAACTGAAAGAGTGCCAATGATGTTATACACAACTGTATGCCTGGAATAAACTACCTGAGTTGGTACATCAGGCTCCATTTGTGGCTCTTTTCCAGGCTAAAAACTCATTTCTTTATCTTTATCTTTATTCAAGCATTTGATTGACTGCCCAGGTGACAGCATCAGGGTGGTTTACAATAAGTATAAAACAGCTGCAGTAGGTGGGAAAAGAATGCTGATTAATAAATAGGAAAGCAGAGAGGACAAAGCACACAGAAAAGGCTGGAAAAGCATGCATATAGAGACAGTCAGACAAGTCAGGGAAGCATGTGGTCTGATCCTGGGTTGGAGAGAGGTCAAAAGTAATGCAGAAGAAATGAGTCTTAAGCATCGCTTTGAACCTCGTGAAAAACTGCTCACTGTGGAGTAAAGCTGGGAGAGAGTTCCGAAGCACTGGGTCAAGAAAAAAGAAAGCTGAGTGACGTGTGACCTCTAGGTGAGCACAGACAGGGGATGGGAGGGACAGACAATCATTATGAATTGAACGGAGGGCAGGGGGAGGGGCATACATGTGTATTAGGTCAACTAAATGTTGAGGTGTACCAGTGTGGACTACCCGATGTACGGTGAGAAGAATCTTGTACTGAAATCGGAACCAGAGGGGGGACACATGATTGGTGCGTGAAGAGTGAGTAAGGAGCTGGGCAGCTGTGTTCTGTAATCACTGTAGACGGTGAAGCTGGTACTGAGGCCAGGACAACATTGTATTCGTTGAGACTGCTTTTGGATGCTGCTCCCCCTATTCTCCTGTTCGCTTCCTATGTGTTTCCTTACCATTCCCCTAGATGTATCCTTGTCCCCATATGTTGTGTTGTCTGTTCTGAGTAGATTGTAAGTACTTAAGAGCAGGGACTGTCTCTTACATATCTCTATACAGTGCTGCTTACACCTTGTAGTGCTATACAAATGATAAGTAGCAGTAGTAAAGGACGAAAAAGATAGGGAGTGTGAAGAAACAGAAAATTGAATAGGGATTTTGAAAAAGGACTTTGAAGAAAATCAACAAGAGAAAGTAGAAAAGAGAGACTGGGACCAACCTAACTGGAAAAATAAGATGATCAGACAGAAAGGTACAAAAGTGCTAGTTTTTAGAGAATAAAATATGTCAGCTTTGAAAATGTTCATTACAGGAGGAAATGCATTTCTATTTCTCTTTATTTTATGTTTTACTGCTTGGTGTCTGATTCTGGGGGTTTTCATTTCCATTTTTTGTCTTTTGCAGTTTCTTATTCTTTAATTGGTGATGGTCTATGTTTTCCATGTGCAACAGAGATAAGGGATTCTGTTAATATGTAGGTTCTCTCTAGGAATCTATAGTAGTTCTGCTTGTTTTCTTTACCAACTGGGTGTTACTGGTGTTCTAGAATATTTGCAGTGCTGATTTTCCATAGGTAGGATTGGTGCAATTTGAATTTTTGATGCTGGAATTGAGTGTCCATTTGCAGAGTTTTGTGTTTTGATGCTCAGGAAAGGAGGGGCTATTCCAAAGGGATGGGCTTTACCTTAACAGGATGAAACCCGGCTGCTGGCATTAGCCTTATAAAAAGTGATGAACAGCTTTTAAACAAGATAATAGGGGAAAGCCGAGAGTCGCTCAAGAGCACCTAGTGTGGAAGAATGTATCCCTGAAGGATACTAGATTTGTCTGACAAGACCTGCCTCTGGTGAATCCATGCTGCCTCGGATCCTGTAATCCACTGGACTCCAGAAACCTCACTATTTTCTCTTTCAGCAGTGTTTCCAATAATTTACTCACCACCGAAGTTAAACTAACCAGCCTGTAGTTTTCAACCACATCCTTACTTCCGCTTTTGTGTAAAGGCACCACATGAGCCTCTCTCCAGTCCTTTAGTACCACTCCTGACTCCAACAAGGCATTGAAAAGGTCAGTCAGTGGAGCTGCTAGAACGTCCCCAAGTTCCCTCAGTATTCTAGGGTGTATCCCATCCGGTCCCATCGCTTTGTCTACTTTAAGTTGAGCTAGTTTCTCACGAACACAATCTTCTGAAAATCATTCAAGATGCCCCTCGCTTCCTGTTTGGGGGTGTTTTCTGAGTCCTGCTCCTGGTTCTTCATCTTTGAACACAGAACAGAAATATTTGTTAAGCAATTCCGCTTTATCCTCACAGCTTCTACATATTCCTCCCCTTCACCCTTGAGTCTCACAATACCACTTTTGCCCTTCCTCTTCTCACTAACATATCTGAAAAATGTCTTATCCCCCCATTTTATTGCATTAGCTGTTTCCTCATCTTTTTGAATCTTTGCTTTACTGACTACTTTGCTAGCTTCTTTAAGATTTTCCAAATATAGATGCCTGTCTTCCTCTCTCTGTGATCTCTTGTATTTCATACGGAAAGGAATGGCTAGCAGAAAAAAGGAGGTGATAGTGCCTCTGTATAAGTCTTTGCTGTGACCTCATTTGGAGTATAGTGTGTAATTCTGGAGACCGCACCTTCAAAAGAATGTGAACAAGAGTCAGTGCAGAGGGTGGCTACTAAAATGGTTAGTTGCCTTCATTATAAAGCATATGAGGACAGACTTAAGGATCTTAATATGTACACCTTAGAGGAAAGGCGGGATAGAGGCATTGAAAGAGGCTCTCCCCCTGAACATTGAAAGCAAGTTCTGCTACGAGGGGACATGGGATGAGGGTGAAGGGGGATAAATTCAGGATTGATATGCGGAAATAGTTCTTTACGGAAAGAGTGGTGGATCCATGGAATAGTCTCCCAGTGGAGGTGGTAGAGATGAGGACAGTAACTGAATTCCAAAAAGGATGAGACAAACACAGAGGATCTCTAAAGGAAAAAAGGGGACTGTTGTAGTTTTTGATATGGAAGGACAGACTAGATAGGCCATGTGGTCTTTTGCTGTCATATTTCTATGTTTCTATTTTTCTATACTGTGATATGATCTAAAACCATATTGATGGTCATCTAGTGGAGCATGCAGCTCAATATGGTCTTGAAGTTGATTATAGACAATTTTCTCAATGACTTTGGCCAGGAACGGCAGACTGGAGATTGGTCTGTAAGATGAGGAACATTTTTATTAAGCGTTTTTTGTTTTAGCATGGGGCATATAATTGCCTGCTTTAGGTCTTTAAGCATTTATCCTTGGATGGGTTGATCATCATTAGGATGATGGGTGCTAGCTCATCACAGGCAGCTTTAATTTAGAAGGCTAGGCATGGGTCAATGCTGGATGTTGTGTTAATATTTGAAATTGTGTTTTTGAGAGGTTCAAGGGAAGCCTGGTGAAATTCTGGCCACATTTCTGTATAATTCGACATGATGCTAGGGGACTGGGAGGGAGGGTCAATGAGTTTAGTTTCATCGTGTAGTAGTCTGCTATGATCTATGGGGAGATGGCTTGCATTTCAGAGTTGTCTTTTGGTTGGTTTGTCAGTGACTTTTCTATTATAAACAGTTCCCTTGGTTTGTTTAGTGATTTCATAAGTAGTTTAATATGATATTATTTCTGCAAGTTGTTTATATCTTCACAGTATGTAGATAGAGCTTTCAGGTAATTTCCTCTATTTTCTGTTGTTTTTGCTGTGCACCAGATACGTTCAAGTTTCCTCAGATGTCTTTTAAGTACTCAAGTGTCCTGTGTGTACCATTGTTTTGAGGTATTTTGTCTTATGTTATGTCATTGTTGAGGTCTGGATACAGTCTTAGAAATGGTAGTGTTCCAATTGTGTATTAGTTCATCAATATATTTTGTGTTTGGGTCAATGTTATTTAGGACATCTAATGTGAATGAGTCTTTTTCAAAGAATTTAAATTTAGTGTATTGTTTTGTCAGTTGTTTGTTTGTTTGATCATGGTTATGCTTTTTTGTGATGAAGAAATCAATTAGATGGTGGTCTGACCATGGAACTGGTGTTGTTTGTGGGCAGTTAATAGACTGCTTGTAAATATCTTGTTGAAGGAATATAAGGTCCAATGTATTCCCTTTCTTATGGGTAGGTACTGTTATTATTTGTCTAAAATGGATATCTTCCATGGCATCAAGAAAAGAGGTGGCTTGTGTCTGTTGTAATGAGGTAAGGTTAAAATCACCCAATAGGGTTCACTTTTTTTGCTTGACATAGCACAATCTGTTTCCAAAATATTTGTTAGGCTGTTAAGGTCCGAGGTTGGGGGACTATAGAGTAGATGGAATGCCATATACTTATTTTCTATAATCAGCGTATCTATATCAGAAATGGTATTGGAAAGAGTTAGTGATGCATTGAGTGACATTTTGGTGGTGATGAGAACTCCTCCGCGTTTATTTGTTCTGGGGGTGTGAAAAACTTCATAATTGGTGTCCCTTAGTTGATTTAAAATTACCGTGTCTACATCAGATAGCAGGATTCAGTTATAAAAATTAAATTAAGGTTAGTGTCATGCATATGGTCCAATATCATTGAGATTTTATTTTTTATTGATCTAGCATTTATGAGTGAGCATTTAAGTACTGATTGCTGTGGATGATTTTCTTGGTTATTGGGTTTGATAGTCCATATAGGGATACTACGGATGAGCCTTTGACCGCTAGTGTTGTTCTGGGCTCTGTTTGAGTGTTTATTCTGTGGTATTACCATGCGTGCCTTGCAATGGAGCTGTATAATTTTAATGGGTTGGTTATGTTCATGGGTAGAGAGTTGGGCATTTAACTTGAGTGTGAGGCAGTAATAATTTGCAGTATGTTAAGCTTTAAGTATTAAATAGGTTCATCTTTGCTAGAAGATATCACTGTCAGTTCAAAATAGTTTAAGACAGTAGTTGCATTAAGATACAAAGTGAATTTTAGCGTGAAAACTGAGATAAGGCTGGCAATGAAATATAAGTTAAATCAGCAGTGAACTTTTTCTACAAATTGAGGTTAAGTTACATTTTACAGAGGTACATTTGTTAAACTAACCTCGCTATGTTCTTAGGATGATGACATGTGCTTGTATCTTGAGGTTGATTGAATTGTCACCTAGGATCCACACCTAAGGTCCACACCAAAGGGTCCTCTGGTAAGGTCCTCAGGCGTGGGTCTGCCAGGCATGGGTGCATCTGATCTGGCACTGCTTTTGAGGAGAAGAGTGTCCTTCCTCTTTGGCCTGATTGGCCTTGGCTATGGGGGGCAGGAAGGCGCTTCCCTAAACTGCTCCTCTCACAGGGAAAGGTTTATGGTCCTTTCCCCAGGAACTTGTCCAAACATTTTTTAAACCTAGCTACACTAAAAGCTTTTACTACATCTTCTGGCAATGAATTGCACGGTTTGATTAAGCGTTGATTGCAAAATATTTTCACCTAGTAGTCATAAATGGGTTACACTGTCCCCTAGTCTTTCTACATTCTGATGGCATAAACAATCGACCTACGTTTACCCATTCCACTCCAGTCAATAATTTATAGACCTCTATCATATCTCCCCTCAGCCATCTCTTACCAAGGTTGAAGAGCCCCAATCTTTTTGTCTCTCCACAAAGGGGTATTCTGCCATCCGCATTACCATCTGCGATGTCCATTATGATCCCACAGTGACAGTTGTGGCACACAGACATTCGGCTGCTGCAGAAAGGAGATGTGTCACATGGGGCAGTCCAAGGGTCCTGACACCTCAGTCAGAGATCCTGGCTGGACCCCCTTGCTGCCGCTGAACCCAGCTGTGGGGGAAGAGGCAGATAGTGGCAGTAGCTATAGCCCTCCAGGTAGCTGCAACATGCAGGTGCGCAGGGGACTGCCACAACAGTGGCTGTCATACTTCCTCTGAGACGTATCATTGGCAGGCAGTGAAAGGGTCCTGCAGATAGAGATGGTTGGAGGGGGGCTATGTGGACATCCATGTATGCCTCTGCCCCCCCCCATCCAGACCTTGTGCCCTAGACACCTGCCAACCCGCCTGTTGGATGGGCTGGGACTGCACACCACCAACAGCACATGGGCATGTCAGCATGGTGTGGAGGTGTTGGCTAATGGGGCAGCAGCAACCGCCTGATGCAGACCAAAGCCATGCCCTGGTCCTGTGTGCCATGCACACTGCAACATGTGCTAAGGTCTGTCTGATGCGAAGCATGTCAGCCCCAGGGAGTGCTGTATCCGTATGGCAGCACTGTTGCTCAATGCACACAGTTGGTGTGTATATGCATGGAGGGTCACAGGTTCAGGTCCTGGCTGTGGATCATGCATTGCATGTCTCTGTGGCTGAACTTTAGCCCACAATGTAGGTATAACACCAACAAGCGCAACCCCTAATGAATCGGCCAGCAAATACCCATTAGCCACATAGGCAAGCTCCACTATCCACAGCTGGATGGAGAGTCAGGCTGATAGCACTGGCACACTGAGAGGACATTAATATCAGAGCACATTACTAGCTCCTGCACAATAAATACACATTAACAATGCTCAAGCTGATATTGGGACCAAGGTGGCAGGCAGAAATGCCAACCTTCCCCATTTTTGCACAGCGCGTCAATGTGAGTGTGCGTGTATGTCTATACATTGTTTTGTGGCTTTCTACACCTCAATGAGCCTTGCAGTGCCTAAGATGTTTCCAGTGTTAGTCTGCAACTGTGCATGATGAGGAGCAAAGTATTATGGGTATGGCCTGAAACAGGGCAGATTGGGTCAGAAGTAGGGTCAATGGCTGAGACATTGTAGTCTCTGTCTGCCATGTGCATGAATTTGGTGGCCAAAGCCTGTCATGTTGGGAGGGCACTCTTACTCTGACCGTGCACAACTATGTATCTACATAGTGGTATATAGTGTCAGGTTCCAGTGATGTGGGTGCATTTTCTGTTCTGGGGGTCTGATCATTCAACCAAATGCTGAGTGTCCATGCTGTTTATCTCAAGCCTGGGTGCACATGGTCACAATGTGTACTGATCAGCGGCCGGTCTGCAATTGGTATCTGTATGATTGGAAAACCCAGTGGTGGGCAGCAGGTGCAGTCTGACTGTGCTTGCTGTGGGTGATTGTTAGATATAGGTGGTAGGGACATAAAGTATTCCAGACCTACTTCCTGTGATTAATGGTAGGGCCAGCAGGACTATAGTAACACCCCATGTAAGCATAGATGCATGCCTTCCCCACCTTTTGTACTGTTCTAGGAGGGTCCCTGTCCAACATGGGCAGACCACAGGGCCAGATGTGACTGGTGCATGTTACAGTTCTGCTGGAAACAAGGTGACTAGCATATCACACTGTAGACAATACCAGCCAAACAACTGCTCAGTAGCATAGCTTGTAGCTGCTCTGTGCTTTTATCACATACTGTCAGTGCATTTTACGTATAAGTGCATTCTCCATTTGGTGATCAGCTGTAGACTGCTGTTCTTCATGTGCACTGCATCATGGGTACTGGCGGGGCTACCCTATATGGCACACACAGCAGACATTTTAGGCAGTGACCTGCAGTCTCTTCGTATCCAGCCATTGCTGTGCGGATTTGTGTGGGGGTGTAACCTACTGGTTAATGCAATGTCTCCATAAGCAGCGGCCAGGGGTTTGATTTATATTTGTTATTTTTATGACTGTGTGCTACTCAGATCATTTTCATGCCTATAACAGTCAGGGCTTTGCACGTCGGTGCTGCCAGCCCATACCACTCTCTCCTCAGCCGCCATCCTTCCTTCAGCCTATCTATCTGCCTCTGTTGGCTGTGTACAGTCATGTCTTCTTGTGCAAGCTGCTACACTATGACCTACACTGGTACTCTTTTCCACATTTTTGCTCTTTGCGCTTGTCTCTCCTGTGCCTGATCTGCATGTCCTCCTGTTGCTGCAAACATCCTGCTGCTTCTGGCTCCACTGGGGGACACATCTTCCCCATCCTATGCCACACACTGACATTGCAGCACTTTACATTGTCACCATCCCGTGAATCGGTACAGCTGCCTCCTAAATGCTCATCTGCTTTACAGGCTGCTATGAAGGGTGCCCACTGATATGGCAGGTCCATAAGCTCCCACCTGTCCTTCCTTCCATCACCTTTATATTGACTTTCCTTCATGCTCTATCCAGCATTTGGGTTGCAGTCATTTTCATGCCTTAAGGTGCATGCTTTCCACCTTTAAGCACGTTTGTCTCCTTAACGTGACTTAAGGTGCATGCCTGTCACCTTAACATGTGATGTCCTGTTAACATGCGCTAAATGGCCAAGGCGCTCTATTAATGTGCATTAAATGGCCCATAGGGTGCTTTATGATGGAATGTCTCCTACTCGCCCAACGCTTTTTAAGGATTAATGCCCTTTATTACTGTAGTTAATGCCTGATACTTTAATGTGCTTTAGTAAACATACCCTTGTGCTTCTCTTTCAGTAGATTAGCAAGCATCTATCTGGAATACTGTTCTTATCTCAGAACTTGATTCCCTAGTGCCAGTTTCTATGAAACCCACTTCATATAACCATTGTTGTCACCCTTGGTTCCATGTGGGACTATATATTCTTAAGTGTCAACAGCATAGAGCAGAACGCACCTGATGTTGCCGCCATTCACTATCCCATTTCATTTAAAGAGGCACATTCTAGCTACCATAAGGCTATTCTTTCCATGAAAAAGGACTACTGTAGCCGCCTTATATCCATGGCTAGCAACTGACCCAAACAACTTTTTTCTTTAGTTTCTCATCTTCTCCATCCTTCCTCCATGACACCCCTTACTACCTTTCCCAACAGCTGAGCAACTTGGTCTGTATTTATTTGATAAAGTACATAAATTATGCAGTGATTTCACTCCTCCTGTTTAACCCAGACCTTCCATCTTCAGATTTCTTGTTAATTGATTCTGAGTCTACTGTTCCTCCACTTTCCCACATCTCGTCCCTATTCAATCCCTTCAGCATGGATTCCAGAGGCCTCTTTAGCTCTTCTACCCATTATCCTCTCTCTCTGCAATAACAGCCTCTCTTCCAGAATCTTGCCTCAATACTGGAAATCTGCAGTTATCTGCCCATTCCTGAAGAACTCCTCGCTAGATCTATCCCTTCCTGCCTCTGTATCCAATCTTCCTTATCTCTCCAGAGTTCTGGAAAAGGTGGTAATTCTTCAGCTGTCTCATCAAAACCAGCCTTCTTCACTCATGCCAATAAGACTTTAGGGCAAGCCATAGCACAGAAACAATTCTATTTTCTGTCCTCAGTGAAACACACATTTCCCTGGATAAAGGTGATATCTCTTTGGCTATCTCTCTAGATCTCTCTTGTGCCTTTGACCTTGTGGATCACTCTCTTCTCCTTGCATGTCTTTCATCCATTGGTTTGGGTGCTACTGTTCTTCCCTGGTTTCAGTCTTTTCTTTCCTCTCACTCTTACTCTGTTTCTTTCCAGGTTGCCTCTTTCTTTTACTTTCCCCTTTCCTGTGGGGTCCCCCAGGGATCTGTTATGGCTCCCATCTTATTTAATATCTTTCTTGCCCCGCTTACCGCCATTGTCCTGCAGTGGGGTGTCTTTTTATGCAGATGACATCCTGCTATTTTTTTGCACAAACCATTGCTTCCCTGATCTCACACCTATTAATTCCTGTTTGATGATGGTTGCATCTCGGCTCCATTCTAATTATCTAAAGCTCAACACCTCTAAAGCATCAGCAATTTGGCTTATGGGTCCCCTTTCCCTACCTTCTGTTTCACCATCCCTCAATGGTTTCCCTATTCCCCTGGATTCCACCTTTAAATATCTTGGGGTCATTCTTGATTCTGCACTCACATTCCACACACATATAAGTGTAGTTGTAAAACGTTTTTTCTACTCCTTACGTTAAGTTTGCTCACTTCGTTGCATACTTTCTTCTGCTTCTTTTATTACTCTTTTTCTTACCTTGGTAACTGCCAGACTTGACTACTATATTGTGATCTATTCTGGACTTCCCCAATATCAATTTAAGCGCCTCCAATCTGTACCAAACTCCATCATCCATTTGCTTCATCACGCCTCCAGGTCTGACCATGTCACTCCCCTTTTTGTAAAATTTCATTGGCTTCCATTGTCCCATCACTTATGTTATGTTATCTTATGTCTTATGTTATGTTAGTATAAGATACTTACTATTATTCACAAAACCTTATATTCTGGCTCTCCTGCTTATTTTTCTTCACACCTCATCCCATATGCATCAACCACCTCCATTTTCCTTCCCCTTCCCAAGCTCATCTCGACTGTACCCAGCACTCTGTATTTTTCTTTCTGGGCAACTTTCATTTGGAATCCCCTCCCAACTGAGCTTCACCTTGAACTGTCTTTTCCTAAGATCAAGGCATCTCTTAAGACTTGGCTGTTCCAACATGCCTATAATCTTGCTTCATTCACTTCACAAGAATCCTAATATCTATGCTTATGTCAATTTGTATATTCTTCTCATTTGTATATTCTCCTCATTTTCTTTCCATGATTCTGCTCCCCCTGCCCCCTTATGTTCCTTTCCCTTTTGTTTGCACCTCTCTCTCTCCTATCTTTTGATTTTATGGCATTTCTTTCCTTTTTCCTATATGTGGATTGTTTCTATTGTACACTGCTTTGATGTAATAAAGGGTGGTATATTACATATTTTAATAAACCATGAATCTGATCCACCATCATCCTCCCAACCCTTCTGGAGTGATTGTATTTATTTGGCAGATTGACTCCCTAGCAGTAGTTCCACATAATGGGGCGGGAGCTAAGGGGGTTCACTCTTGCCCTGTCCACTATACTACCATGGATACCTTTAGTTAAGTACAGGGGGGGGGGGGGGGTTGGGGGATGAGAGTAGGGTTAGATGTTATACTGAGGGATGAAAACTGATTGGGGTGGACTTGTGATTGGGTATGAGTATATTATTGGGGAGGACTTGTGATTGGGAGGAGGGTATGTGATCAGGAGGGACTTATGGGCAGGGTGGTGTGTGATCAGGGTGGTTTGTGATGGGCGTGTGATCAGGTGTTAGTTTTAATCTGGTGTCAGGGATTGGATCAGGGAGTGGAGATTTACATTGGGTGTTGAGGACCATATCAGGGATGGTTAAGTTGAGGGGTTGATTCTTTGGCCCAATTTTATTTTATTTTTTTAACTTTGATTTGGGAAGCTCCCACAGTCCAAATTTAATGCATTGGCAAGATAGCGTGGGATTTCCTTGTATGCAAAATATTACAAATGTATTTATTTAGCAGTAATAATGTACTTGTTAAATAACTTGAGCCCTAGGAGGAAATGTGACATCTTTAAGCCATGCACTCTGTGGTGGAATATGAACCAAAGTTTTGTAAATGTGCACCACTAGGTCATAACACTTGTTCTTAGCCAGAAACCATGACACAGGTTTCCATGAAGCTGCATTTATGTGTTGTTCCTAAATCCTTCCATAACATGCGGTTACATTTTAAGGCTGTCAACATCAAACCATATCTTTATGGAATTGCTATATTCCAGAGGTTGGAACATAAGAATTGTCATACTGGGCCAGACTAAAGGTCCATCAAGCCCAGTCTCCTTCCTCTAACAGTGGTAAATCAAGGTACCTGTCAGGCTCCCATTTTAGAAGGAGAATACACAAATTTCCCTGTTGCCATTTACACTTCCAAATCACAGCCTCCTCATATGGATCTAGGATTTTGAGCAGTGAGTGAGGTGGAAACTGTGCTTATTTGATAGACTTAAAAACCACCTTAAAAAGCCAAAAATATAAGATATGGAACCTGGCTTCTTAATTGGCTGCTTTGGTACTGCGACGCTTCCGCTGGGGCCCGAGAGCTTACCAGCTGGAAGTGGCCTTTGCGTGTCCTCTTTTGAATAAAGCTATTTCTATTGTCGCCATGGATTCTGGGACTTGTAGTTTTGCTTATTTTCTTAAGGACAAAATTTGTAGTTATGAAACGAGTGTTTCAAGGCTGCAATAATATTTATTGTGGGGAATTTGCAGCGCATCAAAGCTCAAACACAAACAAGCATAAAGGACGCATCTACAACATATAGGTATTTCAGGAACAGAAGAAAAATGTAACAGAAATATCTCAGCACTGCTCAGCTGTTTCTCAGCCCATAAACTTTCCACAGGACGCTGCCCCGTGTGGTTATTCAACGGAAAACAATTAAACTGCAACAGCTGATTTTCTTTCTCACAGCACGGCTTCTTATCCTCAGAAGACAATTAAGGTTATTAAACATAAAACAAGCCTTTCCAATTCTTCAGCAGGTATGGCAAGTACTTTTTATATTATTTCATACAGTTTCAGTGCTGTTCAACAATGCCTTCTTCCTTTAAACATAAAGAGCAATCCATGGGAGAAGATTCACTTTCTAAAGCTGGCAAACAAGAGTCTATTTGCATTCTTTCAACAGTGTTAGAATTACTGGCATCTCTATCAGGTTTAACAGTTCCCCCTGACTTTCTTTCCTCCAGAAATTCCTTGAACTGGTTCAGGAGCAATTCAGCGTGTACAGGCACATTAGCATTAGGAGAGAAAACTTTTCCTTCTGACAACAGCTTGCTTATAGCTTCTAACTCTGAAGGCTCGGCTGTCTTGCTTTTGTCAGTGTTATAGTTTTCCCTGTATGTAAGACTCTCCCTCCACCTATTATCAGTTAAAGGTGTTGGGTCTGCCTTCTGGACAGTAGCAAAGGCAAATGGCTTCTCTAACAATGATTCAGCATTAGAAATGGTAGCTTTATCTTTGGCAGGGTTTCTTAGACAACCGCTGAACCCTTTTTCCCTGCTATCCTCCAGATTCTGGAATTCAGCTTCCTTATGTCTATTTCCAGTGCCAGTTAGGTACCTGCTCTGAAGAGACTTTTCTTCCTTCTTTCCTCTATGGCTGCTATAGCCCTTGTTGCTGTATGTCCAATTGCCGTCTCTCCAATGGCTTCCCTTGCCAGCTCTCTTGCTCCAAGGTGCTGTTTTGCTGTAAGGTCCTCTCCAAGGCTCTCTCTCTCCTTCACCTTCTTCATAAGGTTCCTTCCTTTCTTGCTTGCTCTTTTCCTTCCTCTCCACTTCCTTTGCACCTTCCCATGCTCCTTCCCATGCTTGTTTCCTTGCCTCTTCTCGTGCTTCTTCCCGTGCTCCTTCCCATGCTTGTTTCCTTGCCACTTCTCATGCCAACTCTCTGCTCTGTTTGTGGATTTAAAAAGCATTTTCTTCCCGGCACTCCCTGTCCTTCCCCAAGGTGTGACCAATCAGTGAGGAAGCCTGTCTCTCCCTCTGAGCTGGGGCGTGGCATGAGCTCAGCAGAGAGCTGTGTTTTTTTCTTACCTGGCTTGGAAATCCTGTGCACAAGTGCAGTATCATTTATTTCAACAGGATTTTCCTCCACCTCCATCTTCTCCTGGGGACTTTCACCATTACACATTCCCCCCTTAAGATATCACGGGCTGGCCTACTATCAGTGGCACAGCTCGTGATACAACACAGGGGCTTTGCGGTTTTGTGTATCCTTTCTGACCTCTCCATTCCCGGGTTTATTGTGGCCATATGGGCTAAAGCTACCCTCTCATGCCAGGGCTTCAAACCATTTGCATGATAGACTTGCCTATGGCCTTTTCTTTTCTCAACCAGGTAGGACACTGGTCCCACAGGCTTTACCACCCTATAAGGCCCTTTCCACTGGCTCTCAAACTTAGGTGCGGGACCTGCTACCATCAAGATGATTTTTTCCCCCACCTCCAACTGGCGAGGCCATGTACCGCGATCGTAGTAGGTTTTCTGCTTGGTTTAGCTATCTTTTAAATTGTCCTCCGCGACACGGGAGGTGCGGCGCAACCGGCCCTTCAAGTTCCTTAAAAACTCCGGAAATCCTACCTCTTTCACATCGGGTTCTACCCACTGTTCCCGTAAAACGTCTAATACGCTGCGAGGGGATCGGCCATACATTAATTCGTATGGCGCCGTCCCTAGGGATGCTTGTTTTCTTTCCCTGCACGCATAAAGGACAAATGGGATCATTGTGTCCCAGTTAGCCATATTGCCCTCTAAACTGCGGCATAACATTCTCTTCAGAGTCTGATTTTGTCTCTCTACCAGACCATTTGTTTGGGGATGGTAGGCTGAAGTCTTAATATGGCAAATGCCGAACGCGTCCCATATTTGCGCTAAATATCTAGACATGAAGTTGCTTCCTCTATCCGTAAGGACTTCACGAGGAAAGCCAACTTCACAGAACAACTTTATCAGCTCGCCTGCCACTGCTTTCGCTGATATGGTTCACAGAGGCATAGCCCAAGGGAATCTTGTTGCCTGGTCCACGACTACTAGTATATACTGAAACCCACGGTGCGTTTTTGTTAGGGGTCCTACAATATTCATAGCTATTCTATGGATGGGCTCTGAAATCACAGGTGAGGGTACCATCGGTACCTCTTTTGGGTGAGCTGCAGAAACCCGTTGGCATGCCGGACAAGCTTCATAAAATTTGGCCATTTCTTTGAAGACGCCTGGCCAATAAAAACGCGCCAAAATTTGGTCCAAGGTTCCTTGAATGCCCTTATGGCCCCCAACTGGGTGGTCATGTGCCAGCCTTAGGACTAAAGTTTTAAATGTTGCTGGCACCACCAACTGTTTAAGCTCATTTTCTGTATGTGGATCCTTACTCTCCCTGTAGAGTATCCCTGCATCTAGAAGGAACCTAGGTAGGGTGTCTCTTTCACTCTGGGCATACTTAAATGCCTGGGTTAGAGCGGGATCGGCTTGCTGCTCTTTGGGGAACGTAGGGAATTTTTCAACTAATTCCGCCGGTACCCACGGCAATCCTTGCCCCGCTTGTGCTTCCGCCCTATGTTGAGCGCGAGACCGCCTCTCTCTACGCTTCTCCCCTTTTCCCTTCTTATTCTTATCCCCTGGAGTAGCTATCAAATCCTCATGTGAGGGAAGAATTTCTACAGGATCTTCTGGGGATTCCTCATCATCCCCTAGGGCTTTTAACTGGGACCTCGTAGAAATCATAGCTCCTTTCGAAAGCAGGCCCTGTTCCATACCCCTATGAAATTGTGGCCAGTCCCTCCCCAGTAGTACACTATGGGGCAGCTTGGGTACCACAGCTATGGGGATTTTTCTCCTTACCCCTAACCCATTCACTTGCAGTTTATAAATAGGGTAAAGGGAGGTGCCTCCATGGATACATCTGATTTTAACAGTGCTTACAGGCTGAATTGCTACTTTCTTATTCCTGGCCTCAATCTGCCACCAGAGCGCTTTAGACAACATGCTCTGTTCAGCACCGGAGTCTAACAGCGCCGTGGTAGCAATTCCCTGTACTTCCACTGAGAGCAGGAATCCTTCTCTAACTTTCTGCGAGTTTTCTGCTACCAGTGCTGTCTTTACATAACAGTCTCTCTGAAAATGGCCCTCTTTACCGCACTTGAAACATTTCTTTCTTGTTACATGACCCTTCAACATTGGCATACACATCCTCAGAAAATCATCATTTATCCCCATCCTCCTTTTTGATGCACCAGTTACTGCTACCCTGGAAGCACTGCCACCTTCATGTGCAATTATCTCTGCCTCCATAAAGCGTTCAGAAAGCATTACAGCTTCTTGAGGGGTTTTGCAGTTCTGTAGTATAAGAAAGGTATGGATTTCTCGAGGTAATGCAGTCATGTATTGTTCCAATACCAAACTATCTAGAATAGACTCAACAGATTTCCCTTCGGGAGTCAGCCATTTGTTTAATAAGCTACGGACTCTCTGACATAGGGCTTTGGGAGTCTCGCCTGGATTTAGTTTTACGACCCTTAGTAGGCAGTGGTAAACTAGAGGTGTTAGCCCTAGCCTTTCTCTAACCGCTTTTTTAAGCTCGTCATAATTGTTAGCGAGCGCGGGTGGCATTACTTGGTAAGCGGCTAAAGCCTCCCCAGTAAGGGATGCTGCAAAGCGTACTGTCCAGTGCTCCTTAGGCAAAGCACTGAAGTGAGCCACTTGTTCAAAACTCTCAGTGAAGTCATCTATGTCGTCCCGCTCTGTGAGCTGACCAAAATTGAATGTCCCGGCAGCTTGGAAACCAAGTGCACTTAAAGACGCTGGTATACCTAAACCTGGAGGTGCAACCGGTGGTTCAGTCCGCTTCCTCTGATCCGCCAGCCATGCCTCCAGCATTTCCAGTAGCGGTTTCTGTTGGGCTTGTATATGCGCAGCACTCCGCTCCTGTGCCTCCAATGACAAGTCCCTCTGCCGCTCGAATTGTGCTGCCATCCATTTAAACATGTCCTGGGACTCGAAAGTCATCCTTGAACTCTGTAAGCACAAAACACACAGACCCAAGTGCGATACAAAAAATAGATTTCCACCTTTTTTTTTTCAACCAGCTTAGCTTTCACCCTTGCCCTGGTATTTTATTTATTTATTTATTTATTTTATTTAGTATACATTTGTATACTGCTACTTCCAGTGATCAGCAGCGGTTTTGATTACAGATTGGAAATTGTCAAATCATGACAGGAAATTTTTGAGGTATAAACACATTGATTAGACAGGAAAGCACAGCACACAGAGAACTATTTTACAGGGAACATGGGCTATGGAGGGTTAAGTGGCTTGCCCAAGACCACAAGGAGCACCTGTGGGACTAGAAACCCCAGTCCTTCCGGCCCAAGGTTGCTGTCCTCTAGTGGGATTTGAACCCCCGACCTTCCGGCCTGAAGTAAGCCCCAACCACTAGGCCACTCCTCCACTCCCTATCTAGCCGGGTACCTTGCCCCAACCACTAGGCCACTCCTCCACTCCCTATCTAGCCGGGTATCCTAACCATCCCCGGCTAGATACCCTTTACCTGGCTTAGGTGAAGCTTCAAGCTTATCACCAATGAAGGTTTCTGTAGTCTTCTCTGTACTGCCTTCTCCACTTCTCGGATGCTCCTCTGCTTGGCTCCTCGGGGAAGTGACTTCTAGCAGATGTCCTGATGTTTGCACCTTTGCGCATGCGTGGAATCCTCAATACTACGCCACTTGCGATGCTTCCGCTGTGGCCCGAGAGCTTACCAGCTGGAAGTGGCCTTTGAGTGTCCTCTTTCGAATAAAGCTATTTCTATTGTTGCCAGGGATTCTGGGACTTGTAGTTTTGCTTATTTTCTAAAGGACAAAATTTGTAGTTATGACACGAGTGTTTCAATGCTGCAAGAATATTTATTGTGGGGAATGTCCAGCGCATCAAAGCTCAAACACAAACAAGCATAAAGGACGCATCTCCAACATATAGGTATTTCAGTAACAGAAGAAAAATGTAACAGAAATATCTCAGCACTGCTCAGCTGTTTCTCAGTCCCATAAACTTTCCACAGGACGCTGCCCCATGTGGTTATTCAACGGAAAACAATTAAACTGCGACAGCTGATTTTCTTTCTCACAGCACGGATTCTTATCCTCAGAAGACAATTAAGGTTATTAAACATAAAACAAGCCTTTCCAATTCTTCAGCAGGTATGGCAAGTACTTTTTATATTATTTCATACAGTTTCAGTGCTGTTCAACAATGCCTTCTTCCTTTAAACATAAAGAGCAATCCATGGGAGAAGATTCACTTTCTAAAGCTGGCAAACAAGAGTCTATTTGCATTCTTTCAACAGTGTTAGAATTACTGGCATCTCTATCAGGTTTAACAGTTCCCCCAGACTTACTTTCCTCCAGAAATTCCTTGAACTGGTTCAGTAGCAATTCAGCATGTACAGGCACATTAGCATTAGGAGAGCAAACTTTGCCTTCTGACAACAGCTTGCTTATAGCTTCTAACTCTGAAGGCTCGGCTGTCTTGCTTTTGTTAGTGTTATAGTTTTCCCTGTATGTAAGACTCTCTCCCCACCTATTATCAGTTAAAGGTGTTGGGTCTGCCTTCTGGACAGTAGCAAAGGCAAATGGCTTCTCTAACAATGATTCAGCATTAGAAATGGTAGCTTTACCTTTGGCAGGGTTTCTTAGACAACCGCTGAACCCTTTTTCCCTGCTATCCTCCAGGTTCTGGAATTCAGCTTCCTTATGTCTATTTCCAGTGCCAGTTAGGTACCTGCTCTGAAGAGGCTTTTCTTCCTTCTTTCCTCTATGGCTGCTATAGCCCTTGTTGCTGTATGTCCAATTGCTGTCTCTCCAATGGCTTCCCTTGCTAGCTCTCTTGCTCCAAGGTGATGTTTTGCTGTGACGTCCTATCCAAGGCTCTCTCTCTCCTTCACCTTCTTCATAAAGTTCCTTTCTTGCTGGCTCTTTTCCTTCCTCTCCACTTCCTTTGCACCTTCCCATGCTCCTTCCCATGCTTGTTTCCTTGCCTCTTCTCGTGCTTCTTCCCGTGCTCCTTCCCGTGCTTGTTTCCTTGCCACTTCTCGTGCCTCTTCCTGTGCTCCTTCCCATGCTTGTTTCCTTGCCACTTCTCGTGCCAACTCTCTGCTCTGTTTGTTGATTTAAAAAGCATTTTCTTCCCGGCACTTCCTGTCCTTCCCCCAGGTGTGACCAATCAGTGAGGAAGCCTGTCTCTCCCTCTGAGCTGGGGCGTGGCCTGAGCTCAGCAGAGAGCTGTGTTTTTTTCTTATCTGTCTTGGAAATTCTGTGCACAAGTGCAGTATCATTTATTTCAACAGGATTTTCCTCCACCTCCATCTCCTCCTGGGGACTTTCACCATTACACTACATGTGGTTTGACAAACTCCAGCAGCTACAGGTGTATTTGCCCCAAAATACATGTGTAATGCCCCGAGTGAAGCCGCTCATTTTTTGCAGATGTTTTTTTTGTAAAATAGCTGTGTCTGCTGCAGGTGTCAGCACATACACATGTACTCCTGCACATCCTTGGAAATATTTTACAAAAGACTCCATGTTCAGCACGCCTTCTGTGAAATCTATAGACTATCTTGAACATCCCAGTAGGATGTCCATTTTTAACCTAGCTTCTTATGCAAACTGGGGCTTTATTGTCTTTCCAAATTGAATTCAAGGGTTTTTTTTGTGTATTCATGTCACCAGTACAGAGGGACTGCCTATGCCAGAAAAAACTACATCTCACTTGCCAGACATGCCTAGGAATACCTTCCAACAGGGGTCACTGTCACTGTCTTTGGCACTGCAAACGGGTTGCTTCTTGAGCAAATGCAGACAGATATGTTCCTGTTCCACGCGCAGGACCTAAAAGGCAGGCAGAGCTCCGGAGTCTCAATGCGTGGATGAGACAATGGTGCAGAGATGAGGGTTTTGGATTTTTTAGGAACTGGGGAACATTCTGGGGAAAGGAGGGGCTCTTCCGAAGGGATGGGCTTCACCTTGACCGGTATGGAACCAGGCTGCTGGCATTAACCTTTAAAAAGGAGATAGAGCAGCTTTTAAACTAGATATTAGGGGAAAGCCGGCAGTCGCCCAAGAGCGGATGGTTCAGAAGAATGTATCCTTGAAGGATACTACCAAAAGCAGAGAGGTTCCACAAAAGAGTAAAGTAGCCCAAATGCCCTCAAGTATGCAGCAGACAGAGCTTAAAGATCCCAATTTACCCATGTCTAACAATAGCCAAATTAACATGAATAAAATACATTCTCTAAAATGCTTGTATGCAAATGCTAGAAGTCTAAAGAATAAGATGGGAGAGTTAGAATATATATCACTAAATGAAAGGTTAGATATGATTGGAATATCAGAGACATGGTGGAAGGAGGACAACCAGTGGGACACTGTGATACCTGGGTACAAACTATATCGTAATGATAGAGCTGATAAAATTGGTGGAGGGGTTGCGCTCTATGTTAGAGAGGGCATTGACTCAGAAAGGATTAAAGTTTTGCAGGAAACAAAATCTGCTGTAGAATCTATATGGATTGAAATTCCATATAAAAGGGGGAAGGCAGTGGCAGTGGGGGTGTACTATCGAGCGCCTGGCCAGAATGACCAAATGGATGATGAAATGCTCAAAGAAATCAAGGAAGCTAACAAAAGTTACAGCGCAATAAAAATAATGGGTGATTTCAATTACCCCGGTATCGACTGGGTCAATATCACGTCAGGACATGCTAGGGAGATAAAGTTCCTAGATGAAATAAATGACTGCTTCTTGGAGCAGCTGGTTCATGAACCGACCAGAGGGGAAGCTATATTAGACCTAGTCCTTAGTGAAACACCAGATCTAGTGCAAGAGATAGGGGTGTTGGGGCCACTTGGCAATAGTGATCATAGCATGATTGCCTTTGATTTAATTAGTGGAGGAGGGATAGTAAGGAAATCCACTGTACTACCTTTTAACTTTCGAAAGGGAGACTATGATAAAATGAGGAAAACCGTTAAGAAAAAACTAAAAGGAGCAGTTGCAAAGGTTAAAGACGTACATCAAGCTTGGGTGTTGTTGAAAAATACTATCTTGGAAGCCCAGACCAGCTGTATTCCACGCTTTAAGAAAAGTGGAAGGAAGTCCAAAAAACTGCCAGCATGGTTTAAAGGTGAGGTCAGAGAGGCTGTTGTTGCCAAAAAAGCATCTTTCAGGAAATGGAAAAAAGAGCCAAACGACGAAACATGGAAACAGCACAAGCACTGGCAAGTCAAATGCAAGGCATTGATAAGGCAGGCAAAGAGAGAAGCAAAAATGCGAAATAAAGACCTTTTCAAGTACATTCGTAGCAAAAAACCTGTGAGAGAGTTAGTTGGTCCATTAGATGATAAAGGGGTTAAAGGAGCACTAAGAGGCGACAAGGCAATAGCGGAGAGACTGAATGAATTCTTTGCTTCCGTCTTTACTGAGGAAGATGTAGGGATCTTACCCATGACTGAAGTGGTATTTAAAGGTGCGGAAGAATTGAAGGAAATATCGATACATCGGGAAGATGTCTTACAACTATTAGATAAACTGAAGAGTAGCAAATCACCTGGGCCGGATGGTATACATCCAAGGGTGTTGAAAGAACTGAAATATGAGATTGCAGACCTGCTATCAGTAATCTGTGAACTATCATTAAAATCATCTCTAATACCTGAAGATTGGAGGATCGCCATTGTAACACCAATTTTTAAAAAGGGTTCCAGGGGTGATCCGGGAAACTACAGACCGGTGAGCCTGACGTCAGTACCGGGAAAAATGGTAGAAACCATCATAAAGAATAAAATTACTCAGCATGTACATAGTCACGACCTAATGGGAGACAGCCAACATGGATTTAGACAAGGAAGATCTTGTCTTACTAATCTGTTATGTTTTTTTGAAGGAGTGAATAAACAGGTGGACAAAGGTGAGTCGGTTGATATTGTGTATCTGGACTTTCAGAAAGCCTTTGACAACGTCCCTCATCAGAGACATTTGGCAAAACTAAAGAGTCATGGGATAGGAGGCAGTGTACTATTGTGGATCAGGAACTTGTTAAAAGATAGAAAGCAGAGGGTAGGGCTAAATGGCCAATTTTCCCAATGGAGAAAGGTGAATAGTGGTGTACCCCAGGGATCTTTGCTGGGTCCGCTGCTTTTTGACATATTCATAAATGACCTGGAAAGTGGAATAACGAGTGAGGTTATCAAATTTGCAGATGACACAAAACTATTTAAAGTTGTTAAAACCCAAGAGGATTGTGAAAAATTGCAAGAGGATCTTGATAAATTGGAAGACTGGGCATCAAAATGGCAGATGAAATTTAATGTGGACAAGTGCAAGGTTATGCACCTAGGGAAGAACAACCGAAACTATGGTTACACGATGCAAGGTTCCACATTAGGAACCACCACCCAGGAAAAAGATTTAGGCGTCATTGTGGATACCATGTTAAAACCCTCGGCCCAGTGTGCAGCGGCGGCCAAGAGAGCAAATAGAATGCTAGGTATGATAAGGAAAGGAATGGAAAATAAAACAAAAGATATTATAATGCCTCTGTATCGTTCCATGGTGAGACCGCACCTTGAATATTGTGTGCATTTCTGGTCGCCGTATCTTAAAAAGGATATAGCGATTTTAGAAAAGGTTCAGAGAAGAGCCACCAAAATGGTAAAGGGGATGGAAGGATACTCCTATGAAGAAATGCTAAAAAGGTTAGGGCTCTTTAACCTGGAAAAGAGATGGCTGAGGGGAGATATGATAGAAGTCTATAAATTAATGAACGGAGTGGAACGGGTAAACGTAGATCAATTGTTTATGTTATCAGAATATAGAAAGACTAGGGGACATGCAATGAAGCTACAGGGTAAACTATTTAAGACTAATAAAAGAAAATATTTTTTCACTCAACGTGTAATCAAACTCTGGAATTTGTTACCGGAGGATGTAGTAAAGGCTGTTAGTGTAGCTGGGTTTAAAAAAGGTTTGGACAAGTTCCTGGAGGAAAGGTCCATAAACCATTATTAAGAAGTGACCGAAGATATCAATGCTTGACCCAGTACAAGCATTGTGGAACTTGTGTCTCTTGGGGAAACTGCTAGGTACATATGACCTAGATTGGCCACTGTTGGAAACAGAATACTGGGCTTGATGGACCTTGGTCTGACCCAGTATGGCATATCTTATGTTCTTATGTTCTTATATCCACCTCTATAATCTGCAGCATGGGAAAAAGTCAGTTTAATTCTTGCTTTTGAGCTGCAAATCAGCACCGTCAATCTGCTTATCAACTAACCTGCTAGTACTATGAAATGTTTCACAAAATACTTCTCTGAAAACATAGAGCTTGTCAAAAGTGAAGAAGAAGTGCGCTAAAGGTCTGTAGCTCTGGATCGCTAGTGGAAATGACATTGCTGCTTGGGTTTACTTCTTTTTCTTCTAGCAATGTTAGGCTATTGTAACCATTGCATCATTAGTTTTTTATATGCACTCTCCCCCTCCCCTTTCTTTTTTTGCATGTTATCTTATAAGTCAGCAGTTCATCAAGGTTTTAGGAAAACCCTTAGCCAAATAACACGGCCACAGGCCACTTTAATTTCAATTCTGTGCTAGGGAATTGTAGTTGGTTGTCAAAGACACATTAAGTTTGTTCTATAAAAAAAGTGTCACCTGCAGCTTGTTTGCTGACCCTTATTGCCACAATTCTGGGCTAGAAATAGCAATTAGCAGACTGAGATAAGGCCATGCCTGCACAACTCACATCTGGCTATGAAAATGTAATAGAAAACATTGAGATGAATGCAGCCTTGGAGCCAAATTCAGATTTCTAAACTAGAGAGCTTGTAGGTATGTGAAAGCAAGCTTTCACTAGTTTTAACAGGCTCTCTATATAGCAACCTTAATAGCATGCTGATTTGCTTTTGCACTTCTTAAATCACTGCATTATTCTACATATCTTCTTGTTAAAAGAACTGCTGATTTTGTCCCTGTGGAGACGAGAGATTATTTTGAATCAATACATTGAACTGTGTTCATAGAAACAAGGAACATTTTCAGATCCAAAGAAACTAAATGGAAGATTCCTTTGAAACTGTCTCTTTTACTAAACAACACTAAGGTTTTGCACTTAACAAGAATTGCCAACACAGTTAAGGGCAAAGCCTTTGCATTAATTGTTGAGGATCATACCTAGCAGAGAATGCTTGACAGAGCACCATACCAAGTGGTAAAGTAACGTGGGTGCACCTAAAGCTACCCATAGAGTTGCCGTTAGCTGAACTGGCTCTAAGTGACTCATTAATGTCATTCCTACACTAATGTGTTCACCATGCATATGCTCTGTCTCTGTCTTGTCCACATTAGCATGAGAGTGCCAGTTAATGTGAGTTTCAGCAATCAGTAGCTGAAATGTCCACACGTTAGGGTTCACTGCGGCCAGTTACTGGCCTCTAAAACGCGTGTTAACTGTTAGCAGTGTTTAGTAAAAGGACCCCTAAATGTTGGTACAAAACATTGAAATGGTATCTAAAAACCCATTTTTAACTACAGTAAAAGCTACTTACTAACCCCCCCCCCCCCGCCACCCCCATTAATAAAAATGCATAAGCCAATATGATTGTTCTGGATATTTAGCTGGAATCCATTATACTGCATGTTCTGTATACAGTAGCTGAAATAGAAGCAGTATATCAGTTGTCCAGAAAGCTTAGAGATGGAAGGCCCCTAATGACCATCATAATTGACCAAGTTTCATTGTGCCCACTGCAGTGTTCAGGAAACTGCTTGCAAAGGGTGGCTGAAAGAAAGCAAAGTCTCCCATGCATTATTGATAAATGTCAGACATACCCCCGGCTGAGACTCCTTATTCAATGCTGTATTTGGAATTGCACTCTTCTGTCTCTAACCGACAGTCCTGCCTCCCCTTTTGTCATTGCTTTCCTTCACAAGCTGGAATTTCACAACACAGTAAATGCCAAGTCTGATCTCAGATGAACTCATGGTGCACCGGAGAGTGCATAAGAGATTAGAATAACATTTACATTCAGTTAATGTTTCTGAAATCCAGATAAGAGTCCATTTCTGAAAAAAAGCTATGTGTGCAGCATTGACCTCTCTATTGAACTTAAAGGTAGTAGAAAGCTTTAATATTTTATTACTTGCACAGTTTACAAGGACCTCTGTTTTATGTTTTAATCTATTTATTATAAAGCAAATCTTTGACAAAACCAGGCATGCAACCAGGTCATAACATTACACATCATTTTCCTCCTTTATGCCTCCCTCCCCCCATGTGAGCAAACTTCCTGGGATAGTGTTGAATGGGTGTACAGTTGAAGTCCATTTCTACAATACTCCATTAAGTGTTGATGGCCAGACCTCTCATTCAATGTGGTAAGGTATTTAGGTATACACCCCAGACAGGCCCATACCTAGCCCTGTGCGAGTGGTGCAGCTGCACAGGGCACAAAGGTTTAAGGGGAGCATTTTAGCTGTCTTCCGTTGCCTGCCGCCACCATTTTTTCTTCTCTCAGTGGTGGCAAGCAATGGCAGGACAGCTAAAATGTGCCCCTTAAACCTTCTTGCCGGAATGAGCAGGGAGGGAAAGATCTGCTTAGCATGCCGGCGACTTGCACATCGGGCGCGCCTCTTCTCTCCCGCCGGGGGGGGGGGGGCGGCGCCCGATGTGCAAGTCACATAGGGCGCGCAATCTTCCCTTGGTGTGACCCTGACCCCAGATGTTTGAAAACATCATCCAGGACCTCTTGCTGGGGCCTTTCACTGATAATTAGTTCATAATCAACACTCATTTAGGGCCAACAACCATTGAGTAGTAGTTGGGGGTCACTTTAGATGTCCATTTAGTGAAAATACAATGGCACATAAAGACCATATGGCCTATCCTGTCTGCTCATCCATTACAACTATTAAGTTCTACAATCCCTTCCTCTAATTCAGAGATTCTCTGTATATAGAAACATAGAAAATGATCCTCACTAGTAGCCATGCTTTACCCGAAAATAGCCATTTACCCTTATTTCCCTCCCGCCCTTCACCACATCCAAATAACATATGCTCCACATCCAGTTTCAACTGTAATCCCATAAGCCCTCTCAAGTGCTTATTAACTCCCTCCCAAAACTGATGAATCACTGTATCAAGAAATGCAGTCAGTGAGCAAATGTGGCAGAAAGATACAGAGATACATCCCACACAAGTTTGATTAAGAGGAATTTCCAAGAACACTCTGACAAATCACTTATACATGTTACATCTTATGAACTCCAGAAAGAGGGTCTCTTTGGTATGAGTGGTAGCTGTAAATCTGAGAGACAGACATCATACTCCACTTGGCTTAGGAATGAGGTTCTTTATAATGATGGTATGGACAAAACTAACCTATTTGGAGAAACTGCCCTTTCAATAAGCACATTGAGCAAGGACACATGTTGATCATGCTTAGCATCCGCAACACCTTCACATCTTCTATACAACTCAAGCAAATTGTATAGAAGATGTGAAGGCGTTACGGATGCTAAGCACCATTGACTAATCTTGACAAAGGCAATGTTCCTCCAGTTCCTAATAATGATTTTTGAGAGCAATAACTAACAAGCCCTCCCCCAACCCCCCCCCCCCAAAAAAAAAAAAACAAGGAGGAGTTCATCTTGTATGGATAGGTGAATATGAAGCCTTTGGGATTAGAGAATAACTATACTGTATGTCAAGGGTATTAATAATCAGAATTTGAATGATTCTGGCCCAAACAGCTGTCAGAACAGAAGAGTAGTAGAGAACAGAAAAATACCATTTGGGGTAGAGTTCCTTCTTTAATCTTGCATATCTGACATCTGTTATATCTCCCCTCCCTCTTATTTGGGGTCCAATATATCCTATGCATTAACAAGTAAGAAGCCTGCATAAACACCATTGACCTAGAAACATATTTTACAGTAACCCATATTTTTTTCCAGTCCACATGAAATGAGAGTCAGAATCTGCAAAGATGTCTTACATATTGGAACATGGAATGTACAAAGCATGATCCAAAGGAAGTTGGAGATGGTCAAGAATGAAATGGAATGCATACAACTTGATCTGTTGGGTGTCAGCGAACTGAAATGGACGCGCATCGGGCACTTTGTATCTGATGATCACATAGTCTACTATGCTGGAAATGAAAGACAAAGAAGAAATTGTGTTGCATTTATAATTTAGAAGAAACTTGCAAGAACTGTAATGAAATATTATGCAGTCAGTGAACGTTTACTTTCTATTTGTCTACGATTAATGCCTATCTGCACAACTATATTTCAAGTATATACCCCAACAACAGCTATAGAAGAGGATGAATTCAATGAGGTCTATGAACAAGTACAAGCTGAAAATGACAGAACATGCAAACAGGATATCCTGCTAGTCATGGGTGACCAGAATGCAAAAGTTGGCAACAAAGAAGAAGGCAAAAAGGTTGGAAAATATGGACTTGACAACAGAAATGAAGCTGAAGAAAAACGGATAGAATTCTGCAAAACCAATGATCTATTAATCCCAAACACCTTCTTCTAGCAACACAAGCGGTGACTGTACACATGGTCTTTACCCAATGGATTGTACAAAAATCAAATTGACTACATCTGTGGAAGTCAATGATGGAAAAGCTCTATAACATCAACAAAGACAAAATCTAGAAATGACTGTGGTAAAGATCACCAAATACTAGTATGCAAACTCAAGCTAAAGTTGAAAAAGAGCAAGTCACTCATGAATGTAGCAAAATATGACTTTGAGAATATACCACTGGAATTTAAAGACTAACTGCAAAATCAATTTGCTGCTTTAGATACCAATGGCAGAGCTCCAGAAGAGTTATGGGATGACATCAAGAAGTTTGTGTTGGAAAAAAGTGAAAAATCTCTACAAAAGGTGAAAAAGCAAAAACAGCCAAAATGGATGACCCAAAGAAACTCTGAAAATTGCCCAGAAATAGAAAGAAGCTAAAGCCAGAGGAGAAAGAGAGGCAATCAAATTCACTTTCTATGAGTATTTTCTACTTTAGATAGTGGTAATGTAGTAATGTAGTAGAGTGAAATCGGGAGAATCTTACATGTATAGAGGGATATATCTTTACCATATCGTCAGAGGAGAAAGAGAGACAATCAAAGAACTCAAAAGAGATTTCCAATGTGCAGCAAGACAAAACAAGGAGAAGTACTACAATGATGCATGCAAGGAAATAGAAGCAGAAACTATTAGAGGAAGAAAAAGATTGACTTTCCTAAAGCTGTGAGAGTTAAAGAAAAAATTTCAGCCTCAAATTGGAATGTTACAAGATACTCAAGGATCCATGTTGAGTGATGCTGAGAAGATCAAGAAAAGATGGAAAGAACATACAGAGTTTTTATATAATAAAGATCAAGTGGTCCAACAACCGTTTCAATGTGTACCGTATGATCCTGAACTATTGGTGACGAAAGAAGAAGTTGAAGCAACATTGAAAGCCATATCAAAGAACAAAACACCAGACATTGATGACATTTCCATAGAAGTATTACAGCAATCTGATGTAACCATAATTACAAGGCTCTGTCAGGAAATTTGGAAGACATCATGGCCAACTGACTGGAAAAGATCTGTGTTTATACCAATACTAAAGAAAGGCAATCCAACTGACAGTAGAAATTATCGCACAATCGCTCTGATCCCACATGCCAGCAAGATTCTACTGAAGATTATTCAGCAGAGACTATAACCATACCTGGACAAGAACTACCTGAAGTGCAAGCAGGTTTAGAAAAGGGCGAGGAATGAGAGAAATCATCACGGATGTGAGATGAATCCTTGAAAAAGACTAAAGAATACAAAAAGGATATTTGTATGTGTTTTATTGACTACAGCAAGACTTTTGACTGTATAAACCATGAAAAACCCTGGGCCACATTAAGAAGCATGGGTATACCAGAACACCTGATCATTTTCTTGCAAAGTCTTTACATTGATCAAGAAATAACAGTTTGAGCGGGACAAAGAGAAATACAATGGTTTAAAAGCAGCAAAGGTGTACAACAAGGCTGCATACTTTCCCCCTACATATTTAATTTATATGCAGAACAAATCATCAGAAAAGCAGGGTTGTATGAAGACATCAGAAGTGTGAAGATTGGTGGAAGACTCATCAGTAACCTTTTATGCTGATGATACCACATTACTGGCTGAAAGTGAAGATGATCTGAAACACATGCTTCTCAAGATCAAGGAACATAGTCTTGAAATGAACTTGTACCTTAATGTAAAGAAGACAAAGATCCTGAGAATGGGCAAAATCAATAAGTTCATCATTGATGGAGATGAAATTGAAATAGTGGACAACTTTAACCTACTTGGATTGACTATCAATAAAGATGCAACAAGCGGTCAAGAAATCAGGTGATGCATTGCTCTTGACAGAATGGCTATGATGGACCTAGACAAGATTCTCAAGAGCAGAGATATCTCTCTCAATACAAAAATTTGACTTGTTCAAGCCATGGTATTTTCAATAACGTCATATGGATGCAAAAGTCGGATAGTGAAAAAGATAGACAGGAAGAAAATTAATGCCTTTGAATTATGGTGCTGGTGTGACGAATACTATATATGCCACAGACTGCCCGAAGAACAAACCAGTCAGTACTAGAGGAGATCAAACCTAAGTTTTCTTTAGAAGCTCAGATGACAAGTCTTTGACTTTCATACTTGGGCACTTCATGCATAAAGAGATATCATTAGAGAAAGACATCATGCTTCACAAGGTCAACACAAAAGAGGAAGGCCGGCAATGAGATGGATCGATACAATAACAGCAGCTACGGGTACCATTCTGTCAAAAATGCGTTGCCTGACTGAAGACCAAACACAATTTAGGACAACTATCCAGAGGATCATCCTGAGTCAACACCGACTCGATGGCACTTAACAACAACAACAAGGACTTCACAAGGACTTCACAGCCACTTATATGAGCTGGATCCTGCTTTGAGCCTACTCCTCCTCAAGCTTAATTTCTCTCAGTTGTCAGATCATATAGATCACACTTATGCCCTATACCTATGGCAATCTGGTTTCTGCACTCATCACAGTACAGAAACTATAATCACTGCCATCCTTAGTGAAATTCATAGTGCCCTACATCAGGATAAAGTGGCTCTGGTCATTTCCCTACACCTCCCAGTGGCATTCAGTTTGGTAAATCATAATCTTCTCTCTCCAATATCCCTGGCATAGGTATCAGGGGCACAGTGCTCTCCTGGTTTATCTGTTTTCTCCAAAACTGTTCTTTTCAAGTGACTGTCTGCAATTCCTACTCTACCATACACTCCCTGTCATCTGGTGTCCCACAGGGTTCTCTCCTCTCCCCCTTGTTCTTTAATAGATTCTTAAGCCCTCTAGCAACTCTCACTCAAAATTTTTATGTTTCCGCTGTTGACATTCTGTTTATTGCATACACAGATATGAGGTCATCCTGCACACCGTTTCATGGGGCTGGACATCCAGTCCAAACATCCAGACCCGCTAAATGGCTGGGCAGCCTTCCGGGGATAGAGCTCCTCATATGAACAGGCAATTTGTATGGTGAGATCTGTTCATGGGAGTGATGGGGCATGACAGAGATGGAGCGAGGATGGACGATGGGTGGAGAGTGACCACGGATGTACAGGGCCAATTCCGAGGTCAGCTCTGTATGTCTGGGGTCTGCCTTGGAGGTGGAATACATACCCCTGGATGGAGCCAAACAATGTGGTCAGGTCCGGTAAGGAGGGTGAGGGGGTGCAGAAGGTTCCCTGTAGCCCGACCCTGGCCATGGGATGCAAGATCGGGGGTCGAGCTGTGGGGAAAGAAGATTCTTTTATTTATTTATTTATTTGAACAGCTTTTATATACTGCTGCTTCCAAGGATCAGCAGTGGTTTACATTACAACAAAAAGTCAAAACAGATACATAGAACATTATAAACTATATTACATTATAACATGAATTGTATGGAACAGATTAGTGAATTACAATATAACAGAAAGATTATTAAACTATTAAACTATATTATATTATAATTGTGTAACATAAATGTATTACAATATAACAGGAACAATTATTGAACTATAATACAATTAAACTGTATAATACATTTAAACTGTATAACAGGTATCAAGGGTTGCTTTGATTTTTATTTTTATTTATAGGTGGGAGGAAACATTATTAAGTTAATTATCGTTTGAGGATGACGTTGTTTATGTTGTAGTTATAGATTTGGAAAGGGTGAATAAAATGATTATGGTGGTTGGGAAACTACAAATGTTTCTTCATTGTTGTAGTGTTGGCTGAATAGATGGGTTTTTAGATCTTTTCTGAACGTTAGTAGATCTTTAGTTTCTCTTAATTGGTCTGGAAGGTTGTTCCACAATATTGGAGCAACAAACGAAAAGGCACTGTTACTAGTTGAGTGTTTTGTTTTCTTTATTAGATCTGGGACTGCTAGTGTGTTAAGGTTTTTTCTCCGTCTCATCCTATTTTCTATTGGGCTGTTAAGAAGAGTAGTTAAGTATGATGGGTCAATATTATTAATTAATTTAAAAGTGGTTAATAGTATTTTGTATTGGATCCTACTGAAAATGGAAAATTAGTTGCTGCAGCTGGGGATCACAGTTCCTGAATGGAGCTGTGGTGCCGTGATGACGGGACATCATGGCACTGCGGCTCTATTTAGGAGCCTGGCTGAGTATGTGGGCTGGATATGTGGCAGATCAGAATTGGGGCCCAGCCTGCATGTCCAGGCTGTAGACCCGATTCTGATTCCGTAGGCATGTCTAACCCCCACAGGATCAGAATTCGGTCTACTTCTGTATGCCCTGATTCTGATCAGCCATACAGGAGGGAGACATCCAGTACAGAATCGGCCTCATAGTCTCCATCCTGATCTCTCCCAAGCAAATATTGTCTGGAATTGGTGGCATCCTGCTTTCATGCAAATTCGTTAAATCTTAATTCCACAATTACTATGGCTACCTGGATCACAGGTAGTTCACAGTCCTCACATTAGCACCCACTGTAGAGGGTCTCCACCCACACTACAACCCTCTTTCAAATATTGGGATTATTCTCAACTCCAAACTTTCTATTACTTCACAGATTAGCAAAGTAGTTAAATCCTCCTTCTCTGCATGTTGCTGCTTCCGCACAAACCGTCCCTTCCTTGACCTCCCTGCAGAGACCACAGTGTTACTTAGTATGGTTATTTCTCAGTTGGATTATTGCAACTCTGTCTTTAGATCAACTGAAACAGTTACAGACAGTTCAGAATACTGTGGGTCATATAGTTTCATGCATGCTGACCAAACTCAGCGTGTATATAGTTACTCTGTATTTGTATCGTTTAAAGATATCGCAACATGTAAATAGTTACCCTGTATGGTCCAAGTTCTAACTCCTGTTATAATGTAAACTCAAACAGTCTTGACTGCACTGAGCTCTCGTTGTTGAATGTAAACTGCACTGATAACAAATAGCGCGGTATATAAGAATTGTTAAATAAATAAAATAAAAAGTGCCAGCAAATACGATCATGTCACTACAGTGATTATCCTCCATCATTGGTTCCCAATAACTTCTTGATTACAATAAAAGATCCTGACCCTTGTTTTCAAAGAAGTCCCAGAATTCCTTTCTACCCTCACCACATTATATGCCCCTTCTTCATCGCTCCATTCAATACATGCAAATCAATTACAAATTACTGCTCCCCCAAGAGCAAAATATGAATCTACCCATCATACCACCTTCTTTTTCACCACCCCAGCACTTTGCAATAGCCTGCCAGCCTACATTTGCCTTGAACCCGCTTTCAAAGGTTTTAAAGCCTTATTGAAAACTCACCTGTTTGAAAGAGCCCATCAGGTAGTGGGCTGATACTACAAGCTCACTGGTTTTCCTCCACTCCCCCTTCCCCTTTATCTTCACTGGTTTGCCCTACTCTCCTTCCCTCCATACCCACCACTTTCCTTTCCCTTTTCACTTATCTTACAAATAAAACTGGCATTTCTCTTCCTACTTTTAGTTTCCTTTGTATTTTTATTAGTTGTACAACACTGAGTACATAAAGGCGGTATATCAAATAAAGCTAAACCATAAAGCATTCCACACTTCTGCAAGGAATGTTGAATCTGATGCCATCTAAAGCATTATGAGATAGAGAGCTCAAACTCCTGCAGTAAAGCACAAATTTAACCCATAATTACTCTAGAATTTGACCTATGATCCATATGTCTGTCTCTGCCAAAGCTTCTAGGTGAGCAGTATACAGTATTTCCTACCTTAATTCTCCTATTATGCTGTAAGGGCATATCTCTCAAGCCCTGCTCTGAGATATCAATACATTGCTCCAGCATGTGAAAGACTTGCTCATAGGCATCAATTCTGCATGCTGGAAGAGCAGTATCAGGTCCAACAATATGCAATGATACTGGATGCAATAACGGTGCTTCTAGTCTCAACCAACAAAGCTAATTTTGCTTTTCTGATGGAGCAAACCAATGCCCTCCTTGCTGAAAGAGAAAGGCAGCTTTGTAATTTGAAAAATCTGGGAAATTAACCCCACCTTGTTCCACAGAGAACTTCAGTCTGTGCAAAACAAAACACGGTGGCTTCTGCTTCCACAAAACTTTGTCAACACAGATTCCAACTGCTTAAGAATACCCAAACTGGGAGCATCTGAAGTGCATAAAGAATTTTATGGGCTATGATCATTTTTTTTTTAATTTTTTTATTTATCGACATTTTAAATATACATATCATGACTTCCGGTGTGGCAATGAGCTGATCGGACGCGTGGCGATCGGCTCCAGACACCTACCCCGAAAAACCGGCAACATTTTGATACATACTTCAGCAGATTACCTTTAAACCCCAGACTCAGTGAAAGACGGAGGGCTGGAGAGTTCAGGCAAATATCAGCGATACCGGAGGCTGTCTGATGGCAACAAAACAACTTCGAAGAGAGAAGCCAAGAGCCCCCGAGGGAAAGATGTCGTAGAACGTGTCAAGGAGCCCGAAAGCAGACGACAACCAGGGCCTGGTGACAGATGTTAGCGCTGCAGTGGTGCGGGCACTAGACGGCCGCTTTTGTGAGCTGGCTGATCAGCTGCAAAATGTCAGCCAGTCCATCACAGAATTCACGGGGTGCATGGAGCATATAGAGTCCCGCATCTCGGATGTCGAAGACACCCAGCAGTCCCTACAGACCAAAGTGGAGGCCCTGGAGCTGATTGTGAAACAACAAGGGGAGAAACTGGAGGACTTAGAGAACCGAGGAAGGCGCAAAAACCTCCAGTTTATTGGGATCGCAGAGTCTGTAGCAGAGGGCTCCTCTCCAAGTTCCTACTTGCTTGGATAGAGAAACTCTCAAATGGCAGAGTGGAAGGCCCTATCCATCTGGAGTGAGTGCACAGACTGGGCCCTAAGCGGGAGCAGGCACGGAGACTGCGTGCTGTGATTGCCCGCTTTTTGGATTTTTGCCAAAAAGAAGAGGTTTTAAAGATGGCTAGGAATCGCAAGAGACAATCCACTGACTCAGATCAGATCCTAGTATTCCAGGACTATTCAGCCCTAGTAAGCCAGCAAAGAAAAGCTTACTCTACAATTTGCACGCATGTAATGAAAAAAGGGGTGTGATTCGCTTTGTTGTATCCTGCTCGACTTCGTGTGGAACATCAAGGACAGACCCGTTTTCTATAGACCCCGGCGGAGGCTCAAACCTTCCTAGATGGACTGACTAGTGAGCCTGATTCTCCCACGCGAGGGTAGAGGTACTTGCCTGAAGCCGCGGAGAGCCGGTGAAGAGTCCTGGCAAC
This sequence comes from Ichthyophis bannanicus, assembly GCA_033557465.1. Classification (NCBI taxonomy): domain Eukaryota; kingdom Metazoa; phylum Chordata; class Amphibia; order Gymnophiona; family Ichthyophiidae; genus Ichthyophis; species Ichthyophis bannanicus. The sequence goes on along the minus strand of CM066032.1, from coordinate 85,244,895 downwards.
GCTAGCAAATTGACTATACTAGGCAAGCTCCCTGGGGTGAGCTGATGCAGATCGGGTTTTATTTCTATTTGCAAAAACTAATATGCCACATTTTTTTTCAGCTCCCTGGGAGGTTGGTATCCGGGAGATAATTATATGAGAGCATGGTGGTATAATAGGATGTGTGATGTATCTAATTTGGGGGGATATAGTGTTGCTTTGTTGGTAATGGTTTGCAACTGTTGAACGAGTTCAAATTTGCAATTATGTTACCAGTTTGCTCAAGCTCTCAACCCTGTATTGTAATAGCGGGGAGGAGAGAGAGACATTTTCCTGTTGAAAGTTATAGGTGTGTATGAACTTCTATAGCCCCGGGTAGCGGGGGAGGGGTGGAGGTAAAGATGGAGGGAGGGGCCTTCTCCCCTTCCCATGGGCCTGGGGTTTTACTTCTGTGGGGGCCGCGGGGAGAGGAAAAGAAGCTCAGGTTAGGACGTTAGCGACTTGGGTGATAGACCCTTCCTAATGGTATCTGTAGAGAGGGGGCCCATGGAAGGCCTTATCTGCAGCATGTTCCTGCAGCCTTTGGATTGGGGGTGGGGGGAGAGCGCGGAATAACACTCTTTGACAATTTCAGAGCCAGCACCTCCTACGCTGGGCCCTGGTGTGCAGTTTAGCACACGAGGGCTCATTGGTATCTTTATATTTCACCCTGAGGTTAGGATTGAGGGGGTCTGGAGTTCACACTGTTAAATTTAATGATTGCTGACTTTCCGGGGCGCGGAGGGCTTAGTGTGCTGCTTGGCTCATAGCGCTGGACTGGGGAGGGAGTGAAAGTTCAGGGCCTTGTGTCCGGCCGTGGGACCTCATTGTCAGTTGGAAGCGATGTTTCAGAGAGTGGACATGGGGTCCCCCTAGCTATAAAGGATTTTTATGGCCCAATCCACGAACTTAGCAACTTTTATTGTATAATGAATATTGTACTGAATAGCTCACTGATAGTTCTAAACTTAGTCCCCTAGGAGACTAATGAGATAGAGCTGATGCAGTCATAACTCATCAGTTAGGGGGTGATGGGGGAGGGGGGTCTAAGAAGAGAACTTCGTAAGGTAGTTGGAAGAAGGAGTACCTAGGGTAGGGGTAGGTTCTACTGCCACAGGAAGTATGTCCTGCCTTCAGGGGGGACCGAACGGCATGGGGGAGGGGGGGACAGAAGGGATTTCTGGGGGGGAAGGGGAGGGATGAGGGGGGAGGGTTTAGCTCACACTCCGCAACACATTTGTTGGCAGAACTATAATTTTTATTTCAACGATGGAGAGGGATTCCAGGCTGGGAGAGCCCCCTCTACAAAAATAAAGATAGATTTTTGGATGTGCCTGGACACTTCCCCACTCCTCTGAAGGTAATTACATGGAACATCTGTGGGATGGGCAGTCCCATTAAGAGATACAAAGTCTTACATGCTCTGGCAAGAAATAAATGTGATATCGCCCTCCTTCAAGAAACCCACCAGACAGCTGAGGAGCATAATAAATTATGTAGGGAGTGGGTGGGACAAATTTGGGGTTCACCTGCTATGGGCAAGAAGGGTGGGGTGGTCATCCTGATCCACAAACGAGTGCGCTTTGCAGCGGACAACATTATAATAGATACCAATGGGAGATTTGTTTTGCTGCATGGCTCCCTTGAAGGGAAATCAGTGATCATCGGGAGCCTCTATGGACCTAACATGTTAGACCCCCGTGTTTATGGCGGCTTAGCCTCCAAAGTGGAGCAAATACCCAAATGCCCCCTACTTCTGGGAGGAGATTTTAATGGTGTTTTGGATATAGATTTGGATACCTCCAGGGGAGGAAAAGCACGGGAGCGGGGCCCGACGGCTCGATTGTTACAGAGTTTCAGGGCGCATTTAGGTTTGATTGAACCATGGCGGTTACTACACCCCTCAGAGAGAGATTTCACCCATCAATCTCGAGCGCATGGTACCTTTGCTCGTATTGATTACTTCCTACTCTCCAGTGGCTTGTTTGCCCAAATGGAGGATGTCCAAATTGGCCCATTAGAAGTATCTGACCATGCGATGGTATGGACAGATCTGCAATGGGGCAGAGACCCGACTCGGACGCGTATTTGGCGCTTCCCACTCGAGCTCTATCGTGACGAGCAATTCCACCAGTTCATAAGACAGCGCTAGAGAGAATTTGAGGCAGACCACCAATGTCACAGTGATGATCCTGAATTAGTTTGGGAGACGGCTAAGGTGGTGTTGCATGGGGACATTATTGGATTCGCAGCCCAGAAGCAACACATCATAGCAGAACGCATTATCTGCCTTGAACACCAGGTCACTAAATTACGGCGCCAGACGGCGCGACAGCCGACGATAGCTAACAAGAAACAGCTCTGGGAAACTCAAGTAGATTTAAATGAGTTGATACACCAGAGAGCTAAGAAATCTATCTTATATTATCGATATCAACTTCATTGCCATGGTGATAAACCGGGGAAATTACTGGCCCGGTGCTTAAAAGGCTATAGAGGCTCGACTTTGGTGGCAGCGCTGTAGGATGACAAGGTTGCTCTCCATAAGGAAAACATGGCAATCGCCCGAATATTCCGTAATTACTTTCAATCATTATATACAGCAGAACCCGCCGACCCTGTGGCGATACAGGAGTACCTGCAGAGGTTGGGCTTTCCCTGTCCGGTAGGGTGGCGGCGGTCAAGATGGTGATACTGTTGAGAATTTTGTACTGGATGCAGATGCTGCCGGTCTGGTTGTTGCGTCGCGATCTATGGCGCTTGGAAACGGCGATTCGATCCTTTTTGTGGAAGGGAGCCCGGGCACGTATCTCATTGACTCAGTTGGTGGGGAAATGGCGAGAAGGGGGGGTGGGTCTACCTGATCTGGGGATTTATGCCCTGGTTTGTCAGGCCAGGCACCTGGGTGACTGGTTGGGAGGAACAGACACATATACACCTAGAGCCTTGGAAGAGGGCCTTGTAGCCCCCTTGTCACTGTTAGGGGTCTTGCATGGAGCGAATCGCGATTTACCACGTAAGGTAGTGAACAGTGTGTTGATAAGTTCGGTCAAGCGAACATGGCAACAAATCAATACCATGTTGAATACCTGGAGGGCCTCTTGTTGACTGCCCCTACAAGGAAACATAAACGTCACCCCGGGTACAGAGTCGACGACATTTCGGGACTGGAGGGATAGAGGCATAACGACTTTGGGGCACTTGGTAGATCCCTCTGGGAAGTGCAAATCCTTTCTGTCTTTGAGTAGAGAGTATGATTTGCCTTCGAAACACTGTTTCGCCTATATGCAGGTTTCCCATTATGTATCCTCCCAACCCAGAGAGGCGCTGATAATAGAGTGATCGGCGCAGATTTTGGAATTTTTTAACTTAGGACGTGATGAGCCCTTATCAATTTCGAAGTTGAAACCTCGCTTGGATTGCTTTCGTTCTCTCCCTGACTACCGGAAAGTAGAGGAGGCGTGGGAGGTAGAGTTGGGTAGAGTGGTGTCACCGGGGACGGTTCATAAAGCCCTTAAGCGAATAGTGGTAATTGCGCATGGAGCGCGCTGGTGGGAGATACAATTTAAATGTGTGACACGAGCCCATTTTTCACCCCGGAGGGCACTGCGCAGCCATTTAACGAACAACGGCCGATGTCCTCGCTGTCTTGAACCCTTGGCGAATTTATTGCACATGTGGTGGAGTTACAGTCATCTTACAGCATATTGGGCTAGAATATGTTCCTTTATAAGCAGGTTACTGCAGCGGCGACTGAGATGGACTGCCCCCTTCATGGTATTGGATCAGCTTGACCTCCCCCACCCTTTGAAGAAAGGGGAATGTTTATTGATGCGTAAGGCCTGTCTGGTGGGGAAGGGCTCTATCCTTCGGAACTGGAGGGAACAAAAAGCACCTACTTTTGGGGAGTGGCGCAATTATTTTCATCAGATGATGCTAACTGAGAAATGGGGAGCATGGGGAAGTGTCAGACGCTGGACGACATTTTTACTTGTGTGGGAACCGTATATTCTCAATCTTGGAGTTCGTTGTTGTAACAAAATTTTGTGTGTAGGTAGTTGAAGGGGATTCTCGACTGGGGGGAGTTGGAATTGTTGTGGAAGTAGTGTGACTGCCAAGGATGGACAAATAGATCCGGAGTGTGGCTGAAGGGGAGGGGGGGATCGGGAGGGGGGAGGGAGGGGGGGGGAAGATATAAATATTATAACCCACCTGTATTTGAGATACCTTCCATGTGGGGATCAGAGTACACCCCACTTGGATTTAGGATTGTATCGCTGTATGATGTTTGTTTATGTTGTTTGGTGGTTCATAAATAAAGTCTTTAAAAAAAAATATATATACATATCACTCTGATACATACCAGGAAATAAGAGAAAAGAAAAACAATACAGAAATATTCAAATTTTACAAATTCATAATACCATGATAGACCACAATAAGGGGGAGGAGAGCTTACCAAACCTAGGAAAAAACTGAAAAACTGCCCCAAACCCCAAGGGGCCCAGTCCCAGCAAAGACAGCTGAAACATGCCTTACTGTGGTGACCCCACCAAGCTCAAAGAACCTTCAAAAGGTTATTACACATTTACAAGGAAATTTCAAAGAATACCCAGACCCCAGGGCTTCCACTCTCGATCTTAAAGCCAAAAAGGCCCTCCTACGGGTTTGGGTAGATCGTGAAAAATCAGGAAATATACGCACACATAATCCCAGAAAGCTGGCATTCATATTATGAATATTTTATTTTAGAAGAGTCTCTGTGAGAATCAAACACAAATGTAGCCAACAAAGTAGTGGTATCAGTGACTACTTCCAAGGAGGATTCCAAGAATGAGGTTAGATTAAGTTGACCCGTTGACCAGTGTCCTGTTCGTCTAAAGGAGAAGGCTTCCCAGCCTATGGAAAAGAGATATAATACACTTTAACTAAGGATGGGAGATTATCAGCTGGAAATTTCAAAACCTCCCTCAGATATTCTTTAACTATATCCACAGTAGCAATCAGTAGACACTTAGGGAAATTAAGGAAATGGAGATTGTTATTTCTTGATTGATTTTCTTGAACTGGTTCAATATAAAAATAAATAGCAATTGTACACAAGGTCCAAGACATTTCCTTTTCCAGCTGCAACTGTTGAAAGAACAGTGTGAAGAGGTAAGGAAGATAGTCATGCCTACAGTGAGAAGATCAGCTTTGTATGGTTGCAGCGAATCTGTTCTGCAAGTTATGTTGTGCAGGGAAGAACAGGAGAGAGAAGATGCAGTGGAGATGACATTGAAGACTAGAGGTGAAAGAGATGAGAAGACTCAGTTTGGAGACAGCAGTGTGTGACCCAGAAAAACATCATCCATCAACACTGAGACAACTACGCTCACCCAATTTCTTGACTGGAGCTTTGGAGTCTGTGAGCCTCCTCTTACCTGTACCTGACAACAGCAGAGATCAAGGCATTTCTGAGCAATCCTGTGGAGGTTCCAGATGGGCCATCACACACCCAGTCCATAGAAAGGTGTATAAAAATGACAACTGAGGCTGCTGGTCATGTGTACAATCAGGAGAGGAGGGAACATTATATTAGGGGTCAGATGGTCAGCAGGGAACAAGCAAACAAGAGATGGCTTCTTTGCTGGATTTTGTTAAATAACATTAAATTAACTGCATAGACGTTTTAAAGACAATTATGTATGTTCAAATAAATATTACTTAATTTCCACATATTTCAACTGTAATTTGATGTAGGTAAGACTCACTTTAAGCAGTTTATGATGATAGTGTAACCCCCTCGGGGTTCGGCGCTGGCCCAGGCTCTGATCGCAGCAGCCGACAGGGGTGTAGGCTACTGATCACGGTAGCAGGGCAGTTGTTATTCCCCAAGAGCCGGACCACACATTCCCCCAGTTCTCACAGCAGGGCGCATAAAAATTAGGGGTTTTACGATTCCTACGGAGTGTTACTTTAGCATGCACTTTGTTTTTAACTTAATGTACTCAAGCAGTTTTCAAATGAAGAGAAAATACATTTTATTCAATAACATTAAGGATATCCACAAAATAATTTCCCTCTCCCTCAAATTTTATTCTATATTCTAGCACAAAGTCCACTGCAGCAGTCTATACTTAGCTTCCTCTTCCAAGATGGTAGGCGTTGGTGTAATCAGCGCTGTACTTCTTTCTCGGTGGTAGGAGTGTTGGGGCCCTTGAAGAGTAGATCCGAAGTTCTTCTCCCTCACCTATCTTTACGAAATCAAAAGGAGAAAAACCCTGACTCTCCCTGAGTATCTTCAAAAAGTAACTTATCTGGGAAAACTTCAGTGTACTTACGGGGCTCTATCTACGGGTGAAAAACAAAAAGATAATTAAAATTCCCTGCTAATTTCTTCTCAGTCTTTTCCTTTTTGCGTTTATTGCACTCTATAGGAGCTTGTGCCTTTTGGTTGTCCTGAACAACTTGTACCATACAAAGCTTTATTCTCTCTCTGTAACTTCTTTGATATCCTCTGTTTCAATAATTAATTTTCTCAAGTCATACTCATCCCAGAGAAACTATTACACTCTGATTCAGCTTGTGTATTAGAACAATAACAGCGCCACTAATTTACACTTATGCACATATTTTTGTAATTCAATATTTCCTTTTAAGCGGCAGTGCTGTTTTCACACCTTTAACAACTAGGCACCTTATTTCAGACCAACATCAGGGCCAGTATAAATTCTCTTTCTCAAAAGAACAGTGTTACAGTAATGTTATGCATCTCTCCTTTTCTTTTGCTAACTCTGCAACTTGGCATACAATGAGTTTATCAACACTTTAAAAGCTACCATTAGTAATACATCTTTTCCCAAGAAGCAGTAACATTTAGAACAGAACAACAGAAACAGAATTCTCTCCACTGCACTGCTGTTTAACTAAAACAGAACCAATTGAAGATATCTTAATTTTGAAAATAATATTCCTCTGGCCATGGTAAGTTTTTCTCTTTTTCATCAGCAAATGTATCTTCAGAGAAACTGCAGAGCAAGCTTTTCTTTAAAACAACAAGCCAAGCTCAATATCTCTCTGCACACAAACCAAAACTGGCTTACACCTATAACCTAATCAATTCTTCTCATGAGATAATGATAGAGACACTGCTAAGTTATTTCACTTATCTCTGCTCTCAGCTTTGCTCTCTGGCTGACTTTTTCTGTACAACAAACACAAGACACCTTCCTCCAGGTAGAGCTTTCTTTCTTTCCTTTCTTTGTCTGTTTAACAGAAAACTTATAGTTTCCTAGGAGACAGGAATTCCACTCAGTCCATGTGACTGACACTAACCTATCACACGCTGCGTTCTAAAAATTCTAAGGGTTGTTTACTATTGGAATGTTCAGTTAATCTCCATTTTAAACTATTTTTTCATATTACTTTCTATGTGAATTTCCTTTTTTACCCTAAACTATATTAATATGTCTCATTAACACAATAACATTAACACCCCTTTAATCAGGATCCCAGCAGCTTTCTCACAGTGGTTTTAAAATTTAAATTGTGCCAAGGACAAGTGTGCTGTTTATTTCTCTCTAATATTAAACAAAGTAAATTTCCAAACTTACCCCAATCTATTTCAAAAATTAAATTATTCTTTCAGGTACCCCCACATCGAATATAACCCAGTAGTCAATTTTGGTAGCTTCCCAGGACATAAAGTTCATTTACCCCAAAATTATGTACAAAATGTACTTTTTTAAAATTTAGAACCTACTTGCTTATTTTGTTTACAACTCTCAATTTTATTTGAACTCCAATTTATGTCCCTCTAATGATTTTAACCCCTTAAATATCCAACCCTGTAAAATTAAACCCTTAAACATTAAAATTTCCTAATTCTAATTCCAAATTTGATTTTCCCATATCCCCTTTACACAAACTAGACTCTTTTCCTAAGTTCACAGGACCTCCAGATCTCCCTGGGGTTCACATCTTTTCGGGTAACTTATCACCTAAACTCCTGGAACTCTTTCCAGCAGAGCTTTAATTTAGGCCCCTGCTTCCCTCTGGGCCTGCTGCAACCCTTCCAGCCAATCAGAAAGCTCTCTCCACTTCCACCTATTAAAAGATCCCCAGCACATCTCAGGAGAGTGATTAACATATTTTTTAACAAAATTCATTTTTTAACCCTTCGGGTTACAATAGCTTTAGATTCAGTATGCAAAACTGCAGAATTTGGTCACTAGTAGTTTGTAAAGATTTAAAAAAAAAACAATGCATGCCTTTGAGTCAATGCTGACTCCTGGCAACCCAGAAGTTTCTGGATTTACTTGGTAGTGTAACTAGAAGTAGATTGTCAGGCCTTTCTTCTGAGTCAACTGAAGATTAAGTGACTCGCCCAAGGTCACAAGGGGATTGAATGCTGGTTGCTTGGTTACCAAACCAGTATTCTAACCACTAGATCACTCCTCCACTCCAAATCTACCCTTAAAATTGACACACCCTAGTGTATTACATCTATGTGTACATCACTGTACACCTTGTAGTGCTAAACAAATGATTAGTAGTATTAGTAGTAGGGGAAGAGGTGAAAAGCTATAGCTAGATTCAATAAAAAGGATGAAAGTGAGGAGTGATTGGTAAGAAAAAGGAGGGAAATCTGAATAGAGGAGCAGAAAAATAAATGGAAGAAAACTGAAAAGAAGAGATCAGTATTAAAAACTGATATACTGTAAGGGAGGAAGTGAAGACGAGGAGAGAAAAGAAATGGCAAATGGAGAGGAGACCATGAAAAGAGAATGCTAAGAAAAGACAGCAGAAAATAGAATACAGAGACTGGGACCAACACCATTAGAAAAATAAAATGACCCAACAACAAAGGTAGAAACAAATTTGTATTTTCTATTTTCTAAATGGAAAATGTTGGTATTTGGAAAATACATCTGCTAGGAGTCAAGATTGCTATCGGACATGGCTGGGGCCTAGCCCAAGGTAAAACTCTGAGAATGGACCCTAAAGCCCATTAGCAAGCTGCACATTTTTCAGTCTCAGACAGCTCTAAGGCCCCTCTGGCTTGGGGGCCCAGGGCAATTGCCCTGGTTGCTTCCCTCTTAATGCCAATCCTGACATTGGCTATCGTTTGTTTTGCACAATATAGGGGGAAATGCATTTCTTTCTGTTTCTCTGGTGTTGCTTTGCATGCAGCATCAGGCTTTCTCAGGTTTTAATTTCATTTTTATCTATATATTTCTATTTTCACTTTGAGGTCACTTATTAGTGAAGGACTCTGTAATGTGTGTGTGTGTGTGTGTGTGTTTGTGTGTGTGCATGTGTGATCAAGACTGTGTATTCTGTTAGCATGGAATTTCTGTTCACAAATGTATATAATCTGGCTTTTACAACTTTCCTAATAGGTTTTTTTCATGTTTTAGGGTCCACTACAATATTTACGGTGCTGACTCTTTCTAGGTAGGGTCCTTGTGTGAGTTTTGGAAGTTAGTACTGGTATGGTAGATGTGCTCTTGGCCCCAAATGACTTTTTTGTATTAATTCCAGGGCCGGCACGACCATCAAACAACCTAGGCAATCACTTCTGGAGGTCGGTCAAACATAGGGCATTCAAAGCTAAACAATAAATTCTGACAGCCAGGGAGGACATAAGTGTTAAGATTTGCTTAGGGTGCCAACACTTTGAATCAAATTGGGGGCTCTCCCTGATTAATTCACAATATTATTGGTATTGAGAGGGATTTGTTCTTCTATGGTAAATTTTATGGGGAAGGTTCTTGTTCTGCTCTGCACAGATTGTTGGGGAAGGAGTTGGGGGACAGAGTTCAATGGATGCAGAATATATGTCTGGATTTAATGCCATATGGGAGAGCATATGTGTGGTGAAGGGGCCTGAGAAGGGGACTGTGGCTGAATAGGTGGAAAATAGTCCAACCTCTTGTACCCCCCCCCCCTTTATATAGCTTGCAGATGCTAAAGCATGCACTATTGCCCTCCTTGCAATTATGTTTTATGGGCGTAGCATGGGGAGTGGCAGGGGGTGGGGTGGGCTGCATGCAGGGCATGGGTGGGCATGGGCAGTGCATAGCTAGTCATAGGTTACGGGTTTTTCTCTTTTAAAATGTTGGCAACCATAGCAGAGCTTAGCTTGTTGGGTTTTCAATTTAATTTTGTCTACATATGCCATAATGTTATAATATAAACTATTGTGACACGGAAGATCTGCCCTGTGCCTTAAAAACACAGAAAACTGCTGTGTATAGCTCAGATTCTGACAGGCAGGTAGATCAGAAGCTTCCTAGTTACCATAGGCAACCAAAACAAGGTCTGCAGTCACGCCTAGTTAGCAAACACTCCCCAGTTGATCAGGAAAACAGTTTTCACATGGGCAAGAAAACGCCTCTAAAGCTGTATAAAAAATGTCCAAAGCAGACAGAGTTAGACCAGGAGCAAGACCGAGATGGAGACAGAGACCAGGAAGCTGCAGGAGCTTGGCAAGTTGGAGGAAACTTGCGGGTCTCAGACGGGGGCTCAGAATACTCTTATACTGACTCTGAACTGCCTGAACCTTGGAGCAGAAAGCCACGGAGGAATTATCAAAAGGAAACAAAGTTACCTTCACCAAGAGAGGTTAGTTACAGGAAACACTCACCTCTGAAGCAGTGTGATTTTCCCAGGCACCGAGCTCAGTGGAAGGAACGTGAAGCAGTTGGTAACAGGCCATATATATTTGAGAAGCAGAGCTGCTTAAAATACTTACAACCCTGTGAGAGGGAAAGTAATCCTGTTGAGGATATCTGTATGCTTGATGAGGATGAATGTATGCTCCTAAAACCCTACAGGAGACTTCCAAAAGAAAAGTCTTCCATTACCAGAACAGGACAGTGCTATGAGCTGCCGTCAAGTACAAGAGGCAGGAGGTTTAAAAGTTACAAGGAAAAAGCTTGTTTAGACAGAGCTGTTTCTCCGTCCTGCTTTTACAAGCTGTGTGATAAGTATCTGCCTTATTGTGAAGAGGGCTGTCCTGAGAGCTCAGAGAGAGAGACTGAATTGAGGAAGTTCCAGACTTTCTGTCCTAGAGAAAATACTGTGTTTGATGAACCGATGATTACAGAACCAAGTAGTTTAACTCCATGTGTTGAAGAAATGGATTGCTCTTTATTGATGGCTGATATCAGTTCTTCTCTGCGTTAGCTAAAGACAAGAGGGCCTTGTAGAGAGCTGGAAAGCATAGAAGAGACTGCCAGCATATCAGCTGATTCTGTTTAATGTAATTCAAGATTTTTGGTTAAAGCAAGAAGCTGTATTTTGTTTTCTTCTTCAGTTTGCCAGAGGCATGGCTGTATTTTAAGTTCTTGTGTTTTGTACTACTTTTGAAAATCCAACCCCGGGAGGGGAATAAAATCCTTGTTGAAAACGTGACTACTCAGACTCGCAACTACTACTTTTTCATACAGATAGGTCAGGCCCAGCAGTGTGACTGGCTGCCTATGCCACAGTTCAGCAACTGCTGGTGACACTATGTTGTTATAATGTAAACCAATTTGACTAAATCACAACAAAGAGACCTAAAATAAAAGATTAATAATATAAATGAATGCAAAAAACACACATTTCTTCATGAACATTGAACTTTTGCTTATACGCTGAAAAGATACATGCAGAAAATGTCATCAGTACATACCCTGAAACTGTCTTTCCCTACATATGCAAGACGTTTAAGCCAGCTCAGACCAGGCATTGAGATATTGGCACTCCTGCTGGTTACATAATCCTCTATGGGCCCAATTCTGTAAGGCGACTAGCGGGATCAGTATGTCCCGGTGGGATATGCAGCCCTGCTAACCGTCCTGCTCAAATTCAGAGTTGCATGGGGATCATTCCGAAGCATGAATAGCAGGGATGCTATTTGGCCCCTCTGCTGACCCTGACTAACTTCCCCGTACATTCTACGGGGAGGTTAGACGGACACGGGAAAGGGGTGTTGCAGGGATGGAGTTAGGGCACGCAGGGAGCGGTCCACGGCCCTGGTTGTACAAGGCCGATTCCAATGTCAGCCCTGTATTTCCTGGGCCGGCTGGCTGAACGGGGAACTTGTTCCACCTCTACCTTCTATAAATTTGAAGATGTTGGGATATTTTGATATTTTGGGTTTATATTTCGGTTTAGGGATAGTTTTGCTCCTTCAGCTGCTATCTGTGACTGTAATCATGGCCTGCCTGCAGTTTGCACGATGAAGAAAAGAAAATGTCCTGTGGGCTAAGAAAGTATATGCTACAAGAGAGCTTTGCGGCCTGCTGTAGTCTGGAGGCCTTGCTTTGAGTAGAAGTACACAAAGTCAGGCTCAGAGGAGAAATACAGGTCAACTCAGAGAAATAATTAGCAGAAAACATACTTTCAGCCTTGAAGAAAAAGAAAATGTAATTTAGCACCGGGAGATGAAAGACCATAAAAGGGCCCAAGGAATGCAGGAAAGATTTGCTCCACAGCACAGATAAGAAGCACAATTAAGCAAAGACCAGAATACCTTGAGAGCACCAGCTGTAGGGAGGGTAGCCCTAAGGCATAATTGGCATTATTCATGGGAGGGGGCCTCAGAGAAGGAGTTCTAGCAAAGTTTTCTTTCTTTGCAAGTAACTCTGACTTTCTGAGGATGACATCAGAACTTTTAGAAGTTTTTGTGACAGAGAATATCTATAAAAGGGGACGGCTCCATAACTCAGTGGGCAGTCTGCTCCCCAATTCCGGTAAGGGAAGTGGACTGTCCACCACCTTTCTCAGACAGAGACTTTTGCTCAAAGCAGTTGCTGTTTGTTTGTTTTGGTACCCGAATAAAAAGCATTGTATTCGAGCAATTTGTAGTCTGAGTAATTTGTTGCTAATTGGTAATTGGTGTTATCTGAAAAACATGTGTTGTGGGATACAGGGCCCCACAAAGAGTAACCAAAATCCAACAAGTAATCACATTATTGCACTATGGAGGTCATTCCAGAACATGAATAAGGGGTTGTGACATGTATGTTTTGAACTGGTGTGATTGCAATCTGAAAAATTGCAAGATGCAGTCCTAAGATACAGAGAGCAGAGATGAGGGAATGTTGTAAGGTAAAGAAACATTTATAAACACCCTTACAGAAATATTAAGAAGAGCAACAGTGGTTATTCAAGCTATGCTTAAATGTGATGTTTGTGCCAAAGGAGCCAATCTATGGAACCCTAACAATTCCCATGTTCAGAAAAAGGGGACTGCTGATGCAGGGATAGTATGGACATGAGAAGGGAAAGGATTCCTCTTTGGGCGAGAAATGGAGATCATCTATAGTCCTGGTACTCCATGCGATTATGTTATGCCATAACTGTTAGGTATAGGTTCAGGGCATCTCTTTGGCAGAATCATGTCTTTGTGACAGAAAGTGAGAGTGTGTGTGTGTGTGTGTGTGTGTGTGTGTGTGTGTGTGGTTTGAGAGGTGCACGGGGGGAATCTGGTGTGCTGATATGCAATTCAGGGGGGGCATGAAACCCTGGTCAGTACTTGGACTGTATGGATGATTGCAACGTCACCAGGTGCCAGTGTGATTGGGCAGTCAAACTCAGAGAGGATTCACTATAACTACATGTCAAAACATATCCCTGTCAGTAATATTGGATGCTCAGAATAAGGGCATTCAACAGGGCAAACAGCACTAATGCATGCCCATAATGTACATTTTGTGGGACTAATGGTGTTGATGCTGAGCATGTATTAGTGCCGTTTGCACTGCTGAATGTCCTTATTCTGAGGATCCCTATTATTGACAGGGATATGTTATGACATTTAGCTATAGGGAACCTAGGCTGATTCCTTCTGGATTATTTTACAAAGGCCACTCAAATTAGATCAGATATTGTTGGCAATGTGATAGGGCAGCCACACATCCGCTGAGCCTGGCACTGGGAGTCACAACTGATATAGTACCAACATTCCCCAGATTGTCCCATGCGGCCTACTTCCCTACCCAGGCCAAGATCAATGAGAGCTGCGAGAGTAGTGATATATCTGGAGTCTGGCTACTTGGTGTGATGACACAAGGATCTCCCCTCCAATGCCAACATAAACCCGACCAGGGGAACAGTGCCACAAAGCTGGCTGTGGGAAGGCAGACAGGGTTACCCCACAGGTAGCAGATGTATATAGACTGACATATGCCACAATGGGACTGGATAAATTTGATAGTTTGAGGGAATATCAATTTGTTTTTAGGAAAGCTTACAGTACCGAAATATTATTGGGTGTTTTAATATTGGATATCAATGATGCATTAGCAAAAGGTTATTTGGCAGTTCCTTCTGCAGTTTGGCCTTAGTTCAGCCTTTGATCTTGTGGATCATGAAGTTTTAATGATTTTAAAGAATAGAAGATACTGGGTGCAGATAGATAAAGACAACTCTTCCAAGTGGAATGCTAGTTGTGGAGTTCTTCAAGGTTATCCACTATTACCAATTTTATTTAACCAACTAATGATCACATTAGGGGGTGCTTTGGAACAAACAAATTTAAAACTTTATTCTTATGCTGATGATATCTCAGTGTTGTTGATCTTTTCCCCATCTTATAAGGATTTGTTTGTAGCAATTAGCACTGTTATAGTGAAATTAGAAGCGTGGGCAAAATTGATGAGATTACAAGTTAACGTATCCAAAGCAAAAGATCTGTGTTTTAACAACTCAAGACCTTTACCAGAAACATTACTTCTTGCATTGACACAGATACATCCAAAAGCTGATCCCAATCTTAGGAGTTTTAATTGATACCGATTTATCCTTTGAAACTTATGTTAGCTCAATTGTTTCAAAATGTTTCTTTAAATTTTGTCAATTACATAGAATAAGAGGGTACTTTTTGAGAGAATGCTTTCAACTTATGGTTCAAAGTTCTGTTTTGTCATAGTTAAACTAAAGAAACCTGTTACTTCTAAATTGTTCTCAACATCAGATTAAGTGATTACCACTGTGCCAAAACACAGCGGCACATTTTATCTTTGGTGTTTCCTGGTACATTGCAGCAACTCCTTTACTTTCTAAATTTATTTATTTTATTTATTTATTTAGACAGTTTTGTATACCACCTTATCCTTCAATCAAAGTTGTCAACAAGACATTAGGAGGCATACATGCAACAGGAGAGGATATGATTCACATACATAAAAGGCTATCTACTTATAGGTCTAAATGGGGATGGGCGGTTGGGGCTAAGTGGTGAGGGTAGCTAGTGGGCCACTTGGGTGGTATCTAGTGCTTGGCAACTTAAGGTGGTTGCTCATAGGCCTCATTGAAGAGATGGGTCTTGAGAGCTTTGCGGAAGTCCTTGGTATCATTTAGGATCCTTAAGTCCATAGGGAGGGAGTTCCATAATGCAGGCACCAGTAGCGAGGGAGCTCTCTTAGATGTTACTTGCTTAGTCTTGTGATAACCTGTGGGTAAGGTGATCCTGTGTCATTGTTGGTTCTTCTAGGCCTGTTACTGACATCCTTAGTTATTATGTCCTGGAGTGCATCTGCAGAGCGGTGGTGGAAGATTTTGAAAATGTTCAGGATTGATTTGAATTTTGCCCCTGCAATCATTTGGAGCCACTGCAGCTGTCGCAGGATGGGGGTGATGTGTTCAGATCTTGAAGTGCCCGTGATGATGCATACTGCAGTATTCTGCATCATTTGGAGTGGGTGAATAGACTGCTGGGGGAGGCCTTGGTATACTGAGTTTCCATAGTCTAGCAGTGGGGTGATGACTGCTTGGCAAACTGTGCGGAAGTGGTCTTGGTCAAGGATTGGATTGAGTTTTCTGATGATCCTCAATCGGTGGTAGGCGTTTGCTGCAGTTTTAGTAATGTGAGATTTTAGGTTCAGAGATCTGTCCAGGGTGATGTCCAGGAACCTCACTTTGTCTTTGATTGCTATAGTTTTGTTTAGAATGCTGATTGTTTGGGGTGGCTTGAATGTGGAGTCTCTGGTGATGAACATAGCCTCTGTTTTATCAAAGTTAACCATCAGGTTGTTAGCAGTGAGCCAGGTGTTCATGTCCTCAAGGCAGCTTGTCATCGATGTCATGTCAGGTGACTGCAGGTTGATTGGAGCATATACCATGATATCATCAGCGTACAGGTAGTAATTTATTTATTTATTTATTTAACAGTTGCTTATATACCGCTACCTTCCACAGATCAGGTGCGGTTTACATTGAACAAGGAATGAACAGATTTACAAGTCTGTTTTACATGGAACATTTGTTAACTAGGTACAATTTAGCTGTTTTACATGGAACATTTGTTAACTTGGTACAATTTTGCTAAATACATTAATCATGAATGACTAAATATGGTAAAACTTGTTAAATAACAGACGAACTTGTTAAATAACAGACGAACTTATTTACATATTTTGATCTATTACATATATCTATTTACAAGATTTACAAGTAGTTATTTAGTCGATTTTAATTGTAATTGTAGTTAGCTAGGAGAATTAGAGTTGGTGTACCCTAGGTTGCTATTAACCATTACCTGTCAGAGGTAAGGTATTTTCAAGTGTGCCAAAATGGGAGGTGAATAGATAAGTCTTTAATTTCTTGCGGAGTTCCTTTGCATCATTTAATGCCCTTATTTCTTCAGGGTGGGAGCTGCATGTGAGAACGCTTTCCTATTAGTAGTCTTTTTAGCAGTTGTGAATTCTTTCGGGATCCTAATTCTATTCGTGTGGCCTCTCCGTAGCGTAGTTTGGGATGTGTCTTTGGTGATAAGTTTTGTTAAGGGGACTGGGGCCATTGTGTTTAAAGTCTTAAATGTGGTGATAATCAATTTGTGATTTATTCTAGATTGAATTGGGAGCCAGTGAAGGTTTGCTAGTATAGGGGTAATGTGTTCAAATGGTGGAACCTTCATTACAATTCTTGCTGCTGCATTTTGGGCAAGTTGGAGTCTTTTAATGTTTTGTTTTGTTGTTCCTAGTAGGGTGAGATTTGCGAAATCAAAGTGTGGTGTGATGATGGCCTGTACAATGCTCAGAAAATCATGTAGAAGTACAAGAGGACGTAATTGTTTTAAAATTTTGAGTTTAAAGTAGATCTTCTTAGTGATGTTTCTAATATGTGTGTCCATACTAAGGTGTGAGTCAAGGGTGACACCCAGGTATTTCACTTCATTTTTTATAGTAATGTTGTGATTTTGGAGAGTGATGTGTGTTGGAGGTATGTAGGATTGATTTTTAGTTACTATTAATATATCCGTTTTAGAATGATTGATATGGAGATTGTGTTCTTTTAGCCAGGTTGTTAATTCAGAGAAGCATTCTGTTAACAGTTGTAGTGGGAGTGTTGGGATTGTGAATGGAATGTACATCATCATGTCGTCTGCGTATATGTGGTAGTGGACTTTAAATTTCTTGAAAATGTCACAGACCGGTTGGATATATATATTAAATAGGAGGGCAGAGAGGGCGGAGCCTTGTGGGAGACCAATTTCCTGTTTGTATGTTTTAGAAGTTTCAGTGTTAGTTCGGACGGTTTGTGTTCGATCAGTTAGATATGAGGTGAACCAATTTTGTACAGTTGAGTGGGTTCCTATTTGTTCTAGTCTGTTAAGCATTAGAGCATGGTGTACACTGTCAAACGCTGCAGAGATGTCTAGAAAGAGGAGAATGAAAGCTTGTTTAGGGTTATCAATGCCTCTTATTAATGTATCGAGGAGTACTGTTAATAGGGTGTCTACACCATGGTAGGGGCGAAAGCCATATTGTTGGTCATCAAGTGGGGCTGAGGTTTCTATATGATCTTGTGTTTGAGTTTGGACGATCTTTTCAATCAGTTTAGCCATAAATGGGATACTAGAGATAGGTCTGTAGGAGTTGGGTGATGTTTTGTCAAGGGTGTTATTTTTAATTATTGGACGGATTTGTGCATGTTTGAGGGAAGGTGGTAAGTATCCTTGGCGCAGCGACAGGTTGACTATGGGAAGGATAAAGGGGGATAGTGTAGTGAGGGTATGCTTGATCCAGTTTACCGGACATGGATCAAGTTGAGAGGTCGTAGTGTTCAGGTTTGAAATAGTAGTCTTGATAGTGTCTTTGGTTATAGGGTGAAAGTCGGACCATTTTTCAAATTGGTGTTGGTGGGAAAGGGATAGAGGATTTGGTGTGAATGCAAATGATTTTGCTTTATTCATATAGTAATGTAGTTTGTGGCGGTTGATGATGTTGTATATGGGTTGGATGTATATATTAAAGAGTATAGATGAAAGAGCTGAACCTTGCGGTATTCCATGCATAACGGGGAACTGAAGTGATTTCTTTTGAGCACATTTGACTTGCTGTGTCCGATCCTTCAGGTAGGAGGTAAACCATTTTAGGGTGTTCTCACTTATTCCGATCTGCTGCAGGCGCTGTAGCAATATGGTGTGGGACACAGTGTCAAAAGCCGCTGAGATGTCCATGAACACTAGCAGGAATCCATTCTTTATGTTGTCCATGCCTTTTAGGAGATTTGGAAGAGAGAACTGAACTGAACCCACAGATGGAGCAGCCCCTGACCACTGTGTCCAAGAAGATTATCCTGTATATATGTATTTATGTATATATGTAAATGAACTCCCCCATAGCTAAGAAGTGTTAACTCTGTATGATGTGCTTTTCTGACAATCTGTATGTAAACAAAATTTGTACCTGCCTTGATTCGGCAGTTTCACAATAGTAATCCTACCCGCTTCTGATCCCTGGAAGGAGCGGGCTACAAATGCTTGCTAAATAAATAAATAAATAAGAGGTAAGCAGAGTTTCCACATTGTGCTGTGGTTTAAAGCCATGCTGGTGGACGTCAAGTGGAGCGTTCAAATCTATGTGATCCTGTAATTGTCTCTGCATGGTCTTTTTGATGATTTTTGTGAGGAATGGAAGGCTAGAGATGGGGCGGTAGGATTTTGGATCAGAGGGGCTTAGTGTAGTGCTCTTGAGGATGAGGCGTATCGTGGCTTGCTTGAGGGATTGAGGCATATGTCCTTGCTTGATTTTGTGGAGGTAATGGGCTAGTTGGCTTCTAGTAGCTTTGATCCACATGATCCATAAATTACATTGGCTTAAAGTTCCCAATCAAATTCGTTTTACGTTTTTAGCTCTTTTATATAGATTTTTTAATGATTTTGTCCCAGTATATTTTTCACTATTGTTACTTCCATTTATAACATGTAAATCAAAACTTTTACAATCTGCAAGTACTTTGCTGTTTCTTCCATATAAAAGTATTCATTTGAAGTCATGCTTTATGCACACTATTCCCTATGTAGCAGTATGTTATTGGTCCAAACTATCTAGGCAACTTAAAAATGTTCCCTCTTTCTTTCAGTTCCAAAAAGAGCTGAAAACGTGGTTGTTTAAATCTAATTAGTTGAATAGCACAGTCTTGACTGGGATCATTGCAGTATACAAATATTTAATAGATTTGATTTGATTAGAAGCAGTCTGAAAGAGGAGCGGAGTTCACGGGGAGGGGTGTGTTGTTGTTAAGTGCCGTCGAGTCGGAGTCGACTCATGGCGACCCTCTGGATAGCTATCCTAAATTGTGTTCGGTCTTCAGTCAGGCGGCTCATTGATGACAGACTGGTACCCATAGCTGCTGTTATTGTAGCGATCCATCTCATTGCTGGCCTTCCTCTTTTGCGTTGACCTTCTATCTTGCCAAGCATGATGTCTTTCTCTAATGATCTCTCTCTTCGCATGATGTGTCCGAAGTATGAAAGTCGAAGTCTTGTCATCTGAGCTTCTAAAGAAAGCTTAGGTTTGATCTCCTCTAGTACCGACTGGTTTGTTCTTCGGGCAGTCCATGGTATACACAGTATTCGCCGCCAGCACCATAATTCAAAGGCATCAATTTTCTTCCTGTCTGTCTTTTTCACTGTCCAGCTTTCACATCCATATGATGTTATTGAAAATACCATGGCTTGAACAAGTCGAATCTTTGTATGGAGAGACACATCTCTGCTCTTGAGAATCTTATCTAGGTCTTTCATAGCCATTCTGCCAAGAGCAATGCGTCGTCTGATTTCTTGACTGCTTGTTGCTTCTTTATTGATAGTTGATCCAAGTAGGTTAAAGTTGTTCACAATTTCAATTTCTTCTCCTTCAACGATGAACCTGTTGATTATGCCAGTTGTCATGATCTTTGTATTCTTTACATTAAGGTGCAGGCCCATTTTGAGACTATGTTCTTTGATTGTGAGAAGCAAATGTTTCAGATCATCTTCGCTTTCAGCCAGTAATGTGGTATCATCAGCATAGCGAAGGTTGTTGATGAGTCTTCCACCAATCTTCACACCTCTGTTGTCTTCATACAGTCCTGCTTCTCTGATGATTTGTTCTGCATATAAATTAAACAGGTAGGGGGAAAGTATGCAGCCTTGTCTTACACCTTTGCTTATTTTAAACCATTCTGTTTCTCCTTGTTCCGTTCGAACTGTTGCTTCTTGATCAATGTACAGATTACGCAAGAGAACGATCAGGTGTTCTGGTATACCCATGCTTCTTAATGTGGCCCAGAGTTTCTCATGGTTTACACAGTCAAAAGCCTTGCTATAGTCGATAAAGCACAAATAGATATCCTTTTGGTATTCTTTAGTCTTTTCAAGGATCCATCTCACATCCGCAATGATGTCTCTCGTTCCTCGCCCTTTCCTGAACCCTGCTTGCACTTCAGGTAGTTCTTGTTCTAGGTATGGCTGTAGTCTCTTTTGAATAATCTTCAGTAGAATCTTGCTGGCATGTGGGATCAGAGCGATTGTGCGATAATTTCCACAGTCAGTTGGATCACCTTTCTTTAGTATTGGTATAAACACAGATCTTTTCCAGTCAGTTGGCCATGATGTTGTCTTCCATATTTCTTGGCAGAGCCTTGTAAGTACGGTAACAGCTGCATCAGATTGCTGCAATACTTCTATGGGAATGCTATCAATGCCTGGTGCTTTGTTCTTTGATAAGGCTTTCAATGCTGCTTCAACTTCTTCTTTCATCACCAATGGTTCCTGATCATAAGGTATAGGTTGAGACGGCTGTTGGTCCACTTGATCTTTATCATATAAAAGCTCTGTATATTCCTTCCACCTTTTCTTGATCTTCTCAGCATCATTCAACATAGAAACTTGAGCATCTTGTAACATTCCAATTCGAGGCTGGAACTTTTTCTTTAACTCTCGCAGCTTTAGGAAAGCCGATCTTGTTCTTCCTCTAATAGTTTCTGCTTCTATTTCCTTGCAAGTGTCATTGTAGTACTTTTCCTTGTCCTGTCTTGCTGCACGTTGGAAATCTCTGTTGAGTTCTGCGATTGTCTTTCTTTCTCCTCTGGCTTTAGCTTCTCTGCGTTTCTGGGCAATTTTCAGAGTTTCTTCCGTCATCCATTTTGGCCGTTTTTGCTTTTTAACCTTTTGTAGAGACTTCTCGCTTTCTTCCAGCACAACCTTCTTGATGTCATTCCATAACTCTTCCGGAGCTCTGTCATTTGTATCTAAAGCAGCAAATCGATTTTGCAGGCAGTCTTTAAATTCCAGTGGTATATTCTCAAGGTCATATTTTGGTGCATTCATGAGTGGTTTGCTCTTTTTCAACTTTAGCTTGAGTTTGCATACTAGTAGTTGATGATCTGTACCACAGTCAGCTCCAGGTTTTGTCTTTGTTGATGTTACAGAGCTTTTCCATCGTTGACTTCCACAGATGTAGTCAATTTGATTTTTATACAATCCATTGGGTGAAGTCCATGTGTACAGTCGTCGCTTGTGTTGCTGGAAGAAGGTGTTTGAGATGAATAGATCATTGGTCTTGCAGAATTCTATCAATCTTTCACCAGCTTCATTTCTGTTGCCAAGTCCATATTTTCCAACTACTTTGCCTTCTTCTTTGTTGCCAACTTTTGCGTTCCAGTCACCCATGACTATCAGGATATCCTGTTTGCATGTTCTGTCAATTTCAGCTTGTACTTGTTCATAGAATTCTTCAATTTCATTCTCTTCTGCAGCTGTTGTTGGGGCATATACTTGAATTATAGTTGTGTTGATAGGCAATCCTCGTAGACGAATAGAGATTAAGCGTTCGCTGACTGCATTGTATTTCATTACAGTTCTTGCAAGTTTCTTCTTTATTATAAATGCAACACCATTTCTTCTTTGTCTTTCATTTCCAGCATAGTAGACCATGTGATCATCTGATGCAAAGTGCCCGATGCCAGTCCATTTCAGTTCGCTGACACCCAACAGATCAAGTTGTACACGTTCCATTTCATTCTTGACCACCTCCAACTTCCCTTGGTTCATGCTTCGTACGTTCCATGTTCCAATGTGTAAGACATCTTTACAGCTTCTGACTCTCATTTCATGCGCAGCTACATCAGCAGTCAGACTTCCCGAGGGCTTTGATCCAACCACATCATAAATGCTGGCTTTACTCTGAAAAGTCTTCAGCTCTTCCCCAGTAGCTAGTTGAGTGCCTTCCGACCTGGGAGTCTCATCTTCCAGCACCATAGCACAATTTGTTTTGTTGTAACTATCCATTGGGTTTTCATGGCAAGATACAGAAGTAGATTGCCGGGCCTTCCTTCCGCGCAGTTTAAGTTTGGTGTTGTTGCCGTTGTCACAGAAATGTGATCCTCCGCCGTCAACACTATCCCATTCTGCTGCTGCCCAGATGGGTGGTTTGTCTTCGTCTGGCACCTCAGCTGAGACCTGTCCATCTTGGGAGACCCTGCCAGTAGTTAAACTACCGATAGTTTAGCTCTCAGCATCACTGATGCACGCAAGCCCTCACAGCACGACAAGCTGCAAACCAAGTGAAGAGATAAGAGGAGAATGGTAGTGTGGAGCAGCACTATGAGTGCACTTATAGGCCAGAGGCACAAAAAGGGCATACCTTTGTTGCTCAGCAATATTATGCATCCTTTGTGGACCTGCAAGATTAGTTCAGGGTTTTGTGGGCTTGATGACGGTCCATTCCTAACAGTTTAAAGCATATTTGTAGAGATGACCAGGGCAGGAAGCACTTGGGCCAGTTCCTAATACCACGTACCATTTGATGCAAGGTATGTCCTGACATGCATGTTCATATTTACATTCTATTATACCATATTGGAGTGCACTGGGCTTAACTAGCTTTTTTCAGGGCATGAGGGAGAATGGTATATGGTCTAGGTTGCAGCAGCTGTAATTTCTGAGTGATATTTATGTCTAGTGTACATCAGCACACTACTGTCTGTGATGGGCAGCTTAGGAGATGCACGTTTGTCCCAAGGGGCATGGAATCTGTGGATATATAACGGGGCTGGGCAGGATCTGAAACATGTAACATTTCAGAATATGGTGGGTATGTGGATGTACAAACCTTTTACCCACATCCGGGCACGGGGCCGGCTGGATAGCTCTTGCACATGCCCACCGAACATGTCTGTCTCCCTGATACCAGCCCCGCAGGCACATCCAGACCTGCTGATGCAGAATTAGGTTCAAAGGGGTCCCTATTTTAATTTAGATGTGTTCGCAGGTTAGACGTGCATGTTATGGAATTGCACTCAATGGGGCATGTTTACTAAACTGCGGTAATGTCATTTACGTTAGGTTCCGCGTTAAAGGTACAGATGCCCATATAAAGGCATGGGCGGGGCATCATTATGGCAAGTCGTGTCAGGTAACACGCGTTATAAGGCGCATTATAAGGCACGTTACATGGCACCTTATTAGGCACAGTACAAGGCACGTGCCTTGTACTGTGCCTAATAAGGTGCCTTGTAACATGCCTTATAATGTGCCTTGTACTGTACCTAATAAGGTGCCTTATAACGTGCCTTGTACTGTGCCTAATTAGGAGCATTATAATGCTTTATAAGGATTGTTGGCAACTATGGTGAGGGTACTATGGGCTGGCAGCACAGATCTGCAAAGATATGACTGTCACAGGCAAGCAAAATATCTGCCTTGGACAGGAGGGAACAATGAGGAATTGAACCCATGACCTCGGCTTAGAACATCAGTGTACTAACCAGTAGACTACACCTCTAAGACTTGTTGCATAGCAATGGCTGGATAAAGAAGGACTGCAAGTCACCGCACAAACCGTTTGCTCTGTGTGCCAGGATACGGTAACCCCACCAGCACCCATGATGCATTGCACTTGCAGAACAGCAGCCTACAGCTGACCACCAAATTGGGTCTGCACCTCTCTGGTACTGCAGCGTGGTATGACGGACTGACAGTGCATGATACTGGCACAGAGTAGCTACAGACCATGCCATTGTGCAGGTTCCGTGTTCACCCTGAGGGATAAGATGGGCGCCCAGCACTAGGTCCACAGTACATGTGGCACTAGGGATAGGTCCTGCTGCACATCCCCAGCACTACCAGTGTGTATCAGGTGTTCTGCAGTCACATGTGGCCCTGTAGGACTGGACACCACCCAGATTAGTGTGCACCCAGTGTTAAGGTCTGGTTGCCAGGAGTGCCTGTTATCAGGGCAGTGGGGTGACTAGACTCACATGAGGGTTATGTAGTACTGCCACTATGGGTTTAAGTGGTGTGCATTATATACCCCAAGGGGTCTCAATCACCCTTTTTGTAGAAGAGAGTGGGGTGCCCCAATGTCTCAGCATAACTCCTCAGTTTTTAGCTCTTTGTTGTGTCTACACTCTGGGGCACGTTTACTAAACTGCGGTAACGTAGCAGCGGCTACATTAAGGCGCATTATGTAATGTTAATGCGACTTAACGTAACATTAACGCGCCTTAATGTTACATAATGCGCGTTAGAGTTCTTGGCCGCGGTAAGTCCCGCTGAGGGTGGAGAGAGGGCGGAGAGAAGGGGTCAATGGGTGGGGAGTGGGTGGGAAGAGGCCCCTTCCACACTAACGCGGGGAAATGAAGGTATGAATCTTAACGCAACTGAAAACCTGGCGTTAGCTGCACATTTGCATGAGAGAGAAACCATTTAAGTGTCAGCAATGTACAGCATAGGCAGGGAGCCCAAGAAAGGTGATAGTAGTGCTCCATTTGCAGCAACAACATAGTGCCCAGGTATGAAAGGCCACTATGGTGATGGCGCAAATGGGGCATGGGGGCTGAAGGTAGGACATGCAGTGGGTGTTACTGGGGCATAGGGTGGACTAGGTGGTTGCTGAGGTGGCACATAAAAATTCAGAAAATGGAAACCAGCAAGACAGCAACTGACCAGGGTCAAACATGCCCATGAGCCTGTGTCCCACAGTGTCCCATCCAGGGGACATTACCCAGCAGGTACCCCAAGGGGCACATAACAGTGACAAGCAGTGCCGGGGGAAGCGTGGACATCCAGGGGGCAGGTAGGCGGCTGCTTAAGGTGTGGGTTCTGGGGTAGGCTGCCCCAGAACCCACACCTTAGGCAGCCACCTACCTGCCCCCTGGATGGCCTGGGATGGTGCACCACCGGCACTGACAGCATATGGTCATGGCGGCATGGCAGAGGGGGTGGGTGATTGTGCTGGAGGGAGCAGTGGTACCTGCCTGCAGTGGACCTAGGCCATGCCCTGTACCAGTACGTGGTGTGCAGTGCAACAGAAGAGGTCTGGTCGAGGAACGTAAGGGTAGCCCCTGGGACCACTATACTGCTGTGGCAACAGTGTGGTGCCGTACACTCAACCAGCATGTTCAAGAGCAGATACTCACGTTCCATCTGTGGATCCTGCAGAGCATCTTCCCATAGTTTTAGCCCACAATGCAGCCACAACAACAACATGGGCAAGCCCCAATGCAGCGGTGCACAGGGGTATGGACACCCACTCACAAGGGCTCCACTATCCACAGCTTCATGGAGTGTCAGGCTGTTGGCCTCAGCACAGAGCTGCAGTTATCACCAGAGCACTACTACTACCCCCTGCACAGATTAGCAATGTCGGCACTGTGATCAGGACCAGTGCGGCAGGTAGGGTTGTCAACCACCTCCATATCTGCACAATGCTGAGATAGGTGTGGGAGTGTACGTATGTCGCTCCATTGTTTTGTGTCTGCCAACACCTCACTGAGCCCACATAGAAACATAGAAACACAGAAACATGATGACAGAAAAAGACCACATGGCCTATCTAGTCTGTCCTTCCATAACAACAACTACAACAGTCCACTTTTTACCTTTAGAGATCCTCTGTGTTGGTCCCATGCTTTTTTGAATTCAGTTACTGTCCTCATCTCTACCACCTCCACTGGGAGACTATTCCATGGATTCACTACTCTTTCTCTAAAGAAATATTTCCGCATATCACTCCTGAATCTATCTCCCTTCACCCTCATCCCATGTCCCCTTGTAGCAGAACTTGCTTTCAATTGAAAGAGGCTCTCTCCCTGAACATTTATGCCATGGAGGTATTTAAACATCTCAATCATATCACCTCTATCCCGCCTTTCATCTAAGGTGTACATATTAAGATCCTTAAGTCTGTCCTCATATGCTTTATAATGAAGCCCATTAATCATTTTAGTAGCAACCCTCTGCACTGACTCCATCCTGTTCACATCCTTTTGAAGGTGCGGTCTCCAGAATTGCACACCATACTCCAAATGAGGTTGCACCAAAGACTTATACAGAGGCATTATCACCTCCTTTTTTCTGCTAGCCATTCCTCTCCATATGCACCCAAGCATCCTTCTAGCTTTTGCCGTCACCTTTTCTACCTGTTTAGCTACTTTAAGATCATCAGACACAACCACGCCTAGGTCCCCGCTCTTCTTTAGTGGACAAAAGTACTTCACCTCCTATACTGTATTGCTCCCTTGGATTGCTGCAACCCAAATGCATGACCTTACATTTTTTAACATTAAATCCCAGCTGCCAAATTCTAGACCATTCTTCAAGCTTAGCTAGATCCCTCCTCATGTTATCTACACCTTCCTGGGTGTCTACTCTATTGCAGATTTTGGTATCATCTGCAAAGAGGCAAACCTTACCCGACAGCCCTTCCGCTATATCACTAACAAAGATGTTAAAAAGAATTGGACTAAGGACAGATCCCTGGGGCACACAACTGGTAACATCCTTCTCCTCAGAGTGGGCTCCATTTACTTGTACTCTTTGTTGCCTCCCACCCAACCAATTTCTAACCCAGCAGTAACTTTAGGGTCCATCCCTAGGGTGCTCAGTTTGTTTATAAGTTGCCTGTGAGGAACAGTGTCAAAGGCTTTACTGAAATCTAAATACACCACATCTAGAGCTCTCCCTCGGTCCAACTCCCTGGTCACCCAGTCAAAGAAATCAATCAGATTTGTCTGACAAGACCTGCCTCTGGTGAATCCATGCTGCCTCGGATCCTGTAATCCGCTGGACTCCAGAAACCTCACTATTTTCTCTTTCAGCAGCGTTTCCAATAATTTACTCACCACCGAAGTTAAACTAACCGGACTGTAGTTTTCAACCACATCCTTACTTCCGCTTTTGTGTAAAGGCACCACATGAGCCTCTCTCCAGTCCTTTGGCACCACTCCCGACTCCAACGAGGCATTAAAAAGGTCAGTCAGTGGAGTTGCTAGAACGTCCCCAAGTTCCCTCAGTATTCTAGGGTGTATCCCATCCGGTCCCATCGTTTTGTCTACTTTAAATTGAGCTAGTTTCTCATGAACACAGTCTTCTGAAAATTGCTCAAGATGTTCCTCGCTTCTGTTCTTATTTGTGGGTGTTTTCTGAGGTCCTGCTCCTGGTTCTTCATCTGTGAACACAGAACAAAAATATTTGTTAAGCAATTCTGCTTTATCCTTATCAGCTTCTACATATTCCCCCCCTGCACCCTTGAGTCTGACAATACCACTTTTGCCCTTCCTCTTCTCACTAATATATCTGAAAAATGTCTTATCCCCCCCCCCCCATTTTATTGCATTGGCTATTTCCTCCTCCTTTTGAATCTTTGCCTTCTTGACTACTTTGCAAGCTTCTCTAAGTTTTTCCAAATACAGATGCCTGTCTTCCTCTCTCTGTGATCTCTTGTATTTCATGAAGGCCTCCCTCTTTTTCTTCACTTTTTCAGCTACTTCCTTCGAAAACCATAGCGGTCTCCTGTTCCTTTTGCCTTTATTTAGCATTTTAACAAAAAGGTTGGTTGCCTTTAAAATACTCCCTTTCAGTTTTGCTCACTGTTTTTCTACATCCCCCAGCTGTTCCCATCCCACTAACGACTCCCTGAGGTATTGGCCCATCTTCGCAAAGTTAGTCTTCCTAAAGTCTAAGATCCTCACCTTGGAATGGATTCTAACAGCCCTAGTCCTAATACTGAACCACACCATCTGGTGATCACTGGATGCAAAATGATCTCCCACTACAACATCAGAAACACTTTCACCATTGGTAAGCACCAAGTCCAGTATGGCCCCTTCACGTATGGGGTCTGTTACCAATTGCCTGAATAGTTCTCCCTGTAGAGAATCCAGGAGCTCCTTACTTCTAGATGATACTGCAGCAGGAATGTGCCAATCAACATCTGGCATATTGAAATCTCCTATCAGTAGCACTTCCCCTTTCCTAGCAATGCTGCGTATGTCTTCAATTAACTCTCTGTCCACCTCTTCCTCTTGTGAGGGAGGTCTCTATACCACACCAATGCAAATAGATTTCTCTTTCCCTCTTTCTAGTTTAACCCACAATGCCTCCTCTCTCCCTTTTAAGCTCTGTAATTCCAAAGCTTTAATAGTAGTTTTTACATATAGTGCCACTCCTCCTCCCCTTCTTCCTACCCTGTCCTTTCTGAATAAAGTATAGCCAGGTATAGTTACATCCCAGTCATGGTTTTCTGTGAACCATGTTTCTGTAACTGCCACTAAATCCAAGTCAGCCACTCCCACCAAAGCTTCAACTTCAGGGATCTTATTTCCCATGCTACGGGCATTAATACACACTGCTTTCCATATGTTACCCCTGTTACCCATTTCCATAAAGGTATTTAATGTATCACCTAACTGGGGGCTTTCACTTACCTGGGGGCTTTCTTCACATTGCTTACACTGCTCACACTGCTTCCAGCGTTAGCCTGCAAATGTGCATAATAAGGAGCAAGGTATTGTGGGTATGGCCCAGACAGGGCGGATTGGCCAGGATGCATCTTCACAGGGTGGAGGGCAATGGCTGGGAAAATGTAGTGCTCGACCACCACCTGCAAGGACAGGGTGGCCACAGCATGTCACGCTGGGGGGGGGGGGGGCACTCTCACTCTGACTGAGCAGTGACCATGGCATGTCTATGTTCCCACATAGTGCCACACATTATTTGTTTCTAGTGATACTTGTGTGTTCTTGGTTCTGGGGCCCAATCACAAAGATGCCTGTTTGCTGTCTGTGCTGTGCATCCCACCTCTGGGTGCACAGGGATCCCCTGTGAGTATGCCCTATGGACTGGTTTGTGGGTTGTCTGCAGCTTGCCTGTGCATGGTAAGAGCACCTTGTAGGCTACTGCAGGTGCAGTCTGACTGTGCTGTCTGTTGATGAATGGCAGACCTTGGTGTGGGGCAGTTGAGCCTTCCTCTGCCTACCCCAAGCATCACTGCTGGTCTGCAATGATCACAGGTATGTCACTGACCCAGCAGCCCTGGAGGGTTCAGACAGACACCCACCCCACCCTACCCCACCCTACCCCACCCTACCCCACCCTCATCTACAAAAGGCATAATGGAGGCTCCTTGGGGTATATAGTGCATACCATTTAGACCCATAGTGGCAGTGCTACATGGTTCTCATGCAAGTCTAGTCACCCCACTGCCCTGATAACAGGTACCCATGGCAGCCAAACCTTAACACCAGGCACACCTTAATCTGGGTGGTGTCCAGTCCCACAGGGCCACATGTACCTTCGGTTGTACTACTGGGAACACATGCTACACACTGGTAGTGCTGGGGATGTGCAGCTGAACCTATATCTAGCACCACATGTACTGTGGACCTAGTGCTGGGCGCCCATCCTATCCCTCAGGGTGAACACAGAACCTGCACAATGGCATGGTCGGTAGCTACTCTGTGCCAGTATCACACACTGTCAGTCCATCTTACCATGCTGCAGTACCAGAGAGGTGCAGACCCCATTTGGTGGTCAGCTGTAGGCCGCTGTTCTGCATGTGCAATGCATCATGGGTGCTGGTATGGTTACCCTATCCTGGCACACAGAGCAGACGGTTTGTGCAGTGACCTGCAGTCCTTCTGTACCCAGCCATTTCTATGCAACAAGCCTTAGAAGTATAGCCTACTGGTTAGTACACTGATGTTCTAAGCCAAGGTCATGGGTTTAATTCCTCATTGTTCCCTCCTGTCCAAGGCAGATATTTTGCTTGCCTGTGACAGTCATATCTTTGCAGATCTGTGCTGCCAGCCCATAGTACCCTCACCACAGTTACCAACAATCCTTATAAAGCGTTATAAGGCTCCTAATTAGGCACAGTACAAGGCATGTTATAAGGCACCTTATTAGGCACAGTACAAGGCACGTTATAAGGCACGTTACAAGGCACCTTATTAGGGAAAGTACAAGGCACGTTACAGGGCACCTTATTAGGTACAGTACAAGGCACATTTTAAGGCACGCTACAAGGCACCTTATTAGGGAAAGTACAAGGCATGTTACAGGGCACCTTATTAGGTACAGTACAAGGCATGTTATAAGGCACGTTACAAGGCACCTTATTAGGCACAGTACAAGGCACATGCCTTGTACTGTGCCTAATAAGGTGCCTTGTAACGTGCCTTATAACGTGCCATATAACGCGCGTTACCTGACACGGCTTGCCATAATGATGCCCCGCCCATGCCTTTACATGGGCATCTGTACCTTTACCGCGGAACCTAATACGAATGACATTACCGCAGTTTAGTAAACATGCCCCTCTAAGTTAAAATTTTAAGCTATGTGCTACTTTATTTGTGTTTCGATGTCAAGTTAAGTTTTTGCTTTTCTCTAACCTGTGAACCACTTTGACTTTCAGATATGGCAGTATATAAAAATAACTCATTAAATAAATACATTACATAAATAAATAAATAAATAAATGTGCATACATATTTGCATATGTGTAAAACAGGCATGTAGACATATGCATTAACTTGGCACCAGTTTAATTTGCCCTCTAAATGAATAATCCATAGTGCCACCTTCACCTCTCCCCTGATTGTGCCCACAATTATATGGGTGGTATCAGGCCATTTACCAGAATCTGTATAATTTTTAGATATCTACAGATAGAGGAGCGATGTATTGGCCATCTAGCAGCCAATGCCTAATTCCCTTCAAATATCAGCTGATTGTTTTTTGACTTCTGTTATGGTTCTGCAGTAATGTAATGCAAGTTAGGGGGTAGGTTGTTATGTGTGCTCTACCCTTTCCAGGGGTGGGGAACCCTGGTCCTGGAGAGCCGAAGACCAGTCAGGTTTTCGGGATATCCCTAATGAATATGCATGAGATATATATGCATTAGAGATATCCTGCCAACCTGACTGGTTTGTGGCCCTCCAGGGCTGGATTTGGAGACCCCTGCCTTTCACCTCTGTCATTTAAGATTGTGAGTGGGCAAGGTGCAGATGTTCAAGACATCAAAAAGGTTAGATAGAATGTGTCACATTCCTCCTCACTTCTCACCACCACCAAAATATTGTCTATTAGACAACTTTTTGGTGGTGGTGAGAATCGAGGAGGAATGTGACACATTCTATATACCCTTTCGATGTCTAGGACATCTGCACCTTGCCCACTCACTAAATGATACATAATTAATGATAAATACCTTTGTCAGATCAAAAAATTCACAAAACTGCAAATTGTATCACGATCCAAACAGGACGTAAGCAACTGGGGTCAAAAATTAGTCCACTGGTACTCTGTGCTGCAATTCATCACTAGCGTCACTAGCGGATGAAAATTATTCCTCTCATGGCACAATATAAAGAGAATATTGACATGTGAAAAGTCATAAAAATATTGCATTCTTGAACAACTATTTTCCGAGATACGGATTGTGAAACTTGCAATGGGGTCACTTTTGACCCCATCGGTACTCCCAGGGTTAATGGCAGAAATTTTATAACCACATACCTAGAAAAGTTTTCAGAAAAATGCACATTTTGGGTCTGATTTCATTAGGGAGCCACAGAAAGGTATGCACCATTTCTGCATGTAAGTTGCTCTTTTCAAGGACTTATGCACTTACTTTAGGCAGTCGCTATACGCACGCATGTAAGTCTTACCACATGCATTTTCATTATGGTTGTGCAAGGGGTGGAGCACAAATTTACATACACATATTATTTGCATGCGTTCCTGAAATCTCTGGGGTCGGAAGTTGCACTTACCTAGATTGTTGCGCCACTTACAACCCTTATTTCATAAGTTAAAGTATGGCGCATTTCACTTTACCAAATAGGCCCCAAACATGAGCATGGCAATGTGCACTACCTCTGCAGGAGTTTATGAAATTACCCTTGAAATGCCTATTTTATAAAGGTTCTCACAAATACCCCAAATCATATGAGAACCAGACGTTTCACAGCCCACTCCACTAATATCCCATTCTACATAGAGCAAACCTAGAGGTGGAAAGGAGCTTCGGAGAAGGTTGCCTGACCTTGCTATCAGCTATTTTTGCTATTTTGAGGCATCATGTTCTCAGTCATTGGTCCATAGCATTGCCACAATAGAAACTCTGTATTGCTTTTAAAGCTTGTTTTGCTCTTTTTATTACTATTTTCCTTCTTTTATTAAAACCACTTCTTTTTCTGTTATTATAGCAGTGTCACACACTCAGTGCTCCCCAACAGACCAAGCCCTCTAACTATATCAGAAAACTGCTCAATTTTTAACATTTGGCTGCTCCTTTGTACTTGTCTCAAAATGCTGGCCAGACCGAGCTGGAATGGACAGCTTCCCACAGTAACCTGACTCGAGTTTTGTTGCCTGATTCAGGGGTGAAACTGCTGCAAAATAATGCTTTTAAATAACTCCAAACTTCCAAAAACTACAGGTCAAGTACAGTGCATGGACTATTGGGGAACCCTGGGTGTGTGATTTCAGAGGCACTGACCAGTTAGTGCCATTAAATATCCCCACAGACTGTGCAAAAGATGCCCAGTTAAAACGGGTGGCCTATAGGCGGATTGGGGACGGTGACGGTCGCTATCGGTTAGTGGCACTATTCAGCAGCTAATTGGATAGCTAAACCAGACAAAGTTAGGTCATCTGAATAGCTGTCCTAACTTTAACCAGCTTCCGCTAACCAGATAGCTGCAGTGCTGTTTCGTGAACCTGGCTATTCAGCGTGGGAAATCGGACAAGTTCTGGTGTTGAATATCCATGCTTAACAACAAATAGATCCATAGACCTACGCAGACCACCTTACCAACAAATTCACCGCACCACCCAAAAGCAGCAACAAGAACATTATAAATGGGGCCTCCTCAATAGAACAGAGCTGGGGATCCTTCAACATCCCTTCAAAGGAACAGCTATCGAAGATCATCACTGACCTCAACACCAGCACCGCCCCCACCGACCCCTGCCCAGTATCATGGATCAAAGCATCAAAGGCAGAACTGACCCAAACAATACGGAAGATCTTACAAAACTCCCTCACAGAAGGAATAATGCCAAATGCACTAAAACTAGCTACAGTACGTCCGATCCCAAAGAAAACCACCCTACCGAAAACAGACCCTGCAGCCTACAGACCCATCTCAAGCATTCCTTTCCTGGCTAAAATCATAGAGAAAGTAGTCCAGCACCAACTACAACAACATCTCGACATATACCACCCCCTCGACTTAAACCAACACGGATTCAGACCCAATCACGGGGTTGAAACTCTACTGACACAACTATTCGACAGTCTGTTAAGAACGATCGACAACACCAGAATGGGCATACTCATGATATTCCTGGACATCTCCTCAGCATTCGACACCATATGCCACTCAACTCTACTAACAAGACTTGAAGAGGCGGGCCTACACGACACCACCCTGAGATGGTTTACATCCTACCTGGAGAACAGACAGCTCCAGGTCAGATGCGGATCAAAGACCTCTCAACCCATCAGCGTCACACAGGGAGTCCCACAAGGATCATCACTCTCTGCCCTGCTTTTCAACCTTTACATACAACCCATCAGCACAATCATCAGGAACTTCAATATACAATACACCATATATGCAGACGATATAATGATATTCACACCAATCAACCTAACCAAACCGGACTACGCCAACATAGCCAACTGCTTCAAAGAAATGTCAACCTGGCTGCAAGAAAACAACTTAGCAATAAACTATAACAAAACCGAAGCATTGATCGTAACAAGAGACCAAACTTTCACACCCACGCCCTCCATCAACCTGAACAATGCCACCATACCAATAAGACAAGAAATAAAATACCTGGGAATAACACTTGACAGGGAGCTCAACCTACAATCCCACATTGCGAAGACCACCAGGAGCGCCTACGTCAAGATGAGGACAATCAGACGACTCAAACCCATCCTTGCTCCCGAGCATTTTCGAACAGTATGCCAAGCCATTATCACCCCCACACTAGACTATTGCAACCACATCTACTTAGGACTCCCAAAAAAATCAACCCAACCACTTCAACTAGCACAAAACACAGCCGCAAGACTCATAACAGACAGTACAACCCACGAACACATCACCCCCATACTATACTACCTTCACTGGCTCCCAATCAGTTCACGAGTCCGCTACAAAGTTCTCCTAACCACATCCAAAATAATAAACAACCTATCTGCAGACAGCCTACAACAACTCATAATAACTGACATCAGCAAAAGACCAAGAAGAAAGGGAATATCGAACAACATCAGAACCCCAAAGGACTTCACCAGAACAAACCAAACCACATCAAAACGAGCTTTCACCCTAGCAGCCCCCGCCATATGGAACTCTCTCCCTGACCACCTCAGAGCAACAAACAACATCAAAGAATTCAGAAAGCTGCTTAAAACTGAACTATTCATAGACCATTTCAAGGACCTCACAGAATGACTCAAACAAACATTAAGATAACGAAGCCATCCCTGTAAATATGTATCTGTAAATATGTATCTTAAGCGCACAATGTATATAGCTCACATCAAAATCGACCACACTCACTCACTCACTCAGCACACTGTGACAATTCTCCCACTGCATGCTAATGACAACTCACCCTTCATTGATTGTTTGCTGTGCCAACCGCTTTGATTTCATGATAAAGCGGTATACCAAGTCCGTTTAAATAAATAAATAAATAAAAATAAATAAATAACTAAAGCAGTGGCGGCTAGGCATTTTAAATAGCCTAGCCACCACTTCTGAATGTGCTCCTCTATGATTTTGAAATGAATTGCTGAACAGCAAAATGTCCAATAGTCATATTTTTGTTTTCGATACAACTATACCAACATTTCTGTGTGGACTTCTAAGTAGCTGAAGATTCTGTGGGTGATCCATACAAATCTAGCTCCTTTGAGTTTACAGCCACTCACTGCTCATCTCCAGAGGTGCAGATTCTTAAACCCCACTATAACATATTGTACTTAAGCAGTTAGCAGATCAGTTGGGCTAGTAAGTTGCTTGTGACTTTCATGGAAGGGAGACAGAGGCCAAGGCCAGTTTAATTTTCCATTAATGCATGTGTAAGTAGCTTAGAGTAGATGAATTCAATGGTGGTCAAAGACAATTCATTTTGTAGGCTACAATTAATTTAAAATCAGTTTCTAAACTTACTGCTAAATGAAGATTATACTGAATCTGCCCTGCAAAGTCAAAGGTGGAAAAGGCCCATAGGTTAGAATTAGGAATGAGTCAACAAATACTTCTTACCTCAGATAATGGCAAGGAAGAGGCTAAAGTAATAGTCTGACTCATCTTGGATGTTTGCCCAGATAAAACCTGTTTTGAATCAAAATCTGAGACTATAAGACTGTTCAGATTTGCCTGGTTCGTGGTAGCTTACATTTTGAGATGAATCAATTTGATGTGTTATGATTTGAAGGAAAAAATAAAAGCCTGAAGATCTTGTAAGATACTGACTGTTTTCCAAACTCACTTGTAACATTTGGCTATTTTTAAACACTTAGGGCCCGATATTCGAAGGGCATTTACATGGTTTACAGCCTAGTAAACCATGTAAATGCCTTAGATGGGGATATTCAATAGCACATACACGGTTAATGCCATTGAATATCGGGAGCGGAGTGGAGGCAGTGACTGCTGCTAACTGGGTAGCGGCGATATTGGACCGCTACCCAGTTAGCGATATGAGACTAAAACCCGGCCAGCTTTTGGCTCACCTAGTTTTAGCTGTGGATCACTAACTGGGTAGCGGTCCAATATTACCGCTACCAGGTTAGGTTCTGTGGCTGAATGCCCTCGGCGCCAAATCCGGATACTCAATGCCGTCACCGTGGCATTGAATATCTGGGTCTAAGGGTCGGTGGGCAGGGCTATGCTCCGATGCGGCACATAGGCTGCCCAAATGAATATCAGGTCCTTAGAGCCTGATATTTGTCTAAGTGACTTCAGAAGTTAACTGGACAATTCATCACTTTTCAAAGTTCAGGATTGTAGAACTGTTAACATTTCATAGCAGATTCTTCATAGATGGCCCTTCTAAAACCTCACTTCAGAAGGAGAACCATCTGGATACATTAAGAATGGCTTTTGCTGGCCTAAATTTATCCACATAACTATATGGATAGTGGAGTGAATATCACCATAATCCATATAGCGGGGCAGAATGCCCACACTCAAAGATTTTCTGCAGTAATCACGGCATAGTGCCACTGAAAATCCATAATGGGGCATCTATCTGGCTAGTGTCTGCTGCTATCTGGGGGTTTTGAATATCAACCCAATAATTATCAGTTTGATGAAATTATATAATATTCAGTAATGCATTTAGCTAAAGGAGATGGCAATAAGAGAAGAATTTTACACTGTGACTATGTCCTTTCAGGCAAGGTGTGGGAGGGAGGTCGGGAACAAATGACAGGAAATCCATTTTTATTTAAAACAAATACATAGCTGATCTCCTTATGATGTGTGCGTGCACCAACGCTTTGATCCAGGGAGAACATTGAACTGCATGGAGCTGCTCACATACGTGCTGGTTTTAAATTATCCAAGTCACACCATTCAGTCTGAATGTCATGTCAGTGCAAGACCCACTGTGCATCTAAAATGTTTGGCCTGCATCGATCCTCCAAGGATTTTTGCCACAGACACATACAGTAATTGGAGAGCAGACCATAAATATTGGATAGTGACCTTTTCTGTCATTTCATTTTCATGCCCTTGCATGGTTTATCGGGATCTTTCCACTGCTCCCTGTTAAGCTGAACACTGTTGACACATTTATCCTTCACAGAGATGTATGAAATTATAACACATTTTTTTCTGTCTTACTACTTCCTTAATAGCTATGCAATTATTTGTGGCATTAAATGTGCACAATAATACCTTGTTTATCCAATTCTTTTGTAGATCTCATAAAAGCTCCTGCAGCTAAAATCATAACTGCAAAATCAGCACCAGGTAATGAATGGCAAGCAGCTTTAATATCTTCTCTTTTCTTGCATGAGATTGCCATCTAGTGGCACATGGGAAAAGCCCTGTTCTGTGTCACAGTCTAAATTTTAAAGTGCCTTTTTGCAAATGAATATATATGGCCGTATTTATTTATTTATCTGTTATTTCTTTAAGCAGCCTAATTGGAAAGGGCTCTAGGCAGTGTGCAAAAATATAAAAGCATAAAAATATTATATTATATAAAATTATTCACATGGGAAAGACCAAACATTGATTTTGATCACAGATAAAATAATACAGTGTACTTACAAAGATATTTCTGTCCTACCTCATTTGAAAACCCCAGCTGAATTAACCTGGGAATAAGGTGGTCAGGCCACCAAATATGATGCAGAGGGCTGAAATTTTAATCAGGAATATTTGTTGATGAACCATATAGCCTGCTTTTGGAAACTTTCCTAAAAGGAAGGTATTCTCTACAGAGCCTTAATTCCCAAGAAGTAGAATTTCATAACTTAGGGACTTCTGAGCTAAAGATATCACACTCACAAGTGCCAGTCAAGCTTGCCAAGAAGATATTTTTCTTCCAATTTAAATAAGGCATTGACAATTTGGGAATTGATCTTACAGTAAATCCTAACAGACACAGGCAACCAAGAGAGGTATGCAGTAGGACCAATTGATGCCGGTGCTGATGAGCTGAGTGAGGGGCAGCCCCCCCCCCCCTCACATGTGTTTTTCCATTTGGTGGGCAATGACTTGATGTGGGTCAAGAACATTGACCCGTTAATCAAGGCGACTGGGCCATCAGTTGGCATCATCTGGTCCCACATAATCTCTCACAACAAGTGACAGAGCTATGAATCCAGAAGGTATCAAGAGAAACAGACAGAAGCTAAACAACAAGTTTAGTATCTTTCTTAGGGGTTTGGGGGTGTTGTGATCGATTACGAGGGGATAGTTCTGGGGAAGGTTCATTAAACAAGGAGGATGGGCTTACCTGAAGGATATGGGTTTGGATATTTTTAATGAGGACTTACTTAGATCCACTGGGGGAGTCGGGGCACTCTAGGGGTGTCGGTCCCTCCTGGCGGCAGGACCTCACCGAAAGGATTAGATGCAGGAGCAAAAAGAGTGGGGGCCCAGGTGCAGATTTTTAGTGTGCCTGGGTCCAACGCTGGAGAGCATGGTGCAGCATATCAGGGCTAAGGGGAACCAGACAGTTGAGGACATGGGACAATAGCCCTTGTGCTGCCTGTGACTGGGGGGGAGGGGGGAGAGGTGGAAAGGTGGAAGCAGAAGGGGTAGTCAGGAAAAGGGGACAGGTAGGAAGGAAGCCAGCACACTGGAGGAAGGGCGCAGGGGAATATTTAGGAGAAGGGGAGCAAAAGATGTGAAGTAAGCATCACAGCTGGAGGGACCTCACTGAAAGGATTGGATACAGGAGCAAAAAGGTGGGGGCCCAGGTACAGTTGATTAGGGTGCCCGGATCCAGTGCTGGGGGGGGGGGGGTCCAGGCAAACAAATAAAAGAGGTCCCTGGGTCTGATATGGCAGGAGGCCCAGGTATGCAGACTGGGGAGCCTGGGTCTGGTTTCAAGGATTGGGCTTCATAAGAGCTAAAGGAGGGAGGGGGCCCAGTATGAGCTGATGGTACAGAGAGGCTTTCATCAGGTGAACCAGTGGCCATGGGACAGGTCACTGGGGAGCAAAAAAAAAGATTCTTGCATCCATGCAAGCGGTGAGGCATATGTTTTGGGGGGAGGGGGTGTCCATTGTTGTTTGGGTTTGACGTTAAACTGTGACATGTATCCACCTGGTTAAGTGTGACATGCTGTATCCACCTATCACATGTGCTTGTAGTGGAAAAGAGGTGTATTACACATTGTTGTTTTATAATAAAGCTATCCGTAGAGCACAGTGGCAGAGGGACATGTATGGGTGTCTTTGTGGGGAAGTAAGAAAGTGTGTGTATGGGTGTAATAGGTTTCCTGGCTAAGAAAGGACACCTGAGGCCTTCGTGAAAGCAAACAGCAGTTTATTAGCCGGCGTGAACTCAGTGGAATAATTTCCAAAGACTGAGCTTCAGCACAAAGGTTTCAGTTACACTTATAGATTCCTAGCCCTATGCAA
Source organism: Ichthyophis bannanicus (assembly GCA_033557465.1). NCBI lineage: Eukaryota > Metazoa > Chordata > Amphibia > Gymnophiona > Ichthyophiidae > Ichthyophis > Ichthyophis bannanicus. The sequence goes on along the minus strand of CM066032.1, from coordinate 85,205,215 downwards.
ACTAACATTCTGTTATCTCTATTTAGGTATAACATGATTGGTACATAATAAGTTCCCCCTTAACCGGTGCCCACATAAGGCCGGCTGGGGGGTGTTTTGTAAGGTGAGAAGCTGCTAAAGATATGCATTTGTTATTGCATAGCTACTACTACAGGCAGGCTGCAGAAATAATAAAAGACAAAGACATTTTGGGTAGGCCACAGACCTATCATTCCAAGGTACACTTATGACACTACTACTGTAGCAGCAAAGCGCAGACAAACCAATGATACCAGGAGTCTGTTCAGAAGGTCCAAATCATTTATTTGTGCACAAGTCTCGAACCAGTCAATTTCAAAATGGCTGAGCAAAGTTTTCAAGCATTACAACAACTTTTATAGACTTCTGTTCCATTCTAGGTATAGAAAAACATTTCATTGGTCCCGGTAACCTCTCGTACCTCCCGTACCTCTTCTATTGGTCCCGGTACTGATAAGTTTATCCAATTATGTCCCTCCAGTGGGCATGACACCTGCATACCCCCCTTCTAGTCCCAATTACAATGGTCAGTTCATCTGTGGCAGGTGCAGGCCTGTGACCCACAGTGTCTGAACATAAGCAGGCCAGCATGGCTAGCTTGACCTGTAAATGAGGCCTGTGGAGAGGCATATAGGATTGCACATCCCCCAATATGCTGCTATTGTAAGATAGAACTCAGTAGAAGTATAGAATTAGCTTAGGTAAGCAGAACTGCAGTATTGAAAGATGGAAAAATACAGAAAAGACATGTTTAAAAGTTACTGATAAGAAAAAGTACATCTGCAAAGAAATAATTGGGAGTGCTGACAGATGAGTTGCAGAGCCCAGCTCCTCTGCACGTACAAATTGGTTCTATAACCTTGAGAGTGTGAAAGTAACAAGTTGATGAACTGACCATTGTAATTGGGACTAGAAGGGGGGTATGCAGGTGTCATGCCCACTGGAGGGACATAACTGGATAACCTTATCAGTACCGGGACCAATAGAAGAGGTACGGGAGGTACGGAAGGTTACCGGGACCAATGAAATGTTTTTCTATACCTAGAATGGAACAGAAGTCTATAAAAGTTGTTGTAATGCTTGAAAACTTTGCTCAGCCATTTTGAAATTGATTGGTTCGAGACTTGTGCACAAATAAATGATTTGGACCTTTTGAACAGACTCCTGGTATCATTGGTTTGTCTGCGCTTTGCTGCTACATATTCCTTGGTGCGTTGGCCGGGAAGTTGTGGAATCAAAGTGTATATAGGGCAATATACCACGACTTTCCGCCTCTATAGGCTTGGTCCTGCCGGGATCGCGCCCTTCCGACGAGGGCTGCTCCCTGGCGCCACCGGTCCCTTGTATCGGAGGGAGCTGGTCGGACCTCGGCGGGTGACGAGCCCGGCTGGAGTCAACGCCTCGAACCCGAGTGAGGGGAGTCCGAGGTCCAACTCATGCGCCTGCTTGGGAAGTTTGAGGACCGGATCCGGTGAGTATAGTTTTGATTTTGGGTCTAGACAGAAATAGAAAGAGCAGTACTGCCATTGGAACTTGGAACTTTGGAATTTGTAATCTCGAGATATTGGGAATTGGTAAGAGTGGCATGATCACCTCTCAAGGAAGGGCCGAGTAACCCCGCATGGGAATTCGCCGGGTGAAACCCCCATCCTTTTTGTAATTGGGAAATTGGAAAAGACTAGTCAGAACAGATAGAAACGAATGCATTCTGGGATACGTTGCTAGCATGATTGTGTGAACGAAGTGTGAATGAGAGGTCTGGCAGCACGGACCAAGTGAAGGCGGACCCCTGAGTAGCGCATTTCCTGACCGGGCGACCGCGTTCAGGTCGCGAAAAGGGGGAAGCGATTGTCGTCTTGTCTTGTTATTTGTACTCCTTATACGTTTCCAGGACCGTGAGGACCCCTTACCCATGGTCCGCCCTCCTTTTCCCTTCTGTCTGTTGTTGCGCGCACACATCGAAATGGGAGGGGCGGGGTCTACTAGAAACACTCCATTAGAATGTATGATCGCACATTTTAAAGAGGGATATTCAGGAGATTATGGTATTAAAATGACAGCAGCCCGTTTGCAGATTTTGTGTACTAGGGAGTGGCCCGATCTAGACCCCATCTGGCCCCAAGAGGGAGCGTTCACTGTAGAGATTATTCAGTCAATACACCGTAGAGTGCGGGTAGCGCACCCTGATCAGTACCCCTATATAGATTCCTGGTTAAGTATTTGTGAAGATCCGCCCCCCTGGGCGCAGCGCTGTTATGAGGAACAGTGCAGAATAATGTTAGCTAAAACAGATTCTAGACAGAAAACGGAACAGCCTAGAATGAAAGAGCAGGATAAGAAAGCCAGAAAGAAGCCCATCCTGGCAGATCCTGATTCCCCAGAAATAACTCTAAAGCAGCCCCGAACCCCAGGTCCAGTAAGAGTAGCCCGGCGTCCTGCCCCAGAAACCCAGAGACGGCCAGAGCCGAGGCGGGACCCAACCCCTGATCCCCCACCCGGAGGAGAGAAAGAGGAAGAATTAGCTGGAAAAGAAGAGGAGGACCTAAAAAGCGAGTCAGAAGTGGAGACAGAAGAAGGAGAAAGAGAGAATCCCCCAGATGAGGAGGAAAGTGTACAAATAATTGAGAAAGCCAGCGCTAGCACTAGTACGCCAGTGAGAGAGAAACCCAAAGCAAAACCTGTTGAGAAAAAGAAAGTGACTCCTGCAAAGGCAACGACGATAACCCTTAGATCCCAAAAGACACCCATGGCAGCCAAACTGTTTCCCTTACGGCAAGTCCCGGGAGTGCCCGTAAAGAATGATAATGATGAAGTGGTAGCGGGACCCCTAACTTATGTGTATATCCCTTTCTCTACAACTGATTTATTAAATTGGAGGTCGCATTACGCCTCCTATACTAGTAAGCCCCAGGAGCTGACAGAATTAGTAACTAGTATTATGGAAACTCACCAACCCACTTGGCCAGATTGCCGTCAGCTCCTGACCACCCTATTCACGACAGAAGAGCGAGCAAGAATTAGAAAAGCAGCTATTGAATGGATGGCAGAGAACCCTGTAGCTCCGGCACAGGGGCAGAATATAATAGACCGTCGAGAAGCAGCTCAGAGAGAATTCCCGAATGAAGACCCCCAGTGGGATCCAAATACAGATGAAGGATCCACAGCCCTAGCCCGTTTTCGCCAAGGCTTTTTACAAGGCCTGAAAAGGGGGGGCCAGAAAGCTATGAACCTTTCCAAAGTTGCAGGAGTTATCCAAGGGATAGATGAGAGCCCAGCAGATTTTTATGAGAGATTAACTGAAGCTTACAGAATGTATACTCCCTATGATCCCGAGGCACCAGGAAGTTTATGTATGGTGAATTCTGCTTTTGTAAACCAGTCTCAACCAGACATTAGACGCAAATTACAGAAGTTAGAAGGGTTTGCGGGCATGAATGCAACACAGTTATTGGAAGTCGCTCATAAAGTGTATGTGAATCGTGATACTGAAAGACAGAGAGAATGTGATAGAAAGATGAAGAAGAAAGCTGATTTTTTGGCTGCGGCCATAGTGGAACAGAAAAGGGGAGGTGTCCCTAGTCGAAGGAGCAGAGGAAGAGGGCGGGGTCAAGGCGGAGGCCGGACCCAGAGACTAGGCGTGAACCAATGCGCCTATTACAGAGAGGAAGGACATTGGAGAGATACGTGCCCGCAACTCGAAGACGCCCAGCATGATGACGACAGCAGCCATCAGTGGCGAGAAGAAAGACGAAGCTATCCCCGAAGCCGAGGAGGAGCCAATCGAGAACAATTCCAGCGAGAGAGAGGAGGAGCCATTCAAGCATTGGCCACACCAGCCCATGATGAGAATGACGTGGATTAGGACAGACCGGGCTCCAAGTTTGCTTTAGGTCTCCAGGAGCCTATGGTCGGAATACAAATAGGAGACCAAATTATGGACTTTATGGTTGATACTGGAGCACAACATTCAGTAATAGACAAAAAGATAGCCCCATTCACTACAAAAGCAGTCACCATCATAGGAGCAACTGGTGCCAAAGCCACAAAGTCTTTTCTTCAAAACCGAATATGCAGTCTGGGAGGACAACAAGTAACTCATCAATTCCTTTACATGCCCGAATGTCCAGTACCACTACTGGGACGAGATATGTTAGCCAAGCTTCAAGCACAAATATCTTTCTCTGAGTAAGGAGAAATGCAAATGACAGTAAATCCCCAAACCAAACCAGCAGGAGTGATGCTGCTGACAGTTCCCCGAGAAGAAGAATGGAGATACTACATTGATGATTCGATTCAAGATACCTATTTTGAACAAACTTTGAAAAGTATTGATGCACCACCTGGAGTATGGGCAGAAGGCAGCCCCCCAGGCCTAGCCAAACATATAGCTCCAGTGATTGTAACCCTCAAGCCTAGTGCTACACCAGTGCACGTCAAACAGTACCCTCTCCCAAGAGCCGCAATTGAAGGCATTCATCGCCACCTACAAAGATTGCTTGAGTATGGCCTACTAAAAGTATGCCAATCCCCATGGAACACTCCACTTTTGCCAGTAAAGAAGCCTGGGACAGATGATTATCGCCCAGTGCAAGATTTGAGAAGAGTAAATGATGCAGCTGAGACCATACATCCAGTTGTACCCAATCCTTACACCCTCCTAGGACTGATATCTGCTGAAGCTACCCATTTCACTGTACTGGATTTAAAAGACACATTCTTTTGCATAAGATTAGCCCCTGTAAGCCAAATATTGTTTGCATTCGAATGGCAGGACCCCATCTCTGGAAGAGGGGGCCAACTTACCTGGACAAGATTACCCCAAGGATTCAAGAATTTGCCTACCATCTTTAGTGCCGCACTGAATCAAGACCTTTCAAGCTATCCAGTAGCCCCGGGGAAGAGAGTGCTTCTCCAATACGTGGATGATCTGTTGATAGCTGCCGTATCAGAAAGTGAATGTATACTAGCCACCAAAGATCTCTTGCAGTTACTAGAGGAAGCTGGATACAAAGTTTCCAGAGCCAAAGCACAGCTATGCCAAAAAGAAGTGAAATACCTGGGTTTTCGTATCACCCAAGGAAGCAGAAGATTAGGCAGAGAAAGAAAAGAAGCAGTATGCAGAATTCCAACTCCAACAACCAGAAAGCAAGTCAGAGCCTTTCTGGGAGCGGCAGGATATTGCCGAATTTGGATACCCAACTTTGCCCAAATTGCCAAACCACTGTATGAAGTCACAAAAGGAGAAGAAAAGTCGCCACTGGAGTGGGGACTTGAGCAGGATACAGCCTTCCAAAAGTTAAAAGAAGAATTAATGTCATCACCAGCACTTGGACTACCAGATGTCCACAAACCTTTCCACTTGTTTGTACATGAAGCACAGGGAAATGCCTTAGGCATGTTGACTCAGAAATTGGGAAATTGGGAGCGACCTGTAGCCTATCTATCGAAACAATTGGACCCTGTGGCCAAAGGATGGCCACCTTGCTTGAGAGCAGTTGCAGCTACAGCGCTACTAGTGAGTGAAGCAGACAAACTCACACTAGGACAGAACACACGAGTCACTGTGCCACATGCAGTCCTTGCCCTTATGGAACAGAAAGCAAATTATTGGCTCACCAATTCCCGAATGTTGAAGTACCAGAGCATGTTATGTGAAAACCCACAGATACAACTTGAAGTGAGCCATGCCCTGAATCCAGCCACCTTGATACCCATCAGTGAAGAACTCCCAGAACATGACTGTATCGAAGTCATGGAGACTGTGTTCTCCAGTCGACCCGACTTGACAGATGTGCCCATAGACAATCCTGACCAAACCTATTATGTTGATGGGAGCAGTCTCATCCTTGATGGACGGCGCTGTGCCGGATATGCAGTCGTCACTCAACATGAAGTAGTTGAATCATCAGCCCTAGCCTCAGGCACATCAGCCCAGAAAGCCGAATTGATAGCACTCACCAGAGCATTATTGTTAGGAGAAAAACTTATACTGAATGTATATACAGATTCCAAATATGCTTTCACTACCCTGCATGCCCATGGAGCTCTCTATAAAGAAAGAGGACTCATCACATCCGGAGGAAAATCAGTCAAATATGGTCCCGAAATATTGATGTTACTTGATGCAGTTTGGGCCCCAACACGTGTAGCTGTCATGCATTGTCGAGGACATCAAGCAGGAAAAGGAGAAGTTGCCCGAGGGAATAGATTTGCAGATGCCTCAGCACGACAAGCAGCTATGACAGGACAAATTGCCCCACAAGCTATGCCAATGCAAGCAGCATTGTTTCCAGTACCTTTGAATCTATGGACCCCACGATATACCACCAAAGAATTGGATTACTATTGTGACAGAGAAAATGGAGTACTGAAAGATGGATGGATTGAGCTGCCTCCAGAAGAGGGCAGTCAACCTCCTGGACGAATAGTAATCCCTGAACTGTTAGGACCATCCTTTGTCAAAGCTTTCCACGAAGCCACCCACTATGGGAAAAGTGCTATGGAAAAAGCACTCAGACCACATTTCTACATCCCTCTGATGACAACCATATCAGCTTCAGTAGCACGACAATGTCAAACTTGTGCCAAGAATAATGCCAAGCAAGGCCTTATTACAGCACCCCGAGTTCAGTCAAGAGGTGTGACCCCCATGCACAACCTCCAAGTTGATTTCACCGAAATGCCAAAAGCCAATGGATACCATTATCTGCTAGTATTAGTTTGTACTTTCTCTGGGTGGGTAGAAGCATTCCCAACCAGAACTGAGAAAGCCCGAGAAGTTACCAAAGTCCTAATGAGAGAGATTGTCCCCAGATTCGGAATTCCAGCAGTAATAGGGTCAGACAATGTACCCTCATTTGTCTCCCAAGTTACTCAGCAGTTAGCAAAAGCTTTGCAGATACAATGGAAACTCCACACTGCATACAGACCCCAGAGTTCAGGGAAAGTTGAGCGAATGAATCGTACCTTGAAAGCCCAAATGTCTAAGCTTTGTCAGGAGACACAATTGAAGTGGCCCCAAGTGCTCCCCATAGCGTTATTCAGAATACGCTCAGCTCCTGTAAAGTCAACAGGATTTTCCCCTTTTGAAGTTTTGTATGGTAATCCCCCACCAATAGTGCAGGGAATCAAAGGAAGTCTAGCCCAAATTGGTTCAGAAATAACCAGACAAGAACTTCTAGCTCTTAGTTTTGTTCTGCAGACTCTCCATACGTGGATCCAAGACCAGTTGCCTATCAACTTGACGGAACCCTTGCATCCCTACCAGCCTGGTACTTCGGTGTGGATCAAAGATTGGAAGAAGACACCGTTGGAACCCCATTGGAAGGGACCGTACACCGTCATCCTGTCTACCCCAACTGCAGTAAAGGTAGCCGAGATTGACGCCTGGATCCACCACAGCAGAGTCAAGCCCGCCGCTGATCCTGAACCTGAGCAGTGGACAGCAGAACCGCATCTTGATGCACCCTTGCGAGTTACTTTGAGACGGCAACCAGCAGCTTAGACACTTCATCACAAGTGCTTCGCAGCAGCCAAGTCTTTCGAAGAGGATTGCTGTTTTCCATGCAGCAACAGCTTTGTTTCAACGGACCCAATTTGTGTGTGATTTGACACACTACTTTGAGACTACATTGACTAAGCCAGACTTCACAGGCCAACTGAAATTGCTAAAAAGTTGGTCAATGTGTACTGGACAACCTGAGGATCTTCAATCAACACTCAGCACCCGTTAAATTGCTTCATTAGCAGACGGGACGAAGAATAAAAGACCGTCGTGATCAAGATCAGCAAGCTGAGGATTCAGAAGAACTCCAATCAACATCGACACGTATCTTTACTTTTGCTTTGCTTTGGTTGCCTTCTTTGGAGGTTTTGAACAGACTCATGCTTTACCTCCATGCACTGCCTGCATTACTTCTACTAGAATTGGACTGAAAGTAACTCAGACTTTGCTTTATCATTCTTACTATACCTGCCAGGGGACAGTAACTCGGTGTATCTATAACACCACTGAACTAAATGTTTGCACTCATGGAAAAATTAAAACATGCTATAATCCGCATCAGAATCCATCCTATTACACGATGGAAATAAGATGGAAGGATGCAGATGGACCTATATTAGCTGCAACGCCACCGCTCAAGGACATTACTAAACCTGCTGTTTTGAATTTTGATGCATGTAATGCTATTAATAGAGATAGTTATTCCACCTGTGGTACATGGGAGAAAGCGTATCGAAATGACCATAAGTATATGTGTCCAGAAGGTGCCACGGGATGGAGAAAGTGTACAGGTAAAAAGGAACCAGGCTATAGTACTGCCCCAGCAGCAGACTACTATTGCCCGTATTGGGGATGTGTTTTTTATGCTACCTGGAACACTGGTATAACTGATGAGAAAATAGATAAACGAATGGCTACTTTAACCAAGCCAACCACAAATGATAAATGTCAGAAAGATGCTTGTAACCCCTTACACTTACGTATACACAATCCCCATGCATGGAAACAAGGATATAAGTTTGGTTTACGTATTGCTGGAGGAGCAATAGATCCAGGGACCATTGTGTATATCAGATTGAATACCCAAGCCCACAAGTCATCTAAATATCATATTCATAATACTTTCTATGAAGCCATGCATGTAAATAAGTTTGAGATCCCTCACCCCTCACAGAATTTATTTCTAGAATTAGCCGGAGCAGTAGTATCTAGTCTTAAGATCACAGATTGTTATTTCTGTGGCGGAACCCAAATGGGAGATCAGTGGCCATGGGAAGCCCAAGAATTGAATTATTCCATGATTTACAATCAGACTGAATTACACAAGACAACCAGTGAATGGGTGTTAGCGCACTCAATCGTTGGACGTCTTTGCTATGCCAGGACTGGACCCCAGTTCACCCAAAGAGTAGGACAGCTGGTCTGTCTTAGCCAGAAGTATTATAATGCCACGACCAAAAAGATAGCATGGTGGTCAGGACTCAAACATCCTGAACCTCCTAACCCATTAGCCAGATTTCCTGAACTTGCAGGTCTATGGACTAACCTTGCCAAAGTCCAAGCCTGGCAAGCCCCACCTGGCCTATATTGGATCTGTGGAAACCGAGCATATGCACAACTCCCACCACACTGGGGAGGAGCATGTGTCTTAGGAACCATCAGACCTTCTTTCTTTCTTTTAAACACTGAGCATGGAGAACAATTAGGATACCCAGTATACACAACCCACCGACACAAAAGAGCACTAAGACAGAAGAGAGAGGCCTTACAGATAGGCAAGTGGGAGAAATGGCAAGGTGATGATTGGCCACCAGAAAGAATCATTGAATATTATGGACCCGCCACTTGGAATGATGATGGTATGTATGGTTATCGTACCCCAATTTATATGATTAATCGTATTATTCGCTTACAAGCAGTAGTTGAAATAATAACTAACGAAACTAGTCATGCTCTTACGCTTTTAGCTAGACAAAGTACACAGATGCGCACTGCGATATATCAGAACCGCTTAGCACTTGATTATTTGTTAGCAGCTGAAGGAGGAGTATGTGGTAAACTGAACTTAACCAATTGCTGTTTGAAAATAGATGATAAAGGTCAAGTAGTTGAAGAAATTGCTAAAGATATGCAAAGACATGCTTATGTGCCAGTACAGACGTGGCACTCATTGAAATTTCCTAATTGGTTTGCTAACCTCTTTTCATGGGTGGGAGGATTTAAGACTTTCATCGTATTGGTACTAATCCTTGTTGCTGTTATCTTCTTATTACCATGTTTAATCCCATGTTGTATGCGTTCCATTCATAACACTATTGATAGTACAGTAGAGCGGAAGACCGCAACAAAAATCATGGCTTTATATACAGCCAGTCCTGGTAGAAATCCTTTAGCCAGGATGTGATTCTTCAGAAAGTGATTTAATTCTCACACCTTATTAAGTAATAGGGTGAGATTAATCAAAGGGGGGAATGTGGCAGGTGCAGGCCTGTGACCCACAGTGTCTGAACATAAGCAGGCCAGCATGGCTAGCTTGACCTGTAAATGAGGCCTGTGGAGAGGCATATAGGATTGCACATCCCCCAATATGCTGCTATTGTAAGATAGAACTCAGTAGAAGTATAGAATTAGCTTAGGTAAGCAGAACTGCAGTATTGAAAGATGGAAAAATACAGAAAAGACATGTTTAAAAGTTACTGATAAGAAAAAGTACATCTGCAAAGAAATAAATGGGAGTGCTGACAGATGAGTTGCAGAGCCCAGCTCCTCTGCACGTACAAATTGGTTCTATAACCTTGAGAGTGTGAAAGTAACAAGTTGATGAACTGACCATTGTAATTGGGACTAGAAGGGGGGTATGCAGGTGTCATGCCCACTGGAGGGACATAACTGGATAACCTTATCAGTACCGGGACCAATAGAAGAGGTACGGGAGGTACGGAAGGTTACCGGGACCAATGAAATGTTTTTCTATACCTAGAATGGAACAGAAGTCTATAAAAGTTGTTGTAATGCTTGAAAACTTTGCTCAGCCATTTTGAAATTGATTGGTTCGAGACTTGTGCACAAATAAATGATTTGGACCTTTTGAACAGACTCCTGGTATCATTGGTTTGTCTGCGCTTTGCTGCTACACATCAACTTGTTACTTTCACACTCTCAAGGCCATAGAACCAATTTGTACGTGCAGAGGAGCTGGGCTCTGCAACTCATCTGTCAGCACTCCCAATTATTTCTTTGCAGATGTACTTTTTCTTATCAGTAACTTTTAAACATGTATTTTTCTGTATTTTTTCCATCTTTCAATACTGCAGTTCTGCTTACCTAAGCTAATTCAATACTTCTACTGGGTTCTATCTTACAATAGCAGCATATTGGGGGATGTGCAATCCTATATGCCTCTCCACAGGCCTCATTTACAGGTCAAGCTAGCCATGCTGGCCTGCTTATGTTCGGACACTGTGGGTCACAGGCCTGCACCTGCCACATTCCCCCCTTTGATTAATCTCACCCTATTACTTAATAAGGTGTGAGAATTAAATCACTTTCTGAAGAATCACATCCTGATTAAAGGATTTCTACCAGGACTAGCTGTATATAAAGCCATGATTTTTGTTGCGGTCTTCCGCTCTACTGTACTATCAATAGTGTTATGAATGGAACGCATACAACATGGGATTAAACATGGTAATAAGAAAATAACTGCAACAAGGATTAGTACCAATACGATGAAAGTCTTAAATCCTCCCACCCATGAAAAGAGGTTAGCAAACCAATTAGGAAATTTCAATGAGTGCCAAGTCTGCACTGGCACATAAGCATGTCTTTGCATATCTTTAGCAATTTCTTCAACTACTTGACCTTTATCATCTATTTTCAAACAGCAATTGGTTAAGTTCAGTTTACCACATACTCCTCCTTCAGCTGCTAACAAATAATCAAGTGCTAAGCGGTTCTGATATATCGCAGTGCGCATCTGTGTACTTTGTCTAGCTAAAAGTGTAAGTGCATGACTAGTCTCATTAGTTATTATCTCAACTACTGCTTGTAAGCGAATAATACGATTAATCATATAGACTGGGGTCCGATAACCCCACATACCATCATCATTCCAGGTGGCGGGTCCATAATATTCAATGATTCTTTCTGGTGGCCAATCATCACCTTGCCATTTCTCCCACTTGCCTATCTGTAAGGCCTCTCTCTTCTGTCTTAGTGCTCTTTTGTGTCGGTGGGTAGTGTATACTGGGTATCCTAATTGTTCTCCATGTTCAGTGTTTAAAAGAAAGAAAGAAGGTCTGATGGTTCCTAAGACACATGCTCCTCCCCAGTGTGGTGGGAGTTGTGCATATGCTCGGTTTCCACAGATCCAATATAGGCCAGGTGGGGCTTGCCAGGCTTGGACTTTGGCAAGGTTAGTCCATAAACCAGCAAGTTCAGGAAATCTGGCTAATGGGTTAGGAGGTTCAGGATGTCTAATTCCTGACCACCAAGCTGTCTTTTTGGTCGTGGCATTATAGTACTTCTGGCTAAGACAGACCAGCTGTCCTACCTTTTGGGTGAACTGGGGTCCAGTTCTGGCATAGCAAAGACGTCCAATGATTGAGTGCGCTAACACCCATTCACTGGTTGTCTTATGTAATTCAGTCTGATTATAAATCATAGAATAATTCAACTCTTGGGCTTCCCATGGCCACTGATCTCCCATTTGGGTTCCGCCACAGAAATAACAATCTGTGATCTTAAGACTAGATACTACTGCTCCGGCTAATTCTAGAAATAAATTCTGTGAGGGGTGAGGGATCTCAAACTTATTTACATGCATGGCTTCGTAAAAAGTATTATGAATATGATATTTAGATGACTTGTGGGCTTGGGTATTCAATCTGATATACACAATGGTCCCTGGATCTATTGCTCCTCCAGCAATACGTAAACCAAACTTATATCCTTGTTTCCATGCATGGGGATTGTGTATACGTAAGTGTAAGGGGTTGCAAGCATCTTTCTGACATTTATCATTTGTGGTTGGCTTGGTTAAAGTAGCCATTCGTTTATCTATTTTCTCATCAGTTATACCAGTGTTCCAGGTAGCATAAAAAACACATCCCCAATACGGGCAATAGTAGTCTGCTGCTGGGGCAGTACTATAGCCTGGTTCCTTTTTACCTGTACACTTTCTCCATCCCGTGGCACCTTCTGGACACATATACTTATGGTCATTTCGATACGCTTTCTCCCATGTACCACAGGTGGAATAACTATCTCTATTAATAGCATTACATGCATCAAAATTCAAAACAGCAGGTTTAGTAATGTCCTTAAGTGGTGGTGTAGCAGCTAATATAGGTCCATCTGCATCCTTCCATCTTATTTCCAACGTGTAATAGGATGGATTCTGATGCGGATTATAGCATGCTTTAATTTTCCCATGAGTGCAAACATTCAGTTCAGTGGTGTTATAGATGCACCGGGTTACTGTCCCCTTGCAGGTATAGTAAGAATGATAAAGCAAAGTCTGAGTTACTTTCAGTCCAGTTCTAGTAGAAGTAATGCAGGCAGTGCATGGAGGTAAAGCATGAGTCTGTTCAAAACCTCCAAAGAAGGCAACCAAAGCAAAGCAAAAGTAAAGATGCATGTCGATGTTGATTGGAGTTCTTCTGAATCCTCAGCTTGCTGATCTTGATCACGACGGTCTTTTATTCTTCGTCCCGTCTGCTAATGAAGCAATTTAACGGGTGCTGAGTGTTGATTGAAGATCCTCAAGTTGTCCATCACACCTCAACCAACTTGGTAATTTAGTTGGTTTCTGAAGTATGGTTCAATATAGTATCAAAGTAGTGCGCAAAATCGCACGCAGATTGGGTTCGTTGAAACAAAGCTGTTGCTGTATGGAAAACAGCAATCCTCTTCGAAAGACTTGACTGCTGCAAAGCACTTGTGATGAAGTGTCTAAGCTGCTGGTTGCCGTCTCAAAGTAACTCACAAGGGTGCATCAAGATGCTGTTCTGCTGTCCACTGCTCAGGTTCAGGATCAGCGGCGGGCTTGACTCTGCTGTGGTGGATCCAGGCGTCGATCTCGGCTACCTTTACTGCAGTTGGGGTAGACAGGATGACGGTGTACGGTCCCTTCCAATGGGGTTCCAACGGTGTCCTCTTCCAATCTTTGATCCACACCGAGGTACCAGGCTGGTAGGGATGCAAGGGTTCCGTCAAGTTGATAGGCAACTGGTCTTGGATCCACATATGGAGAGTCTGCAGAACAAAACTAAGAGCTAGGAGTTCTTGTCTGGTTATTTCTGAACCAATTTGGGCTAGACTTCCTTTGATTCCCTGCACTATTGGTGGGGGTTTACCATACAAAACTTCAAAAGGGGAAAATCCTGTTGACTTTAGAGGAGCTGAGCGAATTCTGAATAAAGCTATGGGGAGCACTTGGGGCCACTTCAATTGTGTCTCCTGACAAAGCTTGGACATTTGGGCTTTCAAGGTACGATTCATTCGCTCAACTTTCCCTGAACTCTGGGGTCTGTATGCAGTGTGGAGTTTCCATTGTATCTGCAAGGTTTTTGCTAACTGCTGAGTAACTTGGGAGACAAATGAGGGTCCATTGTCTGACCCTATTATTGCTGGGATTCCAAATCTGGGGACAATCTCTCTCATTAAGACTTTGGTAACTTCTCGGGCTTTCTCAGTTCTGGTTGGGAATGCTTCTACCCACCCAGAGAAAGTACAAACTAATACTAATAGGTAATGGTACCCATTGGCTTTTGGCATTTCGGTGAAATCAACTTGGAGGTTGTGCATGGGGGTCACACCTCTTGACTGAACTCGGGGTGCTGTAATAAGGCCTTGCTTGGCATTATTCTTGGCACAAGTTTGACATTGTCGTGCTACTGAAGCTGATATGGTTGTCATCAGAGGGATGTAGAAATGTGGTCTGAGTGCTTTTTCCATGGCACTTTTTCCATAGTGGGTAGCTTCGTGGAAAGCTTTGACAAAGGCTGGTCCTAACAATTCAGGAATTACTATTCTTCCCGGAGGTTGACTGCCCTCATCTGGTGGCAGCTCAATCCATCCGTCTTTCAGTACTCCATTTTCTCTGTTACAGTAGTAATCCATTTCTTTGGTGGTATATCGTGGTGTCCATAAATTCAAGGGTACTGGAAACAATGCTGCTTGCATTGGCATAGCTTGTGGGGCAATTTGTCCTGTCATAGCTGCTTGTCGTGCTGAGGCATCTGCAAATCTATTCCCTCGGGCAACTTCTCCTTTTCCTGCTTGATGTCCTCTGCAATGCATGACAGCTACACGTGTTGGGGCCCATACTGCATCAAGTAACATCAATATTTCGGGACCATATTTGACTGATTTTCCTCCGAATGTGATGAGTCCTCTTTCTTTATAGAGAGCTCCATGGGCATGCAAGGTAGTGAAGGCATATTTGGAATCTGTATATACATTTAGCACAAGTTTTTCTCCTAACAACAGTGCTCTGGTAAGTGCTATCAATTCGGCTTTCTGGGCTGATGTGCCTGAGGCTAGGGCTGATGATTCAACTACTTCATGTTGAGTGACGACTGCATATCCGGCACAGCGTCGTCCATCAAGGATGAGACTGCTCCCATCAACATAATAGATTTGGTCAGGATTGTCTATGGGCACATCTGTCAAGTCAGGTCGGCTGGAGAACACAGTCTCCATGACTTCGATACAGTCATGTTCTGGGAGTTCTTCACTGATGGGTATCAAGGTGGCTGGATTCAGGGCATGGCTCACTTCAAGTTGTATCTGTGGGTTTTCACATAACATGCTCTGGTACTTCAACATTCGGGAATTGGTGAGCCAATAATTTGCTTTCTGTTCCATAAGGGCAAGGACTGCATGTGGCACAGTGACTCGTATGTTCTGTCCTAGTGTGAGTTTACTGCTTCACTCACTAGTAGCGCTGTAGCTGCAACTGCTCTCAAGCAAGGTGGCCATCCTTTGGCCACAGGGTCCAATTGTTTCGATAGGTAGGCTACAGGTCGCTCCCAATTTCCCAATTTCTGAGTCAACATGCCTAAGGCATTTCCCTGTGCTTCATGTACAAACAAGTGGAAAGGTTTGTGGACATCTGGTAGTCCAAGTGCTGGTGATGACATCAATTCTTCTTTTAACTTCTGGAAGGCTGTATCCTGCTCAAGTCCCCACTCCAGCGGTGACTTTTCTTCTCCTTTCGTGGCTTCATACAGTGGTTTGGCAATTTGGGCAAAGTTGGGTATCCAGATTCGGCAATATCCTGCCGCACCCAGAAAGGCTCTGACTTGCTTTCTGGTTGTTGGAGTTGGAATTCTACATACTGCTTCTTTTCTTTCTCTGCCTAATCTTCGGCTTCCTTGGGTAATACGAAAACCCAAGTATTTCACTTCTTTTTGGCATAGCTGTGCTTTGGCTCTAGAAACTTTGTATCCAGCTTCATCTAGTAACTGCAAGAGGTCTTTGGTGGCTAATATACATTCACTTTCCGAAATGGCAGCTATCAAAAGATCATCCACGTATTGGAGAAGCACTCTCTTCCCCGGGGCTACTGGATAGCTTGAAAGGTCTTGATTCAGTGCAGCACTAAAGATGGTAGGTGAATTCTTGAATCCTTGGGGTAATCTTGTCCAGGTAAGTTGGCCCCCTCTTCCAGAGATGGGGTCCTGCCATTCGAATGCAAACAATATTTGGCTTACAGGGGCTAATCTTATGCAAAAGAATGCATCTTTCAAATCCAGTACAGTGAAATGGGTAGCTTCAGCAGGTATCAGTCCTAGGAGGGTGTAAGGATTGGGTACGACTGGATGTATGGTCTCAGCTGCATCATTTACTCTTCTCAAATCTTGCACTGGGCGATAATCATCTGTCCCAGGTTTCTTTACTGGCAAAAGTGGGGTGTTCCATGGGGATTGACATACTTTTAGTAGGCCATACTCAAGCAATCTTTGTAGGTGGCGATGAATGCCTTCAATTGCGGCTCTTGGGAGTGGGTACTGTTTGACGTGCACTGGTGTAGCACTAGGCTTGAGGGTTACAATTACTGGAGCTATATGCTTGGCTAGGCCTGGGGGACTGCCTTCTGCCCATACTCCAGGTGGTGCATCGATGTTCTTTATAGTTTGTTCAAAATAGGTATCTTGAATGGAGTCATCAACGTAATACCTCCATTCTTCTTCTCGAGGAACTGTCAGCAGCATTACTCCTGCTGGTTTGGTTTGGGGATTTACTGTCATTTGCATTTCTCCTTGTTCAGAGAAAGATATCTGTGCTTGAAGCTTGGCTAACATATCTCGTCCCAGTAGTGGCACTGGACATTCGGGCATGTAAAGGAATTGATGAGTTACTTGCTGTCCTCACAGACTGCATATTCGGTTTTGAAGAAAAGACTTTGTGGCTTTGGCACCAGTTGCTCTTATGATGGTGACTGCTTTTGTAGTGAATGGGGCTATCTTTTTGTCTATTACTGAATGTTGTGCTCCAGTATCAACCATAAAGTCCATGGCACCAGTTTCTCCTATGATGGTGACTGCTTTTGTAGTGAATGGGGCTATCATTTTGTCTATTACTGAATGTTGTGCTCCAGTATCAACCATAAAGTCCATAATTTGGTCTCCTATTTGTATTCCGACCATAGGCTCCTGGAGACCTAAAGCAAACTTGGAGCCCGGTCTGTCCTAATCCACGTCATTCTCGTCATGGGCTGGTGTGGCCAATGCTTGAATGGCTCCTCCTCTCTCTCGCTGGAATTGTTCTCGATTGGCTCCTCCTCGGCTTCGGGGATAGCTTCGTCTTTCTTCTCGCCACTGATGGCTGCTGTCGTCATCATGCTGGGCGTCTTCGAGTTGCGGGCACGTATCTCTCCAATGTCCTTCCTCTCTGCAATAGGCGCATTGGTTCACGCCTAGTCTCTGGGTCCGGCCTCCACCTTGACCCCGCCCTCTTCCTCTGCTCCTTCGACTAGGGACACCTCCCCTTTTCTGTTCCACTATGGCCGCAGCCAAAAAATCAGCTTTCTTCTTCATCTTTCTATCACATTCTCTCTGTCTTTCAGTATCACGATTCACATACACCTTATGAGCGACTTCCAATAACTGTGTTGCATTCATGCCCGCAAACCCTTCTAACTTCTGTAATTTGCGTCTAATGTCTGGTTGAGACTGGTTTACAAAAGCAGAATTCACCATACATAAACTTCCTGGTGCCTCGGGATCATAGGGAGTATACATTCTGTATGCTTCAGTTAATCTCTCATAAAAATCTGCTGGGCTCTCATCTATCCCTTGGATAACTCCTGCAACTTTGGAAAGGTTCATAGCTTTTTGGCCCCCCCTTCTCAGGCCTTGTAAGTAGCCTTGGCGAAAACGGGCTAGGGCTGTGGATCCTTCATCTGTATTTGGATCCCATTGGGGGTCTTCATTCGGGAATTCTCTCTGAGCTGCTTCCCGACGGTCTATTATATTCTGCCCCTGTGCCGGAGCTACAGGGTTCTCTGCCATCCATTCAATAGCTGCTTTTCTAATTCTTGCTCGCTCTTCTGTCGTGAATAGGGTGGTCAGGAGCTGACGGCAATCTGGCCAAGTGGGTTGGTGAGTTTCCATAATACTAGTTACTAATTCTGTCAGCTCCTGGGGCTTACTAGTATAGGAGGCGTAATGCGACCTCCAATTTAATAAATCAGTTGTAGAGAAAGGGATATACACATAAGTTAGGGGTCCCGCTACCACTTCATCATTATCATTCTTTACGGGCACTCCCGGGACTTGCCGTAAAGGAAACAGTTTGGCTGCCATAGGTGTCTTTTGGGATCTAAGGGTTATCGTCGTTGCCTTTGCAGGAGTCACTTTCTTTTTCTCAACAGGTTTTGCTTTGGGTTTCTCTCTCACTGGCGTGCTAGTGCTAGCGCTAGCTTTCTCAATTATTTGTACATTGTCCTCCTCATCTGGGGGATTCTCTCTTTCTCCTTCTTCTATCTCCACTTCTGACTCGCTTTTTATGTCCTCCTCTTCTTTTTCCACTAGTTCTTCCTCTTTCTCTCCTCCGGGAGGGGGATCAGGGGTTGGGTCCCGCCTCGGCTCTGGCCGTCTCTGGGGTTCTGGGGCAGGACGCCGGGCTACTCTTACTGGACCTGGGGTTCGGGGCTGCCTGAGAGTTATTTCTGGGGAATCAGGATCTGCCAGGATGGGCTTCTTTCTGGCTTTCTTATCCTGCTCTTTCATTCTAGGCTGTTCCGTTTTCTGTCTAGAATCTGTTTTAGCTAACATTATTCTGCACTGTTCCTCATAACAGCGCTGCGCCCAGGAGGGCGGATCTTCACAAATACTTAACCAAGAATCTATATAGGGGTACTGATCGGGGTGCGCTATCCGCACTCTACGGTGTATTGACTGAATAATCTCTACATTGAACGTTACCTCTCGGGGCCAGATGTGGTCTAGATCGGGCCACTCCCTAGTACACAAAATCTGCAAACGGGCTGCTGTCATTTTAATACCATAATCTCCTGAATATCCCTCTTTAAAATGTGCGATCATACATTCTAATGGAGTGTTTCTAGTAGACCCCGCCCCTCCCATTTCGATGTGTGCGCGCAACAACAGACAGAAGGGAAAAGGAGGGCGGACCGTGGGTAAGGGGTCCTCACGGCCCTGGAAACGTATAAGGAGTACAAATAACAAGACAAGACGACAATCGCTTCCCCCTTTTTGCGACCTGAACGCGGTCGCCCGGTCAGGAAATGCGCTACTCAGGGGTCCGCCTTCACTTGGTCCTTGCTGCCAGACCTCTCATTCACACTTCGTTCACACAATCATGCTAGCAACGTATCCCAGAATGCATTCGTTTCTATCTATTCTGACTAGTCTTTTCCAATTTCCCAATTACAAAAAGGATGGGGGTTTCACCCGGCGAATTCCCATGCGGGGTTACTCGGCCCTTCCTTGAGAGTTGATCATGCTCTCTTACCAATTCCCAATATCTCGAGATTACAAATTCCAAAGTTCCAAGTTCCAATGGCAGTACTGCGCTTTCTATTTCTGTCTAGACCCAAAATCAAAACTATACTCACCGGATCCGGTCCTCAAACTTCCCAAGCAGGCGCATGAGTTGGACCTCGGACTCCCCTCACTCGGGTTCGAGGCGTTGACTCCAGCCGGGCTCGTCACCCGCCGAGGTCCGACCAGCTCCCTCCGATACAAGGGACCGGTGGCGCCAGGGAGCAGCCCTCGTCGGAAGGGCGCGATCCCGGCAGGACCAAGCCTATAGAGGCGGAAAGTCTTGGTATATTGCCCTATATACACTTTGATTCCACAACTTCCCGGCCAACGCACCAATGGGAGGTATGAGAAATGATCTGGGTGGCAGTATTCCAAACTAATTGCAGGCAGTGAATCTGGTGTAGGGGAAGACCAGCAAAAATGGCATTGCAGTAGTCAATACGGGAAATCACCAGTGCAAGGAAAAGAGTAGTGAGAGAGGAGGGGGAAAGATATCACTGACAGCTCTGATCTGGCGAAGGTAATAGAAGGAAGGACGTGTGATGGAAGAGATATGATCGTGGAAGGACCATTCAGAGTCAAGGACTACTCCAAGGTACCAAAAGGAGGAAACCAGAGGAATTGGGTCATCATAAAGCATGACAGCCAGGGAGGGAGAAGAGTTACCAAAAGTGAACCATATCGCTGATGTCTTTGAGGGGTTTAAGTGAAGGAGATTAGAGGAAAACCAGTCTGCAACATGTGTTAGACAGGTGTTAAGTGGTGAAAGATCTGGGAACATAGGGGAAGTGTGATTCTACTGAAACTGCTCTTACCAAAGTCGCCAATGATTTGTTTCTGGCTAAGTCCAAAGGCTTTTATTCTGTCCTCATTCTTCTGGATCTCTCTGCTTCCTTTGACACCGTTGACCACAATCTTCTTCTTATCACCCTGTCTTCACTCGGTTTCAAAGGCTCTGTACTTTTTTGGTTCTCCTCCTATCTCTCCCACCGCTCTTTCAGTGTGTACTTTGGTGGCTCCTCCTCTTCTATCCCTTTACCTGTGGGTGTACCACAAGGTTCTGTCTTAGGTCCCCTCCTCTTCTCTCTCTATACCCAATCCCTTGGTGCCCTTATCTCTTCCCATGGCTTTCACTATCATCTCTATGCTGACGTCTCTCAAATCTACCTCTCTATGCCTGTTATCTCTCCTGAAATTCAAGCTAAGATCTCGGTCTGCCTCTCTGACATTACTTCCTGGATGTCCTATCACCGCTTGAAGCTGAACATGGCCAAAACTGAACTCCTTGTTTTTTCCCCTAATGCCTCCCCTCCTCCTTCCCTTTTCTCAATCTCTGTGGATAACTCTGTTATCCTTCCTGTCTCTTTGGCACGGAACCTTGGTGTTATCTTTGACTCATCTCTCTCCTTCTCTTTAGATATCCAAAACATCGCTAAAACATGCCGTTTCTTTCTTTACAATATCTCCAAAATTCTCTCCTTTCTATCTGAAAACACTACTAAACTGATTGTCCACTCTTTAATCACATCCCACCTTGATTACTGTAACCGTCTCCTTGCTGGCCTCCCTGCTAACCACCTCTTTCCTCTCCAGTCTATTCAACATTCTGCAGCTCGTCTTATTTTCTGTCAGTCTCGTTTTTCACACATTACTCCTCTCCTCGTGTCACTTCAGTGGATGCCCATCCGCTTCCGTATCCAGTTCAAACTTCTCCTTCTAACCTATAAATGTATTCATTCTTCTGCCCCTCATTACCTTTCATCCCTCATCTCTACCTACACCCCATCTCGCCTATTCCGCTCATCTAATTGTCTTCGTTTATCTATGCCTTTTACTCGTACTGCTAATTCTAGACTTCACTCCTTTCAACTGGCTGCACCCTTTTCCTGGAATACTCTACCTGTCTCTGTCTGCCAAGCCTCCTCCCTGGCCATCTTCAAATCCAAATTGAAATCCCATTTCTTCACTATTGCTTTGCTCCTAATTCGTCCTTTCTTGTTCTCTCCATAAACATTTGTTCTTGTCTTGTTAATTGTTGTTTGTATTATCTAATTTATTTAATATTTTGTATTAACTAGATTGTGAGCTCTAATGGGCAGGGACTGTCTCTTTTTATGTTTGTGCAGCCTTCATATGTTGCAGCGCTTTATAAATGCTTAGTAATAATAAATAATAATAATAATAATAATAACAATAATAATAACATCATCAACATAATAGTAAGCTGACACTCTGGATTGCTGTACCAGGAGTGCAAGGGGAGTAAGGAAAATATTGAAAAGTAAAGGTCCACAGGGCAAGGGTAGGGAGGTAGAAGTATCCTGTGAAGAGACTACAGAAAAAGAATGGGAGTGAAGGAAGGAGTAGAACCAGCGAAAGACAACAACACGCAGGCCCGCGTCCTGAAGACATGAAAGGAGAATAGTGTGATCAACTAAATTAAAAGCATCTGAAAATATCACCTTGGTCATGTGAAATGTGAAGCTCATTGAGAAAAGAGAAGAGGATAGATTCGGTACTATGACCAGGACGAAAACCAGATTGAAGGGGGTGCAAAAGTGAATAGAGTCCAGGTGTGAGAACAGTTGAGAGAAGACTGCTTTCTCAAGGATTTTAGATGTGAAGGGAAGATTGGAGACTGGATGATAGTGGACTGGGTTGGTAGGGTTGAGAAAGGGGTTCTTGATAAGAGGCCAAACCAGGGCATGCTTCCAGGAGGCAGCGAAAGTTCCAGAGGTCAGAGAAGATTTAAGCATGGAAAGCAAAACAGGGGTCAGGGCAAGAGATGGCTCAAGAAGCCACTTTGAGGGAATGGGGTCGAGAGCGCAGTAGGTCTTACGTGAGGCGGTAATGATTTAGAAAATTCAATGCGAGATATAGGCCAGAAGGAATACCACGTGTTGAAGTAGAGGGAGGGGGGGATGAGGGAGGCCAGAAAAGAGCTATGAGTATCATTGTGCCTCTGTCCTCCTGGAGTTTTAAGAGGATTTGGAGATTCATTTTTGGAGCTTGGGGGGGAGGGGGACCTTAGCTTCCCAGTGGACACAGTCTATGGGGAACTTACAGGATCTGATCCAAATAGCACACACTCTATTCTAGTCCCTGTGCTGGTGGTACTCCCCAGAAAATCTTATTGCAGTCACCTTTTCAGATGCCTCCATCTCAACATACCCTAACCACAGATGCATCCAAGCTCTGGAGAGGAGCCCATCTCGATTCCATCTTCACTCAGGGACTCTGGATGGCATAAGAATTAGTTCTTCAGATCAACCTCTTAGAACAGGCAATTGCAAATGCCCTTCACATCTTTCAACACCATCTCAGGGGCAGTGAAATCCTGATCCGGACAGACAACCAGGTGTCCAAGTACTATGTGAACAAACAGGGAGGAACAGGTTCATGTCCCCTCTGCGAAGAAGCCATTCACCTATGGACCTTCGCAGTCTCTCAGCAGATCCACCTCCGAGCAGCCTATATCCCAGGCAAACTCAATCACTTAGCAGACAGGCTGAGTCGGATCCTCCACCTGCACGAGTGAACTCTCAACCCACATACCGTGGCAAGAATCTTCTGGAAATGGGGAACCCCAACTATCGATCTTTTTGCCATTCCACAAAACAGGCAGTTCCCATTGTTTTGCTTTAGAGTTACCTCCAGACTCAGCCAGGCACCTCATGCCTTCTTCCTTCATTGGGGTCAGGGACTGCTGTATGCCTTCCCTCTCACCCCCCTAATCTCCCAAATCCTCTTAAAACTCCAGAAGGACAGAGGCATGATGATACTCATAGCTCCTTTCTGGCCTCATCAGCCCTGATTTCCCCTAGTGTTTTGACTAGCACAGGCTCAGCCAATACGATAGGGCTGCAAAGCAAGCCTTTTGTCTCAGGACAATGAAACAGTCCTGAATCCCAATCTGTGCTCTCTCTGTCTGACAACATAGCTGCTGAAGGGTTGGCGCTGCAGCATCTCAACCTTCCACAAGGAGTGAAAGATATCTTCCTGGCATCAAGGATTCCATTCACCAGATGTGACTATGCCTTCAAATGCTGCAGATTTGCTTCATGGTGCTCGGAAAAAGTCCTCAATCCTTCCACCGCACCAATAGCTTCACTTCTGTAATATCTACTTCACCTGTCCTCATCAGGACTCAAAACCAATTCAGTGCGAGTTCACCTCAGTTCACAAGCCAGTTGACGGTCAGCCTATCTCCTCACATCCATTGATTGCACACTTCATGAGAGGTTTCCTGCTCTCCAAGCTACCCCTCAAACCTCCTCTGGTGGCCTGGAACCTTAATGTGGGTTTGACACAACTTCTCAAATGACCATTTGAACCTCTGGCCACCATTCACCTCCGGTACTTGTCTTGGAATGTCATCTTCCTCACTGCTCTAACCTTCACCAGATGCATCAGTGAACTTCAGGCTTTAATGACGCATCCATCATCCACCAGATTCCATCATGACAAGGTTGTCCTTCACACACACACACGTTTTCTACCTAAGGTGGTATCGTCTTTCTATATTAATCAATCAGTAATCCTTCCGGTCTTTTTTCCAAGACTACACTCTTCCCATGCAGAAGCAACCCTTCACACTCTCAACTGTAAGTGGGCCCTTGTCTTCTATCTCCTGAGAACCCAGGATCTCCACAAATCCTCACAATTATTTGTTTCCTTTGACTCCAATCACTTGGGTCTTCCTGCATGCTCTCCAGATGGATAGTGGATTGTATCTCCTTTGCTTATGACTGAGCAGACCTCACCCTTACTGCTCACAATGTCTACACCATGGCAACCCCTATAGCCAACCTACGCTCAGTAGCCATTGATGAAATCTGTGGGCAGCAACCTGATCCTCCATCCATACCTTTGTCGCCCACTATTGCTTGGAAAAGGACTCCCGCTGAGATGCTGTCTTTGGTCAAGTAGTCCTCCAACATCTATTTGACACATAGCCACAACTCCTGCCCCCCGCCCAGACTTCTTGATATCAGATCACCATGGTGGGGATGTCAATGAATCTTTGAACCCTATCCTGGTTTCTAAGTCTCCTGTGATCTGGGAGCTAAGGAGTCCTATATGTGAAGACTACATTCTTGCTTGTTCCTAGAGATAGCTTAGTTGCTCACCTGTAACAGGTGATCTCCAGGAACAGCAGGAATTTAGTCTTCACAACCCACCCTCCTCCCCTTGGATTTTTAGGGTTGTTTTCACTCTTTTTTCTCAGCTACAAACTCAGTTGAGGAGAGGGAGTTGGAAGAGTGGGAAGGCAGTTGCGCAGGTGAAGTGGAGTGCTCCCAAAAGCTCTCCATTTGGACGCTGAGGAGCGTTCCTGTGCAGGCTCCATCGGTACAGATGTCACCCACATGTGAAGACTAAATTCCTGCTATTCCCAGAGATCACCTGTTACAGGTAAGTAACTATAGTTTCTGGGTCTATGGCAAAACTCTGGCCTTGATATACTAAGCCACAAAATATTTGGTGGCTCAGTGGCCATTTTTGTGCTAGTTAGCTAAGGGATGCAAATGAGCTCTTGGCTCATCTTCTTTTCTTTGCTAAATATGCCATCACTTTATAACCTCTATGTAGATTCGAGTCATCCTCCTCTGTTTGCTTTGCACCTTTTTTATTGTCTTGGGACTTCATTTCATTGTTGCTTGTGCTGCTTTACCCTCTATGCAGTGACTTGAGATTTTCTTCCCTCCATGCACCTTCTAGCCCCCAGTAGCCAAGTGGCCTCCCGAATAACATTTCCTAGGCTAACAAACTTGGTTCATCCCAGCAACTCAGGAGATGTTGAGTATTGTTGCTACTTAGAATGCTGACACTCCCCCCCCCCCCCTCCCGTGAACTCTAATGGCCAAATCTTTAGGGATGATTTCTAACCCATACTGGACATTATTGCCCAAACTTTTCATATTCACTGCTTTGGGATCTTCCTGCCAATGTTGGTTGGTATTCCTTCACTCCTCTCCCAATGCCTTGGTGTCTTCATGTCAATGTTTCTTTATTTCTTGATTTCACATGCTGCAATCCAGAAGATTTATTTATTTATTTATTTATTTATTTAACAGTTTTCCTATAAAACCTTTGTCCAAAGCGGTTTACAAAGAAGCGTAAATTTGTTTTACAATAAACAGGAGGAAATAACTTGGAGATAAATATGGGGTAAACTATAAAGAATTTGAATTAACTAGTAGTTTAACAGGAAAACAGGTATATGGGGAAGTAAACTTCATATTCCAGATAGGGAAAGCTGTAAGGTTGATCTGTTCAATCAATCAGGATAGTACGTTGCAGTTCTAATTAGGTATTGCCATCAGGTCCATAGTACTCTCTGAAGAGGT
The DNA here is from genome assembly GCA_033557465.1 of Ichthyophis bannanicus. Lineage (NCBI taxonomy): Eukaryota > Metazoa > Chordata > Amphibia > Gymnophiona > Ichthyophiidae > Ichthyophis > Ichthyophis bannanicus. The sequence continues at coordinate 85,179,332 of CM066032.1, read as the reverse complement.
GTGTTTTGAGTAGTTTTTTTTTTAGATCTGTAATAGATAGAGCTGCTCTGATGGCTTCTGGTAAGGAGTTCCAAATTGAAGGAGCATAGAGGAGAATGCTCTGCTACTTGTCTGTTGTGTGATTTTGGTCTTGAGTGGGGGAATGTTCAGGAGGTTCTGAATTGCAGTTCTTCTTGATCTCATTGTGTATTATCCTATTGTGATCTGATCAGTGAGGCAGGGAGCTGAGAGATTGTGAAGGATTTTGAATGTGGTGGTGATGGCTTTGTATTTTGTCCGTTGTGAGATTGGAAGCCAGTGTAGACTTTTCAGGATTGGTGTTATGTGTTGTTGGTTTGCACTAGCTGTTAGAATACTAGCAGCAGTATTTTGGACTAACTGTAGCGGGTATAATGCATGTTTTGGGAGGCCTTGATAGACAATGTTTGCGTAGTCCAGGTGAGGTGTAATGATGGCTTGCAATACAGATCTGAAGTCAATATCCTGTAGCAAGTGTCGTAAGGGCTTGAGGAGCTTTAGCTTCCAGTATGCTGGTTTTGCTGCATTTTTGATGTGTGCAGACATGTTGAGACTGCTGTCAATGGTTATACCTAGATACTTAATTTATTTTTTTATTGATATTTCCGTGTTTTGTGTTATTAACTTTTTTGGAGGCTTAAAATCCTGATCTCTGAATACAAGTAGAATGTCTGTTTTACTTTTATTTACTGTACGTATTTGGGACTTGTCAGTGGTACAGTAGCTCCTTTGTGACAGGGGAGCACTACAAATGTAACTTTAGGCTACATTCCAAACTTCTTTTCAAAGTAGAAAGTTTAGAATGAAGAATCTAACTGTATTTCATATTTTATGTAAAAGTATAAAGTTTCAATTGAGTTTGAGATAAAGTGGTCTATAAAAACAGTTAAATAAATAAATATCGTAGGTACCCTAAGACCCTTCACAAGATCTTTCTCGCACTGTGATAGTAGGTTCTTGCTGTCAACTCTCCTGGGCAAACCTGTCCTTGGAGACACTCAGATACTCCCTTATGCAACTCCTCAAATGACCTCATTGCCTCACAGTACTCTGACCCTAAACTAACCCTGTTGCCTCACAGAACTCTGACCCTAGACTAAACCTGTTGGTGCTACTTTGCCCTATTCTCAGAGAGATTTGGAATGTTCCTGTTAATGTTGCTGCTGCTTTGCCCCTCCCCCTGTGCCTTTTTTTGTCTTCATTCCACTGTTAATTCTATTTCCCCCTTTCATTGTCGCTTGGAGTTTTTATGCTGATATTAGTGTATTTTGCCCTCTTTTACTGTCACAAGGCCTTCATTCTTACTCTTGATTTTTGCAGTGCCGTTGCCTCTGTGGCAGATGCTAGGGATATGCGCAGGCAAAAATAAGTTGTTTCTTTTTCAGATTTTTTCTGATTTAGGGTGTTAGTTTCAGTTTGTTTCACTAGTTTTAATGTGCACTAATCCCATGTTAATTGGTAGGTTAGTGTGTCTCAAATCAGTTTAGCTGCACTAAAGTTTTTAAGGAATTTTAAGGGATGACTTGAAGGCACATCCCTAGCAGATGTTTCACAGACAGTTTTAAGCACAATTCATTAAAAACAGATGGAGAAATCTTGTTAGAGTGCAAAACTGCATGCACCTTTGACTTTCTTGGACCCAAACAAAATGAGCAAAAGAAAGATTTTGAAATACAAAACTAACCACAAGTGTAATTAATCCAAAATTGAACTGAACCAAAACATATTTTCATGAACACTATTTTTGGCCATCCTTAGAATAAATGTTTATATCCTCTACCACCCCCCCCCCCCCTTGCTCTTTGTGGTATATTTGCATTACCTAATCATGCTACTACAGCTTTATTTTAATGGAATAAAATACTTTGTAAAACAAATCCTAGAATTTTCTTGAAAGAGAAGATAATAAGAAAATCCATCCCCCATTGTCAAACTGTAAAGCATTGGCTTGGGTAGAATTTGGGCATTTTTCAGTGAATGTGGGAAATAGGGCAGGGGTGCACAAATGCCCAATACCATAAGGTAAATAATCCTAGATTAGAAAAAGAAAGGGAAAGGGCACAGGGAGCAAACATTTAACATGAACAAAAAAGCAAACACTGTGAGGAGCACTTGCATTGCAAACAAGCAAACAGAGGATGCCTTAGGCTGAACTTAACTATTGTACTTCCACCTATTCAGACTATCCAAAGCATCCTCACCTTTCATGTCTACTCAGACATCAAGCATGCCTCTATTTGCTTTACAGTTTTGGCCAGATATACTGTATTTAACACTGACAGTATTTTACCAACTATTGCTTCTAATAATAATATTAGAAAGCAATATTACATTGCAGGTCCAGACATCATGAGACATAGAGGCATACACATGCTTCCAGCTAAACAATGCAAATATCATAGAAACATGATGGCAGAAAAAGACTATGGTCCTGATTATGCAAGCTGTCCTGCCCATATTCCCCCTCCGACTCTCCCCGCACGGTCAGAGCTGCAGTGTGGGGAGCGCCGGAGGGGGGCGGGAGGGGGTGGAGTGTGGGCAGAGCAGGGATGGACCGAGGTGGCAGGACGTACAGGGTCGATTCAAGTCACGGCCCTATATGTCCTGCGGGTCAGGGGGAACACGTTGCTTATTGCACCTCGGAGATGGAATAAGCAGCTTGGCCTGGGGCGATCAGGGTCAGAATCCTCCAAAGGCCGGGTCCGGGGGCAGGTAGGTCCCCACCACTTGATCCTGGCTCCAGCTGCCCAGCCTTGGATCAGACTTCTGGGAAACAGGCAGTCTGCACTGCGGGAGTCAGAAGGGCAGGCAGGGAGGTTGTCCCCGTGGATATGGAGGGGCACACCGGGCCGTCGCAGGGCTTGATCCTGTACCAGTGGGAACATCTGTCTCCCAAGGTGCAGAAGTGGGTCCTTACAGGCCGGATGTGCCCCTAAGGGAATCAGGATCCACATGGCTTATCTAGTCTACCCTTCCATACCAATTACTATAGTCCCTTTTTTTTTCCTATAGAGATCTTCTGTGTTTGTCCCATTCATTCTTGAATTCAGATACTGTCCTAGTCTCTACTACCTCCACTGGGAGACTATTCCACTCATCTACCACTATTTTTGTAAAGAAATATTTCAACATATTGCTCCTGAGTCTATTCCTATTCACCATCATCCTATATCCCCTCATTGCAGAGCTTTCTTTTAATCAAAAGAGGCTCTCCTCCTGTGCATTTATGCCATGGAGGTATTTAAATGTTTCTATCATATCTCCTCTATACTACTTTTCCTGCAAAGTATACATATTGAGATCTTTATGTGGATCTACATATGCCTTATGACAAAGTCCACTGACCATTTTGGTAGCCACTCTCTACATAGACTCTATCTTGTTTATATCTTTTTGAAGGTGCGGTCTCTAGAATTGCACACAATACTCCAAATGAGATCTCATCAGAGACTTACACAGAGGCACTATCACCTCCTTTTTTCCTGCTGACATTTTCTCTCTCTATGTAGCCAAGCATTCTCTCGCTATGCACCATTGCCTTTTCTACCTGTTTAGACACTATCGGGGTCATTCTAAACTCCGTTTAATGGGTATGGATGTCCGATCCGGATGTCTGGATCTGCTAAATGGCTGGGCAGCCTGTTGGGGACAGAACTCCCTGTACAAACAGATGATTTGTATGGGAGCTCTGTTCGTGGGAGGGAAGGGGCGGGACATAGGTGGAGGGAGGGTGGGCAGTGGGCGGAGAGTGATCTCGGGCGTATAGTGCCGATTTGAAGGTGGAATAAGTCCCCCTGGATGTTGGGGGACCACAACGTCGGGCAGTGACAAGAGATGAGGGGGTGCAGGGGGATCCCTGCAGCCTGACCCTCACCATGGAGACCAGATTGAGGGTTGGGCTGTGGGGAAAGAGGTTTTGTTTCTGCGACCAGGAATCACGGCTCATGAATAGAGTCACGGTGCAATGGCAATGGGACACCCATGGTCTGCAGCTCCATTCAAGAGCCTGGCTGAGCTAACTAGGTATTGGGACTGGACATGCAACCGATCGGAATTGGGGCATGGCCTGCATGTCCAGGCCATAGACCCGATTCTGATCCCGCAGGAATATCTAGCCCCCACATGATTAGAATCGGGTCTGCTTCTGTATGGCTCGATTCTGATCGGCCGTACAGGGGGGGAGATGGCCAGCACAGAATGCCCCTCTATAAGATCATCAGAAACAATCACTCTAAGGTACTGATCTTCTTTCATGGACAAAAGTACTTCACCCCCTATACCGTACTGTTTTCTTGGATTTTTGCAGCCCAATGCATAACCCTGCATTTTTTAATGTTAAATCCCAGCTGCCAAATTCTTGACCGTTCTTCAAGCTTAGTGAGATCTCTCCTCATGTTATCTGCGGTTATTGTTGTTATTAAATGCCATTGAGTCGATGTTGACTCATGCCGACCCTCTGGATAATTTGTCCTAAACTGTGTTTGGTCTTCAGTCAGGCTTATCATTGCCCTTTTTCATGCTCTAAATTTATCTATAGCATTTTTTAAAGAACTTGACTATACTGATACACAGATAATTGCTTTTACTGCACTGCAATCCTAGCTTGATTAGGAAGGTCACTTTAAAAGGCATGTTCATGGAGAAAACAGTATGTTAGGCAGAGCAAATTACCCTTCCAATATGTGAATAAACATATGTGCATGCGGTCTGCATGTCTAACCAGACTGAGCAGAGATTTTCCCAGGAGAGATGTTAGCGTTTACATGCATATTTTATAGAGTCTATGCATATGTCTTCAGAGTAACCAGGGAAATTTCTATGTGCTAAAGGCCAGGTGTGAATATATGTGCATAAATTCCCTGGGGTAATATTCAAAATCCAAATCATTTGAGGAGGTAATGAAAGCAGAAAATAATACTGAAACAAACAAACAAAAAAAACTCCATCATCTACCTTCCAAATGTAAGACTAATGTGAATTTAACTCATGCAGGTATGCAATGATTTTTCAGAAAGATAATATGTGCATGCTGCTGTTGTAAAAATTTGCCATTACCTGCACAGGGAAAAGTATATGCATAATGCTTATACGGGGAATTTTTGAAAGGACGTCTAGCTGCTATCAGGGAAGTCCAGGCCACAATGTTCTCAAAAGTGGCAGACACATTCACAAGTCCAGAGGCAATTCTATAAACATAGATGTCCCTGATAAGTACGTTGTTGGGGTCATGTACATACATGTCCCCACAACTGAATCACAGGCCAAAGATATTCCTCAGTCTGTCATACAAGTAGTGGAGACATTTTGCAACTCGGCAACCACACATGTATCCCCAAATGCAATCAATTCCTTTTACTATTGTGGACTGTACTGACTATAACAGAGTCTCCTCTACACCCTCTAACTACTTTCCTGGGCAAAGAAGCACTTTCCAGATGCCCATTTGCGTCCTGCAGCAGGTATAGACTTGGATGGGGTGGAGATGTGCTGCCCATTTCTGAAATCGGGCGTGCCCAACTACAGTCTCTGGAACATTGCAGACATGCCCCCCATCTTGCCCCTGTGCAGGATAGATGTCCCCATGCCAGGGATGTCTTTCGAGCCATTTTGTAAAATGATTCTGGGGGCATGTCCATGATTTGAAAATTTGTGTGCCCATTTTTAGACATCCAAATCATGATTAGAGCTTCTAAAACAGTGTTTTTCAAACTTTTATCACGAATGATTCCATTTTAACAACTGAAAATTCACTTGGCCCCAGATGATGATGAAATCAAACTGGCAGATCTCCAGCCTCCTTCCCCTCCCTTCACTCATCTAAAGCAGGAAGGCAGCAGCAGCAGCAGCAGCAGTCAGCACAGGGTCCCTAGTGTCAGTATGCAGTGTGTGCTTACAAACCCCAGTACTCAGCATGAATTTCCAGCCTAACAAGAAGCTTACACAGGAGGAGCAAGGGCCTATGAATGTTCACTGGCTCACAGGCCACATGCTGACTGGTGACTTGGAATAGGTCACAGTGAAAGTCCAGAAAGAAGGGGAAATGGCCATTGGTCTAGTATCCAGCAGAGCTCCTATAAACTTTAGGGATTGAGTGGGAGCAAGGTTGGATTTTGGGAAGTTTATGACAAGTCCCAAATACTGAAGGGTGCGCATTGTGCGAGAGAGAGCCAGAGGCCAGGGTTGCTCTCTCTTGCACAATGCGCATTCTTCAGTATTTGGGACTTGTCATAAACTTCCCAAATTCCAACCTTGCTCCCACTCAGTCCCTAAAGTTTATAGGAGCTCTGCTGGATACCAGACAAGCAAGGGCCTACCTTCCACAGGCCCGCTGCCTTCGCATTGTGCAGTTAGTTTCCCAAGCAGTGCTAAAACCTCACCTCACTGCTCGGGCTCGGGAAATGTTACAGTTGCTAGGCCACATGGCATCCACCGTGCATGTGGTTCCTTATGCTCACCTCCATATGAGGGCAGCCCAGTGGACTTTATCCACACAGTGGACTCAGACGTCAGGTTTCCAGTCAGACAAAATAGCAAACTCAGATTGCCACATGTGACCCCATTCACTGATGATGTGATCCCATTTGGGGTCCCGGCCCAAGTTTGGGAACCACTGTTCTAAAATGACCCCCTATGCATCCACACTGTTAAAAGAATTATCCTCTTCATGCTCATAATCTGATTAAATCATCATTCTCTTTCTTTTGCAGTAAATACCACAAAGGACAAAGTATTAGGTGAGATTTCTGGACAATTACCAACTTTGAATGAAATGTTGAATTTAACATGTGTCAGTCTACTGAGTAACAAGAATTCAAAAAGCAACAACCAGCTTGCACTTGTAAAAATTTTCAATGAAATCTATAGAAAAAAAACATGTTTAGTTCAATTTGTGAGTGACTTGGTAATGAGAAAAGGAAAGAGCATGGAGAAGAAGGATAAGAGAAGGCTATGACAGAGTCAGGGATTAAGTACTCTGTTAATTCAACAAAGTAATTGGTAACAAGAAAAACAGCAAATTTATCTGGTGGTAGAACTGTTACTTTTAGCTTATCTTTAAAGTCATGAACTTTCTGAGTTAGTGAGGTTTCTTCTAAAAAGGAATTTGATAAGAGGTACAGAGGCAACAAACCAAACAGTATTTCAGGATAAGGTTTCTGTTTAAAGTTATACCTTTAGAGGGCAATTCAGAGAAGGACATGCGGGGTGGAGGCAAATGCATAACTTGTGAATGTCCCCACCAGAGACAGTATTCCGTGCCTTTTTGTAATGATGTGCAGGTGTACATGGAATATGGCACTGGATGTTTCCGCCATTGCACTTATAGTGCGCATCCAGGCCCATGTGCTGTGGACATGCAGATCACACGTGTAGGTCTGGGACCATGTTGTTAGTGTGTAAGTCTGAAAACGTGCCCACCAGCACTGCAACCATGCATCTGGGGCACAGACACCACCACACATAGCATCCCAGTCACATCATGCCCCCTATGTACCTACCATGTCAGTGGCATCACAGTTGTCGAATCCAATATGTATAAGAAGGTCGGCCCTCATGACGGTGTAGACGTGTTGCTTATGGGAAGAGAATGATGTGCACCATCATGCGTGTTTTATACATTGCACTGCAAACATGCACATATACATCCATGTTCCATATTCTATGCGCTTGAGCGTGTACAATGTTGGATATCCAATCACTATAAAACGTGTAATGCTGGCATGACCACACCTCCGCTAAATGCTATTCCTCCATGCTGCTTTCCCTGTGGGTGATACTCAACCTGAGCTGCTGTATTGTCTGCCATGGCCCCCAAGGTGACCACCAGGAAGCACAACATCAGTGTCGGGGAGCAGACTCTCCTCACTGAGGAGATACTGACCTACCTCGGGGTCCTTTTGGGCACCGATGAGACCTGTGTGGGTGCATATGAGCAGCAGCGCAGGTGGCTCGCCATATGCCGGAAGCTGAATGCGATCCACCACAACAACAGAAACATAGAAGATGTGAAGCAGAAGATGCGGCTGGTGCACCGAAATAGATGCAGGAAGGCACGCATTGTGGGGTCAGATGGTCAGGAGGTGCGCCTCACTGAGCTGCAGCAGTGGGTCCTGGCCACCACTGACACCGCTATATTTGAAGGCGTCAGTGATGTGGACACCTCACAGCACTCACTTGTCCAAGGTACATGTCTATGCTGACATTCACCTTCTACATGTTCGCTGTCCCAGATCTGCACCCATTGGTGTGGGTACCCAGTGAACCTTCCACTACACTTTTCACATATGTCCCCTCTGGTTTGGGGTGGGGCATGCAGGGGCATGTTGCACTTTCACATTTCCCTCTGCTGGCTCACTGGGTGACTCTGTGGTGGTGGCTCTGCCCTGGTCTGTGTTGCACTCTCCTAGCTGCCCCTCCACCTCTGTGGTATGGTGTCTCTGGGGCCTTTGTGCAACACTGCTGCCCGTGTGTGTGTGGGGGGGGGGGCGCTGCATGCAGGGGTCAGCAATGTGTTATTCATCCCTGTCTGTCTCAATAGGTGCTGCCAAAAAAAGAGGAGAAGGATGCCTTCCGCAATATATTGTTGAAACATAGTGGCGGACAAGGACAACGACCACCACAAGGATTGTCCAAAAAAACTTTATTGAAGACCTGGGATCACTGTATTAAATTGAAAAATGAACCTTTGTTCTTCTTCTTGAACTAAAAGACGACCCACATCTCCACCTCAAGGGGAGGGATGACTTTTTTAATGACACAAAACTTTAGATCTTCAAGACTGTGTTGAAATTGGATCCAGTGTTCAACGAGGGGGGCTGTGCTTATTTTCCTTTTAATGCAATTCTTATGTTCTTGGATGCATGTTTTGATGGCTCGAATAGTTTTACCAATATAAAAAAGAGAACAAGGGCAGATAATAATATACACTACATGTGTGGAAAGTCAATTTGTCCTGATGTGTAATTTATAATGTTTGTTAGTATATGGATGTATGAACATATCATTCAGCAGAATGGCATGTTTACAAACTGAACAGTTGTTACATTTATAATGTCCTGCTTTAGATGGTACAGAAATAAGAACTGGAGGCATATAAGAGGAAACTAAAGTATCTGCTAAATTATGTTCCCTATTGTATGCAATGGTCAATCTTTTGTCAAAGAAGCAAGAGCACATCTGAAGTATATGCCAATGTGTTCTCAAAATGTTTTGGATCTTAGAAGAGAGCTGCCTCCTCCACTCTCCGGCCGGCCGCAGCTCTCCCAGGAGGGATCGAGCACCCGGCGAAGAGAAGGACGCCCTGCAGTCTCCCCTGCCCAATCGGGGCAGCCCGGACAGGATTTAAAAAGAAGCGCCATCGGGCACGCCCGCGCCTGAGGGCCTCGCCAGAGGGCCCTTTGGCGTGGCCCTTAGGCGTGGCCCTCCAAGGAAGCAACAGCACTCAGCCCGCCCAGAATGTGCCGAAGCCAACCATCACTACATCAAAACGCCACAAGGCCAGTGGTCCACGCACACGGCCTCTAAGACAGAAAACTGAACTCCTCAAGAAGCAGAAAAATTCAACAGTTTACCGACCGCTAATCCTGCTACAGCTTCCAGCTCTCCCCCGTGCTACCTTACTGCAAGTATTTCTATATACCACTGACTGTTACAATTATTGTTACCAATATTCCATACAGTTATATTGTAATTTGCTACCTCTGTTACCATGCCCTACTAGTATTTTGCCAGTAAGTTGCCTCTATTAGCCTCTCATCACTTCACCTACAGTGTTGCTTCTAGCTCTTGCCAGTATTATTGCTGCTAGCTCTTGCTAACATTTGTGCTACTACTCCTTTTGTCAATATTACTGCTATTATTAGTATTATTTTCAACTGCTTTGCCAGAACTACTGCCGATAGCTCTCCCTCAGATACATCAGCCCGCCAACACCTTAACCATCACACCACACGTCAACCCCCGGACCGCCAAATCACCATGCTACAACTCACCTCAATCACACATGCCTATGCCCTTCCCATGTGCTACATATTACTCGCCCTAGCACGCGACTCTCAAGCCCTCACCACTCATTACAACTCCATCCCAATATTACACAGCCCCTGGAAGAGAAGCTATAACCACCATAGTCAACAGACAGCCCACCAACCAGGCCATACACCTTATCCCCACCTCATCTATATAGCCCTTCAGCAGTCCAAATCCCACCAACAAGAACACAATACCCCCCCCCCCCGAGACCTTAAGTGTGCCTTAATAAATGCACGCTCCATCCGACAGAAATGGCCAGTAGTTGTCGACATGTTAGATGCCCTCGACCTCAACGTCCTATGCATTACCGAGACCTGGCTGTCAGTCTCGGACACCGTCCTCCTTCACCAGTTTGTTCCACCCAACGTCTCTGTCCATTTATGTCACAGGAGTGATAAAAAAGGAGGAGGAACAACCATCCTGACCAAGGCAGATCTACAATTTCATCTGCTGTCCTCCAGTAGCACCCCACAGCTTGACTCCATCACCATAGCCAATAAACATAGCACCATTAACCTACTCTACCGGGCTCCTTCTCCCTCACCAGACGATCTAGCCACAATTGTTGACCTCGCCTGCAACCCCCCAAATCCTCGCACACCTAACTGGGTATTAGGTGACTTCAACCTCCCTGCTCTCCAAGACACTCACAACAAAGCCTTCCTCGATGCCCTAGAAATGCTAGGATACACCCAATTAGTCAACGCACCAACTCACATCAAGGGAAACATGCTTGACATGATTTTCACACTGTCAGCTTCTCTTAGCTCCACCTATGACCCTAAGATTACTATAAACCCAGTACCCTGGTCGGACCATAGCTTAATCAACTTCTCAATCCCAGGATGCCCTGAGCCCACCATCCCCCAGTCCTCGGACAAATCTTATGCCTCGACACCTAAGTCATTCCGTCCATTTAACAAAGATGAAATCCTGAAAAAAAGCACACCTTCTCCTTAACCCACCTGAACAGAGCCTCGATGATATGATTACAGCCTGGAACTCAAACCTAGATGCCAGAATTGACCTGCCCTCCATCACCAGAGAACCCCGCAGGAGAACAAAAGCACCGTGGTACTCACCCGAGTTGAAGAAGTCTCTACAACTACTCGGACGTCTCAAAAAGTGCTGGAGGCACTCAAGATCAACTGAGAGTCATGAAGCCTACACCACTCAACTAGCTAAACATCGTGCAGCAGTCTCGACAAGCATGAAATGATACTACGCTGAAAGGTTGCACAAGTCATTGAATAAGCCACATGATCTCTTTAGCATTGTCAGCTCACTAGCAAAAGAACCTTCCCCCAGCCAACCTAACCATCCTGACCCCCAAGAATATGCCGAATACCTCCGAACCAAAGCCAGTCAGGTCAACGTATCTTCCGGTACCAGTGCCCTGGATGACAAATCCGGGCGGCTCCCCCCCCCCTCCACCTTCACCTCTGACTTAACCGTCGCCCAACAAATGCTCACGACATTCACAACCCCATCCGCTAGAGAACTCCAAGACATAATCAACAGCATAAATACCACCACGGCACCGAATGATCCTTGCCCAGCACAATGGATAAAAACACTACGTGTTGAACTCAGCCCATTCCTTACCAATCTTATTAACACATCCTTCCTGACCGGAACCTTCCCCAACAGCCTGAAGCAAACTTCAATCAGACCCCTGCTCAAAAACAACAGACTTGACCCTGCTAAAATGGACTCCTACAGACCAATATCAAGCATCCCATTCCTAGCCAAAATTATGGAAAAAATAGTCCAACGACAACTAGACCACCACATTGAAAACAACTCACCCCTGGACACCTGCCAACATGGGTTCCGCGAGTCACATGGGGTTGAAACTCTTTTAACCACGTTATTCAACACCCTAACTGTAGGTATTGACAACCTCAGACAAGCTTTTGCTCTCATTTTCCTAGACATCGTGGCTGCCTTCGACTCCGTCAGTCATGACCTACTTCTCTCCCGCCTTGCCGAGAAGGGAGTGCATGGCACTGCGCTATTATGGTGTACATCATACCTAAATGAAAGATGGCAACATGTTCGCTCCGGCCCCTCAAGATCAGATCCATTCCTTCAAGCGAAGGATGTACCACAAGGATCCTCACTTTCAGCACTTCTTTTTAATGTTTACATGCAACCCATCTGCACCCTCATTAGATCCTTCCACATCAACTATCTAATATACGCTGATGACGTTCTGATGTACCCAACAATATCAACTGAGCACCCAGATCTCTCCCGCCTGTCCTCATGCTTCAACGCGGTTACAGACTGGCTACACACCCAGAAGCTCAAAATAAACCTCAAAAAACAGAAGTCCTATTCGTCTGCAGAGACCAAGCATTCACTCCACCATCATCCATAAAAGTGCGTGATGCTGAACTCTTCGCCAAACCTACGATACGATACCTTGGTATCATCCTTGACCAACACCTCAATATGAAGGAGCAGATATCCAACATGGTAAAGGCAGTATATCATAAAACCCGAACACTGCGCCACATTAGACAACTGCTAGACCCGGCTGACTTCAGAACAGTATTTCAAGCTCTAGTAATGCCTCATTTCGACCACATTAACTCCATACTGCATGGACTTCTGAAGAGCACCCTACATCCCTTACAGTTGGCAATGAACGCTGCAGCAAGAACTCTACACGGAGCCTCCAGAAGAGAACACATTACCCCCATACTAAAACACCTACACTGGCTCCTCGTCCACTACAGGATTTCAAGATTACATTGTTACAAGATTCTAACAATGACTTTCAAGGCCATCCATAATTGCACGTCCACCTCCCTCTCTGACTTAGTCCAGATAACCCCCCCCCCAACAGGATAAGGAGATCAGCTGCTACTAACACTCTCATCCTTCCCAAAGCAATCATTAAATGCTCCAAGACTACGAGCAACCGTGCCTTTGCCTTCTATGCACCCTCCTGCTGGAATGCTCTCCCACCTGACATCCGCGCCATCAACAACCTTCTTCAATTTAGGAAAGCGTTGAAACGTCACCTATTTACCCAGCACTTCTCCATCCCAAATGACAGCTCTCAGCCACCATCCCTCGTGTCCAACTCCCTCCGCACGAGCCCCCTGCCCACGACACTACTACTTTCCGAACCCACCTCTATTTAATTTTCAGAATGTCATTGCCGTATCAACTGTGCTTACCGACAAGATAGGTGTATAAGCCTGCATACCTAATTGTAAATAGTTGTTACCTGTTAACCTGTTATCCATGTTTTATTTACCCTGTTTATTGTAAGTGCATTGAACTGCCCTCTTTGCACAAATATGTTTCCTATAAACCGCGCTGATAATAAATAGTGCAGTATAGAAAAGCAATTAAATAAATAAATAATAATAAATAAATAAAGTTGTGAAAAATGAAGAATACACACAAATCTGTCATCTAGAGTTTTGTTTTTAGGTAAGAGGAGATCGTGTCTAGAGGTAGAACATGCACAACTAATGCCTTTATTAATGCAATCAACAGGATAACCTCTAACATAAAAACGTTCAGCCATATCATAAGATTTATTCTTAAATTCTTCAAAATCACTACAGTATCTTCAAAGACGTAAAAATTGTGAAATGGGTAAATTCTTTTTTAATTGGCTACTGTGAAAACTATCGAATCGAAGTAGTTTATTTCGATCAGTAGCTTTACGAAAAATGGTAGTATTGAAGCCAGTAGGAAATTTTCTGATAAGTATATCAAGAAATGGTAATTCTGTGGAACTGAATTGCATCTTAAACTTGAGATTCCAATCTAAACTGTTGAGCCATAGATGAAACTGTTGTAACTCACTGTCAGTGCCCTTCCACAATATAAGGATATCATCTATATACCTATTCCAGGATATAACAGAAGATGAAAAAGGAGAACTTTTCAGATGAGTTTCTTCAAATTCTGCTACATATAGATTAGCTATATCTGGTGCCATGGTGGCATCCAATGCTGTGCCTTTAATTTGTTGAAAAAATTGGTTGTTGAAAATAAAATAATTGTGAGTCAAAGCAAACTGTGCCAAGCTTACCAATAAATGGGTAGGTATATGAACAGGTGTTGTGCAGGTGTTCAGATATTTAGTAATAACTGCAAGAGCTCCTTCCTGAGGGCTATTTGTATACAGAAATTCAATGTCGAGTGACACCAAGGTGACTTCGGAGAGATTTCCATTGAATCCATCTAAAAAGGAGATGACATCTGCTGAATCTCTAATGTAAGGTGAAATGCAGGGGACAAATGGCCGTAGAAAAAAAAAATCTATGAATTTAGAAAGTGTTTCTAAAACAGAACCTATACCGGTTACAATAGTTCTGCCTTGAGGGGAAGTGAATGAGTAGAAACACTGGGTTTATCTGGAAAAAACTTTTTGATTTGCAGCTTCTACATCTAATAAAAATGATTTACCTGCACGTAGATATGATGACACACAAGAAAGTAGCAAGAAACACTTAAGAAGCGATTCAGAAGATTTATTTGTCTCTCTAGCCTCTACACCTCTCCCTCCAGAGATTTTTTATTCGAAGACCTTTGGGGAAAAAAATCTGCACGGTACAAACCCAACAACAACCAACAATCCTTCCACCCCCGTTTAGAGTTCAGAGGGAGAGGAAGAGGCAGAGGCAACACGTATCGGCCCTTTCAGAATCACTCCCACGACCCCTATTAACTTGTAACACTAATCATAGATGCGCACGCAGTTCTTTACCCCTTGATCTTCCTGTTTTGAATCTTTCCTCTGTCACTATTACGAAATCAGAAATTGACCTTCTGCAGAAGGTCCTTTCATTTGTTCCAACAGCTAGATATGATGCATTTCAAACTCGTATAGACCTTCATAAAATGTTTTGTAAGCTGCAAATCAAAAAGTTTTTTTTCAGATAAACCCAGTGTTTCTACCAATTCCTCGGTTTTAGATAAGAAATCTCAAGGTACCCACCAGGTCCTATTGATCCTGTTATACAATCTTTTATGGATTGCATCTTACGAGATGTTAAAATTTTGGAAAGTAAATCTAAATGTAGATTTTTTTAATCTTTCACCTGAAGAAAGATCTACACTACATAACCTCAGACAACAGCCCGACATTATTATAAAACCAGCAGATAAGGGTGGTGGTATTGTTATTTCAGAACTGATCCTATTATATACAGGAACTTTTAAGCCATCTTAACGATAAAAGATTTTTATCAAACTTTATCTTGATATCCTACCACTGCCCTAAAACAAGAAATTTATTCTCTTCTGCTTTATAGTTTTAATGCTGGTTATTTGATGCAGCGAGAGTATTCTTTTTTAATGGTGACACATCCTGTCATTCCCACTATATATACCATCCCAAAAATTCATAAATCACTCACTTCCCCTCCAGGCAGACCTATTGTATCTGGTATAGGTTCTGTTTTAGAGCCACTTTCTAAATTCATTGATTTTTTTCTACGGCCATTTGTCCCCTGCATTTCACCTTACATTAGAGATTCAGCAGATGTCATCTCTTTTTTAGATGGATTCAATGGAAATCTCTCTGAAGTTACCTTGGTGTCACTCGACATTGAATCTCTGTATACAAATATCCCTCTGGAAGGAGCTCTTGCAGTTATTACTAAATATCTGAACTTACGCACAACACCTGTTTGTATACCTACCCATTTCTTGGTAAGCTTGGCACAGTTTGCTTTGACTCACAAATATTTTCTTTTCAACAACCAATTTTTTCAACAAATTAAAGGCACAGCATTGGATGCCACCATGGCACCAGATATAGCTAATCTATATGTAGCAGAATTTGAAGAAACTCATCTGAAAAGTTCTCCTTTTTCATCTTCTGTTATATCCTGGAATAGGTATATAGATGATATCCTTATATTGTGGAAGGGCACTAACAGTGAGTTACAACAGTTTCATCTATGGCTCAACAGTTTAGATGGGACTCTCAAGTTTAAGATGCAATTCAGTTCCACAGAATTACCGTTTCTTGATATACATATCAGAAACTTTCCTACTGGCTTCAATACTACCATTTTTCGTAGACCTACAGATCAAAATAAACTACTTTGGTTCGATAGTTTTCAAAGTAGCCAATTAAAAAAGAATTTGCCCATTTCACAGTTTTTACATCTTCGAAGATTATGTACTGATTATAAAGAATTTAAGAATAAATCTTATGATATGGCTGAACGTTTTTATGTTAGAGGTTATCCTGTTGATTGCATTAATAAACTCATTAGTCGTGCATGTTCTACCTCTAGACACAATCTCCTCTTACCTAAAAACAAAACTCCAGATGACAAATTTGTGTGTATTCTTCGTTTTTCACACTTTTCTTCTAAGATCCAAAATATTTTGAGAACACATTGGCATATACTTCAGATGCGCTTTTGCTTCTTTGACAAAAGATTGACCATTGCATACAATAGAGAACGTAATTTAGCGGATACTTTAATTTCCTCTTATATGCCTCCAGTTCCTATTTCTGTACCATCTAAAATGGGACATTATAAATGTAATAAGTGTTCAGTTTGTAAACATGCCATTGTGCTGAATGATACGTTCATACATTCATATACTAAAAACCATTATAAATTACATACCAGGACAAATTGTCTTTCCACACATATAGTGTATATTATTATCTGCTCTTGTTCTCTTCTTTATATTGGTAAAACTATTCGAGCCATCAAAACATGCATCCAAGAACATAAGAGTTGCATTAAAAGGAAAATAAGCACAGCCCCCCTCGTTGAATATTGGATCCAATTTCAACATAGTCTTGAAGATCTGAAGTTTTGTGTCATTAAAAAAGTCACTCCCTCCCCTTGAGGTGGAGATGTGGGTCGTCTTTTAGTTCAAGAAGAACAAAGGTTCATTTTTTAATTTAATACAGTGATCCCGGGTCTTCAATAAAGTTTTTTTTGGAAATCCTTGTGGTGGCCGTGGTCCTTGTCCTTCACTACTTTTCATCAATAGATGCTGCCACAATTGTGGGACCCAGCACTGACCCCATGCCTGTCTCACTACCAGATCCTCCACTGCTGCAGTCAATGGACAGGGTGTGCACTCTGAGGCTCCACCAGAGGGGGTGTCTCCCAGCCTGTGGCTCCTGTGGATGGGAGTATGGAGCCTGCCAGCGGTGTGGAGCTTGAGATCACTATCTCGGGTGAAATGGAAAACCAGCTCGCACCATCACCAGAGCACCATATCCAGCCGTGTGGCAATGGTCACCATGGACAGCATCACCTCTGCACATCTATACAGCTAGTGCATTGTGCCAAGTGCCTGCTCACCCAGCAGGAGGTGCATGAGGTGCATGCACCTGAGAAACTGTAGCTCTACAGGCACACTGTGGCATGACAGGAACAGCAGCTGACTCGCTGGGAATGGCAGCTGGCTGTCCAGGAACAGCAGCTGGCAGCAACAGCACACCTCGATGCCTCCATGTTCCACCTCAGGTCATGCATTGACCTGCTGGTTGCCCAGTTTGACAGGTCACAGGGTGCACATGTGCTGCCCTCTGTGGCTGCCCAAACTGTGTCTGTGCCTCCACTTCCAGCTGCTGCTACTATGATTCCTGCTGCTGCTGCCGGTGTGCCTCTGCCATCTGCCCTGCCATCCACTAGCAGGGTGTGGACACATATCACTGCATGGGCAACTTCAGCTGTGGGGTCCATCAGCATGGGGCAGTCCTGCATTCTTGGCCCTGTGCCCTGCGATGTGGGGCCCCTACTTGTCTTCCCCCCAATTTCATGAGGCATGTGGAGGAACCAGTGGGGAGGACAGCAGCAGCAGCCTGGACTCGGAGGGCATTCCATCATCCACACCTCCCAATAGTCAACCACTGGGGCCGGTGGTGTATCCTCTGGGCAGGAGAGGAGGAGGGTCGGGTAAGGGTACATGGGGGGTGGAGGTAGGCCTCGGTGGGGTTGGATGTCTTTTGCCAGGGTTGGGGGTTGTGGAGTGTGGATGGGGGTGGTCTGTGGTGAGCTGTTGGGGGGCATTTGGGTGTGTCGATTGGACTTGGTTGGGCACAGATGTGGGATGTGTATGTGGTACCATGTTGTGGAATGCACACAAATAAAACAGTTTGACATGCACCTGCTGGGATTTGTTTCCCTCTTCCTCAGTCACTGTGGACATATGTATCAGTTGCCCATGTTTCTGTGAAGCTCCCTGTTATTTATTCTGCACCTTCCACATGTCCCTCATCTGTGCATTCCAGTCTGTACAACTGCATTCTGTGCACTCCCAGACAGTAGACATACAGGAACAGTATTGTAGTGTCACAGCCATTCATCTCGATGTGATGCAGTGGGGATCAGAGCAGTATACTACAAAGTCCTGCCCTTATTCCATATTTTAGCAGGTATAGTGTAGGTGTCCATGGGTAACGTGGCAGACATACACAGGGGCTCACTGGAATACATCTTGGATGTTTTAGCTGCCAGACAAACCCCTGCCCCACCCCTCCCTGCCCACATCCAGAGATCCCCATATAAGTGCCGCGTACGTTCAGGTATGGTCATGCTCAGAATATGGTTGGGATGTGTTTGCAGGGTGCACATCTGCCACATATGTTCAACCACCTTTTTCGTGGTTTAGAATGACCCTGTTATTGCCAGCATTATTATTTGAATGCATATTTCTGTTGAAAATCCACATAAGCCTTCAGATGGATTCCTTATCATTTTAGAGCTATGCTTTTGTTGTCCCACTAAATATCGATGTCATTAACACATTTTATTGATGTTTAATAAATAGATGAACTTGAATTATTTGAAAAATAACATTTATCAAATAGAGTTGTTGATAGGAAGATTTATGCTGAACTACTGGTACTACTACTACTACTGAACATTTGTATAGCACTACAAGACATACACAATGCCGCACAGACACATGTAAAAGAGAGCTTCTGCTCATCAGAGCTTACAATCTAGTCAAGACAGACAACACATGGGATGAGTGGAGGAGTAGCCTAGTGGTTGGGGCAAGGTACTTCAGGCCGGAAGGTCGGTGGTTCAAATCCCACTAGAGGACAGCAACCTTGGGCCGGAAGGACTGGGGTTTCTAGTCCCATAGGTGCTCCTTGTGGTCTTGGGCAAGCCACTTAACCCTCCATAGCCCATGTTCCCTGTAAAATAGTTATCTCCAAGTTATAATGCCCTGTTCAATGTAATTTCAGTTTGTTCAATGTAAACCGCACTGATGCAGAATAGCGCGGTATATAAGAGAATGTAAATAAATAAATAAATATATCTAAGGGGGAATGATAAGGAAACACAAAGAAGATCAGGTGAGTGAAGATCCGAAAGCGGCAGTGAAGAGGTGAGTTTTCAGCCTGAATTTGAAAAGGGTCAGAGAAGGTGCCTGACATACAGACTCAGGTAGTTTGTTCCAGATATAAGGAGCAGCAAGGTGAAAGGAATGAAGTCTAGAGTTAGAAATAGAAGGGCACAGATACAGTAAAGTGATTTGCCAGAAGAGTGGAGTTCCCGAGGAGGGGTGTAGGGAGAGAGAAAGGAAAGTTAGTGAGGAGCTGCAGAGTGAATGCACTTATAGGTCAGTAGGAGAAGTTTGAACTGGATGCGGAATATAGAGAGCCAATGAAGTGACTGGAGAAGAGGGGTTATATGAGCATGCTGAGGCTGGTTGAAGATTAGCTGCACAGTAGAGTGTTGAACAGATTGAAGGGGAGAGAGATGATTCAGAAGGAGACCAGCAAGAGGTAGGCTACAATAGTCTAGATGGAAGGTGACTAAGGAGTAGCTAAGTATCTTAGCAGTGTATTCAGAAAAGAATGGGATAATTTTGTTGATGTTACAGAGAAAGAAAGGGCAGGTTTTAGCTATCAGTTGGATGTATGTGGAGAAGGAGAGAGAGGAGTCGAAGATGAGCCCAAGGTTGCGAGCTGAGAAGACAGGGAGGAGTAAAGAGTTATCCACAGAGAATGAGAAAGGAAGAAGGGGAGAGGAGGATTTGGGGGAAAAATAAGCTCAGTTTTGGCCATGTGGCAGAGAGACATCCAAGCAGCAATCAGAAAGGCAGGCAGAGATCCTGGCCTGGGTTGCCAGAGAGATTTCAGGTGTAGAGAGGTAGATCTGGGAGTTATCAGCATAAAGATGGTACTGAAAGCCATGGGAAAATGATGAGTGCACTAAGGGCTTGGTATAGAGAGAGAAAAGAAGTGAACCCAAAACAGACCCTTGGGGTACACCAACTGAGAGTGGGATAGCAGTCAAGGAGGATACACCAGAACAAACACTGAAAGTGTGGTTGGAGAGATGAAAAGAGAACCAGGATAGCACAGAGCCTTTAAAACCAAGTGAGAACAAGGTATCAAGGAGAAGGTGGTGGTCAATAGTGTCAAAAGCAGCAGAAAGGTCAAGAAGGATGAGGATTGAGTAAAGGACCTTGGATTTTGCCAGGAACAGGTCGCCAGAAACTTTGGCATTTCAGTAGAATGTAAAGGATGAAAGGCAGATTATAAAGAATCCAGGAAGACTTGAGAGGGGAGAAAGTTGAGCAATGGCGGTGAACCACATGTTCAAGTAGTTTCGAAATAAAGGAGAGGAGGGAGATAGGTCAATAGTTAGAAGGACAGGGAGATTCTAGTGATGGTTTCTTGAGGAGAGGTGTGACCACAGTATGCTTCAAGGCTGCAGGGGCAGCTGTAATGGAGAACGATAGGTTGAGAATATGAGAGATGGAAGGGACAACAGTGGAGGAAATGGAGCTTAGAAGACAGGTGGGAATAGGATAAGAGGAACAAGTAGTGAGTTTGCAAGAGAAAAGAAGGTATGTGGTTTCCTCCTCATAGATCATATAAAAAGTAAGAGAGGGTGGCAAAGATGGGGGGGGGGAGTTGGGAGTGAAGATGGGGAGGGGAGGGGAGGGGAAGTAGCTGACATTGTGAGGAATTGAAGTGTGATCTTGTGGATTTTGTCATGGAAATAGTAAGCCAGGGTTTGGGAAGAAGGGAAGGAGGTGTTGGAGGTGGGGCACATTGAGGAGAGAGTTGAGAGTTGTAAAGAGACGTCGAGGGCTAGAGGCAAGAGAGTTAGTCAGATAGACATAGTAGTCTTGTTTGGCAAGTGTTATTGCTGACTGTAAAGAGACATGCCTGAATTTGAAGTGTATAAAGTCTGCAAGGGTGTGGGATTTGAGTCAAGCATGCTCAGCTGAATGGGCACAGGAACGTAGATAGTGGGAAGTTGAAGACAGCCAGGACTGGGGCATAGTACACCTTACAGGATGTGGCATGGGCAGAGCAAGAGCATCTAGAGCAGAGGAGAGTTCAGCATTATAGGAAACTACTGCCTCATCAACAGACTCAAATGGCATAGTAGAGGAAAGAGGTGATGAGGCAGTGGAGGAGAGAGCCAAAATGTCAATAGCATGAACATTTTTAAAAAAGGTTGGAGGAGAAAGGGTGAGCTTGAGGCAGTGAGTGATGAAGAATGAAGCTTAGTGGGTGATGGTCCAATAAGGGAAGAAATGAGTAACAAAAGTTTGACGGTAAAGAATTAGAGAAGACTAGAAAGTCGAGGCAGTGGCTGTGCTGGTGAGTGGAGGCAGTAGAGCAAAGCTGGCAGTCAAATGAGGAGGTAAGGGAAAGGAGCTTTAAAGCATAAGGGTCAGAGGGGTTATTGACATGAATGTTAAAGTCCTCAAGAATAAGGGAGGGGGAAGATGAACCCAGAAAGAAGGAAAGCCACAAGTCAAAGTCATTGAGAAAGCTAGAGGTGGACTTGACTGGAGGTCAGTAAATAGCAGCTAACCAGAGAGGTTGTGGAGTTAAAAGGTGGATGGAGTGGACTTCAAAGGAGGGAAAGAAGTGAGACTGAGACAGCAGGAGGGGTTGAAATTGGCAGAGAGCAGAAGCCCAACACCACCACCACGACCAGTGGGATAAGGCATGTGGGAGAACTGAAAGCTGCCATGACAGAGAACAGAGACTGATGCCAAATCTTCTGGATGGAGCCAGGTCTCAGTTACAGCAAGAAGATGGAGAGCATTAGAGATAAAGATATCATGAGTAGAGGCAAGTCGATTTGAGATGGAGTGTGTGTTCCACAAGGCACATGAGGAAGGGAGAGATGAAGGGTAAAGGAGAGGGATATATATAAAAGTTGAGCTGTTGCATGAAAATCTGTTTTGGGAGTGTGACAAAAGTCTTGAGGGGCCAGGTTTGGGGTTGATATCTCCGCATGAGAGAAGGAGAAGGATTAGAAGCTTGTGGGGCAAGAGGAGACAGCACGGTGGTAATGAGGGTGAGGTTGCTTTATAGAGAGATGATATGGCTGAATGAGAGGGAGAAAGTGGTGAAGCTCAAGAGCTGATGATAGAGTAAAGGACAAGATGGTGGGGGAAATGAGAATGGTAAAAGGGGGATAAGGTGGGGGTTTGAAGGTGTTGGTAGGAGGGGAGACAATTAGGGAACATGAGGAGGAGGAAGAGAAAGTGATGAGGAGCCATGAAAGAGAGAGAGGGAGAGGGAAATAGAAGTTGGATGAAATAAGGATAGGTGGGGGAGAGGTCACAGGGGGATTAGATGCACTTATGAATAATCATGGTAATGAGCACAGGATGGCTATAAGAGACTGAATGCCACGGGGTGAGTAGGTAGAGGTGTGGGAGGGAGGAATAAAAGTTATGATGCTATGCAGAGACAGTTACAAATGGAGAAAACTTGAACAAATGTACAGATAAATAAATAGTACACTAACAAAGATAAAAATACATATATCAATAGACACACAGGGCTCACAGGCTGGCAGGTAAATGTGCCCACACTGATCAATCTCAGTCAAAGATTCCCAAACTTCCTACTGTTTCCCTCCTAAAAAGTATTTTCACTGAGAATAAACTATTTCTTCTCTCCACATCTTTAAGAGCTTTCAACTTATTTCCTCATATAGACCTGTGGATGATAGTTTTATAATGGGGTGCCAAGATTAATCAGGTAGGAAGGTGCATATCTTAGAAAGACACATAGGTGCCTATATGTCTGTATAAAATACTAGCACAAAGAAGGGATGTGCATGCGTCTGAAATGACATTTCCCTTGTCGATTCATGTTTTAACCTGAAATGTCAATACTAGTGCATCCTATTTATCAACAGGGCACACTACTTGAACAACAGGACTCACTATTAAGCAAAGTGAGCTCATTATTTTGCAATCACACGCACAATTGATAACATTGCCTCCCTCCCTTCCTCCAAAAAAAAGAAATTAAAGCCTGAGCAAAGCAAAATATCCTCTATAAGGCATGGGAAAGTAAACAAAATCAACAGTTTTGGCCTTACACTCCTAGTACAAATTATGCAAAAATTATGCTTATATTGAAGGCATAGACATTTATGCCTGTTTGGGAACAGGCATAAATGTTATCTCATAAAGTACATGCATATGTGCATATTTTATAAAATATGTGTACAAATTGTGACTCCACCCAACTCCTCCCATGTACATAGAAATATAGAAATATGACGACAGAAAAAGACCACATGGCCTATCTAGTCTGTCCTTCCATATCAACAACTACAACAGTCCCCTTTTTTCCTTTAGAGATCCTCGGTATTTGTCCCATGCTTTTTTGAATTCAGATACTGTCCTCATCTCTATCGCCTCCACTGGGAGGCTATTCCACGGATCCACCACTCATTCCGTAAAGAAATATTTCCGCATATCACTCCTGAATCTATCTCCCTTCACCCTCATGTCATGTCCCCTCGTAGCAGAACTTGCTTTCAATTGAAAGAGGCTTTCCCCCTGTACATTTATGCCACGGAGCTATTTAAACATCTCAATCATATTACCTCTATCCCGCCTTTCCTCTAAGGTGTACATATTAAGATCCTTAAGTCTGTCCTCATATGCTTTATAATGACGATCACTAACCATTTTAGTAGCCACCCTCTGCACCAACTCCATCCTGTTTATATCCTTTTGAAGATGTGGTCTCCAGAATTGCACACTGTACTCCAAATGAAGTCGCACCAAAGACTTATACAGAGGCACTATCACCTCCTTTTTTCTGCTATGCACCCAAGCATCCTTCTAGCTTTTGCGCGTCACCTTTTCTACCTGTTTAACTACTTTAAGATCATCAGACACAACCACGCCTAGGTCCCGCTCTTCTTTAGTGGACAAAAGTACTTCACCCCTACATGCCTACTCTTCAACTACTGTATGTACCTACTTGCACCATGTATAATTTTAGACATGACCTAATTTTATAAGAGGTCTTACATACATAAATCAGCATTTTATGCACAAAAAAAGGTTTACAAAATTATCTCCAAAGTGTAAGTTTATAAGGTATTTTCCACATTTTATTTACATGAAGAAAATTGTTATTACAAAATTATGAGCTGGCCAATGCATGTAAAAAGTAACCACACCTACTTTTATAGTATATGGGCCCGATTTTCATTTGGGTAGTGCTATATGCTGCATCAGTGCATAGCCCGCCCACGATCTGTCTAACCCGGATTTTCAATACCGGGGTCGTATGTGGCCCTAGCATTGAAAATCTGGTTCTCACCGAACAACTCAGAAGCCTCAGGAGCTAGCCATGTAGCAGCGATTTTCGATGCTTCCCGTTTAGCCCCTGTGCCTGAAAGATAGGCAAGGACAAACCTCACCTATCTTTCAGGTGCAGAGGGCTAAGCGGGTAGCATTGAAAATCGCTGCCACCCATTTAGCCCTTTCCTCCAATCCCACTCTGCTCCGGAATGCCCCCAATACATCCGATGCTAACCGCAAAGCATCTTGGCAATTAGGGACATATGTGCAATTTTCGAAAGGCACTACCCATCTAGGTGCCTTTGGAAAATCCCGGATAAGGCATTTACACTGATAACTAGAGCAGTTGCCCATGTAAATGCCTTCAAAAATGCCATCCTTTATGCATAGGAGTTCCTAAGAATGTAGTTTGGATACAGCAGGGGCAGAGTTGCAATGTGTGTGCATACTTTATCAAATATGCAAACACCAGTATTTATTTGTACCTGCCTTGAAGCAGGTGTAACTTTATGTGAGTGTATTTGTGCATAACTGAGGATAGTTTGAGCCTATTTATAAGGGCAAAGAGGTATCTACTAATAAAGTCAGTTCTTCCATCTGAAATTCATGAATCTGTCTCACTGTGCTCTTTACCTTTTCTGTCATCAAATGGTGTTCCTTTCCTTTTTTGGAGGTCTATGTTTATTGTAAACTGCTTTTCAGTTATGAAAGACAGTATATAAAAACATAATAAACCACATTAACGGGCCATCATATAAGATCGAGATCACTCAATCACTAGATCAACGGATGCCCTTGGATATTAGAATTATCAAATTCTATGGCTTATTATCTGCCGTCTTCTTCAGAAAATTGGTGGATAGGAGCAACTCTCTGAAATACCATAATCATTCTGTTAAACTAAAGGCTAGTTTTCCTACAGTATTAGCCAAGTTTTGCAGTAGAGAAGGATTTGTTCCTCTTTGGAAGACTAAGGGGTATGTTTACTAAATGGCAGCAATGGCACACATGTCCCCTTAATACCACAAAAATGTTCAGTTTCTGTGCATAAAAGGCTCCTGCAGCATAAAGGGAACAGGAGGTAGAGAGCAGTGTGAAGGTGCAGAGAGTGGGCGGTAACACTGTGTGTTCCTCTACCGCCTCTTGCACAACACCTTTTCGCCTGTAACCATACCGCCATGTGAAACTTCACAGAAAGGGTGTCTGCAGAGGGGAGAGGACCTATTTAAATGTGAGCACTTTGATGAAATGACAAGGGAGCCCAAGACAGTGATAGTAGTGCTCCATTAGCAGCAGCAGCAGCGTGGTGCACAAGTAGGAAACGGCACCATGTTTATGCTGCCAATGGAGCAAAGAGGGTGGCACATTTGTCATGCAGTGGTAGGTACAGGTGTACATTGCAGACCAGGCAGCTGTCCAGGTGGCACATAGTGGATAAGAACAGAGGATCCGCAGATATGCCATGGTTCATCAAGCCCTGTATCCTCTGTGCCACAGTGGCCAATCACACAAGTACCTAGCTGGGTCCTTAAAATGTACCCATGCTCAACAATGCTTGTAGTGGGGCAAGCTGGGGATCCGCAGCAGCCCTTGCATAATGGTGCAATGACCGTTCCCCTGGAACCTAAACAAACCTTCTCTGAGCACAGTTACAAAGGAGCCTTTATGACATCTTTATGAATGGAGTGCCAGAGATTGCCTATGTGTTGCCTGGCAAACTATATGCCCCTATCTGTCCGGAATGTGTTACACTGTAGTGGGGATTGCCTGTCCCCTTGTCTCTCCACATTTTGATGGTGTAAACAACCAATCAAGGTTGTTTACACCATGCCATTCAGTAATGTATAGACCCCCAGCATATCTCCTCTTAGCCATTTGTCCTCCAGATTGAAGATACATTGTAACCTCCGTACATAGGGTCATCCCCCCGTTCCACATCATCTGTGATGCCCATCATGATCACACAGTGACTTTGGCAAAACACAGACATACGGCAGCTGTGGAAAGGAGATCTGCCACAAGGAGGAGTCCAAGGGACATGGCACCCTAGGCAGAGATCCTGGTTGCCAACCCCCCCCCCCCCCATGGTGCCACTGAACCCAGCTGTAGAGGAAGAGGCTGATAGCTGTAAGCGTGGGTTACTCCTTTCCCAGCACTATATACCACTTACCTTCGGGACGCCCTCTAATCCCCTGGGCCGGGGAACCACCTTACCTTCTCTGTCTGTAATTCCAGGGGAACAAACCCACACACACTTGCATATAAGTAGTATGTAAGTTTATTCCACAGGTTAGAGCGGCTGTCTGTCTTTTATACATGAACAAAAACATGTGCATATGTCATCAACTCATCCCCTGAGGCCCAACACAGCTTATCAGTAACTTTATTTATTTATTTAACATTTCTTATATACTGCTTTTCATGATATCAAGGTGGTTTACATTGAACAAACTGAAATTACATTGAACAGGGCATTATAACTTGGAGATAACTATTTTACAGGGAACATGGGCTATGGAGGGTTAAGTGGCTTGCCCAAGACCACAAGGAGCACCTGTGGGACTAAAAACCCCAGTCCTTCCAGCCCAAGGTTGCTGTCCTCTAGTGGGATTTGAACCCCTGACCTTCTGGCCTGAAGTACCTTGCCCCAACCACTAGGCCACTCCTCCACTCCACAGTTCACAGATGTTAGTTGTTTCCCTGCAGAACAATCAATTTGTCTTAGCACCTCACATTCCTTTCCATATATAGATATGTACAAGATTCCCATTTTCCCCTGCGGGCCTCCTAGTCCTCCTGTACACACTCTTTAAGTCTTATTTTCCCCTATCAATCCCCCCTTTGGGCCTGCAAAGGCTCGCTATAAGAACAGCCAAACAGTCTTCTGAAGGACAGTTAAGCAGACATTATTAACTGGAGGTCGGTGGTGGCGTGCTCAGGTACATCAGCCACCGTGGAAACAGGTGTATAAGAGTACATAAAAGTGGTGGAGCTCTGCAGGGCCTGAATCCAAGTTGCATTGTTCTCTGTCCGATGTGCCTGCATCCAAGGTCCTCATGGCTGGGGCGAGTCAGGCGTCTTCCAGGAATCCTCCGGTGCACTCTTGACGCGTGAGGCATGTACCCACGTCGGATGCTTATCAGTTAGCTCGGCTGTGCGAATAACTGCAATAATCTCCTCCAGATCTCCAAACAGCGGGTCCCACTGGCCCTTCTTATGAAACAGCTTTACCAGCACACAGTCTCCCGGGTGGAACGGGTGCATCGGTTCTGCAGAAGGAAAAGGAAAAGCATTATACACTTGTTCAGACACCGTGCACAAATATTTAGCTGTGTGGAATATTCTTCCTGCTCTAGCAGCAAGTCATCCGCCATTGTCACCATTCCCTCGGGCCATTTCCAGGGGAAGGGGAAGGGTCGTCCCATCAGAATTTCAAAAGGAGAGAATCCAAATGCCCCGGGGGTTAGCCTAATCTGTGCCAATACAGCCAGTAAATACACTGGCCACCTTCCTGGGGAGTGTTGTGTAGCGTTTTTTAATTTTTCTTTAATTGTTTGATTCATTCATTCTGTTCCCGCCCTCCCCGGAAGTGATGCGACCGCGGGTGCGCGGTCGCGTTCCTGAAGGTAGACTCTGCTATTTAAGCTCCTTGCCGGCGGCGCTCGCCACCGCGGCGTGCGTTGGGGGCGCGCACCGACGTGCTCCTTAGGTGCGCTCCTTGGGGCGGCTCCTGCAGGGCCATCTCAGCTGTCCTTCTGGGAATGTTTGTTTGCCTCCTTCCTCTATTTTCTACTCCTTTGCAGCTTGTACTGGATACCTCTTCTCGGCTCCCCTCTACTTCGGTAAGCCTGTCTCTACTCTTGTCCTTCGTTCCCACTTGTCGCAGTCTGTGACTCCCCCCTTCCTCCTCCAATGACTGTGATTCCTGTATTCTGGGGCAACCGCCCTCCCCCTCCTGCCCGTTTACCGCGTGCCCAGGGCTCCTCTCACTTCTCTTCTGTAAATCTTATTCCCTGCCTGCCCCTCTGGCTCCCTGCCCATTCTCATCCCTTGTTCCCCCCTTCCCCCCCTGATCCTGCCTCCTTTCATTTTGGTCTCCTGAACTGCCACTCTCTCCGATTCAAAACCCTACTGATTTCCGATCTCATCACCCAGGAATCCCTTGAAGTTCTCCTGCTCACTAAAACTTGGTTAAAACAAGGAGAAGATGCACTCTTAGCTCGGTGTCTGCCCCCTGCCTTCTCCGGTATTTCCCTCCCCCGTGTTGGCTGCACTGGCGGCGGCGTGGCTGCTCTCATTCGATCCTCTATTCCCTTCTCTTCTATCTCCTCTCCCCTGCTTCGGTACCCTGAAGCCTTGCTTCTTCGTCTACATTTCGCCTCTCCTTTTCACCTCCTCCTCCGTTATTCTCCGCTGGCCTTACGACCTGAGCTCTGAGACTCCTTGCTTTCCTCCATCACTGATCTGTCCCTAGCTTTCCCTCGTCTGCTCATCGCTGGCGACTTTAACTTACACCTTGATCCTCCTGCTTCTGCTAGGGCCCACTCTTTTAACACTCTCCTTCATGAATTATCCCTCCACCAACTTGTTTCTTTCCCAACCCACTCTGCTGGGTACACTCTGTCTTCTCTCAGCTATCCTCTTTCCTCGACTCTACTCACTTTCTCCACCCCCGTCAATCTGGTTTTCGCCCCGGGCACAGTGTTGAGACGGTTCTTCTGGGTTTCTCAAATGAACTCCACATAGCTCATGATCGTGGTGACTTGTCGGTGGCGGTATCTCTTGATCTTTCCGCTGCCTTCGACCTTGTTGATCACTCTCTCCTTTTGGCCCGACTTCATGAAGCGGGTCTTTGTAGCACTGTCCTCCACTGGTTCCACTCCTTCCTTTCTTCCAGATCCTATTCTGTCCTTCCTTCATCTTCTTCTTCTTCTGCCTCTGAGCCCGTCCGTCTCTCCTGCAGTGTCCCTCAGGGTTCTGTCTTGGCCCCTCTCCTCTTTAACATCTTTCTCGCCCCTTTAGCTTTACTTGTTCAGCAACATGGGATCTTCGCGTTCTATTACGCTGACGACTTGGTTCTTCTCCATCATACCTCTCCTCACTCCCCTGACCTCTCCCCCCTAAACACTTGCCTCACTGCTGTTGCCAACTGGCTTACTACCCACTGTCTTCACCTTAAACTCACCAAAACTCTTGCTATCTGGTTTTCTCATGGTGATATCTCTCCCCAGATTGCCCCATCCTTCTCTGGTTCATATGTCCCTCTGGTCTCCTCCTTTCGTTACCTGGGGGTTCTCTTTGACTCTCACCTCTCCTTCCGCGATCATCTTGCTCACGTTTCAAAAACTTCATTGTTTTTCCTCCGACAGATCCGTGCCATCAGGCCCTTTCTCACTACACAAGCACTTACCACCCTTCTTTTTTCCCTGGTTATGTCTCGTGTTGACTTCTGTAATTCAATTCTAGCAGGTCTTCCTGCTTCCCAACTTTACCGCCTCCAACGCAACCAAAACACTGCTGCCCGCCTTCTCTTCCATTCCTCTCCACATGACCACGTTAACCTTTACTCATCCACCTCCATTGGCTTCCGGTTAAATCTCGTATCCACTTCAAAGTCCTGACACTCTTTCACCGTGTCCTTTACCTCCATTCCCCTGAATATCTCTCTGATCTTGTTCATTTTCATGCCTCAGCCTGTTCCCTGTGATCCCTGCACCTCAACCATCTTCATCTTCCTCCACCTGCCTGCGCTCGCCTCCGATCCACTCGCTCCTCTGCTTTCTTTTTCCTCGGCCCCATGTTATGGAATTCTCTCCCCTCTTCTATCCGGCTTGAACAGTCATATACCACCTTCAAAAATAAATTCAAAACCCACCTCTTTGCCCTTGCTTTCGATCTCCCTGACCCCTCCGTGTAACCCACACCTCTCCTCCTCCCCCTCCCTTCCTCTTCCCCTCTTGTCCTGTTGACTGATTCTGCCTGTTTGATTTCCTATTAATATTGTAACTTCCTTTCCTCTTTTCACCATATGGTTTTCCTTTTTGTACTATGTAAACCGCTCTGATATTTATTTGTTGGTCATAAAACATAAGTCAATAAACATAAACATACTATCCCTGATGACTGTGGGTGATATGGGTCATGAAATTTCCAATCAATGGCAAACATCTGAGTAATCTGTTGTAACACCTTAGAGGTGAACGCTGGTCCCTGATCAGAATCTATAGAAAGGGGACACCCAAAGCGGGGGATAACTTCCTTACAGAGAATTTTTGCTACTGTTCTAGCATCTTCCTTAGTCGTGGGAAAAGCCTCTGGCCACTTGGAAAACCTATCAACAATGACCAACAAATATTTATAACCCCCTATTGATCGTGGCATACTTGTGAAATCTACTTGTAGGGCCTGAAACGGGCCTTGGGGTGGGGGTAAATGTTGCAATTATCCTATTGCTTTTCCCTGCTGAACATTATTCCTAACACATACTAAGCATTGACTCAGTTGTGATTCCACTAAATGAGGCAAATCTCTGCAAACAAATATTTCTTGTAACTCCTTAAGAACCGTCTTCCTGTTTTTATGTCCTACCCCATGTACTTGACCAATTAAGAGAGGGGCTGCCGCTTTTGGTAGCCCTCTTCGCCCCCCCCCCCCTTTTTCCTGCCAAATCTATGCTGAATTTAAACTCATATTATGTTGTTCCCAATACATAATGTCCTCGGGATCTGCAGCAGCCTGCAAGTGGTGCAGGGGGAAAGAATGCTCAAGAGGGGAAACATAATATTCAGACAATGGAGGATCAGACAAATAATAAGAAACTGTCGGCATGCCCTGAGAGATATTATTACTACATAAAAGTTCAATTTGGGCGTGTGCACACTGTTTGGCTGCAAGATCAGCTAAAGTATAGCCTTGAGAGGTAATAGAAGTATCATATCTGTGGGCGGCACATTTAATAACGGCGACTTCTTTGGGTTTACATAAGGCGGCCAGCAGTTCATTAACCAATTGTGAATGAGAAATTGGTTTACCGTCTGCCGTTTTCCATCCCCTACGCCCCCATAAGAGATCAAAATCATGCACCACCACATACCTGGAATCTGTATAAATGTTAACACGTTTATCAGCAAATAATTCACAGGCTCTAGTAAGCACTACCAATTCTGCAGCTTGTGCAGAGCCATAAGGTAGTAACTGGGCTTCATGCAAAATATTTGGGAGTTCTACAATTTTTATTTATTACATTCTCTTATATACTATGCTATTCTGCATCAGTGTGGTTTACATTGAACAAACTGAAATTACATTGAACAGGGCATTATAACTTGGAGATAACTATTTTACAGGGAACATGGGCTATGGAGGGTTAAGTGGCTTGCCCAAGACCACAAGGAGCACCTGTGGGACTAGAAACCCCAGTCCTTCCGGCCCAAGGTTGCTGTCCTCTAGTGGGATTTGAACCCCCAACCTTCTGGCCTGAAGTACCTTGCCCCAACCACTAGGCCACTCTTCCACTCTGTAAGGGGAGGAGTGGCCTAGTGGTTTAGGCAAGGTACTTCAGGCATAAGAGGCAATGTAGGCGTTGTCTGCGGGACGGACACAGCTCCTGTCCACAAATATATGTGGAGCGTCTGAGAGCGGGGAGGATGGGACGCACTGACGTCTCAAAGTTGATCAACTTTAGGCAATCATGTTCTTCTTGGGGCAACTCGGAGTCATCTACTGGACGCATTAAGGCCTGTAAGGCCAGCATCGGGGTAAAGGCAGCAGATTGCTGTTTAACCGACAACCCTTCAGTAGGTGTTAAAATTACCTCATAACCACTAAGGCGCTGGGCTGTCATGTGTTGCGTAGTGAGGTTCTTTAACACAGTCAAAACAAAATGGGTATAAAACAAGATAGTCTCATGAGACAGAGTAATCAGGATAGTCATCTGTATGGCAATAGCCGAAGCCGCCAGGGCTCACAAACATGCAGGCATACCCTATACCTGGAGGGGCAATTTTTTTGATAAATATGCGACTGGGCGCATCCCCCCCCCCTCCCCGTGATCTTGAGCCAAAATAGCTGTCATAGTTCCATACCCTGTAAAACGGAACCCATCCCCCTTAGGGACGGGATTCACGGGAGTATTATAAGGAGAAACAGTAGGAACTACAATACCTGCTGCGACAAAATCCTGGATCATGGACTGCAAAGCAGTTTCCTTAGGGCCAGAAAAAGGGTACTGTCGGATACAAATGACAGCTTGAGGATCCTTCAAACGTTCAAGCCCACCCCCTTGAGTCGGCCCGGGGCTGCTACCTGCCGCGTAAGGGCACTCATTTTTCGAATGTCCTGTTTGCTTACATTGAAAACAAATCTGATTCCTAGATATTCCCTGTCCTACTCCTCATCCACCACCCCGTCCGCCTTGAAACTGGCCCCGCTGTCCTCTCCACCCCCGAGATTGCGACCACTGAGGCCCCGGGGGTTGATATCCCCCGGGGTAGGATTGCTGGCAACCAATATCCTGTTGCCAAGCATGAGAAATTTTGCCTTTCTTAACATCCATATCTGCAAAGCAACCTGCCGCTTCCTTCGTTAGTATTACCTTCTCCAATTCTGCCGGAGTCATGGTAAACCAAGCATCTGTCATTCGCTTACATGCTACAGTCACTTCGGGGCGCATAGCCCCAAACAGCGTCTGAATATACATTGAAGCCATCAGGCCTTCCTGTGATAAACCTGCCTCCTCCTTCCAACACTTACGAAACCTTCGCACAAACTGTGAAACTCCTTCCTCTGGGATGCAGCAAGATTCTGTTTTGCACCAAATAAACGCTCAAACTCTCCTAACACTTCGTCCCACATCTTTTTTATCACCTCAGGATATCAGAGGGGATAATTAGAATCATCCAGCATCTCATAAGGGTTCACCAGTGACTTAACTCTAGAAAAATCTAATGGGGTTTCTTCATCATACCCCAGGACACCCTCAATAATGAGGCGGTAGTCCTGCGCTGTACACTGCAACCCGCGAGTCATATGTTGCAAGTAGTGCACAGTGGCAGCTGGCGTTTTCATAGGGTTCAGGGCATGCTGTAAAATAGAAGAAAGGATGGTGGGATCTAGGGGCTTAACAACAAGCTGGTTACCAATAGTTAAAAAAGGGTACTGGGTATGTGTGTAACCCTTAAGGGTAGGTTTTCCTGATGCTCTATCATTGTTAGACATTCTCACTTCTTTTGAATCCAGCTTATGAAAGGGGTTATGAGGGCTAAGCCCATCCCTATGAGCCCTAGCCCTACTCTGTTCCTGTTCTCCCACCCGATCTTCGGTTGAAGGCATTGGAAGGGGGGAATTAGGGGGTGTAATGAGGGACTCCAGCAGGGCAAAAGGGACCAGGGAAGCAGCGGACCCTCTGGCCCCCGCTCGCGTCCCCAAACCCCTGGTAGAGACCTCCTGAGATGTCTTACACAATTGGCGATACATGTTTTCCCTGGGCACGTCCCGACCAGCAGGGGCGGGCCCATATTCAGTCAAGCATGGGCTTGAGTGAGAAGGTAGGGAAGCAGAACGTAGCCAGGCAGCGGGCGGCGGGCGGCGGTGGAGGCAAACCGACAGGCTCTTCCACCTTGCCACGCACAGCCTCATAAGTGGTACATATCTGACAAAACATTTTATCTATAGGTAATTCCCGGTGGGTGGGGGCACTCCCCACCATTACTACCAGTGGGGTGCGCGGTAGAAGCAGCCACCGCCAGAACAATGTCCTCTAATGAGTCAGAGTCTCTGGATGTCTTTACAACAGCAGCCGATCCAACCAGGGAGGGGTAAATGGGTTAATACGGCGGAGGGGCTGTGGGCACCCAGGAGGAGGACACCTGGGGTTGGGGCGATTTCGGAGGCAGTTCCCAGGGTGAGTCAAGCACCGGTTGGTGCTAACCATTATAATAAGGAGTCAGTTGTATCCATACAGTACCACATTCCTTCATATAAGATTTTGGCCATTTCGGGTCTCCGGAATAAAAGGGAAAAGCTTTCTTATCCCCCAGACACAATCCCCGAATTATATTTAAATGCCAGGCAGAGAAGCTACCCTCCCTGGGAAAAGGATTTGAGCTAAATAAACCTTCTATCCACCCCGCCATATTATCCACCCAGGGATTAGTATAATAACCCCCTGCCACTCTGTCTACGTATTCCTTCGGCGTCTCCCCATCTACCGGGGGTGCGCCGGGAGGGACCGGGGTACGGCAAGAATAGGATGCCTTCTTAGCTGCAGTTTTAAACCTTATCACAACATTTGGCTGCGCACGCATTCCTGCGGATTCTGTAACGGTCCCCTTACCTTGGGACCCCCCATCCTCTAATTAATATCCAACAATCGCACACTTGGCCACTTGCTTTCTGCCAACAACCGTCACTAGCGCTATCGCTTCACGCTGAGGCAGGGGCATCTTGCCAAGCTCACACAATCACACAAGCCACAGAGAAGGAAAAGGGTATTACCATGGACCCAGTGGGATGTCCCCGTTATGCCTAGCTCTACCAAAGCGCATTCCTGAGACGAGCTACCAAAGCTACATCAATTTAGGAAGTCTGGAAATCCCAGTGCAAAGGGGAAATCCCACTTTCTGACACCAAATTGTAAGTGTGGGTTACTCCTTTCCCAGCACTATATACCACTTACCCTCGGGACGCCCGCTAATCCCCTGGGCCGGGGAACCACCTTACCTTCTCTGCCTGGAATTCCAGGGGAACAAACACACACACACTTGCATATAAGTAGTATGTAAGTTTATTCCACAGGTTAGAGGGGCTGTCTGTCTTTTATACATGAACAAAAACATATACATACGTCATCAACTCATCCCTTGTGTCCCACCACAGCTTATCAGTAACTTCACAGATGTTAGTAGTTTCCCTGCAGAACAATCAATTTGTCTTAGCACAGCACATTCCTTTCCATATATAGATATGTACAGGATTCCCATTTTCCCCTGCGGGCCTCCTAGTCCTCCTGTACACACACTTTAAGTCTTATTTTCCCCTATCAATAGCATCTGCAGCTGTAGTCCTTCAGGTAGCTGGAAAATGTAAATGTCCGGGGAAATACCACAGCAGTGGCTGACATCCTCCCCCTGAGACGTATCAGTGGCAGGTGGTGATCGGGACCCTGCATAGTCAGCTGGTGGAGGGGACTGCATTGCCATCCATGTGTGCCTCTGACCCCTCCCACTTCTGGGTATTGCACCCAAGGCACTCACCTAATGCACATGTTTAACATGCTAGGACTGCGCACCACTACCACTGACAGTGCATGGGAATGTCTGCATGGTGTGGTAGTGGTGGTGGTTATGTGGACAGTGGCACCAGCCTTCAGCAGACAGAAGTCTTGTCCTAGTCATGTGTGCCATGCGCATTGCAGAATGTGCCAAAGGCCAGCTGAAGGGGAGCATGTCAGCAACAGGGGCCACTATCCCCATATGGCAGCACTGTGGTACAACACACATTGTTGAGGGTCACAGGTTCAGGACCCCGCTGGATTTCTGTATTGCATGTTCCTGTGGACAAGGTTTAGCTGACAGTGCAAGCTCCAGCATGTGCAACCCCTAAGGAGGTGGCCAGCAAGGGTGGAAACACCCACCAGCAGCACTTCTTTCTTGCTGGCTATTGCAGAAGTAATATTGACAAAAAATTATTTCCATTTTGCGACAAATTTTTAACTACAAATACATGATGTAGCTATGGGGGCAAGTGTGGCCCCAGTATAGCTCATCTTTATGTAACATCTTTTGAACAGACTTATCTCTATCCATTGAAATGGTACAAACACATTGGCTTTTGGATACGTTTTATAGATGATATTTTTGCTTACGGTTAGACTCCAGTGACACTTTGGAGCTGTTTGCATCTTGGCTTAATATACACGCCCCGTGTCTTCAGTTTACTATGTCCAAATCTTGGTCTTGGGCAAGCCACTTAACCCTCCATAGCCCATGTTCCCTGTAAAATAGTTATCTCCAAGTTATAATGCCCTGTTCAATGTAATTTCAGTTTGTTCAATGTAAACCGCACTGATGCAGAATAGCGAGGTATATAAGAGAATGTAAATAAATAAATAAAAAATAAATAAATAAATCTACTGTGCACCTTCCATTTTTGGATGTGTTAGTTAGTGATGATGGAGGTGTTTTATCTACCACATTATATCGTAAACAAGTAGATCACAATAAGTTGCTTCATTTCTCCAGTCATCATCTTTTCAAGCTGAAGAAGGCTCTTCCCATCAGCCAATTCCTCAGGGTGTGACATATTTGTTCCACAGATCAAGAATTTTCTATTCAAGCCAGAGGTTGCCCCACCGTGGCTATCCTAAGCAAGTTATCCACAGAGCTTTTCTTCAAGCAAAGTATACTCAACGCCTGTGGTTATTACAGCCGCATCAGAAGGATGATATGGACTAACAAGTATGCGTTCTTCTTATACGGATCAGGCTCAACAAATAGTGTCTAGTGTTTTCAAACACTGGCATATTTTAGCCCCCCATTCTGTGTTTCAAACTGGCCCATGTATAGCATTTACTCGAGCATGTAATCCGGGAGATCTATTGGTTTCTTCTGATTTTTTGAAACATGGGACGTTGATTAAACCCACAAGTCATCATAGTCCTTGCGGCCATTGTGGGATGCGTGCCTCCTTGTTAGATATTGATTTTGGCATAACCCTATTAGTGGCCTTGAATTTCCTTTGCACTATATAACTGATTGTTCATCATCCTGGGTCATCTATATAATCATTTGTCCCTGTCCATTAATATATGTGGGGAGAACCTGTCGACCAGTCAAAGTCCAACTTATTGAACATAGATCTAGATTGAATAACACTGTATTAACAGCGCCCATTGTTCAATATTGTATAGACCATGAACACCATTGGCATGATTTAAAATGGTTGGTTATTGATGCAAGTGCAAACTTACAAGCAGGACAAGCTGATCGTCGTTTGGCACAGCTTGAACAAAAATGAATATTTAAATTGAAGGCGGTTCAACCTACAGGTCTTAATGATTCATTGGAGTGGATGTCGGCTATTTGACCTGATCGTCTTCTTTCATTTTGATAACGTTGGTTATCATGTGAATGGTTCACGTGGTTTGTGAGTAGCTGATTGGTTTGTTTGTTTGTGTGCCATTGGCTCTGTTTTTTTTAAAGGCCCTCTAGTGTAGGACTTTTTGTCTTTTGAAAAAGGGATCTGTTTGTCTGAAGTGCATTGCATTCAGACACAGCCTTTAAGAAATAGGCGAAACTCAAGTCGATGAGATTTAAGTCATTCAGCTGGCGAGACAAACAGGAGAAGTTTATCCTGAGTTTTGGGCATTATTCAAGAGCCTTCACATCTTTTCAACAGGGCTTCGCTATTACCAGCTAAGTTGTTTGTATTTTAAATGCATTTAAAATCTATAAACTAGTTGGTGGCCTATGACTGACATTGTGGGGGGCATGTTGATTGTTGGGTCTGCAGCGCTATTGTTATAAGTGCATTCCCAACTCCCCCTTTCACTGAGGCCTGCCCATTCTACTCGAGATTTACTAGAGTTCCCATTTTCTTTAATTTTTCATTATGTAGTGGCATTGTTCAACACTTTGGCTCTTATTTGATTGATTCTAGGTTGTGTGAGAGCCATAACAGGTTTTTTGGTTGGTCAAGCTTATAGAAAGCAGCTTCGTAGAGTAGTTCTCAGAAACGCAGTTTAGAACTAGATTAGTAGCGTAGTGGTAGTAGTGTGATGCAGAGCTCCTTGGTTTGTTTCCCAGGTCAGGTCTTCTAATCTTTCATGCTGGCCAGGGCTCAAGATGTTATGGAAGTAGTGTTCAGAGCCCATGGGGGGATGGGAAGGGAATCCCAGTTATCATGCTACAGTGACATGTAAGGGGTTAGTTACTAGACTGTGGCAAAATTACAGCTTAATTTACCAGGAGTCATTAACCCAATGTAACTCAGCACCACAGGTTAGTGGCTTCTATGGTAAATGAATGTCATAACTCACAGGCTGCACTATTCTTTTAACATGTGCCCCGATGCTTCAGGATCCTTCTTGAAAGGGCTAAAAGTACAAACGTGCTGCATAAGGTGAGGGTTCTTCTTATGAGGGAAGGAGGAGTCCTGGGGAGCTTTGGAGGGTGGGGGTATTGCCAGGAGTCCAGGAAAGTGTCTTCAGGGAGTGGGGGGGTCTCTTTTGCAGGGGGAGGGGGGTCTGCATGACACTTTTGTATTTCTGGCCTTTTTGAGATGGTGCCTGGGAACCTTGAGCCATGTGTTAATGGCCAGTGTTCTGGGTAGCAAAAAAAAAAACGGCATTATTTTTCCACAAATAGCGCAGATTGTGAAGTTGAATGAAAGCTATATTATTCAATTTGCTTAACTATGAGGTGCTTACATCTCATTATTACACAGCTTATGTTGTGGTAAAATAATGTGTTATGGGCAAATAACACAGGATTTTGCCTTTTAATAGCAAAATCTTTTGTTATTCCCTTAACACAATTTACTAAATATCCCCTTCCCTTTAAAGCCCAATTAGGAATTGGGGCAGTCAGGTCAGGAGACTCATGATTTCCCAAATATTCTACAAAAGCTCTGATGAATGTGAACCCTTTTGTAAAATACATACAAGGGTGCCAAGAAGTCCACATATATTTGCTGGCATGTTCAGTGGCAACAGAAAGAAAAACATTGAGAAAACTGGGGGATCATATGGGGATTTTAGAAGTGTAGATGCTGCCAAGTACAGATGCATGTGTAAGTGGTGATTTTATACATGCATATTTGTCAGAACTTACACATATAAGAACCAGAGTTCATAAATTAAATGTATAAGAGGTACCAGTAAAGGAGTCAAGTGACACCACAGAGGTACACACAGTTGGACCCTCAGACATTAGTAGAGGGCCCAGGCTCTAATGAGCAGGTAGCTGACACATACATGTGATTCAGAGCAGGGCATAAATGCTGATGGGAATATATGTATATCTTTTTCATCACCCAAACCAAACTCAGCACATGCTTCCTTCAAACTTTAATTTTTCATTATGTAGTGGCATTGTTCAACACTTTGGCTCTTATTTGATTGATTCTAGGTTGTGTGAGAGCCATAACAGGTTTTTTGGTTGGTCAAGCTTATAGAAAGCAGCTTCGTAGAGTAGTTCTCAGAAACGCAGTTTAGAACTGGCGGTGGGGGTGAGGAGGGCCATGAGGGAGGAGGAGGATATCATGTTGATGGCCTTGAAGGTCAGGAGTAGTGCCTTGTATGTGAGCCTGCAGTTGATCGGTAGCCAGTGTAAGTCTTT
Organism: Ichthyophis bannanicus; assembly: GCA_033557465.1. Taxonomy (NCBI): domain Eukaryota; kingdom Metazoa; phylum Chordata; class Amphibia; order Gymnophiona; family Ichthyophiidae; genus Ichthyophis; species Ichthyophis bannanicus. The sequence goes on along the minus strand of CM066032.1, from coordinate 85,139,394 downwards.
CAGGATAGGAGTTATGTGGTCTCTTCTGGATGCTCTACAGAGGACGCGGGCAGCAGCATTCATCGCGAGTTGTAGTGGGTTTAGGGTGTTCTTGGGGAGGCCGTGCAGAATGACATTTGCATAGTCGAAGTGGGGTGTTACCAGTGTTTGTAAGATTGTTCGGAAGTCCTCTGGTGCCAACATGGGTCTTAGGTGTCGTAGTGTCTTGATCTTGTTGTATATGGCCCTGACAGTATTGTTTATGTGCGCTTTAAAATCGAGATGTTGGTCTAGCATAACACCCAGATAGCGTATCGTGGGTTTGCTTGGGAGCTCTGCGTCTCTCACCTTAAATGTGGTGGGGAGAAAAGTTTTTGTTCTTTGTAATGAACAAGACCTCAGTTTTTTTGAAGTTTATATGGAAGTTCTGGGAATGAAGCCAGTCTGTGATTGCATTAAAGCAATTCACTAGGGCTGTGAAGTCAGGTTGCATGACATTGATTGGGGCAAGTAGGAGAACATCATCTGCGTAGATCAGGCAGGAAATTTCAAAGGAGCGGATGATATGGCATATAGGCTGCATGTATATGTTAAAGAGTAGCGCAGCTAGAGAGGAGCCTTGGGGTACCCCCTGGCGTTGCTGAAAAGGTTTGGATGTCTTGGAGCCCATCCGTACGTGTTGCCATCGGTCTGCCAGGTAGGATTTACACCAATCCCAAGCCAAGCCCTGGATTCCTTTTTCATGGAGGCGCGTCAGGAGCTGGTCATGGTTGACAGAATCGAATGCGGCGGCGATGTCGAGGAAGATAAGTGCAAACCCATTTTTTATATTGTCTATTCCTCTGGTTAAGGTATTGGTTAGCGAGGTGAGTAGCGTCTCGACTCCATGGGATTCCCGAAACCCATGCTGGCAGGGGTCTAGAGGGGCTGCAATGTCAATGTGTTGCTGGATCTGTCTTTGTATGACTTTCTCGATTATTTTGCCTAGCAGGGCGATACTCGAGATCGGACGGTATGATTCAGCCTTCTGGGGATCTAGTCTGTTATTCTTCTGAAGGGGTCGTATGGAGGTCTGTTTGAGAGATGATGGGAATGTTCCTGTTGAGAAGGATAGGCTCATGATCCTGGCCAAGACTGGGCCGAGTTCTACGCGCATTGCTCTGATCCAGTATGCTGGGCATGGGTCATTCAGTGCCGTGGTGGTGTTGATGGAGGCGATAATGTCCTCGATGCTTCTCTCAGATGGAGGTGTGAGTTCTGTAAGTGGTGGATGTAGTTAGGGGTTATGACTAGGTGTGGGTCTCAGGGCTGCGTCTGTCTTGCTGGATTTGGCCTGGAGGTAGACGGCGTATACCTGAGGTTGTATTGGGCCTATCTGGGGAGCGTATGGTTCCTTGGTTAAGGACTTTACTAGGTTGAAGAGGTCCCGGGGCTTGTTTAGTGAGCGGTGAAGGAGCTCAGAGTGGTCTTTCATTTTGTCTGAGATTGTCTCCCGGTGCTCTTTTAAGTGGGATATCTATGCTGACTGGTCCGCTTTGGAATGAGAATGTCACCATTTTCTCTCAAGCTTCCTAAGGAGGAGCAGAGACATCCGCAGCTCTGCAGAGAACCAGGGGGCTCGTTTCCTTTTTCTTGCCAGTCAGTTGGGGTCTGGTGGTTTGTCCGAGGAGGGTAGTCGAGAAAGTGAGCTCAGGGTGTCGTTCCACCTAGCAATCATGTCGTTGAGGTTGGATGACAGCTGTTCAAGTATTGGAAGTATGCACTTGGTGAACTCTTCTTTGTCAAGTGGCTCGAAGCGTCCTTTATGTACCGATGATGCCTCACTTGTGCAGCTGAGTGAGTCGTGTTCTTGCTGTGACGGAATCTGGAATGTGATTAGGCTGTGGTCAGACCACGGGACGGGGGTGATGGATAGGTTGAGGTTGTGTTCTTGGCTTTTGATCGATCGTGGAGAGAAGACCAGGTCCAGTGAGTTTCCTCTGTGATGGGTGGGAGCATTGACCGCCTATTCATAGCCAAGCTCAGTCATTGCCTCCAGGAAGGTGTTCCTCCAACCGCATTCCTCCATAAGACGGACCTCACTTAGGGTGGTAATCCAGGAAGGTGTTGGCATGGGAGGCTTGAAGAGATGCAAGGTTAAAGTCACCTATCACCCAGTTTGGTTTGCGTGGATTTTCATGGTTACAGGCTAGGTCAATTATGCTAGAGAGGTCTTCCGGGGGGGGAGGTTGGGGCTCTGTAAATAAGATTGATGGTATTGTGTTTGTTGGCTATGGTATTGTGTTTGTTGGCTGGATTTTGAGCTAGGCTCATTTTCGAAGGGCTATGTGCCTCAATGGCACATAGGCCTTCTTGCCGACCTCTAACCCTGGTATTCAATGTTGCAGCGGCAGTATGAATATCTGGGGATTGCCGCACACACTGGAAGCTGGCAAAGCTAACTGGGAAACAGCGATATTGCATGCTGCCTGGTTAGCTCCTGTGCCTTAAAGATGGTGAGGGTTTTCCTTGCCTATCTTTTCAGCACAGATTGCTAATTGGGAAGCATGAAATATCAATGCTGCCTGGTTATCGCTTGTCGCTGCCTCTGCTCCACCCTGGAATGCCCCTGACACGCCCTGATGCTAATCGGATAGCATCGGGGCACGTAGGGGAGTTAGAAGAGAATATTCAACAGCACTAACTGTGTAAGTGCCATTGAATATCCCGATTTAAGGCATTTACATGGTTTACTGGGCTGTAAACCATGTAAATGCCTTTTGAAAACTGAGCCCATAGTACGTAGTTTTCTGTGAGATATGGATAGATGTTCCAGAGGCAAAGAAAAGGCAGAGTAAGGATCAACTGATCCTTGTGCACTACCTTATGAAATACACATTGTGCCTATCCTCACTGGTACATCCATGCACACAAATTCACTTTCCATGCAACAGAAGTAAAGTGTGTGCTGCCTTTTCTGGAGTGCTTTTGTAAAGGCACATAGGCACTATGGAGAGTCACTTTATAAAAGACTAGCGCAAATGGTCAACAATGTGTGCTAATTTAAGGCATGATCACTTGCACCAGCCCTACAGCTGGAGTAAAATTCCCGCACCTAGATTTCTAAAGAACATGCACAAATGGTCATATTATTTAATTTAAGTACATAAGTTTGCCCCCACCCAAACTCTGCCCCTCTGCAAGCCCACAGTGTAAGTGCACACCGTCGCATTTACGCACATACTTACAGAATGAGGTGTAGCCAAGCACACTCATTTGGATACACAAGTGGCCATCTACATGTGTAAATAGCTAAAGTACTGCCATTTAGGTCCGTACTAGCCATGTTGGTCTAGGACAGGTAGTTCCTTATAAAATCCCTTGTTGTCTTTATATAATAAGCAGTAAGCACAATCTATGCACCTATGCCTTTTCTGCCTAGTGGCCTTTTATAAATTACCCTTCAAGGGTGTGATTTTCATAGCTATTTCACAGGTAAGGCTTTTTGGAAAATTGCCCAAAAGCAGGCTGAAGGGCATCCACACATTTACCAACCTCAAGCAGAGGCATTCCCCAAGGGGTTGGTTAAGATTGGATTTTCCGGTACAATTGACCTAAAAATCCAAAGATGCAGGGAAAATATTGCCTGATTTTCTCCTCACCCTCTCCACACCCAAAATGTAAGCAACCCAGTTTAGTTGCTCGAGTTTAGAAATGTATAACATCTGCTTAAATGCTCAGCTTTCACAGCCATTCCCTAGTGATCATTTGTCTAGAACGGGATCACTGTTGCCATTTTTTGCCTCCTTAGTGAAGCTGTTCTGTCCATTCCCTCTGCAGACATGAGTTTATCTGCAAATGATTTCTCAAATTTGTTTGCATGGCTTGTGTTTTCATTGCTGTAGTAGTTGTAGAGAGTAATTTTATAACCAAACAATATAATTACAGGTCCTTATCAAAGCCACAAAATGATACTTCATCCAATAAACTAATTGGCTTTACTTAATTAACCATATTGCAGTATACTTTAATTTATCAAAAGCAAGGTGGAAACCAGACCTCAGAAAACTCAGCTAAACCCCCGGTAGTTTCCTACCAACTATTTGGGATAAAGCATTGAGTAGAATACATCAACGGTCTGCAATTACAATTATAAAATGTATTATGGCTCTTGAACTCTGTTGATGGAAGGTGGTTTCTGTAATTGCAGAACGTTGATGTATTCTACTTAATGCTTTATCCCAAATTGTTGGTAGGAAACTACCGGGGGTTTAGCTGAGTTTTCCGAGGTCTGGTTTCCACCTTGCTTTTGATAAATTAAAGTATATTGCAATATGGTTAATTAAGTAAATCCAATTAGTTTATTGGAGAGTAATTTTATGACAGGGCACCTTGGTTTGGGTATGGAGAAGGTGCCAATTTTAAGTATATTTTATAAAGACACATAAAAGCCCATTTTGCATAGCACATTGAGATGGGAATTGAGTCACCCAGGTTGGGACATTCAAAATTTCCTTTAATATTTTGCAAAAGGCTACACCAAGCATGCATCCGTTTGTAAAATACCTAGAAAGACATGCAGGACAGCATGTGTATTTGTCAGCACACCCTGCATGAGCAAAAATGTTAAAAAGAGGCATACGGGAAAAGTACCCTCCTCTCTCCAAATTCCTGTGTTTGTAACTTTTTAAAATCCCTGCTCCCAACATCCAAAACACCCCCTAGCAGACAATACATGTTCTCAGTCTCTCATTCCTTCCCCCAAATCATCCAGCCTCCTCTAATCATAACCTCACCATCCTTCAGATTCCTTGATCATAATGCCAATATCAAGCAGAACCCTTCCCCTGTCTCATTTGGCATCTTGGCCCCTAGTGGTGGTTCTGTGAGACTACCATTAGAGATCAATTTTGAGCCCTGGTAGCAATGAGAGTGGCTGGGGATCACTCCTGCCCCCATTTGGCACCGGGGAGGTTCCCAGTAAGAGCCAGAGGTGGTACTGGGGAGTGTTTGTATGCCAGGGGAGAGTTGCGATTGGGGGGACTGTTTGAAGACAGGCTTCTGATTGGAGGGAGGATCTGAAGAATGTTGGGGTTGTGATTAGGAGGGTCTGCATGATATCGGGGTTGTGATCTACGAGAATCCTAGAGATTGCCAGGATTGAGATCTTGGAGGTGAGGGGTTTGAGGGTATTGGGGTGTCGGGGGAGAGTGAGAAGAGTTCTGTCAGTCTGTGCACCTTATGTGTGCCTTGGGGCAGGTTTAAAAAATCCCCACTGCCTTTAAAAGAGAAATGTAGCTTCCCTTTGTAAAATGAGAAGTTCATGTCTATTTATTTGGCGTGCGCTAGTCATACCTTAACTATGCCCCATAGAAGGATCTCCATGGGTAAATAGAGGTTTCCTGAAATTACATTTACATGTACAGTGCATGCCACTATTTACACATGGAGATGCTTCTAAAATACCTTCCTATGTGTCGTTATGAAATACAAACACAAATCCTGCAGTAATTGCACCTAGAGTGAAGGCACAGACATAATGTCCATGATCTATCTCTAGTCCTCCTTTGAATACAGCTACTCTAGAAGTACACACCCGCTTGCACCATGTATATTTATAAATGTGACCCTGTTTCATAAAAGTCCTCTCACATGTCTAAAATGGTGTTTTCGGCATGAAATCGGTTTATAAAATTAGCCCTTTAGTGTTACAAAAGCCCATGCATTGTGATAAATATCCTGATGTGGGTTGTTGTTCTAAAGCAGTGGCTTTTAACAATGACTTCAAATTGTGTAACTCAGTGGTTCCCAAACCTGTCCTGGGAGATCCTCAGCCAGTCAGGTTTTCAGGATATCCACTATGAATATTCATGAGAGAGATTTGCATACACTGCCTTCACTGCATGCAAATCTACCTGCGTATTCATAGCAGATATCCTGAAACCCCTACTGCCTGGGGACTCCCAGGAGAGGTTTGGGAACCACTAATGTAACTGCTTAATACATCTGCCTCAAAGAATTTCATTTCGCAAAGAAATGTGAGATCCACTTTAATTGCCCTTCCTCCAGTCTTCAGTCTTGCATAGGTTATTAAGTGTATTCCCTGGCACCTTCTTTTTTGTGTACATGTCTGACAGAGGATTGACATGAACAAAAATTAGGGCCCAATTTACTCAGCTTCTTTTGCTGTTGCCAAGGCCATACCAAGGGCTGTACGAGTAGTGCAGCTGTACAGGGCACAAGTACAGGAGAGGGCACCGATGCCATCACTAGGCTTCCAGAAAGCCCAACCAGATTGAGTTCCTGCATGTGGTTGGGTGGAGGAGAAGCACCAGGTTCGTGAGCTGCACAGGGTGCATTTCTAGTTTGGTATGATCCTGGCTGTTTCCACAGAATGGGAGAAAACCTTGGAAAACCAGGCCCTTAAACTGTTCATTGACTCCTGTAAAAATACCTGGCAAAAGTCAGAATCACAGGAGTATTAGCAGAAGGCAATGAACAGATTAAAGAGCCTTTACTAAGGCTTATCGTCCACTCTGTGGCAAAGGCAGAAAAGCTGAATAAGTTGGGCTCTACTTTTAGTTTAGTTTATCATTCAATTCTATTATTTCCTTAACATCTTAAAAATTCCCAAAGCAAAAGCATAGTTGAACACCAACTTGTTTAGCTGGGTATGTTCAGATAATGTTGATTGTTTGGATCTGCGGACCATACAGGCATACAGAATTCTCCTTAAAATGCATATTTGTGACTGTGAGCACAGTTGTAATTTGTTTTTTATTATTTCATTGATATTACAAATTTGTAGAACCTAAACAAGGTAAAGAAGAAGTCTCTGAGGTCTCAGTTCCAAAAGGTAAATATCTTGCATTACTGCATTAATGATTCCTTCTTTTCAGATATCTTACTGGGGTCTGGTTCATCTGATTCTATTGTAGCTTAAGAATTGGTTGATGAAATGAATGAATAATGCATTCTACTGTACACTTTCTGTATGTCTGATCTTGTTAAATTTTACATTTTGCCCAAGTTATTGCACATTTGCAGTCTGATAATATACCTTCTGATTCTGCAGATTTGCCAGTTTCAAGACAGAGCTTAAAGTAACTGTTCTCTCCATGACAACATACGTTTTCCTGCATTTACTCCTGACCATACTTAGGCCCCTAATTTCCAAATATTCTTTTCTCCAGGACAGAAAGTGAGAAGACCTTTGGGAAATATGATTAATGAGTATTATAATCATTCAATAATGGGTCCACGATAGTTTCCTATTTTCAATACAAATTAACCCAAAACGTCACAGATTACTCTAGAAAGCCATTCAAAGGTTTCAAAGAAAATGCTATTATTTGGACTTAGGGGTGCAATTTTCTAACAGAAATCCCAAAACTGCCTATTCTAAACCTGTTTCATAAAACAATACGTATAGGTACCTACGTGCCTTTATTATAGAGGTCAGCCCAAAAATTCCCTCTGCTGCTTTTTAGAGACATAAAACTTTACCAAATTATACACTATACCAGCCACTTCCATCTACACCCAGAGATACCGCCCCCTTGGGTCCGCTTATAAGACTGAATTACATGGGCCAAATCCTTATCAACCACGATAACCACTCCCTGGTGCTGGCAGCGAATACTGCATATACCATGGTTTGCCCGAAGAACAAACCAGTCAGTACTAGAGGAGATCAAACCTAAGCTTTCTTTAGAAGCTCAGATGACAAGACTTCGACTTTCATACTTTGGACACATCATGCAAAGAGAGAGATCATTAGAGCAAGACATCATGCTTGGCAAGATAGAAGGTCAACGCAAAAGAGGAAGACCAGCAGTGAGATGCATTGATACAATAACAACAGCTATGGGTGCCAGTCTGTCAACAATGAGCCACCTGACTAAAGACCGAACACAATTTAGGACAACTATCCAGAGGGTCGCCATGAGTCGACACCAACTTGATGGCATTTAACAACAATAACAACAATCTAACCAGGCATTTCTGAAAGGCCACTAGTCTTTCATGCTTGGGACAAAGCAAACGGCAGCCTTCATTCTATTGCATTCCTTCAACAGCACTGGTCTTTTATATAGGGAATTCAATTCTTTAGTATTAAAAGATATAATAGCTATCTCGACCCCAATCACACTCTGGAGTCATCATTGCCACTGCATTCATTCACTCCAGCACTCACACACCTCTCCACATGACAGGTCGTTCTAAACCCCTTGCGTACTCCAATAGACCAAGCAACCAATTCAACACTTCCACACTATTTTTTACTCCCTCCCTTTTCCCCCAACTAGCCCCTTCCCCACACCATCCACCAATCCACCCCTCCTCTTTCCAAACCATTCCCCCCAACATTCACCTCCAACCACTCCCATGGTGGACTATAGAGGTGTGGCACCATGGGCAGAGAGACCGCCACCGCATTGCTTCGGATTGAGAACATGGATAAAAGGTCCTGGAGAGGCAACGCTTGGTTCAGAGGTGTGCCAGAGATGGGCGAGTATGTGGACTGAGCACCATAGTTCAGCAGATTATCCTGGTGGTGCTTTAAGAGGAGTCATCAGATGTTGGGGGGGGGGGGGGATCATGACCAGATTAAAATTGAGTGGCACACAGATCTCTGCGGCCACTTAGTTCCAATTCCACAAAAGCCATTGTTGCTTGCTTTCACAACAGTGAAGGAGATGGTGGTTAAACTGGCACTACGTATCACTGTAGAGCTGTTCTCATCCCTATCCCTGCTGAAGCTACATAAGCCGAGAGCCTTCCATGAAGTTACAGCTAGATTACAAGAGGAAAAGATCCGGTACTGTTGGTCTTTCCCCTTTAGAATGTCCTTTACTATACAGGGGAAGACTACAATAGTCCACATGCCAGAGAAGGCCAGGAAAGCTCTTGAGGTGAGGGCATTACAGGCCTGCAAGTCCCAAGCAAGCAAACAAAAGAAAGGTGGAAGAGAGTGGCTAAATGGCAGAGGACCACCAAAAGAAGTTGATGCTTACGCAACAGCCCAGAAAATGGTGACTGAGGTACTTCACCCTTGGGAAGAGCTAGGGCAAGATTTCACTGGTGGGTTTCTAGTGAGCTCACATAATGGAAAGTTGATGTTTGGAGAGAGTCCAGGGTGGGTTAGTTGACATTAATTCTGTTCCAGTGTTCTCTGAAGTGAAGGATGTTGAATGGATGCAAGTGGGGAGGGAAAGCAAATTATATAATTCTGTTGACAACTTAAATTGTTTTGGTTTGTTGCAGGTGGAGGAGGGGGCAAATTGGAAAAGGGCAGAAAGAGTATCATCCCCTTCTATGCAATTGTTGAGCAAGGAGTGCTCAAAGAAACCCACATGGCTGTTGATTTAGCTGGATTCAAATGGAGAAAGTTATCGGACAGCCAGGAGGCAATGTGGGAAAGACAACTATTTAACTGTGTTAGATCAATTTGAACTGGAGAGGTATGGAAGAGGAGCACAATGTCATTGGCATAAATGTAAACTGAAACAGGAAATTGTTGAATCAGCAGGGGTAAGGGGGCCAGAAAGATATTGAAAAGCAATGGGGAAAGAACCGAGCCCTGCGGCACACCGCAGATTAAAGGAATAGGGGGAGAGGAATGACGATTCACACAGAGAAAAAGCAAGAGGTAAGAAAAGAACGGAACCAGTTAAGTACTGTGCCACGCAGCCTGATGTCATAGAGTCGAAGGAGAAGTGACTGGAGGTCAATTAAATCAAAAGCCGCTGATAGATCTAATGAGACCATGAAAGTAATATCCCCATGATCATGGGCCACATGGATTTCATTCAGCAGAGCTAAAAGAATTGTCTCTGTGCTATGCCCTGATCGAAATCCCCCTTGACGTGAATAGAGAACATTGGTAGCCTCCACATGAGAGGCTAATTGCTGGAAGGCAAATCGTTCCAGAACTTTGGCTAGGAAAGGGAGATTCGATACAGGGCGCCAGTTAGATAACACTGAAGGATCCAGAGAAGGTTGCTTCAACATGGGATGTACAATAGCTGATTTCCAAGGTAAAGGGCAGCACCCTGAGGAAAGACTAGAATTAAGGATAGTCATTATAATAGGCACTAATTGCAGTGAGGGCTCCAACAGCCACCCAGAGGGAATAGGGTCTAGCTGGCAGGTGGTTTTCCTAGCCTTAGTTAAGGAGAGCAGCAATTCAGAGGAGGTGATGGGATGAAACATGGACCAAGTATGGGCTAGTGCTCTATTTACCAAAGGAGGAGAAGAGGAGGTGGAGTTGGGAAAAAGCGATTCCTGCACCATGGTTGAGATAACAGGAGCTAAAGGGGGTGAACAGGGAGGGGAGAGGGGTGGCGGTGGCAAAGCAGTGAAAGCCGACCGAAGTTTAAGAATCTTCTCAGAGAAGAAAGTCGCTAAAGCTGAGGGAGTAGGGGTTACATATTGGGGGGGGGGTGGACTCAGAGGAAGTATTAGAAGGTTGTCGTAAAACAGCAAAGAGTTGTCTAGCAGAACTGGTGGCCTCGGATATTTTTGAAGTAAATTAGGAACGTTTAGCTGATTGAATGGACGAACGATATTCAGAGTACAACTGCTGGAAGTGTGACACAGTAACAGGTATAGGAGATTTACGCCAGTGGCGTTTAGCCTGACGGAGTTGTGTGCATTGCAGACGCAGGCCAGGATGGAACCAGGAGGCATGATTAGAAACAGAAGATCTGGTGGAAAGGCGAAGTGGAGCTAGGTTGTCTAAGGCGTCAGTGAGAGCAGTATTCCAAAGGTGTGCCTGAGAATCAATAGGAAGCGAAGAGAAGTCAGAAGGGAACAAAGAGTGAGCTGGAGGAAAAGCAGCTAAAGTGGCTGGGGTGATCTGACGATATAAATAAGGTGAAGGTTGAGTAGTGGAAAGACTATTAATCTCTGAGATTGGTAGGGAGACTGAGAAGGAAACACAAAAGTGGTTCGACCATGGAATGCTACATGACTTTGGGGAAGATAGTCTCAGGAGCATAGTAGTAGAAGTGAGGACTAGATCTAAAGTATGGCCCATACAGTGAGTGTGTCCGGATACATGTTGGTGCAGTGATAGATCATGGATGAGGTTCATAAAAGATCTATCCTTAGGTATGGAGGGAGCATCTACATGAATATTAAAATCACCTAGGACAATAGTGTTAGGGTACTGGAGCATTGTTTCTGAGAGAGTTGATAAAAAAGCATCCCATTGATCAGCAAGGATGGACAGAGGAAGGTAGATTAGGAGAAAGTAAAGTGGAGGAGTAGAGCGTAGATGAAGAAACAGAGAGTCCCGAACATGAATTGTAGAGGATGTTACCTCAGCAATAGGGTAGCAGGAACAAAAAAGAAGGGCCACACCTCCCCCGGATCTACCCAACCAGGGTGTTGAAACAGCTGAGTAACCTGAGGGGAGTGAGCTAGATAATACAGGGCAATCACCTTCCTTAAGCCATGTTTCAGTAAGAAAACAGAGATCATAGGAATGTTGTTGAATAAGATTCTGAACCAGTAAAGATTTAGACCAGAGTGAACGACAGTTAAGAGGAGCTAAACTTAGTGTCAAGGTGGAAGCAATGGAGAACGCCATAAGGCGAGATGAACCTCAGCTGGAAGGGACTGGCGTGCGTTTGCAAAACACCAAGTTGGACAAGCAACGCCCCAAGGAAGCTAACTTGGTACTCCGGATTGGTAAAGGGCGATAGCCCCAGTGAACTGGAATAAGCGACATACAACTATAGTATAGGATAAGAGAGCTCTGTGTAGTAAAGAACAAGTTCAAAAGTACACACGTGCAATGTGACAAAATGGCGCATTTCCCCTTTCCTCCATTTGCATGCTCGGACATGTCTGTGTGAAAGATTTGGTTGAAATACTGATGGTAAATTATGATTCAGTAGGGCAGCAGGGCATGTCTAATTGCATAGGCATATGGACTGATAGTGTATTTGAGGTACCTGTGTGTGTGTGAATGAATGGTATGATGTGCATATATATTTCCACTGAGAGAGTTTATCTGTTTATCTTTGAAGATGTGAGGTTATGATGTCAGTGTGGGGGAATGTGTAACTGTGTGTTTGTTCGAGAGGTAGAGGTGTGTGTATGTTAGTGACTGGGGATGGGGGTACGGTGATTGCAAGTATTGGGGTTTGTTTGTTGGGGAGAATTCACAGGGTGAGGTGTGTTTGCAAGTGTGTATGTGCAGCAAGGGCTGCATGTGTGTGCATATGTATGTGTTGGGGGCTGTGTGTGTGCATTGGGAAGGTGTGTGTATTGGGAGAATGTGCGCGTGTGTGTGTGAGTGTGTGCAGTGTGTGACTATAGCATGTAGGTTTCTCTCTCTCTCTTGCAGCTCCCTCCCTGCCCTTCAATCCCATACCTCCTGCACTCTCCCTCTTTCTCTTCAATGAAACCATGCACTCTAACCCTCCCATCCAACTTTACTCTCTCTCTCTCTCCCTTCCCTTCCACCATCTCTTTGGTTTCTCCTCCACCCCATCCCTCTCCTTATGCTCAGACTCCTTCTGTCTTCCACTCTCTCTTTTCTGCCTCTCCTGCTCTCTAGTGCCACCCCTTCCTTTATGCGCTGCCCATTTCCTCTCCTCTGTAACCCCTCTCCTTACCTTGATGCTCTACCTCTGCTCTTTTTTTTAGCTGCCTTCTCTCTTATTGTGCCCTTAACTTGTCAGCGGAACTCTGGAACTCCCACTGACATTTTAATGCCACATTTCTTGTCCTTTTGCATATGGGTCCCTGCTGGTTGAGAATGTCTTTTCTTACAATGACCATGGGTCCTTCGTATCACCAGCAGGAGATGCTATCCTTGCTGGCAGACTCTGTGCTTTTTGCCTTCAGCACCAGCCTTGTGTCCTTTTTACTGCCGGTGGGTGATGGGGTGCCCTAAGGCAGGTATCGCCTGCAGCTACCAGCAGAAGATACTTAATTGGTAAATATATATATACAGACAGACAACTTCACAAACAGACTGAACCTTGAATAATAGGCACTATTGCTAGGCTTAATGCGCCTAAATTCTGGATGCAGTCCTGGATCAGGATTCTCTCACAGGGAAAAGCATAAGCTGCAGGCCCCAGGGACATCAAACAGCCATCCAAAAGTGTCTTCAAAGCAAAAGTGGTGTTCCAAACCTGACAAATTTCTTAAAGAAGTAAACATGAAGGAACAAAGCAAACTCCATTCTGGGTTGTGCAGATTTCCAGCTTATACAATTTGAAGTCCAAACAAGCAAAATATGAATGATACAGATGAACTCTGCTTCAGCAGAAATGGGTAGCCAGTATCTAAAAACATTTTAAGCAATAAATAAATAAATTCCTAGCTGTCTTTTCTGGTCTTGCCTCCAATATGTCTACAGAACAAATACAGGATCTGCAGAATAGGTTCGCAGGTTCCTGGGATTCCTGCGAGTGTTGAAGTCCTCCCATCTCCCTGAGAAGGATTCCTTCCAGGAATGCAGCCACAGTTCTTTATATTTTCTTCACAAATCCAAAGGGACAGCACACTACTGTAGATGATCAGCACTTACTCATTATCCTTCAATTTAAACAGGTGATATAGAGATCAAGAGAAGCCGTCCCACTCTTAACAAAACCAACTGGCACACAGGGAACAGGCTCACCAAATCTGTTATTATTAGACTGGTATTCAAGAGAAAACAAGGTCAGACCAAAATAGTGAGCCAAATGCAAAAAATATTTTTGTCAAGACTGTTCATTATGAGAGGAGGCAAAGCCTCTCAAAAAACAAACAATTCCATTTTCATCATTTTACAGTGGTAATAAAACTACAAGAATGTGAAGTGCCCAACAAAAATAATGTGCAAACACAAAAACAAAAGATAACAGGCTGGTACTTATCCTCTCAGAAAACGTTCTTTTCTATCTTGGGAACACCAGTCATCAATGTGAGCCGAAAGAAATTAATCCCATGAATACACATCTTTGACACAGTACTGTGTTTTGAGATAGAATGTACGTAGAAGAGAACATATAAGAACATAAGATATGCCATACTGGGTCAGACCAAGGTCCATGAAGCCTAGTATCCTGTTTCTAACAGTGGCCAATCTAGGTCATAAGTACCTAGCAGTCTCCCCAAAATACACAGGTTCCTCAGTGCTTGTATTGGGTCAAGCAGTGACATCCTGGGTCCCTTTTAATAATGGTTAATGGACCTTTCCTCTAGGAACTTGTCCAAACCTTTTATAAACCCAGCTACACTAACAGATTTTACTACATCCTCCGGTAACAAATTCCAGAGTTTGCTTACATGTTGAGTGAAAAAAATATTTTCTCTTTTATTAGTCTTAAATAGGTTACCCTGTAGCTTCATTGCATGTCCTCTAGGTTTTTTTATATTCTGATGATGTAAACAATTGATCTATGTTTGCCAGTTCCACTCCATTCATTAACTTATAGATCTCTATCATTTTATTTATTTATTTATTTAACCAGATTTGTATACCACTTTATCTTTCAATAAAAGTAGTCAACAATACAACTAAAGGTTACAATACAATTGAAGGTTTACATGGAACATAAGGGAAGGGGAGACAAGACATACATATAGCATAAGTTAATCAGTTCATCAATCTTTCCCAAATGTCAAAGGAGCAAGGATTCTTATGTAACTTGACCATAAACCTCCGTGAATAAGAGTGTCTTAAGTGACACTCTTATTCACAGAAGTTTATGTGGAAATCCTTGATGTCATTCATATCTCTTAAATTATCCGGAAGGGAGTTCCAGAGGGCTGGCGCTGAGAGTGATAATGCTCTGTTGGAGGTAGATTGTTTAGTTTTGTGGTGCCCTGTAGGTAAGCGGAGTTTATTAATATTGTTAGATCGTCTAGGCCTATCAGCCGAGTCCTTGGTCAATAATCCATGAAGGACATCTGCTGAGAATAGATTCATAATCTTGAATATTATTATAGTTGTCTTAAATCTAACCCGTGTGGCTATCGGTAGCCAGTGCAATTGCTGGAGTATGGGTGTGATATGTTCACATTTGGCTGTGCCTGTAATAACACATGCTGTGGTGTTCTGCACTAACTGAAGAGGATGTATAGATTTTATGGGCAGACCTTGATATAAAGAATTTCCATAGTCCAATATTGGAATAATAACTGCTTGACATATAGTGTGAAAATGGCTATGGCTGAGGATTGGTTGAAGTCTCCTGACAAGCTTCAGTCGTTGGTACACTTTAGCAGCAGTTTGTTTATATGTGATTGAAGATTTACATTTTTGTCCAAAATGACGCCCAGATTTCTCACTTTTAGAGATATTGTTCTGTCAAGGAAATTTATAGTTAAGGGCGGGTCATTGTTGGTGTTATTAGAAATGAACATAGCCTCTGTTTTATCAAGGTTAACTTTCATGTTGCTGTTGGTGATCCACTTAGTCATTTCTTCAAGGAACCTGGTCATAGGAGTTGTATCTGGGTTGAGTATATCAATTGGTGCATATACCATAATAACATCAGCATATAGGTGATAATGTATTCCATGACTCTTAATAACACCACATAAAGGCTGGATGTATATATTAAATAAAGATAGAGGAGAGTGCTGATCCTTGAGGTATACCTTGAGTGATGGGGAACTTTATTGATTTCCTTTGGTCACATTTAACTTGCTGTGTTCTGTCAGATAGGATGTGAACCATTTTAATGTGTTATTATGTAGTCCTATCTCTTGAAGGCGGTCCAACAATATCTCCCCTCAGCCATCTATTTTCCAGTTTGAAGAGCCCTAACCTTTTTAGTCTCTCTTCATAGGAGTATCCTTCCATCCCCTTTACCATTTTGGTGGATCTTCTCTGTACCTTTTCTAATAATGCTATATCCTTTTTAAGATGTGGCGACCAGAAATGCACACAATATTCAAGGTGTGGTCGCACCATGGAATGATACAGAGGCATTATAATATCCTTTGTTTTATTTTCCATTCCTTTCATTATGATCCTTAGCATTCTATTTGCTCTCTTGGCCGCTGCTGCACACTGGGAGGAGGGTTTTAACATGTTATCCATGATGACGCCTAAATCTTTTCCCTGGGTGGTGGTTCCCAATGTGGAACCTTGCATCGTGTAACCATAGTTTGGGTTGTTCTTTCCTAGGTGCATAACTTTGCACTTGTCCACATTAAATTTCATCTGCCATTTGGATGCCCAGTCTTCCAATTTATCAAGATGCTCTTGCAATTTTCCACAATCCTCTTGGGTTTTAACAACTTTAAATAGTTTTGTGTCATCTGCAAATTTGATAACCTCACTTGTTATTCCCTTTTCCAGGTCATTTATGAACATGTCAAAAAGCAGCGGACCCAGCACAGATCCCTGCGGTACTCCACTATTCACCTTTTTTCATTGGGAAAATTGGCCATTTAGCCCTACCCTCTGCTTTCTATCTTTTAAGCAGTTCCTGATCCACAATAGTACACTGCCTCCTATCCCATGACTTTTTAGTTTTGCCAAAAGTCTCTGATAAGGGACCTTGTCAAAGGCTTTCTGAAAGTCCAGATACACTATAATAAACAGACTCACCTTTGTCTACCTGTTTATTCACACCTTCAAAAAAACATAACAGATTAGTAAGACGAGATCTTCCTTGTCTAAAGCCATGTTGGCTGTTTCCCATTAAGCCATGACTATCTACATGTTGAGTAATTGTGTTCTTTATGATGGTTTATACCATTTTACCAGTACTGACATCAGGCTCACTTGTCTGGTCTGTAGTTTCTCGGATCACCCCTCAAACCATTTTAAAAAATTGGCGTTACATTGGCGATCCTCTAATCTTCAAGTATTACAGATGATTTTAATGATAGTTCACAGATTACTAATAGCAAGTCTGCAATCTCATATTTCAGTTCTTTCAACATGCTTGGATCTATACTATCTGGTCCAGGTGATTTGCTACTCTTCAGTTTATCAAATAGTTGTGATACATCTTTCCGATGTATCGACATTTCTTTCAATTTTACCGCCGTATCACCTTCAAGCGCTGCATAAAGGTGCTTCACACGCAACATCAAACCAAAAATTGAATTCATAAAGCAAATGCTGTGCATATTCATGGAATAAGCTTCTTTCGACTCACATTGTTGACTGGTGCTCCCAAGATAGAAAAGGACGTTTTCTGAGTGGTTAAGTACCAGCCTGTTTTTATGGTTTTGTGTTTGCACATTATATTGTGTTGGGCACTTCACATTCTTGTCGTTTTATTACAACTGTAAAATGATTTAAAATTAATTGTTTGTTTTTTGAGAGGTTTTGCCTCCTTTCATAATGAAAGTCCAACAAAAATATTTTTTGCATTCAGCTCACTATTTTGATCCGACCTTGTTTTCTTTAGAAAGACATTCTAGTAGTTGTGACCTTTGGTTTTTGTTCTCTGTAATATTAAACTGGTGACTTCCCCCACATCAAAATCAGTGAAGTTGAAGAATGCGTTCTGGAGGGCGTTGCTATCATCTCTTCTCTTCACAGGATGTCCAAACGCCAACTTCTTTCTCCTACCTCACAACTCCCAGAATAAGGTTTTGGACCTTTGTTAAATGAAACTACTTCTGGGGATAGATGAAACAGTCATCCAATTCATTGCATAAGAACATAAGACACGCCATATTCGATCAGACCAAATGTCCATCAAGCACAGCATTCTGCTTTCGATAGTGTCCTATCTAGGTCACAAGCAGGGCAGAGATTTGGGATTAGCTCACGCCTTTTTAGTAGTAGCTGAAGTACCCAGCACGATCGCAAGGAGCAGATGCCTCCATTCCTTATATGCTGCCTTTCCTAAGCTATATGACTTTTCCTTTAGGAACTTGCCTAAACCCTTTTTAAACCCAGATATGTTAACTATCGATCAAATATTTTGGGGTAAATTCCACAGCTTAATGTGCTCATTAAGGAAAGAAAAAAAATTATCTGATTGCTACTATTTGTGCTACCTAATAATTTCTTGGAGCAAAAAATTAAAACAACCTTAACTGCCTCAGCTATCTCAACAAATAGGGGTGACTTGCACGGAGTGGTGAATATACCCCTAAACAAAGGCATGGGGAGGAGTGACCTGCACAGAGTGGCAGGTGCATCTACTCTTGTCGTCTTGCTGGGCAGACTTGATGGACCATGATGGTCTTTATCTGCCATCATATACTATGTTACTATGTATCCCCTTATCTAAATAGTAATTCAAATAAATAACCATTCCCTGTTTACCCTTTCCATCCTATTCATAATTATAAGTACTTCTATCATATCACCTCACAGTTGTCTCTTCTCCAAACTAAAAAGCCTTTCTTCATAGTGAAGCCGTCCCATTCCCTTTATAATTTTGGTCACTTTTATCTGTACGTTTTCAAGTTCAATCTTTTTGTTTATTTTTTGTGTTTGTTTCTAATTTGGAAGGCCAGAACTGCATACAATAATCCAGGTGTATTTGCACTAAGAATCTATACTGAGACATCATAATATTCTCCATTGTATTCTCTATCCTTTTCTGAATAATTCCTAACAGTCCATTTGGTTTTTTGACCACTGTTGCACATTCCATATATCCTTTATTAAAAGAACACATATTGTCATGGTTATATAATTTTTATTAAACATATAGATATAACAGAATTTTAATTTCTCCTGTATATCTGTTGCTATCATCAATGTAATTAATTTTTTGTGTTATTTATGTCTAAAAATTTGCAGAACCTAAACAAATAAAAAAAGAAGTGTCTGCAGCCTCAGGGATGAAAGGTAAATAGAATAAAATCAAACCTCAAAGTACCCAAGGTTCATATGCAAATGATTTGTCTGGTTAACTTCATAGTGGTGGGCATTCTTGAATGCAGATTTGGTTGGTTTGGGTGCCTAAAAATTTAGGAGTCCCTCTACTAACAGGTGTTAGCTGTTAACACTCCAGTAGCACAGGAAAAGTGCACTGCATTAACTTAAAGGCCGCAGGGCAAGTCTCGGAGGCCGCCGTTAACCGGTGGCGAGGTCCGGCGCGGGTCCCTGGCCCGCTGAGGAAGCGGTGGGGGGGGGGGTGCGAGAAAGAAGAGGCAGCCGCGCAGGGACGACGGCGGCATTATTTAAACTGATTGGCTCTGCCGCGGGGTCGCGCGCGGGGAGAGCCAATCAGGTGAGGAACTAGGACCATGTGCTGAGGCATCCAGAGCGAGCCTGCAGCACATGTTTGGAGAGCGGAGCGGTGAACGGACTCCCGCCCTCCCGCCCATTATTGGGAGTTTTAGTGAGGGGGAACATAGGGGTTGTCACAGCTCGGAGGGGGAAGTGGTTTGGCGGGATCCCGGAGGTTTCCGGGGTCCGGAGCCGGAGGCTACTTGGGCGGGGCAGGGTGCCCGCGACCCGGAGAACCCCACGCAGGCTTCTGCTAGTGATATGGCGAAGTCGAGCAGGGGTGGGATCAACTGGACCGTTAGGGACCGGGCCAGGTGGCGGAAGCGAGGGCACCTTGCTATTAGTATGGCGGGTGAGGCTTCGCTCCGCTGCGGGGGAGGAGTGGGTATAATTGGCTGTTTTTTATTGGTTTGTTAAATTGTTTGTTATTGGGCAATAAAGCTGTGACCTGGTCTTTTTCCAAGTGCAGTGTCTGTGAAATTATTTAATAGGATATACAAATAAAGGGGATGAGTAGGGCGGTGGGAGAGTGCCGGATACAGATCTCCGGTTACAGTTAATGTGGGACAGTTGCAGATAGCGCAGCAATTTCCTGCACTATGTGCAGATCACATGTTAGTTGCTTGAGAGAGTGGAGTTGAGGCGGGGAGTAGGCACATCTGCAACGAGTGGTTGCCATGAGTACCAGCAGCATGCAGTAACCACCTGTTTTGCAGACATCGTGACTGCAATTAACGCCACTTCAATGGATGATGTTAACTGCATCCACTGTGTTGCAGTGCTGCACACTCTATTTTCACCACATTATCTGCTGTGGAAATCCTGATAACGCATAGCTTTTGCAGCTAACATAGCACTATTTGCGCTAACTCTGCATTAGCTGCAAAAGCCTATTGCAGCTTAATAGACAGACCTCTAAATGTGTGTGCAAATTGCTTGTTTATACTTATACATATGAATTAACGTGTAGAATTGATCATGTGCATAAAAAAGGTCATGCTCACATACAGTGTATGTGTATGCCTTAAAAATGAATACGTGAAACATTTGGGCAATTTTGCTTTTGGCCATTCTTATCCTGATAACATCAGGAGTTCACCAAACAAGTTGTAACTTTGGAATTTCCTGAGCCAGTGAATGGGCAACATTTTGTCTGGATAATGCAACAGAAATTATTTAGTAAAGAGAGGAGTCAGAGACATGCTAGGGGTGTGTTACAAATTCAGCCGGAAAGTGCTATCCTACACTTAACCAGATAACTGATATTCCTCAGCTCATCTTAGAGGGGTAGTTTTTAAGGTCAGTGCTGCAAGTCAGCAACTCCCATGGTAAATATAAGTTTGTATTGCTGCTACCAGGAACCTCAAAGGCCCGATTCCATCCCTGACATAGATCCCCTCTGTAAGTCCGGTCTGAACCGGATGTACAGAGGGGATCGCGATTCTGATCCCATGGGGCATGTCTAGCTCCACGGGTTCAGAATTGTGAACAGTCCTGCACATGCAGGTCAGGACTGCAATTCATTCTGGCCTGCATGTGCAGGACTGTCCCCGACTAACTCGGTCAAAGCTTTTCTATGGAGTCGCGGTGCCACGGTGTCATGTTGCTATGGCACCGTGGCTCCATTGAAAAGCCGTGATGCCAGCCGCCGCAAAATAAAGTGAATTTCCTGAAAGATGTTTTTTTGGCTACAACAGCCTCTCTGACCTCACCTTTAAACCTTTTTTAGCCTTCCTTCCACTTTTCTTAAAATGTTTGCTTAAAGGTTAGGAATTTGGTACATTTGGCAAAACTACTACCCTGAGACATGATGGGTCCCACTGGACCAAGAGGTTTCTATTGTAGAAAATAGGGTAACAGATTTCATTGTACCACCAGGGTTTGCATATTTATTTATTTATTTATTTATTTATTTAACATTTCTTCTATACCGCGCTATTACAATCAGCGCGGTGTACATCGAACAAAACATACTACAATGCATACAAGCAACATTGAGTTTTACATAGAACAGGGAAAAAAAACATAGGATAACCGGGGTAACTATTTACAGGGTAACTATTTACATGTTAAATTAGTATTGTCACCAATATTCTAAGCCAATTTGGTATCATCTTCATTTCGTGAGGGAGGGACAGGAGTAAAAGTGGTGGGTGGGCAGTAGTATAGTCTAACCATTTTTTGGTTGTAATAAGGTGCTATGGTAGCTGAGACATGAGGGAAGTTTACCCGATGTGTGGGTGTCAGGGTAGTATATTGTGAATAGGTGGTGTTTCAGAGCTTTTCGGAATAGGATTAAGCTTTTGATGCCACGGATTTCATGTGGAAGGGCATTCCAATTTAGGGGAGCGAATATAGAGAAAGCCCTGTTGGAAGTGGTCTTAGTACATGACGTCATCATCTTGGGGACTATTAAGGTGTTCATTGAAGTGGATCTCCTGTCTCTGTTTTCCAGGGTGCTGTGGATTAGTTTGCTAATCGGTGTAGGTGGGTAGTTATTCAGGGCTTTGAAAGTAAGGACTAGTGACTTATATTGGAGTCTGGCATGTAACGGCAGCCAATGCAGATTTTTCATGATTGGTGTTATGTGGTCAGTTCTTGATGATCCAGAGAGAACTCTTGCGGCGGCATTCATAGCTAGGCGGAGCGGATTTAAAGTTGATTGAGGCAGGCCGTGCAGGACGATGTTTGCAAAGTCCAGGTGTGGGAGGACTAATGCCTGAAAGGTTGTCCGGTAGTCACTGGATTCCAGTAGGGGGCGGAGGTGACGTAACGTTTTGATCTTGTGATATATAGACTTTGTAACGTTCTTCACATGTGTGGTCATATCTAGGTGCTGGTCCAATGTGATGCCAAGATATCTGATTGTAGGTTTGGACTTCAATTCTACATTGTTGACAAGTAGCGATGGGGGGGGTGTGAATTTACGGTTCTTCGTAACAAAAAGGACATCAGTTTTACTATGATTGATCCGAAGGTTTTGTGTCAGCAGCCAATCAGCTACAGCTCCGAAACAATTGATTATTGGGGAGAACATCGGTTGGTCAATTTTGAACGGCATGTAGAGGAGGATGTCGTCTGCGTAAGCCAGGCATCGTACGTTGAAAGATCGGATCAAATCACATATCGGCTGCATATATATATTGAACATTAATGCCGATAAGGACGATCCTTGAGGTACCCCCTGAGACTGCAGGAATGGTTCCGAGGATGTATGACCTGTTTTTACTTGTTGCCACCTGTTGGATAGGTAGGATTTACACCATTTATTTATAGGTAGGATTTACACCATTTATTTATAGGTAGGATTTACACCATTATTTCAGGGAGTCTGACATATAGACTATATGAACCCTTTAACATTGGCTTGCTGGCACACAAAACCTGTCTAAGAAGGACTCTGGAAACAACAACTATACTTCCTTGAGCCATAGTTATCTTTTGTGAAAGCAGGTCTGCAAAGTTGTTTTTGCCTGCCTGCTTTTGAAAATCCTTCATTAATGAGCTGTTTTGCAGGATTTTGCATTGCAGCAGCTTATTAAAGTAGAATTTAAATACATTTTCCAACATAGGAGATTACAAGGAGAAGGTTACTTTGCAAAAGTAAGTTATGCAGAGAAAAAGATAGGAAACAACATTTTAGCCTTTTTACATATTTGTGGGCATTTCTGTGTTTTTTCAAGAGAAATCCACTTTTGCAAAGGGCTTTTACATGAGAGACTAGTCAAAAATGTCCTTTCCACAATGTATTCTATTTGTGCATTAAATCATTCTTCCTTATCCTGTGACCACATTTTTTCGAGCTTTGAAATATTGAAATCCCAATAATGATTCCTTTACTTTCTTTCACAGAAGCAGCCTAATTTGCAAATGATTTTAAAAAGATGAAATAGAACCAAAAGTGATAAATTCATGCACATTCCTTTCATTTTTGTTTTCCACAGCTAAACCGGAGAAACTAGAAGAAACAAGTTTGTCCCTGGATCAGCCAAGTATGTTAAGTTCAGATGTGACATGTGCTTTTCACAAGATTTAGAAAGCTAACTTACTGTAATAGAAATACACTTTTGCTGTTGTCATTAAAGCATGACTGGACAGATATACTAAGCATTTTCACACAGACCCTTTGGGGTAAATTTCCAATACCATACTGAATGGTTGAGATATGTGGCTATCTGTTGTTGAATTTTCAGCTAAAAGCTAAGGGGCTCATTTTAGAAGCCCTAGTCATGCTTTGGACATCTGAAAGCGGGAATAGAGACTTCAGAGCCATTTTAGAAGCTGGGTGTGAGGACGTCCGAATCTGAACAGGGGCATGAATACAGATTGGCCAGGGCATCCCCTGGAACCAGGATACCCCCTTCAACCAGGACATCCCCTCCTGAGCACATAAATATAATGGACATCTGGCATCATGTCTAACTTTAGACCTGCTGTGAGGCACGACCAGCAATGAACAAGCATCTGAAAAATCCTCATTGTAGCCAAAAAAACATCCAGAGAGCGTAGAGAAGAAACCACTCTATTATCCCCAGTACTCAGCACAATTTCAACTACAGCAGTAGCAGGGTTTGAATGTTTGCTGCTCTTTTCCTAGCCAACTACTCTAACCATCAGATTATTCTAGATATTTCAGTTCTGTAGTACAGTTCTGGGGATGTCTAAGTAGACGTCCCCACAGACATCCATATCGGCACATCCAGGTTTGTGAAATCACGTCCTCACCTGGTAGTGCCTGCACTTTTTTCAGCCATTCTGGCTTGGATGTCCCAGATTGCACTTGGATGTCCCTTGTAAAATTCCACTCTAATATGCATAAGCTGAAGATTTCTTTTAGAATCTTACTCAGTTTTCTTTTTGTTAGAGTTGGAGAGAGACAAGTCTCCGCTTTTTCACGATTCCATATGCAGACTAGATGCCCAGAAATCTAACCCAGCTTTTCCAAAAACAATACTGTTTCTTCAGGGAGGTTATTTGGCACCTATTTCTGCACAGAAAATGCAGTTTTATGTCCAAACAACTTCTAAAATGTTCTTCTAAGCGGCTTAGTGAAAAGCATAGATTTGAGGATCTACTCGCCGAACACCAGGGACAATGTTCACTAAACCACACTAACCTTTAGCACAGGGTTTGCCACTCACTAAGTATGCTACACTGTTAGCATGAGGCTCCCCCAGTAGACATCCATTGCTAACCAGGTAGTGCATGATTGGGCTGGGATTGTGCAGGTTAGGGGTGTAATGTGGGTGTTCATGGTGTGTCTTTGTTAGTGCAGGCATAATGGGCGTGTGCTAACCACAAATGTTGCCATTAGTGTGAATGCACGTAATCCCACTCAAGGGGCAATGGCACGCCCGCCTGTGTTCTGGTTAGAGTAGTGCAGCCCATTACCAAACACGCTAACAATAGGGGGACAGGCACACAGGCCCCCAAAGGTCCCCACACTAGCTTTGTAGGTCAAACAAATGCTGACGGTGCACCATAAGAACATATAAGAACATAAGATATGCCATACTGGGTCAGACCAAGGTCCATCAAGCCCAGTATTCTGTTTCCAACAGTGGCCAATCTAGGTCATATGTACCTAGCAGTTTTCCCAAGGGACACAGGTTCCACAATGCTTGTATTGGTTCAAGCATTGATATTCTGGGTCCCTTCTTAATAATGGTTTATGGACCTTTCCTCCAGGAACTTGTCCAAACCTTTTTTAAACCCAGCTACACTAACAGCCTTTACTACATCCTCCGGTAACAAATTCCAGAGTTTGATTACACATTGAGTGAAAAAATATTTTCTTTTATTAGTCTTAAATAGTTTACCCTGTAGCTTCATTGCATGTCCCCTAGTCTTTCTATATTCTGATAAGGTAAACAATCGATCTACGTTTACCCGTTCCACTCCGTTCATTAATTTATAGACTTCTATCATATCTCCCCTCAGCCGTCTCTTTTCCAGGTTAAAGAGTCCTAACCTTTTTAGCCTTTCTTCATAGGAGTATCCTTCCATCCCCTTTACCATTTTGGTGGCTCTTCTCTGAACCTTTTCTAAAATCGCTATATCCTTTTTAAGATACGGCGACCAGAATTGCACACAATATTCAAGGTGCGGTCTCACCATGGAATGATATAGAGGCATTATAATATCTTTTGTTTTATTTTCCATTCCTTTCCTTATCATACCTAGCATTCTATTTGCTCTCTTGGCCGCTGCTGCACACTGGGCCGAGGGTTTTAACATGGTATCCACAATGACGCCTAAATCTTTTTCCTGGGAGGTAGTTCCTAATGTGGAACCTTGCATCGTGTAACCATAGTTTGGGTTGTTCTTCCCTAGGTGCATAGCCTTGCACTTGTCCACATTAAATTTCATCTGCCATTTTGATGCCCAGTCTTCCAATTTATCAGGATCCTCTTGCAATTTTCCACAATCCTCTTGGGTTTGTTTGTTTTTTTTATTATTATTTATTTATGCAATTTTGCAATGAAAGACCAAGCAAATGCTTGTACAGAAATACACCACTGCACACAAGAGAAATAACACACCATCAAATACAATAAAGAAAAAAACTTCCTTGATACGCAGGGTTCTTTAGCCCACAAAAAGGGGGACTGTAAGGAAAGCAATTAAGTGAGACCAGGTAAAGCCTCACAACATAACCTAGGAAATAATGTATTACAAACATCAAGAGGAAGGGCGCAGATCTGAGCATATTTACTATACATCGATTGATTATCCCATAGGTAAAGAGGTCAACAGCTGAGATGAAACAAACATAGAGAGGTCCTCAGGCTGGAGGAAAACATATTTCTTATCTCTAAAATAAACTATACGTTTACAAGGAAATCGAAGTAACATTATAGCACCAATTGAAAGAACACCAGGTCTCAATAGTAAAAAGGCTTTCCGCCTTTTTGGGTTTCTCTGGCTACATCAGGGAAAATCACAATTTTCTTACCCATAAATAATACAGAACGCTTCTTGAAATATAACTTTAGCAGCCAATCCCGATCAGAAGAAATTGCAAAGGTAACCAACAGAGTGGAAACCTTAATATCAGCTTCATCAAGTGTGTCTGCTCTGAAAGACCCCAAATCCACATGAACCCCACGTTTACCCATAGGGAGAAAATATGCTTTAACAACCGATGGGACTAAATTCTCAGGCACAGACAAAGTTTCTTGGAGATATTTTTTAAACAGTTCAACGGGGGTAAATCCCGGAGCCATGGGAAATTTGATAACCGGACATTAGACGCCCGAACAGCATTTTCCAGGTTCTCCAATTTCCCACGCATGATAACATTATCTTTCACAATTGAATCAGACAGTACCGATAATTAAGAAACTTTTTGATCACCTGTATTCATCTTCTCACCAAACTCAGTCAAATCTCCCTTAATCCCATCCGTTGCTCCTTCCAACTTCTCCAGATGCTGGGAAAAGACTACCATCTGATGATATACAACAGTGGAAAGCTGTGAAATCACCTCCCAGATGGATTCCAACGAGAAAACCTTCGGGCGCTGCAAAAGAATCCCTGAAGGTAAATCAGCAAAAGCCAAGGAACTCCGAAGAGCCGAGACCCCCTGCTGGAACAATGGAACCTCCGTCTCCGAAACCTGCTGTCCAACTAAATCCACTGCCCCTACCACCAAAGGGGCTGCTCCGAGAGTCTGACCAAGCGAGGCCCGCGACGGCAAGCCAGCTCCAATATCTTCCGGGTGAGCTGACTCACTCCTCGCGAGAAGAGACACCGTAGAAGTCAGACGCTGAGGAGACGGTCGATCATCCGGGAAGAGGGACACCTCCAAGGCTAGGCACGCCGGGTCTACCTCCACCGGCGGCACAACGCCTTCACGAATCTCCCCTTTCTGCTGCTCAGATAGGTGAACAAAACGGTCCATCGGACCAGAGGAAACGGCAGGCACAGGCTCCGCAGGCAGGACCTTGCGCTTGCCCTTACGCTTAGGCATATTCAGAGGAAACCTCACGCCCAATCCTCTTGGGTTTTAATAACTTTAAATAGTTTTGTGTCATCTGCAAATTTGATAACCTCACTCGTTATTCCACTTTCCAGGTCATTTATGAATATGTCAAAAAGCAGCGGACCCAGCACAGATCCCTGGGGTACACCACTATTCATCTTTATCCATTGGGAAAATTGGCCATTTAGCCCTACCCTCTGCTTTCTATCTTTTAACCAGTTCCTGATCCACAATAGTACACTGCCTCCTATCCCATGACTCTTTAGTTTTGCCAAATGTCTCTCATGAGGGACCTTGTCAAAGGCTTTCTGAAAGTCCAGATACACAATATCAACTGACTCACCTTTGTCCACCTGATTATTCACTCCTTCAAAAAAACTTAACAGATTAGTAAGACGAGATCTTCCTTGTCTAAAGCCATGTTGGCTGTCTCCCATTAGGTCATGACTATCTACATGCTGAGTAATTTTATTCTTTATGATGGTTTCTACCATTTTTCCCGGTACTGACGCCAGGCTCACCGGTCTGTAGTTTCCCGGATCACCCCTGGAACCCTTTTTAGAAATTGGTGTTACATTGGCGATCCTCCAATCTTCAGGTATTAGAGATGATTTTAATGATAGTTCACAGATTACTAATAGCAGGTCTGCAATCTCATATTTCAGTTCTTTCAACACCCTTGGATGTATACCATCCAGCCCAGGTGATTTGCTACTCTTCAGTTTATCTAATAGTTGTAATACATCTTCCCGATGTATCGATATTTCCTTCAATTCTTCCGCACCTTTAAATACCACTTCAGTCATGGGTAACATCCCTACATCTTCCTCCGTAAAGACCGAAGCAAAGAATTCATTCAGTCTCTCCGCTATCGCCTTGTCGCCTCTTAGTGCTCCTTTAACCCCTTTATCATCTAATGGACCAACTGACTCTCTCACAGGTTTTTTGCTAAGAATGTACTTGAAAAGGTTTTTACTTCGCATTTTTTCTTCCGCAGCAAGCTTCTTCTCAAATTCTCCCTTTGCCTGCCTTATCATTGCCTTGCATTTGTCTTGCCAGTGCTTGTGCTGTTTCCAGGTTTCGTCGTTTGGCTCTTTTTTCCATTTCCTGAAAGATGCTTTTTTGGCAACAACAGCCTCTCTGACCTCACCTTTAAACCATGCTGGCAGTTTTTTGGACTTCCTTCCACTTTTCTTAAAGCGTGGGATACAGCTGGTCTGGGCTTCCAAGATAGTATTTTTCAACAACAGCCAAGCCTGATGTACGTCTTTAACCTTTGCAACTGCTCCTTTTAGTTTTTTCTTAACTGTTTTCCTCATTTTATCATAGTCTCCTTTTCGAAAGTTAAAAGGTAGTACTGTGGATTTCCTTACTATCCCTCCTCCACTAATTAAATCAAAGGCAATCATGCTATGATCACTATTGTCAAGTGGCCCCAACAACCTTATCTCTTGCACTAGATCTGGTGTTCCACTAAGGACTAGGTCTAATATGGCTTCCCCTCTGGTCGGTTCATGAACCAGCTGCTCCAAGAAGCAGTCATTTATTTCATCTAGGAACTTTATCTCCCTAGCATGTCCTGACATGACACTGACCCATTCGATACCGGGGTAGTTGAAATCACCCATTATTATTACTGCACTGTAACGTTTGTTAGCTTCCTTGATTTCTTTGAACATTTCATCATCCATTTGGTCATTCTGGCCAGGCGGTCGATAGTACACCCCCACTGCCATCGCCTTCCCCCTTTTACATGGAATTTCAATCCATATAGATTCTACATCAGATTTTGTTTCCTGCAAAACTTTAATCCTTTCTGACTCAATGCCCTCTCTAACATAGAGAGCAACCCCTCCACCAATTTGATCAGCTCTATCATTACAATATAGTTTGTATCCAGATATCACAGTGTCCCACTGGTTGCCCTCCTTCCATCATGTCTCTGATATTCCAATCATATCTAACCTTTCATTTAGTGCTATATATTCTAACTCTCCCATCTTATTTTTTAGACTTCTAGCATTTGCATACAAGCATTTTAGAGAATGTATTTTATTCATATTAGTTTGGCTATTGTTAGACATGGGTAATTTGGGACCTTTAAGCTCTGTCTGCTCCATACTTGAGGGCATTTGGGCTAGTTTACTCTTGTGTGGAACCTCTCTGCTTTTGATAGTATCGTTCAAAGATACATTCTTCCGAACCATCCGCTCTTGGGCGACTGTCGGCTTTCCCCTAATATCTAGTTTAAAAGCTGCTCTATCTCCTTTTTAAAGGTTAATGCCAGCAGCCTGGTTCCATCCCGGTTAAGGTGAAGCCCATCCCTTCGGAAGAGCCCCTCCTTTCCCCAGAATGTTCCCCAGTTCCTAACAAATCCAAAACCCTCATCTCTGCACCATTGTATCATCCACGCATTGAGACTCCGGAGCTCTGCCTGCCTTTTGGGTCCTGCGCGTGGAACAGGAAGCATTTCGGAGAACGCTACCCTGGAAGTTCTGGATTTCAACTTCCTACCTAAAAGCCTAAATTTAGCCTCCAGAACCACCCTTTAATAAACATGTCCCCAGATGAATTGTGGAGTTCGGTTGAAAAAAGGCCCATTTCTCAGTCTCTTAGCTTATCTGTAAATATCATCTGAACCTCCCCAGTCCCACTAAATCCCAACAGTAAAAAGTGAATTCTTTCCTAGTTCTTTCAAAATCCCAATGTAAACCTTTTTTTATTTTTTTAAAGTACTTTTTATTAAGCAATAACGGGACTAACAGAGAAAAAGTACAGATTTAGCCAACTGTAGCAAAATACAGACACAAATAAAGAAGAACATCTCAAGCATTGCCACAATTTCAAAACAGAGGGGGGGCGTACCCACCAATAAGAAAAAAGGGGTTAGCTTTAAACATCTGAATAGAAGCCCCACTAAGTACACACACCCCTAATGGCAAAAGCAAATGACTATAGAAGAGAACAAAAAAAACAGAAACATGGCAATGGAGCATACTGTATGAATACAGTCCTGTCCAATACTCCCCCCCCCCCTCCCCAAACGGTTGCCAACCCCTTCCTCCCTCTCCCCATATTGAGTCTGCATTTCTTCTTTAGCGTCAAACTACAAGAAATTCAGCTGGCAGATAAACATAATGCAGAACCACAGTAATGCTCAAACACAAAAATCAAAACTGCACAGTCATCATCGATGGCAGATGGGTCACTACTTATTTACTTAGGTTATATAAGGTTCCCAAACCTCTTGGAAGTTAAGAGTCTTGTCCCTTAAAAGAAAAGTATGTCTCTCCATAACATATAGGTCAGAGATTTTCCGCAGCCACTCAGATTTAGTAGGAGGTACAGCTGCCTGCCAATTGCAAGCAATGACACAATGTGCTGCTAACAAAAGGCATCTTATCAGGTGCTGGGTATTTCTGGAGCCCTCCTCAACATTCTGTGCTCCCCAAACCATTATCTCATATTTAAGCAGGAGCAGG
This sequence comes from Ichthyophis bannanicus, assembly GCA_033557465.1. Taxonomy (NCBI): domain Eukaryota; kingdom Metazoa; phylum Chordata; class Amphibia; order Gymnophiona; family Ichthyophiidae; genus Ichthyophis; species Ichthyophis bannanicus. Next base: position 85,108,805 of record CM066032.1, on the reverse strand, counting down.
ACACCCAAAATCAGTCGAATCATCTCTAGGACCTCCGCCCAGAAGGTTTAGATGCCCAATAGAGGCTTGAAACACCTGCTCAATTTCGGAGGGAGTCCTCAGCAGGGTCTCTGCGGCTTGTAGCCCTTGAATAAAGTGATACAACTGGAAATACTGAAAGTTATTTAATATACAGACATGAACTTTTTTCCCCTCCAACAAACCCAAAATAGACAAGGATCATAAACAGGAATGTGCTCTTTCGAACTCCTGCCCCATCAACCTGACAAAGCTTTGCAACAGCAAGAGTGTGAAGAGTGTGTAGAATGGAAAAAAAACCCACCACCTTGTAGAACACTCTCCAGAAGCATCACAAAGCCCCTAAAAAAACATGGGACTCTACCGTAGAAGGCAACTCGGCAGAAGGGAGAAAAACATATGCCGACAAGGGGAGCGGTTTCACCCAGTGCGCTTTAAGCTGCACCCATGCTGGGCCCTCTCTGAAAAATTCCAGCAATGGATCACCCTTAGGCAGGCACTTCAATAATAGGCTAAAATATCCAGCAACCCTGTCCCTCCACATTCTCTGGTTATAGACAGCTTATCCATTGTAATCCAGGGAGTTTTCTCCTGCCAAATAAATTTGGCAAATGATTGGCACACCTTCTTGAAAAAGGAGTAGGCAGCTTAATTGGAACTTGTATGAACAAAGAAGTGAGTTTTGGCAGGACGAACATATTGATTACGTTAATGCGCTCTAACCAAGAAAGAGCTTGGTCTTGCCACTGCTGCAACTCTACACTAATGGAGTCTTGGAGTACCATGTACTTCAGCCAGAATAATTAAGATAGTTCCTTGGATATCATTACTCCTAAATACCTAAACTCTGTGCCAACTGAAATTCCATTGAAAACACACAATCTGCCCTCATTGAGGGAGGCATTCTGCATAGTAATAACACCGATTTCTGAAAACTAACTGTATACCTAGACAGCATCCCAAAAGAACATATTTCCTGCAATAAGAGGGGCAGTGTTACTGCCAGATCCGTAACATACAAGGATATACTATGATACTGGCCCCCAATACAAATATTTGATGCCTGGGCCCTCTCATGTAAAAGACACACAAAGCGTTCAATAGCAAGAGTGAATAATAAGGGGAAAATGAGACATCTCTGCCTTGTCTCTCTACCTAAAGAAAAGCAAGGTGACAGGTGGTCATGAACTAGGACAGTGGCTATCTGTATCAAACTACAAAAGGCAGACCCAAAATCCAAACCCTTTAAAATGGCAAACAGGTAAGGACACTCGATATTATCAAATGCCTTTTCAGCATCTAATGATAAAACTGTGTATGGTGCTTCCTGTTCTTGTACTGCTTGAAGGACATTTACCACCCGGTTTACATTGTCCGCCCCATATCAACCCTTTATGAATCCCATTTGGTCAGAGTGAACCCGCTGCTGAATAATGTCCTCAATCCTGAAGCTTTAGAATTTCAGTCAGTAATTTATAATCTGTATTCAGCAGTGACATGGGTCTATACCTGCTGTAAAGGTCCTTCCCTTCCTTGGGAATAACGGAAATCAGGACCGTACCAAGCTAGAAATGCATCCTGTGCCACTGTTGAAGCTGGTGCCCCTCCACCCAGTCACATTCAGTAATTCACTTTTTTGAGTTTCCTGGAAGTCCAGTGATGGTATCAGTGCCCCCTTCTGAGCATGAACCCTGTGTGGCCAGACCACTTGCATGGCCTTTAGTATGGCCCTGATGGAAATAGTAGCTTCATAGAAGCGCAGACGTTGTTGTGTCAGGATGTTATTGAATACATCCACTAAAACCGGCTTAATCTGGTAGCACTTGCATTTATTCAATTCAGCCTGTAAAAATCACCTCAGTCTTGCTCAATGGCCTATTCAACAACTGCACCTAAGATGTTGTCATCTGCAGCAGACTGAGCTGTCTAATCCAGTCCTCAATATGCAAAAGCAGTTGAGAAAGTTGTGAGAAATACAGTTGCCTACAGAAACTTGCACATGCGCCCAGTATATAAAATTACCCTCAAAGTATATTTATCTTTCTCTTTGTTTATATGAAAATAACTTGTCAATTTAGACCTCAAAAAAGAAACAAGTTGAAAAGTGTACACTTGCAGTGTAACACAATGTTGTGTTTCCCCCATTTGCAGAATCAAGCATGAAGGGGGTACATGTGTGTGTGTGTGTGTCATGGGGAGTGTCGAGAGGTGTGTGTGTGCACTTGTGCAGTCATAGGGAGTTTTGGAGCATTAGTGTGTGTTAGCACGTGTTTCTGCATATGTGACTTGACGGCTCTGTGGCAGGGACTGTGTGTACATATGTATGTTAATGTGTATGGTGGGGTGTGTTTTTGTGTACAAGGGTTGTGTCGTTGGCAGTATGCCTGAGTGTTGGAACGTGAGTGTTTATGTTCACTTCCCCCTGACATTCTTTACCAACTCCTTGTCCCTCCCACCTTCTTGCACTATTCTCCTTACTTTCCTTTACTACCTCTCTTGCACTCTCCCTCTTCCCCTGCTATCCAACCTTGCACTCTCTCAGGCCCTTCACCCCCTCTCTTCCTTCCCCTCTCCCTTAATGCACTCACCGTCTCATCTCCTTTAACCCTACCCCTTCCCTTAAGCACCTATTTACACATGTACTAGATCCATAGCACATGCATTTTTCAAGGGGGTCTTATTAAGGGCATGTTTGAGGTGGAACAAAAAAGATACCTTCTCTATTTTAACCAGTTCCTGATCCACAATAGTAAACTGCCTCCAATCCAATGACTTTTTAATTTGGACAAGAGTCTCTCATGAGGGACCTTGTCAAAGGCTTTCTGAAAATCCAGATACACTATATCGACCGTCTCATCTTTGTCTATTAAGACAAGACCTTCCTTGTCTAAAGCCATGTTGGCTTTCTCCCATTAAACCATGACTATCTACATGTTCAGTAATTTTGTTCTTTATAGTGGTTTCTACCATTTAGCTTGGTACTCGCATCAGGTTCATTAGTCTGTAGTTTCCCAAATCGCCCCAGAACCCTTTTTAAAAATTGGCGTTTATTGGTCATTTGCCAATCTTCAGGTATTATAGATCATTTTAACGATAGTTCACATATTACTAATAGTAGGTCTGCAATCTTATATTTCAGTTCTTTCAAAGCTTTTGGATGTATACCATCCGGTCCAGTTAATTTTAGTTTATCAAATAGTTGTAATACATCTTCGTGGTTTATCAATATTTCTTTCAATTCTTCTGATGCATTAACTTTAAATACCATTTCAATCATGGGTAACTTCCCTACATTTTCTTCAGTAAAGACCAAAGCAAATAATTCATTCAGCCTCTCCACTATGGCCTTCCCTTCTTGGTGCCCTTTTACCCCTCTATCATCTAATGGTCCAACTGACTTGCTCACAGGTTTTTTGTTACGAATGTACTTGAGAAAGATTTTATTATGCGTTTTTGCTTCCATGTCAAGGGGGGGGGGGGATTCAAATTCTCTTTGCCTGCCTTATCAATGCCTTCTATCTAACTTCAGAGTGCTTGTTTCTAGTTTTCATCATTTGATTCCTTTCCATTTACTGAAAGATGCTTTTTTGGCTACAATAGCCTCTTTGACCTCACCTTTAAGCCATGCTGGTAGTTGTTTGGGCTTTCTTCCACTTTTCTTGAAGTGTAGAATACAGCTGGTCCAAGATAGTATTTTTAAACAATGCCCATGCTAGGTGTAAATCTTTAACCTTTGCAATTGCTCTTTTTATTTTTTCTTAACTATTTTCCTCATTTTATCATAGTCTTCCTTTTGAAAGTGAAAATGTATTACAGTGGATTTCCTTGTTGTCCTTCCTCCATTTGTTAAATCAAATGTGATCATCCTATGAGCACTCTTGCCAAGTGGCCCCAGTACCCTTATCTCTTGCATCAGATTTTGTGTTACACTAAGGACTAGGTCCAAGATGGCTTCCTCTCTTATTGGTTCATGAACCAGCTGTTCCAAGAAGCAGTCATTTGTTTCATATAGAAATTTTATCTCCTTAGCATGTCCGGCCATGACTCTTAGCTCTAACAACATACTTCTGGGGGCTTTGCATCTACTTCAACCTGTTTACCTTCACAATAGATTTGCTTGGAATTTCACTTACACAGAGGCTTAAGTAAATTGTGAGTTCTAAAATCAATAAGTACTTTCACCTTTCCACTCCTCTAGAGATTAATGCAAACTTGGCATAGTACCTAGTAGGATTGTGCACAGGCAAAAAAAAACCTCAGGTTTTTTTTTTCACAAATTGTTTTTTTATTTTGGGGTGATTTTTTCCAGTTAGTTTTACACATTAATTTTAGTAAGAAATTTCTAGTGTGCACTAAATTGATTTATCATGCACCAGAAAATGAATTAAGACACAATAAATTTATTAATATGTGTTAAAACAATTTAGCATGCACTAAATTTTTTAAGGTGCACTAACTAACCAAGCGTGCACTAATAAATGCACACCTCTAGGTCCTGGCTTATTATGTATGCAATTAGGATAGAAAACAGCACAGTAAGAACAACTTGACCAGTGTTCTATTAATATAAACTGGAGCAGAGTAAAAAGAGTCAACACTTTCCACAGAGCCTGCTTACTTGTTATAAAGTACTAATACCATGCTTGTCCCCAAGATTTGTATTTTACATGTGTTTATAAGGAAATGTTGCATTCAATAGATTACTTGCAACTGTCTTACCAGAAGGGAGGATTATACCTGAAAAGCAACAGGGTCAGGAGAGATGATGATTTATAAGGTTCATGTACATAGGCATTCACACCCACCACCTTCCATTCACACACACTCCACAAAACATAAATAGAACCTACTGGACTGAGTACTTGGCAAAAACCATTGTCCGTAGCTTTAATATTCCATCACAATAGCACTTGTCAATAACATAATTCATCAAATTCCATCAATAGCTCATCAAATGTGCAGGCTAGACTGTGACATCCTAGCCCAGCATTGTCTATCATCCTAGAACTCTCCTCCCCCCACCCCAGCCTGTGGTGATGCCAGGCTGAAGCCAACATCCAACTGTATCAGCCTTCATTGAGACTGGTACCACATATGTCCAACATCCCCTGTCTCTTTATCTGCTCATGCAGGTATAAAATAATTATAGGAGGGGAGGTCCCCAACCCTTCAACACCGCCAAGAGCGGAAATTGCTAACAGCATGTCTCTGCCCCTCTCCCCCCCCCCCTTCCAAGCTGCAGCCAGAAAAGCCTTACTGCATCCATCCAAAACATCTTGAATGGAACTAAGAAAAATATCAAGACCAATATCCAGCAGATGAACTCCATCTGAGTGAAACAAGCTTGGATAATCAGCAGAAATTAAGTCATGAGCAACACAAGCCAATTTAATAAAATCACACATTTGGAAACTTCGGCCGAAGGACATTTTGCCAAAACCGCAGAGGCAAAATCTGGAACCAAATAAGAGTCGCCAATGGGAAATATCAACGAATTAAGAAAAAATTCCCACTTTATCTGTCGAATAAGGTCAACCATGTTTATCTCACAAAGGTCATTACTGCCTAGATGAACAAAAATACAGTGTGGATGATTATACTGGCGAGCCTCTAGTAACCGTGGAATCAGTTGAGCCCCCTAGCGCATCCTTTTCAGGTCCATCCACTGCACCAGGATGCCGTCCTTAGCCAGGCCAACATTCAGATCCCACTTGGATTCTGTTGCTCTCTTCTGAGCCAAAAAAATGAACGAATGCCCACACATCCACAGCAAGAATTCAGTCTTTCCCGAACCTGAAGAAGCAGCTGGAGGAAAACCAAGTATCCCTAATTACCATAAGTGCTTCTTATAAATGTTAGACTGCCAATGATCCACCCTCTGAATCTCCTGCACAGAAAGGCCCTGCAGTGCTGCAAATGTGGCAGTGCCAATATGAAAAGAATGTGTTCTAAATTATCCCAGGTGAAAACCCGCAGCCTCCAAACCCCTTTTTAAAATGATAGTAAACTGGAACCGAGTCAGGATTGTGGTTCACATGACACAACCAAAAAGGCCACCTGCAGGGCAACAAGCTAAAAAGGCATGAGCACAGTGGACTGGGCAGGAATTAAGCACAGGAAACCATCTCAGATGAACCCTCAGCTGTGAGTGGTAAACAAAAAACCACAGTCAACTGCTGAAATACCTCCAACAATCTGGCACACTCTCCTGTGCCAACCGGCACCACTACCAAGAAATCATTCAAGTAATGGACCAAAGAATCAGAATTGCGGCTTGCAGAAATGCCCAATGAATAAAGGAAGAAAAGGCTTCAAAGCAGGCACAGGACACAGAACATCCCATAGGCATGCATTTATCCACATAGTCCTGCCCCCAAAAATGAGAACCAAGGAGATGAAAGGAGCTAGGATGGATAGGGAGCAACTGAAAGGCCGACTCCAGATCCGTCTTTACCATCAAGGCATCATGCCCCGCCCTCCAAAGGAGCTCAACCGCTGAATCAAACGAAGCATATTGAACAGGAAAAAGAGCTGGGTCAATAAAATCATTCATACTGCACCCAGCTGGATGCGACAAATTATGAATCAGCCTAAACTTTCCCGGCTCCTTGTTCGGCACAATACCCAAAGGTGACACCAAAAAAAATCTGGCAAAGGAGGATGCTCAAAGGGTCCTGCATTCTGTTCAGCTCAAGCTCCTTCTGCAGATTCTCAGTCTCTACCTCCTGCAAATGCTGACCCGAAGGAGCATTCCGTAACCAACCACTCAGAGGTGAGCTACAGAAAGGAATAACAAACCGCTCCCTTAACAATCAAGCTGCATGCACATCAGGGTAACCACTAAATAAATACTCCAAAGCAGGCCCGTACCTAGCCCTGTGCAAGTGGTGCAGCCACACAGGGCGCAAAGGCTTAAGGGACGCCTTTGAGCTGTCTTCCGTTGCCTGCCACCATCACGTTTTCTTCTCTCAGCAACGGCAGGCAATGGCAGGACAGCTAAAATGTGCCCCTTAAACCTTCTCATCAAGAGCAGAGAGGGACAGATCTGCTTAACATGCCAGCGACTTGCACATCGGGCACGCCTCTTCTCTCCCACCGTGGGGGGGGGGGGGAGTGCCTGATGTGCAAGTCAAACAGGGCGCGATCTTCCCTCGGTACGGCCCTGCTCCAAAGCAACCACATTAATGGGCTAGGGCGCTTTGTCCAGGGTGGGCAGGCCTGCAAGTCTGATCTGCCCACCTCTGAGTGATCCTCCCCATGCATGAAACACCAAAAGGCTGGGTTTCCACCACCCCTACATATGGAACATCAATGTTTGAAATGACAGAGAGGTCACTCACAACTGACCTATTGAATTGAAAATAGGCATTGTCAACTCCCTGGCTCCGAAAGCCACCCAGATTTTGAAAAATCCCCCCCCCCCCCACCACCACCACCACCACCACCCATAGACCCCACAGACCTATCCCTCTCACCACCACTCCTCCCATCCACCCCTGGAGCCCAACCTCCCCAAGAAACCCCAGCAGCAAGCCCAGGTGCCAAAACCACCCCTATTTTCTAAAGAGTAGACCAACCAGGAGTCATCTCAGCCAACCAAATATCCACATTCCGAAACCCCCAAGCATCAGATTTAGCCAAGCTCTTCCAAAAACTGCTTATCATAGTTGAGCCAAGTCCAACTACCGTAGGTCTTATAGGCTCTCAAAACCACATCCGAATATCACAACAAGCTCGGGTACAGAGTAGGCTTAGCCCCAGCCAGTATGGAGGAAAAGTCATGGAACACAAGCAGCCAATTAAAAATCATCTTAAGAACCTTCAAACACCCTTTGTTAGTCTCCTCCCTAGTACTCTCACCATTTTGTCTTATCACCAATCTCTTGACTGTGAGCCAACAGAGAAAAAATATCTATATATTTACCACGTAACACCTTAGCCCACAACTTACACAAAATATGATAATACGGAAGTGCAATCAAACTTCATCTGTGCTCACTATGCAGCATGTGAGGATCTGTGCCTGAGCAACCCTCACCCAGGTCCCTAGCAACAGGCTCTAGCAAGCCAGATCCATATGAAGCACCCGACTGCTCTTCCGACTCAGAATCAGCAGAAGGGGAAGAGTCTGAAGAATCCCAAGAGTTAGAGGTATCTCAAACCTGAACTGCCGACTCATTAACTGACCAGCACAAGCGCTTCTCCATACACATGCGACTCACCACCCAATGCAAATTCTTTAAAAATATCCTATCCCTCAACAAGGGTACAAGCAACCTGTCATACTTGCCCATTTGCTCACCCCATCCCAAAGTACTGTGCGCAAGAACAGGAGCGTCCTCAACCCCAGGATACCGACCTGCAGTCCCAGAAGCAGGAGCAGTCCTTTGCAGGCTCACATCACTAGAACACTGATCCCCACTACATCCCGGCTGCTGCTCCTTGGTAAGTGTCCAGGTGCACACTATCCCACTGATCACCCAAAACCACAGCAGGGGTATCTGCTTTACCCCAGCTCGAATACCGACCAGCTCCCATGGTACCAGCAGCACCCTTACCCATTTTAGAAGGCCTTGATCTGACCACCACCACCATAGAGGCCTCCTCAATCAGGAAAACTGGCTGCTTAACCAGTCGCTGAGAAGAACCCCGCACTGGCTGGACATGAGCTTTGCCCCCCTTTGATTTTTGCAGAACCATCCTGAGCAAAGACTAAAACAACCTACACAACTCACAAAGCGTCAGGAAAGAAAAGAACCTCCCCCCTCATCACCAATCAAACCCAAAGCACACAAAAAATATGCCAAAAAAAACTAATGAGTAAATGAACCCCCTCCCCAAAACCCACAGAGGAAAGTTCCACCCAAAAGCAGGCCCAGCAAAGCACCAACAACAATGAACCAAACTAGCAGTAGGACCCAGCAGCCCCTAAACAAAGTTAAGTGAACAAGAGAAGAAAACCACCCTCCTTTCCAAACAAAGGAAAGAATAGAACAGAAAATAGAAGCAGTAAAAAGGTCGTCCCCTCCCCCCCTCCCCCCCCACCACAGTCCTGCTGGCAAGCAGATACAACGTAAAGAAGCACCAATTCAATGCTGCAAAGACGGCACCCTGACGATATGAACAAGCAGTCAGAGCCAATGAGACCGCCTGACCTACCTGACAGGGCAGTGGAAGCTGCCATCATAAAGAAAAAAATAGCAGGATAAAGAAAAGCTCCCTGTCAGCCTCCAACCCTGCACCGAACAACACTTGACGAGCTGCTGGAGCCTCAGCTTGCCAAAACACAAGCGATGTGAGTGAGTCTGCACAGTACTGCAATCCCTCACTCACTTCTTGCCAAACAGAACTCAAAACAACTCGCGCCACCCAGAGCACCCCCTCCCTGAAGTGAATAGAATGTAAAGTGTGGGGCTCAGTCATGTTACTAGCCCCATTCACAGTTCACCTGGACGGAGGGGAGCTGGGGCTCTATTTTGTTTCATGCATTCATCTATCTTCCATGCTCTTTTGCTTTAATGATTTCCCCTTCTCTTACCTATTGCATAACTTTAGATTTAGGTAACTATAGTTAGGTCAAGTAACAAGATGGCTGGATAGACAGAAGCCCTCACAAGAACCACCACTGATTTATATGGGGCAACCCTCAGATTTCCAGTATATTTACAAGTGTGTTGGGGTGTGTTTTGCTTTATTTCTATCTTCCATTGTGCAGATGTATATGCTTGCATTTATTTTTACATTCAGAATTTGTGATATGGTTTTTTTTCTAAATACTTTGCATTTTTCTACAGTAATCTAGATGTGTGTCTAGATTTACATCACATTACCTATTGCAGTCTCTTTTTTGCTCAGTCATGTGGGTGAGGGAAAGATTAATAATGCACACTGAATCTGGACTATCTGAAAATAAATAAAGAACTCTGCCTTTAACAAAAGCTTTGAACAACTCTCTGAGAAATGTATAAAAGCAACCAATTTAGGAAGGTTTAAATGAAAAAAAAATAGAACACTTCCTCCACCTTGGATTCAGAGTTGGCATTTAAGCATTATCCAAATGAAGCCCCTGGCAGGGTAAAACCTACCAGCCAGGTTGGGGTTGACAAACCTTTTTGGCACAGCTTTTCTTCAATATGGAGCATTTTAAATGAGATAAGTTGGATGTTTTTCCTTAATGATGATTTGATTATATGTTTTGCAATATGAAATATTTTACAATAGAAGCATGCTATGGAACAATGATAAAAAGTTAAGCCAACGTGTTTTTATACACACCTTGTGAAGAAATTTGAGCTACTTTGCTTCTATTAGTAATTGTCAATTTACAAGGTTTCCTGTAATTTATGTGGTGTAACTTTGATCCACATGATAGTCTCTTGTTTATTCGTATTGGGCTGACCAAAAATTTCTACATCGGGATTTGCAGCTATTCCCTGACACATAGAGAGTTTTAAAAAGTGCTCATTTGGCCAGTCTTCTACAAGAGGGATTATAGGCATTATCCTTCTTAATCCCCCTCAAATTGAAAATAAATAAAGATTGCAGTCTCTGTGTCGAGTGGGCTCTGTTGATTTTTCCCGTGTAGATTTTTAAAAAGGCTCCTCCCGCTCTATGAGGCCAATTCTGTAGATGCACGTCTGGGCCATCTGGACATCCAGAAATCCAGACGGCCTGGAGATGCATCCAATTCTGCTCCTGCGGGGGCTAGACATCCCCACGGCAGCAGAATTGCAGCATAGGGCCTGGATATCCAAGCCATGCCTCGATTCTGGCACCCCAGATGTCCAGAGCCCTGCTCGTCTAACAGCCTGGCTCCTGCATAGAGTGCGGTGCCGTGGCATCCTGTTGCCATAGCACCATGGCTCCATGCAGGAGCCCCGATTACCTGCACTGCACAAAATGACCTGTTCCCCACCGCTTGACGCCCGATCGGGCCCTCCTGAGGCCAGGATAGGGTGGCGGGGAACCCCCTGCAGCCACCTACCTGGTTGTGGGGGCCTAGCGGTGCCATCCTCAGATGCCAGGGAGGAATAAGTCCCCCATCTATCCTGGTAAGCCCAAATGTACAGGGCTGTGTCCGGAATCGGCCCTGTACATCCGAGTTGTGCACCCCGCCCCAGCCACCCACTCTCCTCCCTGTCGCCGCCCCTGCCCGCCCCTGTCCAGAGCTCCACGTGCATCTCCTATGTACATGTGGGGAGCTTTGGGCAGTGAATAGGGGCCTGGGTGAATAGTGGGGATGTATGCCCAAATCAGATGTACATCTCGCTATTCGTCATTCAGAATGACCCCCTATGGAGGTCATTCTGAAAGTCAGGTTGCAAGGTTGCCCCACAAATCATCCATGCCCTATTCCCCCACCGGCTCTCCCTACACGTCCTGTGCATCAGGATAGGGAGCTCCAGCAGGGGCAGGAGGGGGCAGGATCGGGGATGAGTGGAGGCGGGCCAGCCTGGCAGCATGTATAGGGCTGATTCAGGACACAGCTCTGTAAGTTCTGCTAGGCCTGTTGGGAAATGCTGCTTATACCACCTCAGAGGTGATATAAAGCAGCGCAACCGAGAGGATTGAGGTAGCTGAGCCACCCCTGGGGCAGTGGATGGGTCCCCGCCGCCCGATTCAGGCCATGGCAGGGATTTGGAGGGCCAGAGCCACAAATGTCTGGTGCGCCTGTGGGGAGGACGTCCCCGCAGGCAGAAGGGGCACGCCGGGCCATCCTCAGGCCCGATTCTGGCTCCCATGGGAGCATTTTGTTCCAACGGACCAGAATCTGGTCCAAACATCCCCGTCTTCATTGGGGACGTCTGGACAGCCCGGACGTCCCCTTCCTGAGATTGAGCTCCATGTGTCTCCAAATATCCTTATATGTATCTTAAAACAGGCACCAATTTTTTCAGATTCTTTTCTAAAATACTAGTGGAACTATGTACATCTCAACCTCAGTGTTTCAATTGCAGTCTCCATGTACTATCTAAATTGTGTGTTTTAGTTTGTATAATTCATAGGTTAATGTTAAATTCATTTAGTGCACACTAAGGGGCATGTTTACTATAGATTAATGTATGTTAATGAAGTTAACGCATGCTGTCACTAAGCCCATAAAAAATAAAAGGGCTCTGGAACTTAACGCATGTTAGCTTCATTAACATGCATAAAACCTTTTAGTAAACATGCGAACTCTGCACTTACAGATGCAATCCTGCAAAGTTTTATTTATTTATTTATTTATTTAACATTTTTATATACCGCACTATTTATTATAGTCCCTGGAGTGATGAATATAATTTATCTGATCATTTCCTTTACCTGTTTTGGCCTTTTCAGGATAAATCTAAGCAGTTTTACTATAAATTTATTTGTATTTATTAATTTATTTGGCTACATTTTTATACCGCTCCTTCCAGTGATCAAGAGCGGTTTACATCATAACAATAAACTTTAACAGTAACAGTTGCATATAACAGGTTTAGAACTTTGTACATAGAATGGTTTAGTTGAGGGAAAAACCCTCAAACTATTTACAAATGCAATACAGAGCAGGTTCGCTGTAACTATTTACAATGTATTTACATTGTATTTACATTGTTGTTCATACTGGTTAGAAATGGGGTAAAAGCCATGTATTGTTTACACAACCATAAGAGAACCTTGTATTTATGCCGGACATGTGACTGTAAATGTTGTTGTACTTCAGTTTTCCTGTCATTGATATCCCAAATTTTCAGAGCCAAAGCAAGATGAAGACAAAGTTTCTGCAATCTCCGCTAAGAAAGGTAAACAAGATGAAATCAGGTTTCAAAATCCAGAAAATGTAAAGGGTCTTTTACCAACGGGTGCTAGTTGGCAGTGTTTTGGTGCACGCTGAAGGTGCACTGGGACATGTACAGGGCCATGGCAGTGTGGGAATATTCCCGGGCTCACTGTGCAACCTGTGTTAGGGTAAGAGGCAGAGAGTGGGTGTGGTAAGCTCAGCACAGTTAGATGCACTCGTGCTAATACAGTGCACACTAGAAGACAGGGCTCCAAGTTAACTGCCAGGAAAGCGCTTTCCATTCCTTCAACAGTTAACGTGGTGGTGTTGCACCTAACTCACTATAGTTGTGGTGCTATGTGACATTATTACATGCAACACCTTAGCACCCATTAGTAAAAGAGCCCCTTAGTCCTTGTTGCAGTTTCTTACTATAGCCAAAGAAATAAAGCTAATTGAGCAGAATAATGAACTCTGACTTTGCCAATCAAATGAATTCTGGGGTTTTATTAAGTTAAAGTTCATTTTGTCAGCATAGCTCTTTCCTTTTATTATGTGATGAGATATCATAAACTGCTAGAAACACGCATGCTGTATGAATTACAGAACAACTAATGACATCGGAAATGTTCAGGCATGCCAAAGCTTTACTGCAGTTTCATGTGGGGCGACTGTGAATGTTAGTTACTGTAGTTCATTTTTCATGTCCTCTCTCTCAAATTTGCAGAACAAAAACAAAGTGAAAAAGAAATAGCTGAAGCCTCCTTTAAGAAAGGTAAATAGAATTCTAAAATCACAAATTCCATTCTGGAACTGTGATTCAGGCCAAAGTACATTGTCCTGCATCTCTAGGGATCCAAGCATGGATGCATCAGCCATCAGGGACAGTGAAGCCTGGGTGAGTGGAAGCTGTAGTGTACTCAAAACCAAGGACAAAGAGAGGCAGAACTGTTGCTGGGGAATTCAGCACTTTGTCAAGGTTCTCTTCAGTGCCTCCTTCTGCCCTCTGTGACACGTACTCTTTCCAGCTGATTGGGCAGTTTGTGACACACAAACTCACATCTAGAGGAGGTGTGCCATGAACATGTTTTTTTTGTTTGGGCAGCAGCTACATTATAATTAACAAAATTGTCCTGAATCAAAAATGTATAAAAACAAGACAAAAATCCTGTGAATGACACAGAAAAGCATATCTCTGGTAGGGATGAGCAGTAACCGTGGTAGATCGGACCCGGTATCCTACCCTTCCTGCCCAACACACCCCTTATTGCCACCCCTTTCCCCTCCCCCCAAACCCCAACCTTCTTCTGCTTCTTTACAGATTACACACAGACTTCTTGATGGGAAGAACCAACTGGTCGCAGCTTTATTATATTTATAAACAATTAAACATTCCAAACCATAACAATCTTCATAACAATCTCCTAAGAGCGGAGCAATGCCTCACCAGCCATATAACTAGCAAAGTGACCTTGCCTCCGCTTCGGCCGTGTCCTGGCACCGGCCAACTTCCTACCGCCCTTTCCCCAACCTCGCCATGTGACTAGCAAAGGCCAGCAGGGCTTATCCGGGTCGGGGGCACCCCGCCCCCGCCCAAGTATGTCCTAAAGGCTCCGGACCCCGGAGACCTCCGGGATCCCTCGTTGCCCCCCCCAACTGCGACACCCCCAGACAAACCATATCCCTACGTAGAGATAAACAAGGGGGGGGGGAGGGAGGGAAGCCGGCCCGCTGCACACCCGACGCTGAAAAGGAAGGAACCGCCAAACTCCTTCCCTTTAAAGCCTCGGGCATGCCGGGACCTTTTCATTGGCTCCACTCCATGCACTCGCGGAGCCAATGATTTTAAATGACGCTGACATCGTCAACCGCATCACCTTTGCTTTGCCCCCCTTTTTCCACCCCCCAAGCCCCGAAGCAGGACGTCGGGCCCGGGCCGATCACCAGGTTACCGGCGTCCACCGGGACCCTGCCCGTGTACTTTCCATAACCGTGGTAGATCGGACCCGGTATCCTACCCAACACACCCCTTATTGCCACCCCTTTCCCCTTTCCCCTTTCCCCTCCCCCCAAACCCCAACCTTCTTCTGCTTCTTTACAAATTACACATAGACTTTTTGATGGGAAGAACCAACTGGTCGCAGCTTTATTATATTTATAAACAATTAAACATTCCAAACCATAACAATCTTCTTAACAATCTCCTAAGAACGGAGCAATGCCTCACCAGCCATATAACTAGCAAAGTGACCTTGCCTCCGCTTCGGCCGTGTCCTGGCACCGGCCAACTTCCTACCACCCTTTCCCCGACCTCGCCATGTGACTAGCAAAGGCCAGCAGGGCTTATCCGGGTCGGGGGCACCCCGCCCCCGACCAAGTATGTCCTAAAGGCTCCGGACCCCGGAGACCTCCGGGATCCCGCCACCGGCACAGGTGACATCAATGTCAGTGTGCCGCCCCCCAAATCCAAGCTGCGACCAGTTGTCCTCCCTCCTCCCTACACCTTCCAAGGCCTCCTGCCAGTCGTTCAAAAGCAAATCGACACCCACAGGGGATAAATGTACGCCATCCTACCGATACAACCCGGCACAAGTAACTTCCACCCAAGGATGTAAAATTTGAATTCCACCCTGCTCACTTATCCATCGCCCAATTTGTCAATTTATTTTTGTGAGACCCCGCGACCATCGCCGCTGGGCCTTGCAAGCAGGCCTTGGAACAATGTCGGACCATAGTAACACCACCCCTGGGAACATGTGCAGCACAATTGCCAAATCCCGCTTTGCTGCTCTGATGAGCTGCTTACAAGTCCAAGCTGCAAGGTCGTTTCCACCTAGATGCAAAAGGATGAACTTTGGCGGGCACCGCACGTGCTCATGATGTCGCAGAAAAGGTAAGAGCTGAGTCCACCGCAGCCCTCGTTCACCCAGCCATAGAATCGACATCACAGCTGGAGCAAGTCCCAGGTTAGGCCCAAACGGTCTCTCCGCTGCTCGCCGGCCAGCCCAGAAAATGAAGGAATGCCCTATCATCCAGCAACTTTGCGCATTCCTTTCTTCATCTGCAAAAGAAAATATAATCAATCCATGAAATAGATGCCCCTCCCCCCGTCATAAGCGCACATAACCCCAAAAAGCCAGAGAACGCCATCTCCCAATATTCTGTATGTCCTGTTGCGACAGTCCCACCACAGCCGCACTGGTTGCCGCGCCGATGCGAAAGGAATGTGCCGCAAATTGTTCCGGGCATTCGCCCACAAACCTCAATGCCAACCTCAGCACTGCCAATACTTGAAAACGCGTTAGCAGCCGCCGATCTTCATGCAGGAATAACCCCCCGGCTACTGCCGGGCGCACTCGTAAATAGTCTCGCATTGCTGCCACTGGACAGGTGGATAATCCTCCAATCCCACACAGCCTCACCCACAAACCCTTCCCCTGTTGATCTGTCTTAGATTTTGCCAATAAAACTCTCAACTGGCACCGCTCAAGACAAACATGTTGCCGTTGCACTATACCCTCTGCCCCGGCCTTGCTCGAGTTCGACACCAGTTCCCCCATCCTGAAGGCACCAAAAAATGCAAGACTAAAAACTGCTCTAAATAGAACAGCCTCATACTGAGACAAAGCCACTGCTGTCAATGAATTACATAACTTCACCAACAAATCATGCGTGATCGGTCTCCGAGTGTCTGGAGGAGCAGGTGCCACTCGGCCCCACCCTTGCAACAGCTTACGGGCTAAGAATCCTTCTACCGGAAAATCCCAAACAACCGCTTTTGTAAAAAATTCAAAGCCCGCCAGGTGGCTGCGCACTGAAGAACGAGCCACCCCGTGCGCTTTAGCCCAAACCACATATTGGCCCATCAACTGAGCAGATACCGCCCCATACTGCCAACCACAGCTTTCAAGAAAGGCCACCACTTTTCCACATCCGCGCAGATAGGCTGCCCACGTCCCAGCAGCAACGGAACTCCGCAGCAAGTCCTTCATTCCGTGTGGCCAAGACTCCATAACTTCCAAGGGACCGCGCCTCCTTCCGCATCCGCTTCTGGTGCCAGTCCTCGAAATTGATCCCACTTGAAACGGGAAAGAGCATCAGCAATCTCGTTAGAGTGCCCTGGTATATGTCTAGCTCTCAGTGCAACATTCAAACGTAAGCATGCTAAGACCACTGCTCTCATCAAGTTCGCTACCTGTACACAATGAGGCGTGTAATGATTCACCACACTGACCACCGCTTCATTATCACACCACCAAACAACCCTTCTATTACGCAGTCTGTCCGGCCACAACTCCAACGCTACCAATATAGGAAACAATTCTAAGAATGTTATATTGCTGGTGAGTCGCACCTCATGCCATGCCTGGGGCCATCGCTCCGTGCACCACGACCCCCCAAAATAAATACCCAAACCAATGCCACCTGCTGCATCAGTGTACAATTGCAGATCCGCACTACTGCGCTCCGCCTCCATCAAGACGGAGGTCCCATTATAATCCTCCAGAAAGACCTGCCATACCCTCAAATCTGCCTTAATCGCCTTCGAAACCCTGATATGATGATGCGGCCTGCGAACACCAGCCGTAGATGCAGCTAATCGCCGCAGGAAAACCCTGCCCATTGGGATCACCCGACAAGCAAAATTTAAAGATCCTATCAATGCTTGCATCTCCTTCAATGTTAATTTTGATGCTGTCAATATGTTAGCCACCAACACACGCAATCTCCTAACTTTTTCTTGAGGAAGACGCGCCACCATGAATTTGGAATCCAGCTCCACTCCCAGAAACGTGATCCTCGTGGATGGGCCCTCCGTCTTATCTTTTGCAAGCGGCACGCCTAACTCCCTCGACAACTCCACAAAACCTTCCAGCATGTCGCGGCACTCCTCCGAATATGCGGATCCCACAAACAAAAAATCATCCAAATAGTGCACTACCCTCGCTTTACCCCGCTTGCGCTCTATTGCCCACTGCAAGAAGGTACTGAATTTCTCGAAGTATGCACAGGACACGGAACAGCCCATTGGCATGCATTTATCAAAATAAAGTCCGTCATCGAAACGAAAACCCAATAGATAAAAGGAGGACGGGTGTACTGGCAGCAGCCTGAACGCAGATTCAATATCTACTTTCGCCATTTGTGCCCTAAAACCTGCTGCCCTTACCAACTCCACTGCCCTATCGAATGACGCGTACCGTACAGTACACAATTCACGCGGGATGTAGTCATTGACCGACTCGCCGACCGGGCTAGACAAATTATATATCAACCAGAATTTCCCAGGCTCTTTTTTAGGTATTATTCCTAATGGTGAGACTACCATCCTCGCGAATGGCTGGTTCCTAAAAGGGCCCGCTACTCTCCCAAGCTGCAATTCCCTTTCTAACTTCTCCCTCACAACTGGCGCGAAGCGCCGAACTGAAAGGGAATTCCGCGCCACCGCCCCTTCCAACTGCCTACACACGGGAATTGCAAAACCAAAATTAAAGCCAGCATACAAAATTTCTCTATCCCTTCACGTAGGGTATCGGCCCAGCCACTCGTTTAAAACCTCAACTCGAATCGGCGTAGGGGCGAGGCCAAATAAATCCTCACTGCTTTGCGCCAGGCGCAGGGGACTGCGAAACCCCTTTCTTAAGGCATTTGATTGCGGGATGGGCTCCACCACAAATGGAGCACACGTGTCTAAATTTGCAGTCTGGAAAAGGGCACGAGGTCTTGTTAAACCTCCAGCATACATCACCTGCTCCATTGCCCCCTGCTCGCTGCTGTCCAACACTCCCAGCCCCTCGAAAGGAACGACCCACTCCAGTAGGAACTCCCGCTGTGCCCTTCACTCCACTCCCACCAAACCCACCCGGCCTGGCCGACATCTGGGTCAACCACAAATTAATGTCTTGCATGCCCCAGGAAACCAATCGATTCCCTTCCATCTTGTCCCTGAATTTCTCGTCATAGTTTAACCATGACCACCCTTCGTGCGTCTGCGAAGCTTCCATGATTGAATCTGCATACGATAAAAGCATCTCGTAGTGCCCTGGATAATACTGTCCCCAAACACTCGCCAGACGCAAAAAGGCTCGAGTCCAATTAACTACATTCCGCGCCACTTTCTTAACACGTCCAGCCTTCTCGTCCTCCTTACGCTTCCTCCTACTTTCTCCCGAACATTTTCGGCCCTCTAACAGATGGAAAATATCAATATAACGGCGCTTCTTAATTCTTTGCCGTAACTTCCTCGGAACTCCCTCCCATAACTCAGAAATAGCTACCGCTGTAGGGACCCCCTTCACTTGTCTCCCCCCCCCCGGAACCCCTTTTCCGCTCCTTCCTGTATGCCTATCATCTTCCGATGATGACGACGTCGACGACGAGTCAGAAGACAACGACGACGTTACCAATGATCTAGATCTCTTATGCCTCCGACATGAATGCCGCCGTTTTTTACTTCCTTTCCCTTTCCTCTTCCCCCGCCCCCTGCCCTCTTCGCAACCCTCGTCCAGTGCCTCCCGTAACTCACCCGCCACAGCTGCCGCAGACACCACCTCTTCCGAAGGACTAACATCCGCCGGGCTAAGTCCAATATCCTGCCGCTGGCCATCCTCCTCTCGGGACACGACCACACCTGAAACTGTCCGTGGCTCCGCATCATGCACAGGTTCCAGGTGCCCAGCGCGCTGCTGTCCTCCTGCTCCCTCGTATTCACCTGCTTCGTGAGCCGTGGACTGTGAATACATCGCTGAAACCTGTGGAGACATAAAAGGAGAAGAAGGGGGGGAACAGCAGGGGGCCAAACGGGTCGCCACACCTCCAACCATTCAGCTCTAGAGGAACCTTGACTGCCCCCCAACCAATGTGCCCAAGCTGGATGTCCACCCCACACCCCACCGCCACTTTGGCCTGTCTGCCCGCCCATGGGAGATGACATGATTCCACCTGCCAAATTATGTGCTCCCGCAAACCCCGGAATAGCCCCCATACCTTGAACCCCAACGCTCCATCCCCCTTGCGCCAAGTCACCCTGACCCTGTTCTATCCCTCCGGCACTGGCCACCTCTCTCCCCCTCCTAACAGCACTTTGCTCACCGCTACTCGCAGACACCGCCTCCAAAACGGCCCCTCTACCCACAGGCTGGAGCTGCCCTCGCCCTCTGGGCCCACGTAACCGGGACCCCGTACACCCGTTGCCCCTGACTACTGGAGGCCCTCCCTTCTTCCGAGTAGGTCCTTTTGCCCTTGATGGGCTCCTACCTAAAGTCCCCCGGCGCCCACATCCACTCTGACTGCTCTCACCCCCTACAGGCCCTTCCACCCCTTCTACACTGCCTCTGCGCGCCCCTCCCGTGCACACTCCCCCTCACACTGCCTGGGCCCCGTGCTCTGGCCCGATCACCTCCTCGAGCCATCCTTGAAATATATATGTATTTATTTTGACTTAAACACCCCTGTCCCTGGCCACGGCTGGAAGAAATAAAATAGAGACAAAAAAGGAGCGCTTGCCTTTTAAGAGGGGGGGGGGCCCTCCACTCTCCACTCACTGCCGCCGCTCCGGACTCCCAACCCCTAATCTCCCCCGCACTTGCACAGGGCCCGCTGTATTTTTAAACCTCCGCGCCGCCTCCACTCTCCAATGAAGCACTACGCCGCGCTCACCAGCACCAGGCCCGCACAAGCGGAGAACTTCCCACGCCGCCTCGGGCTTCCACAAAGCACCTCGCAACTGATTCCTCGACGCACTTCAGGCCCACCAAAACTGCAATTGGAGGTTTGCCAGCACCACCCGTAAACGAAGCCGGCCCGCTGCACGCCCGACGCTGGAAAGGAAGGAACCGCCAATCTCCTTCCCTTTAAACCCTCGGGCATGCCGGGACCTTTTCATTGGCTCCGCTCCTTGCACTCGCGGAGCCAATGATTTTAAATGACGCTGACAGCGTCAACCGCGTCACCTTTGCTTTGCCCCCCTTTTTCCACCCCCCAAGCCCCAAAGCAGGATGTCGGGCCCGGGCCGATCACCAGGTTACCGGCATCCACCGGGACCCTTCCCGTGTACTTTCCATTCTGCTTGTTCAGTTTCCCCAGTAGGAGATGCATTGGGGTTCTGAAACCCAATGTAATATTTGTAGTACTGTCTTTGCATAGGTAGGGTTGGTGCTGTGTGAGTCCTGGAAATATAGTTTTAGAATGGCAAGTTTTCTATAGGCTCTGAATGAACATTTTGCAGGATTTTCTAGTACTTCATAGGGGTTTGTTTAGTTTCCACTGTCATTTAGGGAGGGAGTTGTCCACCCTATTGTTCAAATAGTATGCCTTATTGCTCAATAGTGCACACTATTGATGACAAAGGAAGAAAACCAAAGTGACAGATTTTTTTTGTCATTTCAAGTTAAATGTGACACAGGAAATGTTGTTTTCCTTTTCAATGCTTTTTCAAACAAGCTCACAACTCTTTTTTTTTAGTGCCCTCCAGTCAGTGCAAATTCCTTGTGACCCAGCGTCTTCTGGGTTTTCTTGGCAGTAGACTACCAGGCCTTTTCTTCCAAGGCAATGGAGAGTAAAGTGACTTGTCCAAGGCCACAAAGAGTGCCAGCAAGAAGCAAACCTTTGCTCTTCTGGGTAGCAGGCAGTTGCTCTAACCACTAGGCTACTCCTCCACTCAGCCCTGGTACTTCATAATATATCTGTCAGTTGGCACTGGCAAGAAGTCGTAGAAATCTGATAGCTTTGGAGAGTGCGAGATCGCCTGGGCTTAGCTGTGGAAGCATTTTGGCTGCTATTCTCCATGATTTTGACCATCTGAAACTCTTTGGGAAGGCTCCCTGAGTCTGACTTCGGCATCATGGACACGACCTCTTGCTGACATCATCGGTAGCAGCCTGGAGGACTATAAATCTGTGCTAGCTGCACAGCAGCCATGGCCACACAGCCCATGGTCACGTGCCCAAAGGGGCACATGCCCAAAGATTCTAGAAAGCAGAAGGGAAAGTGCACCAACATGTTTGCTTTATCATCTACCCCAAAGGTAATAGTGGGGCCTATGGATAGGCATGCACAGCCAGAGGGTGGGAATTTGTTTCCTTTACAGCCTGTCTTGGTGCACCTCCCTTCATCTTTCTTATCTGAGGTATTGTTGAGCTCATCACCTAGGTCACCTCCAACCCATCCTGCAGAGCATCTGGACCTGAGTGTTGGTGGTTTTTTGCCCACTGCAGGTGCCTAGCAGGGTGCTGAGAACAGCTTGTTGCAGAAGGGAGAGGACGGCTTCATTGCCTTCTGCTATACAGCATCCTATACCTACTATAGCTATGGATTTGCAGGGGGTTAAATCAGAGGAAATTATTTGGTTAGACATTTTAAGAGTGATTACTCAAATGAATACTATGTTGACTGGGTTTACTGACCAAATTATGCGATTTTCTGAGGAGTTGATCCAGAAATTTCAGGACTATGACACCTCTTTGGTGTCTGTCTCTTCTACGATGGAGAAGTGTTCTCTTAGGATTGAGAATTTGTAGACTACCGGTTTGTCCTTTATTAAGGACAGCCTAAACCTGCATACTCAGATGGAGGTGTTGGAAAACCTTCACCATAGTAAATCTTGCGTATTTTAAATTTTCCTAGAACTCATTTGTTGTCCCCTCATATTTTGTTTAATAAATATTTAAAGGAGGTGTTGGGGTTCAACCTGCTAGAATCTATCACTATTTTTAATATGTATTATCTTTCTCCCCATCCTGTGGTTTCTACCCAAGGTGGGGAAGATCTGGTAGAGGCAGAGTCTGTTCAGCTTGACCTAACAGAATTTCTGGAGTCCTCCACTGACAATTTCGCTTCTAGAGCTACCTTTGTAGTTTCTTTTGTTTTAGAGTCGGACAAATATCACATTCTTAAGGCTTACTTTTCTAAGAAATCAGTTATGTTTTGTGGTCAAAAAGCTATGATGTTTCCAGAACTACTCAGTTAAGGAGGAGGGGCTTCCTGGCTCTTAACCCTTTCCAGGCCAAAACTCTCGGGATCCAAAATTCTGACTAAATATTCCTATCAAATGGTATATAATATATGACCATAGCAGAAGGAAAATCACTATTAGAACATATTGAATAAGACGGGTACAATTTTCCTGAAATATGCAAAAATTAACCCAGCTGCAGAATGTGGATTAAAAATTTAAAGTAGGCCTTGCCTCGTGTATTGGAGCTGGGGACCTCCTTCTTTTTAAGATTCTCCTGCATATATTTCATAGTTTACCAGGGTATTAGGCATATCTTTAGAGATTCTGCTCAGTTGGAGGAGTTTCTTGAAAGGCTAGGATGCTGTCTCTTCATGCCCCCAGGGCTAGTTGTTTTCACATTTCTTTTGTTTGATGGGTTGGTTTGTCCCACAAGTTCTGGGATGGTCTCTCTATCTTCATGACATGATCTGCAATATATTTTTATGGGGTTTTTTTGTTCCTGTTGAGTGTTTACCTTGTATTTTCTTCATATTTGCTTTGTAAAATGAGCAGAACATAATACAGAGGAAAATAAAAAGAAATCTGGCAGTCTTAATCTAACTGCACATGTAAAGGTTACAATGACTCTCAAAAAATTAGAAAAGCTGATGAAGGGCTCCCTTGGAATCCACCGGGGGTGGGAGGGGAGGCAACACAGCAATCATGTCCACAAGACAACAAAAAATATAGCACCAACCCTAGTGAAAAAGATTGGTAAGTACTCAAAATAATTGAGCTTTAAATAATTTAAACTGTCCCCCTTGATACATGTCAACTGTTGCAGAATACTTAGCAGTCCATTGACAGGTGTCCTTCAAAACATTTATTTGTCAATAAGAGCATCACTGGAATGGAGGAGTAGCTTTGTGGTTGGAGCAGTCGCTAGTTACCCAGAAGATCATATGGGTCATATGGGTCACCTACAAATAGGCGTACGATTGTCAAGTGTGTTCGCTCAGGGGAGGAGTTTGGATAGAGTGTGGGTGGATTCATGATTTACATGTATGTTTTATAAAAAAAATACTTTCTCACTGGCCTAACTCTATTATCAGGATTGCGACATAAGCCTTCTTTCATGTGGCCCAAATGGACTGGATAAGTGCCAACTGAATATGATGCTGACTGGATGGCTGCTGGCATTTAGCCTGATGACATTGACACATCTTTGTGTCTCCCACAGACCACCCTGTAATAAATGGATAGTGCTGGGGTGGTCTGTGAAAATATTCAGCAGTGCTATCCGAATCGTGCTGCTGAATACCGTCGTCAGCATCGTTATCTGGATGGCTAAGGGTTTTTAATATCTTCTAGTTTTAAGACTCAAAAGGCAATTGAAAGTAATGAATCTTCAGAGTAGATTTAAATTTTGTGTATGGTGACTCCAATCTAAAGGTCCAGTGGGTAGTATCCAGGACACTAAAGGAAATGCACTAAAGTAAATTCTGTGTGGAGGAATGAAGGCTGCTAGTGAGCACATAGGGAATGAATAAAACTAGACAGAAAGAGAGGTAATCCTTGAATAAATGATTTTGTGAACCAAAGTTACAGTTTTAAAGGCTGTGCTATAAGCCACAGGAAGTGAATGTTTCACCCTCAAAAGGGGAGTCACATGGTCATCCGTATGGGTGTAATTTTATAAAGTCTTTTTCACGCATTATATGCCCACATACACATAAGAAGACCTCTTATCAAATTACTCCAGGCATAGAAGTATTCACAATAACAAGAACACATGTACGTTTATGAAACCCAGGTGAAGAAATATTCAGGGGATGAATCTGGGTGGAGCATGGTTAGAGCCACAAAGGACACTCGTATTTTATAAAACCAGCACATTCACATATACTTTACTTGTGAACATTTATACCTGCTCTCACACAGGCATAAATATCTACAGCTTCATTTTAGCTGTGATTTCTGCAGGATGTGTGCTAGTATTTTATAAAGACAAATATGCTCCTATAGGCTTGGAATAGACACCCACATAATGGCCTGCCCACATAGACACTCCAAATTACTTTCATAGTGAAGGGATGGAGAGAGGGTGAAGCAAAGGCAACGTCTCAAAATATTCTGGATAGTGATGGCAGTGGCAACCGCACAATACACTTATCTAGTGCTAATGAGTATGTGTGTCACTGCACTGAATCTGCATATTAATTTAAATGTTTAACACCAGTGTTTCACCACTGAAAGTTGACAACACTCTCCTTTTGTTTTCCACAGCTAAAGGAGAACAACTAAAACAACTAAAACAAGCAAGTCCAGCTAAGGATTTGCCAAGTAAGTTCAGTACAAACGTTCCGTCTCTAGCTCATGCAATCTGCGAATTTTAAGAGCACTAACCTGATAGCGTAGTTCTTACAAACACACTCTTTCTGTTCTCATTGGAGAATTATGGGGGTTGTAGTCTTGTGAACTGGGCATGACAGCTTCCATAAAATACAAAACTGCAAGTCTATCTTATGCATATTCATTATGGGCATCCTGAAAACTGGACTGGCTAGAGGGTACTCCAGGATTAGCTTGAGGAATACTATTTTAAATCTTGAGTGAAGGTCAACAAAGGCTCTTCAACTTAGGCTAGTACAGATGGACAGTGTCCAATGAGTAGCATCAGTATATTAAAATATTGAAAAACATGAACAGTTCAAATGTATCAGTATTCATATGCTTGCTTTTCACTATTTCTGTTTACCATATAGTTTGAATAGAATTTTATTGAGGCTGTAGATCTGTGGCTGTGGAAATTCTTGCAATCCATTGTTCATGTTATTGATATTCCAAATTTGCAGAACTAAAACGAAGTCAGGAAGAAATGCCTGCAGCCTCAGTTAAGAAAGGTAAATAGCATGAAATGAAATGAAGCTTCTGGATCTACTGGTCTTTCTCTGCGTGCAATTTTCACTTATTTCCAGCCAGTAGAAAAATTAAGCAAGTACTGTAGAAGAATGTCCTAAGTTCCACTTCAGTCCAGAATTTTTGTTATGCATAAGTTCTCAACGTATATGTGTACACTACTTTCTTTTGTGTATTGTGAGGAACCAAGGAATAAAAGTAAAGACACCTGCTATGGAGGCAATTTCAGAATATTTACAGGTGAAAAAAAGCTGTTTATATATGTAAATGAACATGCACATACTGTATAAGCAGCGGGGGCATATTCAACAGCAGCAGCAAGTGCAATTAAAGCATCTGGCCGTCGTCGCTTTAAATAATGCCCTGATATTCAGCGCCATGACCATATCCAGCCAGCAGCACTGAATATCCGCTATGCCCAGATAGCGGTGATATTCATCAGCGCATAGGCTGCCCACCAACCCCTTAACCCTGATGGGGATGGAAATGAAACTCTGGGTCACTCTGCACAGGCTGGCAGCTGCCGAGGCTAAGCGGGTAGCAGCGATTTCCGATGCTTCCTGTTTAGCCCCAGCGCCTCAAAGATAGGCAAGGGTTTTCCTCGCCTATCTTTAAGGCGCAGAGCGCTAAGCGGGCAGCATCGAAAATCGCTGCTTCCCACTTAGTGACATTCCCTGCTTCAGCTCTGCCCTGATACGCCCCAAAGTGGATAGCATTTGGGTGCATTAGGGACTTAACTGGGATTTTCCAAAGGCCTATTAATCCCCTTGAATGTGCTCCCCAGTGATTTTAGAAAAGACTCCAATGCATGTGCCATGGAATGCAAAGACTTCAAGGTGGCATGATCTCAGTCATGCTCACAGTCTACATATGCGCCATATTTAGCAATGGTAATGCACATACACTTCATAACATTTCCATGTCAGCCTTTATGCCTGCTTCAAGTCATTTGTCATTATGGTTGAACTTCTCATTTGGGCTTGGGAGGACAGCTAGAGGGAACAACTGTGGTAAAAACCATCTCAAAATGCCAAAATTTGAGTATCTGAGCTCTGCTTATTAATTGTCTCCTCAGGTATGTAAAATTTTTGAAAATCTATCACTTAAACATGCAAGGAGTGGAGGAGTGGCCTAGTGGTTGGGGCAAGGTACTTCAGGCCAGAAGGTCAGGGGTTAAAATCCCACTAGAGGACAGCAACCTTGGGCCGGAAGGACTGGGGTTTCTAGTCCCACAGGTGCTCCTTGTGGTCTTGGGCAAGCCACTTAACCCTCCATAGCCCATGTTCCCTGTAAAGTAGTTATCTCCAAGTTGTAATGCCCTGTTCAATGTAATTTCAGTTTGTTCAATGTAAACCACACTGATGCAGAATAGCGCGGTATATAAGAGAATGTAAATAAATAAATAAATAAACAAGTGATGGTGCTTACAAGTTTAAGTGTCACTATGTACATGTATAGAGCCCCAAGTGATGCTCCATTTATTTTGGTGGAAACAAAAGGTACAGGTACAAATCTTCCCCCAGTAAATACATAGGGAGTTAAAAATTAACTCACCACACACACTCTTTGCAAGGATGATCCCAGCGCTGCCCCTGGTGCTGGTCCTTTTCTCTGTGGTGAAGACTGCACACATTATAGACAGCATGCATGCCTTTCTCCACACTGGTGGTGGGAGATGGTGGAAATTTTGAAAAAAGGTTTCAGCTGAAGCTGGCTACAGTTTAGCACACTAAGAGGGACATTTACTAACACTTAGCTCGAGATAATCTGCTTTTTTTATTTAGTGCTGTCAAGTCAATGCTGTCTCCTGGTGACCCAGAATTCCCTGGGTTTTCTTGGCAAGGTATGAACGGAAGTAGATTGCCAGGCCTTTTCTTCTGAGGCAATGGAGAGTAAAGTGACTTGCTCAAGGTCACAAGGAGTGTCAGTGGGAATTGAACCCTGATCTCCTGGGTACTAGGCTGCTTTCAACTGAAGCTGGCTATAGTTTAGCAAACTAAGAGCCCCATTTACTAACACTTACTGTAGCTCAAGCTATCTACTACATGGCCCATATTACTCCTATGGGCTGTATGGCACATAGCTCAAGCTAAGTGCCCTTAGACACTGCTGAGAGCTGTATTGAAAATTGGTCCCTTAGTGCTCTAAAATTAAGAATCGTATGTTAAACACTTGAAATCAGACTTGTCAAAAACCAGCTCTTTAAGAACATATAAAAACATAAGATATGCCATACTGGGTCAGACCAAGGTCCATCAAGCCCAGTATCCTGTTTCCAACAGTGGCCAATCTTGCAGTTTCCCCAAAAGACACAGGTTCCGCAATGCTTGTACTGGGTCAAGCATTGATATCCTGGGTCCCTTCTTAATAATGGTTTATGGACCTTTCCTCCAGGAACTTGTCCAAACCTTTTTTAAACCTAGCTACACTAACAGCCTTTACTACATCCTCCAGTAACAAATTCCAGAGTTTGATTACACGTTGAGTGAAGAAATATTTTCTTTTATTAGTTTTAAATAGTTTGCCCTGTAGCTTCATTGCATGTCCCCTAGTCTGTCTATATTCTGATAACGTAAACAATCGATCTACGTTTACCTGTTCCACTCCGTTCATTAATTTATAGACTTCTATCATATCTTCCCTCAGCCTTCTCTTTTCCAGGTTAAAGAGCCCTAACCTTTTTAGCCTTTCTTCATAGGAGTATCCTTCCATCCCCTTTACCATTTTGGTGGCTCTTCTCTGAACCTTTCTAATAACGTGAAATCCTTTTTAAGATACGGCGACCAGAATTGCACACAATATTCAAGGTGCGGTCTCACCATGGAACGATATAGAGGCATTATAATATCTTTTGTTTTATTTTCCATTCCTTTCCTTATGATACCTAGCATTCTATTTGCTCTCTTGGCTGCCGCTGCACATTGGGCCGAGGGTTTTAACATGTTATCCACAATGACGCCTAAATCTTTTTCCTGGGTGGTGGTTCCTAATGTGGAACCTTGCATCGTGTAACCATAGTTTGGGTTGTTCTTCCCTAGGTGCATAACTTTGCACTTGTCCACATTAAATTTCATCTGCCATTTTGATGCCCAGTCTTCCAATTTATCAAGATCCTCTTGCAATTTTCCACAATCCTCTTGGGTTTTAACAACTTTAAATAGTTTTGTGTCATCTGCAAATTTGATAACCTCACTCGTTATTCCACTTTCCAGGTCAGTTATGAATATGTCAAAAAGCAGCGGACCCAGCACAGATCCCTGGGGTACACCACTATTCACTTTTTTCCATTGGGAAAATTGGCCATTTAGCCCAACCCTCTGCTTTCTATCTTTTAACCAGTTCTTGATCCACAGTAGTAAACTGCCTCCTATCCCATGATTCTTTAGTTTTGCCAAAAGTCTCTGATGAGGGACCTTGTCAAAGGCTTTTTGAAAGTCCAGATACACTATATCAACTGACTCACCTTTGCCACCTGTTTATTCACACTTTCAAAAAAACATAATAGATTAGTAAGACAAGATCTTCCTTGTCTAAAACCATATTGACTGTCTTCCATTAGGCCATGACTATCTACATGCTCAGTAATTTTATTCTTTATGATGGTTTCTACCATTTTTCCTGGTACTGACATCAGGCTCACCGGTCTGTAGTTTCCCGGATCACCCCTGGAACCCTTTTTAAAAATTGTCGTTACATTGGCGATCCTCCAATCTTAAGGTATTACAGATGATTTTAATGAAAATTCACAGATTACTAATAGCAGGCCTGCAATCTCATATTTCAGTTCTTTCAACACCCCTGGATGTATACCATCTGGCCCAGGTGATTTGCTTCTCTTCAGTTTATCTAATAGTTGTAATACATCTTCCCGATGTATCGATATTTCCTTCAATTCTTCCGCACCTTTAAATACCACTTCAGTCATAGGTAACATCCCTACATCTTCCTCAGTAAAGACCGAAGCAAAGAATTCATTCAGTCTCTCCGCTATTGCCTTGTCGTCTCTTAGTGCCCCTTTAACTCCTCTAACATCTAATGGACCAACTGACTCTCTCACAGGTTTTTTGCTACGAATGTACTTGAAAAAATCTTTATTTCACGTTTTTGCTTCCGCAGCAAGCTTCTTGAAAACATGAAACCCAAAGTGTCCAAGTAAAAACTCAGTGAAAGTCATGGCTGGGTTTCAAGTTCTGTGTCTAGATTGCCATTTAGAAGGGAAGTAGGAAATCTAGTTGTCTATAATTTAACCATCTAGATTTCTTTCAGGCCCCCAACCCAATCTCACAGAATTTGAATAGTTGGAGCATAGCTACTTAGTGAAATTCTGAATACCTTAAGTTTGGTTGCCTAACTATAATTAGAAAGTTATACAATTTTAAGCATTTACCTTTAGGTACTTAACCTTAATGTTGACATTCCATCACAAAGGTAAAAAACAGCTTAGCTACAAAATACTGTAGGCTCATAACATTTTAGGCACATAAAATAGAGGTTAATTTTCAGAATGTTGATGCTTAGATGTTAGATGTCCAGGTTTTACACACAGAAAAAGCTTCATAAAATCAGCCCCCGTGTCTGAGCTTTATGCAGAGTGCTGTAATATTCATAGCAAACAAAACAGATTGGAGTGAGTCTTCAATGTACTAAAGCAGGACCCCCAAGCTTTTCAAGAGAAGAGACACATATGACATTTCAAATCATTTCAGTGGCTGGTGCGATGGTGCCCCCTTGTTGTTTGTTGAATGGGATATCACTATGCTATTCTACCATCATCTTATTTGGCTGGTTAACCCTGGGAACCTCTACCAGATGCTGCCTTTCCTACTACTGTGATAGAATTGAAAGGTCAAACTTTCTCCGTATACCGAATTCAGCTATGGCCAGGAAAAGTATGGTAGGCCAGAAATACCTGTTCTGCTGGCTGCTTCTAGCCCATGTTTTTGGAATCCCCAGCCCTGAGGTCCACATGACTTTAAAGTGATTTTAAACACAAAAATAATCAAAGTGGATACATTTATGCATATCTTTCTCACTACGTTTTCCATAGCTAAAGCTGAGAAACCGAAACATGCAAGTCTGGCAAAAGAGCTGCCGAGTATGTTAAGTACAAGAGAATATTTGTTCCCGATGCATGTGCCTACTGCCAACTTCTTAAAGGCCAGCTTTATAGACTAATTCTTAAAAATGCAGATTTTGCTGCTATTAGCAAAACATGCTACATATTGTGAGGGAGTATGCATGCTATTTTTGAACACTTGCTGTATCAGCGGCTTTTTAGCAGGTTCGCAAAAATGTTTTCACAGCTCTTTTGCTAATGTGTGCTAAGCAGTGAGTATGCATTAAATGTTAGCATGCATTCATGATAGCTGTTACCGGGCTTGTATGAAAGTTAGCTCATTCAAATTCAGGTGCTAATTGCATGCTTTGGTATGGGATGGGAACTGTTTGAGTTATGGGCAGAGAGTAGGCATGCTGGCCGGTGACAGCGAGCACACGTGATGGTGCAGCGTGCTAGCAATCATGACTGCTGATAGCAGGTTGCACTTAGTGCCTCCTCAAGATGCGACATTTAATGCAGCAGCGCTACCAGCAGTCTGGAAGTGCAGCCACTGCTGATGTGTAAGTTTTAAAAAAAGGGATAGCTGGGATCACCCTCCCTGATTTGATCCCCCCACCAGCCAATCCGCACCAGATACAGCCCTCCCCACCTTGAGAATCACCTTTCTGATGCACTCCCCCCTCATCTTCAGAACCCTCCTGTCTGGACAATAAACACCTCCTTCTAGCAAATTCAACCTTCACATTTCTCCCCTTTGAGGGATAAGGAAGGATGCTAAAGATCCCCTTCTCTCCCAGGAACTCCTCCTCCCAATGATAACCCCCACACACTGAGGCCTGATTCCAGCCCATCTTCTACTCCCCTGACCACTCCTATGACCTTCCTGGGGAGGTTTTCAAGCTATAGGAAGTCATCAGGGAAGGAGCAAAGGTCAAGGCAGAAGCAGCCCCACTCTCCTCCTGCCTAAGTTAGCTCAGGATCCAAAATGGCAATGGTAACTTCTAGTGGCAGTCTCACAGTACTACTGCTAAGGGTCAGTTCCTAGCAGTAGTACCACAAGACAACCTCTAGATGTTACTGCCTCCATTTTGGATCCCTAAGCCAATTAAGACAAGCCAGTTAGGAGGGGGGCTGTTCCTGCGCCAATGACTTCCTATTGCCTGAAGCCCCTGAGGAGCGTCCTAGGGATGGTCAGGATGGGTGGGTGAGGATTGGGATTGGGTCTCAGTATGTGTGGAGTTTCACTTTAGGGGTGGAAGTTCCTAGGAGAGAGGGTGAGTTTCAGGGTCCATTCTTATCCCCCAAAGTGGGGAAAAGGGGCTTTTAGGGGCTATACTTGCAAGGGGGTCGCTACCTGAGTGCGTGGGTTATAAAAGTCAGGGAAAGCGCATTGGGGGAGGTGGTTCTCAAGGTAGGGGATCAGATCAAGGTGGTTCCACTGATGAGGGGATTAGCTGGGAGGGTTCTGTGTAGTAAGTGTCTGCCCTGTGCAGTCAATGCAGAGAAAATGCTGGTCACATCCCCTGCATTTACCACAGAGGCGCAGCACTTACCAGACCTTCCTTTTTGCACATAGTGTGCAGTAAGTGCAAAAGCTCACCTCACTTCAGTGAAAGGATCCCTTAGTGCGCTGTATCTCCTACCAAAAGCCATTTCAGTGTGCACGCTGAATCTTATTTAGTGCAAGTTTCCTTGCACTGGTCCCTATACCTCTTCACAAAAAACCTTTCTTCCTAATATTCATCTCTATCAAAGTATCTAAGGTCAGATTTCATTTGGCCATTAAAATTAAAGGTTACACACTTTCCATAATATCATAATCCATTTTTCAAACCGAGATCTTGGGGTATGAACCTGCTACCAGGAACACTGCTGCTGAATTTCAAGCACGCCTCCATTTAGATGAGTTAGTAAAAGAGCCCTACATCTTTTATGCTTGGTTGGTCATATCAGTCTGCTGATTTCTCCACTGTGCCATACAGGTGAATAAGAAAGACAATTTTCATTAACTATTGAAAACTTCTGTTATAAATAGGACACAGATGTTTATTTCCATTTTGTTTTGATCTAACATATAGTTGTAATAGAAATTTTCTTTGCAATGCATGTCTTGACTGTGAATATTATTGCAATCCATTTTTCATTCTATCAATATCCCATATTTTCAGAACCAAAACATGATAAAGGGGACATTGCTGCAGCCTCAGCTAAGAAAGGTAACCCCAATGATGCCAGTCTTCAAATTCACACACCCCTTTCTTATTCCTTGTTGAAGACAGTCGGCCAGTTATCAAAAATACATATGTGTGCAGCATCAGGTGCTGGCTAAATAAGTCTTGTTTTGTGAACTTTCTGCTGGGAAATTGAGAAATTTAGTTTTTTTTGGGTTGGTATACAGCCAAACATATCCTTATGTGTTGAGCAGGAGCCAGAGATGTTCAGGGTAGGACTTAAAATAAAGCGGTATCAGGGACATCAAGTTGCTACCAGGATAGCGTTATGTAAGAGAGCTACATGCAAGTGCAATGTGTGCCTTTGAGTCAGTCCTGACTCCTGGCGACCCAGAAGCTCCTGGGCTTTCTTGGCAGTGTCACCGGAAGTAGATTGCCAGGCCTTTTTTCCGAGGCAATGGAGGGTTAAGTGACTTGCCCAAGGCCACAAGGAATGCTAGTGGGAATTGAACCTTGGTTACCAAGCCAGTGTTCTAACCACTAGGCTAGCTACATAAGTAGATGCATAACTGTCATAATCAGTGGTCCAGCTTTTGTACATAGGCTGGCTAAAAAGCTACTTAAAGATATCCGCATAATCTATCTGGATATATCTATGCAGCAGCTGTTCTAGGAAATATTGACCTCTGTTTGTTTAGCTGGCTTAAACTGGTATGAAAGAAGACACAATGGAAACTAGATTGATTAATTTTGAGAGGCTTCTTTTTGAAAGCTGGGTCCTTTGGATCATAATGTTCATTTTTTTCTTCATAAAACCCAAACTTATTAAGATGGGAAGTTACTAAGCTGTGCTATGGGAGCACTCCCTTATTTGACAGTCTGACCCTCTAATGGTGATGACTAAAGACTGCTGCTAAGGGGTTGAGGCGGCCATTTTTTATTTGGGTACCACTGGGTTGGGAGCATCTAAGGATTGCTCCTGCCCCTCCTCTCCAGCAGGTTCCAGGGCAAACAGGAGGGGAGGGGTAAATATTGCTGGGGGGATATGACTGGGGGAAGAGATGTCCTGCAAGGGGGAAATTGGAGGGGAAGCAGTGTACTACCAGGAGGGATGGGGCAGTTAGTGATGCACTAGCCTGGCCCATCTTAGATGCTACTTTTTTGGCATTTGTGTGGCCAGGAACACACCTTATTCCTGGCTGCAGCAACACAAATTAAATATATCATGTGAGCCAGTAAGCTGTGGTACAGAGGTAACACAGGCTAGTAAATTTGGCTGAGGTAAAATAGCACATTTTGCTATGGATTAGTAAATACCCCTATAAAAGGGCTAACATTTCGGGGCATGTTTACTAAAGGGCATTGGCTCCTACCATGGGGCTAATGTGGAATTAACACCTAGTTGTAGCAGCTACCGTGGCTCTGTGTCCACGGTGGCTGCATTTCCTATGTTGCCTGCAAACGTGGGCAGGAGTTGGGCAGAGAGTGGGCATTCTAATGTAGAGCCGAAATTTACGCCAAAATTTAATAGGATTATATGTAAATAGTTCCTAACATTGTCTATACTACCTGTATATAGTTATGATGACTGTTCAATGTACCTGATTATAACTACCTGTAAATAGTTTTGTTTACTGTTCAATGTACCTGTTTTATCACAGCACTGTTTTATGTATTTCATGTTGTTTAATGTAAACCGCCACTGATCTTAGGAAGTGGCGGTATATAAAAGATTTGCAAATAAATAAAATAAATAAATGGGCATTTGCATCACATGATAGCTGCTCTTTGGGTGGTGATAGCCGCATCTGCGAGGCTGCCCGCCTGCAAAGCCTGAACTGTTCTCCGCAGTATCTGCCGGGGAGATTGCTGGGAATGCCCCCTGCAGATACCACACAACATGTGCAGCAAAGAGTGGTCTTTTGCAGCTAATGCCCTGCGTTAGCTGCAAAAGCCCATCATGGCTTAGTAAATATAGTCCTTCAATTTGTCTTTTTATTTACCTGATTCTGTGAAGGCTGAATAATAACAAAGACAATTTTCATAACTTTAACATCTCTTTTATTATATATTAGATGCATGCAGATATTTGTAGATAATTTAAATGTAACATAGTTCTAATAAAACTTGATGATTGTGAATATTACTGCAATTCATTTCCCTTTCCATTAATTTCCCATACACACAGAACCAAAACATGATAAAGAAGTTTCTGGAACATCGATTAAGCGTAAGTAGAATAAAAACACTTTTCAGAATTCAGAGATTTCTTTCTTCTTCTTTGCATTAATTTTTTATGTTATTGCCAGTAAGAGGGATCTTTGTAGCTAGCAAAATTGATTGAGCAGAATAATGGCCCCTGCCGTTAAGTTCCAACTGGTTATGAAATTTCTTAATGTAACTTCACCACCATTGCAAGAAGAGTATTTTTCTGTTCTGATGAGATGATATGAGAAAGAAATGTATTATATCTGTGACTGTAAATATTATTGTAATCCTATTTTCATGCTGTATCCCACATTTGTAGAACCTAAGCAAGGCAAAGACAAAGTTCCTGCAACATCAGTTAAGAAAGGTAAATAAAATGAAGTCAACTTTCAAAATGCACAAATCTTTGGCTTCTTGCAGTCCTTTCTGCTTTTATTTCTTAAAGTAGTGGTCTTTTTACTAAAGTGTGTTAAGCAGTTAACATGGGAATTAGTGCACATTGTTGGCACACAGCCACGCCAACAGTTAAAGAGGTGGTTTGACACCAGGTGAATAAATGTCTAAGCTCCTGTGGAATTAATGCACATCAGCATGTGCGTATTTGAGGCCTATTTTATGGAGTATGCGTGTATGTTTATTTATTTATTTATTTAGAACACATTTATATACCGCTGCTTCCAGCGATCAGTAGCGGTACTTTATAAAATAGGGGAGTAAGTGCCCACAACTATATTTTTCAAAAATGTGCATGAGTTATAGTATTTTATAATGTACACACATCCAGTAAATGCCCCATGAAAGCCCATGCTGAAAGTATGCATGATAGGACTTATGCAATGTTTACAGATAAAGGGGCTTGTTTACAAAGCCGCGGTAGCGGTTCACGATCATTATCGTAGTCGCGGCCCCATTGATTTCATTGGGGCCACGGCTCTGATAAGGATCGCGAACCGCTACCGTGGCTTTGTAAACAAGCCCCAATGATTGTCTAAAGTATTCATGTAAGTCCTTTAAAATAGTAACAACTAACATGTGTTATTTGTAACTAGGTCCCATGTTATTCAACCACAACTACATTTTCCTAGAAAGCACATAAATTGTAGTATTTTACAGTATGGGGGGGACAGACATTTTGGAAGCCCTGTTCAAGCTTCAGATGTCCGAACACAGGCATAGACTGCAACTACTACTACTTATCATTTGTATGCTCTAAAAGGCGTATGAAGCGCTGTACAGACACATGTAAAAAGTGGTCCCTGCTCCTCAGAGCTTATAATCTAGTCAAGACAGACAACACAACAGCTGAGGACAAGGATATATCTAGCGGAATAGTAACGAAACACATAGGAGACTAAGCGGATCAGGATGTCCAAAGCCATTTTAGAAGCTGGCTCTGGGAACATTCCCAGTGTGAGGATGTCCAAATCTAGACAAGCAAAAGGTGGAGATGGACCATGGATTGAAGACCAGATACTTACTGTATAATGTACAAAATTTCTTTAATTAAAACACCCTTGGTGTATGGTTTCTTTCAAGATGGCTACGTGCGGCTGTGTTTGTCCCTTGACCCATGCCAAAGAGAAAGGGCAAGGCTAGGGTGTTCCCCATAGTGCCCCTGTCTGCTATTGCTGGTCCAA
This sequence comes from Ichthyophis bannanicus, assembly GCA_033557465.1. Lineage (NCBI taxonomy): Eukaryota > Metazoa > Chordata > Amphibia > Gymnophiona > Ichthyophiidae > Ichthyophis > Ichthyophis bannanicus. Next base: position 85,072,108 of record CM066032.1, on the reverse strand, counting down.
TGGACCATTTTGTGGAAGTCACTGAGGCTGCTAGGTGGGAGATCTGGACAGGTATGAAGGGGGAATGACTGGAGGAGTCGTTTCTCTCCTTGGGCCTGGACTGCTCTCTCCCTGGAAGCACGGTGCCCATCTTTACCTCCTGATGTGGCTGCTCCCCCACCAATTGACTGCACCCTGGATGCAATCTCAAGGTGAAGGTGGAAGAAAGCATTCAGAATTAGGGTTCTATATCAGAAACAACTGTGGCTCAAGTGAAAGACAATGTTGCCTTGCAGGCTAAATTAGAAGTTTTAGAGAATGCTTCTTAGGCTTCAAATTTGTGATTTTTAAACTTTCCAGTGATTTTGAATATTATGCCGATTGATCTGTTTAAAAAATATCTACCTGAGAATTTGAAGGTTCCACATGAACTTATGCCACCTTTTTCTGTCTACTGGGAAGAAAGAGCTGGACCCTACTGGTATGGACAATATGGATATTTTAAATCTTATTGATTTATTGACTTCACCTGATCCTAACACTATGAAAGTTTCCACTTTGCTAGTCACATGTGTGTTAGCGTCAGATCGAGGTTGATTACTAAAACTGTACTTTAAGAAGCATTAGTCTCCCTTTTATGGGTCAAATGTATTAATATTCCCAGATTTAACTAGAGACCCAGAAAAGGCGGAAACAATTTCTCCTTTTAAAGCCTGGTGTCTTACAGCTGGGAGTCTCCTTCTATCTATGTTTCCCATGCAAATGTTTAATAGTTCATAATACTCAGAGATTTATATTTTTCCAGTCTAATGATTAGTTTGCATTCCTTAGTGCTAGATTGCCAATTACTTCTGCTCCAGTGACTAACCTGGGGTGATTTAACTGTGTGTAAGAATTATATGCCTTGGTACCTCGGTATCTATCTCGCTTTTCTTGTTTTCTTTATGCAGTTGGTATAATCCTCCTGTCCAGCTGTTATTTTCCGCACACCCCTGTTCAGGTGGTGTACATGCATTCTCATTTGCCTTTCTTATTAGGGTTGTTTTCTTCTTATTTTCAAACGGATGTGCCGTAATGCCTTTTCCATATAAGTTTTGTCTTGATAAAATTGTAAATACCTTATAAAATATAAATTAAAAAAAAAAAACCACCCTGACAAAGGCATCCAAGCCGAAACATGGCCAAGTTGAGTGCTTTAATGAAAGGACTTTTTTATATTATAAGTATCTGGTCTTCATAGCTTCTTTGTTGTCCTAAGGTATGTGGATCAGCTATCCTCACATAGGCATCATTTATCCAGACAGTGACTGGCACTGGTCTTGCTCCGCCATGGACCATGCCTGAACTTCCTGCATAGTGCCAAAATGGTCTGTGGAGATCTTCAGCAGCACTATCTGGATGGTGTGCTCAATATCTCTCTCAGAGCCCGTATCTGGATAACCTCCATCGTTATTCAGATAAGGGCTTTCGAATATTAGCCCCTGTACTGAAACCACGTATCTGGGTTTGAATATTATTGCAAATAATTTTCCATTCTACAAATTTCCCGCAGTTGCAGAATCAAAACAACATAAAGAAGACATTGCTGCAGCTTCTATTAAGAAAGGTAACTGGAAAGAAGCCAGTCTTCAAACGTCACATATTTTTCTTGTCCCTTGTTATTTTCTGCTCTTATTTCCAGTAATTAATTCTGCGGTAGATTGCAACAGATTTTGAAAATACATTAATGAAAGTTCTCCTCAAAACCTAAAGGCTGAGTCCCTGTCAGTAAGGCCAATGCAGGTCAGCATCGAAGCTTGGGATGGAATATTAGACTGGAAATGAGAAGTTTATGGATTTTTTGCCCTCAGTTTGATTCCATAGCATTGATTGCATTTGGGCTCTCTTTCTTCAGTGATCGCTAAGGGCCACAGTGGCACTTTTTGACAGTGGCTATGCAATCTGGTGAATTATTTTTTTTCAGTTGAGCTGGCTATCAGAGCAATTGAAGAAATCTGTCATTATTCTTTTGAAGAAACCTACATTGGATCCCTCAGAATGTAGAAATGACCCGCTCATTGCTCATATCCCCTGTCCGGCAAGGATTGTAGAAAAGGCTGTAGCATGCCAGACTGAGCATTATTTTGAGGGTACTAATAGCCTGAAGGCTAACCAACTTGGTTTCTGTGTGGGTTTGGGTACTGAATCAACTTTGATAGGTGACCAGCTAAATGAGTCAATGCTTTTAGTAATCTTAGGGGCTAGCGGTTTCCGATCGTTATCAGAGCCGCAGCCCCATTGATTTCAATGGGGCCGCGGCTCCGATAATGATCGGAAACTGCTACCGCGGCTTTGTAAACAAGCCCCTTAGACTTACTAACTGCATTTGATCTTGTTGATCATGTAAATTTGCTGAATAGATCTTATCATTTGGTGGTTTTCTTTCTGGGAAACCTGTTAAAAAGCAATTGGAGGGTTTTTCAGACATATTTTAGATTGCATAGTCCCACAAGATTCTACTCTTTCTCCTCTATTTTTTCTTTTTGTCATTTTGGAAGAGATTATTTATTCCTATTTATATGCAGATGATATTGAGGCAGTGCCATTAGGGCAGACTGTGGGTGATTTAGTGCAGGTGGTGATTGCTGGCTAAGAGAGTTATTTAGTAATAATGATGAACTTTAGATTTGCGTGTTCCATTAGAGAGAGAGATGTGATAGTCACCTGTGTTTCTGTGTTTCAGCTTTCCCAGGAAGTTAAGAAATCTTAGGATGAGAATGAACTCCAGTTATTGCATGGAGTCACAAGTGTCACAGATATTACGATGAGCTTAGGGCAAATTGTGATAGACTTTAACAGTTAAAGCCTTTTTTGAACTGTTCTGCTTTCTTATGCATGCACTGCTGTTATGTATTATTGATTACTGTAGGTTTGTCCAGGAAACTTGTGAAAAAGTTACAGATTTTCAGAACACTGTGGCTCAGTTTGTAGTTTGGAGCCCTTGTTACATAGATTACCTTGACTGCTAGAGGTTGAGAACTAACTTCAAATTACTGGCTCTTGCATTTTGGGATACATGAGACTCTGGTCCATAATACTTGTGGCAGTGTTTGGCCTGGTATCTACCAAACGGAGCTCAATTTCTCTCAGGATCATCTTTTGTGGGTGCCATCAATTTGGGAGGTTAAGCAGAAAGGATATAGAACAAGAGCTTTCTCCATAGATGTCACTCCTGGAAATTTGGTAAGAGGGTAAAAATTTGGCTTTTAGGAAAGTATTGCATGTTTTCCTTTTCCCTGTTGATCAAGTACTGGAGTGATGATTTGTCATCCTCCGCCCCACCATCCTCTGCTGCCACCCCGCCCCCTCTCCACCCCAATCTAACCTCCCCATACAAACTCCTTGTTCATACGGGGAGGCTTTGTCAGGGATGGGAAGGGTGGACAAATAACGGGGATAGACGTCCCAATGGGAGGCTATTCGTGGTTCATAATAGACCCCATAGGGAATGCATTCCCTAATATGAATAGGGATTTTAAAAATGCTTGTTTCAGTCAGCCCTTTACAGGAGGAATTAAGCCCCCAATGTTTATTTCACCCTGAAAATTGAAATGAGGTCAAAATAGAGGCTTTTGTTGGTTATTAAGAGCGGTTGCATGTCTCTGTTTGCAAAATGGCTCAGAAATACTGTATATATAAGTGCCGACATTTACATGAGCTCCTTATGAAATGTCGGCACTTACATGTGTAAGTTGCCAGGTTTCCTCCATCAATTTTTCCCACGTGTACATTTGTGTAATGACTCTTCTCGCTGCACATGACTATACATAAGAACAGAAGATATGTCATAATGGGTCAGACCAAGGTCCATCAAGTCTAGTATCCTGTTTCCAACAGTGGCCAATCCAGGTCATTAGTACTTGTCAGGTGCCCAAAAATGCACACAGATTCCAAGCTGCTTATCCCAGGGGTAAGTAGTATATTTGCCCAGTCCACTTTAATGATGGTTTATGGAAGTTTCCTTCAGGAATTTGCCCAAATCTCTTTTAAACTCAGCTACACTAATGGAGTCTGATTACATGTCGAGTGGAAAATATTTTCTCCTATTAGTCTGAAATGTGCTACATTGTAGCTTCATTACGTATCCTCTAGTTGTTCTACTGTTTGAAGGAGTAAACAAATGATCTATGTTTACCCATTCCACTCCATTCATCATTTTATAGACCTCCTCTCTGCCGTCTTTTTTCCAAGTTGAAGAGGCCTAACCTTTTAAGCCATTCCTTGTAGGGGTATCCTTCAATCCCCTTTATCATTCTGGTGGTTCTTCTCTACCTTTTTTAATTCCGCTACATCCTTTTAAAGATATAATGACCAGAAATGCACACAGTATTCAAGGTGGGGTTGCACCATGGAACAATACAAATGCATTATAAACCTTGTTTTTATTTTCCATTCCTTTCCTTTTGATTCCTAGCATTCTATTTGCTTTCTTGGCCACCGCTGTACACTGGACAGAAGGTCCCCTTGCATTTTTTCACAATCCTCTTGTGTCTTAACAGTTTTGAATAATTTTGTGTCATCTGCAATTCCTCATCTCACTCATTATTCCCATTTCCAGGTCATTTCTGAATATGTAAAAAAGCAGTGGTCCCAGCACAGATCCCTGGGGCACTCCATTATTCACTTTTCTCAATAGAAAAAAATAGTGTTTTAGCATTGCGCTCTGTTTTCTTTTATTAAACCAGTTCCTAATTCAGAATAGTACATTGCCTCCTATCCTATGACTTTTTAATTTCCCCAAGAGTCTCTTATGAGGGACCTTGTCAAAGTCTTTCTGAAAATCCAGATGCACTATATCAACCAGCTCACCTTTATCTATAGTATCTGTTTGTTCACATCTTCAAAAAATATAACAGATTAATGAGACAAGACTTTCCTTGGTTAAATCCATGTTGGCTTTCTCCCCGTTAAATCATGACTATCTGCATTTTCAGTAATATTCTCTTTGTAAATATTTCTACCATTTTGCCCATTAATGACATGAAGCTCACTGGGTCTGTAGCTTACCAGATCACCCCTGGAGCCCTTTTTAAAAATTGGAGTTACATGGCCACATGCAGTCTTCAGGTGCTATAGATGGTTTTAATGATAGTTCACATATTACTAATAATAGGTCTGCAATCTCATATTTCAGTTATTTCAGTACTCTCAGATGTGGTCAACATTATTGGCACCCTTGCAGTTCAGCCCCTTAATGTCCAATATCTCCTAAAAAAAAGTGGTCAATGAAATGGCTTTGGACTTTATATGCACATATATCCAACATATAAATGAATCAAATAAAACAATACCACTTAAAAAAGGAAATAGAAGGAAATGGTATACAACTGGGACATTGCCAGGACATGATTATTTACACTCTTACAAATAATTCAAATCAGTTTGAACAGAAGAACCACATTCCCATTGCAATAAAATTAGATGCACCTGTGATCAATCGTCAGTAATCACATGACTTGAATCAACCAATGTATGATGGCTCTAATGTTTAAAATGGCCATATTCACTCCCTGTTCCATGTTCACAATGGTGAAGACAAGAGAGCTGGCTGAAACCATCAGAAAAGTCATTATCACCGAACATCAAACTTCAAAGGGGTAGAAGGCCATCTCCAAAGACTTGGGATTCCTGTGTCCACAGTTCACAATGCTATTAAGACGTTTTCTGCTCATAGAACTGTCAAGAACTTCCCAGGAAGTGGTGGGAAGTGGAAAACTATTCCAAGTCTTTGAAGGTTAGCGCAAACTGTTGGAAAAACACCACATCCAAAGAGCTTAAGGCTGGAGCTTAACATCCAAAGAGCTTAAAGAGCAATCTGGAATATTGATTTCAAACCACAACATATACCATGCACTAAACAAAGAAGGACTTCATGGGCAAAGGCCAAAGAGGGACCCACTGCTTAAAGACAGGCATAAAAAGGCATGCCTAATTTTTGCCCATACCCACCTGGAGAAACCATAATCCTTCTGGGAAAATGGTCTGTTGACAGATGAAGTCAGAGGACTGCCAAGGTATTTTGGAGCGAAATGTGCTACCTAATGTCAAAAAGATAGGTCTGGGTTGAAGGTCATGGGTTGACCCAAAACATACATCCAAAATTACAAAAGAATGGTTAAAAAGGAAAAAAAAAATGGACTGTTTTAAATGCCATCAATGAGTCCTGATCTCAATCCAATTTATTTTATTTATTTTATTTATTTATTTAACAATTCTTATATACCGCACTATTTGTTATCAGTGCGGTTTACATTTAACAAAGTTTTCAGATCAGAGAAGACTGATTGAAATTACATTATAACAATCAAGAAAAGAGCTGAAATCTGCCATTGATAAAAGGAATCCTGGAAACATTCATGAGCTGGAACAAATCACAGTTGACTTCCTGCTGACAGATGTACGGAACTTAAGGTTTAAGGTTTAAGGTTTAATTATTTGATAAAAACCGCCTTTCACAAACAATCAAGGCGGTGTACAATAATAAAAACATAAAAAAAGTCATAAAATACATAAGTTACACAGCGCATAAAACATAATACATAAAACTTTGGCCAGAACCGGAAAGGAAAAGGAAATATACAAATGTTATAAAGGACAGAAGGTAAAGTGCAGAGAACACAGGACAAGATACAAAAGGCAGAAAGGTACAGTAGAAAAAGACTCACACAAATGGGGAGGGAACATTGAAAGCTATGGAAAACAGATGGGTTTTGAGATTTTGTTTAAAAACAGTGAATTGTGATTCCAGACGGAGGGAAGAGGGGAGGGAATTCCAATGTGCAGGGCCAGCAAAGTAAAATGCAGAGAAACGTGTAGACTGGAGGTGGGCATGGGAGGGGGAGGGAAGGGCCAGACGGTTGAGGTGGAAAGAGCGGGGTGTGTACCGAGGAGAATGGAAAGATAGAAGGTCAGACAAGTAAGAGGGAGTACCAGTGTGATAAACCTTGTGAAGAAGAGTCAGTAACTTAAACTGTGAGTGAAAAGAAACTGGCAGCCAATGAAGATTGAAAAGTAAGGGGGTGACGTGATCTCGAAGAGCGGAATATGTGACAAGACGTGTAGCAGTGTTCTGTATCCTTTGAAGCCTTACCACCTGGTTCTTAGGAAGGCCAAGAAATAGTGCATTAGAAAAGTCCACCTGTGACATAACTAAAGATAACACCAGTGTAGATAGAGCAGAGGGAGAAAGAAAAGGACGAATTGAACGAATTTGCCGGAGAAAGAAAAAGGAAGTTTTGGTAATATGGGAAATATGAGAACGAAAGGAAAGATCTGAGTCGAAGTAAACACCTAAATACCGAAATGTGGTAACTAACGGGACTGGGGAGTTGGAGAAAGAAGGGGCCAGAGAGGGGGGGGGATCACCATGAGTAAACCAAATAGCAAGAGTCTTAGTAAGATTAAGATGGAGACAGTTAGTAGTGAGCCAGCATGCAACAGAGGAAAGGCAAGAATTTAAAGGAGTGAGGTCAGGGTAGGAAGGGGAGGTGTGATGGAGTAAGAGAATGTCGTCGGCATAAAAAAAAGCTGAAAGACCTGACTGTTGGATAAGAAGGGCAAGAGGGGCAAGAAAAAGATTAAAAAGAAGGGGGGCAAGAACGGAACCCTGTGGAACCCCACAGGGGAGGTACTGTGGATCAGAGGGGGAAAAAGTAGATGAGGACGGAAGGACTGTGCAGGAGCGAGAGGAAAGAAAAGAGTGAAACCAGTGATGAACAGTGCTACAAAGACCAGCTTCCCGGAGCCGGTGAAGAAGAAGAGAGTGATCGACTAAATCAAATGCCGCTGAAAGATCCAAAGCAACCACCACCAAAATGTCACCTCGATCGTGAGCTACATGCAGTGAATTAGTGAAAGCCAGGAGAACGGTGTCAATGCTGTGCCCAGAGTGGAAACCTGATTGACGGGGGTGAAGAAAGTTAATAGAATCAAGATGGTGAGAAAGTTGTGCAAAAACGAACTTCTCCAGAAGCTTAGATAGGAAAGGGAGATTAGAGACAGGACGATAGTTAGATGGAAGGGAAGAGTCGAGGGAGGGATTCTTCAAGAGGGGACGAACTAGTGCGTGCTTCCATGATTTAGGGAAAATCCCAGAGGAGAGGCTAGAGTTAAACATGGTGAGGATAGGAGGAAGGGCACCCAGGGAGGGTGTGAGGAGCCAAGAAGAAGGAATAGGATCAAGCGAGCAGGAGGTCTTTCGAGAAGAAGAGATAAGGTGATGAAGTTCGGGTGCAGTAATGGGTGAGAAAGTGGCCCAGAAATGGGAAAGCTGAGAGACTGGCGGAGGCGAGGGAAGAGGAGGGGGAGAGGTGATAGGAGGAGGACATGAGGGCAGCGAGACTCTCAAGGCAGTGACCTTTGAGATGAAAAAGGAGGCCAATTGGGTGGGCGATGGAGAAGACTGGGTAGAAGAAGTAGAGGTAGTAGATAAGGGAGTATGTAGAGAGATAAGAGAACGGAGGGTGGAATACAAATGACGAGTTTGGTTGGGAGCCTGCAAGATGGCATTAGAAAAGAAATCACGTTTGGCAGTGTGGAGTTGAGTGCGGTAAAAGGAGTGATGAGATTTAAAAATAGCTAGATTGGTGGGGGAAGGATCCTTGCGCCAGAGACGCTCGGCCCGTCGAAGGTGTCTACGTAGGAGCCGCAGACCACCATGGAACCAGGGATGGGAGGGACACCGACGGGAATGACAAGGACGTAGAGGGGCTAAAAGATCGAGTGTAGCGGAGAGGGAGGAAGACCAGAAAGCAGCTTGGGAATTAGGTGAGAGGAGTGAGAAATCATTCGGCAGAAGCTCAGAAACAGGAGGAAATCTTTGCAATGTGAGAGGGGTGAGAGGGGTGAGGGCTCGGGAAGAACGCATTGGGGATGATGAAGTAGGAGAGGACGAGACTCCTAAGAAGGAGCAGGACAGGGTGAGGTAGAAATGATCCGTCCATGGGAGAGATGTGGCAGTAGGAGCTGATAAGGTTAGGGAGGAAGAAGCGGAGGACAGGAACAAGTCAAGGGTGTGACCAGCTTGATGAGTGGGGATAGTGACATGTTGAATGAGGGAGAGATCCTGAAGAAATGAGAGGAAAGAGAGCTCTCTTGATGAAGAGGGGGAGTCCATAAGAACATAAGACATGCCATACTGGGTCAGACCGAGGTCCATCAAGCCCAGCATCCTGTTTCCAACAGTGGCCAATCTAGGTCCTACGCACCTAGCAATATCCCCAAAAGACCACAGGTTCCACAATGCTTGTACTGGGTCAAGCATTGATATCCTGGGTCCCTTTTTAATAGTGGTTTATGGACCTTTCCTCCAGGAACTTGTCCAAACCTTTTTTAAACCCAGCTATACTAACAGCCCTTACTACATCCTCCGGTAACAGATTCCAGAGTTTGATTACACGTTGAGTGAAAAAATATTTTCTCTTATTTGTCTTAAATAGTTTACCCTGTAGCTTCATTACATGTCCCTTAGTCTTTCTATATTCTGATAGCGTAAACAATTGATCCACGTTTATCCGTTCCACTCCATTCATTAATTTATAGACCTCTATCATATCTCCCCTCAGCCGTCTCTTTTCCAGGTTAAAGAGCCCTAACCTTTTTAGCCTCTCTTCATAGGAGTAGCCTTCCATCCCCTTCACCAATTTGGTGGCTCTTCTCTGTACTTTTTCTAATAACGCTATGTCCTTTTTAAGATACGGTGACCAGAATTGCACACAATATTCAAGGTGCGGTCGTACCATGGAGCGATACAGAGGCATTATAATATCCTTTGTTTTATTCTCCATCCCTTTCTTTATGATACCTAGCATTCTATTTGCTATTGCTTTCCATGTGAAGGTTAAAGTCACCTGCTATGATTAAGTGGGGATAAGCTAAAGAAACATCGGTGATTGTCAGCAGGAGAGTGTCCCATAATGAAAGGCGAAGGGCAGGAGGGGAGTAGATAAGAAGTAGATGTATAGGATGAGAAGTATGAAGACGAAGGAGAAGTGCCTCAGCATAGTGCAAAGATGGAGAGGAGATTGAGGTGTAGGATAAGGAAGGATGAAGGATGGCAGCTACACCACCACCAGATCGCCCCAAGCGAGGAACGGAGGCTGCAGAGAAGCCAGGGGGAAGACAACGTGCTAGGAGAGCGTCCTCGCCATCACGGAGCCAAGTCTCCGTGAGGAGGGTGATTCCAGGAGCGGAGCGAAGAACAAGATCTTGAAGAAGAAGGGATTTGTTCCGAAGAGACCTACAATTAAGAAGGCAAATAGAAAAGAAAGTCCGAGAAGAGCCAGGGGGAACAGAGGATGGAGAGGAAGAGGACGAAGAAAGGGGGCATGAACGTAAACTTACAGCTGGTTACAATCAAATATTAGTGAAGGATGCTATTAATCCTGTCCAGGTCATATTTTCTTTTTTTTCTAAGAAATTGCTATGTCTACGCTGCACAGACATCTTTATTTTGTATACTTTTGAACATATTATTAAAATATTATGATGACTTACAAGTGGAATATTTCAAATTATTTCTCAAGATATTGTACACAATATATCTAAAATGCAAGGATGCCAATAATGTTAACCTCTATCTATAGTATCCAGATGGTATACCATCTGGTCTAGGTGATTTGCTACTCTTTAGCTGCATTACATCTTTGTTTATCAAGATTTGTTTCAATTCTTCTTATACATACATGGATAATTTATTTATTTAATCAGTTTTCTATACTGCCTTATCCTTCAATCAAAGCAGTTTACATTTTGTATTCACTACAAACAGGTACTGGATACATTCCCTTGTCCCCAAAGGGGTTCACAATCTATGTGTACCTGAGGCAACAGAGGGTTAAGTGGCTTGCCCAAAGCCAAAAGGAGTGCCTATAGGACCAGAAACCTCAGTCCCTCCAGTCTGAGATTGCTGTCCCTAGATGGGAATTAAACCCCTAGCCCAAGGTACTGTGTCCCAACCACTCCTCCACAGCTTCTTCAATAAAAACTGAAACAAAGAATTAATTCTGTCTCTCCCCTATAGCCTTGTACTCCCTTAGCTCTCCTTTTACCCGTCTATCATCTAATGGCACAACTGACTCACAGTTTTTTTGCTACAAATATACTTGAAAAACTTTCTATTACATGTTTTTGCTTCAATGACAAGCTTTTTTTCAAATACTCTGTCTGTTTTATCAATATCTTGCATCTAACTTGCCAGTGCTTATGTTGTTTCCTATGATTTTTTTTTAAATTTGCCTCCTTTTTCCATTTCCTGAAAGATGCCTTTTTGGCTGTAACAGCATCTCTGATCTCACTTTTAAATCATGCCGGCAGTCGTTTGGCCTTTCTTCTACCTTTTTTAAACACGAAATATATCTGGTCTATACTTCCAAGATAGTATTTTTAAACAATACTCATTCTTGATGTAAATCTTTAACCTTTGCAGCTGTTTCTTTTAGGGGGGGGGGGGTTTGTAATCATTTTCTTCATTTTATCATAGCCTCTTTTTTGAAAGTTGATTGCTAATGTCATGGCTTTCCTTGTTGCCCCCCTCTATTTATTCAATCAAATGTGATCATATTGTATTACTATTGCCAAGGAGTCCCAACAATATTATCTCTTGTACCAGATCCTGTGTTCCACTAAGGACTAGGTCTAAAATAGCTTTCCCTTGTATTGGTCCATTACCCAGCTGCTCCATGAAGAAGTCATTTATTTCATCTAGAAACGTTAGCTCCCAAACATGTCCTGATGTGACATTGACTCAGTCAATACTGGGGTAATTGAAATCTCCCATTATTATTGTTCTGTAACTTTTGGTAGCTTCCCTGATTTCTTTCAGCATTTAATCATACATCTGTTCATTCTATCCAGGTGGATGGTAGTACACCCCCACTGCCATTGCCTTCCATTTTTTACATAGAATTTCTATTTATAGACATTATATAGTGTATTTTGCTTCCTACAAAACCTTTATCCTACCGTATTTGACTCAATGCCTTCTCTAATATATAGCATAACTCCTCCACCAATTGGATCTACCCTATCATTCGGGTATGTTTACTAAACCGCATTAATGTCACCTGCGGTAGTTTCCATGGTAATGGTACAGATGCCCATATAAAGGAGTGGGCGGTGCATCGTATGACAAGCAGTACCAGGTAACGTGCATAACAATGCGCCGTCAGATAACGCGCATCGCAAGGCGCCATATAGGGCACATCACAAGGTACCTTAACCGGAGGCACCTCACAAGGCACGTTGTCATGCGCCCTACAAGGCGCCCAACCTAAGGCACCATGCAGCCACCCCTTGAAGGCCCGTATAAGGTGCCAGCAAGGTGCCCCATAAGGCACCATAGGTTAAGACACCTGAAAAGCAGGACATGGGGTAGCAGCCTGCACATGAACGCCAAATGCCACACAGCTGACAGACACAGAGAGACGGACAGAAGGATGGCTGGCAACTGTGATGAGGGTAATATGTGCTGGCAGCACAGATCAGCAGAGATATGACTGTTACAGGAATGAGAGGTACCGGTGTAGGAAAGGCATAAAGAAGGAGAACAAAGAGGGAGCGAACCCATGACTACTAGCCTGAAAAGCACTGCACAAATCAATAGGCCACGCCACCACTGTGAGGTCCACAGCAATGGCTGCATACAAGAACACTACAGAGCACCACACAAAATGCCTGCTGTGTGCCAGGAGAGGCCAACCCAGTCACCATGATGCAACGCGCATGCACAACAGGCGTCGACAGCTCATATCACAGTCTGTAAGTGGGACGGGAGCCACATAGAAACACATGAACACACACCATGAGATGTAATGCAGTGTAAACAGCATGCAAAAGAGCATGGGAGTGATACACAAAGGGTGTCAGGGGCTGGCTGAAGGGACAGCTAATTGGATGGCCCCTGGACCAGGGCAACGGAACGAAAAAGGAGCATGTGAGAATCCAACCTGCACAGTGATGTGGCACAGACCAGCCAACAACAGCAGTACCAATCCACCAAGCCAACTGGTCACATGGACACTATAAAGATATAGCCATATGTAACACACAATATGCGACAGATAGGCTGCAGAGAGTGCACACTGTGGTGCACAGTGCAGAGATGGAAGGGTGTGTGGAGAGGTGATGAGGCTGCAGCCATTGCATGGGCAGGTTAGCAGAACACAGGAAAGGAAAAGGAACAGAACATTTGGGAATCAAACTGGAAACCTATGGACTGCCAATGGGTGTCTGTGACCACTATCCCAAACAACCCCCACAAACACAATGCAAACAAGTTACCATAAAAGGCACATACTGGATCACAGTGCTGAAACAGATGGCCCCTCTGCTCCACTGTGAACAGCAGACATTGCGTCCCTCACCCTGATGCACCCTATGACTGGGATAAACTCACAGGGTCTGTGTGCCAGGCACCCTCGTAAACACACATCCAATCCATGCTGAGAGCTCACCTACCCGCTGCTGCCTGTGGACTCTAACTACCCTGATCCCCCTCCACCGTTGCCTCTCCTACCCCTGCTCCCACATTCTCTCACTTATCCTAACTAGAATGTAAGTTGTGGTGAGTAGGGTGTCTGCCCGACATGTCTGTGCAGCGCTGTGTACAAGGAGCAGTGACAGACATAAGTACTGAGTTATCTCTATAAGTAACCAGTTGTCTATCCTGCCTTACCCATCAAATAAAGCAGTGGCCAATGGAGGGCCACATGCCGTGCCCAAGGCCACAAGGAATGCCAATAGGACTAGAAACCCCAGTCCCACAGGCCTGATGTTGCTGTCCCCAGCTGGGATGTGAACCCATGGCCCTCTGGCCTGAGGTACCGTGTCCTAATCACAGGCCATGTCTCCCACTGTGCAGGTGCAGTAGGTGTGGTAGTAATGAAAGTAGTGAGATTAAACTTTGTGATGTAACTATACCCATACATGGTACACCGTAACAATACCTGTACACCTACCCCCTCCCCCACAACCCCCCACCCGGATGGTGTACCCCAAGGATCTGGCGTGGATCCCCCCTTACCCCCTCCATACACAGTCCCCTGGTGTGCCCAGCAGCACCCATGGATGGCTGTACCAGCTAGATACTGAAGGCTCACAGAGCCAACTACGCACACCTGAACCCTCCCTGGCTAACCAAACCCTGATCCACGCCTGTCGTGATGACATCGCTGCCTGGATGTCTCACCACGGCCTGAAAGTGAACATGGCCACGACCGTACCTCCCATCCATCATCATAACAACTCCCTTCCCCCCTTGTTGTCAGTGTCTGTGGATAACTCTGTACCTCCCCCAGTGTCCCCAGGCCACAATCTGGGCCCATCCCTGACCCTTCTCCCCCATTCACAACACACAGCCATCTGATAGCTAACACCTGCCCCACTTCCTCCACAGCAGCAGTGATACCCGCCCCATCAACCCTGAACACACCACCAATATGCCCATGCACTGCCCAATCGCATCCCATCAGTACCTCAGTAGTCTGCCCCCTGCAGGTCTCACCTGGACATACCTCATTCCCCGTCAATGTGTGCAATAATTTTCTGTGCATCCAGCCGTGCGCCAGGCTAGTCATGGCCACACTACCCCCCTTGTCAGGTCACGTCAAAGCCTCCCTAACCTTTACTGTACCCATGCCAAACATCCCCTGCTGAGCTCAAAATGCAGAGACTATGTGACTACCCACCACCCCTCATCGCCCATCTCCCCGTACAAACCCCCATGAAAACATCGGCCCCAAGCAGACACCCACCACCTGTGCAGTGCACCCCTACTGCTAACCCCACACTCCACCCCTCTCTCCGTGATGCCCCGTACGCCGTGAGCAAACGTCCACTGTCTGTACAGCAGGCACCGTCTCTAACCTCCCCACAAATTGAGGATGAAACCACACATCCTCGCTGCAGCCATGGAAGCATTCCCCTGACACCCCTCCACTGTCCCCAGTGGTAGCCCCCCCCACCACATCTGTGTCCGTGCTGACTAGATAGTAATCACTGATGTGCAGAACATGTCTCCCACCTGTCTGCACAGTGCCGCATTTGCCATGTAGCACTATACAAATGCTCAGTGGTAGTAGTAGTACATGTCTGCACCATCATGGCCACAGCACCAGAACACACAGCTGACAGGTGGCACGTGTCAGGCAGGCACACCAGGCTGACAACACACACACAAGGCAAGAAGGTTTGAAGGGAAGATACAGAGATGTAATGTAATGCTGCCACATAGTGAAGTGCAGACGCAGTGCACAGGCAAATGCACAAACATACCAATGATGTCATGTCCCAATGGCCCAGCACCACCCCTCAGATGTGTAGACCTAATGTGTGGGTATTAGTGGGTCATACAGCAGTGTAGATGTCCCTAGAACAGCATGTGATGTGCTGAGAAAGACCAGACATCAGGTAGTCATGTAAATAAACACCTTTAATGCACACATGGCATCAAAAACAGTGACACAATGCAACATGAGGACACGGTATCAGGACAAGAGTCACATGTGGGCAAAAAGCAAAGATGATGGGATACCACTAACATACAGAGGTAGCACTATGTGGAAGTCACACCACAATGGGTGCCATGGAAACAGGAACAGTCATAATATGGCAATGTACAGGGACTGCACAAATAAGCCTGGAAATGGACACACCCGCCACCACAGGGCAAAAGTACTGGCGCAATGTGAGTGGAGCAATGTCATGTCAGAAATAGGACTGTGCACACATGCAAAGATAAGCCTGCAAATCAATTTACATTGCCACATCTGTCCAGTAAACACACACAATAACATGTATGTAGAGCTACAAAGAGACATCCACAACGGTGCATGTACCTACACAAATCCCACCCCGGCACATGCACCAGTGTAAGAGACTTGTCAGGTACATGCGCATGCACCATGTACATTTAAACACCACAGAGCACTGCCCCATATCCACTGTAACACCCCATGCGATGGTCAAACAGCAATCAGAGATGGTGGCATGCATCACAGTGTTCTGGAGGAAAATAGTGTGTCTTGTACAAGTGGAAGTTGGCCACACAAATAAGCAGGACCTACAGAATGTATCTCCTGTGCCAAATACGTGGCTGCATGTACCTGTGTAGCCAAATGTTGGTGCAATGCCTGCGATGTGAGCCCCACACATTGGCTACACACAGCTACACATTGTCAGATGGATGTACAACATACAGCGTGCATGTAAAGTTCCTGCTGTAGATGTACAGACAAGTGTCCACAGTCCAAATGCCACCTGTGATCCTACAAGTCCGGCTATGACCATCCCAGATTACATGGCCATGCAAAGTCACAAGTGACGTCTCAATGTTCCACAGCAATACAAAGGTGATGTGTCTCTGCTGCGATAAACGCAACACCCAGACAGAGCATGGCAGCAACGGTGTGTCGGTCACCTCGGTGATGCCCAAAGTAGCATGCCAACAATGATGTCCAACATAGGCATGTGTCCGACTCGCATAGGTCCATCTCCCACTGGCACCATCACCCAGGGACCGTTGCATGGAGGTGTCCTGTCCAACCACAGTTGGGCGATAGGGACTCCAGATGCAGCGTAGTAAATGTGCCTTGTATGTTGGCTGCGCCCTGTGTTAAAAGGAGTAGAGAAAAGGTAAAGGTATGCTACACACACCATCAGGTCACAATGCAGACAGTGACAGCACATTATGTGCATAATGAATGCCCAGATATTAAAACATGACACGACCACAACACACAGCACAGTGAATGCTGACCACAGCAGGAGATGACACTACAGACCAGGTTACCATCTCAACATGGTCATGTCAATGCCAATGTCATACAGGCATCCTAGAGGTTCACAGCATGTCCAGCAGTGGTGGTGCACAGAGATCACACAGAAAGGCACGATGTAACAAACATCCCAAGAGAAACATCTACATGTGGATGTCAGTCACAGAAGATCTAAGGTGCAACCTACCGTCATTGTACAGCAGATGTCTGATGGGGACTGTCTGAGCCAGGCAAAGGGCACAAGGGGCCACAGTAGAGGCTGTGGATGTCAATTAACTGCATCCATCACCACGTCATCATGGTCAGCCGTCAGTGGTACATGTCAAAGGTATGGTGAGTTGCGTGTAACCGAAACATTGATGCGTAGTGTCCTGTCAGCAAACATGAGCCATGTCAGGCAACAATACATGACACATGCACACAATGTACACAAGGGCAAAATAAGAAGGTCACAGAGAGACGGGTGAACACCACTGCACAGGTGGCCAGACACATCCCTGCACCAGACAATGGCAGAGGGCATCAGAAGGTACCGTCACCTAGAAACACCCCAAAGACACAGAGACATACACTGTGAGACAAGGTGAGCATGCCGCAAGTTGCATACGGAATGTCTGTGCACAATCAGCGACCAAGGTGGCTCAGGTTGGCATGCATTATGTATGTCCAGAGATACTGATGTCATCCTAACACTGTATTGGCCACGGGTTACTGCCACTGCACAGGTGATTGAGGGTGAGGGCTGGAGGCTCCTGGATGTGCCATATCTGCGGCCAGACCATGTGGCTATCAGTACTAGTGACATGTTGTGGGCAACTGTACCACAGCACTGGGTGTGGGCAATGTAAAGTACTGGGAGGGCAGTGGGTGGCAGATGGTGGGCATACGTGTCCCCCAGGGGCATCTGGGGTGCCAGGATGGTTACGATGAGTGGTGGACAGAGGTGTGGTGGTAACATACAGCTGAGGTACAGGCAAGGCAGGCAATGTAGAGGCACAATGCAGGACAGGGTCACAGTGCATGACCTGTGGTGGCAGCCTGCACAGGCAGTCTGGACTCTACTCAACTGACAGACACAGATAACCGGACCAGAGGAATGTCGCCCACTGTGTCAAGTCTCTTATGGGCTGGCAGCACATATCTGCAAAAAGATGAGTGTTAGAGGCATGCAAAATATCAGAGTTTGGCATGCATGGGAGGGGGGAACAATAGGGGATTGAACCCATGGACATAGTTTGGAACATCGTTTTACGAACCAGTAGGCTATACCTCTCCGGCATGCTGTACAGCATTGCCTGGGTACAGAGAGACTGCAGGTCACCGCATGGACCGTCTGTTCTGTGCACCAGGTTGGGTAACTGCACCAGCACCCATGATGCATTGCACATGCCGAACAGTGGTCCACAGCGGATCAACAAATGGGGTCTGTACCTCTCTGTTACCGCAGCCTGGTAAGATGGACTGCCGTGCATGATACTGGCACAGAGTAGCTATGGATCCTGCCATTGTGCAGGTTCTGTATTCACCCTGAGGGTATGGATGGCTGCCCAGCACTAGGTCCACAGTAAATGTGGTGCTACATATAGGTCCTGCTGCACATCCCCATTAATGGCACTGTGTGGCAGGTGTCCCAGGTAGTGTGCCAAAGGCACCTCTGTGCCCATATGTGTTGCACAGTCACAGGTGTCCCCCTGGGACCAGAGACCACCCAGATCAGTGTGTACCAAGTGTTAAGGTCTGGCTTCCATGGCCACCTGTTAGCAGGGTAGAGGGGTGTCCATTGTCTTATGAGGGTTATGTACCACAGCTCCCTACTGTTCAGAGTACTATACACTATGTGCCCCCAAGGGCCCCATAACACACATCTTGTAGGTGGGGGTGTGGAGGGACAGGTGCCTGAGACTACGGGACTGGCTGTGGGGCCAGCCAGCCCATTCCTGATGGCAAAGAAAATCCCTCTAGGGCTGGTGTGCATGAGATATACCTGTGACTGGAACATTGGCAGACCAGCATTAATGTGGGGGTTGCTGTGTGAATCCTCACTTGCCACATACCACAGTCTGCCATGCATCATCAGACAACACTGTCAGACTGCACCATGCACAGACTAACTGCAGACATGCCACTGGCCAGTCCATGGTACATGGTCAATGAGAAAACATGTGCACCCAGACATAAGATGGGCAGCGCGCATGTGCACACACACCAAGCAGGTGGTATGTCAGTAATTGGGCCCTGGAACGGGGGGGGGGGGGGTCACACAGGTATCACTGGAGACAGATAGTATAAAAAACTATGTGGGAACCTGGACATGCCATGGTCACTGGTAAGTCAGGGTGAGACTGTCCTCCCAGCATGATATGCTGTGGCCACCGTGTCCATGCCAGTGGTGTTCAGACACTACAGTGTACCAGCCATTGCAATACCCCCTGTGCAGATGCAGCCTGCCCAATTCACCCTATCTGGCCCATACCCAAACTACCTTGCTCCTCATTATGCACATTCACAAGCTAATGCTGGTAACAGTTGGACAATGTGGGCCGAGGGCGGGGTTGGCAGCCACAAAACTATGGATAGACATATACACACACACTCCTACTGCAGCACTGTGCAATGATAGGGGTGTTTGGCAACCCTGGCTGTCACACTGCTGACATTTCTGAACTGAGCAGTGGTAGCAGTGGTGCTGTGATGTTACCTGCAACTCCGTGCTGGGGCCAGAAGCCTGCCTGTACAGCATGATTTGGATGGTGGAGCCTGTGTGAGTGGCTGTTTCTACCCCTGTTGGCCGCTGCTGTGGGGATTACACAGTTTTATGTTGTATATGCTTTGTAGGGTAAAATGTTGGGATGTGTTCTGCAGTTTCCAGCAGCTGGGACCTGTGCCTGTGACCCTCTGCTCCTGGAAACACTGGCTGTGTGTACTGTACCACAGTGTTGCAATGGAGGCCCAGCAGTCCCTGGAACTACCTTTACTTCTCCTCAATCAGACATTTCCTGTTTTTCTATTGTATCTATGTAGTAGGACAAAGGTTTGTGATGTGTTCTGCAGGGTCTGTAGCTGGGACCTGATCCTTTGACCCTCTGCTCTGAGTCACATTGGCTGTGTGTACTGCACCACAGTGGGGCCACAGAGGCACAGCAGTCCCTGGGCCATACCTTTATGTCTCCTCAGCCAGACATCTCCTTTTCTTTCCAGTTTTTCTGTTGTATCTATGTAGTAGGGCAAAGGTTTGTGATGTGTACTGTAGCTAGGACATGAACCTGTAACCCTCTGCTCTGAGTTACACTGGCTGTGTGTACTGCACCACAGTGAGGCCACAGAGGCACAGTAGCCCCCGGGGCCATACCTTTACATCTCCTTTGCAAGACATTTTCTGTTGCACAGCATACCACATACTGGTACAGGGCATGGCCTGGGTCCACTGCAGACAGGTGCTACTGCCCCCTCCGGCACGGACACCCCCCCATGCTATGCTGACATAACCATATGCTGTTAGTACTTGTTGTGCGCTGTCCCAGGCCATCCACTGTTCAGGTAGGCAGGTGTCTACGGTGCGGCGCCTGGGGTGGGAAGGCATACATGGACATCCCCACCCCCACCCCTCATCACCGCCTATCAACATTCTGTCCCTTCAACATGGTGGTGGGATGGATGCAGAGATGGCCTGTCTCTGCCATGGCAACTATTGGCTATTGTGGACATTGTATTTGTATATTGTGTTTGGCCTTTGTCAGATGCTGTCTTTCAGACTTCCAGTTTCTATGTTCCTATGTGCCACCTGGGCGACACCCAGGTCTGCCCTATGCCCCGGCTGCCCCCAGTACATGTTCTGCCTGCAGCCCCCTATGCCCCATTTACACCATTGCCATAGTGGCCTCTCATACTTGGGCACTATGGTGTTGCTGCAAATGGAGCACTACTATCACGTTTCTTGTGCTCCCTGCCTATGCTGTCCATTTCTGACACCAAAATGGTTTCTCTCTCCTGCAGATGTGCATCTAACGGCAGGTTTTCATTCACGGTAGGATTGAGACCTTCAGTCAGCACGTTAGTGTGCAGGGAGCCTCTCCCCGCCCACACCCCGCCCATTGACTCCTGCTCTCTGCCCTCTCTCCTCCCTCAGCGGGGTGTACCACGACGCGGAACACTTCCACGCGGCTTGTAACATTACTGGGCATTAACATTACTTACCACGCATTAACGTTACATAACAACTATTAACGTTATGTAACATGCGGTAACGTTACCTAACGCGCAGTCTGTAATGTTACCACAGTTTAGTAAACATACCCCATTGTGACATAATTTGTACCCAAGTATCACGATGTCCATTTGGTTGTCCTCTTTCCATTAGGTCTCTGAGATGCCAATTATATATAACCTTTCATTCAGTGCCACTGTATATATTCTAGCTCTCCCATCTTATTTTGTTAGACTTCTAGCACTGTATACATCACCAATCATCTCTGCATCCCCTTATTGATATTTTTGAGATGGTTCCACCTTTAGCAGCACAATTACAAACATGGTGACCTTGACTTCTCTATTATGATTTCCATGTCCCTTTTAAAAAAACACAAAATAACCCAGGAAAAACTCACTAAAAAACCTGAAAACTAACCATATTTTCTTGCCTCTGCACATCACTATAAAAAAAACTTTTTTGCCCACAGTAGCTTTGCCTTCCTACTGTGCACTTCAGTGGAATTCTCTGAACATGATCCTTCCTTTACAGAGTCCTTTACTTCCTTCACTTTACAGAGTCTGTCATTGCCATACTATTACATTTTTTGCTTTCCTCATATGACTTTTATTTATTTATTTATTTATTTATAGTCTCTTATATACCGCACTATTCAGCATCAGCGCGGTTTACATGTAACAAAAATGCTCAGTACAGTTGAAAGCGTATGAGTTTTACAGGTAACAGGGCACAAAAACTTGGATAACAGGGGAAAACTATTTACAAAATTTATTACATGGAGTCATAATAATAGTAGTTTCGCAGAAATATAACCACCACTAAGGGTTTGAGTATCATACTTGGTGTGTTGTTGAGATACCATACTTTGTATGGAAATGGTATCGCCAGGAGACTTTGGGCTCTAGGGGTTGTCGTTAGGCTCTATAAGGTATTTGATGAAGAGGTGGCATTTGAGGGCTTTCCTAAGCTGTGGTAGGTTCTTAATAGCCCGGATCTCAGGAAGTAATGTATTCCAGAATCTTGGGGCACTGAGACTAAAGGCTCTGTTGGCTGTCGAGTTGGAGCAAACAGTTACTGCCCTCGGGACTTTTAGGGAGTTAATAGCTGTGGATCTTCTTGCTCTATTTGGGGAAGTGATATGGATGAGTGAGATTAAGGATGCAGGTGAGAGATTGTTAATAGCTTTAAAAGTGGTTATCAAGGTCTTGAAAACTATTCTGGCCTGGATGGGTAGCCAATGCAACTGTATCAGCAGAGGCGTTATGTGGTCGCTCCTGGAGGCTCCATGGAGTACTCTTGCTGCAGCATTCATGGCTAGCTGCAGCGGGGTCAATGTAGATTGGGGAAGACCTTGTAAGATGGCATAGTCAAAATGGGGTATGATCAACGCCTGGAAAATTGTCCGGAAATCAGTTGGTTCAAGCATGGAACGTAGATTAAGTGTGCGGATCTTGTGGTATACTGATTTGACTATGTTTCCTATATGGGCCTTCAAATCCAAATGCTGATCTAAAGTGACTCCCAGGTAACGTATTGAGGATTTAGATTGCAGCTCAGCTTCTTTTACCTTAAGATATTGTGGTGGGGTAAAGTTGGGGTTCCTCGTAATGAAGAGTACTTCCGTTTTCTTGTGTTGTATTCTAAGGTTTTGAGAAAGAAGCCATTCAGATATTGCATTAAAACAGTTCGTCAGTGGAGATAGGTCCATATGCTCAGTAGAGAAGGGAATGTAAAGCAGGACGTCGTCTGCGTATAACATGCAATCGACATTGAAGGACCGGATGATATTACAAATTGGTTGCATGTAAATATTGAACAAGAGCGCAGAAAGGGAAGAACCCTGTGGGACTCCCTGGCTTTGGTGGAATGGTTCAGAATTTTTCCCTCCGGAACGAACATGTTGCCATCTTTCGGTCAGGTAGGATCTGCACCATTCAAGCGCTCTTCCATTTATGCCTTTGTCAATCAGTCGTCTTAATAGAAGCTCGTGGTTTACAGAATCAAACGCTGCAGCGATGTCTAGAAAGATGAGGGCAAATCCTTGACGAATGTCGTCAATGCCGGTGATTATCTTGCAGAATAGAGTGGTAAGTAGGGTCACCACTCCATGGAATTCCCTAAAGCCATGTTGGCAAGGATCTAACGGTGCGGCGGAGTCGATATGATCTTGCAATTGACGTTGAGCCTCCTTTTCTCTTTTACTCTTCATTTCAGCTCTGCTATATTCATAAACTTGTCTGAGCCAAGCTCAGAGAACAGTAACAAGTCCACAAAGAAAGTAGACAAAGCATGAAAAGAAGAAAGGGATGGCGACTTCCATTGGCTCATTGGTCCAATATGACAATGGAAAAGTCATTTTTTTCAAAGGATTTTCAAGTTTAGTTTATTAATTTAGCAATAGCAAACTAATCTGTTATGGTTATAGGGCAGGGACATCCAAGTTTTTTCATCAGAGGGTCAAGTGATCAGAAACTCATGTGTGTGTAAACCACATGAATATTGTAACTTGCCATAGCATGATTCACACTCATCGACATCTATGAATCTCTTCTGAATTTGTGACATGCTTCAAAATCATGTGTTTTATCTAGTTAAATAAATTATTTTTTTGCTAAAATTTTCAATTGGACTGTATCTCAAGGCCAGGTGGAACACGCATGAGATGCCTCTCTTATGGGGGGCTACTTTTTAACAGAGCACCTACATGAACTATAAAAAACATGTCGCTCGTCAATTTTGTAAAGGCTGTTAGCAAAATTAGTCAATCAGTTGGGACATATAATATGAATACCTCAGAAAACAGCCTAGAGAAAAAAATTGTATTTTTGTTGGACCAACCAACAGTAGGTATACACTCTCATAATTATAGTCTTTTAATTAATTGGCATGAGCAACAATGGGCTTTCTGATTAAATACGTCACAAAATTAAATAACGGGATTGATTGTCTATCTCTTCCATAAGGTGGTCAATTATTTCATTTTGAGTTCCAGTTGGTGAAATAGTCAAGCCAATTAGTTTCACTCCAAGGTTGGGGACAATTGTTGATGGACTGAAACCATTATGTGATATAAGAGGAGGTGTGGTTAAATGTAGCACTGATTGATATGTGTGGAACAAAGTTAAGCACAGCCACTCATATGAACCTAGTCATCAGATGTCAATATTGGAAATTTGTTTATAAATCAAAATGAAAATTAATTTTTCTTTCCAGTCCTGATGCAGAATCTAGCAATTTCACTGGTCTGAAATGCAGCGGTGTGTCGATGTTGGGGATTATTAATTTAATAGCTTGTGCTTCTTGATAATACTGGGACAATGTTATTAAATTTAGATTGACTATGGCCCAGATTCAGAAAGGAGAATAGTGGAGCTGTATGTCCTGGTGGGACGTGCAGCCCCACTATCCGTCTTATCCATATTCTAAATCACTGTCTCTCCACATGCACAGAGGCACTGTGTGGAGAGATGGAGATGGGGGCGGCATGGGGGCAGAGTGTGGGTGGGATGTGACATACAGGGCTGATTCAGGTAATGGCCCTGTATGTCCAGGGGCACAAGAGGGACGCAATGCTTATTCCAGCTAAGAGGTGGAAAAAGCACTGGTCCCCTATGCGCCCCAGCCCGGCAGCTTCCCAACACAGCAAATTCATGGCAGGCACTGGCCTGCTGCCCGACTATGGCCCCGGTGGGCCTGCCAAGGGCCATGTGGGGGGAGGACACCAGATGGGGGGCATCTTGCCATCCATTCACCAGCGGGTTTGGGGGGCTTGGCTGTTCAGTCCCATTGACGTCCCCACGGTTGCGGGAGGAGCATGCCAGGCCATCCTTGGGCCCAATTCTGATTGCCATGGGAACATTTTGCTCCCATATTTCAGAATCGGGTCCAAATGGGCCCATCCTGCTCAGGGCCATCTGGATGGCCTGGATGTGCCCCTTCCGGAATTGGGTTCTATATTATTATATTTTAATTGATTTAACAAAAAGTGGTTTTCATGATATAAAATAAGAACATGGACATTTATGATATTTAGGGGGGGGGGGGTTGATTTAGAAGCCCTATTTATGCTTTGGACATTTGAAAATGGCCATACAGACTTCCAAAGCATGGAGATGTCCCTGGAGTCATTTTAGAAAGAGAATTAATAATATCCCTGAGGATGTCCAAAACAGAATGGGAATGTGGTGTAGGCATATTTAGGGCATTCCCAAGAACCTAGATGTCCTCATCCAAATTCAGAAATGTTCTGCATGTCCTGAGCCAAATAGGGAATGAAAAGGTGTCAAAGTTATAGAGGATATGGAGAAGGAGGTATATTCATATCCCCTATATTTTCCATGTTGAGACCAAACAATGATGAGGAAAGTGGATTCTTGTTCTCATTTTGCCATGTTGATGGACATCCCTGTATTCAAACTAATATGAGATAGATGTTCCCCACCCCACCTTTTTGAAGCAGGGACATCTAAGTGAATGTCTATGCAGGCATCCACATCAGGAGTGTCTATGTTTCTAAAATCAGGCCAAAACATAGATGTCCCCAGTGTTTTTCTGCATGATTTGTCTTGGACGTCCCACATTGCACTTGGACTCCGTTTCTAAAATGCCACTTTTAAAGTGAATGTTGGCGAATAAATTAAATTTTCACTAAAAAGAACTATAATTGTAGAGCAGTAAAGTGTTTACACCCACTTTTGGTTGATCTATTTTCTGATGCCGATGCTCCTTTATAAAATACGTAGAAACAACCCCAGGAGCACACAAATTCTCTCAAATAATTTTACACTTGCTCTGCATAGCACCCATATATAATTAGTGGTGGTGACTCCAGCACAATATCTCTTTTTGTTTCTTTTTCTACAAAACAACATCTCCATCTTTCTTCCCCATCCTCTATCCAGCACCATTATCCCCCCAGCCCTCTCTCTCTTCCCCTGATCAGGTGCTATGGAATGACATGAGAGGAAGGGTTGGTACCCCCTTATTCATGATGCCCTGTGCAATTTTACAGGTCACATATCCCAAAAGCTAGTCTGTGCTGAGTCACAAGTTGAGCAGCGGAAAAGTGCTTGGAATAAAAAGGGAAGCCAATGCTCAATAGCTGGACCAGGAAGAAACCAAACCAAGAAATGCATGTATAGTATGGTGGAAGGTGTACCCCTTATCCTCTTCTAAATGCCACCATCTCTCCCATCATTTTTTTCTTGCTTCCATACTATTTCTTTGGGCTGATGGAGAACAATGAGTCCACTTGGTTGGCTACTGCTGTCTCCCATGGGATGTAACATAGAGAAAAATGGTTTTATTTTATTTCTCCCCCTTCCCCTGTCAGTTTGAGTTTTGATCTTAGGTCTCCACAGCTGAAGCTGAAGTAGCTGAAGAAGACTAGTTTTTAAGAGATTTTTCAGACCATTGCATCACATACTGCAATAACCCCCTCTGACTCCCCCATGTTCTTCCTGTAAAATGCACTATTTATCCTGGAGACCACCGGGATGGAGGAAAAGAGCAGAATGCCTGCTGCTCCCATACTTGACCCAGCCCATCCTGCCCACTCTAACAGAATGTGTCAAAGAGGACAGGGCACAGCTGTTTGGGTGCTGCAAGATCTGCTACCATGCTGTTTTGTTTTTTGATGCCTGAGCCCAATGAGATGCTGGTTGTAAGGAGGCCCAGAAAGGTTATCTGCCCTGGGGCCCATGCTGGCTCTCCACACTCCTGCCTGTCCCCTCTAGTCCTCTTCCAGGCAGCACATCTCTTTCCCTTTTCCCTTTCTTAATCTCAGTCTGGTGCTCTCCATTCCCCATCTGCTGGCAGGTAGTGTTTTTTCCTAGGCGGCTGGCAATTTCTCCCCCAAAGCACATTATTCAGACAAATCCAGTCAATAGGCTGCTGCAGCTCCATCCTCCCCCTGTAGCCCATTGGTCAGTCATAGTGAGTCACAGGCTGCAGGCGGAGGAGGAGGGAGCAGAAACCAGGACACAGAAACCCTTCCTTCCTGCCTTACCCTGCAAGTCTACAGTATGGAACTCGCTGTTCTCAATCTATAGAAGTGCTGTAGAAAATAATGGGGTGTTAAAGTACCCCCAGAACTGATTCCTATGGCCAGGAAGATGAAGAAGGGATTGGAGGAGGATGAGAATCAGCACGTGAAGGACTGAGGGAGGAGAGGAGAGTGTTGTGCCTGTCCAGCCTAGCTCTAGGTTCCCAGATTGATGGGGGGAACCTTACAGTTCCGCCCAGCTTTGTGACCCTTGCACATATGTGAATTTAGTGACCAGAGGAGAGGGGGTAATAGCAATCCTTCACAAATACAGACAGAGCAAATTTTCTTTGCAGGCACTTTTTGCAGTAAAAGGGCTAAATCTGATGTTCTGTAGCAAGGTTTTGCTAAGAGTTCTCAATCCTAAACTCCACGTATATTCCATTCTCTCTCTGCAGTTTGACTTGATGCATCTCGTTCCCTGGATTTACTTTGCCTTTACACTGTGTATCACTGTGGGTAGAGAACATAGAGTGTGTGGTATGGAAATAAGGAGGGGGATTTTAGAAAGGACATCCAAGTTAAATTGGGGATGTCCAGGACAGAACGTGCAGAAAAACGCCAGAGACATCTATGTCTCCAGCTGATTTCAGGAACATAGACATCCCTGACCAGGATGTGCATATGGACGGCCACATCAACATCCCCAGTAGGGACATCTCAGAATAAACTAGAATAAGGGGATGCCCAGTGGCATAGCAAAGTGAAACACGAGCCCTCGTTCCCTGACAGTGTTTGTTGATACAGTGTAAAATACAGGGGTATTTGTGTAGCTCCTTCTCTATACCTTCCAGAGATCAGACAGGACTGCCCAGGTTCTTAGGAATGCCCCGGCCACACCTCCGCCATGCCCCTGTTAAGACTTGGATGTCTTTGTGCTGGGGACGTGCACAGACCCAGGCTCTAAAATAGCAGTAGGGACATCTCTGTGATTTGGACATCTGATGCCCATTTGCAGACGTTCAAATCATGAATACTCCTTTTAAAATAATCCCCTTAATATCTGTTATACACTCAATGGCACTTAAGAATATTTGACACTGCTAGTGGAAATTCTAGAGGGTATAAATGTTTTTTTATGAAATTATGTCATGTCTTCTTGTGTAATGTCCATTGCCTATGTAAAATAAGCACCTTCTTGCCTGCTAAACTTGGGCACTCTGTTATAAAGTTACTCCCAAAGATTTATAGAATAATAAGAATCAAATTAAAATCAGAATTAGTTTATAGCTGACTTACATTATTTGTGGCAGAATCATTTACAGGTGATTGTAAAGGTAGGAATACCCCCAAATAATATTTCTGTGCACAATATTTTTCTTCTTTTTTTTTTTTCCACAGTTGAAGTTGAGAAACAAATGCAAGCAAGTTTGACAAAGGATCTACCAAGTATGTAAACTAGAAGCATTTTGCCTATGGTTTTTGCATGCTGTCACCCTGATAAAATACATCTTAGAAATGCAGTTGTGCTATTCTAAGCAATGAATTAACAAAGCAACTGGGATTGCCTGTTTCTGTTTTTCCTGTTTTCATATTATACTTTCTGAGTTGATTTGAACTTTGCAGCATTCTGAATGTACCAAGGCTAGTGTCCTATTTCAGGGAAGAAATTAGCTTATCACATGATTTTCCAAAAGTTTTCTAATATTATATTTTATTCCATAATTAAGAGATCTATGTGCTAAATAGGTAATGCACATAACTTTAGATTTTACTCTGTATGGAGGTGCATGGCAAAACATTTCCATTTCATTCTCAGCTTGTTTTGGGCTTTTTCTCTTGATTTTCATTAATTTCCTCAGTTAAATTCATACAGTATGGCAGTGCTGAAGTTAGTATTTTATGAGACTTGTCGGTTTGGTCCACCTGGGTACTCCCATGAGCAGTGCATCCATACATTGCAGATTTTTAAGATTTATACCTTCTTGATGTGGATGAGTTGACCAGAGCGAGGGGGAAATTGAATTTATCTGCATTTTAAAGAAAAGCTTTGTGCAACTTTGCGCCTGTTATAAAACAGGCAGATAAAGGTGGGGGACAGTAGTAATGAGTGTGAATCAGTATGTGACAGAGATTCAATTAAGTGATCCACATTTCTATCGGAAATTGCCAAGAAATCAATGATTATCTTCTGGTTACATTTGAACGAAAATGGATCACTGAGAAGACCTGCCGGTTTTTAATGGTACCTTCTCTGGTGACACCAGTGATATATTTTCTGCCGAAAATCCATAAAGATATCCAAAGCCCTCTAGGGAGACTCATCATTATATCTAAAGGATCTTTAGGATGACTATGTCATAGTTCTGAAAAGATAAGTTACAGCAAGTAAAAATAAATCTGAAATGTTATAAGATTGTATAGGCTATGGAGACATTTCATGAAAAAAGAGAGTGTGGATGCACTTGTTTGTGCACATGGGAACTTATATAACAAAATAATTTTCTGAAGATAAACAATAAGAGACAAATGAAGAGAATGAACACCAGATGCGTCTTTAAAAGCTTTGCTCTGTATCATTGCTGATACCTCTCATATTTTAGCAAAATCAAGTAGTGCAACGAGTGCTGGATGGTTTTTGTATTGATGTCTTTATAAAAGAGGCAACCTGTTATAAAATTACCCTCAAAGTGTCACATCTACCCACTCTACCAATCCACCAAAATGGCCAACACCCCACCATTGTCAAAACTCAGCAGTGGTATCCGATTATCCTGCCTAGTACCCCACTTGCACCTCTATTTTTCAAGACCAGAAAAGTGATAGGAGGAGGAGAGCAAATTGCTGTTTCACTTTACAGCCTCACAGAAGCGCATATGCATTTGTTTTGCAGTGCTTTATTACATTGCTATCATATTTCAATGTTTTAGCTTTTTTTTTTTTTTGGAACATGAAATGAGACTCAGAAGCTGTAAAGATGTCTTACATATTGAGACATGGAATGTATGAAGCATGAACCAAGGGAAGTTGGAGGTGGTCAAGAATGCAATTGAATGTGTACAACTTGATCTCTTGGGTGTCAGCGAACTGAAATGGACTGGCATCGGGCACTTTGCTTCAGATGATCACATGGTCTACTATGCTTGAAATGAAAGACAAACAAGAAATGATGTTACATTTATAATAAAGAAGAAACGTCCAAGAACTGCAATGAAATACAATGCAGTCCGTGAATGCTTAATCTGTATTCGTCTACGAGGAATGCCTATCAACACAACTATAATTCAAGTATATGCCCCAACAACAGCAGCAGAAGAGGATGAAATTGATGAGTTCTATGAACAAGTGCAAGCTAAAACTGACAGAACATGGAAAGAAGATATTCCTGATAATCATGGGTGACTGGAATGCAAAAGTTGGCAACAAAGAGAAAGCAAACTGATTGGAAAATATGAACTTGGCAACAGAAATGAAGCTGGAGAAAGACTGATAGAATTCTTCAAGACCAATGTTCTATTTGTCTCAAACACCTTCTCCAGCAACACAAGCAGCGACTTTGCACATGGACTTCACCCAATGGATTGTACAAAAATCAAATTGACTACATCAGTGGAAGTCAATGATGGAAAAGCTCTATAACATCAACAAATACAAAACCTGGAGCTGACTGTGGTATAGATCACCAACTACTAGTATGCAAACTCAAGCTAAAGTTGAAAAAGAGCAAGCCACTCATGAATGTAGCAAAATAGGACTTTGAGAATATACCACTGGAATTTAAAAACTGCCTGCAAAATCAATTTGCTGCTTTAGATACAAATGACAGAGTTCCAGAAGAGTTATGTGATGAAGCACTACAATGACACATGCAAGGAAATAGAAGCAGAAACTATTAGAGGATGAACAAGACTGGCTTTCCTAAAGCTAGGAGACTTAAAGAAAACATTCCAGCCTCGAATTAGAATGTTACAAGATGCTCAAGGTTCTATGTTGAATGATGCTGAGAAGGTCAAGAAAAGCAGAAAGAATATTCAAAGTTTTTATATGATAAAGATCAAGTACATAAGAACATAAGATATGCCATACTGGGTCAGACCAAGGTCCATTAAGCCCAGTATCCTGTTTCCAACAGTGGCCAATCCAGGTCAGAAGTACCTAGCAGTTTCCCCAAAAGACACAGGTTCCTCAATGCTTGTACTGGGTCAAGCAGTGATATCCCGGGTCCCTTTTAATAATGGTTTATGGACCATTCCTCCAGGAACTTGTCCAAACCTTTTTTAAATCCTGCTACACTAACAGCTCTTACTACATCCTCCGGCAACAAATTCCAGAGTTTGATTACACGTTGAGTGAAAAAATATTTTCTCTTGTTAGTTTTAAATAGGTTACCCTGTAGCTTCATTGCATGCCACCTAGTCTTTTTATAATCTGATGACATAAACAATTGATCTATGTCTACCTGTTCCACTCCATTCATTAATTTATAGACCTCTATCATATCTCCCCTCAGCCGTCTCTTTTCCAGGTTAAAGAACCCTAACCTTTTTAGCCTCTCTTCATAGGAGTAGCCTTCTATCCCCTTTACCATTTTAGTGGCTCTTCTTTGTACTTTTTCTAATAATGCTATTTCCTTTTTAAGATATGGCAATCAGAATTGCACACAATATTCAAGGTGCGGTTGCACCATGGAATGATACAGAGGCATTATAATATCCTTTGTTTTATTTTCCATTGCTTTCCTTATGACACCTAGCATTCTATTTGCTCTCTTGGCCGCCGCTGCACACTGGGCGGAGATTTTAACATGTTACTATGAAGACACCAAAATCTTTTTCATGGGTGGTGGTTCCCAATGTTGAACCTTGCATCGTGTAACCATAGTTTGTGTTGTTCTTTCCTAGGTGCATAACTTTGCACTTGTCCATATTAAATTTCATCTGCCATTTGGATGCCCAGTCTTCCAATTTATCAAGATCATCTTGCAATTTTCCACAATCCTCTTGGGTTTTAACAACTTTAAATAGTTTTGTGCCATCTGCAAATTTAATAACCTCACTCGTTATTCCCATTTCCAGGTCATTTATGAATATGTCAAAAAGCAGCGGACCCAGAACAGATCCCTGGGGTACTCCACCATTCACCTTTCTCCATTGGAAAAATTGGCCATTTAGCCCTACCCTCTCCTTTCTATCTTTTAACCAGTTCCTGATCCACAATAGTACATTACTTCCTATCCCATGACTTTTTACTTTTGCCAAAAGTCTCTGATGAGGGACCTTGTCAAAGGCTTTCTGAAAATCCAGATATACTATATCAATCAACTCACCCTTGTCTACCTGTTTATTCACACCTTCAAAAAAACATAACAGATTAGTAAGACAAGATCTTCCTTGTCTAAAGCCATGTTGGCTGTCTCCCATTAGGCAATGACTATCTACATGCTGAGTAATTTTGTTCTTTATGATGGTTTCTACCATTTTTCCTGGTACTGAGGTCAGTCTCACCGGTCTGTAGTTTCCCCGATCACCCATAGAACCCTTTTTAAAAATTGGCATTACATTGGCAATCCTCCAATCTTCAGGCATTACAGATGATTTTAATGATAGTTCACAGATTACTAATAGCAGGTCTGCAATCTCATATTTAAAGTTCTTTCAACACCCTTGGATGTATAACATCCAGTCCAGGTGATTTGCTACTCTTCAGTTTATCAAATAGTTGTAATACATCTTCCCGGTGTAGCGATATTTCTTTCAATTCTTCTGCAGTATCACCTTTAATTACCACTTCAGTCATGGGTAACATCCCTACATCTTCTTCAATAAAGACCAAAGCAAAGAATTCATTCAGTCTCTCTACTAACGCCTTGTTGCCTCTTAGTGCCCCTTTAACCCCTCCATCATCTAATGGTCTAACTGATTCTCTCACAGGTTTTTTGCTACGAATGTACTTGAAAAAGTCTTTATTATACGTTTTTGCTCCCACAGCAAATTTCTTTTAAAATTCTCTCTTTGCCTGCCTTATCAATGCCTTGCATTTAACTTACCAGTGCTTGTGCTGTTTCCAGTTTTTGTCATTTGGCTCTTTTTCCATTTCCTGAAGGATGCTGTTTTGGCAACAACAGCCTCTCTGACCTCACCTTTAAACCATGCTGGCAGTTTTTTGGACTTTCTTCCACTTTTCTTAAAGCGTGGAATACAGCTGGTCTTGGCTTCCAAGATAGTATTTTTAAACAACACCCAAGTCTGATGTAAGTCTTTAACCTTAGCAACTACTCCTTTTAGTTTTTTCTTAACTATTATCCTCATTTTATCATAGCTCCCTTTTGAAAGTTAAGCCTTACCATCCCTCCTCCATTAATTAAATCAAACGTGATCATGCTATGATCACTATTGCCAAGTGGCCCTAAACCATTATCTTTTGCACCATATCTGGTGTTCCACTAAGGACTAAGTCCAAAATGGCTTCCCCTCTGGTTGGTTCATGAACCAGCTGCTCCAAGAAACAGTTATTTATTTCATCTAGAAACTTTATCTCCATAGCATGTCCTGCCATGACACTGACCCAGTCAATACTGGGGTAATTGAAATCACCCATTATTATTACTGTGCTGTAACATTTGTTAGCTTCCCTGATTTCTATGAGCATTTCATCATCCATTTGTTCATTCTGGCCAGGTGGTCGATAGTACACCCCCACTGCCATTGCCTTCCCCTTTTTACATGGAATTTCAGTCCATAGAGATTCTACATAAAATTTTGTTTCCTGTAGAACTTTAATTCTTATGACTCAATGCCCTCTCTAACATAGAGTGCAACACCTCCACCAATTTGATCAGCTCTATCATTACGATATAGTTTGTACCCAGGTATCACAGTGTCCCACTGGCTGTCCTCCTTCCACCATGTCTCTGAGATACCAATCATATCTAACTTCTCATTTATTGCTATATATTCTAACTCTCCCATCTTATTTTTAGACTTCTAGCATGCATACATGCATTTTAGAGACTGTATTTTATTCATATTAATCTGGTTATCGGTAGACAGGGGTAATTTGGAATCTTTAAGCTCTGTCTGCTTCATACTCAACGGCATTTGTGCTACCTTTGTCTTTATTGGAACCTCTCTGCTGATGTGCCCTAACTTCATTTTTTTGGTAGTATCCTTCAAGGATACATTCTTCCAAACCATGCACTCTTGGGCAACTGTCGGCTTTCTCCTATTATCTACTTTAAAAGCTGCTCTATCTACTTTTTAAAGGTTAATGCCAGCAGCCTGGTTCCATCCCGGTTAAGGTGAAGCCCATCCCTTTGGAAGAGCCCCTCCTTTTCTCAGAATGTTCCCACTTCCTTACAAATCCAAAACCCTCATCCTTGTACCATTGTCTCATCCATGCATTGAGACTCTGGAGCTCTGCCTGCCTTTTGGGTCCTGCGCATGGAACGGGAAGCATTTCAACAACCATTTCAACCTATACCATATCATCTGGAACCATTGGTGATAAATGAAGAAGTCGAAGCAGCAATGAAGCCTTATCAAAGAACAAAGCACCAGGCATTGATGGTATTCCCTCAGAAGTATTACAGCAATCTGATGCAGCTGTTACCATACTTACAAGGCTCTGCCAAGAAATTTGGAAGACAACATCATGTCAACTGACTGGAAAAGATCTGTGTTTATACTAATACTAAAGAAAGGTGATCCAACTGAGTGTGGAAATTATCGCACAGATTCCACAGGCCAGCAAGATTTTACTGAAGGTTATTCAACAGATACTACAACCATACCTGGAACAAGAACTACCTGAAGTGCAAACAGGGTTCAGGAAAGGGCGAGGAATGAAAGACATCATCGCGTAAGTGAGATGGATCCTTGAAAAGACTAAAGAATATCAAAAGGATATCTATTTTTGCTTTATCGACTACAGCAAGGCTTTTGACTGTGTAAACCATGAAAAACTCTGGGTCACATTGAAAAGCATGGGTATACCAGAACACCTAATCGTTCTCTCGCACAACCATTGATCAAGAAGCAACAGTTCAAACAGAACTAGGAGAAACAGAATGGTTTAATATCAGCAAAGGTGTACATCAAGGCTGCATACTTTCCCCCTACCTATTTAATGTATATGCAGATCAAATCATCAGAGAAGCAGGATTGTATGAAGACAACAGAGGTGTGAAGATTGGTGGAAGACTCAGCAACAATCTTCGCTATGCTGATGATACCACATTACTGGCTGAAAGTGAAGATGATCTGAAACATTTGCTTCTCACGATCAAGGAACATAGTCTTAAAATGGGCCTGCACCTTAATATAAACAAGACAAAGATCATGACAACTGGCAAAATGAATAAGTTCATTGTTGATGGAGAAGAAATTGAAATAGTTGACAACTTTTTAACCTACTTGGATCAACTATCAATAAAGAAGCAACAAGCAGTCATGAAATCCAACGATGCATTGCTCTTGGCAGAATGGCTATGAAAGACCTAGACAAGATTCTCAAGAGCAGAGATGTCTCTCTCCATACAAAAGTTTGGTTTGTTCAAACCATGGTATTTTCAATAACATCATATGGATGCAAAATCTGGACAATGAAAAAGATAGGAGAAACATTTATGCCTTTGAATTATGGTGCTGGCAGCAAATACTGCATATACTATGGACTGCCAAAAGAACAAACCAGTCAGTACTAGAGTAGATCAAACCTAAGCTTTCTTTAGAAGCTCAGATGACAAGACTTTGACTTTTATACTTTGGACACATCATGCAAAGAGATAGATCCTTAGAGAAAGACATCATGCTTGGCAAGATAGAAGCTCAATGAAAAAGAGGAAGGCCAGCAATGAGATGGATCGAAACAATAACAACAGCTACAGGTATCAGTCTGTCAACAATGAGCCACCTGACTGAAGACCAAGTACAATTAAGGACAACCATCCAGAGGGTCGCCATGATTCAACATTGACTCAACGGCACTTAACAACAACAACAACAACAACCAATATTAATAATTATCAGAAAGTCATTTGGTGTTTTTAAACTGAGCTTTTAACAGTCACTTGAAAGCATGGAGATAAGTTAATGCATAATAGGGTTATACAGGCAAACATTTTCGTTTTGTTTAATTTTTCATCTTTGTGCATTTTTTTATTTTGTTTTAATTTTAGTTTTGGGGCAGTTTCATCAATAGTTCTTCAATAGGAGCCTACTGAGCAAAAACAACACTGGACAAAAATGGAAATTTGGGGATTTATCCTATCAACTTGGATTAAAGCAATCTGAAATGACGTGGAAAATACAATTTACATCTCCCTTGTCATTTTAACAGGATGCACATCCCTACTGCATAATCACCCAAGCTATATTTCAGATTCCACAGAAATGTTTAAGGAAATTGGGAATTGTGAAGCCTATATGCATTTGTTCTCCTTTGAACTTCATTTCTCTACAGAGTAATAAGTGTTTTGTATGAATTCAGACCTGCTATATTATATACTAATATAGGATAGAGGACAATAGAATGAGGATATCTAGAGTACGTCTATGAGTCCAAATTGGAGCAAGGTACCATAATTATTTTGTAATGCCTACAAAATTATTATGAAGTATAAACAACATACACTTTGAAAAGTGCTTCCTAATTATTTTTTAAATCTTATTATGGAAAGAAATTTTCTCTGATGTATTCAGTACAATGGTATAACTTGGTTAGTCTACTGTCATAATATTTTACAAAGTATACAGTAAAACATGTTTTTACTGTGAATTTTATTGAATAGTTCCCTTACTTGGAAGATTTACTTATAGTGATACCTTCTGACTTACCTCTAAGGGTTAGGTGCCATCATTTTACAAAATGGCTGCATTTGGGAATGAATGAGTAGGAAACACGTTAACCTTCTCCTAGTTATGTGGAGCTTGGGATGAGTTGGGGCTTTGAGTGTCCCCAAAAGGCATTTTGTTTTTAGAAGTAGGCGGAGTTTAAAGAGGGCAGGACTTGAAGAATAAGGCACCTAAATACTGTGGGGTTAATTTTAAAAGCTCTCTTCATGCTTTGGACATTCAAAAGTGGCATAGAGATGAACAAACCCATTTTAGAAGCTAGCTCTGGGAATGTCCCCAATATTAGGGTATTCAAGTCTGAACATGGGCATGGTAGAGGTATGGCCAGGGCATTCCTAAGAACCAGTACATCCCCATCTGGTTTCAGAAACTTTATGGACATCTGGCATCACATCTAAGTGTAGATCTGCTCGAGACACAAACAGTGCTCTTCTTAGCTGGAAAATATCCATAGCGTGTATATACAAAGGCACTCCATTATCCCCAGTACTCAGCACAATGTCAACAACATTAGCAGTGGGATTTGAGCCCTGGCTACCCTGTCCCTAGCCCATTATTCTAACCATTAGGCTATCCTTTATATCCAGATTCTGAAATATGGGTCTGGGGATGTCTATATAGATGCTCCTTCAGATGTCCATATCAGCCACATCCATGTTTGTAAGACGTGCTTGCATTTTTTTTTCAGACATTCTGGCTTAGATGTTCCAGATTGCAGTTGCTGCAAATAAGGGAGCAAGGTGATGTACAACATATAAGACTAAGATTAGTAGAGTCAAATTTTTATTGTGTTGTTTCTGTAGGTCCACCCTACAAGAGCCGTGTTTCAGCATTAGCCTTCATCAGGGGTGTGGGGACCCTTCAAAAGACAAACATAAAGTAAGGTTAAAAAATATATAAATATAATAAAATAACATGCTAACATAGTTTTTGAGATAAGAAAATATAATATACAACCATTAAAACAAATAATCAATAATGGTATCTCAAGAGAGAGATGCATAGAAAAGGAGGGTTAATATGAATACAAATCATAAGAACCCATAACATAAATTAATAAATGCACTTAAAATCGTCCATATTAAAAGCTACTATATATAGTAAAAGAAATCTACATATTGTGTTTTAAAACAAAATGAAGGATCCGAGAGCTATAAACATAAATGATCAATTAAAATTGAACATAAGGTTAAAATTTAAATGGGGGGTGGGGGATTATATATATATAAGAGCATGCAGGTGAAGGAGGGCATTAAGAAGAATAGACTCACATATGTGTAGATCTGAGGGTTATATGGAATATACAATTCTGGATGTGCCAATGACACTGAAATAGAAATTACCGGTTTAGGAACATGTGTAAAATGTACCGGGCGGTAGCATATCTTAAATTGTGGCTCATTGCCGCATGTCTGAAAACCTAAATGTAACATAAAGCCTAAGAAGGAGGAGCGAGGAGTCAGGAATATAAACGCGGGCTTATCACCAACTGTACATTTAAGTTTCAATATGTAAGCCCACGATTTTGTTTAATAAAATAAAAATAACTGTATCTATGGTAAGGATTGTGACTGTAGACTTCATGAAAATTCTAAATGACGGTAAAACCTGCTATGTGGATACTTTTCATGCATCGAAAAATTCTGCCCTTGTGTGTGTTTATTTATTTACATTCTCTTATATACTATATCAGTGTGGTTTACATTGAACAAACTGAAATTACATTGAACAGGGCATTATAACTTGGAGATAACTATTTTATAGGGAACATGGGCTATGGAGGGTTAAGTGGCTTGCCAAGACCACAAGGAGCACCTGTGGGACTAGAAACCCCAGTCCTTCGGGCCCAAGGTTGCTGTCCTCTAGTGGGATTTGAACCCCTGACCTTCTGGCCAGAGGTACCTTGCCCCAACCACTAGGCCATTCCTCCACTTAAGGAGAGATGATTGTTATGGAAAACGCCATCGGAACTACAAAGCGAACATACTGCTGCAGCTGTGTGTAGAAACAACCTGTTGCCGCTCAAAAAATCTAAGAACTTGAATATATAAAAAACTTTGTGAAACTTTAATCTCTGTGCCTTGATGTTGAACATGAAAAATCTTCCTCAAGAAAAGCAGGTACTATCGCAGAAAATCAAGCTCTCAACCCTGTAATCAGACTCTGAAAACCTGTATATGCTGCAGAGGCCATTTTTAACATAGAAACATAGAAACATGATGACAGAAAAAGACCACATGGCCTATCTAGTCTGTCCTTTCATATCAACAACTACAACAGTCCACTTTTTACCTTTAGAGATCCTCTGTGTTGGTCCCATGCTTTTTTGAATTCAGTTACTGTCCTCATCTCTAGCACCTCCACTGGGAGACTATTCCATGGATCCACTACTCTTTCCATAAAGAAATATTTCCGCATATCACTCCTGAATCTATCTCCCTTCACCTTCATCCCATGTCCCCTCGTAGCAGAACTTGCTTTCAATTGAAAGAGGATCTCTCCCTGAACATTTATGCCACGGAGGTATTTAAACATCTCAATCATATCACCTCTATCCCGCCTTTCTTCTAAGGTGCACATATTAAGATCATTAAGTCTGTCCTCATATGCTTTATAATGAAGCCCACTAATCATTTTAGTAGCCACCTTCTGCACCGACTCCATCCTGTTCACATCCTTTTGAAGGTGCGGTCTCCAGAATTGCACACTATACTCCAAATGAGGTTGCACCAAAAACTTATACAGAGGCATTATCACCTCCTTTTTTCTGCTAGCCATTCCTCTCCGTATGCACCCAAGCATCCTTCTAGCTTCTGCTGTCGCCTTGTCTACCTGTTTAGCTACTTTAAGATCATCAGACACAACCACGCCTAGGTCCCGCTCTTCTTTAGTGGACAAAAGTACTTCACCTCCTATACTGTATTGCTCCCTTGGATTGCTGCAGCCCAAATGCATGACCTTACATTTTTTAACATCAAATCGCAGGTGACAAATTCTAGACCATTCTTCAAGCTTAGTTAGATCCCTCCTCATGTTATCTACACCTTCCTGGGTGTCTACTCTATTGCAGATTTTGGTATCATCCGCAAAGAGGCAAACCTTACCCGACAGCCCTTCTGCAATATCACTAACAAAGATGTTAAAAAGAATCGGACCAATGACAAATCCCTGGGGCACACCACTGGTAACATCCTTCTTCTCAGAGTGAGCTCCATTTACTTGTACTCTTTGTCGCCTCCCACCCAACCAATTTCTAACCCAAGCAGTAACTTTAGGGTCCATCCCTAGGGTGCTCAGTTTGTTTATATGTCACCTGTGAGGAACAGTGTCAAAGGCTTTACTGAAATCTAAATACACCACATCTAGAGCTCTCCCTCGGTCCAACTCCCTGGTCACCCAGTCAAAGAAATCAATCAGATTTGTCTGACAAGACCTGCCTCTGGTGGTGAATCCATGCTGCCTCGGATCCTGTAATCCGCTGGGCTCCAGAAACCTCACTATTTTCTCTTTCAGCAGCGTTTCCAATAATTTACTCAACACCGAAGTTAAACTAACCGGCCTGTAGTTTTCAACCACATCCTTACTTCCGCTTTTGTGTAAAGGCACCACATGAGCCTCTCTCCAATCCTTTGGCACCACTCCCGACTCCAACGAGGCATTGAAAAGGTCAGTCAGTGGAGTTGCTAGAACGTCCCCAAGTTCCCTCAGTATTCTAGGGTGTATCCCATCCGGTCCCATCGCTTTGTCTACTTTAAGTTGAGCTAGTTTCTCACGAACACAGTCTTCTGAAAATTGTTCAATATGTCCCTTGCTTCTGTTCCTATTTGTGGGTGTTTTCTGAGGTCCTGCTCCTGGTTCTTCATCTGTGAACAAAGAACAGAAATATTTGTTAAGCAATTCCGCTTTATCCTTATCAGCTTCTACATATTCCCCCCCTGCACCCTTGAGTCTGACAATACCACTTTTGCCCTTCCTCTTCTCACTAATATATCTGAAAAATGTCTTATCCCCCCCATTTTATTACATTGGCTATTTCCTCCTCCTTTTGAATCTTTGCCTTCTTGACTACTTTGCTAGCTTCTCTAAGTTTTTCCAAATACAGATGCCTGTCTTCCTCTCTCTGTGATCTCTTGTATTTCATGAAGGCCTCCCTCTCTTTTTCTTCACTTTTTCAGCTACTTCCTTCGAAAACCATAGTGGTCTCCTTTTCCTTTTGCCTTTATTTACCATTTTAACAAAAAGGTTGGTTGCCCTTAAAATATCCCCTTTCAGTTTTGCCCACTGTTTTTCTACATCCCCCAGCTGTTCCCATCCCACTAACGACTCCCTGAGGTATTGGCCCATCTTCGCAAAGTTAGTCTTCCTAAAGTCTAAGATCCTCACCTTGGAATGGATTCTAACAGCCCTAATTTAAAGTGTGAGTTTGGCGCCAAAATATTATAAAATTATAGAGAGAATATGGAGCCATAAAAATGTGACTCTCGAAAGAGTCCCAAGCCAATATATAAAAATAAAAAATAAAAAATAAAACAATCTAAACAAAGGGGTAAAGCTAGTCAAAGCTAAGTTATTTATTTATTTATTTATATATTTATTTATTTATGTTTATTTAACAGGTCTTCTATACCGCCTTATCATACATTCAAAGCGGTTTACATGGAACAGTTATAGCAACAAGTTAAAACTAAGTTAATAGTATATTATTAAAACAACAATAATAGGAAAGATAAGTGAAACACACACAAGAGCAGAATTTTTTGATGCATGAAAGATATATCCACACCTTCATTTGGAATTTCTCAAACACTCGGTGACCCAAGTTCTACAGTCACAATCCTTGCCATAGATACAGTTATTCTCATTTTTATTTTTGTTTCATTAAACAGAATAATGGGCTTGCATATTGGAACTTAGTATACAGTAGGTGATATATCCGTGTCTATATTCCTGACTCCTCGCTCCTCTCACTTAGGGCTCATTTTGTCCTGGATGTCCTGGCCCTCTGTTTGCCCAGTCGGAACTAGATTCACAGAGTTAGACGGCATTCTGATCCCATGGGACATGTCTAGCCTGACAGGATCAGAATTGCGTCCAGGCTTGTACATGCAGACCGGGACCCCGATTCCTGTCGGCCTGCACATACAGGCCTTGACCGGCTTACTCAGTCAGGGCTACTTAATGATGCCACAATGCCAAGGCATCCAGTTGTCATGGCACCACAGCTCCTGAATGGATCCCCGGCCGCTAGAAAAGAATCTTCATTCCCCGCAGCCCGACTCCTAATCTGTCTTCCCAAGGCCAGAGTCAGGCTGTGGGGAATCTCCTCTGCCCCCTCCTGCCTTTGCTGCGCCCTGGACCTGCCATCCCCCGCCGACTAGAAGAATTTATTCCACCTCAGAGGTGGAATAGGTTCCCTGTACTGGCAGCTGGCCCCAGACGTACAGGGCCGACATTGGAATCGGCCCTGTACATCCAGGGCTGCAGACCACCCACTGCCCGCCCTAACTCCATGCCTGCAACGCCCCTTTCCTGCCCCATCTAATCTCCCCATACAATGTGTGGGGAAGTTAGCCGGGGTTGGCAGAGGGGCCGAATAGCTATTCG
The DNA here is from genome assembly GCA_033557465.1 of Ichthyophis bannanicus. Lineage (NCBI taxonomy): Eukaryota > Metazoa > Chordata > Amphibia > Gymnophiona > Ichthyophiidae > Ichthyophis > Ichthyophis bannanicus. Next base: position 85,029,673 of record CM066032.1, on the reverse strand, counting down.
TGCCTTGGAATGACCCTGTTAGGCTTTATATTACTTTTGGGTTTTCAGACATGCGGTAATGAGCCACAATGAGCCACTCAGTACATTTTGTACATTTTCCTTAACTGGTGGTTTCTATTTCAGCGACATTGGCACATCCAGTACTGTATATTCCATATAATCCTTGGATCTACACATTTGCGAGTTTATAATTCTTGATGCCCTCCTTCACCTGCATGCTCTTATATATATACTCCCCCCATTTTTTAGATATGCATCTTTCAGCATAGAATGGTAGGATTAACAATATATGTCTTGGGTGGTCTTGCCCCTCAACCTTCTTATACCTACGATTTGGCTATAATTTACATTTCCTAGGTTTTCCCTCATCAATTCCAATTTAAATTTTAACCTTATGTTCAATTTTAATTGATCATTTATGTTTATAGCTCTCGGATTCTTCATTTTGTTTTAAAACACAATGATGCCAATTCTGTTATAGACGTCCTGCTCCTGTACGGCTAGTCAGAATCAGGGCATGCAGTGGTGGCATACAGTTCTGATCCTGCAGGGGCTAGACATGCCCGTGGGATCAGAATCGGTTCTACCGGCCTGGACTTGCAGGCCAAGCCCCGATTCTGATCTGCCGTACATCTGGCACCTACCTGTATAACTCAGCCAGGATCCTGAATGGAGCCACGGTGCCATGGCATCCCATCACCATGGCACCGTGGCTCCATTCAGGAGCCATGATCACCAGCTGCACAAATGAACGTCCTTTCTCCACAGCCCAATCCCCAATCCAGCCTTCCATGGCCAGTGTCAGCTTGCGGAGAACCCCCTGCACCCCCTCACCTTTTGGAACTGACCCGGCTCTGTGGTCCCCCAACATTCAGAGGGACATATTCGACCTCCGAGGTGGAATAAATCCTCCGTCTACCTTTCTGATCCCAGACATACAGGGCCAACCTCAGAATAGGCCTTGTATTTTGCGTTCCCGTCCCCTGTCCACCCTCGCTCCTCCCAAGGCCCACCCCCTCCTACCCACGAACAGAGCTCCCCTACAAATCAGCAATACATGCAGGGAGCTTTGTGGCCACCAGCACAATCCAGACATTTAGGGGGTCTGGATGTCTGGATCAGACATCCAGACCAGCTAAACACAAATCTCAATGACCCTCAATATATGGAGTTCTTTTAGTATATAGCTTTTAATATGAAGGATTTTAAGTGCATTTATTCATTTATGTTATGGGTTCTTATGATTTGTATTCATTTTAAACCCCTTCCCCCTTTTCTATATATCTCTCTTTTGAAATGCCATTATTGATAATGGGGTAGATTCTGACCCGCGTTTAGTGGGTCTGGATGTCCGATCCAGATGACAAGACTCACTAAATGCCTAGATCGTGCTGCCGGGGACAGAGCTCCTCACGTGTAGTTGAGTTGTGCGGGGAGCTCTGTTCATGGGCAGGAGGAGGCAGGCAGTGTGTTGCGACTGACTCCGGACATACAGGGCTGATTCAAAGCTCAGCCCTGTGTGAACGGGGTCTGCAATGTAGATGGGGTACTTATTCCACATCAAAGGTGGATAGCGGGGGATTGCAGTGCAGAACCCGGAGGAAAGGTAAGAGGATGCATGGGGTTCCCTGAAGCCCGACCCTGACCTTGGAAGGCCCGATTGGGTTTGAGCTGCAGGCAAACACATGTTCTTCCATCTGCTGAGGATCGTGGCTCCTGAATGGAGCTGCGGTGACATGACAACAGGATGCCATGCCACCGCTGCTTCATTCAGAAGCCTGGCTGGGCTAGCCAGGGATCTGCTGGACATCCGGTCTGACAGAATCGATGCCTGGCCTGCATGTTCAAGCCAGTAGACCTGTTTCTGATCCTGTTGGCATGTTTAGCCCTCCGTGGGATCAGAATCGGGTGCTACTGTTTCACGCCCAGATTCTGTCAGGCCATACGGAGCAAGACAAAAAGAATAGAATTGGCCTCTATTTGTTTTAATGTTTCTATATTATTTTTAACTTATCTCAAAAATTATGTTATGATGTTATTTTATTAAATATATATTTTTTAACCTTATTTTATGTTTTTGTATTGAAGAGTTCCCACATACCTGATGAAGGCTAGTGCCAAAACAAGGCACATGTAGGGTGGACCTACAGACACAACACAATAAACATTTGACTCTGCTAATTTCAGTCTTCTGTGGTGTAGATCGCCTTGCATCCCTACAGGCAGTGTTGACATTTGCAAGTATGTTTGCTATTTGTTTTTGGATTCAGATTTCTCTTGGAAATTCCCTCTAAAATTCCCCTTTATGATTTTGAGCCCCAGTCCAGGGTCTACTGGCCCACTAGGTATTTGACGGCCCATGTGGGGGGGGGGGCTATGAATTAGGGCCAGTGATCACTACTTTGCATGCATTTGTATCACAGCACTTGATTTAATGCACAATGTGCATAAGCTTTCAAATGAAATATATTTCACACATTCCAGTATATACTGTCAGCATTTTTATGACTATTCAGCATTTTTTTGCAATTTTTTACAAAATATTTTGCACGAATGCATCAGGGCCTACATTAAACAAAGAAAGAGAGAAAATGATACAGATAATGACCATATCTGCCCTTCCACACCACCTGCTCAGCTCTGTATTACCTTCCTCTCCTGCAGAGATCCTTGGTGCTTAACGCTTAACCCATCCTTTCTTGAATTCAGATGCAGCCCTTGGTTCAACTGCCTCTACTGGGAGGCCATTCCTTGTATCTACCATCCTTTCTTTAAACATTGAAACAGAGAAAAACTATGACAGATGAATACCATACGGCCTATCCAGTCTGCCCTTCCATATCAACTACTCAACTTTACAGTCCCTTTTCTCCCCTTAGAGATTAGCTGTGTTTGTCCCATGCTTTCTTGAATTCACTTACAGTACTTGTTTCTACCACTTCCACTAGGAGACTACAAATAAATATTTGCTTAGATTACTCCTGAAACTGTATCTTCCAGAGCTCATACTAGAAATGTGGACCTTGACTTTTGTCAGAATTCATCCATTTTCTGGTTTAAATATGATCAAAGAGTGCTGAAGAAAGGCTTGTTTAATGGGTATAAGCTGGCATGGAAACACGCTAATTGAAACCAGTTTGATTAATTTTTCAATGTGTGTTTTTGAAATAGACATTTGATCTTTAAAGATGTTGGTGCCTTTTCATAGTGAAAGCCAACCCTATTGAAATATCAACCCTATTTAACATTATATCTTTTAGAGTTAAAACCCATTTTGCATGCAGGAGAAGAATGATCAATTTCATTATCTGAACACCTTTTTGTTATATTGGAACAGTCCAGTGTCTATTGCTCTTTCGCTTTTATGTTACATACAGTCCTAACCAAATTTTGGTTCATGTTGTATACCCGTGATTGTGACTAGAATCCATTTTTCATGTAACTAATTTCTCAAACTTCCAGAACCAAAACAAGATGAAGAAGAAATTTCTAAAGTCTTAATTAAGAAAGGTAAATGAATTGAAATTGTGCTTCAAAATCTACAAATCGTGCGTTCTTTGCACATTAGGCATAAGTAAAAAAATTATAACCTGCTTGCTTTTTGCCAAGTTTTCTGGCATGTTTTAATTTACACATTCTTTTTAATAAATAATTTAACACACATTGAAATATTTTAACATGCATAAACTGAACCGATTGTTCATTAATGAATATACATCCTAATTTCACATTTAGTCCTTGTACAGCTATAGAAATTATGTTAATCGATCAGATGAATGATGTACTCTGCCCCAGCCATAGATTCAAAACTGATTCTTGAGGTCTGCTAAATTCTTCACATTTCTAAATACAACATTTTCCTTTTCTTTTATTGCAAGACACAATAGAATGCTAAAAACATGTAGAGGCACAATCCGATTCCTGCACGTCTGCCTGCATTGGCCTGGCAAAAAAACAGATGTACCGGAGATGTCACCAATTCTGCCACCATGGGTCTCAGACGTACCCACGGTGGCAGAATTGGGGACATAGACATCTGGCCAGGCACCCTATTCTGGTGTGGGGGACATCCCATGGGCTCCCTATCCACATCACACAGTGCTCCGGCTGCCGTACCGGTGCATTGGCATCATGTCGCCATGGCACTGGAATGTCCAGCCAGAGGTACGGAATACCCGGTCTTGATGCGGGCCCAGTACACCACTGTCCGAGCCTCGGCAGGGGCCCCCACTGTCAGGGTTGGGTGGGGTATGCACACCCACAGCAGTGTGATGGGGATGTGGGGGCTGCAGGGAGCAATCGCCGCTCTGCCCAGCGCTTATTCCCCCCTTGGGAGGGATAAGGCGGGCATCCATCTCTGCACCGTGGTACATACAGAGGCCCAACCTAAATGGCCTCTGTATGTCCAGGCACATGGCTCCACCCCTGCTCTGTCCCGGCACTGCCCCCTTCCACCCACGCCAGTGCTCCCCACATAGATGCTCTGTACGTGTGGGGAGCACTTGCACCGAAATAGCATTCTGGGGCTGAGAGCAGGTTAGATATCCAACCCGGATGTCCAACTCTGCTATTCGGGGGACAGATTGACCTCCATATTGTACAGAATAACTTATGACATAAATAAATGCTTATGATTATGCTAGAACCTTGCTATAGTTTCATATTGCTGTTTCATCTTGAAGGCTCATTGCAATTGTACTAATACTCTTTGAACGCTGACTTATCTTTTCCCATGTTTGCCCACTGATATTCTATATGATTGGGTATACTGGAACATGGGTACTAAAGTGCAGTAAATATTTGTACTTACTTCACCTTTAACTCTGTGGTAAATGTCAAGAGCATGGCCAGTATCTACTCTGCATTTACTGCACAGGACCGACCCTTACCACATAGAACCACGTTATAAGCTAGGATGAATAGTGTCACCGCCCCTCACTCCCAGAGGCCTTAGCGTGGGTAAGGTGAGCGGGGTGATGTTCCCTTTAAGCCTATGAACTAATAATTTGAGGCTTGGCAAAGCCTCCTGGGTATTGTAGTCCTTTAGCTTAAAGAAGAAAATAGTTGTGCACAAAATGGTAAGGTTTAAATGGGATTTATTCCCTTCCCAGGGTTAGAATTTGACCTTGAAAAACAATAGCAACATAAAGTCCATACTTCTGGTAATGCAACAAAAGAATAATTCAACTTAAGCAACGCTTATCTTCAGCTTCTTCAAAGTAACAGAAAGCAAAGTACAGAAAACAGTTTCAAACCCCCAAACGTACTTTGGACTGTTTTCTCTCCTATAGCAGTGTTGTGGCAATGCTAGCATAAAGACTGTATGCTGTCTGACATCGTATACGTACAGTCCATGTAAACTTCTGTATCTGGAGCTGGGTAAAACTCACACTGCATCTCAGTTATGTCGTCCTCAGCTTCCTGTGGGGCGAACTTTACCCTCTGCTCACTCACTTCCCCTGTGCAGGGTAAAGGGTTCCCATCCCCCAACAGCCTAGAGGAGCTTAGGTGTTTGGCATAGGACTCACGGTCAGCTCTCTCACACAACTCCTGGTACGTACAAGGACTTGTATCACAATCTTCTGCTATGCTATTTTGAAGTAGTTTCCTACCTTCCAGCCACTGTTTGTCCAGAGACCTTCCTTGGCTGTAATACGGCTCAGAGTAAAGCTTTTCCCTTGTGCTTCTCCTGGGCTTTCTCACAGGCAGCACGTCAGCTTCAGGGAAATAAGTTTTCCTTTCAGAATGCTTGCTATTAGAGGACTGAGACTGTCTTCTCAGGGGTTTAAAATAATATTCCTTGCCTTCAGGAGAATGGAGTTCCTCTTGCACTGCCCAGCCGTGTACTGCTTCTCACAGCATGGAACTGCCTGCTTCCTGGAGTCAGCGTGGCTCTCAGAACTCCCTTCTCCAGATGAGCTTCCCTGGATACTGTAGGGCTTGTTCTTCCACGCTGTTCTCTCCTTCTGGAACAACTCCTTCACTCTCTCCTGCTCTTCCTTCTCGTTCCTCTCATTCCTTCCATTCCCCTCGTTCCTCCTCTCTCTCTTAACTAGAGGATTTTTAAATGTGTTGCCTTTTCCGTTTGCTTGGGCTCCGCCCCTCATCAGCTGTTTCCCCTTTTCTAATGAGTCATGGGTTAGCTCTTGGCTCGGGCGTTCCCTAGCACTGAATGACATCATTTGTTTAGGGTTTCTATGCCAACCCTTCTCCCTGTTTTCCTCTGAACTGTCAAAAGTGCATTCATTCTGAGTTATATTCTCTGTTTCCATGGGCTCTGACCCTTCTGCCTCATGACAATAGCTAGGATGCACCCATGCTGTGCGCTGAGGCAGGTAACGTTGGTACCTGTGCTGCCCCAGCCTCCCAATAAAACTAACAGCACATAGCACTGGTGACAGCCATAGACTTCCTCCCACCCCTCCCTCCCAATCACAGCACCAATGTCCACAATATTTCTGCCCCACCCACCAGTCACAACCCTGATGTCCACAAAACCTTGTCACCTGGTGATCATAGCTCCCCTTAATCATAACCCCACCTGGATCTTATCCCCCTGACCACAACCTCCCATCATAAACCTCCCCTCTGAGTTCAATTCTTGTCCCTTCCCCAGTTGACCCATAATCCCCCTTTGGCACAGAAAGTTCTCCCTGGTAGTCTAGTGGCTGGGGAAGGAATGATCCCCCCTCCTCTATTACCACCTGGGTTCAAAATAGTTCATATCTCATGGCACTACTTCTAGGCATCCATCTGAAAATTCTATTAGCTTTCCATGCCCAGAACCATAGATGGGTGGGTTATAACTATTTTAAATTCAGTTCAATTTCCTTGCTACTTTATGTCTCTGATTGGCAGGTCCAGGGCATCTGGAATGATTATTTCTAGGTCTTTTTCCTGTTTGACAACATTCAGTTCTTTTTTTCTAACTGATACTGTATGTGACCAATAATTATCTAAATCCTAGGTGCATAATTCTTCGTTATCACACTGAAACACCATGCCCAAATCTATAGACCATTTTTCATGGCTTTTTTATTTGTCAAAAGCAAAAATTGCAAAACAACCCAAACTAGGCACAAAATAATAATAATAAAAAAAAAAAAAACAAAGAGAAAACTAAAACAAAACCCATACGTGAGAGAAAACAAAAACAAAAAAGCTGGACCAAGTTAGGTAGAAAAACTTCAATTAAAGAGGAAAAAAGGACCTCAGCCAACCCTCCGAACAATTATCAAGAGGGAGGTAGAGTCAATCAAAGGACAGTTATGCCACAATTATTAGAAAGACTCTACGTACATCACGGTCCAAAGAAAACCTCTATGAAGAACCCAAACAGGTGCAGCATGAAAATAATGCAGGCATTGCACAGCGTAGCAACATAGCAGCAGGGAACATCAATACTGCAAATGATGCAAAAGGACTTATCTGGGAAGGCAGTAAATCAATGCAGTGAAGCACCGCAAAAGTCCAAATACACATTAGATCATCTGAGTGGTGCACAGCACATAGAACCACAGCAGTCAAGTTGATCAGCCGGAGTCCCGACACCAGATGTCTCGCCTCATGGCTTCCTCAGGGAGCTCAGAAATATAACATAGTCACCAAAAAATGCTGGTCCTGCAAAACCAAAAAACACAAAACACAAAACTCTCACATATGAAAAAGAAAAAAGAAACCCCATCAATTGAAAAAACTCCAAGATAACAGGAGGGAACCTAAAACTTACATGAAGCTGTTCACAGAAGCACAGGAGAGGAGCTGCAAACTGTCAACCGAAATGTCCAAAAGACGCTGAGGGTAAGTATCTGGAACTTGTGCTGTTAAAAAGGCATGCCTGATGACGACAAAGAGAATCCCCTGGCAGAGCTCAAACAATACACAGAAAAATGCTGGGTAAGCTCGCGCCATGAAAAGGCATGCTTAAAAATATCAGAGAAAGTCCCCTGACAGAATATAAAGAATCGGACTCAAAACAAAAAGAAATGTACAGTCTCACAGCACGACTCCTATGCTAAAAATGGAACACAAAACAAAAATAGAAAAGTGATAAAAAAATTGATAAAAAAATAACCGCCCAGCCCACCCAATATAATGAAGATATGAGAAAAACATCCTTCCAAAAGGTATGCAAAAAAATGCTTTTACAGACAGATCTTCCATTCAATAGATTCATTTAGTCCATTCAGAATAACTGTATTCAAATAAAAAAAATCCAACATTGTTCTAAACGAATTAAAGTTTTATTCTAGTCTCCACCATAGACAAAAGGTATATACACTGTGCAATAACTAAACACCTCAAATCTTCAAACTGATGACCGGAAGATTGGAAATGCTGAACCAATGGTGCACCTTCAACTAGATGACGAAGTCGGCTACGATGTTCTATGAGACGTATCCGTAAGGCTCGCTTGGTCTTCCCAACATATATCAGGCCACAGGGACATTGAAGTAAATACACTACTCCTATACTAGCACAAGTTGTGGAATGGTGCAAATGGTAAGTCCAATGATTATGATGAAATGACTGACAGGATTCCATCATAAAGCACACAGAACAATGTCCACAGCTACGATGACCAGTTGGAGCAGAAGGTATAGATGTCACTCTGGTGAATGCAGATGGGCAAAGAAGATCTCTCAAATTAAAGCCCTTTATATAAACAGATCTAATTCTTTGATGGCCTAAACCTGGAGTCAGACGAATAACATGAGAATGACGATGAATGATCTTGGATAGTTGATAACTCAAGGGATTAAATCTTGTAACATAATGAACAAAAACAGGATCCGAGGATAAAGACCGATCGCGAGGAATAAGTAACCAGGCCCGATCATTGTAACGTGCACGAGTCCGAGCTCTGCGGACTAGATGGAATGGATAGCCTCGAGCTAAAAAAGAGTCTTCCAAAGTTTGGGATTGCCTTTTATAATCAGAGACCATCGAACAGTTTTGATGATAATTAAGGAACTGAGCAAAAGGCAGGCTATCTTTAAGACGTTGTAGGTGTGCACTGGCACAGTGAAGAAAAGCCATACGATGGGTGGGCTTTGTATACACCATTGAGACCAAGGTATCACCTCGACGAGTTAAGAAAACATCCAAAAATAAAAAGGATAAATTCATATCACACTGATTGAGCCATCTATGAAAAGACTGTAGCTGTTCTGCTGTACCGGTCCATAACAAAAATACATCATCGATGTATCTGACCCACAACCTTATATAAGTTTGAAAAGGGCCATCTTTCAGCCAACAATTCTCAAAATGAGCCATATAGAGATTGGCGATGGAAGGAGCCATACTGGCCCCCATGGCTACTCCCTTTAATTGTTGATAAAAAATCCCGTCAAAACAAAAAAGGTTCCAAGTCATAGCCACTGTCATAAGCTGAACAATAAAGTCCACCCTAGATAAACTTAAATCTTGATGATTCAACAGAGTCGCATGACCAATCGCCAAGGCCTCTTGTTGTGGGATACTTGTGTATAAAGAGGAGACATCCATCGTCGCCATCAACAGTCCAGTGGGAAGATCCATATCATGACCCATAGCTAACACTTGCAAAAAATGCATTGCATCATGTAAATAAAATGGTATACGAAAAACTGACGGACACAAAAAAGAATCCACAAAAATAGATAATGGTTCCAATAGAGATCCCCTCAAAGACACAATGGGCCTACCTGGTGGGTGGCATAAATCCTTATGAATTTTTGGAAGAATGTAGAAATGTGGAGTACGTGGATGTAAAGCACAAAGAAATCCTGCTTCTTTCTTAGTTACAAGACGTTGCGCCAAAGCCAAAGAAACATGTTCTTTAATGAAAACTTGAAGATCCAACGTAGGATCAGCTGATAACTGCTGATAAGTGGAAACACACTCAAGCTGATGATAAATGTCTTTCGTGTATTGAGAAACATCTAACACCACCACCGCGCCCCCTTTATCAGCTCTACGTATAATGATATCTTCAAACTACGTAGATCCAATAAGGCTTGTCGTTCAGAGAATGACAGACTATGATGCTTTCTATGACGAGAAGTGAGTTCCAACTGGAGAATATCCTTCAAAACTAAATCCCGGAACACTTGTAGCATAGGAGGTAACGGACCAGGTGGAGTCCAGGTAGAATGTATAGGAAGGTGAAGTGTATCAGAAGAATCTTGCGAAGAATCTTCAGTCAGCACCTCTAAGGAATTGGAACAATCTGCAAAAAAAGCTTTCAAATGCAATTTACGTAGCAGTTGTTCAAATTCCAAACAAACTTGAAACCCATCATAGGAAGAGACCCGGCTGCGAATCGCCGCGGCCGGGCACAGATGTGCGCGAGCTAGCCGAGGGTGGGGGAGGGGGGGAGGGGGCGGCGGGGGGCGGGCGAGAAGGCCCAAGTATAAAAAGCGCGCCCGGCGCGGCTTCGGCCTCTTTTGCCGCTCCCCCCCCCCCCACGCCTTGCAAGAGGATCGACAGTAGCGACGGTCAGGGACGACCGAGGATCGAGGACCCACAAGCGACGGAGGAGCCGGTAACGCGAAGAGACAGAGGGAAGGACGCTAGGAGGTAAAGGCTGGGTGCAAGGATAGAGAGCGGGAAGGAGCAGAACGATGGTCCCGGAGAGCGGGTAATAGATTGTGCGGCGCCGGGGGGGGGGGGTGATTGGATGATGATAAGCAGTGGGGGATACGCCAGCTAAAGGGGAGGCTCTGGCACACACAAAAGCCTCTTAGCAGGAGTACAGCCGATGAGGGCAGCGCCGGGGAGAATCCGATGGCGATTAAAGATGTCGGGGGAGTTATGTGAGCCACGTGGGTGATACAATGATAATGCAAGTACACGTGCTCCAGCACAGAGGAGTTCCTGTAAAGATATCCCACCATGACAAAAGCCGTAAGAAAAGTGAGGTAGTCACAACTAGAGGGGTTCATATGCAAAAAAAAAAAAAAAAAAGCAAACGTTAAAGTGGATTAATTAAAAAAAAAAAAAAAAAAAAGAATGAACAAATAATGGAGGGTGGCCGCCATCTAATGGACAAAGGCGAGAGTGCAGGCAATTAAAATTATTCTGTGTGGTTGGGTATGTTCAGGTCAAGAGGACAAAAGAAAAATGATATATGTATCTGAGAGTACGTGATGTGTAAATGTGGAAATATAACAATATATAGATATATGATATGGAGGATATATTTTGATGAAATTTATGCTATTTAAAGTGTAGATCATAGGCGGATGTAGATGATAGAAGGAGATATAGGGATGTGTGGTTTAGAGGGATGCAGATAGATGTAGATAGAGCTGTAGCGGCAGATATTATTCTTCATTGCCTCATTCACATGCTCGGGGGGAGCACGGGATTGAGGGCGTAAAGGGACATATGGTAATGACACTTTCCATTGCCTCTGCATAGTCATTTGTTCTAGTTTAAAGATGCCACGAAAGGAGTCACAAAAGCCCCCCAGGGCACGAGGCGTCAAGGCTACACAGAAGGCAGCTCCAGCATCAAGAGCACAGGCAGAGGCTAGTGCAGGAAGAAGAAGAACTCAGAAGACCACCCAGGAAGCAACTGGAGGCGTGGCAGCAGGGAAGCCCAGACGCAGCAATAGGAAGAAGGTGCCACAGGACAACGTGGCACCCCAGCAGAGCCACGGGCTGGATGACCTGATCCAGAAAGTGCGGGAGCAGGTGGCGCAACACGGCCTGACCTCAGTGGGACAACGACTGGGGCTGACAGGCTTCATGGAGGAGGAGAGGCCTGCAACGAGCAGCAGCACAGCAACACCTAACGCGGCTCAGGGTAAGTCCGGGGGTGAGAGAGGGGCGCCAGAATGGTCCACCTCATCATCTGAAGATGCTTCCTCAGATAGTGATAGGGACACAACATGGACAGAAGTGATGCAATACGCGTTAAAAAAATTTAAAAGGAAGAAAAGTTCAAAGCAACCAAACCCCCTAAAGCAGGCATGGGCGGGGCAGAATCAGAGGGGGGAGGACCTAGGGAGCGTGCCAACTGGGGCATCCCAAAGAACGCAGATGGATTGGCGCGATTCCAGTCGTGATCCACGATGCGGAGTGAGCTCCCTAGCGGTGTCAGTACCAAAAAAGATAAAGAAGCGGATTTGGAAACGAGAATATATTGACATGTTCTCACTCTTGCTTAGGGATCAGGAAGATGAATTTAGCAATGGAAAAGATAAAGAAAAACGAAGTGAGAGAGATAGAAAACCCAAAATTCCCAAATCAATCAACAATTGGGTGACAGCATTCCATAGCTTTATGAGCGTGGTAATGGAGAAGGAACCCGAATCGGGACCATATCTCACTAAGTACCTGGACACTATCACCAGGGCACATAAGCAATACGGGGGATGGGCCTGGCTGAACTATGATGTGAGGTTCAGGAGAAGCATGGCCGACGATCACACCATAGCTTGGCACCACAGGATTCTGGACATTTGGACGGAAGAGATGGCGCCCAATAGGCCTTTGTGGCAAGACGGCCTGCCGCAGACTCTGCAGAGTACTCAGTGGCAGCAGCCAGCGCATAACACACAATGGCGACCAGCACAGCAATGGGCAGGAAAAAAGACTTGCCGACAATATAATGCAGGGAGTTGTGCATGGCAGCCATGCAAATTCAAACATTCATGCTCAGTGTGCGGAAATGCACATCCTGCATTCACCTGCAGGACATCAAGGGAACCCAGGCCATTCCGAGGGCTGCAGCAGCGCACAGCCGAGGGAGTTGGCCCCAACGCCCATCAGGCTTGAGAATATGCGGCCATGGCTGAGAGCATACCCTAAGCGTGAATTGGCTATCAGGATTGAAAATGGCTTCGCGAAGGGTTTCCGCATACCATCCACGATAACAATAAAGAAAGCACCAACCAGCTGTGTAAATAACCCACCATCAGTCCAAAAACATAATGACATAGCGCACAGTAAGATAGCTAAAGAAATAGGCATGGGGAGAATAGCTGGCCCTTTCCAGTCACCCCCATTTAGGGACAGCATCATCTCCCCATTGGGGGTCATTCCAAAAAAAGAGCCAGGCAAATTCCGGTTAATACATAACCTATCATACCCCGAAGGCAAGTCAGTTAACGATTATATCGATCCAGCCTTGTGCTCGGTAAAATATGCAACCATTGACCAAGCGATCATGCTGCTTCGAAGTAAAGGACCGCGAGCACAGTTGGCGAAGGAGGACATTGAATCCGCTTTTCGGCTACTGCCGGTACATCCTGAGTCCTTCCCCTTATTGGGTTTCTCATTTAATGGGGAATTCTTCTATGATAAATGCCTGCCCATGGGATGTGCAATATCATGCGCCTACTTCGAGCAATTTAGTACATTCCTACACTGGGTAATCGAGGACCTGGCTGGACCCAACACGGTGGTGCACTATCTGGATGACTTCCTCTTCATAGGAAAAGACTATGATGACTGCAAAAGGATACTGGATATCTTTGTGAGAATAACGCAGTCGTTTGGAATCCCGCTAGCAAAAGAAAAGACGGATGGACCGGCTGGGATCATCACTTTCTTGGGAATCCAGTTAGACGTGCCAGAGCACAGGTCACGTTTGCCGGCCGATAAGGTGATGAAGTTGAGGGGAGATATGCAACTGATGCACAGCAAGCGCAAGGCGACATTGCAACAATTTCAGGCAATGTTGGGCATGCTGTGCTTCGCATGCAGGGTGATACCCATGGGCAGGGTTTTCTGCCGTCGTATGGCATGGGCAACGAGAGGTGTCACAAAAAAGTACCACCGCATAAGGGTTAACAGGGAAATCCGGGAAGACTTGCAGATCTGGCTACGATTCCTTCGCACCTTTAACGGCCTTGCCTTCTGGCAAGCGCTTCCAGTATCCAATGCCAAGCTCGATTTCTTCACCGATGCTTCGGGGGGAATGGGTTTCGGCATCTACTATAAAGGGGCGTGGTGCTCCGAGACATGGCCCAGGGAATGGCAAGCGGAAGGGACCACCAAGGATATCACATTCCTGGAACTCTTCCCGCTGTTGGTAGCACTAAGCATCGGGGCACCCGGGCTGGCCAACAGGGCCATCACCTTCCATATCGACAACCTAGCGGTGGTATGGGCGGTGAACAGTATGAGCGCTAAGACACCAAGGGTAGTGGCACTATTGAGACAAATAGTTTTGCTATGCATGGTACATAACATAACCTTGAGAGCGGAACATATTGTGGGCAAAAGTAATAACATTGCCGATGCTCTTTCTCGTTGTAAGATCAAGCTCTTTCACCAACTGGCGCCCGGGGCAGACGCAGTCAAGACAGCAGTGCCCGAGAATATCTGGGAGTATGGTCCACCGAGGTATGGGAACTCCTGCTAGGATCCTTAGCTGAGAATACCAGACGTAAATATATAACTGCTTGGGAGCAGTACCTAGCATTTTGCGGAGCGGCCCTGATAAGACAAGAAGACAGACTTAAAGTGGAAACAATCACAAACTGGATCCTGCATTGCAAAAACAATGGCTATACAAAAGCGGCAGTGCAAGCCCGTTTGGCAGCGATATCATTTTTCGCAAAGGCAATGGGTGAACGGGGTCCAGCAACAGAGTTTGTCATAAAGAAAGTAATGAGAGGTTGGTCTTTGGGGCAGCCGCGGCAAAGTGACCAACGCCGCCCGATCACCCATGCGATGCTACAGCAGCTCATGGTAACGACTAGCCAAGTGTGTTATGATGAGTATGAGACGAGGCTGTTTAGATGTGCCTTTTCCTGGGCCTTTTATGGGGCATTTCGGGTAGGGGAGCTAGTGGCTGCCTCATCCGCAAAGCAAAGGGCAGCAGGGGGGGGCATCGAAACGCGCGATGTGAGCATATGCACGGGGGCAGTAGTACTACAGTTGCGCAGATCCAAAACAGACACGACAGGAAAAGGGGCGCAGGTGGTTTTGCATGCGTTGCACAACGACCCCTCATGCCCGCTGAAGAATGCCTTAGCCTATCAACAAGTGCGGGCACAATCAGGAAATCAATGGTTCGTGCATGCCAACGGTGCCCCCCTATCACGCTTTCAATTCAGCAGAGTACTCAAACTGGTAATAGAACTAACAGGACGGGAGGCAGGCTTTTACGGCTCACACTCCTTTCGCATTGGAGCTGCTTCAACGGCAGCCAACATAGGGATGTCCAGGGAGCAAATCATGCATATTGGACGATGGCGCTCGGATAGATACAAACTGTATATACGTCCAGCGCAATGAGGGTAGATAGGATACAAAAAAATAAAAATAAAAAATGAATGATTAATAATGATTGCTTAAAAATGTATCAATAAGGAGGAACAAAACATGTATCAGGCAATGTGGTAACAGTTGTATAAAAACATGATAACAGTGTGCGGTTATTATAATGTAATTTGATTGTGATCCAATGCAGGAACGAAGGGCCGCCTATGGCCGCATGAAGCATGGATATGTGGCCATTCATTTGTTCACTGGGCGCAAAAGCGGGCGCAGAGCAGGCCACTGGGGTTGAACTTGGGATTACCCAGCACCGAGGTTTCGGTGGTGTGGCTGGGACGATGGGGTATGATGTGGGACCAGCTAGTACCGTCACTGATGCAAAGGCAGCGATCTCACGGGAGCCCAGCGATGCTAGTGATCCACTTGGGGGGCAATGACCTGGCTTCCACGCGAAGCGTGGAACTCACCAAAAAGATGCAAAAGGATATGCTGACACTAGCAAACACCTTTCCAAGGACGGCGCTGGCATGGTCGCACATCATACCGCGGCGGGTATGGAGGGGCGAGAACTCACACAAGGCATTAGAGAGAACGAGACAAAAGGTGAACAAGTGGATGACCCGCTTCATGGTGGCGATAGGGGGATACAGCATCAAGCATGACCTGATAGAAGAGAGATGCCCAGGATTGTATCGAGCGGATGGAGTTCATTTGTCGGACATAGGAATGGACATATTCTTGTGCGACGTACAGGACATGGTGGAACTGTTATGGCGGAAGCAGGGGTTGGCCACAGCAGCATTTTGAGAAGTGGGGCCCCGTCAACAAGCGAGGGTTCGCTGTTGTCGGGGTTGGCGGAAAAATGCACCCGGTGAGAGAGAACACAGCCTAGGCTTTAAGTAAAGGGGGAGAGGGGGCAGGAGAGAAACACGGACCTGCCCCCGGAGAGAGTGAGAAGGCGACAAGAACACCACGCAGAGGGCCCCTTGCCTTGCTTTGACGGCGGGCAAAAGGGGGGTAAAGTAAGAAAGGTTGCCAAGTCTGCTTGAAGCCCCGTGGAAAATTTTGTGTAAACCAAATATCTTTTTGTCGGATGTTCCAGGAAAGGGACATGTACAGGTACTATGTCCTCCACTCAGGCTTCCCCTATTCAGTGGGGTATCCTTGGAGTTCTCATTGGTTGTCATGAGTGATTGATGACGGAATACAGCCATTCTTTGGAGACTAGCACCCTTTTGAGGAAGTAGCCAGTGTTGGCGTTTTATGGCAGTTGAAACCGCAGTATTGGCAGCACTTGAGACAGGGCTACAGACCCGAAACGTGCACGTCGTGCTTGACAAGGATTGCCGACAACCGTCTTATTCAGTTAAGTAGACGGGGTTTTTTTAGTAATAAAATTAATAAAAGGGATGTAACTGAGTGGAGGACATAGTACCTGTACATGTCCCTTTCCTGGAACATCCGACAAAAAGATATTTGGTTTACACAAAATTTTCCACGGGGGTTCTTTTGGTGATTATTTTTGACAATTTTACATAGTATCACTAAATTAGGGATTGGTATTTGCAAGTCTGCTTGAACGGCAGGCGTAGCAACTTTTCGGATGAAGGATATAGAGAAGAAGAAGGAGCGAGGAAAAGCTTTGACGGCGGATTTCCTCATGCCACGTACAACGACTGTGGGACCGCGGCTGTGTCTCTCGAGGGGGCAGAAAGAAGTGGGACAGTGATTTGGTTGATGTTACGTGCATGCTGTGGCCAACAGTTTTGATTGTATTGTTATAACCATTGTTGACAAATAAATAGAAATAAGGTTGTGAAAAGAAAACATCTTGAAGCGTGTTGATTTTGCGGGGGAGGGAGGGGATGGGGGAGGGGTAGGCAAGAACCCGAGGTGGTCATGCCAGTCGCGCGGCTGTGCGTGGAATGAAAGACAGGCCCTTCTCCAATAGGTCTATCTGAGCAGTCAATAAAATTTGTGAAGATAAATTCACTACAAGCCCTCTGGATCTGTCGCAGGGTGAGATCTGGTCCATGGGTGATGTGGTAGTGCTTGACCATCGTTCTGCTTGCCTTGTCCATGGCCTCGACCCTTGTGTTTGCGGGTACCTTTGCCTCGCTCTAAAAAATCTTCCGAGACAGAGGTGTGCTGATCTGAAAGAGCAGAATCATCGGAGTACTCAAAAGAAACATGATTCGGTTTCCTCCGTTCTGGCTGCATCCAAACATATACAAAACTGGTCTTGTAATCTGTATCATGTCTATGCAACTTGGATAATTTGAAACGTTTAGTACCTTGATGAAATGAATCTAATTGAGACTGTAAACACTGTAATTGAGAAGCAAAAGCATCCTCATTATTTTCTTCGGCTTTTAGAGCAGCTAGTTTCTGATCAATTTCTTGACCCGTAGTCTCAGTAAATGATTTAGTGGCATTAGCCATCAGGACCATCAGATCCAATGAAGATTTGTTAAGGATTTTATTCCAATTGTCAACAAAAACCTCATCCTCAACAAATA
This sequence comes from Ichthyophis bannanicus, assembly GCA_033557465.1. NCBI lineage: Eukaryota > Metazoa > Chordata > Amphibia > Gymnophiona > Ichthyophiidae > Ichthyophis > Ichthyophis bannanicus. Next base: position 85,011,936 of record CM066032.1, on the reverse strand, counting down.
GTTGTGGTTCTTTCTTTACACGAAAGCCACGCGGTATCTGCTGATGACGAATATATTCAACTAATGTAGCACGATGCAATTCCGCACAAATCTGACGTTTCCAGAGTTTACCCAAGGAAGTCCAAGAAGCATGGCTATCTGAAGTCTCAACTGGGTCAAAGCAAGAAGGTTCCTTTAACAATTCCTGTACTTGGTCATCCGAGAAGGTCATGTCTCGTGCCAAATAGGAGGAATGGATTCCATAGTAGCACTATATAACAAAATGATCCTCAAGGAGCCAAAAATGACAAAAGCAAAAATTACAAAAAAACCCAAACTAGGCACAAAATAGTTAGAAAAAAACAACCAAAGAGAAAACTAAAACAAAACCCATATGTGAGAGAAAACAAAAACAAAAAAAGCTAGACCAATTCAGGTAGAACAACTTCAATTAAAGAGGAAAAAAGGACCTCAGCCAACCCTCCAACCAATATCAAGAAGGAGGTAGAGTCAATCAAAGGACAGTTATGCCACAATTATTAGAGAGACTCTACGTACATCAGCGGTCCAAAAAAAGCTTCTATGACAAACCCAAACAGGTGCAGCATGAAAATAATTCAGGCATTGCACAGCATAGCAACATAGCAGCAGGGAACATCAATACTGCAAATGATGCAAAAGGACGTATCTGGGAAGGCAGTATATCAACGCAGTGAAGCACCAGAACAGTCCAAATACACATTAAATCATCTGAGTGGAGCACAGCATTCAAGTTGATCAGCGGGAGCCCCGACACCAAAAATAGAAAAGTGATAAAAAAATGACATTACTGTCCTTTGATTGACTCTACCTCCTTCTTATTATTGGTTGGAGGGTTGGCTGAGGTCTTTTTTTCCTCTTTAATTGAAGTTTTTCTACCTGAATTGGTCTAGCTTTTATGTTTTTGTTTTCTGTCATGTATGGGTTTTGTTTTAGTTTTCTCTTTGGTTGTTTGTTTTTCTAATTATTCTGTGCCTAGTTTGGGTTTTTTTGTAATTTTTGCTTTTGTCATTTTTGGCTCCTTGAGGATCATTTTTTTATTCGTCAGCATCCTTATATGGGTTTACTTTAAAGTCTAATTAGTCCCCTAATTTTCCAAGATTTTTTACCTAGGAGTGTGCATTGATTAGCACATATGGGAACATGTTTACTAAAACACAGCAAGTACCATGCATTCAGCTGCAAATATTAGTGCTGGAGTGGTGCCAGACCAGCACTAATGAACAGGAGCATGCACGGCATATTCCCATACAGTTAGCATAAGTTCAGCACCACCCTGGTGCTAATCCAATTGCTGGCGTTAAGTGCGCCCGCATTAACTGCAACATTGATGATGAATGCATGCAATGTGCAGCCAGTGTCCACACCCCACCCCTAACTCACCCTGCCTGTACTCCATTTCATACCAAGCAGTTAGCATGGGATTTTTACCATGGCTGCATTTTTAGTGCACTGTAACAGTTACCGCAGACATGGTAAACCTTGCTCTCCTGGTAGCGCACATTAGTAAACATGCCCCATGGTACGTTTTGGTGTCTAAAAAGTCTGAGTATGCACAAATCCCATGTGTGCATATATATCTATGAATTACTGTATGTACAAGTGATTTGCACAGGCATAAATGTCCTAGGGCACACATTTAAAAAGAATGTGTGAAAAAAACATGAAAGAAAAAGGGAAAAATTGTTGAAATCCAGAAAAGAATTGGACAGTTCTTGCCTGTGTACACTCCTAAGCTCCCCAGGTACAGAAAGGTGGAACATCATTGTAGACTGGTTGCATTATCATGATTTAGTAAAGAATCTAGTTTCCTACAGTATCCTTATGGTAAACTGGTTATGAGCTACTTGAATATGAAACAAGTCAAATTCTTCTATGAAGAAGTTATTGTTTGGGTATTTAATGGAGAATTTTGAATACATTTGCAATGTACATTGGCATTGTTAGCCATTATACAATGACGAAACTGAAGAGGGCAGTTTTCAGCTTAATGGCGTCACAATGGGAACAATAATCCATTCACAAAACAAGTGGAAAAAACAAAGAGCTGAGAGGAACAAAAGGAGAGAATAACCCATATCAGCTCATTTAAGGGATCTCTGTTGCTCATTATAAATAGGACCTTTTGTGCTAGGTTTTTGTTATTATTTCCAACACAACACAAAAATGGAAAGAAGTAATACATAAAGGGGGTTGAAACTCTGTTCATCTGCCTGTCTGAGGGAAAAATAATTGTCCAGAACAGAATGGGACTTAGTTTGGTGTCAAGGGAAAACTAGGGAAATGAAAATAGGTAAAATTGGACCAGGGGTTTGGAGAAATATAACCCCCAAAACAATTGTCCAATGCATTTCTATGAGAGAGGCAGCCATGACATTATTCCTTTTAAACACAGAAACAGAAAATGACAGCAGAAAAAAGACCTCATGGCCAAGGCCATGGTTCAAAGTGTTGGAACCCTAGACGAACCTCATGCTTTAAGCTTTACACCCCCTCTGGCTATCAAAATCTATTATTTAGGTTAGAATGGCCTGCTTCTGCTGCCCTCCAAGGGTTGCTGCCCTAGGCGATGGCCTAGTTTGCCTAGTGGTTGGGCCGGTCCTGCTCATGGCCTATCTAGTCTGCCCTTCCATATCCACTACAATAGTCCCTTTCTATTCTTTAGAGATCTTCTGTGCTTGTCTCATGCTTTCTTGAATTCAGATACCATGCTCCTCTCCACTACCTCCACTGGGAGACTATTCCATGCATCTACCACTCTTTCCATAAAGAAATATTTCCACATATTACTCCTGAGTTTATCCCCTTTCACTCTCATCTATGTCCCCTTATAGCAGAGCTTGTGTCCAATCAAAAGAGGCTCTCCTCTCAGGCCTTTATGACACTGAGATATTTAAATGTCTCTATCATATCTCTTTTATCCCGCCTTTCCTCTAACATATACATATTAAGATCTTTAAGTCTGCTCCCATATGTTTTATAATGAAGATCTCTAACCATCTTAGCAGTCACCCTCTGCACCAAATCCACCTATCCTTTTGAAGGTGTGGTCTCCAGAACTGCACACGATACTTCAAATGTGTTCACACCAGAGACTTGTACAGAGGCATTATCATCTCATTTTTTCTGCTGGCCATTTGTGAACCCAAGCATCTTTCTGGCTTTTGCCATCATCTTTTCTACCTGTTTAGCCACTTTCAGATCATCAGAAAAAAATCACAGTCAGGTCCCACTCTTCTTTCGAAGACAGAAGTACTTTGCCCCCTGCACTGTACTGCTCCCTTGGATTTTTACAGCACAAATGCATGACCGTGCATTTTTTAGCATTAAATCTCAGCTGCCAGATTCTAGAAAATTCTTCAAGCTTAGCTCGATCCCTCCTCATGTTATCTATTCCTTCCTGGGTGTCTAACCTATTGCATATTTTGGTATCATCCGCAAAGAGGCAAATCTTAACCGACAGCCCTTCTGCAATATCACTAACAATGATTCTAAAAAGAATTGGACCAAGGACAGATCCCTGCAGCGCACCACTGGCAACCTCCTTCCCCTCAGAGTTAACTCCATTAACCTGTACCTTTTGTTGCCTCCCACTTAACCAATTTCTAATCTGGTCAGTCACTTTAGTGTCCATTCCTAGGTTGTTCAGTTTGTTTATAAGTTGGCTGTGTGGAATGGTGTGAAATAATATGTTTACGTTATCAGAATATAGAAAGACTAGGGGACATGCAATGAAGCTACAGGGTAAACTATTTAAGACTAATAAAAGAAAATATTTTTTCACTCAACGTGTAATCAAACTCTGGAATTTGTTACCGGAGGATGTAGTAAAGGCTGTTAGAGTAGCTGGGTTTAAAAAAGGTTTGGACAAGTTCCTGGAGGAAAGGTCCATAAACCATTATTAATAAGTGACCGAAGATATCAATGCTTGACCCAGTACAAGCATTGCAGAACCTGTGTCTTTTGGGGAAACTGCTAGGTACATATGACCTAGATTGGCCACTGTTGGAAACAGAATACTGGGCTTGATGGACCTTGGTCTGACCCAATATGGCGTATCTTATGTTCTTATGTTCTTATGAAAGGCTTTACTGAAATCTAAGTACACCACATCTATGGATCTTCCTTGGCCCATCTCCCTAGTCACCCAGTCAAAGAAATCAATCAGTTTTGTCTGACAAGACCTGCCCCTGGTAAACTCATGCTACTTTGGATCCTGCAATCCACTAGATTCCAGAAACCTCACTGTTTTAGTAGGGTTTCCAATAATTTACTCAGCACAGAGGTTAGCCTAACTGGCCTATAGTTGTCATCCTCATCCTTACTTCCACTCTTGTGTATTGGAACCACATGTGCCTTCCTCCAGTCCTCTGGGAGCACTTCTGACTCTAAAGCAGCATTGAAAAGATCAGCCATTGGAGCCACTAGAATGTCTCCAAGTTCCTTCAATATTCTGGGATGTATCCTAACCAGTCCCATTGCCTTGTCTACTTTTAGTTTAGCTAGTTCCTCATGAACACAGTCTTCTATTAAATCACCGTCTACTTCTTCTCCCTGCGAGGGAGATCTGTATATACACAACAATGCAAATTGATTTCCCTTTCCCTCTTTTTAGTTTAACTCACAGTGCCTCCTCACTCCTTTTAAGCCCTATAATTCTACTATTATTTTTACATATAGTGCTACTCCTCTTCCCCTTCTTCCTAACCTGTCCTTCCTGATTAAAGTATAGCCTGGTATAACTGCATCCCAATCATGGTTGTCTGTGAACCATGTCTCAGTAACAGCCACTAAATCCAAGTCAGCCTCTTCCATTAAAGCCTCAACATTTGGTATTTTATTCCCCATTCTACGGGCATTTGTAGATACCGCTTTCCAGATGTTACCCCTTTTACCCATTTCTACAGAGGCATTTAATGTTTCACTTACCTGGGGACTTTCTTCACCCATCTGCAGTGAATCTAGTTTAAAGCTCTCTTAAGTAGATTAGCCAGTCTGCTGCAGAAGACACTTTGACCCTTTTTGGACAGATGGATGCCATCTCTGCTGTGCAGCTCTTGGAGAATCATCCTATGGTTGAGGAAACCAAAACACTTTCAATGACACCATCCACGCAGCCATGCATTGATCTCCAGGATGCAAACCTCTCTGCCTCGGCCTTTACCTTCAACAGGGAGGATTGAAGAGAACATCGCTTGCACACCTATCTGCTTCTCCCTCAGTCCCAGAGCCATGAAGTCACTCTTGATATGCTCAGAGTGATACCTGGCAGTATCATTTGTGCCGACATGGATGAGCAACATCGGATAATAGTCAGTAGGCTTGATGAGTCTCAGCTCTGTAACATCTTGGATTTTGGCACCTGGCAGACAGCACACCTCTCTGGACATCAAATTTGGTCAGCAGATGGACACTCAGTACCTCTCAGAAGAGAGTCACCAACCACCACTACCCTTCACTTCCTTGTGGTCACTGATTCTATCACTTTGGGGTGATTGAGTTCTGGTACTTCCATTTCCTGGGATGCTTTCACCTAATCCCCTTTCAGGGCTGCATACTGGTTCTTCAATTCAAGGGCTGGAGGAGTTGGATTGTTGATTCTGCAGGTCCTGGGGACTCCTTTCCAATTTTCTTCACTCTGTAGCGCCCACTTTTTCCCTCTCCTTCCCTCCACCGATCACAGACAAACATAGAGTCAAACATACATACTATACCCAGACATAGACATACCCACAGAAACACACAGACTCATACATATACGCAGAAGGGTTAGAAATAATTCCATAAGGCTTGCTCTAAATGCTTTCTCAAGAAAGTACCTCCTCCCCTATTGCCACACACTCAACCATAATAGAAGAGCTCTTAGTGATTCAAGGATTTAGTTACTAAGATGCACGAACATTAACATTTATATTATAGCACAGGTCCCATCTTATTCAATGGGGCCTAGTTTCTAATAACACACATTAATGGTGAATTAACATGTTAATGTTCGTGCATTTTAGTAAAATGTCTGTGCACCATAGTAACTAGTCCCCTGAGTGCTTCATTGTATGTGTCATAAATTTTATTGTGAAATCTAGTAACTGAACTGTATAACTTTCTTAATGGTTGCTATGCACATTGGCACCAGGTCGCTGATACAAGATGTCTACTGCTTCCTATTACTGAAAAAGCACAATAGAACGTATTGCCTTGGTACAGTGACACCCTAAGCTAAAACATTTGTTCTCTAAGCTAAAACATTTGTTCTCTCTCTCTCTCACACACACACACACACACACACAGAGGAGATGGAACATAATTCCATAAACCATGCTCTACATGTTTTCCCCACTTGTTTTTTCTGTTGCCAAAGTGAAGTCAATGCATATAGCAAAAGAAACAATTCCATTTTGCAATGCCTTTCTATCCTTTTCCTCATTTCTTTACTTTTTCTTTCTTTTCCTAAACCATTCTGATGTTTTGCGCATGGAAAATGGCTATTAATAATCTGCAGACAGAAATATATGGGGACTTGTATGCAATTTGGGAATAGGCATTCTCAGGGCATTGTTTGGAAGGAGATGGGGTGTAGTTGCAATGTATACATGGATTTTATAACAGATGCATGTACCGGCATAGAGTGCACACATGCACACATTTACACATTTTGGGGGGTAATTTATAAGGAGCTGTCTAGATTTAGATGGCAAGTAGCGGCGTAAATGTTGGTATTTTAGTCATTAGTGCACATAAATGGTCACTTATTAATTAATGTATTTATTTAAAAACATTTATATAGACTTCCAGTGGCATGGTGGACTAGGAAGGACGTCTCCTTCTTAGCTCCGGAGCCTAATCTCCCCCCCCCTTCCTTACTTACTTGGTTAATTGCTGCCCCCCCCCACTTGGTCTGAGTCGGGGGAGATACTGTCTTCTTGGAGGGGGACAGTTTAACGCTCCGGATTAGCTGTGAACCATATGGCAACAAAAACCCCGCGGCGGGAGCGGCCCAGGGGTGGAGAAGGCAAAATGGCGGAGACTGCTATGCCCGGCCCGACTACTGCTGCCTCCTGCGCGATGGTGGATGAGGTCTCTAAGGCGGTAGTGGCTGCATTGGAGGACCGCCTGGGGGGCTTGGCGACCCAGATGAATGTGGTGGCATAGGCGGTCTCCGAGTTTACCGACCGCGTGGAGCAGGTGGAACAACGCGTTAGCACCCTGGAGGACACGCGGGAGCACGATGCGGCCAGGATCCAAAAGCTGGAAGAGGCCCTGCTGAAACAGGCGGATAAACTCAAGGACCTCGAGAATCGGAGTCGCCGCAATAATCTACGCTTTATTGGTATCGCGGAATCGATACAGGATAAAGATCTCCGGCAGTATCTGGAGCGGTGGCTGCCTGCCAACTTGTCGCTGGTGGAGGCGTTTGGCGAGATCACCTTAGAGAGAGCACACCGACTGGGCCCTTATAGAGCTGGTGATAATTGGCCCAGAGCGGTCATCGCCCGGTTTCTTAACGAGGCCCAAAAGGAGGGAGTTTTGCGGGTGGCAAGACAATCGCGGCGCTCCAGAGCATCTGCCTGCAGTGTGCTGATTTTCCAAGATTACTCAGCCGGGGTCTCGCAGCGGCGCAGGGCCTATAAAGAGGTCTCTGGCCGGATGGTGGAGAAGGGTATCCGTTTCACCTTGGCCTACCCTGCATTGCTCCGGGTGGATGGCGTGGGTGGACGCCGCGTGTTTTCCATGCCGGAGGAGGCTCTGGACTATTGTAACCAGTGCGGGTGACTGTGGGGTCCTCAACTTGGCGGGACAGTAGAGTCTTTGAGTAGTCCCTGGACTTTGAAGACATGAGCGGTGTGTGGGGGGGAGTGCCTGCACATTGCTTGATATACTGGCTGCTGCTTCATGTTTGCTTCTCTGATTGTTAGCGCTCTGTATACTGTACCAGCGGCCACAATGGGAGAAAGGTTGACCCCTACTCAAGTCTGTCATATTCTGCCACTACGGTGATATGCGGGGAGGGCGTGCTTGTATCCTGGCTGCGGCGTTGGTTGCTCTTGGCTTGATTGGGGTCTCCAGTGGTCTGCTATATATGGCTGTGGCTGCACTTGCCTTCTGTTAGCTGGGGGAAAAGTTACTCTGTTACTCACTCAATAGGTTAGCTGGGGCACTTGTTTGTTAGTTTCAGTTATGGTTGCCTATCCACTTATAACACATCTCTCGACAGCTCCCTGGTTTATCTCCCTATTTATCTCCTCTTTTTTTCACTATACGAACCTCTGTCCTTACTTAATGTGCGGTGTTGGAGTCTAAGTGTTGGTGGTTTGCGGAGGGGATGGGGGGTGGTTGATCGGGGGGGGGGGGTGGAGGCACCGGGGAGCATCTTTCCCTTTGTTTCTTTCTATTGGAATTTGTTCTTTAACATTTAATTACATCTGGACCTGGGGATGGTTCTCACTATGGTTTTTATGGTGTTTTACGGATGGGGGCGGTGCTGCAGTCGCTGTTGTTACCTGGGATGGGAGGGACAATTAGGCCAAGATGGGTGGGGGCTGGGGTTGCAGGGCCTCTTGTAGTGGGGGGGAAGATGGGGTAGCCATATGAGTGGGCCTTGGGGGGGGGGCTCTACATGTCTCGGAAGGCATGGAAGTTGTGGGGGAACCTGGGGAGCCAGGGCGACGGATGGAGAGTGGAAAGGGAGTTGGGCAGTTGCAGGGAGGGGTGGGGGGAGAGGGGTTTGGGAAGAGGGGGATTGTTCTGTATTTTAGGGTATGGGGGATAGTGGGGGGTTTGTATGTGCTTGGCTTTTTGGGTATGTCAGGGTTAGTGCATATGTGTGCTTGTGTCTGTGGGTGTGCGTTGGTGAGTTGGGGTGAAGTGATGTTGGGGGGAATCCTAGGCTGGGGGGGTTCTCACCATGGTATGGGAATGGTTGGTGTTACTTGGAGATCCTTTTGTGGGAGGGGTAATGGGTAAGGGTATTAAGATAGCCTCCTGGAACGTATGTGGTCTGGGCTCTCCAATTAAGAGATATAAAGCCTTACAACAAATAAAACAAAAGCAGATTGGGATCATAATGCTGCAAGAGACACATCAATCTGCGGCCGAACATGCAAAATTGTGCAAAGGCTACATTGCTAAGGTTTATGGGGCCCCTGCAATTGGGAAGAAACGAGGGGTGGTCATTCTAATTGCTAAGCACGTGAAATGGGTGGAGGAGAAAGTGAAAATAGATCAGGATGGTCTCTATGCTATGGTGTGGGGGCTGCTTGATGGTACCAAAGTTGCCCTGTGTTCGGTGTATGCCCCTAATGTCTATGAGACTCGATTTTATCAGGCTCTTACTCGGTTGTTGGCGTCCACTGCTGGATATCAGGTCATTATGGGAGGGGATTTTAATGCAGTTTTGGATGAGGATATGGATAGATCTGGGCCGACTGGGGGAGAGATAGGAAGAGCAAGCGGAGGTTGTGGGGTTTGTGTGAGGTGAATAAGCTGTTGGATATTTGGCGAGTTTTACACCCTGGGGACTGAGAGTATACCCACATGTCTAGGGCCCATGGACCGTGGTCACGTATTGATTATTTCTTGATCTCGGACTCCCTGTTTAGCTGGGTGCTGGAAGCGGAGGTTGGTCCCTTGGTTATTTCTGATCATGCGATGATCATTTTGGAGCTGCGCGATCGCTGCCCCAGTAGAAGCCGGCTTTGGCGTTTTCTGTTGGAACTAAGTGGGGATGCACAGTTTGCCGTTTTTTTGCGGGACAGATGGAGGGACTATGTGGCCTTTAATGAACACCCGGGGACCTCTCCAGCTCTCTTTTGGGAAGCCGGGAAGGCGGTTCTTCGGGGGGAGATTATTAGTTACCATAGTCTCAAGCGGAAGCGGAGAAACCAGAGAATCCTTGTCTTGGAACGTGAACTGGGTATGGCGCGGAGACAGGTAGTGGCGAACCGGACGGCGGTAAATAGGCGTAAGTTGCAGGAAATACAGATGGAGTTGGAGATGCTCCTTCACCAGCGTGCTCAGAAATCCCTGCTGTATTATAGATATCAACTATACCAGCATGGGAATCGGGCGGGGAGGTTGCTGTCCTCTTTGGTGAGGCCGGTGGGGGGGGTCGCGCCCTATTGTGGTTATCAGGCATCCGGATGGGTCCCTTCGTAGGGAGGCAGTGGAGATTGAGAGGGTCTTTTCTGATTATTTTCGTCAGCTCTATGCAGGTGATGGGGACAGGGAAACGGAGAGTAAGGAATTTTTGGCGGGGTGTGTTTTACCGCACTTGAGCGCCGAGCAAGTGCAGGCCTTGAATCAACCTATCTCCTTGCGCGAGGTGCAGGATGGGATTCGGAATTTGAAGAACGGGCGAGCGCCTGGAATGGATGGCTTTAGGAGCGAGTTTTACAAGACCTTGGGGGATGCAATAGTGGCCTCGCTTGTGGGATACTTTGAAGATTTGGTTCAGCGTGGTGGCTTTCCCTATGAGGTGAATAAAGCTGTGGTCACTATACTGCCGAAGCCGGGGAGGGACCCGCTTAACCCGGGATCATATCGGCCCATTTCTCTTCTTGATGTTGATATTAAGATCCTGGCCAAGATTATGGCGGACCGGTTGGTGATAATTTTTCCGGTCTTGATCCATGGGGATCAGTTGGGCTTTGTGCGGGGCCGGTATGCGGCTTATAGTTTGCACCGCCTTTTGATCTCTATCTGTGCGGGGCGGGCGGCTCAATTGGGGTCTATGCTTATCAGTTTTGATGCTGAAAAAGCATTCGACCGGGTCAACTGGGGGTTTATGTACCAGGTTCTGGGTGTAATGGGGTTTACCGGTTTTTTTGTTGATGTGGTACGGCTTCTTTACGCGGACCCGAAAGGGGCCATCATGGTGAATGGGAACCTGACCTCGGACTTTTCTATACAAAAAGGGACGCACCAGGGTTGTCCTTTGTCTCCGCTCTTGTTTGTTCTGACTCTGGAGCCTCTCCTGATCAGGATTCGGGCCCATTCTCAATTTCGGGGCATCCCGGTGGGGCGGACGGAATTTTGTGTTGCGGCTTTTGCTGATGATTTGCTGTGCACTTAGTGGACCCTCAGAAAAGGTTGCCCCACTTGCTCAGTCTACTTTATGAATATGGGGTGCCCTCCAGGTTTCGGTTAAATTTGGATAAGTCTGAGACGATGTTAATGGGCCCCGGAGCGCAGCAGGGTTGGCAGGATGACTTTCCTTTGAAATGGGCGCGGGGGCAATTCAAATATTTGGGCATTTATGTACCGGGAGAGTTGGGAGATCTTTACCAGCTGAATGTCACTCAGCTTTTAACCACTTTGACGGTCAGTGTAGACAAGTGGCAGGATCTACCGTTATCCTTAGGGGGGCGCATTGCCCTGTTCAAGATGACGATGTTCCCTCAGATTTTGTATGTACTGCAGACTCTCCCGTTGTTGCTGAAATGTTCAGATCTGCGTAAGATGGACAAATTATTTAACCGATTCTTATGGCGGGGTCGATGGCTTAGGGTACGTCTGGAGATGTTGCGGCAACCTTGGGCTTCTGGAGGTATGGGACTTCCCGATATTCGGAAATACAATATAGCTTGCTTGTTACGGTTTGTCCGGGATTGGCTTTGGGATCTGGGGGAATACACTCCGCTGGAGATGTTGCGGGAGGCTATGGGGCCTCTTCACTTGCGCTACCTCCTGCATGCGAGGGTGGTGCGTGGGCCAGATCGGGATCTCCGCGTTGTTGTTTTGGATCCCATTTGCAGGGCGTGGAAGTATTTTTGTCAGAGCCGACGGTTTGCCACAAATTATTCTCCTTATCTCCCCATCCGGGGTAATGTTGCGTTTCTACCAGGACTTGGGGGTGGCCTCTTTGCGCGGTGGACACAATTGGGGATAGTGAATTTGGAGCATGTGGTAACGCCAGAGGGTGCGGTGGCGGAGTTCTCCGTGTTGCGTTGGCAGTACCCTCTAGAGGGACGGGATGTTTTCCTCTACGCCCAGATTCGTAGCTACATTCGTACTGTGCCTCCGGAAGCGTTGCGTGGTGAAGTCAGCTCTGGTATAGAGGTGGCATTACTGGGGGGGAGCAAGAGGCGCGGGTGGCTTGGTTGCACAAAATGTTATGGGAATTGGTGCCGCCGGTTGCTTTGGAAGAATTGGCTGTTGCTTGGGCTCGGGAATTAGGGGAGGTAGTGACGAGTGAAGAGCTGTTAAATGGGCTGTCCGCTATTCTGAAACTTAGCGTGTTGGTGACCTTTTGGGACATGCAATATAAATTGCTGCGTCGTCTATACTTTGCTCACCTTAGAGCATGGAAGGCTGGGATTGCTGGCTCCCCCGATTGTCCCCGATGTGGTGAGGGTCGAGCTACGCTGGGTCATATGTTCTGGGGGTGTACGCAGGTCCAGGTCTTTTGGGGACGGGTGTTGGCCTATTTGGTGCAGTGTGTGCGGCGCCCGTTAACGTTTACAGCGGTGAATGTGGTGTTGGATATGTGGGAGGAACTTTGGGAGGCAGAGGTGGGGCATGGGGTACTGCAATGGGTGTGTTTGGTGTTGGTGACTGCTCGTATGACTATTTTGCATAGGTGGGTGGATGCTAGGGGTCCAACATATGGTTTGTGGAGGGGGCGCTTGCATGAGGTGCTGTTAATGGAATGGCTTTGTGCTAGTGGGCATCCTGGGCAGTGGCAGCGCTTTTTGTTGAGGTGGGGACCCCACTTAGATTCTTTGCCTAGGCAGACTCGTAGGCGGATTCTGGGAGGGGTGTGAGGCTCCCTGTTCTTTCTGGCCTTAGGATCGCCTTCAGTTCATTTACGGACACCTGTTAACCTCAGTCTTGGCATATATCAGTTGGGATGGGGGGGGAGGGGTGGCGAGTGGAGGGCAGGGAGGGTTGTGGGCGGTGGGGTAACTAGTGAGTCTGACTCCCTGGATGATAAGGGACGGGCATGGGAGAAGAGTACACCCCAAGTCCGTCTGTGGCTGGGTCACATTTTTGCTGGAGTCAGAGGGGGGGGGGGGTAGGAACATTTAGGTTGTTTTGTTATTTTTCTTGTGGGCTTTCTTCAGGGGCCCAAGGGTAAGAGAGTTTCTTGGGGGCATCTGCATGGGTCAGGGTCTTGGGTCGCCCTTTGGTGTTATTCCTGGTTGGTGGCTTCCCCTTTTGGGTTTGTTTATTATCTGCTGATTTTATTTGATGACTTTATTTGCTGATCTATGCTTTTTGTTGTATGCCTTTTGTACTTTACTCTGTTGTGCAGCCTTGTACTGTACTGGTTTGATGCTGTTCTGTTTCGGTGTGGACATGAAAATTTGAATAAACAAATTTGAACATAAAAACATTTATATAACAACATTCTAAGCAGTTTACAATAAGATCATGCTAAATAAAACATAATACAGGGCAAATACAAACAACAAAACAGACTGGGGCCCCCACCCATCCACTCGCCCCTTCCCTCTGCTACAATCTAACTGGGGAACAAAAAGGTCTTCCAACATTTCTGAAAGTGGCCCTTGTCTAATTCCTGCTGCACTGCAGTGGGAAGCTTATTCCACCATGCTGGCACAGCCACCCTCAAGGCACGCGCCCCCCCTCCATTTCTGTTTCCATACCTCTCGATTGGGAACTACCAGCAAACTCTGTGGCTGGACCTTAAGGCACAGTCAGGCTGGTACCACTCTAACACTCCCAGCAAATAGCTGCCCCCCCTCCCCTTCAAGGTTTTATAGGTCAACATTGCCATTTTAAATAAACAGCGCTCTCAAATTTGGAGCCAATGTAATTCCTTCAGTACATCTGATACGGATTCTCTCTGACCCCGACTGGAGAATATATAAATAAGCTGTTACAAAATACCAACTAGAGCCAAAGAATGCATCTCGTTTGCATGGCACACAATTTCACTGCAGGCAAACGTAAGGGCAGGGTTTGGGTGGAACATAGAAATATACACATAGATTATGGAGTACACACGTATTTACAAAACAGAGGCACAGACATTTACACCAACTCAACGGCTGGGACATATGTCCGCACCTGCAATGTAGGTGCACATTGGGACATTTACACAGGTATTGTATAAACCACGTGGCTGCCTGTTATAAAACCACTATCTTACAACAGGTTTAAATTTGTGTGCTGTCAGGGTTAGTTATAAAGGCACATAGGCACCTTTATTTTTGCTTTTATATCATACTGTAGGGATAAGAAAGGCCCTTTTTTGAATGTTTCTCATAGGTGCTCTGTTGTGAAATTATCCTCTCTCTGTTTTTAGCAATGGAACTTACTGTACAGTATAAATAAAAAGTCTTGAGAAAAACAGAGGTCCCCCTTGAGAGAATACCAACTCAGAGCCTCCGTCAGATATATTGGGCCATTACCTTTCAATGAATGAAATGTCAGCAATGAATCTAATTTTTACGTCCCCTGGCTTCCAGTGCAATTTTTGTAATAACTCTTGTTCTTTGAGGTTTTCCTAATACAGTCCTTGCTGCCATGTTCTGAGTTATTTCCGTTGGTTTTTATGGCCTCCTAATGGGTGGATTAACTCCTAAATATTTTAGTTGGTGCAGCAGTAGATGAAACAAGCAAGTACTTAGAATTAAGCACATAAAAACATAATGAAATATACTCTATATTTTTGTTAACCATCGGACTTTGAGCCTGTTTCACATTTTCCCCAAACATGCTAGCAAAAACTTGGCAAATTCCTGGGGAAAATCCAACATTCCCGTTGAAATGGAATGAAATCCACCTGGTTGGACTTCAACTGTTCACACATCTTCATTCGTGATTTCAGACTAAAACATAAACGGCAAACATAAACACTTGTAATCAATTGTGTTTTAACAGAACTACACTGAACTCTTTTTTACACGTAATAAGTCAGATGATTTAAATTATATTTTACTGGAGTGGCTTGATGATTAGATCAGCAGGGTGCAAATCATTGAAGAGATTTGGGATTTTTGCTCCTGCCTTTTTCAGTAGTAGCTCAAGGTGAGTTATGTTCAGGTGCAGCAGGTATTTTCCTGTCCCTGGAGGGCTTACACTTGCGAAGGGTAATTTTTCAACCCTTCGTGTTGTCGCCGCACATCCCCACACTCATGTAGTTGGCCCAGTTTAAAAAGGGAGGCTTAGCTCGTGGCGTCTAGATAAGCACAGCGACTCGCATATGTCATAGTAGTCTATAAGGTATGCGCGTCTCTCAAGGCCGTGCCTATGCTTCACTCATGCTGCGCCCCCATACATGCCCTGGCATGAGATCAGCGTGGAGGCCACTGCCATGCATGCATTTAGAATGGTGCCCGATCAAAGGGTGCACGGACGTGCCCGTGTGTGTGCACAAGTCTGGGAAAATCCAGCCTTGCACGCATTGGGGTTGTGGATCTTTCCACAGTTCCCTTATAACATCACCCCGTAAGTTTGTACCCGAGGCAATGAAGAGTTAAATGGGATTTGAATCCGGGTTTCGCTGGTTCTTAGCCTGTTGCTCTAATTTGCTTCTTGCTCTGATGCTCCTAGTGACCTTGGGGAAGTCACTTAATCCTCTGTTGTCTGAGTTTCAAAACCTACATTGTTAGCCCTCTTAGGAAGGGGCTAGTTATCTACTATACTTAACTCTAACTCATCCTGAGCTTGGATGTGGAAAGGTGAGTAATAAAATCTAAAATCCATATCCACAGTTAAAAGTGACTTAAACAATAATAAAAACAAGAAAACAATAGAGTATGAGGGCAAGGAATGTGTCTGATGACTTTGTAAAATTAATCCTACTACTATTACTGTTACTACTACTTCTAATCACTTTATAGTGCTACAAGGCATATGCAGCACTGTTCAGAGACAGCTAAGAGGAGATTCCTGCTCATCAAAGCTTACAACCTAGTCATAGTACCTTACTACCAAAGAGTGAAGGCCAATTTTAGATAGCTCATGGAAAGGGGAATTCAGACATCTAAGTTGAGATATGGGAAATTCCCACTGCATTTTACATGGGATCTGCCAAACACAGAGGCCGGTGTAAAATATGTATAAGGACAGGCATGAGTGTACATTGATGTCTCCTCATGTCCAGCAGGAGTAGTGATTTTAAGAAGCTGCACATAAAGGGGCGGGGAACATCCTTCTTCCTGTCATATGTTATTTGGGAGCAGTTTTTTTAAATTTGCTGTTACACATATCCATGCACAACCTAATCCCCTCCTTCCAACAGCACAAGTCTCCCATCCCCAAACACTTTCCAGATAACTATAGACTTCCCGATTATGCTCCTGACAACCATAACCTCCTCCCTGATGGCAGTGCATTCACTTGATGATTCCACCAACATCAAGCCCCTCAGACAACACCCCCTCATATCGTGACACCCCCATCCCAGAACCCGCTCCCTAATATACAGATCCCACCCCCTTGATCCCATCCCCATTTCTTACCGGGGTCCCTGGTAGGTTATCAGAGCAGGAGAAATGGCCAGTTGCTCTTGTTCATGGTGGCTTTGGGTTCAAAATGGCACCTGTGATCCCAAGTGGTAATCTCATAGTACTATTACTAGGGGGTCAAGCTGCCAAAAAAATGCAAAATTCAGCTTGACCCCTAGCGGTAATGCCTTGAGATTTACTACTAGTGGTCATGGGCACCATTTTGAACCTGGAGCCACCATCATCAGGAGCGACTTGGCATCACTCCTGTCCCTGATAGACTACCAAGGATCCCGGTAAAGGCTGGGACTGGGGTCAGGGAGGGGGTCAACTACTACTACTACTACTGAGCATTTATATAATGCTACAAGATGTACGCCGAGCTGCACAGACATGTAAGAGACAGTCTCTGCTCATCGGAGCTTAAAATCTAGTCAAGACAGACAACACAGTAGATGTAGACATGGGATACATCTAGGGGGAATAGTAAGGAAACACAAAGGAGATCAGGTGAGTCAAGATCCAAAAGCGGCAGCGAAGAGGTGAGTTTAGCCTAGATTTGAAAAGGGCCAGAGAAGGTGCCTGACGTACAGACTCAGGTAGATTGTTCCAGGCATAAGGAGCAGCAAGGTGAAAAGAGCAAAGTCTGGCCCTGGGGGCCTATTTAGGGGATCAGGATGTTAGGAAGGGGATTCTGTGAATGGGGAGTCTGGATTTTTATTTAGCAATGCTTATATACCGCTTTTCACTGGGTCAAAGCAGTGTACATTCAGGTGTGGTATATACTTCCCTTGCCCCCAAAAGGCTCACAATCTACATTATGATTTATGTCAAGGGTGATTGAGTGAGGGGATTGATTTTGGGGGGATGATTGAGTTGAGGGATTGATGTCAGGGGGTGATCTACTGGAGGTAGGTCATGTTCAAGGGTGATGGGGTGCTGGCCTTGGCCTTTACATTTGCCCCTTCAAGCAGGAACTTATGCCGATGTTTAGAATTTTATTCTATCAATGTTTATTTCCTTTTGAAATAAGGACTACTACTTCATATCATTACATAGCACTGTGAGGAACAGTATACACAATGCTGTGCACAAACTGGCATATGCAATGCTGTACATAAGTCCATATTGTAGGCCTGCCCACCCACTCCATGCTCTAACTGCACCTCCTTGCAATTTTTGAATGATGTGGATCACATATGTAAAAAGAGGCCTCCTAAAATTGCATTTATACATGTATTCTAATCTTCTTGGGTACATGCTGCTATTTACACGTGGGGATGCCTCTAAAATAATCTCACTTATGATTACATTGTAGGAGCAGCCTAGTGGTTAGAGTAACTGTTTAGCACCCAGAAGCTCAAGGGCTCAATTCCCACTGCTACTCCTTGTGACCTTGGGCAAGTCACTTTACCCTCCATTGCCTTAGAAGAAAAGGCAAGCAATCTACTTCTGGTGATCCATTGCCAAGAAAACCCAGAGGTAGCTGAGACAGCACTAAAAAAAATGATTAAATTATTTTAAAATTGGCACTAAAACCTCTTATATTATGGTCATGTAGAAGGAACCCGGATCAATCCCCAGGATTTATTTATTTAGCCAGTTTTGTATACCACCTTATCCTTCAATCAAAGTGGGTCAGACATACAAACATACAGACTATCTGCATTTAGTTCTCATCTGAGTGTGGTTGTCAGTGGGGTGATTGCAGTGGAGACCAGAGCTTGGCAAATTACATTACTTGGCCATAGGACTCCATGAACAGGAGGGTCTTGAAAGACTTGCAGAAGTCCTTGGTGTCATTTAGGGCCCTTAGTTCCTCAGGGAGGGCGTTCCATAGGGCATTCCATAGGAAGG